>CM069524.1:178331888-179624388 GCA_035773235.1 Eospalax fontanierii | reverse complement strand
TGTTTTCCATTCACCTCCAATCTATCATGGCACCTAATGGTGTGTGTGTGTGTGTGTGTGTGTGTGTGTGTGTGTGCATGTGTGTGTGTGTGTGTGTGTGCATGTGTGTGTGTGACCAGGGACTAGACACAGAGTCTCACACATGCTAGGCAAGTGTCCTAGCACTGAGAAACATTCCTAGACTCTAAAGTCTATTACCTACTATTAATCAATGTGACATATGTGGCTTCATTTTAGTGATTAGGACGTCTAGATGAAGAAAGGCAAAGCAAGTTGTCTGAAATCACATTAGTGGTGCAACTGGATTTTGAATTCTAAGCTTGGAGACTAGACTTTTGTTCCAAGCCTAGGGCTCTTACTATTAATTAGACTTCTTTCTGAAATACTGAGTCAAGAGTTTTCTTATGTCAAGGTTAATAGGAAAATCCTATACTATGGCTCAATCCAAGTGAGCTGTTACTCTCCCAGAACTGTGTTCTAAAATTTTCCTTGACAGGGATGTGAGTTATAACACAGAGTTGCAGCTGAATATTCATATGTTCATTATTCTGTGAGAGAATGACTAAACCAATAAAACAAATCAATCAAGGTGAAGAGAAACATAACACTATGTCACAGCTTATCTTTTCTATATTCAACTTTATGATTTCATAAAAAAACATACTCTGATTAAATACCATATTGAGGTTATGGAAATTAGCAGATAAAATGGACCACAGAAATCTTGCCAGTAGGTGAAAGGAATAAATCACAGAAAACTTCTTTCAGGAAGCTGATCTTGACCATTGAGATGAAGGAAAGGATGTGTCCCTAAAGTCCCTGACACTGTGTCACTTCTCTATAGCACCATCCTGGGGAACATGGTAAAGAAGTCATTCTAAGACCTAACCTCTGGGAGTCAGGTTCCTCCGGTATCAAGTGGGGCTTGGGAATGTTTTCATCAGGATCCAGATAATGCTGAGGTTGAAAAGCCTGCAGGTCTCCTTGAGAATACAGAGGATAGGAAACAATTCAGGAGTTATTTAAAACAAGCAAGCAAACCCCACCACTACTAACCAGCACCATCCTCACCATCATCACTGTTACCACCACCACCAACATCCTCGTCTTTAGCTCTTATTTTCTTTAAGATTTGTTGTCAAGATTTTCCCCCTCTGGCTTTCTCTTTCTTCCCCTTTATATTGAATGCGTACAAGGTGATGTCTGTCCTATACTGTGCCAAAAATCTGATTCATTCTTTTACAATTATCATATTAGGTTATTGTAATACCTTTCGTGCTAAATCAGATGAAACCCAATTTTCACTGGAAATTAACAATGAAATAAAAGTTCTAGAGTATGTAATTATAGGCTACTTGACTTTTTAGTACTTATATTTCATTATACATACACACACATATATACACATATATATATTTGTTTCCCTTGGACTATACTAGTAATATTCATAAGCTTCTTAGTACAGAAAATACTAATCTCTACAATCAACTTTCTTCCAGTGTTTGAAAAGATAATGATATACCAAAAGCATGATTTTTCCAAGGACTGTCATTATTTGGTATTCAGGATTTACCAGAACCATCCATCCTTATCCAGTCGTACAATACACAGAGCAAGGTACACTAAAGCTATGTTGAGAATTTCCATATTGAACCTCATATTCTTCCATTTGAGTTGAAACTCCATTAATTCACTTAATAATTTTTGAGTACACTCTGTATTCTAGACACTAGAAATACAAATAATATGAGCAGGGTAGCATTTATGTTTTTAACAGTGTTTACACTCTCATATGAAAGAAAACAGATGCTTATACAACCTAGTGTATGTATATGCACATATGCATATATGTGTATATGTAATCTGTGTGCATGCATGAGTATGTATACACTTGTGTGTATATATGTGTATATATAGATACAGTTTGAGCATCCCTAATCTGAAAAGTCTAAAGTTCAAAATAATCCAAAGTTCAAAGGGTTTGGAGTGCTGAACTACACAAGTGGAAAATTCCACACATGACTCCAAAAATAGATGGGGTCAAAATGCAGAGATATTAGGAATATCATATAAAATTACTTGCAGGCTGTGTGTATATAAAGTATGTGGGGCATCAATCGCTTCTGTGGTTAGACTGAGGTCCTGTGCCCATGATTTCTCACTTCATATATATAAATATTCCCAAAACAAAAAATACATGGAATCTGAAACACTACTAGATAATGAATACTCAACTTGTATTTGAAAGTTGGGATGGTTCATGCTGACTGTTAACTTGATGGGATCTGGAATTACCTAGTAGTCAAGTTACCAAGCATGCCTGAGAGGGATCATTCAGATTAGGTTAGCCTTTGGGAATGTTTGCAAGGGGTTTTCTTTTATTATTTTCATTTTATGTGTATGAGTGTATTGCCTGCATGTGTGTGAGTGCATCCATGTCATGCAGTGCCTGCAGAGGTCAGAAGAGGGCATCAGATTTCCTGGAACTGGAGTTATGGACAGTTCTTAGCTGCTGTGTGGGTGCTGGGAATCAAACCCAGTCCTCTGCAAGAACAGTTAGTGCTCTTAACCATTGAGCCATCTCTCCTTCCCTGAGAGGGATTATCTTGATTAGGTCGATTGTGGCGGGAAGACCCACCCTGAAGGAGGGGGATTGGGTTCTGGACTGAATAAAAGAGAGGGAACCAGCAGAACACAACCATTCATCCTGACTGCGAGGCACCTTGACCAGCTGCTCAAGCTCCCGCGGTCACGACTTCCACACCATGATGGACCCTTTTCCCTTAAGCTGCTTCTGTCAAGGTGTTTTATCAGAGTATCAAAACCAGACAAATGTAACCAGACAAATGTAAGAAGACTTACTGCATGGAATTTGCTGACAGGATTATAGGAACTGGGAAAACAAGCCCAAAATCTGGAGGGGAGGTCGTCAGCAAAGGAAGGCTGGAAACCTCAGGTGGCTCATTTCACAAGGGGAAGGTGGGAGTGGGGTGGGAGCTGAGGGGTTTCTTCTTCCTCAGGGAAGCTTCAGTTTTGCTTTTGAGGTCTTACAAATTCTTCAGTAAAGCCTACCTATACTGTGGAGGTTGATCTTTATGAAGAAGTTACTGTAGATGTTAAACACATCTACAAAGTATCTTGACAGAAAGACTTGTATTAGTGTGTGATAACTAGGTGCTACCATCTAGCAAAGGTGATGTAAAAACTCTTCATGATGGTAGCACCTGAGAAGTGCTACAGCAGAGGGCACATAAGATTCTAAGGGCACATCTCACATGTACCTTGAAGGATAGGAGGGGCATCTATCTTAGTCTAAGGAAGTCACATTCTCTAAAAAGTGAAGACAGCTGAGGGCTGGAGAGGTGGCACAGCAGTTAAGAGTGCTTGCCACTCTTTCAGAGGACCTGAGTTCAGTTCTGAGCACCCACATTCATTGGCTGACAACCACTTGTAAGTCCAACTCCAGGGTATTCAACATCCTCTTATGGACTCCACGGACACCCATTCACACACACACACACACACACACACACACACACACATACATAGACAAACACACGCACACACTTGTGTACAGAGATAAAAATAAATATTATTTATTTGTTCGTTTGTTTGATGTCTTACTATGTAACCCTGGCTGGCATGGAATATGCTAAGTAGACCAGCCGGTCTCAAACTCAAAGAGATTCACCTGCTTCTGCCCCCTGAGTACTGGGATTAAAGGTGTGCACCAACCACACCCAGATTAAAATAAAAATTTTAAGTCCTGATTATTAAGGCCTGAACACTAAGTAGGTGTCAGGTAGAAAAGAGGCAGATAGAGAAATCTTAGACCATAATAATAGTGTAAGCTAGGAAGTAGGAATAGTGTAAACTAGGACACAGGAATAGTGTAATAGTGTAAGTCAGGATGTGGGAATAGCATAAGCAAAGGCCCAAGGCCAGAACCTTAAGATGGAACTTTCTTTGTCATCATTTTTTTCCTGGCACATTTTCTCAGAGCACCTTTAGCAGAAGCCAGATTTGACTTCTTAAATAGTTATATTAGATTACTGTAATATTCTTAGTGCTGAATCAGATGAAATTGTATTTTGTTTTAATTTTCATTTCTAATTAGAAGTACAATGCGGTGCCTTTTGATATGCTTACTCGGCGTTCAGGCTTCCTCCTCTATGAACTGCCTGTTTGTAGTCTTCATGCATTATTTTACTGAGTATTTCTTTGAATAAGTTAGAAATCAAGAAAAGAAAAGTAAGAAAATACACAAGTATTTACAAATTAAATAATAAATGTCTAAGGAATCCATGTATCAAAGAAATAATCATAACAAAAATAGAAAATATTTTGGACTGAAAATAAAAATATGGATGTCGAAATTTGTAGAC
Organism: Eospalax fontanierii; assembly: GCA_035773235.1. Lineage (NCBI taxonomy): Eukaryota > Metazoa > Chordata > Mammalia > Rodentia > Spalacidae > Eospalax > Eospalax fontanierii. Next base: position 179,620,003 of record CM069524.1, on the reverse strand, counting down.
TACAATCAAGAAAAGCAACAGAAAAAGTTTTAGCTTCTAATATGTAGACTAGGAAAAAAGGAGATGGCTCAAGCATCACTCACCTCAGCCTCCTTCTCAAGAAGCCAGTAATCAGAATAGAAATTGAATCCTAAGTAAGATATAAAAGAAAATAATAAAGATAAGAAGATTGGAAATTGACAAAACAGCAGAAAGAAACATCAACAAGGCCAATAGTAGCTTCTTGGAGAAGATTAATAGCATCCACAAGCTTCCAGAGAAAACACACAAATATCCAACACCAGGTATAGAGGGACACCACTAGAAATCATGCATGCATAAATAATTTTATGCCAAGAATTTTGGCAATTTTGACACAAATCTCTAGAAAAATGGACAAGTTACTAAAGTTTACACACCAAGAAACAGGAACTATTAGTCCTACATATCTGATAAAGTACTTGGATTTGGAATTTGAGTACTACTTATCTGATTAAGTACTTGAATTTGGAATTTGAGTCCCTCCCATAACACAAACTTCAAGAAAAAAATACACTCAATCAAAATTTTTCTCTGGGGAAAACATACATTACCCAACTAATTCCACCAAAATTTGTAAGGATGGTTTCGGGAAAGAAAAATACAAGGAAATAGCCCATGAGTACAGATGTGGTGATCCTAAGCAAACATCAGAATCACAAAGATCAAAAGAAACAATCAGAACTAGACACCCTAGATCCTAAGGCCCAGCTTTACTGTTTACAATTTACAACTTGGAGAACATTGCTTGTCCTTCTTTGCTTCAGATTTTTCATCTGTATATAGGGTTTATTCTAGGAATACAGATTGTTTTTCCATCTAAAAATCAATGTAATTCTCCACTTTAACAGAATGAAAGAGAAACACCACATAATCATCTCAATAGAGGCAGAAAAAGCACTTGCTGACACACAAGACTATTCTTGACAAAAAAGAAATAGAGCTATCTTATTCTGAAAAACACATTTACTGATGTGGTACTGTTACCATCATTTAATGGGCTAAGAGAGAATTCTTTGCCCCTGAGTTTGTAAACAAATGCATACACTATTACTAGCTTTTTTTCAATAATGTACAGAATACCAACAAAGGTCCCCAAGGCATCTCGGCATCAATTAAGTCCTAGTGATTTCACTTACTTTCCTGTGAACTTAATTATTCAGGAACAAGAAACATTTCCATGAGTCCTACAGCATTCCCTTTTCCGTGGATTGAGCGTACTCAGAGCTTAGTTGTCCTCTGGATGGCTCTCTGTTGCCACCTGGTGGTGATGAACTGTCAGCCTGAGAGTCACCCTCCACCTCAGGGCTACATGGAGAGAAAGGTGGCCAATATGAATCAAACTGATAGAAAGAGAAAAGGGAGAACAGAGAGAGCAGTTCTGGGACCTTCCACCAAGCTGAAGCACCGACTGGATCCCAGCTTGGTCTTCACACTCACCATGAGCAGCAGAAGCACTGGTTAGGAAAACCTTGGACCTAACTGTCTGGGTCCCAAAGCTCAGCTTTATCATGTTTTGACTTTTAGAGAATGACTTAACCTTCCTTGCTTCAATCTACTTTGTGATATTGTTGTAAGGATCCAAATTGTCAACACAGCTCACTAAATAAGTACATCATAACCATTCCAGCTGACGAAAGTTACTGTTACATGGTACTCTGAAAGACTAGCTAGCAGGTTCTTATAAAATAAAACCTATATACAATAGACTTATATGACACCAGTAACCCCACTCCTTGGACATGAATGTTCATGGCATAATTATTCATAATTGCCCCAAAGGAAAATAGCTTAAATGTCTATCAACTGATAAATGGCTATACAAAGTCTTACAATCAGATATTACTTAGCCTTTAAAAAGAACAAAATGCTAATACTTGCTATAATTTGGATGTAATGTACAAACACATGCTCAGTGAAAGAAGCCAAGCACAAATGATTTCATCAGCCCTAGGGGTCCCGAGATGGAGTCACTGCTGCCCAGCAGCATGGTGACCACAACCCAGTGCGCAGCATTCCGGGAAGCAGCAACGAAACCACCCTAGTTTCCCAGTAACCTCCCGACTCCTGTTTTTAACAGTGCAACTGCAGTTTTCCACGGCAGCCAGCTGAGGAAAAGGTGGAAAACACCAGAATTGAAACTTTTCTCCTTACCAAGCCACCTTTAACTGATTCACCTCCCACTACCTACAGAATCATAGAACACCCAGCCTGCTGTGAAACAAGCCGCTGGCCCTCTCTTTCTCCCATGACGCCAGCAGCTCATCCATCCCAATAAATTTCTCCTTTTCTAACCTCAGAATGCTCTCTAGTGGTCTTGGTCTTTTTCTGAACGTAACACTATTATTCTACTAAATGGAAACAGTATTAAACCAACTCCAAGTGGCTTATTGTCACACCCATAGATTAGTGCATCTCTCAGCCCCCATCAAAGAAGCTTCTTTTGACAGTAGATGCTGATTAATACAGAGGCCCACAATTGCTCAAAGTGCAGAGATTAAAAGACTGTGGAACGCTCAGCCCTACATGGAACACCTGTATCACACCCTCTACTCCAAAGGCTCAGGAATCACTTCAGAAAAGGGGGCAGAAAGATTTAGCCAGAGGTGATAGATGGTCACAAGAGAACAGGGCTTTCCAGACGCAGCAGGGGAGGTGCACATATGAACACACAGCGTTACGGCAGCTGCACAAGTCCTGCGCAAGCTAAGGCCAGAGGGGAGGTTGGCAAGATATCTCATCCCTACCTGACGAGCTATTGGCAACTGGCAGCTGCTTGTAGAATGAGCGTCCGAGCGTCCGTCCACCATGCTGCCGTGGACGGCCACACAGACAAGAGTACAAGGGCAGCTCAAACTAGACTCAGTGGGATTTTTTAAAAAGAGAACACAAAGCTGGAGGGTAGGGATGCGAGGTGGATGTAAGGGAAGTTGGGGAATGGCGGGGGGGTGAATAGGATCAAAATACATTGTGGGAGATTCTCAAAGAACTAGGGTAAACATGACAATGACATAATGCCATTAACATGATTATCTCTAGGAGGTAGAATGTAAAACACTCCTTTTGTGTGAGCTTGATTTATTTAATGACTTTCTTCCAAAGGATCCAGTATGGAACATCAGACAGTGGAGAGACCTGAGAGCCACCACTAAGCACAGGGACAAAGCTAACATCACACAGGAAGTCATGTTAACAGCCTCAGTATGACCTGAGGAGGGCACCTCAACTCTGTGATGCTCTTCCCAAAAGCACCTCAGCCCTGCCTAAATGTAAACCATTCAACTAATCCAAATTAGGGCCATGCTGCAAAATGCCTGACCAGAACTCGTCTAAATCCTTAATATGACTAAAAAGAGGAGAGGATGGGGAGAAGGAAGGAGAATAAAAACTCTGCTGTAGACCAGAGGAAACAGGGTGGGAAAATGCGGTATCCTGGATCCGACATTGGGACACAAAAAACGGACACTAGTGAAAGAACTGGAACAATCTGAATGTGCTTGGACTTTATAGTTAGTGATCTCTCATCCTGACTAATGTGACCTGATTATGGAAGATGTTAACACCAGGCAAGAGCAGGTGACCAGTACAGAGCTCTGTGCTATGTCGGGGGCCATGTGCCTGCCTTGAACTATGCCCTAGTTTTGGGTTAGGCAGAAGTCAATCTCGTGCACAGAAGTGCTGTTGGAAGCAGGAGTTTTCATTAGGCAAAATGATTTACATCTGAGGAGAAGTTTATTTTTCACCTAAGACTGAGGTCACATGAAGATCTTTGAGGGAAGCCAATCATATCTTGAGTTATTTTGCCTGTGTTAGTATTGTTTTGCTTACTTTACAGTATAAATAGGGGAGACGTAATAAAGGCAAGCTGCTTCAGTGTGACTGACAGCCCTCCTGAGCCTGTCCTGTTTTTTCCCTCGCTCTGCATTTTCTCACCCTCACCCCCCGCTTTGGGCACGGTCTGATTTCTGCTGGCGGGCTTTGGCAGCACTACATTGGTAACTTGGCCGATAATCTAAGAGTAGTCCTAAACTAAAATTTACATTTTAAAAAAAGGAAAGACTAGAACGAACTGAGATGAGCCTATTTTGCAAACAGATTTTAGATCAAGAGGATTTTTACAGTAATGAAAAGGAAGAATTAAGTGTTTTTTTCCATAGAAATTTTTCTAATGGATAATGCTCCTCTCAATCAAAAAATAGTAACAAGTTCAATTTCATTCCAATATGGAATGAAGGATGAATTGTTAAAGCCAATATAATGTCCCATACATTAAATGATCTGGATTACTTTTAATAATCTGTGATTTAAACTAGAGTCATTTAAGCATCTTAGATGGATTAACTCAGTGTCACAAGGGAAGACTGGCTTTGTCCATCACAAAGACAAGACATGGCCCCATGTCCAGTAGGGCTTAGAATATGGAGTCCTCCCCCATCTTACCTGTCCCTTCTTTGTAACTAAGGTAACAGTCACTTTCTGGCTCAAGTGTCCAGTCTGAAGAACCTCATAGTACCAAACAAAGGCCTTGGAACTCATGTTATGGCCATAAAATGAGTCTCCACTGTAGCCCCGGATCTGCTCAGCCAGTCTGCCATCCCAGGCCACACAGATGGAAGTGCTGCAGGCTCTCTTCTGGACAGCAGCAAAACCTGTCAGTGTGAATCTTGGCATGAGTCTACCTTCCAGGGCCAACATGGTAAGATGAAGTGAAGGGCTGTGAGACTTTTGGGAAAGGCCAAAAAAGAGGAGCCTGCTCCATGGGATCTGCATCCAAAAGGCCCACGACTAGGTTCTATCACTAAAACAAGTATTCCTCTTCAACATTATTGTTTACAAAGGGTCACAAGAATCATTAGAGTAAATTATTCCTCTACAGAGTGCCACAGAAATGTCTAGAAGCTCCCTGAGGTTCAGGCACCTGATCAGACTCTGTTCTTGCGGCCAGCCAATAAGAGGCGATTGATAAGGACCAGAAGAACCATGGTGAACATGGAGGCTACCTGTATAGTCTCACTCTGAGGCATTCAGGGAGTTTCTAGAGACCATATCCCAAGACAGCAGCGCGCTCTCTCTCTCTCTCTCTCTCTCTCTCTCTCTCTCTCTCTCTCTCTCTCTCTCTCTCTTTCTCACATACACACACACACACACACACACACCCCTCCAACAAGGCAACAAAAAATTCCCAAAATTTTACCTGAAAGAGGTGCAAAGACAGCTTGCAATGTCCTCTTTCAGAAGTACTTATTTGCACCTCGCTGCTTGAACCACAAAGAGCATTTGTCAAGTCTATGTCTGAGTCACCCCAGACTGCGGTTGCTCCTAAGCATTCCTTCAAGCTCTGAAATGTGAGTTGGAGGCTGAAGAGAGGAAACCAGAGGCATTCAGTTATAGGAGGGAAGCAGTGGAGGAAACCAGGAAAGTGGGAAGAGCTCGGTTACATACTCGGGCAACACAAAGTGAGAGTCTACCAGCTTCTTGCTGTGTGTTTCAAGCCTAAAGTCAATGCACAGAAGGTGTGAAACTTCTTCAGGGCCAGTCAATAGATGGCAGTAGGTACTGAGATCCCTGAACTGCTTAGATCTAGGGTTGTCCAGGCTTCATGTAAAAGACATGCTAGATATGCATCATGGGTTGCCCCAAAAGGCAATCAGCAGAACAGGCTAGAACAGGCAGGGGGGAGTTTGATCAAGGAGGAGCAAGCAAGTTCTCACATCCTCTACTAGGAGAGCTCCAAGGTGCAGTGCAGCAGGGATGGGCAACGAGGAGGGGCCACTGTACTAGTTCTTCATGCTCTGCAGAGGGCATGTCATGCCTCTTGCCAGGTAGTGCTGGGCCAGGCCAAGACTGGAAGAGTCTCTAGGCTCAGGGTGCACAGGAAGTTGGGGCTGGAGACGAGTGCTTTCCCTGTTCCTGTCACAACACACAATCTTCAGAGATAGCCCAAACCTACCTCAAACATTATTTGTCACCACCCATGGTGAGATCTTCACCATCACTGAGCAGATGCGAAGTGAAGGCACCTTGGAAGTGTGAACGAGCATAGAAAGATTGACCAGAGATCCACATTTCTTCACAGCCAGGGCCTCTGGAAAGGGCAGCACTCCCTGTCCCGTCTTCATACCTACCTCTCACAATCCACCCCCACCTTAGGAAAAGCTCCCCCTGGAAGTTGAAGGAAATCCACATCTTCCTATTTCAATTGCTAACAGCTTTTGAAAGAATTGTTTTCCCTGTAATCTGTCCATAGGCATTCCAGCTGCCCTCTGTCTTCAGTGGAGCCTGAGAACAGCTGACCCCAGGTCCTAGGAACCAAGGGCAGCCTGCTGGACCACCTGCCAGTGTGTCTCTCTCCCTCTCCGGGATATGTCTTCTTGGGTATATGGGGCCAGGTGAGGAGTGTCACCTGGAGCCCCCAGCCTCCTGCTCCTCCCGCTCCAGCTCCCTGGCCTTCATCTGCACATAGTCCTGCACCAGGGCAGCCAGCAGGAGGCGCGCTTCCTCCTCACTGAGAGTGGCCAGGTCTGGGATGCTCTCCGAGGTTGACCTGTGGAGTGGAGGGAAAGCAAACCTGTGCAGGCTCTGACTCCCTACCTGCCCCCTCCCTGGATAATCAGGGGGGCTTCCTGGTCCCTGCTTCTCCTCCTGGAGATGTGTCGTGACTCCATGTTCATTCACCAGAACTCTGAGAAGTGGAAGAATGATCACAGAAGCCATGGGAAAAGCAAGCCGAGCATGTGGTCCTGGCTGGGCTGTCTCACCTAAAGAATATTATCTGGGGAGGCCCACCTTCCAAAGGAGGTAGAAAATGACTCTAAGAGAAAGAGGGCACCACCACCAGATAGAGCCTAGAAATCCCAAGCTGAACTCACAGTTCACAGTCATCTTCAGTGTCTTGAGGTTGACCTGCACATTCAGGGTTTCTTCACTTTCTAGACAGCTGAGCCAGGCCATCTATGGCCATGTTTACTGTATGTTTCCTGGAGCTAACGACCAATTCTTCATACTCACCTCTGGGCAGCTTCTGTCTGAATGCCAAGCTGAGCGCACCCGCCTAGGCAGAGATATGGGAGGCCTCCCTTCCTCTCTGCCCTGTGACCCTTACAGGGATGTCCTGTAAGGACGTATCCAAAGTAACTTCCCAGTTGGAAGTTCCCCAATCTTTTCAGGCTTCAGGTCCCATTTCCCCATCTTTCCAGGCACCCACTGCCCCCATGAGGTATCTTCCCGTGCTCTGTTCCCTTCTACAAGTGTAGAATGCATTGGAGAACGTTCAGTTGCTTGTCCTGTAGCTAGCCTTTTTCACAGGGTGTGGTGGTTTGAATGAGAATGTTCCCCCAGTCTCTGAGTATTTGTCCCCAGTTGCGGCACTGTTTGTAGATGGTCAAGGAACCTTTAGGAGTGGTAGCCACACTGGAGGAAGCAAGTCACTGGGCACAGGCTTTGCCAGATTTCAGTCTCTGTCTGCTTCCTGTGCCTGCTTATCCCTTTCCGCTCCCTGCCGTCTAACCCTCTGAGACTGTAACCTGAAATTAACTCTACCTTTTACAAGTTCTCTTGGTCACAGTGCTTCATCACAGCAACAGAAAAGTAACTAATACACAGGGATTTAAGTCTTAGCTGTGCATTTGTACAGAAGACTCCCTAGTGTCTCCTAAAAACCCCATGCTTTTGGGAAGTCCTATCCAAGGTGTGATAGTGGGGCCGCAGACTAGGTTTCCAGTGCTCTGTCTCTCTGTGACCCGGGCTTCTGGTTTTCTGCACCAATGGAATACCTTGAAGTTGGAAGGCACCCATGAAAAGAAACAGCCTGGAAGGTTGAAAGTGCAGGGAGATGAATCCAGGCTCAAGGATTTAAGGTTTAGTTTTAATAATACAAAGAAACACACTGATCTCTGTCTCTCTCTCTCCTCTCTCCCTCTCTCTCTCTCTCTCTCTCTCTCTCTCTCTCTCACACACACACACACACACACACACAGACACCCTTCCCACCCACTAGAGTGAGGGCAGCCCTTCAGGAGGCTGAGATGGTTTACACAGCTGCCTACAGCCAGGGACTTGTTTACACAGCCACCTGGGGAAGGCCAGACCAGGTTAGCTCACCTGCTGCCAGGCTCCCTGCACAAAAGGGTCAGATACACTGTGACCCATCCTCCTGAGCTCTCCAGAGGAACACAGGACATAGCACAGGCCCAAGGCTTTAGAAGTGTTTGTGCTCTGCCAAGGATAAAGCCTGTGACTGGAAGTGCTGCTTGCAAAGAACGCCCTACACCTGAAGCACTGTGGCTGGGCCTGTGCACACACCACAGACAGCAGCTGGCACTCACACACAGTCCCAAGACCACTAAACTGCATACCTGTCCAACCTGATCCTCAGCAAAAGAAACTTCTTTCAGAGTGGATGCTTCCCATGGCTTAGGCCCCCACACCCACAGAAGTTCCAAGATGCGGCACCCAGCAGCCTCCCTCTCCTGCTTCTGTGGGCTCCTCCTCCCTAAGGGTACAGAAACAGGGAAAGGCAGGACTGAGGCCTGAAATGAAGCCTGAGGACCAGCGGGCTCAGAGCCTATACAGAAACGGAGGGATGTCTGGTCCTTCAGCCCTGTCAGCCTCACTTTTGTGATCAGCAGGGAGCACTTTTTTTGGGGGGGGGGGTTGTTTTTTACAAAGAAAGAACAAGAACATTTATTAAAAATAAAATAGCACACAGTCTCCAATAATGAACAACAGAAACCCACCCAGAGCCCAAAAACAGGCAATATGCAATGCAGCAAGGTACACACATAAAAAATCCGAGGGCTGTTTTGATGTCTTGTTTGCCCCACTCTGCCATCTGGGCTCAGGAAGTGAGTCTGAAGACTGGCACATACCAATGCACCCCACTCCTACCAAAGCACAGGGGAACTCATACCATTCTCAGAAGATTGTCCAGCCTGAAATCCTCCTTGGCAGATGGTTCAGTGCCTCTTCAGACTAAAAACAAAAGCTACTCTGTCACAGGCCAGTGAACCCTGTAAGGCGCAGGCCTGGTGAGAGCTGGCAGAATGCGTGGGGAGATCAGGTTTGAACTCAGCAAATCTAAACCATTTTGTTGCTGCCACCTGGTGCAGTTCCCAAACAGGTGCGAGTCCAGGGACACCTCTGCTTTTATATTTGGCCATTCCTTAGCCAGGGAAGCAACTTCTGGGGAAGAAGATGACTCTCCCTCATTTAGTGAACAACTTATATCCCGATAGCACAGGTGTCCTGGAAGGCCAGAGCTCAGATTAAGTGAATTAGGTAACTGCCAAATTTGGAGAGATGCCCAAAATCTCAAGAATACAGATTCACACTTTATTGTTTTCAAAGATAAAAATTAATAGAAAAACAAATCCATGATACACAAAATATCTAAGTTTTAAACAAAGACAGGATCTAAGAAGGCCAGAAACAAGACAAAGCAAGCAAGGCAGTGGCAGTGACCTCATGCAAACGCCACCTCTGGCCAAAACAAAATGAGTTTTGTTCTTCATGCCTGCTTGCTATAACTTTTAGTTTTTAAAATACTGCTGTATTGGAGTTGGAGAGATGGCGCCACAGTTAAGAGCACTCGTCATTCTTTGACCATGGTTATGTTCCTAATACACATACCTGGGCTGCTATAACTCCAGTTCCAGGGGGGTCCAACACCATCTTCTGGCCTCTGTGGGCATGTGGTGCACATAAATAAGTACATGCAGGCAAAAACTAATACACATAAAATAAAAATAAATCTTGAAAAATACTGCTGCATTAGGCAACTCAGGCTATCATAGAATAAAAAAGTAGCTATAATTTCTTGAGGTTCTAAAGGCTAGGAAGTTCAAGGTCAAGCTGACCACCTACTGGGATCCTGATGAGAACAGTCTTCTGGCAGCTGGCTGTCTTCTCACTGTGTTCTAACACGTGAGAGAGAAGGCAGGGAGAGATAAAGGGACAGGCACAACTCAGGTATGCTAAGCCCATCAAGCGGCCCCTGCTATCTTGGCTTCACCTGTGAAAGATGCCCATCTCCAAACACCGCCACACTAGAGGGGAGGGTTCCAGTGCATGAATGGCATAGGGGACCCAATTCCATTCATAGCAATTGCATTCATGTGTTTATCTTAATTTCTAAAGTTTTGGAGGAAATTGACCAATAAAGCATATCATTTATTATATTTAAACTCATTTCATAGTTATCATAAAACTAATATGGAGGCTGAGACATCCTACAGGCTGCTACCAGCAAACTAGAGACACAGGAAAATAGTGGTGTAGTTTGAAGGCTTGCGAGCCATGGCGCCAGTGATACACATTCCTGTGCAATTCTGAAGGCTCAAAAGCCAGGAGCTCCATGGACAGGGGAAGAGCAAGGTCCCAACTCAAGAACTCTGACAGAAAGAGGGTCATTCTAACTTTTTTTCTGCTGTTAGACTCTCAGTAAGCTGGGTGACACCCACTCACACTGAGAAGAGCCACCTGCCGAACTGGATCCACACACTACACAGAGAGGAAACAGATCTTCTACATTTTATTTTAAATTCATAGATTAGTTCTTGAAAATTATCAGATTCATAGCTAGAAGCTTATTAATAAAGTTCTGAAACTGGGTAATATATCATTTAGCCAAAATTTATTTTTTTCAAAGTTTTCATTTGCCCTAAGATAATAGTTGCTGCAAAACCATTTCAGGGCTCAGGTTAAAAGAGTGCTAATGGATCAATCCATGTGTGAGTTACACAATATTTCTTGAGCTGGGCCATTCCTCTATCTTGGCAGGCTTTGAAAACCTCTAATTAACTAATGTTTTAAACTGCACAGAGATCACAGTTACAAAGGAGAGATCTAAAAGTCTTTTATCATAGTGGTCATTTGCAAGAAAGTAGAAACAAAACAGAACAGGTGCTGCCCTGCTTCTGGGCTCTTGTGGAAAAGCAGAGCACAGGGGCGTTGTCTTTAGAGAGCCACCGGATCTAGACAGAGCGAAGCCATACGGAGATTCTGTTTAGTGATCTGACAGTGACTGATCAGCTCTACATTTGGAGATTTACACTACGGAAATTATTTCAGGTGTGGTGAATCCTGTATACCACGAAGTGCACAGTTTTATTGCAGCAGATTCAGAGCAATATGAACGTCTGACTCTAAGCCAGTTTCAAAGGTTATATTCTAAAGATATTAGCATATAAATATACTGGATTTAACTGAGTTTTTAGACCCCAAATCATTTGTTCTATGAATTATTCAACTTGAGTTTGGTAAATAATAGTCTCTACTTTTGAAAATCTATAAATCAACATTTATACAATTCCAAAAGAGGTTTTCTGCAAAACTATATTTATCCACAGATACATTTCTGCCATATTTGCTAAGATGTTGGTTCCCTAGGGTAATAGATATGCTCAAAGAAAAATATAGTCAGTTCTTTACAGATTTTCAAAACAAGAAAACTGGTTTGCAATAAAAGGCACAGAATGACAGTACATAAATTATTCAAAGATACTATGCAGGAAATTTCCAGTTTTACAACACAAAATTATGTGCTTACTAATTTAATTCAAAGTAAATCAGAAAAGAAAATCCCAAATAATTAAATTACAATTAAAGAGAAAATTGCAACAGTAAAAAAATTCTCAACTCATTTTAGTATGTATTAATAACTATTCTTAAATAAAATCAATGTATTTTTCTTTAATTAGGACTGAACTATGTGTGAATTGACTTTAGACTGGAGTGCCTCACAGAATCAGATCATAAGTGTTCATTTGCTGTCACACGGATGTTGTTGCCTGAGAAAACAGATGGTGTACAGGAGCCCCAGCAGTGTCCTTGTTCCCATCACTAACTCTGTGTGCGGCACTGAGCAAATCATTCCACTTAGAACTTCAGCTTCTACTCTGGAAAATGTACCTTTTGGACTCTTTCCTAATGGTCCTTCCAATTCTCAACTGTGATAAAACTTGCTATAAATGTTACGCCATGCTAACACTACACGACTTTTCTAAAACACCAGATCACTTTATGTCTTCCAAAAATACAGCAGGCACATGCAAAGAATACAGTGTATGGGAAAATTACCAATCCAGACCCATCTAGGATTAGTAAACAACTCCCAGTGTTGATGGAATGACTTGCTCAGTGCTACACACAGTTAGTGATGGGAAATGAGCAGGGGCGAAGGATCAGGAGGCTAGTGAGCTGAGGATCCACGAAAACAGCAAGAATGACTCCTGTTTCTGAGAAAGGTGATTTCTCTAGGCTGATGTATCTTTGGGGAAACTGTAAAGGGAATGAACTTTCTCGTGGAAACCCTTTCCTTCCTGGCATCCTCTAAATCCTCATACTGACTTCCCACCATCTATCGCTGGCATCACCTCCAACAAACCAGAGCCATCATGCTTCTCAATCTGTCTTGCCTGTGAATGTTGAAGATGCGTGTGTGTGTGTGTATGTGTGTGTATGTGTACGTGTGTGTATGCACAGTTTTACTAATTATATCCTCCAAATACCAGAATTTATATTTTAGAGAATGTTTAAGACATATACATTAATTTGTAAAAAGTGAGTTTCAGGTAATGGGGCAGAGTGCCTAACGTTCTTTTAGTGGCTGAAAGGAGACTTCTCAAAAGGGCCTTTAAATCCCACCTACAGACACCATTGCCATCCTCATGAGAAGACTAATACACAAACCAGTTCCTACACTGTTTTGTAGTTAAAACTACCACTTGGATACTCTTTATCCCGGACTCAAGTGAGTCCACTTTGGGGGCAAAATTTAAGGGAGCAATGAAAAGCCTGGTAATCAAGATAACATTTCAATATGAAACTTTATGATCAAAAAGCAAAATTCATGAACAAGATATCAAATTTTTAATAAGGAAGGATCAGCATTATTGATTTTTCTCTTTTGCCTTGGGTTCCAATATATAAGGTTAGCTCAGCACTCCCTCACTTCTCTCTGTTCTGATATAAGATACAAGAGCATGCACAATGGAGTGTGCAAAGGAGGCAAACTTGTGCTAGTGCATCACCTGTGAGTGCCCCACCTGTGAGTGCATCACCTGTGCTGGGAAGCGCTGTGGTCTGACCACCTAGGACCACAGCCACCAGACCCATCAGACCCTGCCTCTCAGAGTAAGGTCTGAAGTGTTAGCTTGTGTCTTGGTCTGTTTTTTCTTTCTTGTAAGGTCTGAGTAATTTATAAAGAAAAGAAGATTATGTAGCTCACATCTCTTCAGGTCCAAGAGCATGGCACCATCATGTACGTGGCGTCTAGTGAAGGCCCCACACTGGTCCATGGAAAACAAGTAGAAAGGAAGCAGAGCAGTTTCTTGCAGAAGAGATGACACATGACCAGAAAAAGAAACAACATAAAGACAAGTCTGCTTTTATAATAACTCCCTTCAGGATAGCCAGTCCATCTTTGAGATACCTACATCAATCCCTTCTTAAGGGTGGAGCTCCCATGACTTAATTACCTCTTAAAGAGCCCAACAATCTCAACACTGCCATATTGGGGACTGAGCCTCAAGGTGAATTTTGATGAAGAAAATAAACCATATTCAAACCATTACGATTTCCAACGGCCAAAAAAAGGAAGCTCTTATTAGAGATCTGTTACTCTCTATTGGAACTAACCATTACCATTCTGCACACAGAAATGGTAGGGCCCTATACAGGACATTCATATTTTTCCAAGAACTCACTGATTTTGCATATGAAAGACAGAATTCCTGCAGTGAAACAGTGAAATCCACCACTTTTAAACATTCCTGTAGTGAAAAATAAAAGCTATGAACAAACAGCATTGATCAGTTTCTACCATAAAGCAAATGCTATGAGATGGAATGAAAAGAAGGCTACACAGGGAGCCAATGATCTGTGCTGAACACTGAAAGAATGTGTAAGTGGGTACAGTCAAGGCTCTGTGCTCAGAGTTTCGTTTGGTCCCAGTGCTGTCAATCAGATGAGGTGGTATTTGGAAGTAATTCCAAACTCTCTACTAAGGTAGCAGGGAAAGATTACCAAAGAAGGAATGGGTCCTTAATTAATGGAAATTGAAGGACATTTTTAGAATTGAAATTAATCCTTTTTGAAAATAAATGATGAAAGGGGGCCCCTCCTGAATGGAGTGCCTGCCCTAGATAGCAGATGTGGCCAGACCAGGTATTTCATGCTTTAAAATGATGTTAGGGAAAGGAGGACTGACATCCTTGCCCTGGTACCCCAACTTTCCTATTTCCCACCTGCAAACTCAAGATCCACTCTGTGACATTCGAGACTTAGTAATAATAGCTCACCAAGATTTTTTTTCCAATGTACTAGATTACCATAAAATTTAAGGAATCTTTGAAGATAAAATATGAAGCATTTGTAATGGGTAATAGGTGATATTCCGTGGGTGGAGATGTTGCCAAACACTCCATGGGACCTTTGTTGCTCTTCTCCACCCACGTATCTTCCCTGTTCAGGACATCTGCACAAAGTATACATTCAGTATTTGTTGTACGAATGGAATTTCAGGAAATGAGACCTATAAAACTTTTGCCAATGCTAAATCATAATTAGAAGGAAGCTGTAAGGAATCTCAAGCCTATTAATCCTCCATTGAAAGAAATTACACAATAAAAACAGGAATACAGACTTCTGAACTAACAGTATGAAATCAGTTGCTCAGACTCAATAGGAGACAGAAAACAGGTACAGTCCATACTACCCTGTGATACTAAGCCTCTGTGACTACCACTTAGTAAACAGTTTATGGATTGGAGAGGGCTGAAAAGATAGCTAACCCACACTAATAATTCTTAAAGGGTCCCAGGAGAAAATGCCTCAGAAAGGAGGTGAATTGTAGACGGGCAAAGCAGGGTCTACTAAGGTCTTCTCGATGTGTCTTATTTCTAATGGAAATTCTGGACATTAACAGACTCAGCTGGACCAGAACACTGATGAACCCCACTCTTGCTAGACAGACCTGGCACCTAAAAAGACTCTTTAGGGACCAGTGCCCAGGGAGGAAGGTGGGCCCAACAACTCTCTGGAATACGGCCCTCCCTCGGGCTCTCGGCCCAGAGCTGCGTGCTCACCCAGGGTAAAGCCAGAGCAAAGGTTGCAAAAGGACTCGGCACAGGGCAAGTCCTGGAGGTGGTCGACCCAAGGCCAGAGGGACACAAACACACGAAAAGCCAATGAGCATCGAGCTAGGGCGGGGCCTCGGCCAATGAGCATCAAGCTAGGGCGGGGCTCAATGAGGTGCGGCGGGCTGGAGCCGCGCCGGTGCCGGTTCACAGCTCACTCGGCCATGTGGGTGCCGGGGGCAGCTGAGGCCAGCGCGGCGCTCGCGGGCGCCCTCCTGCTGCTGCTCTTGGCGTTCGTGGTCCGCCAGCTCCTGAGGCAGAGACGACCGGCGGGCTTCCCCCCGGGGCCGCCGCGGCTGCCGTTCATCGGCAACATCTACTCCCTGGCCGCCTCCGCAGAGCTTCCCCACGTCTACATGAGGACGCTGAGCCAGGTGTACGGCGAGGTAGGCCGCACTATGCAGCTCGCGCCCGGTGAGGGAAGCCCACGGACGGCCTGGGAGGAAGGGCCCGCGACGCCGCCGCTGTCGCACCTCCAATCGGAAGCCGCAGTACCGTGACACCTGAGGGCCAGCTAGGCGCTTCCGGTGGAGTTTCCCGCCTTCCGGAGAGCGCTTCCGGTCGTGTTACCCTCCCTCCGGGACTGAGAGTGCAGTTGAGTTTCTCCGCCCCGTGCAGAGAGCTCTTCCGGACGTGTTATTCCGCCTTCTCAGCCCCGCTTCGGGTTGAGGGTCCAGCCTTCCAGACCTGTGCAACATGGCCCGTGGTCTGTGGAAGGAACGTCTACCCCACAGAGGCTTCTCAGCCTAGTTGAGTACTAGGCTGCAGACAGAACCTGAGCTCGCGGGAGATGGAGGCCCTGTGGGTTCTAGGACCCAGTTAGGCGGGTGGGAAGTTCTTCAGTTAGAGTTGACAAAGGCGTGGCCTGGAAGAGAACACAGGTGAAGGCCCAGGCAGAGATGGGCTTGCTAAAGGATTGAGTGCTTCGTAAATTTATTTAAAAGGATTTTTAAATGACCTTGAATTAATTAAAGGTCAGTACAGGAGTCCTTCATCACAAAGGAGCCATATGGGTCCGATTGGCCAGGACCTCTTCAGACCATGTATTTGAGATACACCTCCTGTGTGCCATTTGATGTTGTTCTATTTTAACTTCGAACCACCCAGGGAGGCAGGGACTTGTGTTCTTTATTGTCCGTAGGGAATACTGTGGCACCAGAGTGACCAGTGACCGCAGGAGAAAAGGGGAGTGTGTGTGTGTGTGTGTGTGTGTGTGTGTGTGTGTTTGGAACCGTTGTTCTCACATCGGTAGGCAGAATTTCCAGAGCACTGGCCCCGAGGCAAGCTCACCTGTTTAGTTTTGAATTTCATTTATGTAGGTGTCTGGAACCCTATGCCCGGATACTGCCTAATGCTAGGGATGAAAACATGCAGAAGGTAGACTGTCTTAATTTAAGGAGTTGCAGTCTAGTAATAAAAAGAGACCATTATTTCCACTACTTCAGAAAAATTATAGAAAGTACGTTTTAGGACTTGAAAATAGAATCTTGTTTTTCCACATCTTCCTTTTAAATTTAAGATGTATGGTCAAATAAACAAAAAACCCTGACCCTTAAAATTACACATACTATTGTGCACTGGGAATTCAGTCTCCTATATAATTTTTTAATTATTTAATTATTTTTATTTTATGTGTCTGAGTGTATTGCCTGCATGTATGTAAGTGCACCCATATTGTGCAATGCCCTTGGTAGTCAGAAGAGGGTGTCGATTCCTCTGGAACGAGAGGTAGGACAATGGTTATCCACCGTGTGGGTGCTGGGATTCGAACCCTGGTTTTCTGCAAGAGGAGCCAGTGCTCTTAACCACTGAGGCAACACTAAAGTCCAAGAAGTTTGTTTTGCTTGGTGTCTTAAGTCTATTTAAAATGGGCAAACTTTACAGATCTCCTGTATCCAGTATTCTTTCTGTTACACTATTTATTAGATGGCTTCAGGCATGGAATACAATGAATCACACTCTCTACACACTATCAAGTAACAGACCCTTATATTTCAGGGAAGTAGCAAATACTAGTAGGGCTTAGAACGTGGGGACTGTATTGTTTCTCTGTACATTCTACTGTTTGAACATTGTTTTTCTTCTTGTCAAAGATTTTCAGTTTAGATCTTGGGGGCATATCAACTGTGGTTCTAAATGGCTATGATGTAGTAAAGGAATGCCTTGTTCATCAAAGCGAAATTTTTGCAGACAGACCATGCCTTCCTTTATTCATGAAGATGACAAAAATGGGAGGTATGTTTATTTTCAACTATTCAGTTGTATGAAAGTATTTTAAATCACATTTTCCACTTTAAATAATTTTAGCGTATACAGTTAGGATTCTTTTGTATTTATGGAACTGGTACTTAAGGAGCTTTCCGACTGCATTCAATATTGACCTGCTATTTTTATTTCAGTCCTGTTCTAATAAATATGTGATATTTTAAAGAATTAGTACTTAATATGTTTTATGAAACAATTTACAGCTATACACACCAAAAGTTTCCTTCTGGTAATAGTCTTGAGTGCTGGGTAACATACTTGCTTTCATTTACTCATGCACTAAGATGCACTGTTCTGACTAATTGTTATGCTACATAAATGAAAGGACAAGTGTTCTGTAGGGCTCTGTATTGATTGGATTTGGGTGACTTCATATTCAACAAGGAGGAAAGGCTGAAAGTTGACAAAAATCAATAAGAAAACAGCAAAAGAAAGCATAAAAGAGAATGTTGAAATTAGGTACTGGTTTATTTCTTCTTACAATAATACATTCTAAATTCTATAATGAGGACACACTTTAAAAGAAAAATTTAGTAATATCTTGATTAAATAGGCTAAAAGGCACTGGGTAAAAATCAAAACATTAAGGTCCTGTATTAAATCACATAACAACCTAACACAAGAAAAGCACAAATTTAAATTTTATATTTTATTGTATATAGTATGTGTGTGCACACGTGCATGTCACAGTACATGTGTGAAAACCAGAAGATAATTTCATGGAGTCTATCCTCTCTCCCTCCTCTCTCCCCTCCCCCTCCTCTCCCCCCTCTCATTATTGGTAATTCCATGTAAATTGGGATTTCTGACTCTTTGGCTCACTAATAAATCTCTAACACTTTAGAATACTGCGTAAGTAATTTTTGAATGAGTACTGTTGAATTAATAGTCATTTGGGAATGCAGAAAACAAGAACGGACTATGAGAAGATAAGACTGATAAGTGCAGACCCCTTAACTTTTAATATACTTCAATTTAAAAAAATTCCTCAGAGTTGTTAGACTGTCAATTTTTGACATTCTTGTGTCCACAAAAGAATATGATCATTTTGATTATAGGTAACAATGGCCCAGTGGTGAGTGGAATCCCAAGTAAAGTATATATTTATGTAAATATATGCACTGAACTTATTCCCTTGTTTGTTAAGGGGGGAATTGTCCATAATACTCATTTCAAAATAGCAGTTACATTGTGTGGATTCTGGAATTTTGTGGCAGGCAATAATAATAGCAAATTTGGAATTCATGTTTTCCCCTTTCTACCTATAGCATTTCTACTGCATTGATAATTCATTTAGGCAACCCTTGCCTCTACTAGTTACTTTATTGGCTGTCATTCCTTTAACACAAAGAAATCTCTACTGTAAAATCTATTTTTTTTCAAACAGAAACTTTCCAATCCTAAAACATGATTTTGGAATACTTGTTTAATTCAAAATGAAATTTTGCTCATAGAATTACAGTCCTCTGTCTTTAAGTCAGGTATATGAAAAAGTTGAATTATAGATTTATCTAAGCCTAGTTCACCCACGTTTGGTTACACAAGGCTTGGTGGTTTCCTATGGTAGTAGTATAGGTCTTTTCTGCCAGTCATCATATAAGGAGTAGACCAACTTTAATATTCTGTGGCTAATGAGAAGCATAGAATAGAATCCAGTCATCTATTTAGATAATGTAAATCACTATCTTTTTTTCCTTTTTCTAGTTTTTTATTCCATAACATTTTCATCTATTAAGTACAGAGAAGTATAAATAACAGAATATTCTTCATACTTTTTAGGTTTACTCAATTCCAGATATGGCCGAGGATGGATGGATCACAGAAAATTGGCTGTTAACAGCTTTCACTATTTTGGATGTGGTCAAAAGTCTTTTGAATTTAAAATCCTAGAAGAAACTCAGTTTTTCACTGATGCTGTTGAAACATACAAAGGTAGAGATTTTGACTTGAAGCAACTAATAACAAATGCTGTTTCAAATATAACTAATCTGATCCTTTTTGGAGAACGGTTCACTTATGAAGACACTGATTTTCAGCACATGATTGAGTTGTTCAGTGAGAATGTGGAACTAGCTGCCAGTGCCTCCATCTTCCTGTACAATGCCTTTCCATGGATTGGTATCTTGCCTTTTGGAAAACATCAAAAGCTATTTAGAAATGCAGATGTGGTCTATGATTTCCTCTCCAGACTTATTGAAAAAGCTTCTGTGAATAGAAAGCCTCACTTACCTCGGCATTTTGTAGATGCTTATTTCGATGAGATGGATCAAGGTAAAAATGACCCTTTATCTACTTTCTCTAAAGAAAATCTAATTTTCTCAGTGGGAGAACTCATCATTGCTGGAACTGAAACTACAACCAATGTGCTACGCTGGGCAATTCTTTTCATGGCCCTTTATCCTAATATTCAAGGTGAGGATTCTGATCTCAAGGTCTGTCCTTCCATACTGGGCTCATATATGTTTTAGAGTATTTGACTCTATAAAACATTTTTAGGAACTCTGAATGTGCTAGCCAGGAACAGAAATATTTTATAATTATAGAGAGTTTTCAAAGCTAGTATCTCAATATTTGTGAAAAAAGAAAGAAAACCATCTGAAGACCAGGCCAGGCATGATAAGATATTTCTATAATTCTAGCAGTAAGGAGGCTGAGGCAGGAGAATTTCAAGTTTGAGGCCAATGTAGGCTATATGGTGAGTTCAAGGCAAACCTGGGCTACATAGAAATGCCCTCTATTTAAAAAAAAGAAAGAAAGATTCTCATGGAACTAAGAGATTTCTTAGTGGTAAGAGCATTGACTGCTCTTACAGAGAACCTGGATTCCATCCCCAGCACCCACATGGTGGTTAACAACCAGTTGTAACCCCAGCTCCAGAGAATCTAACACCCTCTTCTGGCCTCTGTAGATATTATATGCATGTGGTGCTCTTGAATACATGTATGCAAAACATTCCATATTAAATAAAAATAAATTTAAACATTATGCCTGTTTAAAAATGGTGATAAAGCCTGTGTGTTCAGGCATATCCCCAAGTGGGGATATGCACTCTGGTTTTTCTAATTCCAGGGTTCTGTTTCATTATTTGCCTTGCTGAAAGTGATGTTACTCTAATTCTAGGCTTATTTCACATTTGTTCTTAATCTTTTTTATTTTTTATCCTAACCCAAAATAATGATTAATATTAATGCAAGATATATGAAATATGTAGTTCGTTAGCTTCTAGATGTGAAATCAAAATCTAGATGTACCCATAGTTTGTTGGTTTATAATGTTATTATTTATTTTACCCCAAAGAGAGATAAGTTTACATATCATTTTAAGAACTGTATAAGAAATTGAACACTTTTCTCTGACAGGACAAGTTCATAAGGAGATTGATTTAATTATGGGCCCCAGTAGAAGACCTTCTTGGAATGACAAATGCAAAATGCATTATACTGAAGCAGTTTTGCATGAAGTTTTAAGATTTTGTAATATAGTCCCACTGGGGATTTTTCATGCAACCTCTGAAGAAGCGACTGTCCGTGGTTATTCTATTCCTAAAGGCACAACAGTAATTACAAATCTTTATTCTGTACATTTTGATGAAAAATACTGGAAAGACCCAGATATGTTCTATCCTGAGCGATTTCTGGACAGCAATGGAAATTTTACTAAACAAGATGCTTTGGTTCCCTTTTCTCTAGGTAAGAGAACATTCATACGTATCTAACCTGAAAGTATAAGGATGTCTTGTCTTTTACAGCATTTAATCTATCCTGTTCTAGTCTACCCAATTCTGAAAACATAACATTAAGTCTTGTAGGAGAGAATGGTTTGATTGGAGTTCCTGTTTCTATTCAAAATTAATTAAATAGAGATAAACTTGAGAAGTTGTAGCTTCTTCTGAAACACTTTTGCTTGTGAATTTTTGGGTTATAGTCAAACTTCTAGAGCAAAAACAGTGGGTTTCTTGAAAAACTGAAATCCAGAGAAATGGAAAGACATGACAACTTCAAATAGATCTAAAATGTTGCCTTCTTGCCTTTTGTTACATCATCTCCAATTAGGAAATGGCACTTCTGTGAAATAGGACAGGAATCACAGAGCTTAGAAGATGCACTGGGGATTATTCCTCATCATTAAGAAAAGTTCATATTTGGTCTGTTGAAATGGGCTTCCCTTGGGTTTGTAAGAACAAAATGCCACATCTCAAAGGTCTTCCAGAGCATGTCTTAGGCTTTGTTGTGTTATACAAGGGAAGTCAGAGTTGGGAGCAGAGTCTCAGACTAAGTCCATGATCTGATGTAAGGAAGTAAAGAAACAGGTTTATTTTTGAGAGTTGAGGCAATTCCTGAATGAATGTAATGTCTTTTAACCTACTTTAAATTCCAGATTTCCTGAATGGCAATCAAATACTATATTTGCCTTTTCATTTTAGGGAGAAGACACTGTCTTGGAGAGCAGCTGGCTCGGATGGAAATGTTCTTATTTTTTACAGCATTGCTCCAGCAATTTCATTTGCATTTTCCACATAAACTAGCTCCAAATCTGAAACCCAGGTTAGGCATGACATTACAGCCCCAGTCCTATCTCATCTGTGCTGAAAGACGGTGAAAGTGCATAAAATGTATTTGTATTGGAGGGATAACCTTGATCAATAGATAATGGTGTTTAGATAAAAGCCATAGTTTTATAAAGCTAAATGAACTCAGATATGTTGTTAAAACAATTCTAGAGCAGAAACAGCCATTAGATATGATACTTTTTCAACCTCCATGAATTCTATTGTAGGATTTTCTGTTGTGGAACACAAAGGTACATGTTTGCTAAAAAGGGCCATGGATCCCCTAAACAGAGCAGCTTATTTAGTATAATGTTCCTCTCCCCTGGCTCCATCCTGGGGAACTTTGCTTCTAAGTACCAACTCCCTTACGATCAGGAATTGTGATTAGTAGACTGTGGTATCAGTCCAGGACTAAAGAAAGTAAAACCCAACTAAATGAATGTGGACTACAGAGGTATTTTAGATATGAGAGTATATTGAATGTGGACCGTCAGTTTAGTGTTTTCAAATATTGTTCTTCATAAGAGCTGTGTCATTCTTTCTAGAAACAATCTCTGTGATCCCGGAGCATCCATTCTCAGAGCAGCAGTTCAGGGCACAGGGAATTACAGTATATACTGGGAATAAAAATGATTCATGACTATGGATTCTTTGTAGCCACAGCCATTACATTTTTCCTGCCAGCACTTACTAAAACCAGTCACAGAGCTCAAAGATTCAAACATCTCATTTTTAAGAAATCTTTAGGTAATTACATGGGTGGTTAGTGCTATTTTTTAAAAGAATACAATATTCAGATACCAAAACCTTCTATAGAGATATGGCAATTTGTAAATTGAGACGTTCTGAAGATGATGGGACACTCCTACTAATTATGCTAAGACAAATGGTATGTTGACTGGCCAAAACAAACTGGAATGTATGTTTTCTCATTTATAGCTATTTTTAGTTATTCATTTCTTCTAAAGCTGTACACCAACCATCCATATCCTTGTAACTTGGTTTATGAACAGTTGTAGCCTTAAAGTACCCATAACAATGGCTTATATTAAGAATATGGATTAAGAGCTAGAGATATGGCTTAGAGTGAATGCTGCTCTTGTAGAAGACCTGAGTTCAGTTCCTAGCATCCATGTCAGGTGGCCCACAACTATCTGAAACTCCAGATCCAAGGTAATGTAATGCCTCTGGCCTCTGTGGACACCACACTCAAGTGCACATATCCACCCTCACACACACACACACACACACACACACACACACACACAATTAAAACTAATAAATTTTTTAAATAAAATGAATATGAATTTAACCTTACTTTGCCTTATGTCCTAGTTTCTTTGTTACAGATTGGGAGTTTGGATATCTCTGATATAGTAACATGCTTCAAGCTGCAAGAGAAAAAAAATATTGTGCAAATTTACTAAATATTAAGTGGAAATTTGGAGATAATGCAGAAGTTTGGGGGTTGGGATAGCTTGCATGCTGTGTGGTCTGACTGACTTCCTGTTCCTTGTCCTCATTCATTTTCCTTCCAGATGATAGCAGCTTCGTCTTCAGGCCGGCCTAGGGGAGCACCTGTGCTTTGCCCACCTCCCTACAGAAAGAACAGGCTTCAGCTGACTGTTAGAGCACAGGGAAAGTTTTCTTTTTTAAAAAATGTTTTAGGTATTTTTTTATGTGTATGAGCATTGTGTCTGCATGTATGTTAATATACCACACACATAGAGTCTCCTTGGAGGCCAGAACAGGGTTTCAGATCCCCTTGAATTGGAGTTATAGATGGTTGTTAGCCACTATGTAGGTGCTGGGAACCAAACCCAGGGGAAATAAGGGTACTTTAACTGGGGAGGTAGTAGGGACGGTATAGAGGGGGTAAGAGGAGAGATAAATGATGCTTAGAAGGCATGAAAAATCAGAGGAAAGTGTATTAGTTCAAAGTCCTACTAAAAACACACATACAATAAATATGTGAGTACGTACACACGGCTGAAGGCTGTATAACATCACACAGTGCAGAGCAGGAGAGCCTCCCTTCCAGGTGCGGGTCAGGGTGACTCGAGAGACATCAGAATTACACAGGCTACTGCTACAGCCTTGATTGCTACCCAGAACTTGAAGGTAAGACCCTGTTGCTGAAGACAAGCCACACTTCCAACACAGGACTTGGAGCAATCGAACTGGAGCTGACCTGGAAGCCTCCTCCCTGAAGATCCGCTCTCATGATCTCTCACAGCTCTCATGATCTCTCACAGCGCTCATGACCTCGCACAGCTCTCATAGCAGCACTGTGCAGGCTGCTAAGGGAGAAAAACAGTTAATGGTCCTACCCTGCTGCGAAGCCTAATGCCCACAATATCTAACCCAGCAAACTGGCACTATCAGTGCAGTAATGACTCTGTTACCCCTGGGTAATCAGCAGCTGTCTAATTGGAATGAAGGCATGCTCAATGGGAGGGAACTCATGTGGTACTTACTGGAAATACAGCAAAATGCACATGGCTGGAAAGGTCATAGATCCTAGAGAAAAACCATTTTGCATATCCCCAAACCAATGAAATTTCTTACTTTATTCTAAATATGCAACCTCATATTTACAAACAAGTGTACTTTTCACCTTTCATCAAATAAGCTTCTTTTTGCAGAAGACTTACAGAATTCCAGAACTGGTAAAATGCAGAGAATAAGTGTGTGCAATGTTTAACCCTAAGTGATGCATCTTTATTGCAACCTCTACTCTTAGAATGAGTGCATCTCTTAACTCTCTCACCAGAGAAGTTTTCTTATGCAGCAGGTGGTGATTAACACAGAGACTCACAATTAGCCCATGTGTAGAGAACAAGAAGTCACATAGTACTCATACCTGAATAGGACACTTATTTCAAACCTCTGTTTCTCCAGACCAGAGATCATCATGGAAGAGGGAGCAGAAAGATTGTAAGAGCCAGAAACAGTGGATGACCACAAGGAAACAGTCTTCCAGAGAGCTGGTTACTCATGAACTCACAGCAATGGTGACAGCATGCACAAGTCCAATGCAAACTGAAATCAGACAAAATCCCAGCACAGACATGGGAAAGTAGGTAAGAAATTCCACTCCAACCTGGAACTTTTAGCAATTTATGGCTGCTGGAAAATATTTTACAGGGTTGGGACTCTTGGTGGTCCCAGTGGATGGATCCAAAATCACACGCTATAGGCCATATGTTATATAAATATGTGTGTGTATGAGTTCATTTGAATTGGAGGGGGGAAGTGCAGAGAGAGTGGATCTAAATGCTATCCAACTATATAAAAATTGCAAAAATTCTGTTAAAAATGCAAAAAAATCTTTAGATATCTTTAATGTGTATGTGCATTTTGCCTTCATGTATATAAGGGGACCACATGCATGCAGTCCCCATGAAGGTTAGAAGAGGGTATCAGATCCCCTTGAACTGGAGTTATAGTTATTATCCAGCATGTAGGTGCTGGGAACTGAACTCAGGTCCTCTGCAAGAGCAGCTGGTGTTCTTCAACACGCAGCATGTCTCTACCCCTGGGTAATTGTTTTATAGAACCCCAGAAAACCTTCTTGCCTTCCAGAGATCCTGTCACATTTGTGTGTTTATCTTCCCCCAAAGTATTATTGCTACACAATAGTGAAATAGTTAACTAAACAAAAACAATAACTATGAAGAAAAGAACAGTAAATCAGAAGACCAGTTACAGTACCTACCTCATCTGCTGTCTGCTTTCCTACCTTCCTGAATCAAGAGATATACTTGCCCAGGTTACTTCCTAATCTCTGTTCTTTCTTTCACATAACAAATCTCTCATCCTTAGGCATCCTCCTTGCTATGCTGTCTCTCATGAAAAGTAAACATCAGCCATGGTGGCACACACCTTTAATCTCAACCATTAGGAGGCAGAGGCAGGCATATCTGTGTGAGGTTGAGGCCAGCCTGGTCTACATAGGAAGTTCCAGGCCAGCCGCGGCTACAGGATACTCTGTCTTTAAAAAAAAGGAAAAATTGAATTCTATAATTTGGAGGTTCTGCAGGCTTAGCTGTCTTCGTGAAGTGGATTATAGTGAAAATTAAGTAGGCCTTATTTTCCTTTTGATCGGCCTCTCCTACATATGCTATTGTTTTTACCTGTGCCTTATAAAATATTTGTAATTTTTCTTACTCCAGTATATGGAACCTGACAAAAACCACAGATGTAAATTCATAAACTACCAAAGGTAAAAGAGGCTTAATCTCACTTAATGCCCTAATTTTGTATTCAAGGAGTTAGGAGTTCATACAGGAAAAATAATTCCTGTAGGTGATGGCACACACATGCCTTATTTCATCTCATATTCTTTTTATACCTGGTAATTTATACTATAATATACAGCTGGTTATTGTATATCAACTCCTAACCTCTTGAAACCAATTAACTATGGTAACTATTGAATTTTATAAAAAACATAACACAAATTATAGTGTACTCCACAATGGAAAATATTTTTTCGAATTATGTAGTGACAGATACATTAGACCTATACAGTGACAGTGCCTTCTCTCTCAGTAGACAGTATGACCTCCTAGTTAGGATGTTGATAGTCTAATTTCTGATTCAACTGAGCATGACTATTTCTTCTTACCTGCCACTAAAATAACTCTAAGTTCAGAAAAGGGGTGAAGGCATTGATAATGGGAGTGGCGGGCAGTAGCAGGTGGGAGGTGAGAAGGGAGAAAATGTTGAAGAAATTGTGGAAAAGAACATCTGGCCACAGCTTGTGGTGAACATGAGAGCACATGCTTCGTAGGAAGACCCTGAGAACATCAGCTTAGGAAGAGGAGAGTCCATTAAGAGAGTAAAAGTGGAGAGAAATCCACATGGCTGTTCCCTCAGGCAAGTGACTAACAGAAACTCGGCCTCATCCTGGCTGCTCTCCCTCTGCTGGTGTAGCTGTAGAACCTGGTCTCAGACGACAGTGCTGTTCCTGTATGGTATTGTGCCCTAGTCTGAGTACCATCTAATTTGACCTGATTTATAACCTAAAGTTCTATAGCACCCAAATGTAAATCAGGTGTAAGTACACATTTCACTGAAAAAAAAAGGTAATTGGGAAAGCATTAGCAAATTGACTAGCATTGAGGGCTGAATAAAAGTAACTATAGAACTAAGACAAAGTAAGGTGTCACAAGAATATCTACATGCTTTATATTCTTACAGCATAAAAATAATACGAACTCCTTGCCTCCTGTGGTTGTACTTGGTAATCCATTGTAATGTAGATCAAGACTGAGTTGAAAAGACATTTAAGTAGGCTGGAGAGATGACTCATTGGTTAAGAGAGCACTGATTGTTCTTGGAGAGGGCCCAGGTTCCATTCCCAATACCATACAGCAGCAAACAACTGCTTATAACTCCAGTTCCAGGGGATCTGACATCCTCTTCTGACCTCTGCAGGCATTGCACAATGCAGGTCCACCTTATACAGGCAATACACTTAAGTAATAAAAAAGAAAAGGCATGTAACACATGGAGCCTACTGAATATCACAGTTTACCATGACACAGGTGCACCGTATGTAGGCAGTACACTTAATAAATAAAAAAGAAAGGGTGTGTAACACATGTAGCCTACTGACTCTCACAGTTTAGCAGCAAAGTAGGTTTCAGAGTTACCAGTTGCTTACTCTGATTATCATGTGGATACTGGGACCTGCAGCTTGCTACTGCTGCTCAGAATCAGATGATTTTGACAAAAAAAGGTGACAGACAATCATGTTTAATAGGTAATGGCATTATAGCTGCGCTAAAAAAAATGTTTGGGATTACCAGACCAAGGAATCTTCACAATATTCTTAACACGAGAGCAACAATAATGATACCTTTCTCTCTCTCTCCCTCCCTCCCTCCCTCCCTCAAATGAAACTGCATAATTTGCCTTTAATTAATCAAGAAAATTCATTTACTGTGAGTTGTCTTTAATTGTAGCAGCTAATGCAAGGTGTTTAAAAATACACTTTATACTAATAGACTTTCGTTATAAATAGTGGTTCAAAATATAGAGGACATTTGGAGGAATATAAAATCAATTAAAAAACAAAGTAAAGCATTTTCAGTGGTCTGAGCTATGAGGGTATGAGGAGAGGAGACCACTGCCCAGTCGACTTGAACCCACTTGCTGGCAGTCAAGGATTCCAGCACAATTAACATTTGCTATGACAGTTGCCAACATAGAGACAATGTTTTTATACAGAGATATTAAGATTTTATTTATTTTTAAACTTGGAAAAATCATGTAAAGAGTGGTATGTGTGTATGAGTGCAGGTGCTGGGGTGGCTGGAGGAGGGATAGGACCACCGGAGCTGAGTGAGCCAGTTGTGAGCCACCCGGTATGGATGCTGGGAACTGAACTCAGGTCCTGTGCAAGAGCAGTTCATGCTCTTAACCTCTGCGCTACCTCTCCTGCTTCTGTACATGGATATTTTCAAGTAAGACTGTTAAAACAGCAGTCCATCACACTTAAGGCCTAAGTATGTAAGATTTTTTTTTTCTTCCCCAGCTACAAAATTTATTTTCTAGGAATTTCACAAAAAACTCCAGTCTGATTTTATCATCACATTGCAGTCCCATCCAAGGCACCCTCAGTGCCATCCTATAATCTCATTTGTCAAAAGAGAGGGGAAAGGGAGGGAAAGTTTCTTAAGCACTCTGAAAAACAACTTTAGAGCCACAAAGTGGCATACGGGTTACTGCTAAGACATTCAGGCATTCCTCTTCCTTAACAAGCCCACACTCACACTTGGCTGTGTCTTACACTTTTCTTGAGCTGAGTGCCTTTCTGTTAACCCACAGGCTTAAATCTGTGTTTAAAATGTGTCTTTAGGGCTGGGTGTGGTGCACACCTTTAATTCTACCTTGGTCTCTGAGATCAAGACCAGCTTAATCTACATACCAAGTCCCAGGCCAGCTGGGGCTAGAGAGACCTTGTCTCAAAAAAAATCTCTATAATAAACCCCAACTGTGCTTTACAGTGGCTCATCCTCAAATGCGTTTCTGCAGCAAAGTCAAGGACCCAGGCTCTACCTGAGTGGAGGACCTTAAAGGTGGCACATCTGGACATGTCTCTCACTGAATTGCCAGAGTTTTCCTCAGCTATTAATGAATACAGATATAATCAATGGTTTGAGTCCAAACCATTTTGAAGTGACCTAAGATTTAGGCTTCTTAAACAATTAGCACGAATAAGTGCAGGAGAGAAACCTTTCAAAGCCGTGCTACTTCAGTGCAACCTGGCAGAACGTTTAAATTGATAGTAATGTTTCTCTTACATCTAACAACGTAGTCACTTCTGTTATGGGACGGTGTATTACTTAATCTTTCACAGTATCAGAAGCTTAACTTGTTGAGTTTCCAACATTTTTAACCTGTGGTTTTCTGGCTTTTTGTCCCATCCAATTAAACACTTCTTGCAAATGGCACAGGTGATAATCTGTCTTGCTTAAAATCAAAACATTTTCAGACATCAGTTACTGGTACTATTATTCTTTCTGGCAGTTCAGAGTGCATGGCATACATTCCTGGTCATGTCTTTATTTGTTGTTTGTTTGGATAGCTCACTCTGAGTCCAGGCTGGCCTCAAGTTTCCTCTCTTTCTCCCCCCTTCCCACACCCACATATGTGTGCATGTATGTAGTTACATGTGTAAAAGTCAAAGGAAAACAGGAGTTTCTCCTTCCAGCATGCAAATTGGGGATGGAATACAGGTCCTCAGGTTTAGCGGCAAGTGCCCCTTACCTGTTGAGCCATTTTGCTGGTCCTCTGCTTTCCTTCTTCAAAACTACTTTTCTTCTTCTTCCTATTTCTATGGCCACTTTCTCATGGGTTCGTTTTCCATTTAACTGTCTCACAATAGGAAAATATATCATCTGACTCCACCCTGTGCTTTTCATTATCAATTGTTTGACGTTGGCTTCTGAATGCACACATCTAGCCCATGTCTCTCTTCTGAACTTCACACCTATATTGAAATACACTACAATAAAACCTTTCAGTCTCAGCTCTGATCTGAATTCATCTCCTTGCCCTCCATATCCAAAATGTACTCCTTCTCTGACATATTCTCAGTGACAGACGCTGAGATTTTCCAGATCAGAAATCTGATAGTCACCCTCATCACCTTTCTCTCTACCATATCCCATTACTAGGGAAACACTCTGTAGCTCAAATGTGAAGACTATTTATGTCCCTCTTCTGCTACTATGTACCCTAGACACAACCCCAAAAATCTCCCTGTGCCTAAATCTTGTTCTTCCAACATCAGAAGACAAAATTAGACCTTTCAAAAGAAAAAATTACAACAAATTCAATTATAGGCTTTTATTTGCAATAAATAAATGAGGGCAGCCTCCATTCTACAGAATATAGAAAGATAGTTCCCAGCATTGTGGGAGAACAGTGGAAATGCTAAAGATGGGGACAAAGAAACGGAACACCGGAAAAGTACTGACTGCTTAACACAAGGCTCCTTGTTTTGAAGGCTGAAGCACAGGAGACTCCCTTACTGCACTGAGTTTACTCCAGTCAACTGAAACCTGTTTTTCAGAAACAGTCTGTTGGGAACCTGTTTTCTGAAACTTTCAATTTGATATGTGGCATTGAGCAAGTGATTCCACATTTGCTTTGTGTGCTCTCTTGGAGCCAAGGGCTAGAGCTCAGTTCAGAACAATGGCCTGTTAGAATTTTTAACAGTTCAAAACAGTGTGATAGTGATCCTCATAAAACAGAATTGGGAGTCACTAGGGATAAAGCTCTTTGGTTCCATTTTCCTCAGGAGTGAAGTTTAACCAGCAGCAACTTCACAAACCACCTCCTCTCCTCACGAGCACTGCCAGTTATGCTGGGAGTTCCAGCCACCCTAACCCTTTTGGCCTCTCAATGTGAAGACAGGTTCTTCTCCCCGACGCCTCTACATGTTATGCTTTCTTCCCCTCATTCCAGTCCTATCTGAGCTAACTTACTGTAGTCCAAGCTCAGAAAGCCCTGTGCTCCGACAAATTCTCCATCGCTGTCCCGCCTGTAAGGACTATGCCACACACCCTGCAGAGCTGTTCACAGCCTGGCAACGACAGCACTCGTTGTGCTGGGCCTATTCATGTCTTTTGCCAAGTTTGTTTCTGTGAGATATAATCTAGAGAAAGGGAATTTCTGACTACTTAACAGTGCCAGACGCTTGTAAAAATAAGCAGAGAAGGCTAACAGCAAAAGGAAAGTGAGAATAGCAAGAAATAGCTTTAAATCATGACAAAACTTCAAATAGTAGATTTCTATGAAAGAAAAAATATGACAGTAAGCACAGATATTCACAGTGCTGTATATAGCAATGTCTTGCAGCAATAGCAGATTTCTGCTTAAAATGTTAAGAACAATTAATCAGATTTAACAGTAACCAAAATAAGACCTATAATATGAGCTAGAGGTCTACAGGGCAGCGTGCATACAAAGCAGCCTGGCAGCCCTGGGTTCAACACTTAGCACATCCCCCACACAAAGACTTATAATATGGCTTATGATAACAATTCCTCCAGTAAGTCTCTTAATAGTAGTCTGTATAGTTAACATAGCCTCACATTCATGTCTTACAGTCACGAACTTCAAAATTCTATCATGGATTCTTTTAGTTATTTTGAGTTAATTATTTTGATTTATGTCTGCTAGGCAGGGGTTAAAAAATAACAAGAATTATTTTCAAATGAGTTCCCTGTAATGTTTTTAAAATGTTGGATTTTATTATTTTCATACAATATAACTTAGTGGTATTTAGATCCCTTTTCCTTTTTCATTTCCCCTTAATGCCTCCACCCAATTTAATGTATTCGTGTGGTTATGTATATATTTATATTTATAATATATATAATAAAATAGGGCCTAAAGAGTAGATTTTTAGATGAAAAATGTGCTTCTTTCAAGAAAATAGAATTTAAATTATTCCAATAAAAAATTTAAGTAATACAATATGATAAAAATTTGCTTCTCATTATACATGCCGTACATGTTTGAACTTATATAGATGTGTATACTGTTTTCTGTAGGAAAGGAAGCAATAGCATAAATACATTTATAAAAGAAGTAAAATATATTTCAGAGAACTACAAACACAGTATGTGTGTGCCAACTCAAAAGATTATCAGTTAAAATTTTATTGCTTAGTAATAAATGGTGAGACCAGTTTACCAACGGTGTTGTAATGGCCAAAGTAGCAGGAAGGGACTCAACACCCAACATTTAATAAGTAAAGCTTAGTGATTCGCTAAATATTATGATACCTGCAGGATCAAAACTCTTGATACTACAATAGATCTCTGAATGCTATCTTTCAGATGATCCAAATGTTTTATATAGGTAGGAAATGGTGAGCATCACACTTTAAAGGAACTACTGTGAAAAATTAATAGTTACTATGCACAAAGCTGCACAATTCCAAAATAGTTTGTGGTCTTGAAGAATGAAGAAACATTAGTTTATCATCTTGGTATCATTTGGGCTACTTTTTCATAACTTTATAACTTTTTTTCATAATTAGGGCACATAGCCACACTTTAGAAATTTATAAACATTATAAATGTGGTCTATTTTATTTACCAGCATCTTCAGTAGGAGGTTATTTATATGTGTTTGTATGAAATTATTTATTATACTATTTAAAATTTTCATATGAAATTTAAAGATATATTCCCATCATTTACTTCTAAAATCAGTCTTTCAGCTGGGCTCTAGTACTACCAAGTAGCGCCAGGTCATTTATACCATGTATTCTTGAAGAAGAAAGAAATTTACAAAAAAATGACTGTCAGCTTTACTGTAACCAGACACGAGGACACAAGACACCTAAGATACAGAGGTAAAGTTAATCACAAATCCCAATTCAGCCACTGTATGCATCCCTTCAGATTTATTGTTTCTTTGGTTCTTTATCTTTGAGGGGATTAGCTTCATTTGATTTTGCATTAAGGCAAAGGACAGATCTCTCCTTTTTCTTGGCTTTAATTAATCTCAAGTCCATCTGAGAAGAAAAAAATGTTCATTTCATAAAAGATTAACAATATTAGGACAATTTTTTCTTCTGGAAAAATCTATGCTGTGTCTATAATAACTAAAAGTTTAAACTTACTAATCCTGAGCAAGAATACAAATAAGAACAGTTTTGACTAAAGAATAAAGTTCCTTCATCGTTTAAAATTCAACCATGGAACACAAGTCTGTAAGACGAGAATTCAGACTTCTGATGTCCATGGCAAACCTGAATACTCTAGGCAGAAATAAAACACACATAGTAGATTATACACAGCAATAAAAAGCATCAGAAATTGATGCACCTGGATTTTGTTAAATATAACAAAGGTCCTCAGTCCTTCATGGATAAACTTCGCTGAGAGAACTGCACTGCACAGTGTTTTGCATTGAGCAGAAGTCCCTTAGAAAGGCCACAATGGATTCTTTTTTGGATTAGGCATAGAGGTTTTTTACCCCACAACAGAGACATAAAAGATACATTTGAAAATACAAGATGAATCCTGTTTTCATAAAAGCATCACCACTTTGAAAACTGAAGTCACTTGAGTTTGTAGTTTTAGCCCTCCCCACCATGAAAAGTAAGACCTCACTACCCAGCAAAGCAGCAGCACGACAGCATTCACACCAGGAAAACTTTTGAGGAAGGGCTTTTCAGCATGGGCCAACTGAAGCCTGATTCTAAGAATCATTTTCTAGTTCATGTGATGAACCTGCTCAGGAGTAGGAAGCTGCTGGCACAGCAAGGATCCTCTCACAGTATTAAGGCCTGTCCACAAGGGAATGGTCAGTTGAAAGTCAGCACAGGGGGCATTGGGTAATTATCTGACCCTGGGCACAGTCCCCCAGGCTTCTTCATCACAAGTTTTCTTTTATTCAAACATTTGCTCTTCTTCTTCATCTGCTTCTTCGATAACCTGAATCTCGTCTGCTTGGGACATGGAAGTATTCTCCACCTGCAGTTTATTCCCCTCAGCTTTACATTTTTCTTCTTCTTCTATGATTTCCTTCCATATCTTGTGGTTTTCAGTAAGGTGATGTATTAGCTGACAAAATATTCGCCGTCTGCCTTTCCTTCTTTGTGGTTCTGTGAAATTAAAAACATATTCATATCAAAAGCAAGTATGATTCCACCAATATCAAGCGCCCCTTGTACTCTACACACTTATGTAAGCTCTACGGTTATAAAAGTAAACGAGATAAAATAGTCTCTGCTATGGAACGTGCATTCTAGAAGAACAATCTAGACAAACAAAAATATGAATGACGAGTGGTATTAGGTGTTCTAGATAAAAACAGAACAGTAATAGAGAAGACTGGCTAGAAGGGAGGTGGTGCTAAAATTCAAGCTCACATTTATAACAATCCAGTGTTGAAAATCAAATTCATTACTTTTTTGATATATTAGATGCATTTACCAGTATTCTGGTGAAAGGCTAATCAGCTGCTTTGACCTCAGGCTCCCTGCCATCTTGAGGGTTGAGAGAAAGTGTCTGAGGAGGGTGAAATGAAGGGCCAGTTGCTAGGACTCACTTCAGAGATGTTCAGAGGAGGTGACAGCCCTACCATGTCTAGTGAAGAGCACTGGCTGGAGGACATCTTCTTGCGAGATACTCCTTCATTAAAAAGTACTCTACACTGTATTGCAGTACTTAGTACCTAGCATACTCAAAACACAACTACTGAATCTGAACATAAGATAGTGGTACTACTTCAAGCTGTATCTAAGATATAACAAGATATAACTACTTCACCTGTATCTAAGGAACAGAAGTTAAGTCGAAATTAAGTGGATGTGTAGTTAATAACATTAAACAAAGTACAGTTTCCCTGTGTTCTTACTGGGATTTAGATTGTCTTCTGTTTCTTCATCATCTGTATCTAATTCTTCACCATCGTCATCATCATCAGCACTTTCTGTATCGTCATCCTCTTCTGTCTCTACCCACTGACCAGGCAGCAAGCCAGCAGCATCATAGGAGTTGCACAGGGGCCCCACAATGTGGGTGATAAAAGATTCTTGGAGTTTTGCTAGTTGAGGAGAAGAACGATCCATAAAAGGGCTGATGGGCAGACCCAGATTTGCTTCTTCATCACCCTAAGCGTTTTAAAAAGAAAAATGCATTTTAACTATTGAAACTCAACTACTGCTTATAGGTTTGCTGTTAAAATTATCTGGAAGTTTTTAAAAAAACACAATCACATAAAAATAATTTTTACGAAAAAAGCAACAACTATAATGGTTTCATGAGGCTCGATGTGTGGCTCAGTGGGAGAGTACTTACCTAGAATGCATAAAGACATGCATCAATTACCAACAAAGATAAAAGAATCACTTTGCCTTTTCAAAGGTGAGAAACCCTCAACAAAGTTTTATTGTCATATTCTGTTCACATCAACTAGTATAGCTGAAAGCCAGTTAAGAAAAATGCACTTATTTTAAAAGTGTATCAACATTATTAACAGTTCTCTGATAAATTTAAGCTTAGTCATATGCAATTAGTAAGACTGTTTTAAAGGCAAGATTTTAAAAGATTTGAAAAAGACCATGTTTATATCAAGCCTTTGAAAACTATTCAGTATCCACTCTGAATTCATTTTGAATCCTCTAATTTTTAATTTTCTGTCAGGACTTTTGCCTCAGAGATGCTTCTATACAAAAGATTTTAGTCTTTCTATAACAGTGTTGAAAATGTCCTTACATTCTAAATGAATTCTGAGAAAACCATAAAATCACTTAAAAACAACTTCATCTGATAATCAATTGTTGGAAGCTATCTTGGGGTTCAAAGTCAATAGTATTATCAGTTTATTTCGGACAATAAGCTATTTATTTTTGTTTGCTATTAAATGTTGGCAGCAAAGTTAGCACTACGAGAACACTAAAACCCAAAGTAAATGTAGATGTAGCACTCTCTCTCCACCTTTAAAAGCAGTGCAGAAACTTCCTGTAGCAATCCAAATCCAATGGTGCTTTCTTCCCATGATGGTTCGTCTTCAAAATCCCTCCAGTCTCATGTTCCATCTTACCTGCTCATAGAATTCATTGACGATGCCTTCTGTCCATTTCAAATGCAAGTCACGAACTTTCGCTGGGCCATTGATATCTGCAAGCTTGATGCACACCTGGCAGACCAAGAGGCGATCATTTTCACTGCTCCATTCTATGCCATTACTATTTACATCATTGGCCTAGTTTGGAAAAAACAATTATTTTAGGTCCTGAGAACAAAGGAGGTTTTTGTTTTTTCTTACCAAATTACCTTAAAATTGTATGCTGTCCAAAAACACAGAAAGAAATTTCACTACATGTTTCTTTAAAATCAGAATATGCAGTAACATGATCCTCCATGGCTAAAATTTCCCTCTGAAGCATTACTAGGACTTTGTTTCAAAGGAAGCACAGCTTTTTATACAACATAACCAACTTGGGTTATTATCACAGAGAATAACAATTTATAGGTATGTATGCTTATACAGATGTGTATGCCATGTCTAATAAATATGTATGTATAAATAAATTATAAACATTGTAGTTATTTCTGCCTCAAAGAAAGGCCATTGAAAGAGCCAAGGAGAAGTTAACTATAACTGTGAAAGGCAAAGTGATTCAGTTAAAAGACACAAGTCTTAGAAGATCAACTCTATGGTTTTAAATCTTGACTCAGAATAATTTATTCAGTGTGTAATAGTAGTAAAATATAAATGTAGCCCCTTTAAATATAACCTTCATCTCTAAAATAAATGATACAAATACTGTCATATGTTGCCATAAAGATTAATAAAAAATGTCTGTCATAATAAAGGCTAACAAATATTAATAGAATTATCATTAGCTAGGTACATTTGGTAAGTTTTTCAAAAGTAAAAGAATGGCCCAGATTGTGGCTTTTGTAGTTTAGCGTAGTGGTGGACCTTTGGCATCAAACCCTGTGGTGAGAAGTAAACTCATGTAGAACACCACCACAGAAAAACAGTTAAGCCAGTTGTGGTGGCACTGGTTCATGCTATAATCCTAGCACTTGGGAGACAAAGATAGGATGACTGTGAATTCAGTGACAGCCTGGGTTACTCCAGTAAAAACAGGTTCTGAAAAAAGGGAGGGAAGGAGGAGAAAATACTTAAAAGGAAAGCTTTCTTGGGTGGGAAGTCTGCAATCCCATTCGTTGTGTTTCCTTGAGAAACTTCTTAAGTCTTCAAGGAACAGATTTAAAGATACCGAATCTGTTAAGTTACCTGTAATACATGACTGAAGCATCATTATTATTATTATTATTATATAAAACTGAATATACTAATACAACTATGAAATCGTTTTAAAAGCAACTATTTCTCACGGACTCCTTGAGTATTTTATTAACATTATGGTGACAACACACACTGGAGTCACACTGCTAGTTCCATGTTGCCCATCTCTTAGCTCTGAAAGTACAACTTCCTTTAGGAAACAAAAGTTGAGGAATCAGCAGTTTCCTGAGAGCCCAAACACACAGTTCTCCCAGTAACCTACTCCAGTGGTCCTCAACCTTTTTCCTACTGCACAGGACATTCTGCTATTAGTATTCTGTCTTCTAGGTCAAGATTCTAATCTCCACTGGGAAGAGGAACTCTTTGAAGGGAAGAACTATGATGTGATGGTCCCTATTTTCCCCAGCAAAAGGATTAGATGTAGAGGGCAGTTGCAAAGAATAGTTGTTGAGAATGAATTATTCTCTAGTGGAAGACATGAGATACTTCTCATCAACCAGGCCTGAAGTTAGAGAATTACTAATGCAAGGATGTGACCAGTGTGGTAAGATAGGCACAACCAGCTTCTTAGAAACATGTCGTTGACTTCACATATTGTTTCACTTGGTGTAAATGACTTTCGCAAATCTTCCATTGAAACTTTGGACATAACTAATTGGTTTGTTACTATTTCAAAAAAGCCACAACAAAATGCATCTATGTGTCAAAAGAAAATATAACAAGGAACAGTATTTTAAGACATTATCATAATAATAAAAGTGCTTTCTGAAAAATTAACCCTGTGATAAACTCTTTAACTATCATAAATATATAAATTATATAATCATAAATTATAAATATTTATAAAATTATGTTATAAAATTATTATTACTTCATGAGTTAATGTAGTTCTAACAGCATCAAAAACCATTTTTTAATCAAACACTAACAACATTTCCTGTTTCTGAAATCAGGCACTGCTTTACAAACCTTGGCATTGAATTCAGCAAGAAAATCAAAATGTTTTTTAAGATCTGTGGCAAGGATTGCTTCTATGACTAAAAACCGAAAGCGTTTGAATTGTACATGATCGAGGTTCAGAAGAAAGTTGTATTCTGGGCGAGAAAGGTACAGATTCCAAGCTGATGCAGCATGGTGGTTTTCCAGAACAGATCTGTCATTGTACAGAACTGCCTAAAAAAGAATGAAGGAAACTGAGACAAACATTTAAAGACATGAACCTGAGCAACTCATCATTAGGAGCAGGTCAGAACACAGCGAGTGCCTACTGCATATAAAGCAGATTACCAGGATTTACTATCCGTGAAAAAAAAAAAGTTGATCTTACAAGTAAGCAGACTGAAAAGTAAAGAGGCTAAGATCACACCTTTCCTTCCAGTGTACATACCTTAGAAGTACAGGGTTTGTCCTCAGATACTCTGCAGACACCACAGTGCCCCCCAAGTAATGGGAAAGTGTTTTGCAGTGTACTTCAATCTGTAAGCCTTCTCAGATGGAACTTCTGATAACAAAGAGCAGCTTCAGGGTACATCATTGTTACAGAGCCCACATCAAATTAACTAAATAAGAGGAAGTACTATCCAGGGTAAACCGGAAACCTCCATGTCTGAGGGCATAGTCTGTGTTCCCAACCTGACAGAATGCCTGGAAGTAAGAACTAAGTATGGCTTTCTTTAAAGACTTTTAAATTTCATTGTAGAGATCTTTAATGTTTTATTTAGGTTTGTTCCTCAATTTTTTTGAGGATATTTTGAAAGGGAGTGTTTCCTTGAATGCTTTTTCTGATTGCTTGTTATTGGTATATAAAAAATACTGATTTTTGCAAGTTGATTTTGTAACCTGCCACTTCCCTAAAAGTATTAATCATTTCTAACAGTTTTCTGGTGGAATTTTGGGGATCTCTTTTGTATAACAGCCTATCGTCTTCTTTTCCAATTAGTATTCCTTTAATTTCCTTCTATTGTCTTATTGCTCTCAAGAGATTCAAGCACTGTATTGAAAAGGAATGGAGATAGTGGACAGCCTTGTCTGATTCCTGATTTTAATGTGAATGCTTCCAGTTTTTCTCCATTTAGAATGATGTTCGCTATGGGTTTGTTTTATATAGCTTTAATTATGTTGAGGTATGTTCCCTCCATTCCAGTTCCCTCTGGGACTTTTAACATGAATGAATGTTAGATTTTGTCAAAGGCCTTTTCTGCAGCTATTGAGATGACCATATGATTTTTGTCTTTAAGTCCATTTATATATTTTATTACATTTACTGACTTATGTATATTGAACTATCTCTGCATCTCTGGAATAAAGCCTACCTAATCATGGTGGATGATCTTTTTGATGTGTGTCTGTAGGTAGTTTGCTAGTATTTTGTTGAGAATTTTTGCATCTATGTTCATTAAGGATATGGGCCTATAGTTTTCATTTTGGGTTGGTAAGGATAATCCACAAGACTCTGAGACTCCCAAAATTACACAGGCTATTGCCAAAGCTCTTGATTGCATCCCATAACTTGAAGTTAAGACCCTACTGCTGAAGGCAGGACATACTTTGGACACAGGATTTGGAGGAATGGAGCTGGAACTGACCTGGAAGCCATCTCCCCTGAAGGGTAGCTCTCATAGTTTTGGAGAACACCAAGTAAACTGCTAAGGAAAAACAACAATCGATGGTCCAACCCCAGCTTTAAGGCCTAATAACTACATCAGTGACTGACACAGCAAACTATATTGTGGCAGTAGTTTTATCTTGGGGATAATCAACAGCTACCTAATTGGACTTAAAGCCCACTCAATGGGAGGAAACTCATGTGTGATACTGTAAACATAGCCAACTGGAGAGGTCAAAGATATTAGAGAAAACCCCAAGGCTGTGACATCCCTAGACAAATGTAATTTCTATGTGCAAAATATGGATCCTTATATTTACAGACAAGTATCCCAATCACCAATCATCAAAGAAGCTTCTTTTGCAACAGACGAAGATGATTAATCCACAACTGGTAATACACAGAGATTATCTGTGAATTGCCCAGCTCTAAGTGACACATCTACAATGGAACATCTAAACCTAAGGCTCAAGGAACATAGGGAACGGGGTAGAAAGA
Organism: Eospalax fontanierii; assembly: GCA_035773235.1. NCBI lineage: Eukaryota > Metazoa > Chordata > Mammalia > Rodentia > Spalacidae > Eospalax > Eospalax fontanierii. The sequence continues at coordinate 179,579,634 of CM069524.1, read as the reverse complement.
ATACTAATGCATTTCTCAACTCTCAATGAAACTTCCTCATACAACAGAGGGCCACGAATACAAAAGGACACAAATGGTCAAAGTGTAGCGAATAGAAGTCTGCAGAGTGTGGGCCCTTGGACAGGATTCCTGTATTAAACTTTACCCATCCAGGGCTCTGGGACCACTGGGGAAGTGGGGGCAGAAAGGCTGTGAGAGCCAGGGAGGAGGTGCATGACCATAAGAAAATAGAGTCCTATAGACTCTTGGGACCTTGCTCATATGAATCTACAGCAATGGTGTCAGCATACACAAGACTCATGCAAACTTGGGCAGACAAAAATACCAACATAGAACTGAGGAAATGGGCAGCAGGCCCCAATTTTAGCTGAAGAACTACTGGCAGCTGATTACTGCCGGGTGCGGTGAGGAAGATGCTCTTTATGGGAGGGACTCTAGATAGGCCAACTGGACCTCAGTGGATGAACCTGAACTGAGGGACCTCAGCGGACACTAACTTGACACAACTAGCCTTAACCCAGATGACAGAATGTGTGAAATCCAGTGGAGGGGGGGGGGGGCTGGTGGGGAAGGGAGCGTAAAAATGATTAAGATGTTCTGTATGAAATACACAAAAATTCAGTAAAAAATCTACAAAAAAAGGGAAAAGATTTCACTCCAGAGATTCCATAGGGGGCCAGTTTGTATTTAATGGTGTTGACAAATCTGTGCTCTAACTTAATGAAAATTGATAACTATCAAAATTTTTTTTCTGATCAGGAAGAAGTAATAAAACTCTCAGCTCAATAAAACACACCTTTCGGGGGCCAATGAGATGACTCAGCACATAGGCCTGAAAGGCAGAGTTCAATCCCCAGAAGCCTCTTAAAGGCTGAAGGAGAGAATTGACTTCCTGAACGCTGTCATCCCACTTCCAGGCGTACCCCCTACACATCACACACACAATAATAATTTTAAAAACCCACAATGTATAATGAGTATTCTGTGAAGGCAGCTGGCTTTAAAAATTCTGGAAAGTTAGACTAGTAAAAGTCAGGCCTGAATGCCTTTATCAAACTTCACTTTGATATTACTAAAGAAAAACAAAAAGGAGGAAAAATTCAGAATCAACATTGGAATCTATATGTTATCACCACACTTCAAATGCATGAATGAGTAGAAACTGTCACTCTACAAGAATGAAAGGCCCATATAAAGTGGGAGTTCTCCTTGTGAGCCTCAGTAAAGCTAGTAAGTTGAGTGGGGAAAATAAGTGAATAAATAATCAATCTTGGAGTGGTGAGAGAAGTAAAAGCCAGTCCTCCTATAAAGAATATTCAACGGCCGCTCGGAGAGACACAAAGACAAGCCTAAGACATTTTAATCTACTTGATTCCCTGATCATCGAGCACCTCTTCTTCCTAAACTATGACAGCTGTATTTTTGTTTTTAATAGACATGTTTCTCTCAAGATAAAACATGATTTACATATGTTAATTACATATAGATATATTTAAAACTTTTTGTATTTGCATGTGCATGGGTGCACATGTGCATAGCATGTGGGGGGCGGTCAGAGGACAACGTAGCAGGAGCCAGTGTTCTCCTGCCACCATGTGGGTTCCAGGATTGAATCCTGGTGTTGGGCTGGCTCCCTGCTCCTGCCAGCCTATAATTCATTTTTTATATGAACGGGTAACCAAGGATCACAGACATAGGACTTTAACCAGAAGTTTGAAAAGCAAAGGCTAAGGTAAACAATAATTTACCAAACAAAGGGAAGATAATCTAGAGGATATAAAAGTAGTTCAAAGTCTCCTCAGAGAGGGCTGGAGAGATAGCTCAGTTGTTAAGGGCACTGACTGCTCTCGCAGACAACCTAGGTTTAGGTCTCAGTGACTACATGTTTGCTAACAACCATCTATAACGCCAGTTCCAGGGGATCTGACACCCTTTTCTGGCCTTCACAGACCTTCCACACACAAGTACATGCAGGCAAAACAGTCGTACACATACAAATACAAATAAATAAACCATTAATTAACAACTTAAAAGCATTATGGGAATATTTGACATCTGAAAACACAGTATCTGAACATTGTGTCTCTACAGTAAGAAACTGAGAAACGAGCAGTGATGAAGAAGGAAGCACCAGAGAGTAGTCAGAATAATGTAGAAACTGAAAACACTGCATAAGCTTTAGAATATAAGCATTGGAACTGAATATCCAGGTAAGGTTTCTTAGGCTATAAATTTAAAAGTGAGTAAGATGGAAATGATAGGGCACGGGGATAGTGAGAGCTCGAGAAAGTCAGTCAGCCATCCTTTAAGTTGAAGAGTGATGTTCACTAAGCCAGAGGAAGCTGAAGAGGGAAAAGAGCTCATCCTGGTGAAACTGTAGATTTCAGTTTTAGAGAGTTGTCTGCCTGGAGGCAAATGCAGGACTTAGTATACTAAGCTTCACATCTTACTATTGTTTTAATGGGATCTGAGGAGGAGAAGGAGACAAATGCCTATATTAGTCACTGCCTTGGTCTGGAGATAGTTTGTCCTGAAAGGTGAATGTGCCCCAAGTCATGGCTCAAGAACATGAAAAAAATAGCCTCTCATCTATTGAATTCATCATTTCCATGTTTTTACTAAACTCAGTACAAGTTTATGTTTCTGATATACACAAAATGTTCAAACAGATAACTACGAAAACCTAACCTTAGGTTTAAAAATAATTGCCATTATATGAAATAAGACACTTGTGTATGGCTTTAAATTTACTATCTTGACATATAAAATATTCCATAAAACAGGCAAATATACTTGTTACCTTATTTAAACACACATCCATGTCCATCTGAGCATAGAACAAGTACACTTTCAATAATTTATAATCAATACTTTAATTGCAATCAATAACCAAAGCATATGACCTGCAGCTGCACAGCCATATCACTTGGTGTTTCCGTTTTCACAAGGACAACTGCTGTGTGCAGTTTGCACATGCTGTACTTAGGTGGCATCGTTTTAATGCTATCTACATGCTCCTTGCCACCTGGAACCGTAGACTACTTTCTGCTACACTTTGAGTCTGGAATGCTCCCAGAGCCTCCGTGTTAATGATATGCTCCTAGGCATGGCGCTATTGTAAGGGAGGAAACCTTTAAGAGACTGTCCTCGTAGGAGGTTTTAGGTTACTAGGCATGCCCCTGGAAAGAACTGTGAAATGTCAGTCTCTTGCTTTCTGGTTACTCTGAGACAAGTTCTGCGCCACCATATCCACTCCTCCACACAGGAATCAAAGCATCAGGGCCTTTACCCATGAACTGAAATGGTGAACAAAAACAAAGCTTTGCTCTTTCTAAAATGATTGTTTGGGGTATTTTGTCAGAATAACCGTTTTTCTTTCTTTTTTAACAGAAAAATGCCTTTTATATGTTATTATCAAATACTTTAACTCTGATTTTTACCCTACATATCATACATAAATGTTTTTGTTCAGATGGAAAACTGTGTAGTATGCTGTGGTGTACTGTATGTTCTTATTCATGTGGATAGGTACACACATGCAGGTGTGTGGGGGAGTTGATGGTTAGTGTCTCCTTGATCACTCTATATTTTTCATGTGGGGTCTTTCAGTGAAACTTCTGAAGCTCACTGTTTGTCTAGACTGACTGGCCCAACAAGCTTTAGGGATCCTCCTGTCTCTCTAACTTAACACCCCCCACACACACACACACCAGAGCTAGGGTTACAGGAATACTCCAGCGTGCCTAGATTTATACAGAGGGATCTGGGGATCCTAACTCAGGTATGGAGCTTGAAAATAAGGGACTTAAAGAGCTGAGCCCTCTCCTTAGCCCCAGAAGGATAAACTTTCACACTGGGTCACACACCTAAAGAGCTGACAATCAGAAATCTAACGCAGACCTCCTACTATCCAATCCAGTGTTTTCCACTGTGCTGCTGCTCCCCAGGCTTATGAATCACCAAATGGGTGAGTGAGTCGCACACAATGTGGTAACTTAGAAGGAGCACCTGCATCCATAGAATGGTACTGCAAATGTGTGCCTCAGCGAGGGCAGTTTCCCCAAAACATGACTTACAAAGTAAGTAAACAACAACTTAAATGTATCAGAAGCCTACTGCAGAAACCATGAGCTATCAATGGAAAAATGAATGGCAGGGCCCTTCAAACCCATCTCTGTCTCTGGCACACACACAAAAGCAAACACACAAGACTCACATCTATATACACCCCTCAACTTCCCACCACCAAACTTCAGAGTTTGCAACCCTTTCTCCTATGTTTTAAAAAGCTAGAGTGCTTGAAGGAGGTGGGGGTGAAAGAGCGCGTGGAGAATGGCTGCAGATGATGAAAAAGAGCACACACACAGCATACATGCATACATACATGCAGTAACACAGTGAGGACGGCAGATGTGCACAGAAACAGCAACAAGTACCTACTTTCTGTAAATGAAGGGACTGGAAACACATGTACTACTGCAGCAACCTCCAACATAAACACCCAGATCACACTTAGTTCTCCTTGAAATCAGACATGTAATTCTAAGTCCTCATGTTTAAAGGTACTGTAGTTTCAGTACTCATTTGATGGGACGCATACTACCTTATTTCAATAATGCTATGCCAAAGAAATTTCATAATTTACCAGCTGTACTGCATACAGAAGTCATATTAAACCAAAGAATTTTTTAATTTTTTAGTGTATTTCTATTTATTTGTATGTGGAGAGAAGGATGTGGGCATGTGTGTGGATGTCGGAGGACAATTTTCAGGAATGGTTCTCTCTTGTCATCATGTGAATCCCAAGGATCAAACTCAGGTTGTCATGTTTGCCTTTATCTGTCAAACCATTTCAGTAGTTCAAGGAAAAATTCTTAGTATACAAATGCATTTATAGCTAAGAGACTGAATGTCCCAATGTTAAGACACATCTTAGAAGAAAAGTGGCTAGAAAAAAAAGCACTAATGCTATCCATAATCCTCACAGCTTTTAGTCATACTATAGATCCAGCTAGGAAGAACAAATATCTTAGATCTGGTCAGAGTATTATCAGTTTGATCCAAGACAAAAATATTTCCACTAAGCTCCCTCGAAGTTCATGAGACACAGAGTGATTTCATCAACGAGTCACTCTTTTCTAGTTGAAAAAAGTGACATTTCCCAATTCCCTTAGCATTCATCCTGTGCTTTCATGCAACGGCTATGCAGAGCACTAGCCAAGGTGCAATGGCTACTCAAACAACGGTGGCTCAGATAGATATGCAGCAGGGTATATAATGTTAGAATTACTCTTTACTTTCTGAAAACTTATTTCCTACCTGAGGTGCATTTGTAGCCACTAGAAACGCATTTGTCCTTCCTGGGTGATCATAATCATGCATGGCAGCTGCCACGTACAAAGCCATCAGTTCCAATGCGGGAATGTTCGAAGACAGGCAGCCATAACTCTCGTCCGGAATAGAACAGCTCTTTGAAGAAATATAAGCAATCTGTCCAGAGTTAATTCTACCAGCTGAATCTGTAGAACAGTAAACAGCAAAACAAGCATTGGTACACAAGCTCCCCACACCTTCGCTAAGGATGGGGTTTCCCACAGATAATACCACTATTATTCGTTAACTTAAATTACACTCCATGGACTTAAAAAAGAGTGTACCCTCCCTTGTGTAGATTAGAGGTCGTGATAAAATTCTCATGCCAGCACAATGCATTCTTACCTAAGCTATTTTAGAATATTTGTTATTTAAGGGCTAAATATAATAGTCATGGAAAAGGATCTAACAGGAGAAAGAAATGCTTGAGCAGAAAATTTGATTATCAATTAGGAATTTAACTTATTAATCAACCTAAGTTCTTTAATAGAGATTGTGCTTTTTAAGATGTGTACTAAAAGATTACTCTTCATTTGTTGCACTGACTACAAACTCACTTTCACCTTCTTTTTTCTCTGTGTGAGGCTCTTTACAATGTAAGGAACAAAAGGATGAAAATGAGAAGGCGTATAAAACTGGAAACATCAGCCCTCTTGCCTCACCCTCCTGCATTGTCTCCTCACACTGTGCTTCTGGTTCTTAACAACTTACTGTTGTTCTTTTAAAACTGTACAGCACTCAGGAGGCAGAGGTGGGCAGATTGGCGAATTTCTGTGAGACTGAGGCCAGTCTGGTTTACACAGAGAGATACAAGTTATCTGGGGCTACAGGGAGACCCTGTCTCAGGAAAACAAAGAAAAAAACATTGTATTAGCTAATGATGTTATTTTTGCGAAAGAGATTTTTTTTTAATTATAAGAAATAATTAGAGTAGACACACAAAACCAAAGATAAAAGAGATATGAAGTTTCCTTGGTTATGTTCCCAATTAGAAATAATGCCTTGTCAAAGTCCAAATGATTTCTTAATCATAATTTGAGTGACAGTTGTCATCACAAGAATTTTTAAACATGACTTTAATGTAGTAAGGATAATTTTAAAGAGTTTTCATTATTTTCATACAACGTGATTGATTACTTCTAATAGAACTTGAGTTTCAGAACAATGTACTCCAGATCTTTTTAAAACAATTAAAAGACAAAAACAGTTAAATATTTGGACATGGATAATATAGGCAAGCGTTATTAGACTGAGTATTATTATCAGGTCGTCAGTCGAGAGCTTTTTCCCATGTTATATCCATTACAGATTTCCCTCAGGATTATAAAACTAAATTTTAAAAATGAGAAAAATATCTCTTTTAAATTCAATAATTTGTCAAGGATGGTGGTATATGCCTATAAATGTCAATACTTGGGAGTTCAAGGTCATACATAAGATACTGTGTCAAATGCCCCCAAAACTCAATAATTACTTAGAGCTTAGATATTAGACTCTTAAGAAACCAGCATATATAAGTTTAACAAAAAGTTAGCATGAAAAATAAAATAGTCTGTAAGCATTATTAAACATAACCATTAAGAATCCCATTCAGTTTCTTCCTTTCAAAAGATGATGACCAGTTTAATTTGCTGATTTAAAAGGTTTAAAGGGGGCCTCAGGAAAGTCATCCAAATTGAAGGAAAGGAGCAAAACTTGTCATTCACCGATACCATGGTCTTATACTCGGAAAACGTAAGTAAATCTATAGAACAACTGTTAGAAGAAAAGGAGAGTTTGTCGAGGTTGCAGGACACAGTCTCTCAAATTCCACTTGCAATACCAACAAAAAGACAAAACAGAAATAAATCTAAAAGTACAAAGCTAATACTCAAAAACTACAAAACATTTTTCAAAGAAAGAGGTAAAGAAATAGAAAATACCCGTGTTCAAGATCAGAAGACATAATTTATTATGTGGCAGCATTTTCTTTTTTTAATATTTTATTGTCTGTTTTGCCTGCATGTATGTAAGTATACCACATGCATGAAGTGCCTGTAGAGGCCAGAAGAGGATGTCAGAGCCCCTAGAACTGGAAATAGAGATGGTTGTAGCTACCATGTGGAAGCTGGGTCCTCTGGAAGAAGAGTCAGTCTTCTTAACTGCTGAGCCATCCCTCCAACCTCAAGATGGCAGCAATTTCCAAATTGTTCTACAGATTCAGCACAATATACATTGCCAAATCCAGGCAGGCTTTTTAATATAGACACTTAAAGGTTGAATATAAAATTAATATGTAGATGAAAAATATCCTGAATAGCCAAAACCATCTCAAAAAGAATAAGGCTGAAGGATTCATACTTCCTAACTTCAAAGCTTATGACACAGCTCCAGCAATAAAGACATGTGGTCCTAGCACAGAGACAGACAGAGATACATGGAATGTAACTAAGAGTCCAGAAACAAACACACATCTATAGTTACTGATTTTCAACAATAGCGCCAAGACCTTGGTGAAAGAACACTATATACCAGGCATGATGCTAAGGACTCTCCATCATGTCATCTCATTCAACACTCACAGGTTTTTATAAGGTAGAATCCCTAATGTAAACACATTTAGGGGCCCACTATTGGATTTGCATCTAGGTATCAGCATGCAAAACAGTACTGTCCCTCTTCATTATACCACATTCCAAAATTAGCTACAAATGGATCATGGACATAAGCTTAAGAACAATAATTATAAACTGTTTAGACAAAGATACAGACTCCCATGACCTTGAGTTAAAGACTTTCTGAAATGAGACACAAAAAGCATGAGCAATGATAGAAAAAAACCAGATGCATTTTGGGCACAGAAGAAATGCAATTATATATTGGTCACTAGCTCAGAAAACAAATAGTATCTTGTGAGACAGCATTCCACCGCCACAAAATGTTTACACTACAAGGCTTGCAACACAGTTTGTCATGTCATTATATTATTAACTCAGTCCAGTTGTGGTGTCCTAAGATTTGGGGGCAATCAATATATTCTGTGTGCATAAGCTCATCACCACAATTTTTTGCAGTAAAATTGGTTCTTTTTAAAAATTTTTATTATTTTTATTTTGTGTGTATGAGTGTATTGCCTGCGTGTATGTAAGTGCATCCATGTCATGCAATGCCTGCAGACATCAAAAGAGGCCATCAGATTCCCCTAGAACTGGAGTTATAAATGCTTGTTAGCTGCCATGTGAGTCTGGTAATGGAACCTGCATCCTTTGTAAGAGCAGTCAGTGCTCTTAACCACTATGCCATCTCTCCAGCCCCTAAAATGATGGAATATTGTCTACAGTAACCAGTTAGTAAATTCACTGATGATGGTGAAAAACTGAAGATGGTGAAATCAACTCTGTATCTCAGATAAGAGAGAAAATAAGGTAAGAGGAATCTAATGAAACTAACTTGCCACTAAAAATGGCTGACTCCCCCAGAAACTGACCACTTGGGGGCTCACCACTGGTCTCTCCTATTGCCAAAGTGGGCATTCATCAGAGATGTGGGCCAGGCCAGCCTCAGTGAAAAAAAGGTCATACATAATCTCTACTCTTACTATCTTGACTCTAGAGCTCATAAATCCACGGAATGAGAACTGGAGTAGATAACAGAAAGACTGATAATTCTAAAAGAAGACATCAGTTTGTCCAGCTGAATACTGAAAGGCTGTAAAAAAAAAGTAAATGCTGTTACTTGATTTTATTTGTCAAGTTTCTGTAGAGAATAAGAAATATTAGGACTCGTGTGTGTGTGCTCATGCGTGTGTGCACATGAGCTCTCGTGTGTGTGCACACACATAGAGGAAGTGATAGCTTATAATGTAATCACATGGAAAGCTAATATCCAGTATTCAGTGCCCACACTGGGACATTCTATATATAAAAACCTCTTTCTAAGAACTTCTGACCAACTGTCTAATCTTTCTGCTTTCTAAATCTCTACAGGAAAGCTGCTGGCCACTGGCTGTGAATCACTATAGACCCTTCCTCTGACCACTCTCTTTCTAGACCAAGAGAACAAGGAGATTCACTCCTTAATACTCTGTTCCTTGGTATAATTTAACCTCCCCTATTATGTAATCAAATGACTTCCTTATCTGAGCCTATAAATCTAGATATAGTCACCTGCTTTCAGAAGGCATAGGCACACTGAGAAGAGCATTATGTAAGCCTGGCCTTTTTCTTTCTCCTTCAGTAAAGTGGTTACAGGAACTTTCCCATGAAGCCATAAATATGGATTAAGTAAGACACTGGTAGGTCAGAAGGCACTAAGTTCATTATTAGTACATCGTGTGGTTACTTAGTTTTCAAAACCTACCAGAATACAGTAATAACCTAGGAACTTTTACAGAAAGGAGAACAAGTACCTAGGAAATTATCTTGCCTTTGTGACAAAAATTATGAATGTATATACTGTACTTCCCTTTAGTGGCCTTTCAGAGCACCATAGAGGATTCCTACCCACAAAAGTTACAGCAAGCACTGCTGGATCTGTTGGTCATATTCAAGAGCAACTTGAACAACTGGAAACCAGTTCACATGGTTCTCATACTTGAGGCTGCACATAAAATCCACAGCCTTAGAGTTGATGGACTGGGAGCAGCTGTCCCTCAACTTTCAGGGGATTATCTCAAAGGTCCAACACCACTAGATCCCCGGTAAACTTCTTGAGTAGACTGATATCTCTCCCTCTCCCCTTCTCTTCCTCTCTCTCTCTCTCTCCTCCTTTACTCCTCTCCTCTTCTTCCTCCACCGTCTCCTATCATCCTAAGGCACTCACAGTGAACATCTCAGATGTTCCTTACTTCTTCCCAACAGGAGCTGTTCTTTAGCTCAAAATGAACAGATCACCCTGGTTACATACAGGATGAGACAATTCTGGTATTCACAGAATGAACAATCTGGCATAGGCCATAACTAAGAGAATGAAAGTACACTATGTATACTGTGATGTATATCACATGTGGATTTTGCTAACAGGGATGTAGAAAGAAAAAAGTGCAAGATCCAGCCCAATGTCTAATGAATACATTCACATTCCTGTGAATACACAGGAAACACCCTGGGTGTATCATCGTAAAAACACTGATGCTAACAAATGTTAACGAGAAACATGATATATTTAAACATTATATTTCTCAGCAAGAACTAAGGCAGACTTGCTAACAGAAACAAGAGAAATATAAAATTAAAATGGAATTATAACTCCAAATGTGCTGAATTTTTAAAGTGTTTTTCTAGGACAATGCATCTGTTAACAAAGAGGCTGAAGAAAATGATCTCCACTGGAGAAAGACAAAACTGCTAAGAAGAGTGGAGAGTTCCTGGGAGAGCAGACAGACAGGAGACAGAGGAGCCCGCAGCACACCACCACTCCATCAGACCCCATGGCCAAACAGAAAACTGTGACTGAGTTTATATTCACATGGATTATAAGGGAATGATTACATCTCAGGTATCTGCAGTTGAACAAATTCCACTCTGAAATGTGTATTTTATTGGAGTATTTCACCTTTTTATATGCTCAAATAACAGAAATGGGAATGTTATAATTTATTACACTAAATTGCATTTATGATAAGGGATAGTATTAACTTTTTGGAAGCAAAATTTCAGTTTTCAAAGGTTTAAAAATATCATTTAAATACTTGTGTGAGACTTTTAAATGTGTTCCATTTTGGTGATAGTATATATTTTAAACATAGATGATATACATAAGACAAAAATTAAAAAGCATCAAAATAGTCAAGATAATGGCCATCTCATTGGAGGGGGAAGAGAAGGAAACAAGTTACATACAACAGTGTGGGATCTTAAACTAGGCCTGAAAACAGTTAGCAGGTTTACAACTTTTAATGTCATTATTATGCATCATAACTTACACAATCTTTTCTATGTATCAAATTTTACTTGAAAAAAATTTAAAGATCTGAGGCAATTAAATAAAACAGCTTTATTTATTATTCCTAATTAAATAATTAACAGAAAGATTTGTAGGAAGGGAATACCTGCTTCATTTCCTGTTTCCTGATTGTTGTGGATCTGCTGTAAGCCAGGAATCGGCCGTGTAGTCAGATACCAAACTGCGTGTAGAACATCTGTGGCATGTATACGATTATGATCTAAAGTCACCAAAATAGTTTATTAAGGCAATCACTCTGTTCACCTTTGACACAGAAATTTTAAAAGCGAAAGAATTTTCTAGTCATACAATATCCCCATAAATAAGATATATAAGTTAAAATGATGTCCCATGGGGCTGGAGAGATGGCTAGTCAGTTGTTAAGAGTGTTTGTTGCTCTTCCAGATAATCCAGGTTCAGTTCCCAGTCCCCATGTTGAATGACTCACACCTGCTTCTAACTCCAGGGAATCTGATGACCTCTTCCAGCCTCTGTGTGTACCCACACTTATACGTTGCATACACTCATACAGACACACATACAAATAAATAACAAAAATTAAAAATTTTTCCCAACTATATTTTGTTTATTTTAAAGATAGCTTGATATATTAAAAAGTTTTTCTTTAAAATCTTTCAAATATACTATGAAAACACTGTAAAAGTCCAAGAACAGATATAGAAGATGAAGAGAACCGAAAGGCATGAAAAGTGTTAGGACTTCTATTTTCTGGCTTTTATAAATATCATATGGTTATATCACCACTCTGGATGATGGAGACACAGTACAGGAAGCAGTTTGGGGGGGACTAGTGTGATGGCTCAGTGGATAAGAGTATTTCCTGTACAAGCATAAGTGCCTGAGTAACCACCCATGTGAAAATCCAGGCCCGGCTGTGTGCACCATAAACCAAGTGCTATGGGGCAGAGACAGGAGGACTGCTGGGCTTGCTTGGCCGTCAGCACAGCTCTAGGCTCTGTGACACCACAGGAACAAGGCCGAAAGTGATGAAGCAAGACACCGAAGTCCTTCCCTAGTATCTCTGTGCACAAGGTATGTCCACTTGCATGCATATACAGCACATAAATGCACACACACACACACACACACACACACCACACACACACACACACACACACACAAACACACAAACACAAAGAAAACAGTTTTGCTCTTGGACAGTTATATATTCTGGGTGTTTATGCTTCTGTCAAAAAAAGTAAGAAACACTCATCTTTTAGGGTTCCTATAAAGACTAAATGAAAATTAAAACATGAACAATTCCCCTTAAACTAGTAAACATTATTACTAGTCAGCTTAGAAATAATTTATATTTTGTCCCTGTGGAGGGAAATGATAGAATGGCCTAACATAGAAAAGCATATTTTTCTAACATGCTCAAATAAGTTATAGTTAATATAAAACCAAACAAACACTAAATACCATTTCATAAGTCAGAACACAGTTTATAACAGATTTATTTATACATTTTATACATTTTAAATACTTTTAAATAAAAAATTTTTCTGAAATTCTTGATTTAATCTTAGCAAATATCTGAAAAATAAGTTCTAAGTTAACATATTAACATAAAAAACTGTCAGGTGTGGTTCTACATGCCTATAGTTCCAGCACTCTGGCAGATCTCTTTGAGATGGAGGCCTGAGGGTTTCAGGAAGAACCTGTCTTAAAACCAAAATAAAACAGGCCCTATGGTGCAGACTTTTATTCTCAGTGCTAGAACTAACAAGGAATGACACCTCAGGTCATCTGTCCTACACATGTATGTGTACACAAGCACACAAATATACAAAGTGGTGTGTACTATACAACACTTAAGTGAAAAAAATTGATTATGAATGGGTATCAATATCATGATCCTCTTTACAAAGAACAAAGGCTTGGAGAGACACCAGGAATGTCAACGGTAGTCAGTTAACACTAGGTTTATAGGGTATAAAATCTTTTTAAATCTCTATTTAAATTTTTCACAAATGTATAGCTCAAAACACATTGAAAGGAATATCTGAAAAGAAAGATAAGGAGGTTTCAAAATTACCACTATTTGAATTTAATAAGTTATGTTGACACTTACATGGAATGTCTCGGTAGCCATTTTCCAATGCACGAAAATAGTTCATGAATTCTTGAGTGGGAATTTTAAATGTTTCTAATAAACCAGTATCTTGAAATAAGGCATACATGACCTACATTAAAATAAAATAAAGTTCACTTTAAAATCACAATTTATATCTGTAGTTCACTATGTTTCTGTAATGCACTTAGGAATGTAATCAATGTATATATTTTTTTCTTATGGTATTGGGATTTAACCCAGAACCTTCCACATATCAGACAAGTATTCTACCTTCTGAGCTATATCCACAGTCCATTTTTTATTTTAGGGCAGAGTCTTACTGAATTGCCTAGGCTAGTCTTGAACTTGAGATCTTCCTGCCTCAGCCTATAGCATCATTACAGGCTTCTGCCACCCAGCCCAGCATGTTTATTTTATTTCATTTCATTCTGTGTGTTTGTACATATTTACATGCCACTTGTGTGGGATGTGCCACAGGAGGCCAGAAAAGGGTATCAGATACCCTGGAGCTGGAGTTATTAGAAGTTGGGAGCCACCAACAAGGGTGCTCCGATCTGAAGTCAGGTTGCTCCAGAAGAGCAACAAGGCCTTCTTACCTGCAGAGCAATCTCCCCACAGGCTGCCCCCTTTATTTAAGTTAATTTATTGAAAGCTTCTCTAAGGTTAATTTTTCCTAAACTAGAAGACTTGTTACTCTAAGGCCCATGAAAAACAAAGAAAGCTTACCATATTTATTTCTTTTTTCCTCATCTTCTCTTTAGCTTTCTAGTCCTACTTACTGAGAGGCGCAGTGAATTCTACTCTATTCTCAAAAGTTTAAAAAAGTCAAAAATATATTTATAACTTTTTTTGGTCCTAAAGAAATCAATGAAAGGAGCTTGTATGTCTGCCAAATGATTTGTCTTCTGTTTTACATTTCATAGATAAGATAGTAAAGGAATTAATGAGATTCATATTTTAGGAAGGTGAACCTGATCCTCTTACATGGACTGATCAGAGAGAATTTTGACTCTTGGTTCTATTATAGGATGAACTATTCAGCCTAGGTATAAGGAGGCAATTTTTCATTTCCTTTTCAACCTCAAGAATCTAGAAAAGGTAAATATTTATTACTTTGTTAGCCTGTTTTAATCCCCAAAATATAGGTAAATAAATGATTTTTCATGCCCACGTATATAATATACATCAAATACATCTACTTGTAGGTTTTGAGGAATACCTGAAAAGATAAATTCAATGACAATGCCCTCAGAACAGGTACCTAAACCAGTATCACAATAACTTAGATTTTTCTTTTATAAAGACCTAAGAAAAACACAGTAATAAAGTAGATATTTGAAAAACAAACCTGACTGAGAATCCTTCCTGATTTCTCTCCCATTTTTTCTGCGAGCTCAAAAATTTGGAAATTCCAGTTGCTCATCTCTTCAATTAACGAGTTGTAGTCTTCTACTAGCGTCAAGTCCAGTGACTCTTCCTGTTCAACCTGTGTAGAGGAGAGAAAACAACGTCACCTTTTATAAATATTTTAAACCTACTTCTAAATGAAAATGGTTAAAACTGCACATCAAGAATGGCCCATGGCCTTGTCTGCACTTGGTTTCTCAAGCATGCTTTCATCTTGCCTCCTACTCCTGCGTGGAATGCTATCTGAGACAACCTTAAATATGTCTTCTTAGCATCAGAAGGATGACTTCATATTGATTTTATAAATGAAAGGGGTTTTTAAATTTCCAAATCACTAAAAATATCTGAAATTTATTATTTTCATTTCAAAAATTATAGGTACCAACACCTAAGAAAAAAACTTCATCCTATTACAATGCAATACTTATTAAGTTAGCATCTTCAAATACATGGTGGTCTTTTGTTCTAAGAGCTTAAATATGCAACTTCAGGAAAAAGTGTTTAAGCGATTATTCTCTTTTTAAATATCTGTGTGTGTTGGTGATGTGTATATGCACACGCACATATGGCATAGTGGGTGTACAGACAGTCAAAGGACAATTCTGGGAAGTAAGAGTTCTCTCCTTCTACCGCTTTATCCACTGAGCCATCTTGTCAGCCCAAGTTAAGAAATTATTGTCTTTGTTTTTTGTTGACTGTGCACAGTCTTTGAACTTTAAAACACACAATTAAGAAATAACAGAATAAAATATAACCACTATAAAATGAAATGTTAATGTAGAAGTAGATGTGGTTCTCTGAGGATAGGGTTAGAACTGTTATTTGTAACTCAGACATTACTGCAGTTATTGTGATTTCTCAGTAAAAAATTAAAATCTCACTACATTAACAATCTTGTTCTGGGTAAAAATAATGAAACCAGTACTAACTCGGATTATATTTCACCTTAACATAACGATATGGAAAGTTTATCTTTTACATTTGGTTGCTGTGCCTCTTCTGGTAGGTGATCATCACCTTCCAAACACAACTTTCTGTGGTCTTTCCTCACTGTTGCCTCTTCTTGAGTTGCCATAATGCTGAATGACTCTTTTGAAAACTTGGTGTTGTCTTCTTCACCTTTCAGAAAGTATATACAGTCATAAATGAACACAAAATTTGCCTTAAATGGATAGCTTCAGAAGAAAATTGGCTTTTGGCTTTGAAATATTCAGACAAACCATAATGCAACTCTGTTTAAATTACTTAATCACATCATTAAGTTGAGTCTTGCCAAACTATTCTGTGCTCAGACAAGACAGATATTTCACATTTTGAACTCGGCTTCTATATGATATATGAAAGAGACATGTAGTTATCTTTATAAGGTGAGAAACAGAAAAAGTCAGTTCCTATAATAGGAATTTCTGTGTCAATTTGATGTAAACATTTCCAACTCAGAAATTTAGACACTAAAACTCTAAATTCATAATTACAAAGGAAACCAATTAAGCCATATGTGGACCTTAAACCACAATAAGATGAACTGTAGGTTATTTCCCTTCCTGTTTGAATAGTATTATTTTTCTCAAGTTATACTGGTAGCCACAGTTTTATTTTTATAACTATTTTATAAAATATTTCTATTATTTAATATATAATATCCTAAACAGGTAATTTTCCCCAAACCCATCAAGAGTTGAATACTACTAAGCAACAGGAATGAAGGCAATTCACTTGGAACACCGTGGACGGGTTCGTAGAGATAAATTGGTCCTTGAAGAGAGCCACAAAGGAAAAGTTACGTATCCTGTGACTGTCCTTACCAGAGTTTTAAAAATGTATCAGAACTGATATGCGGGCCAGCACGATAAAGGTGCTTGCCATACAAGTCTGTGACCCGAGCTTCATCCCCACGTAAAGCTGGAAGGAGAAAAGACTCCACCAAGTACTGTGACGTCCACATGCATGCCATGGTATGCATGCTGCCCCCATCATTCACATACAAGCATTTTGAAACGTTTCAATGATACCCCTGAGCTGGAAGGGCACATAAAGGAAACTTTAAGAAAATGTTTAGAAATTAGAGATACTGCACAAAATATGAAAATTCATCAGGTTTTAAAAGCCAGAATTTCTGTGTTTTTCAGTACACAGGATTTTAAGTCTTTTGTTTTACTGATTTACTGCAATGACATCTGAGTCAACTGTCCAGAGTGGCTTCAACTGGCATTCCTCTCACCTCACCCTCACAAGCTATGACTATAGGCCTAAACGCTTTCTCCTCCTTATGTTAAGTAAAACTGAGGTTTTTGCCTATCTGGTAGGGGTCTTTGGTTGCTGATTTCTATGTATATGGGGTTCTGATGTGTTCTGTTTTGTTTCGTGTAGCTTTTTGTTTGACACAAAGCCTCACTCTGTAGCACAGGGGGTGGCCTAGAACTATTTACAGCTCAAGTTGACCTTGAACTCATGGCAAGGCTCCTTCTTCACTCTCCTCTGTGCTGGGATTACAGATACGAGCCACTATGCTGGCTCTTGTGAGTTCTTAAGAGTCCTCACTGAGGGGCTGGAGAGATGGCTTAGCAGTTAAGACAACGCTTGCTGCTCTTCTAAAGGACCCAGGTTTGGTGGCTCACATTAAATGGTGGTCCACAACCATCTGTAACTCAGTTCTGGGGATCTGATGCCCCCTCTGGCCTCCAGGGACATAAGCCACACATGTAGTGCATACACACACACAGGCAAATGCTCAGACACATAAAAAGAAGTATCTCAAAAAGGAAAATTTCTCACTGAGAAGGTACAGCAGCCCATGCCTACAGTACAGACTACCAGTGAGGCTGAGGTGACATCATCAGTTGAAACCAACATGGGCAAACTAGAGAGATGCTGTTTCATAAAGAGAGAAGAGATACTCCTTAAAGTTGAATTTCAGAACTAGGTTCAAAACCTGATGCTTGTATTTAAATTTAATGCCAAGATTTCTCTCCCAGATAAAATGTGGATAATGATACATTACTACATATTGCACATTAAAGGTGAATAAATGTTAATCAGTTAAGCCTAATACATTGAATTATATAACAAACTCATTAACTGATGATCAGAAAGCATCGTTGTTTGAAAACTATTATTTTTTCAGATAGAAAGCCATTTATTTTATTAAATAAAAACTTTTTTTTTTTTGGTCTTTTTGAGACATGGTCTCGTAGCCCCAGCTGTCTTGGAACAAGCTATGTAGACCAGGCTGGCTTTGAACTTACAGATCTGCCTGCCTCTGCCTCCTGAATGTTGGATTAAAGGCGTGCACCATCATGCAGCTTAAATAAAATTTAAAGTACACTGTGTCTCTTTATATTCAGCTTCCCTTTCCAGTTTCAGTTACATATAGTCAAGAGTGGTCCAAAATACATGGAAAATTCTATAAAACAATTTATGCGTTTCAAACTGTGTGCCCCTCTGAAGAGGGTGCCAAATACCTCACTGTCCTGCTCCAGGCTACCCAGCACATAACTCATCTCTGTCCTGTACATCCAGGCTGGTCAGGGTCCAACCTGTTTGACACTTAGCACCCATCTCAGTTATCAGGTCAACTGCAGTTGCTGCCACTGGGCCTCTACAAGACTGGCACTCATGGATGGAGAAAGGGTGCAAGTCTCCAGGCTGACTACTGAAAGCCTTGCAGGGGGCAGAGGCAGTCAGTATCCTCAGATGTCTACCTACTGAGGATCCCTTTATTCTCCAGTGGAAAGCTTCATATCTAACAGATGGCCCTGGTTAAACTCAGTGAGTCACAAAACAAAACCCAAAGACATGAACAGGGGTAAGGAACCTGTACTGAGGAGGGGGAGGGACAGCAGGGTCGAGAGGGAGATAAGAGAGGGCGGGGGAGAGTAATCAGAATCCATTACATCACACCCACGTGTGAAACTGTCAAGAACTAATTGAGTTGATTAAAAATCGTTGGCATTTCATGTATATCGCACGGATTTTAATGGTTTGAAACAAGGGAAATCTCTATCTTACAGATACAGTCATAGATCTGGCAAATTATTCTCCAAAGAAGTCTATAACACTTCAATTCTTCGCACTCTTCTGAAACTCATTATTATTCCTCTATCAGGAGAGCATATTTATTCATCAATACCCTAGAATGTCAAGAGGTCTCATGACTATTCACAGATAAAACAGCAGAAGTGACACTTCAGACTCACAGCTTCCTTTTCCTCCTTTCCTGGAGCTCCAACAAGTTAGAAGATGTCCATGGGTGAGCCAATAGCCATGTGTGTGATCTATTTTGGAAACTCGGCCAGTAGCACTTCACCTGACTGTGGTCCTGGCCAACAGCATACTGCCCTCAAGTGGGAATCTCCCAGCTAAGACCAATCAGTCAAGAGCTATGAGAAACGGTAAAACCCTGCTACTGTTTTCTAACCACTTTACTAAGTAAAATTACATGCCCTCAAAATCTACCACGCATTTTAAGCTGTCAGTCCAGAATACTATAATAGAATTCCATTATCTTGGGCAGCTTACAAATAAAAGTTGACTTCTCACAATTGTGGAGGCCAGGGGCTAGGCAATCAGAGTGTCAGTGCAAGGGAGTTCTGACAAGGTTTGTTCTCAGGATGCCAGTTTCTCACACAGAAGAAAAGCTAGAGAGCTCTGTGGGTCCCTTTTTAAAAGGAGTTAACCTTACTTCTGAGAACCCCCAACTTCATGATCTTCCAGAGGCCCCATACCCAAATACATTCATATTCAGGGTCAGAATTTTAGCACCTGAATTTTTGGATAAACAAAAGCATTTAAACCATAGAATGAGTGTACAAATAAACAAATTTCATAAGTTTAAGGTTATGCGACTATCATGACAAGCCACGTTTAGAACAGTCTTGTCATCCCTCCTGCCTGCTTGCTGTTACCCCAGTCTCATTCAGGCAACACTCTAGGCAGCAACTCTTCTATCTGTGTAAATCCACCCACTGAGAATTTCTGATCAATGTTATCATATAATAGGTAAGATTTGAGGCTGCCTTCTTTCATTGATCTGGAGCATGTATCAGAAGTTCACTGTTTTAACTGCTAAACAAAATTCCACTGCAGGCACATGCCATCTAATGTCTAATTCATTCACAAGTTTGTGATATTTGTATTGCTTCCAGATTGTACCGCCATGACTGATGATATAAGCATGCACAACCTATCTTGGATTGCTCTGTGTTTTCTCTTGGCTAATCTTGACTCTATGGTATTGCTGAGTAACACTGTTGAATTTACATGCTGTCAACATATTTTCTGCACAAGGACCCCAATTTCCCCACATCTTTCCACTGGTGACTCTCCTTTTAATCACAGCTATTTACTTTGAATATTATTATTAGTTTTATCTTATTGTACTAATAAATTAGATTTCCTTAATAATGTTTATAATCTTTTCCTGTTTTAATTATCCATTAATCTCCTTCACCAAATGACTTCACTGATTCTCTTTTCTCTCTCGCACTCTCTCTCTCTCTCTTACACACACATACACATGTCTCACTATATAGCAAGGCTGACATCAAATTCATACTCACACTCAAGAGCACTTTTCTCCAATTTTTAATTATTTGATGTACTACTATTGAGTTCTCAAAGTTCTTTATATATCATGGACACAAATCTTTATTCAAAGATTTATATATATAATTATAACATATATTTGTTATATAATATATATTTATATATATAATTAGCAAGCATCTCTTTAATTTTCCTTCTTTCTCCCCACCTCCATTTGTGTTTGTGTGTGTGCATGTGTGTTATAGATTTCTACTAAAAAAGACCTACTTGATCTACAAATGGGGATAGTTTTTTCTTTGTTTAAATTATGGATGAGGTTCTATTTATTTTTCTTTCTTGTTTCCCTAGCTGAATCATCAGTGTAATGATGAATAGTAATGCTGTATGGTAAATACGGGGTTCTGAGGTTTTTTTCCTATTGGTTCATTCTGTGGCAAGTCCTGCCCTCTGACCAATAAGGGAAGAGTAAGGCAGGGAGAAGGGAGAGAAAACATGGCGGTGGGCTGGAGAGGGGCGTGGGAAATACTCAAAGTCACTCAGGAGGAAAGGTGCCCAGTCCGGGCCCACTCAGAAGGCCAAGAACCAGGAGGCAGCATTCCAAGTCCCTGCAGTCCTAAGGATCATGTGAGTGGAAGCGAAACGCTGGCTGGGAATAGACCAAGAGACCTGCGTGCCACCTCTGTGGCTGCTTTAGGTTGGCGGGTGGCTGGTAAAAATGACTTTATGGATCATCCAAAATAAATCAATCCCTCTAAAGAACATTCTCTATTCGTTCAGTCGGTTCAGACCTGGAGGGTGGGGTGAGGCTGAATGTCGGATCTCGCTGTGAGAAAATTTATGCAACAATAAATGCACAGAAAAAGTTCTCATCTGTGACACAGTTGATGTAAAGTATTAGTGTTTCTACATTAAGAATAATGCTAGAGAATGTACTACTCTTACAGAGGACCAGAGTTCAGTTCCCAGCACACACACTAGGTGGCTCACAACCGCCTCTAACTCCAACTCCAAGGGATCCTACACTTCCTTCTGAGGTTGGTGGGCAACTGCTTTCATGTGCACATATCCACACACAGACACACACATGTACATAATTAAAAATAATAAAATAAACCTTAAGATAAAAAGAATAATGTTAACTAAGTAAACAAGATAGCTCAGTGGGTAGAGATGCTTGCCACCAAGCTTGATGACCTGAGTTCAATATCTGGGATCCACACAGTAGAAGGAGAGAACCAACTCCTGCAAGCTGTCCTCTGATCTACGTCTACGTGTGCACCCCACCCATGTATGCAAGTGTTTTCTTTCTCTTTCTCTTTTCTTTTTCTTTCTCTTTCTTTCTCTCTCTCTCTCTCTATCCCTCCCTCTCCCTCTCCCTCGCTCGCTCGCTGGAGAGATATAGTTCAGTGGTAGAGCCCTTGCCTAGCATTCACAAGGGCCTAGGTTCAACTCCTAGTATCACAGTAAATGAAAGAAAATGTAGTAACTTTTAAAATAATAATATTAACTATCTCTTTTCCATTAAGATGGCTAGCCGTGACCCTTTATCAATTTGAGGAACTTTCTAGCTGTTACAAGTTTGGATATAATCACCAAAAAAAAAAAAAAGGTTGAATTTTTATAGTGCTTTTTTTTTCTCCTTCTTTTGAGATTATGTGGTTTTTCTCTTTATTACTTTGATGTATTACACAGACTACCTATTGAACATCCCACCATTTTTGCATTTTGAGAATACCACTTGGCCACACAGAGCATTTTTATATTGCTAGATTCAGTTCACTCGTACTTTGTTCAGAATTCTTGTGTCGATGTACATAAGAGATGTCTGTCTGCTGTCTTATGATTTCGTATGGTTATGGTATTAAGAGTAATACAAATCAGAAGGGTGAGCTGGGAAGTTTTACCTGCTCTGTTTTTTTGAAGTATGTGTGAAGAATTAATCACAGTCTTCTTTTGCTTATAAATAAGCTTTTAAGACAAAACAAATAAAATGCTGAATTGTACACTTTAAAAGAGTGAATTTTATAGTCCAGGAAAGGATTACTAAGAGCCTTTTTGTTTTAGGCAAAGCTTTTTAGAGTTTATGATGTGAATGAAAGATCTCCAGGAAAAAACCCTGAATCCTCAAACTGAACCTTCAGCATGGTTGGTTAGCACTTCAAAGACTGTGGAGTTTGGAAGTCTGAAGGTCTAGAGGCTATTTACAGTTTATCTTGGGCTATCTTTAGTTCCCTAAATAGTCATTTCGTGCCCACCTCTGTGTCAGATCTAACATCCTTTGCTTAATGGATAAAAATCTTTTGGAATGTTTTAATAAAAATCTTAAATTTCTACTGACCAAAAGGCTAAAGACTTGCACCAGACTGCAGCTGAGGCCTACAGCACAACTCTCCATTTTGCTGTAACCCACCAAATGTACACGTACCAGGGGACTGTAAAGTGCGCTGATTTACTTTCTGTCTTTGGGATGACCTAAATCTGTGTTTCTGGGCTCCAGAATAATCTCAAACACACTCTCTCTCTCTCTCTCTCTCTCTCTCTCTCTCACATACACACACACACACACACCTATCTCTGAGACTGGATATCCCTATATCCCTGGCCTGGACTCACTATTATGTATACCCAGCTCACCTTGAACTCAGAGCATCTGCCTGCCTCCACTAAAGGCATGTGTCACCATGCTCGGACAGAGTTACGTTTTAAGTCAAAAACAAAGTCCACAATAAGCCCCCTCCACCCTGTAATCATCTAAGCTCAGTCTGTGACTCTCCCCTACTGTCATTATCCCAAAGGAAGGCCGATTCTGTTGGTCACTGACCCTTTTTAGTAACCTAAAACTTAGGCTCTTAAACTTCTATTCTTCTCCAACGTCCTGCACTGGTCATTGGGGGAGTTTATTAGTCCTCTAATAGCTTCAAGTTGGTTTTAAAATAATAATAATAACCTGATAATCTATACTTTCCTAGCTGTGCTCAGATATTGTTTTGAGTCACCTAATTTACTATTATTGATTGTTCTGCTCATTAATAATTCAAAGTTATAAAATAATTACAAAGTTATCAACAGTATTTCTCATTTGAGGATATGTTTCAAAATGATCTTAACTGGTTTTCTCAATGTCAAAAACACGTAACTCTTCTCTACATCATAAAAACTTTATGTAAGCCCTTTCAACATTAATATTTTTACTACTTAACAGTATTAGCCATAACCAAGGAATACATTTACCTACACAACACCTTTCTTACTTATAATACTCCCACTATCTATTTTCTCTAATTTTTTCTTAGTAATTGTTGAAGTATAGGTAATGACATTATAATCTTCACTGTAAAGATGGAGAAATGGGAGCTAAGGATGTAGTTCAAGGGTAGAACATTCACTTAGTATATGCAAATCACTGAGTTTCATCCTCAGTACCACAAACCTTAAACAAAATAAATGGAAGTTGAACTCATTCCTTTACCCAACTGAAACAAACAAACAAACAAAAAAGCCACTGTTTTTAAACTCAAATATATGTGATTTACTCATTCTCACCTGACTTTCCACTGTGGTGGTCGGTACTATCAGATTCACATGCTGAAACATATTTTAGTATTTGATGTCCACAGCTTAAAGAACAAAACAGATAAATATATACAAATACGATAAATTAGGTTAAAACTTTCATCTAAATCTACTTTTTAATTATAGCAATGTCCAATTGCAACATATCTTAATATGCTAATCTATGTATAAACTTGAAAGATTTATACTTGAAACTTCTTTGAGGTTTTAAAGGGAATAACCCAGTTTTGAAAGTCAACACTACAGTCTAAGCTGAAACCTGTACTTGTATCAAAGCAAAAATAAGACCATACCAACTAAATACAGCAAATAAGCACTAAAGCCCATGTTAAGCCATTTTTCATTTACTAATATGCTATGATGAATAAAATAACATATTTCACCTTAAATGGAGATTATTTGAGATGAAAAGGTTTATTTATAATAAAAAAAAACTAATAGGTAAATAAAGAGGGAATATTTTAAAATCTTCCTCCAGTTACAATAGAGAATTAGAAAACTGGGAATACTTTTTAAGATAACTAGATTTTGAAACAATAAACCTTCTAAATAATAAGGTTAGGGGACTTACCTGCTACACAGATTGCTATCGGAATTTTTAAGGTACTGATAAAAATCTGCAGCATTGGGTACACTGCCCAGAGATCTATGTAAAACAACACTTGGCTTAGTAAGAAAATCAGCAGTATCAGGAAATTCTATGGGTGACCGACTAGTTACAGAGCCAGCAGACACTGGTACACGGCTTGGAGAATTCACAAGACTCAGGCTGGGTAAAGCACCTTTAAAAATGAAGAGAGAGGATATATAAATAAGAATGTAATTTTGTGTGTGTTCACTGTACATGTTTTGAGTTCTTATAAAGAACAATTTCCTTCTAAAGAATTAGTAATTAAGTAATAAATTTCTATGCTGGTCTTCCAGACAGACTAGGAGTTTAAGCAACAGTCTACTGGTATAGTAGTGGTACTTTTTATACAGAGGGTAATCAACAGTTATCTACTTAGACTTAAAGCCCTATAAATGGGAGGGAACTCATGGATAGCACTGTAAATATAGCCAAATACTGGACACATCATAGATCTGGGGGGGGGGGGGCTCTTATCTCTGTCATATCCCTAGATAAATGAAATTTCTTATTGTATGCTAAATATGGATCTTTATAATTGCACACAAGTGAGCCATACACCACTCATCAAGGAAGATTCTTTTTGCAACATATAGGGGCTATTACAGAGTTCCACAACTAGTCACACACAGAGAATATATGTCTGAGAGATGTCCATCCCTATGTGACACATCTACAGTGGAATTTCTTTACCTGTCTCATAAAACATGATGGAACATGGGGCAGAGAGAATATTAATATATCTCTCAGCTCTCAGTAGTGAAGCTGCCTCAGAGTGCAATGTACACAGCAGATTACTACTGGCCAGGTTTTAAAGAGTAAGAGACTGCAGAGTGTATCTCCCTGGACAGCATTCCTATATTAAACCTCATCCCACCCACTGCCCAGGGACCACTGAGGAAGAGGGTGTGAAGAGCTTGTAAGAGTAGGATTGGTGCATGAACATAAGGAAACGGAGGCTTTCAGGCCTCTGGGAACTTGCTCATATGAACTTGCAACAACAGTGGTAGCATGCACAAGACCCATGTGGACTCGGTCAGACAAAAACCCAGCACAGAGCTAGGGAAATGACAGACAGCCCAATCCTAGTCCAGGAGCTATTGGCAACTGATTACTGTGGGATGAGGGAAAGCTGATCTTCTCTAAGGGAGTGACTGCAGATAGGCTGACTAGACTCTAGTGGATGAACTTGCACTGAGCGACATCTGCATACAAATGCTTGAATGGCTAGGCCTTCACATCTGTGAGAGTGCATGGAATCTGGTGGGGTATGGGGATTGTGGATGGGGGTATCTAAATGTGATTAAGATCTATTCATTGAAATGGTCAAAACCCAACAAAATATACAGAAAGAGAAATAAAAGTATATTTTTTAAAGCTCTGTATTTGAGTTTGTAAGACAACTTGAGATAATTTTTTGAGAAGTGGGGTCACATGTGCATACTCATTTCTTCAACGTTTGAAATGAAAATACTTCATTTCCACTACTGAATTACCTTCACATTCTTCTTGATAAGCATTTGATCATAAATGTAAAGGCTTATTTCTGAATTCTCAGTGCTCCTGTGAATTGGAGAATACATATGACAATACCAGAGTCTAAATTATCACAACTTTTCAGTAACTTTTAATAACTGCAATTATGAGTCCTCCATTTTTATAGGATCTCTGTGTTTAAGTTGTTAATCTGCTATCCTGCAATTCACTTTTTTTCATTCACTTTTCTTATTCTGAATTCTTCTGAATTATTCAAAATTTTAAACCATGCCTCTTTACCTCTGATACGAGTTATTTCTGTATTATGTGCATCTGTTAAATGCTATTTGACTTTAAATTATAATTTCTTCCTTCTTTTTGATCACGGCTGGTACCTTACAAGTTTAAATCCATCTACCCCTTCTGCTCCTTTATGCTGTTTCTATATATAAATTATGAAATGCTACGCTGAATTTACTACTGTTATTCGTTAATATTTCCCTATACTCACTTACTTAGGCTGGAGGGCACTTTTCACTTATTTCTGTAGTTCCATGTTTGAATGTAAATTGTTTTCCTCCTACCTAATTTACTTTCTTTGCAGAATCTCAGTATTGCATATCTGCTAGCAACAAATTCTTTCAGCTTTAGTGTATAAGAAAATCTGATTCATTTTCAAGTGGTCTGATCTGTCCAACTATATGGAGGGATAACAACAAAATTCGAGGTATACAACCCAATGATCTGATTTATGTATTCTATATACAATGAAATGGTTATCAAACAAATTAACATATCTACCATGTGTGCATATATGTGTTCTGAGGACAATGAAAAAATATTCTATGTCACTAATTTTTCAATGTTATTTTATTAAAGAAGTCTACACTGTCATTTTCTGGCCTTTCAATGTACACCATTCTGCTCTCTTTGGCTCCCATAGTTACTCCCACAGTAAACACTGTTATTGCTTTTCCTTTGAAAATAATGCCTTTCTAATTCCTTTGGAAACTTATCTTTATGAAATTCAGGAAACTGGCCTCAAATCTCTGATTTTCTCCTCTTGATTTAGCTTCTTAGAATTCACTGAGCTTTATGAAGCTGCTTCATTAACTTTAAAAAATGATTCTTGTTCTCTCTCTTCTCCTTTGTAATATTATCCACACACACAATTGAACTTTTGATGGTGTTCTACACTTTGTATATTTGTTCTATTGTTTAGTTTTTCTCTCTGTAATTCAGTTTGAATGTTGTGTATTGGTGTTTTAATGGTCACTACTTTTGTTTTCTGCTGTATCCAATCTACTACCAAACATCCAATAAGCTTTTATTTATTTACTTGAACTCAGGACCTTTCGCATGCTTAACAAGTAATTCACCCCTGAACCGCATCTGTGTCCCTGAAGTTATTAATTAATCAAATAC
Source organism: Eospalax fontanierii (assembly GCA_035773235.1). Classification (NCBI taxonomy): domain Eukaryota; kingdom Metazoa; phylum Chordata; class Mammalia; order Rodentia; family Spalacidae; genus Eospalax; species Eospalax fontanierii. The sequence continues at coordinate 179,552,188 of CM069524.1, read as the reverse complement.
ACTTTTCAGTTTTAGATGTTCGTCATTCTTTTCTGTGTCTTCCAATTCTATGTTCAAAGCCTCTACATATTTTTGCCATCTTCCTTCAGCTTCTTTTCAAACATTGCTATTTTAAGGACCATTAAATCCAGTGTCAATATAACATGTAGATCTCCCTCCAGTCCTGTTTCCCTTGATTATCAATAACATGTTATTACCTCATCATATCATATCTTAATGTGTAGAAAAGAATTTTGTCATTATAGCCACTAAACCAGCATAATTCAAGAACTGGTATTCTTTGATACTACTATATTTTATGTATATGTGGGGAGTTGAGACAGGGTCTCCCTGTAGCTCCAGCTGTCCTGGAACTTACTATGTAGACCTGGCAGGTCTCAACCTCACAGAAATTCACCTGCCTTGTCCTCCAAAATACTGGGGTTAAAGGTACATGCCACCACATCTAACCCACTATATTTTCAAAATATCTTCCAGTTAAGAAGTTTTGAATTCTATGTTAGTTTTTTTATTTGTATTCTCTCTCTTCTTCTTCTTCCTCCCTCTATCTCTCTCTCTCTGCATGTGTGTACATGTGCTCACATGCCAAAGGACAATCTCCATTGCTGTTTATGAAATTCCTTTTTTTTTTTTTTTTGAGACACCATCTCTCACTGACAAAGAAATAGCTACATAGGCTAGGCAGGGAGTCTGTGTCCACGTATTGAACTCAGGACCTTAGTGAGCTATCTCCTTATTTCTCCAATCTTTATGTGTCTTTTTTTTTAATCCTGTTATAATGACTTGTCAGGATATGGGCAAGGTTATTTCTATTTCCACACTAAATATTTTCCATATTACTATTTTACAAAGTAAATACATTCTCCTCAAGAAATGCCCCTTGTTCTGGATCTGCAAGTATTTAAATTAGTAAAAGAGCTCTTTATTCTCTATACGAACTGCTAGTGGCTAAGAAAGTACAAGGTACATAGATGTTCATAGCGTCTATTGACTAGATTAGTAAATGGGCAAATAATAGCCAACTCAAATGGCATAATCATGTCAATTTGATACATATAGTATTTAAAATAAGATACATGTTAAATGGAAAGAATTCACATTACCATATACTTCAAGAACTCCCATGTTAGAATCAAAAAGAATAATTGGTGAGTCATACAATGGCGCACTTACAGTTCCAGTTACTTGAAAGACTGAGGCAGAAACAATCCTTGAACCTTCAGGCCAGCCTGGGCAACAGTAAGATCTTGCCTCTTAAAAATGTATTCTTAAGGGTTGTAGAGATGGCTCAGCAGTTAAGAGCATTGGCTGCTCTTGCAGAGGGCCCAGGTTCCCAGCACCCTACCATCTGTCAGGGCAGCTAACAACCATCTGTAACTCCAGTTCCAGTGGATCTGACACCCTCTTCTGACCTCCTTGGGCACTGTATGACACAGATGCACTTACATACATGTAGGCAATATAGTCATACACATAAAATAAAAATGATAAATAAAATATTTTAATGTGTTTTTTAAGAACAATTTCTTACCAGCTCTTCTCAGACCTACATGATGAGTCAGTGACATTGATGATGACCTCTGCTTTGGGACTGTCAAGAGACTTGAACTAAAAGGCCCATTTAGGTAGCATCCATGGCTAAAAAAGGAAAAATAAGGATTTTTAAATCATAAAAATGTCCCTTTTTTTCTTTTGGTTGTTAATTCCATTAGCAAATTTCTGCTTATACATTTAGATACTAGACCTCAGCCTAATGTCCAAGGACTAGAGTAGTGCCAGTGAACTTTCTATTAGACAATAAAATAATAAATGCTCTTGGCTTTTCAGCTTACAATGTCTTTGATGCAATTTCTCGACACTGCCACAGTTGCAAAGAAGTGTCTATATGCAGTACTAAATCTGTGTGGCTATGTTTCCACAAATCCTTTTTACAAAACAGTCAACCAAGCTAGGCTCAGTAGGTGTAATTTATTGATTCTTCCTGAAGTAAGTCATCACCTGGAAGGCTTCTTCAAACAGACCACTGGCCTGTCCCTAGGGTTTCTATGCCAGTGGTCTGGGATAGGCCAGGTGAGGTGCTTTTCTAACAAGTTTTTAGATGATGCAGTTTTGCTGATCTGGGGCCTTCTCTGAACTTCTCAGAACTCCACTAACTCAAGGAAGAGCCAGGTTTGAACTTAGAGATCTTTATTCATATCTCGATCATAAAATGTTCCCATATTATTCATAATGTTAATACTTATATATTTTGTTGTTGTTGAGACAGAGCCTCCCCTGCAGCCACAGCCGACCTGAAACTCACTGGGGACATGGATCTCACACAGATCCACCTGCCTCTGTTTCCTGGGTGCTAGGATTAAAGGCATACACTAACATACCTGATTTAAAGATTTGTGTGTGTGTGTGTGTGTGTGTGTTCCCATGTCTGATGTGTGTTAGTGATGGTATTTGCAGGTAGGTACACATGCATGTGTATAAGCGAGCATTCATGTGAAGGCCCAAGGCAGAGGTCATGAGTGTTCACTGCTCCACCTTATTGAGCAAGGGTCTCTCCAATGAACCCAGACAGAGTTGGCCAATAGGGCTAGTCTAGTTAGCCAGTTTGCTTAGGGTATAGCCTGTTTCTTCCTTCTGAGTACTGGAATTCTAGGCAGGTCACCACATCCATCCAGCATCCATCTTGTTGCTAGGGATCCAAACTCAGGTCCATCTGCTTGCAAAGCAAGTGCTCTATTAGCTGAGCTCTCCCCACCCTCTCGAGATTCTTTTCTTTCATTGATTTGTGAATTCCTTTAGGTCTGTGTCTTTCTCTTCCCCACATACACGGTGTTTGAGATAAGTGTTCAGCAAATTACTAGGTGTGAAAGAATATATCCTCTTTAAGCTCTGATGTACATACAGCTAGCAGGTAACAGATTTTTTTGCTGCTCTCCATTTTTGAGTCAATATTCTTTTTCTCTACAGAATCAGAAACATGGATGTCATACTCCTAGGACACAGTCCTCTGTCTTCAATGGTCCATGTTAATGCAACCCCAAACTCTTCACTGTAAACAGGTCTCAGTACTAATGGTTTTTTTTTCAAAGGCTAAAAGTGAAAAGTTACACAAAATAGGCAAAGAAAAGGACTTGGGGAAACTCAGAGGGTGAATAAATGGCTTTTCCTTGCAGATCAAGGCTGCTATTCTCAAGAAATGACAGCATTTGTTGACATGTCAGTTATTCTGATTAATTCAGTTTCATTTTTGAATAAACTAATGATTATTAGAAAACTTCATAGGAAAGTCTAAAACAAGTTACATGCTTATTGCTTAAAATTAGAGAGTTCCATATTAGTCTTCAATACTTGTTCTTTGAATAAGCAGCAGCTGGTTCTGTTTGCTTTGTTTTTCAGTGCCAGATACCAAGCTCAGGACCTCATGTAGTTCCAGTTTTTGAAACAGCTCTGTTGGTTCACTCGTCTTTTCCAGGTTAGGCAGCAGATTTGTCATGAGGTGTTAACAGAATTTCAAGTTGTAGACGAAGACTTTGGGAATCGCTCTACAGGCACTGGGAATGTGTCCCAAAACTTAATGACTAGAAAAACCATATCATCAAAGCTTTGCTTAAGAAGATTTGTAAAAGTAGGCAGAAGATGAAACGGGCAGTGAAGGACTCTAGGTATTGGCAGTCCAGAAAGAGGTTAATTTAATAACTCAACTAAGCTGCAAAGAAACCATTAAGTAGTATAGGCAAAGTGATGAAAAGACAAAATAGAGGGAAAGACAGGATCGAGAGAGATTTGTTATCTGTGGGACTGGGTACAGGACACAAGCACCAAGTATTCTAGGTAAATTAATTTCACAAATCATTACCAAGATAGAGGAAGATAGCATTGTACCAAAAAATAAAGGCCAAGCAGTAATAACAGATTAACAAACAGCTGAGGGAAGAAAAATCTGGTTTCAGGTATGTTCAGGAGATAACAGGGTTGATACCATAATCATGTTAATCAAGGCCAGGGAAGCTGCAATCAGATCCAAAGCTGAGTTTAAATCAAGACCCAAAAACCCAAGATAAGAGAATCCTGTAATAAAATCAAGATGAAGTCAAAGTTGCAAGCTGATTAGATGCTTATTACTAAAAGGCTAAAGTTTCCTGAATAAAAGTATCATTGTGTATTACACAACTAGAGCCTCACTCAGCATCTGACAGAGATGCCACAGACTGCAGGCCTGCATGACAGTCACATACGGATACTTGAATTAAATCCTCTAGAATCCAATCAAATTTAAAATTCAAGTATTTGGTCATATCAGATACAGTTCAAATATTCAATATTCGCATGTAGCTAAGGACCTGTTGAGACAGTGTAGATATGAAATATTTCTCTCTCTTTCTCATCTCTAAATTTCTATTGTACAGAACAATCTAGATACTCGTTTTGGAAGATGGTTGCTGTAAATGTGTCACAGATTCCTATGACACCCCAACTATTTCAAATACATTTGAAAATCTATTAGCAAGAGGCTCCAGCTTCTGCATGCTACAAAAATAACATTTAGACTTTAAGTTAGATGGTCTCTTTAAAGGAGATATACATCATAATACTAATTACTGTTCTGGTCAAATTTCTAAATCTTTTATGTAGCATGTGTGTTTATTTTAATGAGAGTAAAGTGACTCCGGAGAATTTGCCTACATTATAAACACTTCTCACAGTTAGTTATTAAGATTTCTCTGGACTGTATTTCTGTATTAATAGCAATCATCTAAGGGGTAACAGGACAGAGATGACTTGAATTTAATATACCAGTTTTTTAACTGCAAATACACTGCTGTTATGCAAGTTTGGAAAAGTAAAAAGGAATCATTTCATCCCTGCTTTTAAACCCAACAATATTTCCAAGACAGCGCTTCCTCTGATGAGGACATCTTCACCATTTCTCTGTATCATGCTTCCATTTTAAAACAGACTATCATCTTTAAGTGCTAGGACAAAACTGAGGTCATTTCTCATGCTTTCTGTATTATACTGCTCGTGTTTCAATCCACTCCTATGCTACTGAGCACTACATTTTTATTAAAAAGGAAACCAGGTACTCAGACTTACTATAAAATTCAACTTAATAAACCATAAAATAATGTGGAAATTATAATTCTGATTATACTTCACCTATGAATCTTAACAGAAATTCTAACACGAGCAGTTATGTTCCAATTCTGCCATCTGCTGTCTCTAATGTGTATAACTACATTTCAAACTAAACTAAACACAATACAATACAAACTAAACTAAACACAATAGAAGAGAGGGGCTTAACACAGAATTCTTATGAACTCCATTCCATGAACCTAGACAATGACTAAAGTGAAGTTTTCACCCACACAAGACATCAGTATCTTTTATGGCTTTCAAAAGACAAAATATTGGAACCTTTGTGATCAGAGAAAATGGTATCTATATTCAGAAAATTTTTAGCTCCGACATTTTCTCAGCCTTGTTTAGCTGTAGTTACTGATGATAGCATACTTTGGTTTCAAGCAAATTCTGAACAGCTTATAGAATATGTGAGTGGTCTCAGCCTTCAGTAGGAACAGGGTTTGAAACAGTCTTGGTCCCTTAAACTAGCAACTGTGATGAGCCCCTGGAACATGCTCTTCCTTCTACAAGTCAGTAACTGCTGACCGACCTTTGCATATTACACATATCTGAATGCCATACTGTAAGCACAGTAGCCGAACATTTGCCTCATGGCAAGGCTCTAAGTTAGATTCTCAGCTGGAGGCAAGGGAGACACTGCTCTCCACTGACTTTAGTTTCCCTGAACCATTTCACTGAAATGTTTTAAAGGTTCTAGCATGCTTTGTACCCAACTTACCTATGTTCTGAGAGACGGTATGTTACATTCTTTTCAAGAACCAGTGTCTTGATTATACCTATTATTGCTAAGGAACACTAGAAAGGCTTAAAAACTGAGGCAAATCAAAACTGTCTGCCCTCATCATGCAGGTATCATGCTAACACTGGAAAACCCCACAGACACAAATGGACATAAACCCTATTCTGAAGAAAAGTCCAACCCATTCCTGGAATTCTATGACTTTTCCTCACTTTAACTGGTGAACAATCCTTCCTTCCATTAAAGCTTGACCATTAAATGAGCTATTCAAAATCCCACAATGCTAATCTCTTGAGAAGCCTTGAGTTAGTACACTTTTGACTTGCGATTAACTTCCAATTTCTCTGTCTCATTTTTCAGTTTTGTCTCTGATAGAGACAAGATCTGAAATATTGGCTAACAGTCTCAACCTTTGGAGCTCTCCAGGCTTTACCATTTTAACATTACTACCTATTCTGTCCTATAGCAAAAGTACAACAATGCTTTTCAGGTTTTAAAACTATTTCAAACTTTATATGTTGAAAGAAAATAGATGTTTTAGGTTTGTATAAAAGGCTCTCAGAATTTTACCTTGAAATGCCAAATTCCTGGTGTGGTCTTTTGCCATTACTGCGTTCCCATCTTAAAGAGTGCTCAGTAGGTAGCAATCCTGAAGTTCCTGAGCTCCTCCTCAGCTGTGGAGTTGGTAAACTGTTCCTGCTACTTAGTCCCTGTTAAATAATTCAAAAATAGTTAAAATTAACGTCCTTTAATATGGTATATATAATAATGACACAGGAAAATATCAATACAAAGTATTTTAGCATGTATAGGTAAAACAGAAAATTTCATCTTGAAAACCCGTCAGTCTATGTCAACTCTCATATTCCATATTATTCCATTAAATATTCCATATTTTTTTCTTTTAAGTTCCTGAATGCTTATATTTTGAGGAATACTTTTTTTTTTCATTTTCAGATTTGATTCCCAGTTTCAAGAGACATTTTTTTTAAATGGAGCTTTAGAAAATGGATATGAAAGCTGGAGAAATGGCTCAGTGGTTAAGAACACTGGCTGCTCTTGCAGAGGACCTGGGTTTGATTCCCAGCACCCACATGGCAGCTAACAACCATCAGTAAGTAACTTAGTTCCATGAGATCCAATGCCCTCTTCTAATCTCTGGGGGCACTACACAAAACGGGTACAAGCAATACATTCATACACATAAGATAAAAATATTAAATACAATATTTATTAAAAAGAAAATGGATATGTAAGACTGACCCTGAAAATCAACTTCAGGGGACAAGCTTAGGTTCCAGGATAACCAGCATTGAATATTCGTATTTTCAGCAAACATTATCTAAAGTATCTAAACTCTAAGGTTCTAAGGTACTCTTTGTGACTAAACTAAATAGAGAGCACATTAAACATTATTTTACTTTATTTTTTTAGTAAATTCTCAACTGACCCAAATGGTTCAATTAAGGGGAATAATACCTTTTTTATCATTGTGAATAATTGTTTCACCAAGACATACCCAAAATAATTTCGACTTTTATGAGTTTCCCCTATCAGCAGATACTTCAATAATTTCAGAAAGATAAATTACTATATTATACATAAATTTTCACAAGGTCACTGATTTTGTAAAGATCCTAGTAGGTTAAACGTAACAGCGAAACAGTTTGACATGTAACATAATTCTCACTGGCTTTGACCTAGGTTCATATAATCTTCCTTAGTTCTTAGCACATGTATCAGGTATTTCTATTAAATTATCTATTCCTATCCCCTTTTGTCTCCCATTTTTTTCACAAATTCTGTACTACTTTTCTGAAGTAACATCAGGCTTACGTTTACATGTTTTTCTGAAATCAGAGATAAATTAGATATGGAATTCTAATGTGGAATTTAAAGAACACAAAAATACTTCCTGGTTCTTACATGCCTTCCTCCCATCAGCAGATACTAGCACCCATAATCGCTGTAATTAACTACAATGCTTAGGAAATGAGCTATTTAGACATCCTGCTTAATTAATACCATGTTTAAAATGTACAAGACAACTTTTCTACATACTAAATACAACAATACAATACTGACTTTTATGATTAGAATTTTTTACTTTTTTCTTTTTCAGATTTTGGGGCCAAGTCTTGGTGCATGGCCCAAGCTGGTTTCAAATGCACAGTTCTCTGGCCTCCACCTCAGATGTGCTGCACTTAACAGAAATGCATCACCACGCTCAGCTTCAGATTAATGATTTTACAAATTACTACCTCTAAACATATCATTACTATCTCAGAGTAATCAATGTCAATGGTGAAAAAGAATAACACCCCAAGTGAAACTTAAGATATACTAGAGTTATTTTGTTGCTTACTGACTGCTATCCCCTTTGGGTGCCAGCAATCACCTCTCCTATAAGGTAGCATACTAAAAGGAATTCACATAAGCTCTGACTAATTCAGGCACTACTGGATAATCTTTTTAAAATATAAAACCATCACCTAACTACCTATGATCTAGATAAGCAATAGTTTTCAAGTCCTACGAGTCATCTGACCCTAGTTATCCTTGCTTAATTTTTCTGTATCTCTAAACTGTAATGCTGAGATCTGAGAAAAATGAAATTAACTGATCAAAAAACTGAATTTGCCTCTTCCTAGTTTCTGTATAAACTACCACAATTAACAAAATTAACTGATTTGAATTTCATCTTTTCTTGGTTATTTTCCTTAGCTATAGAATTAGTTGAACTAAGATAATCTCTAAAATATTTCTAGCTTTAAAATTTTATGATTTTAGCTATTAGTGAAAATGTTAATAATAAAACACATAAAAGCAGTATGAACAAGCATAATATATACCCACTTAGACCAGGGTATGCTTCTAAAGTAAATCTTTTTTTGGAGTACTATCAAAAAATTAATTCCATATCAAATTATGGGAAAATGAGTGCCTCCTGAGCCATAAAAATGCCAGAGGATAAAAAAGGAAAACCAAGGTTTAAAAAATGTAAAATAAAACATTAACTACTGTTATCTTATTATGACTGTTATTTGTTCTTGGTTCAGGAAGAACAGTTCCTGGGTTCTAGAAAATAAAGCAGATTAGTGACATAATCTACAAGCTGCACATACCTGGAACTGAATTTGCCTATGTCCCTTCTATTTCTTACCAACAGTAGAAATGACAATGATAATGCCTGTTAACCACATAAATTATAACTGCTAAATAAAGCGATGCTATTTAAAATTTAAAATAAAAATGATAGTAGGTATAACATTTGCCCAGCACATATAAAGCCCTAGATTCAATCTCTAGCATGAGGAAAAATAAAAAAGTGGTGAAACCGTGGGCACTTGTGTGAAGTTATTTGCATTTGCAACTGCCTTTAGAGTGCCAAACAGCATGATATACTGTAAAAGAAGTTGAGCCTTGAAAAACAAACTGTGAATTATGTGACATTCATAGAAATGGTTTTATTTGACCACGTCACTGAGGAAAGTATTTAAACAGAGCTGGATGATTACAGTATTTTAACCTTGTGAAGTTTTCCATCTTTCTCAGCTGGGTCTTCTACTTCTGAGCAGGGGTAAAATCCAGGAAACGGTGTGAGAGGATTAATCTTTGGCCTAAAGGAACCTGAGAAAGCACCCATCAAGCTACTGATACTTCTTAGGGATGAAATGACTTGTGGTGGAAGGCTCGGGTCAATCAGAAGGTCTGACACCATGTTTCGAGCCTCGTTCAACACTGAAAGATCAACTCCATTTCCACCTCCAGCATTCTAGAAAACAAAAGAGGAAATTATGTATTTGTTACGCAGACAATTTAAAATTTAAAAACCATGCTCTACTTCATAGTACCTAAGTAATTTAATCCTATTACAAATTTGTACTCACTTGGCCCTGGCCCTTAATATTAACAAACAGTATCATCGTAATTTGAAGTTTTTGATGTATATGTAGCAGATACTTTAAGCTTTATCTTTTCCTTTCCTTTCCTTTCCTTTCCTTTTCTTCTATATCTTATTTATAATGTGCTTTTTATAAATAAGTTTTTCACTAGCTTATTTCATCATGAATGGTTATTCATTATTTTATAATTAGTTGTATACTAATGAGTTTACTTCAAGGTCTATTATCTTGGTATTTCATTTCCTTTATGGCAAAAATTCTTTAGGCACAGACAGCCCCTGATGTCCTTTTTTGAGAGGCAATACACCACAGCGACTATGCTGCAAAGGCTCCTGGATTTGAAGTCTGAACTTTTAACTCATGACCTCCAACAAGAGATTTAACATCTGAAAGTTTTAGATTCTTTATGCTAAAATGAGGGTGATCACACCTATCTTTTCAGCTGATGTGAGAATGAATCTGATAACACAAGTAGAATATAGAATATATAAAGCAAGGCATGGTGCCCACACTGGGAGTGCTGCTAGTATGATGGTAAACAGGAGCTACAATCATGAAGAAACATTGTGAGGGTGCAAAAGAAGTAGAGTTAAATGTGAGCAAGACAAAGACGAAGCAGAGTCTGAGCTGGACCATAACCATTGGGCAAGATTATACTTACAAAATGAAGGGAAAATAACTTTTGCTATAAAACTAAAAAAAAAAAACGAGTTAAGGAACCTCAGAAGGACACAGCACCAATAATGGTCAAATGAAGAAGAGACCGTGACGTTACTGAAAATACAGGTTACAGGGCTAGAGAGATGGTTAGGGGTTAAGAGCACTTTCTGTTCTTGAGGGGACCCAAGTTTAGTTCCCACACTGCAGCTCAAAACTGTTATAGTTACAGACAAATCTGATACCCTCTCTGGCCTCCTTGAGCACATGTTTGTAGACAGAACACTCATATACACAAAATGGAAATAAATTAACATTTGGAGGTTTTTGGTTTTTGTTTTGAGACAAGCTTTTCCTTGTAGCCCTAGGTGGCCAGGATCTAGCTATGTAAATTAGACTGATCTGTGAGATCTGCCTGCCTCTGCCTCCTGAGTGCTGAAATTAAAGGCTCTAAAAATAAAACCTTTATAAAAAAAAAGAAAAAAAAGATATAGCCTATATAAAGAGAACAATGAAAAATAAGGTTGGGGAGGCACAAATTTTGAGAATTTAGAGAATGGTCGAGTCTCACATAGAAAGCAACATTTATGTCAGGATCTGACAGAGGTGTGGAAAACAAGCACTAGAAGGAAGAGAGCCTACAAGTGCAATGATTTGGAAGCAGAAGCCTGCTGGCCTGTCAGAAGAGGAACACAGACCCTGTTTAAGAGCTGAATTTAAATGCCTGTTTCTCATGGTCTTGTATTTGGTTCAATCTAGAGTTTGTGCAGAGTCAGGAGAGGAAGCAAGGAGGAGCAGTGGCTAAGGCTGTGGCCGTAGCTGTACGTTCCAGCAAGTGCTGAAATAGTTCCTCTCTAATGCTCTCTTATGCTTTTACTTGTATTTACTGTAACTGAAACTAGCACAATATTAGCTCAGTTTTATTTCATGCCACTGTATACCAGGTGTATATTATTTTAATCAGTTCTCTAAAAGAACTAGTATTACTCTCGAATTAATGAGAAAGAACTAGGATCACAGTGACTGAAGAGTCTTGCCTAACCTTCGATAAAAGGGACTATTTGATATTAGACCAACTTTTGACTAAAAGTATAAAAGCTAAATTAAACACTACAGCAGTACAGCAAGACAATACAGCACAACCAAGACTTCTGGTCTTTAAAGGACAAGAATGAAGAGCTGAGAGAAAAGACAGAAATGGACTCAAAAATCTGTGCTACTGGGGCTGAAGAAACGGCTTGGTACTTGGGAGTGCTTCCTGCTGTTCCGGAGGACCCCTTCAGCTCCCAGCACCCACACTGGACAACTTCCAACCTCCTGCAACTCTAGCACCAGGAGACCCAACACCCTCTTCTGGCCTCTGAGGGCCCTGGTGCACATATAGCATGCACACACATACATACACACACATGCACATGTACACACAACAATCTGTGCTTTTTCCCTATAACAAATTTGCTGTTGATTCATAACTGGCAAAGGACAGAGAAGACAAGAGACAGAGCACTCACAGGAAACACAGTGGACTGTTTGTGGTCTCACTGGTCAGGGAAAACAAATTCAGATTTCAAGCAGGGTTTATACACCAGCAAGATCCTCATAGATGAAGCAAAGAATGGAGCTTACATTAAGAACTTCTTCCCTACCAAACCTGAAAGCACTTGCCTTTAATCCTAGCACTGAGGAGGCAGAGGCAAGCAGATCTGTAAAATCGTGGTCAGCCTGGGAGAGTCTACATGGCGAGTTCTAAGCGAGCTGGGCCTACACAGTGAGGCTCTATATTAAAAAAAAAAAAAAAAGAATTTATTTCCCCTGGAGGCATTTGCCAGCTTAGAAACAGTGACCAAGAGATAGAGAATCAAAGCAGAAATCCTCAAAATATATTTCTATTTTGACAGAGCTTTAAACTTATAAGCGGGTCAATTCCATGTCTAATGGAAAAAGGAAATCTTGATCTGTATGTCCTATCTCCTGAAATAATACCAGTCTTCACACATACCCAAACTGAGAAATCGATTCCAACTGTACTATAGGTCTATGGATTAGGAACAAAACAACAAGGCATCTAGAAGGCAGCACAGAAGAAAATCCTTGTGAACACTGAGGCACAGTTTTTCAGTAGGACAAAAAGAACCAAGAAGCCATGGTATCTGCTTACAGAACCAAGTGAAGACCAAGCTTGGAGGATGGTTGAGCCCAGGCATTAGACGACAGGCTTACAACATACTGAAACCTTTACTCTAAAAAATAATGATTGTACACTTAAAAAAACCACTAACCTAACAGATAACAATTGATAAACTGGCCTTATTAAAACTGTATTTTCATGAAAATAAAAACCAGAAGCCATAGTCATCAAACAAAAGGCCAGTGCCAGATGCAGCCAGTGCCAGATATGGGGTGCCTGCTCTTAAGGTGCTGTTGGTCAACAGATCCCAGAAACTCCAAAAATAAAACAGGTTCTTGTCATTGCTTTTTATTGTTCACCAGATTGAAAGACAATCAGTTCATATACTGTAGAAGACACCACACACTTTGGCCAAAGGACATGAAGAAACCAGGCTAATACTGACCTGGAAGCTTCCTCCCTGCTGGCTAGCTTTCAGAGTGCTGTAAGATGCTACTCAGGCTGCTGGGGGAGCAAAGCCATCAACTGTCTTAACTAAGTGACAAATCTCTGAGTTGCAATGATGACTGGCCTGGCAAGGTATGCCCATTGGCACAACCATGGCATGAATGTTATGGGGTAATCAACTGCTCTGTGATTGGATTGAAAGCTGAACATACAAAGTATAACCCATACCTGGTACTATTAGATAAGTCAAGTCCCTGGGCACTGACAGGTCATAGGTCCAGAGGAGAACCAATTGCTATTGTTTCTAAATGGACAGAATATCAAACTGCCCCCTAGATACTTATCTTTATAGTCACAGATCAGTGCAGCCCTCAGTCCTTATCAGTTCAGCTTCTTTCTGCAGTATATGTGCTTAATACTATGACTTCCATACCAAAGTACAGAGAAGAAGCAACTGTATATGGGACTTCAGAATCACACCCTAGTCCACCAGGCCCTACAGTTCATCAAGGAAGAGGGGGCAGAAAGATTTTAAGGGCTAGGAGTTGAGGACTGCCGTGAAACTATTTTCTGGACATGACAGGGCCATTAGACACATTAGCTCAAATGACCGTAGCTACATTCAGAAGACGTGCACCACATCAAGTCAGGCAAAATTCTAGCAGTGGTTCATGAAACCCCACAGGCAGTTCAGGAGCTATTGGTAGTTTATGCCCTATTGGAGGAGGGAGCTTAATCAGTTTTATCAAGATAAGCTGTCCATGCTCCAGTGGAACTCACTACACCTATAAGCACACTGGCAGCACTAACTGGACTCAATGGCTTAAAAAAAAAAAAAAGAGTACACAGAGTTGGAAAAGGGGTGTGGTGGCAAACTTCTGGGAAGGTTTGGAGAAGAGGGACTAGGGGATAAATTTGACTAAAACACATTGCACATTGTACATACATAAGAAATTCTCAAAGAATAAATAATAAAATTTTTAAAAGAAAAAAAGACCATAGGCCAAAAATTGAAACTTTCTTAAACATATATTAGATGTTTATATAATACATATCTGTATTATATATACACATAATACACAGATAGGTACTCATGTCTAGAATACATCAAGAACTCCTACTAATTGCTAAGTGAAAGACAGAAAAGTGGATAAAAAAGCTTGACCAGAGGATATCTGGGAAACCAACTAACATATGAAGCAGTCCTCCCTCAGCCCGACGAGTCATCAACAAAATGCAAATATTTAAGCTACAAGACCTTTACAGAGTTATCAGGACTGTGTACTGCCAAGTGTTGATGAGGCTGTGAAACATCTGGAACTTTCATACACTGCTGATTGCTTCATAAAAACACCATCTATGGATTGCTTGGAACTATCAGCCACTACAAGACGGCATATACATGTACACGCTAGCAATCCACGCCAAGTTCATACCCAACAAGACTGCACCAGCAGCACCACCTGCAACAGGCAAAAACCTCAACATGAAACAAATGCATATCTACACAATGAACTACTTTGTGATACCCTCATCCCATAGAACAAAAATGAATAGATTAACTATATGCAATACTAATTAACCTCACAGGAAACTTAAAAAGAAATAGACAAATAGTGTTTCCATTTATGGACAAATCAAAGATAGGAGAGGTTAGGTTGTAACATAAGAAATCAGGATTGCTATAACCCTAAGGAGATGTGGATAACAAAAGGGGGACTAAGTACAGGGAACACCAAATTCTACACTGTGAGGAAAGTTGTGTACTTTAAGATTTTATTTTTATTTTATGTGTACGAGTGTTTGTCTGCATACAAGTAAATATACCATGTATGTGCCTGGTCCCTGTGCGGGACAGGAGAGGGCATGGGATCCACTGGAACTGGAGCTATAGTCAGTTGTGAGCCACCATATGGGAGCTGGGAACCAAACCCAGGTTCAATAGAAGAAGAGCAATCTCTCCAGCCCAAGATGTGTACTTTTACAGATTCATGTTACACTTTACAGAATAAACCAAGTAAGAGCTATTAGAAAGTAAAGAGCAGAGATGCCTCATGTTATCCAGCAGACTGTCTGACACGTCCATGGTCTTGACCACGACTGCTCATTTACCGTTAGCTCTTACCAGCAATGTAGACTGGTAAGACTTTTTCACTGGAAACTAAGATCAATGTGAATATGGACAGAGCCCACTCTGCAGCTCATCAAAGAATCATCTCATTTCTGGGCAGGTGTGGCCTTCCCATTGACTTTATCTGACTACAGCAGTTGCATAATTTTGCCTACCAAAGTCTGGGGGCATTTTATTCTTAGGGGTTACTGTGCCTATGGCATGCACAGTTTGAAAGTCAACCATTCACAGGGACAGTCATTATTCGAACTGGTATTGTAAAGCTATACAGGGCTACCTTTCTGTGCATAAATGACTGAGCATTTACTAATGTCGCTACTGCTGTGAAGAAACGTGTTTGGTAATGGCATATGAACAACCAATTTTATAGATAAGACTATGCAAAAATGAATATCTGTAGTGGGAGAAGACCCACATAAACAAAAATTAGCACAATAATAATATATAATATGCTTTCTTCATGTTATTTTCTCCTTATATTTTTATTTTCTTGATTTTCTTTTATTTTTTTCTTTTACTATTTTTCTTTTATTTAATTTCTTTTCTTTATTACTTATGTGATGGAAAAATCTTCTTGAACTATACATTATTCCATTTCCATGTAAATATAAAGTACAAAAATTGGGAAAAAAATTAACACTAGAAGTCAGGGTAGGGATCATCTTTGGGAATATAATAATGACAGGAAACAGGTGTGAGGCTTCTAAGAGAGTGATAATATTCTGTTTCTTCATACAGGCACCAGATACAAGAGCTGTTTCAATTCTCTATAAATATGTTAAAATTCAATACGTTTTTCAGAAAATGAAAGTAGAGCACTTTTGCTTCCCTAATAAAATGTCTTGTCAGTGGCTTTGCCTTGTTTCATATGTGACCTAAAATCTGTTTTTCTCTATATATATTAACAGTATTTTATACTAGGAAAAAAAATATCATCCTTAAAATAGAGATAGTAGTTATATTCTAAGCCAAGAGTATATTAGCAACACTTTTAAAATAACTACTTATGTAAATTTGGTTTTTAATTTCATATAAATTTATATATAAATATATAAATCTACTTCAATGAAGGTTCTGGTTAACTTAGCTCAGTTAAAGCAAATTTTATTACAAAGAAATCCTGTAAATTTAACTTTATTTTAAAGAGCAATAATTTCATCACAAATATATTAGTTATCATTTATTCTTACCTGATAATGAGGTTTATACCACTGCTTTAAGTCCCAATCCCAAAGGATCATCTGTAAAAAGAAAACATGGTTTGGTTATAAACATGTGTGAACACAAACTACAGACTCTTCACTAGAGATGCCTACAATGGCTCAGGCATTTGAAAGGGAATTGGGAAGGTGAGAGTAAAAATAATCTCTTGACAGATTCATTCATTTCTCCAACTTGCACTGAGAAATCCAAACAATAAAGAATTTTCAGAATAAAAGCACTATAATAATCTATATTAACCTTTAAGTATTTATTGCCAGAAAAAGGGAAATATAGATCCAAAATCACAAGTCCTAAAAAAATGCAAGAAAAATTAAGGATCAGCAGCTCCTCTTCCTCCACCCTCTCCAGACTCATCTCAAGCCAGTGAAGTCCAGGGGTGGAACTGTTTCCCACTGAAAAGCCATTTCTGTGGACAGTATTTTCAGAGAGTTTATTAGCCTTGGGCTGGATTATAGTTAAAGAAATGGTTTATAAAAGGCAAAGTACACTCCTCAATGTTCATAAAATTACTGACTGTTAGCTGCTGATTTCTTTCATAGGCTATCAATGGCAAATTCTTAGTCTCAGACTTGTCTTTTCTGTCTTCTTCCTAGTAGGCTTCCTGGCTACCTTCCAGGCATACCACATCCATTTAAGAGAAATCATGGTTCAGTGCCCCACTGTGTGTTGATACACACAAAGTGTACATTTTAACAGATTATTGTATTTACACAATTATTTTATAAGGCTCTAAGTATAGTCTTGGTATAATTATTCTAGGTTGTAACTTAATCAGCATGCAATCCAGATTCTAAAGACACTAATTAATGCAGTTTAAGACATCAACACTTTCCTGAAAACACTCATACTAATGTTAGTAATCCAAAATCCCTGAGATTCTTTTGTACTTGAGACTGCAATGATCGATTTTCTGTGTGCTGTCCTTGTGTAACTCACTTCTGAGACCCAGCTACAATATTTACTTCTGTCCTTATTTTAGTATGCCAAAATTTCTTGGAGACAGAATATCCACTAGTTTAATCACCATTCCTCTCACCATTGACTTTTGTAAATGCGATGCTTTCTCAAGTTTATTCATGAAAGTCTAGAATAGACAGAAGTGGAAACAATCTTATGAGTCACTAAATTTATGTAAGGGACTGGCTTTATTTTCAGTCTGATCTATAAACTTGAAAAACCATACTGTCATCTGACTCAAGCTTCTATATTTCTTATACAAAGATACCATCAAATAAATGACCATGTTTCATTTCCCAGATTCATTAGTCAAAACAGAACCTGATTTGCTAACGCAAACACACTTGTGCTAGGATAGCTTAATACCAAGTATTCTTCCCCCTTCACTGACCCATGTGATTAAATAAACATTACCTTGCCAACTAGCTGTATTCTAATGCCAAAAGCCATGTATATATTAACAACTAGTGTTCTTGTTTCTAAATATTTTTACTGAGCTTTTTTACATTTCATGCAACAGTTCTTAATCAAATTCAGACCCCCTCCCCCATCCATGCCCCTGACCCACCCCTACTGGACCTTATGTATGTTAAGTTCTATCCAGTTAAGCATCTGTACCTAGATGTCTCTTCGTACAAATTCATCTACTGGAGTCCAATCAGCCTATCTAGAGGTGGTAAGAAAGGTCCACTCTCCCTCACACAGTGATCAGTCTCCAACAGTTCCCAGACTAGGGCTGGCCCACCACCATTTCTCTCATCCCACCCTTGGTCCTTGTCTGACTGAGTAGGCATGGGTCTTGTGCTCAAAGCCACTACTGCCACAAGTTCACATGTGAAGGCTTCCGTTGGCCTGAAAGCCAACGTTTACAAACCAACCCTGGATCTTACAATCTTTTCACCCTCTCCTCTGTAATTGTCCCTGAGCTCTGGGTGGGTGAGGTTTAATACAGGAGTCCTATCCAGGGACACCCACTCTGCAATCTCCTATTCTTTAAAACTTGGCCAGTTGTGTCCTTCTGTGTGCATTGCACTACGTTGTTGTATAAGGAAGCTTTATTGGTGGGAGTTTAAGGATGCACTAATTTTCTCTCTAGTTCCCCACACTATGTTTCATGAGTCTTAGGAAAGAATTCTCAAAAAACTAAAAGTGAATCTACCGTACAGTCGATTATGCCACTCCTTGGCATATACCCAAAGGACATTCTACTGCAGAGATACTTGGTACATACATGTTTATTGCTGCTATCTTCACAATAGCTAAAAAATGGAAACAACCTAAATGTCCCTCAACTGACGGATGGATAGTGAAAATGTGGTACATTTACAGTTATGTCCTACTCATCAGTAAGAAAAGACGAAATTATGAAATTTGCTGATAAATGATGGAACTAGAGAGTGTTATATTAAGTGAAGTAACACAGACTCAGAAAAGCAAGAAACATATGTTCTCCCTCATTTGTGGATTGCAGCACTGATCCCTTCTACGAGAGTGCATATCCTGCTGTAACAGCAGGAGTCAGGAAAAGGGAGAGGAAACACAGAGAGAAAGGGAAAGAAAGAACACCTAGTATTCTTAATATGGCTCCCAACACTCCCAAACAGGTAAAATCCGGTTCTTAGGTCCCCAGTTCATCTTAATCAATATCTTTACTATAGAAAGATATCTGTACATAAAGATATATATTATTTATGGCATTAAACTATCCAGGAAAAAGAGAGATAATTACAACAAAGTTGTCTAAAGAGCTTCCTGGAGCGGAGTTGGGCGTTATAACGAAAATAAGCTGAGAAACACTGACACCAAGTAGCTCTACTGCTTGCTTGTATCGAAGTACACCTCAGCTTACACTTGGGGACAAAGCGGCCTACTCAGAAGGCATTGCTAACAGGGCACACTATTCGAACTGCGATCTAAGAGGCCCGTTAATCCTCATGACGTGGTGTCTTGCCTCTCTGTCTGCCAGTCCTGGAGACCTCCTGGTCCTGGAGACACTATGGTGGTTTTTCTACCACTTTTACAGTCTGGGTTGGCTTTGATCAACTCTTAAGTAGCATGCCCTTATGTGCAGCCACTTTCTATAGGATCAAAACTACATTATCAAAAACAGGAGGCCTTAAGCTGAAATTCTCTTTATATTACCAATGTAGAACAGATAAAGCAAAAGCCACAGAGCTGGCAAACTGCCTGCTGAGCAATTTGAGCAGCTAGGCTATGAAAGATTTTGAGGGAACAAAATTTTCTATGTAATTAGCACAATATAACTAGCCAGGCATCCACAGTTAAGTGGCTCATAAAATGATAAATCTAGAAATTAATATTCTGGCTACACAGTGCATCCAAGGTAGCCTGGGATACATAAGACCCTGTCTCAAAAAAGAGAGGGCAGAAGTGGTACTGGCTATGTGGCTCAGTTGGTAGAATTCTTGTCTGGTATGGACAAAGTCCTAGGTTCAATCCTCAGCACCCCATAAACCAGACCAGGATGGTTGTGCACACCTGAAACTCTGGAACTTGGAAGGTGGAGGCGGGAAAATCAGGGGCTGAAGGTCATCCTCAGCTACAGAGGAGGAGACAGGTACAACCCAGCAAAGCTCTGGGAAAGCACAGACTAGCAATGCTTAATCTACTACACCGTCCTGGAAACCAGTCAGGAAACGGGGAGTAGTTTTTCAGTGGTCCCATCCACCACCTGCAGCTTTACGAAGTAGCCAGGAGGCTTAGTCCACCCCAAATCCCCCCAGCCTGAAACAGCAGCTAGGTGACACCTCTGTCTTTCTAAGGATCCAGAACGCTTCTGGGTAGCCTTCCCCCTAAGTATATCAGCTTGGAAGCCTCGAGAAGCAGTTAGTTGCTCCTGCCCTCTCTCCCACAATCTCAGAAAGCATCCAGGTAGCTTAGTATGGGCGTTTGCCCCACTAGGGCCTGAGAATTGGCTGGCTGGCTTCATACATTACACTCTTGGCCCCAGGAAGCAGCCAAAAGCCCACTATGTACAACGTGGATACTGAAGCCCTCTGAAGGAATGCACATAATTGATAAGTACCTATTGTGGACCCATTTGGCCCTTGGACTCTAACCTCTCTGCCACAAATACTGTGACAAGCCTGCCCACCAGAATGGTACCATAGCCACCATACCACTACGTACCACTGACAGGCATCTCATAATAGCAGCAATATGCCACACCCAGAGCCAATGGCAAAAACCACTGTGCCTAAAGTGCATCCCAGCTAGAGAGTAAGCCCACAGACCCCTACAGACTAGATCTATGAGACACACACAGTCATAACCAACAATAATCAATGCACTACACTACTCCAAACATCCTGGAATCAATGCCAACACAGCCTATTCAATCAGCACCCCGGAAGACATATCCAGGGAAAGAACCCTGTACTACAAAGGTCATCTTATAAAATAAGGAAAAGCAACCAATTCAGACAGGCAAATATCAAGGTAGGAACACAAGAAGTGTTAAAACTTAAATTAACATAATGATTCCATAGGAGTGCAAAAATTTCTAGCAATAGACACCAGGTAAATGGAAATTGATAAACTAAATAAATGATTCAAACTAATGATTTTAAGAAACTCAATGAAACACAAGAAACTACAGCCAATTCAACAAAATTACAAAAGCAACTAATGATCTGAAAGAATTCATTACAGAGGTAAAAATCACCTACAAACTCCAGAAATCTTAAAGGTAAAGAATTCAATAATATAGTTGAAACATACAGTTGAAAGAATTTTTTTTTAGTTTATTTTCATTGGATGAGGTTGAGACAGGCTTTCATTATGCAGTTCTGGTTGGCCTAGAACTACGTAAACCAGGCAGGCCTCTATATTACAGAGACTCACCTGCCTCTGCCTCCCAAGTGCGGGGATTAAAGGTGCCTATCATTGCCCAGCTAGCTGACAGTTTTAATGGCAGGCAGGATCAAGGGGCAAAACCTGAAAATAGGTCTTTTGAAATAAGCATCAGAAGAGGGAAGACAAAGAGACAACGCCTAAAACAACAGGAATGCAGGACTAAGTAACATAAATGAATCTTCATTGCAGTAACAGCAGATTTTTCAACAGAAGTATGACAAGTCAGAAATGTCTGATGCAGGGTGTACAAAATCCTGTAAGTAAAATCCTGCCAATCAGCATATTGTATCCTAAAAGCTTTTCCTCAGAAATTAAACAGAAAGGGAGAGGGGCAAAAGCAGAGAATTCACCTCACCAAACTGACCCTACACAAAAGCATGGAGAAGTACCATCTAGAATCGCGAAAATACCCAAAAGTATAGAACTAACTGGTAGATCCCCAAAAAACAGTTATAAAAAAAAATCAGACTTTACCAATACAGAAAAATGCCAAGCTGCAAAGATGAAGAGAAGAAAAAAGATACAGGACAAAGAACAACCAGAAAAAATTAACACAATGACAGAAGTACGTCTTCATTAGATTAATAGCCTTGCATGTAAATGAACTTAAATTTATCAATTTAAAGATTTAGATTGCATGAGTTAAAAAACAAGTGACAGATCTGTGCTACTTATAAAAGGCTTACTTCACAAATACAGCCTAAAATTGGAAATAATATTCCACATAAGCAGAAGCGAAACATGAGCAGAGTAATGTTACTGATGTTCAATGCAATATGATTAAAAATAAAAACTATCAAAAGGCATTTATATGTCAGTCAAAAGGAAACTATGAGGGAGAGGAAGAAATCTAAAGGGGGTGGAAGGGGAAAGAAGAGAGGGAGCACGGAAGGGGACTGTGCAGACGAAGGGAGAAGAGGGCGTAGAAAGAAGAGATACAGCTATGGGAAACTGTCACAGTGAAACTCGTTTTGTATAACTAAAAGAGTAATTTAATATGATGAAGTGGTAATTCAACAAGAAGAAATCATTATAAGCCATGTGCACATAACGATAGATCACTCAGTCATATAAAACAAGCAGTACTGATCCTGTGGTATATTTTAGGTATATTTTCAGGGGATTGGCTACACTAACAGTAGAGAACTTCACCTCGTTTTAATCAATAGAAATTTGAATCAAAAAAACTCAAAGAAACATCAAAATTAAACTACACCATAAACCAAACATTCACAGATGCCAATTTCATTACATAGCTACTTTCTTTTCATTAGCCAATGAATACTTTCCAAAACAGATTATTATGACAGGCCACAAAATAAGTCTTAAATTTTTTGAAGACTGAAATTATATCATGCATTTTCTCTAACCACAATAAAACAAAACCTGAAGCACTTTAGAAATCATTCAAACAGTAATTAAAGAACAATGTTTGGGGATGACCAATGGGTCAATGAAAAAGTAAATAGGAAAAAAATTTAATTTCTTATAACAAATGGAAATAGAAAAACAATACACTAAAGCCTATAAGATAAACAAAGGACCATGACTACTGCTATGAAAGAAAGTCCATAGAAGTAATCAACACAGTCATTGGAAAAGAAAAGGTCCAAATAACCTAATGATGTAACCTAAAGGACTAGAAAATCAAAACAGACCCACCCAAAGTCAGAAGAAAGAAATAACAAAAATGAAGAAATAAATGGAGACAAGAACACAAAAGATCAATGAAAGTAGTATTGATTTTCTAAAAATATAAGAAAACTGCCAGGTATGGTGGTACATACCTGTAATACCTGGGAGGCAGAGGCAGGCGGATCTCTGTGAGTTCAAGGCCAGCCGGGTCTACAGGGAGGAAGGAAGGAAGGGAGGGAGGGAGGGAGGGAGGGAGGGAGGGAGGGAGGGAGGGAGGGAGGGAGGGAGGGAAGCAAGGAAGAGAAAAATAGAAAAATCAGCAAACTTTTAGTTAACTGAAATGAACGACACACAGAGAGAGATTAATGCATCTCTCAACTCTCACCAGACAAATTTCCTTCTGCAACAGATGGTGATTAAGACAGAAAACCACAACTGGCCAATGTGCAGAGAGCAGGAAGCTGCAGAGTGCTTATCCCTGAATATGACACCTAAATCAAATGTCTGCCTCCCAAGTCTCAGGGATCATTGTGGAAGAGGAGATAGAAAGATCGTAAGAATCAGAGATGGAGGATAACCACAAGGAAATAGAGTTTTCCGGACAGCTGGTCAGTTACTCATGAACTTACAGCAATGGTGACAGGATGCCTAAGTCTCACACAAGAAAATTCCATCACAGACACAGGGAAGTGGGTAGGAAACCCCAGCCCCACCTAAGGAATTCTGACAACCAATGGCTGCTGGGAGAAGGAGAGTCAGTCTCCTTCTAAGATGTGACTCTTCGCAGGTTAATCAGGCTCCAGTGGATGGACCCACCCTGAAGGACATTTGGTGACACAAATTTGACTCTATAGGCCTTATTATATATATAATAGAGTACATTAAATTGTGGGGGAGGTCAGTAAAGGGAGGTGTGGCTAGGGAAGGTGATCTAATACCATTAGGTTGTACTGTATGAAAATCACAATAGTCCAATTAAATCTTTTTTAAAAATAAATAAACCTGAAAGAAAAGAAAGGCAGCTCAACACAGTAGATACTTCACATGTCAGTCACATGGTTAGCACCATATTGGATAAGAAAAGGCTGAAAGTATTTCCTCTAAGGTCAAGAGTAAGACAAGGATGCCCCCTTGCACTCCTCTCACTCAACATGGCATGGAAAGTCAGCCGGAGCTGGAAAGCGCAGGGCTTCTAAACAGGAAAGCAGGATGCTGAATAGGAAACGTCCCCCCACAATGGGGCTCTTTCGGAGTGTGGGAACTTCATGAGGCACTACTGGAGGAAGGGGGTCCCAGCGGGTAGACAGCTGAACATTAGTCGTGTCACCCCCCCACCCCTTCCTGCCTCAGTCTGTTTCCCATGTGTCATGAGGGAACTACTCTCTCCCCCACATGCTCCCACAGTCATTTTCTTCCAAAGTTCATGGAGCCAAGCAACTATCATACTCTGAATCCTGTGAGCCTGAGCCAAAACGATCCTTTCTCTTTTATTTCCTTATGTCAGATACTTTGGTAACAATGGCAGAAAAGTAACGAGTACAGCATGATCTTATATATGGGAAAATCTAACATGAACTATAATGACATATATATGAAAAATAAAAAATTAAACTGTCACAATAGAACTCATTATTTTATGCACTAACTAAAAAGTTAATTTAAAATGGTAAAGTATGTACACACACACACACATACCTCTACTGGCACCAATAAACAAAGTCAGTAAAGTTACAGAAGATTAACATTCAGTGAAATTTTATGTATCAATAATGAATTTGCTGAGAAAGAAATCAAGAAAGCAATCACATTAACAATAGCTACAAAAAGTGAAGTACCTAGGAAGAAATTTTGCCAAGGAATTAACTCGCCCACTACAATGTAAATTATAAGCACTGCTGTGAGAAACTGAAGAGGACAGAGGAATGGAAATAAATCTCATGTTTGCAGACTGAAAGAATTAAAGCTATTAATACCCCAAAGCAATCTATAGGTTTAATCACATGCAAAATTCCAATGACAATCCTCACAGAAATAGAAAAAATTATTTTAAAATTGTATGGAACCACAAACATATACACTCTAACAAACCTGAACAAACAAGATATATTAAGAAAAAAAGTGGTGGGGCTGGAGAGATGGCTTAAAAGGACTGGCTGTTCTTGCAGAGGACCCAGGTTTGGTTCCTAGCACTCACATGGCGACTAACAACCACCCATAACTTCAGTTTCAGGGGATCTGACACCCTCTTCTGGCTTCCATGGGCACTGCACAACACAGGTGCACTTACATACATGCAAGCAAAACACTCAATACACACAAAATAAAAAATAAAAATATTTTTTAAAAAAGAAAATAGAAGCACTGAAATATCTGATCTCAAAAAAACTGTGAGCCTATGGTGATCAGAACACCACAGTATGGACATAAAAATACATACATGGAATAAAATGGCGAGCCTCAATATAAATCCAGGTATCTACAGCCAATTTATCTTTGATAACAGCACACACACACAGCACACACAGCACGCACTCACAAGCCTAGAATGGGCAGCTTCTTCAATAAATTATACAGGAAACAGTGACAGTCCATATGAATAAATGGGATTACATCAAACAAGAAGATTTTCAGCAAAGGAAACAACAGAATTAACAGATAATCCTGGGAGAAAAAAAATCTGCAAGCTCTTCATGTAACAGGGGGTCAATATCTAGTATACATAAAGAATTCACAAAATTCAACAATGGGAGAGAGAATCACAACAGGATGTTACTGCACTGCACTCTCCCATGAATCAGAGCTGGAGTTCACTAAGAAAATTCAAGGCCAACATTAAGAAAGGGAGAAAGAGAGGTGTGTTTTAAAAAAGACAATAGTAATCCCTAGGGTAAGCATGGACTTTCCAAGAAAGAAAAGTACCCCCTGCCAGTGCGAATGGTGATTCTGCTCCCATTGGAGGCCTGCTCCAAGTAGAGAATTCCACACCTGGTGCTGTAAGCATGGTCAAAGGCTCATGGCCAGAGAGCTCACAGGCACTATGGTAAAATCTGCTCTTGTCACTCTGCTCAATGGTCATGCTGTCAGATTGCCTTCTAAGTATCTGTTGTACTCAGTGATCACGGCTGCTCTCATTCTTGGTCGGAGAACCTTTGATTTTTTATTTTTTATTTGTGGAGAGGAAGTCAATGCAGAGACACATAACTGGTCAAAGTGCTGAGTGCTCACTTCTAAAGAGGACATCTTTATCAGCCCTCCCATGAAGGCCCAGGGAACGTGTCTGAATGGGAGGCTGGAGGAATGTGAGAGCCGGAGAACAGGGAGGAGGGCTGTGAAAAGCTTCTCCTGGACATGACAGGATTGTCATACTCACAAACCACAGGAGCTGGGGGTCCTGCATACAATTAAATCAACCAAAACTCTAGAAAACGTGGGGAATTATTCCTCAGACACTTACAGGGGAACTATTGGCAGTTTATAGCTGGTAGGGAGAGAGAATCATTCTTTTTAGAGTTGGTTGAATTTTCTAGTTTAAACAGAAAACAGGACTGGATATAGAACTAAACTAAAACATGCAACCCGGTGGGTGGGGGGATATGCCTTTAATGCCAGCAGTACCCAGGAAGCAGCTGTAGGGAGATCTCGCTGAAATATCTTTAATACTGAGAACATCATGTACTGATATAAAAACACTGTGTTTTTAGTTTTAAAAAGTAGTGAAGTGTTTGCATACATTTACCTAAAGTGCAGGTGACTATGACACATACTGCGTGTACAGTGCATGGCAGGCGCACCCTGAAAGTCTGGGGTGTTTTCTGTTTGCTTGCTTGCTTTTGTCTTTTTGAGACAGGATCTCCCTGTAGCCCCAACTGGCCTGGAACTGGCTATGTCCAGGCTGGTCTGAATCTCAAAGAGATCCACCTTCCTCTGCCTCTGGAGTGCTGGGATTAAAGGCGTGCACCACCACGCCCATCTAAGTGTATTTTGAACGTTTTTTAAATTGATTTAGGCCTATATAACATGTAGCTCTTTTTAAATCCTGCTTCCAAGAAGACAGTCAATGCTCTGCATATGCATTGCTTCCAAATCAGCAAAAGTTTAGGCATCTAGACTTTACTTTCACCTTTAAAATTTTCATTGACTTATTTTAATTTTAACTGTGTGTTTTTTGCCTGAACATATGGAAGTGCACCCATGAGAACAACGCCCACAAAGGCCAGAGAGGGTGTTGAATCCCCTGGAACTGGAGTTACGGACATCTGTTTGCTGTCATGTGGGTGCTGAAAACTGAACCCAGGTTCTCTGCCAGAGCAGCCAGAGCTCTGAACCACAGAGCTATCTCACCAGCCCCTCAATGAATTCCGAGTAACAATTTTTACAAATTCTCAGTGACAACAGAGTGTTTTTAAAATATTTATACTATCACTTAATAAAAATGTGAAATTTCAACTTTCTGTTTTTAGAAGCATCTACTTTTTTTCTAAATTCACTATAGTACATTATCTGAAATTGTTGTGTCCTTCCACAAACTATGGTTACACACTGGAAACTTATTTTAAGAACTCCT
This sequence comes from Eospalax fontanierii, assembly GCA_035773235.1. Lineage (NCBI taxonomy): Eukaryota > Metazoa > Chordata > Mammalia > Rodentia > Spalacidae > Eospalax > Eospalax fontanierii. The sequence continues at coordinate 179,524,783 of CM069524.1, read as the reverse complement.
GTTTTCTCAAAGTAACTTAGGCACACACTATTTTAACATTTCTAGTTGATTTGATAAAGTTGTACTCAAGACTGCATTTATTTAAATTCATCTTTTCTTTGTGGTTAAAAGCTGAATCCTGATAAAAAGTTTCTGTTTGAATGTGTTTATAAGTCTAACATGCTTTACAGAGCTCTACAAAACCACCAAAACCACAGTGAATCATCAGCAGCACAACCAGGAGATGTTATCAAGTTCAATTACGTCAATGAGGTTTTATTGACTTCATTTTCCCTCTGTAGCCAAAAAGAAAAAAACATACCTACACCCTCAAATCACACTTACAGAACCGGCACGTCTACGTCAAACTTCAAAGAATACTTATCTAGTACATTCTCAGTCAAACTGCTAAAACATGCTATATATTCTCTTGCTTCTTGACAGTTTACTGCAGTTTCACACTCAAATCTACGCTAGTGAAACTGAACAAATTTCAGGACTTCAACTTTTCTATTTCTGTGCCTTCCACCTTAATCCCAGGAAAGACAACCAACTAACTTTGCATTTACTGAACATAAAAACATGAAAGGATAGACAAACATGTTAAACTTACTAAAGCTGCAGTTTGTAATAGTCTCTAAAGTGCAAGAAAAATCTGACCCCTGTGAGACAAAGAGTCCCATTCAGAAAAAAATGTAAAGGAAAAAAGCCCATGTGGGGTTGGGAACAGGAAAAGGATTAGTGTGACTGGAACACTGATCTCATTTATCATTCTTTCTATCAACTAATAGGGTGCTAATCATGGTGACTTTAACTAAATGCTATATGCCACCCCATGTTAGGCACTTAATATATTGTCTCTTTAATCTTTACTAGAATTCTCCATATTCCTATAATTTTGTGCCTTCTCCATTTTACAGATGAAAAAGACTTTTCAAAGTCACATGACTAGTAAATAGCAGAGACATAACAGATCTGCTTAATCCCAAAGCTTTAGGAAATGTCAGCCACCATGTACTACCGTCTCATACTTATTAAATACCACCATGTGCTAGCAGTGTGGCAGGTGCTCGGTAGAGCACATAGAAAGCACAGCAGCTTGGTATGCTACCCAGTTTCATGTATGAAATGAGGCTCAGTGGTCGTACAAATCACTCTACCCTCACCTCCCAGATCCACTCTCTGTTCTCTTCTGGACAGCAGGGAAGTTGAACCCTAAATCCCGTGTCACCAAAGCAACACTGTCACTAATTTCTGCTTAGACTTCTTGCACAAGAGGGGCCAACCGCAAGAAACCAGGCTCTGGGAGGGGAGATTTAGGGCATATCTTCCATCTTGCCTCCCTAGCTCTACACACTGCTTTCTCTGGCAACAACTGTGGCCCTCTGTGATTACAGTTCTAACTAAGGGGTCCATCCTCCACAGCTTTAGCTAAACCCTGAAAGCACCAACACGCTGGTTCTTCAGGCCTCAGGCAAGGTGACAGCACTCCACGTCTCTAGTTGTCCTACCTTCTCCTGGTCACTTCCTTAACTGTATTCACTCTCTAAAGACTTTTAAAATGTTATGTGTTGGGACTAAAGAGACAGCTCAGCGGTTAAGAGCACTGACTGCTCTTGCAGAGGACCCAGGTTTGATTCCCAGACCCATATGGTGGCCAATAACCTTCTATAAACCCAGTTCCAAGAGATCTAATGTCCCCTTCTGACCTCCACAGGCAATGCACGACATGGATGCACTTATATACATAAGGCAATACACTCACACGCATAAAATAAAAACAATATTTTTAAAGTTGGTCATAAGAAATATGGATGAATAGTTAAGAGCACTGACTGCTCCTGCAAAGGACCTTGGTTTGATTCCTAGCACCCACAAAGGTAGCTAACAACCATCTTTAACTCCAGTTCCAGGGATCGATGCCTTCTGACCTCCACAGACATTGTAAGACACAGGTGTACCTACCTACATGCAGGCAATACACTCATACACTTAAAATAAACTTTTAAAAAATTAAAAGTTGATCATAAGCTAAGGTCCTCTGGCAGAGATTTTAAATTAGACTCAATTGGAGGTTTTGTAACCAAATCTGGAGATGTTTCACATATGCATACAAAAATTCAGTCTAATGCTAGAATCCAGGCTCCCAAAACAGTACACTACTACACTCTTACTGAGATCTGCCCATAAACAGACTAGGGGAGGCCAAGTTCCTTTTTACACTGAATCAGCTCTGTATGATGGATGCAACTAAACCAAATTCGACAGAGCAACCATTTGGTCCTGGATAAGCACACTTCTTCCTAACAAAACAGACAGAGCACACATTTTCGGTCCTGATGTTCCTGGGACTGACGTGCCAAAGACATTAGACATACTGGTACAATAGTCAACATCTCTACTGAAAAAAAAATTAAAACACCAAGTCCACATTATCTCCTGGAAGTCCACTTGGCTCTTTTGATATCTGTGTGTTTGCAGATTAATCCGTCATCTTGCCCCAAAGTAATATGGAACAGGTGCAGCACACTTGTGGGCAGAACCCTTGGCAATTCCCTATGAGGGCTCAACTGCAGAATGACAGTCCCCTAGAGTCTGCACACCCTAACTGGCCTCTGACCATGTGACCAATCAATGCCAGTCACAGTCCAAGAACAGAAAGGCTGCTAACAATTTCCATGTTTATACAAAGGGCGAAAAGCACTGCAGGTAATGTCTGAATACTGCTGAGTTCGTAAATTTGAAGGCAAATAAATGGTGAACTTATACACTAACTTATCTATTATGTTCTTAGATTTCTGTCTCACCTCATTTAAACTGGGACTCACTCAAAAGAAGGATTTATTCCAAATCTGGCCAATCACAGTATATCTGCTGTTCTAGGCATTCAGTGCACACAGACAGGCAGGCACGCACGCACGTGCACGCACACACACACACACACACACACACACACACACACACACACATATCAACGTCAGGATTGCTTTTATTATGATGATTTTAATAAAACTTAGATTAACTTTTGTTTTTTACTATTTTACCTATTATTTTTATTTTATGTATATGAGTGTATTGCCTGCATTTGTATAAGTGCACCCATGTTGTACAATGCCCATAGAGGTCAGAAGAAGTCATCAAATCACCTGAAACTGGAGTTACAGACAGTTGTTAGCCACCGCGTGAGGGCTGGAAACTGAACCCAGAACCTCTGCAATACGTCAGTGCTCTTAACTACTGAGTCGTCTTTCCAGCCCCTGAATTAACTTGTTAAATGAACAAATGATTCATTTAAAAAAAGTCCCTCTCCTCCATTTTAATCTAATCTAATCTACACATCAGGCTTCTATTACCAAGGTATTTTTCATGATTTATGACAAAGGCCACCATATTTACATCATATCACTTTCAATGACCTCAAATTTTCCTCTTACAGTTCTACACACTTTATACAATAAAACTAATCTCCTCATGCAGATAAATAAAACTAGTGTCAGAGTAACTGACTTTTCTTCTCTTTCTTTCCTCTATATCTAACCTTACTCAAAAGAAAAATCTGTACACAGGCAGCCATGCCAGAAAACAAGTAAACAATTTCATCCTAAGTGAGACAGGCCTTCTACGGGGAAAAGGCAAATGTGTAATTCTATCAGCTCACTTCTGAGTCACTGATGGATCACTTTCCCAAACGGATCTGGGTATGTCTAGCAACAAAACATCTTCAGCGCTTCCTGCCCACTGCCGCAAGCTCACTTTCTTCCACGGTTTTTACTCTTTATTTCTTATTTCTTTTCTCCAGCTAATTTTTCCTGACTGCTTAAAAGAAAAGAAAAACAAGACACTATGAACCTATTCTCTAAACTATAAATAGTTTTTGTAAGAAACTGCCAGGTGAGTAAGAAAGTAGCAATCAGAAATCAGGTTACTCAATGTGCAAGAACACTGCCAATTTGTAATGAGTGTGACCTTTAAAAATAAATAAATAAATAGGACTCTCTGATTTTCTGATTTTGTCAGGAGGCTGTCTCTAAAGAAATAAAAGACATTTCTTCCGAAAAAGTACTATGCAGAAAATTAGCATAGTATATTTAAGAATGTTTTCTTATTTTATGAACTCTGAATATACTATACACTGCGTTTTGATGATTTTCAAACCTTATCTTATCTCGATTTCTCACTAGAATGCTTTCCATGGGGAGATGTAAACAAACATCTACACACTCCTGACAAACCAAAGTCCAACTTGGGGAAACAATGAGTTTATTGTGCTACTTACAGAGTATAAGTAAGCAGTTTTTTACAGAAGTACGGGGGTCCCCTAAGCAGCTGCACTCCCAAAAGCCTTCCCTAAGTTGAGTATGCGCAGCTGCGCAGGTAGAGTCCCCCCACTTCAATTAACCTTCCACAGTCACTCAAGCAACTCTGAGACAAAAAGACTAACAAAGTTAGGGCAGAATTACATACAAATGAGCCTAGAGGGGTCAGCTAGAACGTCAAGTGAGGGTCCAAAGACCCTCCTCATCAGGGAGCCTCTCCAATGAACAAGCCCAAATTCCAGGTCGCTCATAGGCAGTAACATCTATCATAAAGCTGTTATGCTCAGAGGACAGCATTCCACACTTAACGTAAATTTAAACAATAACTCTTCACAGAGAAAATCTTGAATGTTTTACAGAGATGAATTTACTAGGCCCTTACCTGCCTTTATTTTAAAACTCAGTATTAAATTTAAGAGACATGTGTGCATGGGGCACACACCTTTAATCCCAGCACTCAGGAGGAAAATGGATCTCTGTGAGATTGAGGCTAGCCTGGGCTACATAGCCAGTTCCAGGCCAACGGGGACTGCAGGGAGGCCCTGGCTCAGAAAGGCAGAAAAAAACAGTATTTAAGAGATAGAGATATTAAACAAAATTAACACTAAAGTAACAAGGTATTAATTTTTAATCAACCAAAAAAGAAATTTAAAAAACAATTTATGCTAACAAAGTAATCTTCCATTTAAAATGAAAATTTGTCACTTTTATTTGGGGTTTTTACTGGCCAAACAAAATAATTCAAGCAGTCAGCAGTATCTATTTGACACTGTTAGATATTAGCTGAGTAAATACATTTTGTCATGGTAACCAGGCTTAAATTTAAGCAAACAAAGATACTAGGTCCCCAGCAACCTGAGTTTAAAATAAAAACTGGGACTCTCTTGCCTACTTAAAAAAAAAAAAAAATAGGTTCTCTTGGGATCATCATGCTATCCTCAAGTTATTAAAAAATATACTAAAAGTTTTATATTCTGCATAGATAAGGTGGTCTTTTAAATAAATTTATAATTACAGAAATATAGTTTGAATGAAAAATGTATTTTCACTACATTTGAATGAAAGACTTCAAAGTAGAAGACCACTAAACACCAATTTCCCATATATGAAAGAGCATCAAACAGTAAAAAATCTAGGGATTATTCAAACAGTAAAAATCTAGGGATTATTAACACTGCACTGTCTGCCATTACATTCAGTTAAATTAACCAACAAATCAAAATCATGCTGTAAGAAACTTCTGCAGATCCACTCTAAATGAGGGCACCCAGAATAATCTATTTTTCCAAACAATGGATTTGTTGATAGCAGCATTCAAATAAAGATAAAATTTGTAGCTCCAAATTGTATAGGAAAAGAAAACCAAATGCCACATTAAGCTACAGCAATGAGCAATGAGTTCTTAGATTTTAAAATAGTTTTATTAGTAACACAATAGTCTTTTCTTCTAAATTATGCTTATTCCTTTATTAGGAGGCCAGAACACACAGATGTGGTGTTATAGCACAGCAAAAAACTGTCCTGTTCTAAACCATAAGACTGTTAAAAAATAAACTCTCCTGGTCTTTTTGTTATGCGGACAGTCAACAAGGATAGCTGAATAAAGCAACAGGCTGGCAGTAAGTATGTCAGTTCATCAACTCAACAAACAGCAACAAACAGTAATGAAAATCAGGAACGCACTCTGCACCTTCCACTTTGAGGAGGACAAGGTCTGTTTTTTTCCTACTGGGGTGTTAGAACAGAAAAGGTACCTAGTACATAATAGCTGCTTAACACACACCTATAGAATGACTTGATTTATGCATACTATTTCTCATAGTTAAAACATTTTAAGATTTGGTTAATGGTAGCTACTTTCTCGTGTGTGTGTGTGTGTGTGTGTGTGTGAGAGAGAGAGAGAGAGAGAGAGAGAGAGAGAGAGAGAGAGAGAGAGAGATTATCTCACTTAAGAGGAAGACTTAAACCTAGATTATAGCTTTCCCCATCTTTTTATAATAAACTGTGGTTAAATATCTAAGAAATCTGTCTGAGCTTACATGGTAAAAGGGGCAGAGCCAGAATTTAAAGTGGTCTGGTAACTACAACAATCCATTTTCATGGCACTTAAGAATAGCAAAATACACACTGTTGGAGAGAGCACAAGCCTAGAGGAAACTCACTGCTGCCACTTTCCTACAACCATGTGATTTCTGCTATGTTCTAAGTGCCTAACCTGATATCCACAGGTAAGTTTAAGTCACACCACTCATCAGAAAAGATGCTTCTGTAAGAAATAGGGACTATAACCAAGTCCCAGGACTGATCAAAATGCAGACAATAAGTTGTCCTGTGGTGCCCTATCCCAAATGACACATCCACAGTGCCATTTCTAACCCTAAAGCAGATTGTCAGAGCCTGAGGGCCAGGATATCTGGTGCTAGACAATGTACACTAGACAAGAGAGGGAGGCTGCACTCATGAAGTTTCAACAATATGGTAGCCTAAGCAAACCCTGCATAATGGTAACAACAGCTGACATGCTAATGTCAAAAGAGGACATTTCACAGGGTCCCAGCTCTAGATGAAGAGCTAGAGGAAATAAGTGGGTGCCAAGGGCAGGTGAATTGGTTTTCTCCAGAGACTAGCTCTCTAATAGGTTATCTAATACCAGGTGGGTAGCATAAAACACAATTACACATGCACACCACTAAATGGATGTGCGTGTGCATGTGCGTGTGTGCATGTGTGTGTGTGTGTACATTCAACAATCAAAGAAGAGAACATGAAATTGAAAGGGAGTGAGGTGGGGGCTTGGCAGGAGGTAGAAACGGGAGAGGGAGGGGTGGAAATAATATAAATACAGTACTCACGAAATGCTCAAACAAATCTATTTTAGTGACAAAATCACAATTTATTTTTATGCCTCATAAGAATCTCTGCTTCATAAGTATATTTTATAAAAAGAACAATTTAAAAACATTTTAAAAAATAAATTTTCAAGGAATTAAATCATGGCAATACACTACCTTCCTGGCTTTTAGCACTTCATCTCCTCCTGAAGTTGAGTTCTTAGCTACTTGAAACATCTGCTTCTGTTACACCTTATATGTAAAAGGGAACTACCAACTTAGAACACCAAGAACTGGGTTTCTTTTGTTTCAGATGTCAATGTAGAAATAATCCCACTGTCTTAACTTCATCATGCAGATAAAATATGTATTTTGTAAAATTAAAGCACTTAGAACAAAGTGCTCATGATACTTTATCGGCTACTGTCTTAATTCGGGTGTATGCTGTGCAGATGAGACTGCTAACATTACAACATAAATCATAAATCATCTTCCTCCATAGGCTCCACGAGGCCCTGCTGGAGTAAATTAACAGTAAAGTAAATTTTGCTGGAGTAAAATAAACAGTTTTTAGAACATGTTCTGTTCTTCAACCCTGGAATATCATTTGGTCATCTAAAATCAAGTGCCATTTAAACTCTCCAGTGTCTACCTCAGTTTTCCCAGAAAAGCAATGATTTAAGGCTTTACATCCATTTAACTTCCTGAAATGTCTGCGCACTCTAGACACTAAAACATCGCAGAAACCAAATCATTTAATGTTTTTCTAAGGAATACAAATAATAATGAATATAAGGAGTTCTGGCAGCATGTGGGAATAAAACCCAGCATCTTACCTATGTTAGATACGGGCCTTAGCACTGAACTAGTACCCTACAGTCATCTTGTAAACCACGGAAATATACACATGGATTTAAAAATTATGCTAGTGGGCATTCCAGCAGGTATGGGCACTTGCCAACAAGCCTGATAACCCAAGTTTGGTCTCCAAAACTTACATGGTGAAAGGATCAACTCCTGTAACTTGTTCTCTGCCCCCAACAAACATACAATGACATGTGCATGCACACACACAAATAAATAACTATAATTTAAATTTTAAAATACATTATTAAAATTATGCTAAAGTTGTTATCAGTATGGTGGCTATAGTACCTGAGAGGGAGAGTTGCTCCATTCTTTCAATTTACGTACTTTATTTCTAGCACACAGAGGCATGAAAAAAAACCTCTCTGCTAGGAAATGATGAAGTTGATAGTACTTTACGTTCAATTAACATTTACCTAAGGGAACCAAAGCTACAGATTCTGAATTGTAATTTTCAGTCCTGGGAAATCAGAATCGGTGAGACTGTGCCAACTTTATGCACTCAATGGTTCAATTTATAAACCCCAGAATTATCACACCATCAAACATTACTACACAGTGGATTTTATAAAGAAGATGCATCCATGATTAACACATTCAACTTTAATTTCATATTAAATTTCAAGCATCTATTCACATCTCCCATCTTTTTACTTGATGGCAAGGTTCTTCCTCTATCCTCAGTAACTAAGAATGAACATGGCTCATGGATGGCAACAACACATACTAAAGGAGAAAATGAAGGCAGCTCTCAAATTGAATCCAAGAAATCTATGACCAATTGAAATGTTTACAGAAACCTTCCTTTCTTCTTGACAGGAAATTTATTCAGACTTTAGGAAACTCTCCTGCAATTATCTCCCACACAACCCACCCCATACACAGTCCATCCTACACAGTCCATTTCACACACCGTACATCCCACACAGTCCAGCTCATACAGCCTTCCCACACAGTCCATCCCACACACAGTCCGTCCCACACACAATCTGTCCCACACACAGCCCACCCCACACACAGCCCACCCCACACCTGAGTGAGAGCTTAGTGAGCAACACACTGTCATCATGGCTCTTCCCAATAACCAAGCTTCATGCGGGTCTTAGTAATCATTCGCACTTGGAACACGTATATGGAAACTATCACAGACTCCTCTACATCCATGCCACTCTACCAACCATAATTCAAAAAGCACTTACTGAAAAATACTACATGAGATTTTTACTATGAAACACACACACATCATCTCAACAGCTTGTTTGGAGTCCAATACTCTCCTTCATCCCACTGCTCTGGGACTCTGAGTAACTACAGCAAACCCAGTAAGACCTCTGGTGCCAGCTAGGAAGGAGAGCAGGGCTTGGGAGCAGTCGTACCCATTCTGCCAGGTGCCTGGGGTCCTCTTGTCCACCAGCCACTGGATCATAGGAAAAATAAACAAGTTACCCTTGCACGTAAGTGAAATACAAGTTGATGTTTTGGAGGGAAGGAGGGAGATCCACATTCCTCCCTGGTGGTTTTGGAATTAGGAATATGTCCATACTTTTTTCAGTATGTGTTTTTAATGATTTTCTCTTAAAGATAGTTTAAAAAATTCAAAAGGAATTTTTTGCTGACAGCAGCAAAGGGGAAGACATTTGAAGGGAAGAGATCAGTTATTATGAGACTGTATTATTTCTAAAAAGTTCTTCATTGCTAGAGATAAACTGAAATTTAAAAAATGGGAACCAGCAAGCCTGGATGATAGCTGTTTTTATTTTTTAAATGAGGGCCAAATGCATTTTTTTTTTTAAATTTCAAGCAAGTCAAACGGGTGAGCTTCAGGTTCAATAAGAGACCTATCTCCAAAAATAAGGTATGGAGGGATAGAGGAAGATATTCAATGTCAACCTTCATTGCATGCACACACACAAACAAACATGTACACACATATATACACTAAAGTCTGTTTAATTATTTGTGACAATTAATACCTGATGTTTAGCCAAATATTCTATGTAGTGAGGGTATATTCAGAGTTAATGAACATGTTATGAGTTCATACATCCTACACACAGTCCATCCCACATAAGGTGTGAATGTATATCACATGTAGATTTCTTATCGACGCTGTTCCTAACAAGTCTAGCATGCACTCAAATTCACGAATCCTTGGATTTTATGCATGATTCCACTTCTGGAAGACACCATGTGCAGCAGGTTGTGAATGACCGGGAAGGCCTTGGTGACATACTGAAGACCAGCTGGGGGAAATGAAAGGATTTAACACAGAGAAGAACTTTGGGGAACAAAGCAAAATGGAAGGGTCATAACAACTGTCTTTGGTATCTGCAAGAATCATCTAGAAGAATGCTCAGGCTACTCTCTACAGTCCCCAGGAACCTGGGACCAATGGGTTAAAAACAAAAACGAAGCTCGGGCACACGGTTTAGCTCGATTTAACTACATGTTTCTGACAACTCAAAGCAGCCTTGCCTTCAGATCAGACTAGACTGTGGGATGAGTCTCCAAGAAACAACCTTGCTATTCAGCTAATGTTTAAGGAAATTCAAGCACTGAAGGCCAAACTGGACGATCTCTTACCTCCTTTTCGATCTGAATACTCCATCACTTCTCTTTGTGTATGTACTAACCGAGGTAGAAAATAAGCTTTAGACAAAAATAGAAAGCGTCCAGGGCCACACACAGCTTCTTCAACATGAAGCTAGCCTTTTTAAAGCATTGATATTTTAGTGTGGATATTTCAAATAATGAAAAGAAAAACTATATTGTCCTTTTGTGTTAACTATAATGCAGCTATCCTGGAAACTGCCCCCAAATAATAAATGATTTGAAGAATACCACAGGAGCTGGAGAAATGGCTCAGAGCTTAAGAGTGCATATTGCTCTTGCAGGGGGCCCACATGTGGCAGCTCATAACCACCAGTAACTCCAGCTCCAGAGGGATCCCAGACTTCTGGCCTCCAAAGGCACCTGGACATACTCACACACAGACATAAACACACATACACAATTTAAAATAAAATAAAAATTTTAAAAACTAAAGGGTTAGATGGCAAGAATTCTATTTGAAAAAACTTTTGCAATGATCAAAGTATGAATATAATAATAACCTTTCTGTTGGATCCAAATTTAATATGATTCTGTAAGAAGTATAATGTAAAAATATAATTAGTGCCTTTTTATCTTATTTTTTATATAATTCTTTATTTAATAAAACTTAAAAGAATACTACAGGCAAAATTCAGTTTAATACATACTAATTACACGACAATTCAATGAACATCATGACTTTAAAACTACCTCTGTACTGAAAATCCTTCAGGTTTCTGAGAATGATTTAAAAATACATAGGAAAAAGCGCTAATGTTTTAATTTATGGATGCTGCCTATTCAGGCCACCTGCCTCACATCAAAAACAGCTGCCAATGGTAAAAGGGACTGGGGCCCATCTGAAACATAAACAGCTCCATACCCATGAGAACAACTAATAAGCCCAGAGCAGCTGCCCATTGGGCAGTAACATCAGGAATGAAGCACCAATATCGAATTACAGTAATATATTCTAAAGTAATCCTTAATATTATAAAACTTAATTTTGAGACACATGACCTATTCTTACTAGCATTACCAGGTGGAAATATATGAATGAACTTAGGTTATACAATTTGCTTACAATGCAATACCATATGTAATATAATGCTAAACATGTTATACCATGACATGTAGTAAAATCATTAAGCATGAAATTTAATCACTGAAAATAACAGAAGAAGAAGAATCATATAGCTCAGTGATCATTTAAAGAATGAGTCCCTTGGTTCAATTTCCAGTATTGCAGAAAGAAAATTAAGAGATATTGATAAGTTACCTGCTGCTCAATGCTTTATATGTGTCTATAAAAAAGTTTTTAATTTTTCCACACTGCTTTGTTAAAAACATACAAGCTTGCTGTGCTGGTCACTGTTGTGGTTCTTAGGGCTTAAAGCTGGGTGGGGTTGGACTATCAACTGACAGGCAGGGAAGATTTCTCAAGAAGTTGCTTATAAAGCAGCTCCCTTGCTCCCTGGTTTGCCTCCACTTCGTACGCTGCCACCTCGCACGCTGCCACTTTGCATCACTGGGTCTTATCTTATAGAAATGATGCATATGATGTTTCTTATGAAATTTTACATAGCAGATAAAGGCTCAAAATGAAAACTACAAGCTTCTCCTCTGTCACTCTGTAGTATACTCAACCACAACTCACATTGTATTTGAAGTGTCTTCTGACTGCAGCACTTCAACTACTCATTCACTTTTATAAGTCACATTACTTGTCACAATTTTGAGGCTTATGGCATTTGCACTATAAATGTATGAGTCCTTCGCCAGCTCAGGTAAGATAGTTCCTCATATTCTTTCTAGTAACATTCATGACTTTTCTATATTTCTATATTCATGACCATTCATTTTTATACCTATGGGATGATTAACACTTTGAGAGCGGAGAGAACCTAAAGCCCTTTCAAATGTCTCAAAAGACTGTTGAAAGATATTGTTTCACAATAGATAAGAATAAAAGATGTTTGCACAGGTTTTGATCTTCAGTCTTCAAAACTTCCTAGAATCTACAAGACATTCCTTCCCAGGATGCCCGAGAATAGCGTAAGAGAGAAAAGAGCTTCTACAACCCTTACCAGCAAATCATTTAATGGGGTCTTCCCTAAAAAGGGAGTATTAGCTTCTTTGAGATAGACTTTTTAAGAAAACACAGTTCTAGGACAGCATTCCCTGCTGGGACATGTCAGTGGACAACCTTCCCAGCACCTGAGGAATAAATCTCTCAATCTTGAGACACTTTGACTCTGCAACAAAGCATCCATGATTGAAAGTTATCCTATATCCCCACTTTTTACCTGACAAAGGTGCTAAGAACACTCATGGCACGAAAAGCACCATCCTCAACAAATGATGCTGGCCAAACTGGATCTTCACGTGCAGAATGAAATTAGACCCATATCCATCACCCTGCATAAAAGTCAACTCCAAATGGATCAAAGACCTCAATGTGAAACTTGAAGTGCTGAAACTGTGAGAGGAAAACATAGGCAGCACCCTACAAGATACGGGTGCAGGAAATGACATCCTAAATCAGGCATCAGTCACTTAGGAATTAAGGTCAAAATCTGACAAATGGAACCTCGTTAAACTAAGAAGCTTCTGACAACCAGTTGAGTGATGAGGAAGCCCAGAGTAGGAGAAAATCTTCAGCATCCATCTGACAGATGGCGTTATGACAGGTCAGACGGCAGATTTGCTTTTCCGTTCTGTCGCGGTGATGGCGCGGCTCTGCACTCCCTCCAGCAGTGGACAGGGCTCCCCTTTCTTCACATCCTTGCCAGCATTTTGTGTCGTTTGTCTCAATTTTAGCCATTCTGACTGGGGTAAGATAAAATCTCAGTAATTTTAAGGATGTTGAATGCTTTTTGGGGTGTTAGCCATTTTTATTTCTACCTTTGAGAGCTTTCCGTTCAGATTCATAGCCCATTTTTTATTTGCTAGATTGTTTTATTATATCTATTCAAGATATAAAATACGCCCTGTATCTGTTTGTACACACACAGTGACTTGATTACTATAGTCAGAAAAATGAATGCATTCATCATCTTACATAGTTACTTTTATTTTGGCTGTGAAAATCCCTAAAATCTATTCTCTTAGCAAATTCACAGTAGACAACATAATATTTATTACTGTGGACACTGTCCAAGAAGCCACCGATTTTTAACTGGTTCATTTGCCTTCTTCTCATTTTTTTGAGTTCTTTATATATTCTGGATATTAATCCATAATTCTGAAAACTGTGTGGTCATTTGCCGTTGATTGGATTCTTTTCTTTGGTGTTTAATTTTTGGAGCTTTTATATGTTTGAGACATTAATCATCTATCAGATGTAGAGTTGGCAATTTTTTCTCATTCCACTTTGTTAACAATATCCCGTACTATGCAGAGCACAGAAGCTTTTTAATTTCATGCAATCCCTTCTATCAAATCTTGCTGTTATTTCCTGAGCCACTGGAATCCTCTTCATGAAGTTCTTTCCTATGTCTAAATCAAAGCAGTTTCCAAGTTTCAAATATTACATGAATGTCGTTGATTCATTTTGAACTGATTTTGTACAAAGTGAGAGACCTGTGGGTATCCAGTTTTCCCAAAACCATTCATCTTAGGGGTTTTCTTTTTCTCCAACGTATTTTTTTGGAGGGACACCTTTGTCAAAAGTGAAGTGGCTGTAGTCACATGGGTTATATATGGATCTTCCATTTCACTGGTCTACATGTCTGCTTTTGTGCCAAGCACTGTGTTATTTACTTTTGTTACTGTGGCTTACTAGTTAGTACAATTTGAAATCAGATATCCATTCTGATCAGGTTGCTTTATTATTTTCTTTCTCCGTTGACAATCTACATTTGGGACTACAATGTCTTTCTGGTTTCCTTTTGGTTTGGCCTCTGGTGGTATAACTGATTGAGCACCCTTGAACCAGTTGACAGTCTTGGCTACTTAGTTTAATACTTGGACTTCCTCACAGAAATTGTTGTTGTTACTTCATTTGTTTTTGTGAATGATCCCAATTTTCTTCGCACATCTCATCTTTTTTGTTATAAGCTGAGCATTTTTCCAAGCCCTCAGGAGGCAGAGGCGGACCTCTGTGAAATTGAGGCCAGCCTGGTCCACATAGTGACTTCAAGGTGGGCTGGGACTAGGACGATCCTGTCAACAAAAATTAATAAACAAACTGAAAATTTTTAACATTATTATGTGGCAAATCTAGAGACCATCGTTTTCTTCTCCTTGTGTTTGTTCTCATTATGTGATGTTGTCTATTTACTGAGTGACTTTTCCAAACTAGTACATAAAATCTTTATGGCCATTGAATTCTGTATTCTATTAAGGTCACCTGGTGCTTTGACAGATTCCCCCCACCCAACCTGGAAATAGAGAGGGGAGAAAAGATTAAAAAGATAGAAGCAAAGGAAATATTGTTCCAGTCTTTTCAGACCGTTTCTGTGCTCAGAGGCTTTCTCTGAGCCATATCCAAGTGTGGATATTTACATGTCCTTCATTCTTCAGCACGTGCAGGCTCTCTCTATGTAGCCGACTCTGGTACAAAACTCTCTACACAGCCCTGGCTGGCCTTGAAATCACAATCCTGCTACTGGGTTTATAAAATACACCATCATAAGCATCCTAACTTTAATCAACCTTAAAAAGCTTTGTGCTGCAACTTGTTAATACATCTCAAAATAAGCACTCCTTTATATAGGTTGTATCACAGTGCTGTCCAATTAAATGTGGGGTTTTGATGGTGGAAATACTGTTATATGGAATCCTCTAGGGATGCTGGCTACTAAGAATGTGAAATGTGGTCACTGACTGAGTTACAAGGTTTTAATTTTGTTATTTCATTTTTTTGAGATAGGGTCTCCTGCAGTCCCAGCTGGCTTGGAACTCACTACACAGACCAGACTGGCCTCAGTATCACAGAGATCCCTCTGCCTCTGCCTCCCAAGTGCCAGGATTAAAGACTTATGTCACCATGTTGCTTTCTAATTTTGTTCTCTGAGTTGTATGAGTTTAAGCAGCCTTTTGTAGTTAGCAGGCCTATTAGTAGATAATTACAACCCATCCCCAGATAACCACTAAAGCCTTTTCTCTCAAATTTCCTACTCTTCCATACTTTGAACCATAACATCTAATATTCTTTTTATGTCATATACATATTATTATTATTATTATTAACATGCCTATTAAGCAGGGATGAGGTAAGGGACAGGAGATGAGAGGTAAGCTAACCAAAACTAAGGAAACCTACTTTCATGGAAATCATTAGTTTCTAAGATAATTTAAAATAGAATTTTAAAAAGAAGGGAGTTTTAAAGGTACCCTGCATAGGTGGACAATGCTTCCCACAGGAGACATGGGTTATTAAATGAAATCTGTGCCAGGCAAGGAATATCTCCCTGTGAGTTACTTATTGGTCAGGAACACCCCCACACCCCCCCCAAAAAAAAACAACAAAGGCTGTTTCCACTACTTTTGGTTGCCCATCAGCTAGATGGTCAGATTCTATTGCTGAAGAAAAAACACACTTTCTATGTAGGACATAGAAAAATCAAGCTGAAACTAACCTGAAAACTTCCTCCTTGCTGGCTAGCTTTCATAGTGCCCAGAAGGTGCTACGCAGCCCACTGGGAATAAAAAAGCTATCAACGGTATTACCCAGGGGTGAACCCTTAATGCCACAACACTGACTGGCCCACACATGAGAGCAGCATGAAGGCTATGGAGATAACCAACTGCTTTCTAGTTGAACCTGAGGTCTGTTCCACAGGAGGGATTTCATGTCTGATACTATAAATCTAGTCAAAAGCTTATGTCTCAGGAGAACATAGGTCCCAGGGGAACCTACTACTGCTGTCTTGCTAAATGGACATGTTGTCAAACTACTTTTTAAATATTTATGCTCAGGTTAGTGCTGCCCTCACCTCTGGCCAGAGATCTCTCTGCAGTGGTTTGCAGTTAATGCAGAGACTCAGAACTGATCAAAGTGCTAAGAACAAGAAACTGTTGAGTGTTTAGCCCTAAATAAGACACCCAGATCAGCCTCCTGCCCAAAGCTCAGGGAACACAGTGGAAGACAGGAAGGAGGGACATGTACAAGAGTCAGAGGATGAGCAGGAATGCTGTGAAAGGCTGTCTTCAGGACAGGACATGGCCAATGCACTCGTGAACTCACTGACGCTACAGCTACCCTGCACAAGATCAAGCCAACAGGATCAGTCAACACCCCAAGATAGCACTAACTGGACTCAGCACTAACAGGAAGGCCTGCATGAGATGCTAGCTCCTCACCTTTGGACTCAGAACCTTGAGTGAAATAAAACCCTCTTCATTATAAAATAACAATAAGGTTCGGGTTTTTTACCCCAGAGTGTTCTCTATATGTATACTACTTTGTCTACTATACTTGGCAGTTTTTCATCTTCTGTCAGCCAGAGCACAGTGATATGGGTTTCAACGCCCAGGACTATCTACAGCATTATGTTAGATTCACACTTCACATACATTTATGAGTGCTTTTCCTTTAACAAAATACATAATTTTTATTAGTCCCAACATGCCTCCATACAATTTGAAGAGGGTTAGAATCTTATCTAAAACTCTACTGAAAGACAGTCTCATACTGGTGCTAATCCCAGAGAAAAAATACCCAGTCACTATGAACTTCTAAGTATGAGTACTATGCCAGGCAAAGAGAACTCAGTGTTTGCTCATTATTAAAAAAAAAAAGTATCAATGGGACCTTGAAGAAACAGATGAGCTCAAGTCCTGGACCTGCTACTTAACATATTTGGTACTTAAAGGGCAAGTCATCTCAACATTATGAGTTTATATCACTTAATTTAAAAGTTGGAAATGACACTTTTATCAAAATCCAGCATTCTTCCTCTAAATACTGTCTCTCGGGGACAGTTATCTCACAGCACGAGCATAGAAGAGTTAAACAGATGATGACTTCAGAGCACTAAACATAGTGCATAACACAGCTTGAGCTCAGTGGTAGCTATTTTAATTACTAGCCTCTCTCTAACAAAGCCTCATTACGTGGCTCTTGTCAGTAACCTGATACCCGTTATTACTGATTAATACACTCTCCCAGATCAGAGTTACCAAACTGAAAGTTGCTCAAATACGGAAAAGCATATCATGTGTCTTTTATTTAACTGTTTCACTTCTAAAGCCTGTTAAAAAGGTCACCTTTTGTGGATTATCTCTTGAAGGAAACTGTTAAAGCCTTGATTCAAGGAGAGCACCAAAGGCATTATCACAAATCACCGCCAGGCAACATCTTAACGTGGGTTAGAACTGTGGCTTGATCCTTTAAGAAGCTAAAACTGACAGTGGATAACAGCAGTGAAATACAAACTGTGAAACAGAAGATTTGACAAAAAATTATTTTTTTCATGAGTAACTTTTCTTCTGTGTTATAATATTGAGTCCTTGACAGTATCTCAGGGAAATAAAGTATCTAAGGAGTTGCAGGAAAGAGGCTGACTTAAAGGACAAGCACCTGACTAAAACTCAAAACAAGGCGGGATGTTTTACTACTAACTAGTGCTCTCCTCACCTTTCTGCCCTTTAGCGCTCGAGTCTTTAACACAGAAGTGGCTAAAAATGGTTCCAAACTCCAGGAAAAGTACAAATTAGCCCCATTCTAGACCTACTGAATCCGAGTCTCTGTGTGTGGGTACGTGGTGACAGCAACTGTAAAACTACTGAGCTCGTCCTGAAGTACATCCAGGCAGAGGAAGCCTCGGCCATAAAACCTGGAATTCATCTCCAGCTCTAAATGCCTGCTTGGTTGTGTTGTGTTTTCTTCACTCTGCTTTTATGAAAAGGAGACCACGGTGGGAGACTAGGCTGCACCAAGAATCTACTCAGAACAGCCAGTCTAGAAATACAACCTATTGATCAGAAGACACTGACCTGCCTAGCACTTCCCATATATACAGATTATACTATGATGTGTGTAGCATAATGGCTAAAGAAAGCTTTGGAGTCCAGAGACTTTAAGCCACTCACCTTGTACCCATTGATCTACCTCATGTACAGGATGATGCTGGATAAAAATAAGAATGCTACACTAGGAAAGTGCTTGTAAAAATTGTAATAGTTAAGAGAGGTGGAGCCTGTATTCCCAGCACTGGGAAGGCAAAGACAGAAGGGTGAAGAGTTCGAGGCCGGCTTGGGCAAGCTACATGAAACACTGCCTTGGAAAAGAGAGAAAAGAAAAGATCATAATAGCTTTTTAGAATGCAAATAATCAAACCCCTTTAGTATAAAAAATTAACTACAGGGTACACAGTGCTTAAATTAATTTGGTATGTATAAAATACACTTCCTGAAATGTTTCTATAAAATTATTCACACAAATATGTCCTGTTTAATTATTCCCTATTTTGGGGAAATTTAGAAACTATAACTTGTGAATTATATGATATAGATTGAAATAACTACTTAATTTTAAGGTTACAAATAACTGAGCACTGTTAAGAGTTTATGAATTCAAGAATCCAGTTAAATGGAACTAGCAAAAGATTTTTAAATCCAACTAAAGGAAATCTACATTATAACAAATAAGGCATATAAACACTAACCCCCCCAAAAAACATTGATTATAATCATCTTAAGTATAAATGCTACTATGTAGTTGTTTACAGATGGACAAAATTACAATTTAGGGGGAAATTTTTATATAGTTATAAAATCCACATATGTATCTATTCACCATGAAATTTTCTAATGCAAAATATGATGAGAAAAGAAAAGAAATCCCAGGGTACAGTTAGAAAAGTCAATAGTTTTTATCCTAGGCAATAATATAGAGGAGTCTGGTCGCTGTTATGTTCTTTTCCTGGATCGCTGCCTGCAGACTTTTTAAAAGACAGTAATGGCAAACACGTGTTCAAGAAGACAGAAACACCACAAGCTGAGGAAGGTCAGATATATTACGTCAGAAATGAACTTTATTCCACAATGGCACATTTGAAATGTGAACGCTATATTGCAGAAAACAATAGATGAGACAAATGTGTCGCCCTGCTTTTCACAGAAGGGCATAGGTCAAAGTCTGACTTGGTTTCCACAACACTGAGATGCTTCCCTGACCACACAGCATGAAAGGCATTTTCTTGATAATGCCCAACATTGCCAAATCCCCTTCTGGCCCTATTTTCCTCCTTTATCTTCCTTTGGTTTGCAGTGCCCCAGCCTGTGCCATAGGCCTCCAACTGGCAATCCTGGCTGTTGATGTATTTAGCCAGGGCACTCAAAAACACACACATTCTTTATTTTATTTTATGTATATGAGTGTATTGCCTGCATATATGTACATGCACCTGCGTCATGCAATGGCTACAGAGGTCAGAGAGCATTCAATCCATATTAGGGTAAAGAAACAGAATCTGTAGAATTATATATATATATATATATGTATATATATATGTGTGTGTGTGTATATATATATATATATATATATGTATATATATATGTGTGTGTGTGTGTGTGTGTGTGCGTGTATGTGTGTATAATTCTATATATTATATGTATATATCATCTTACAGGATAGAATCCAAGTAGCTGAGAATCCAGTAGTTGCTCAGTCCAAGAGGCTGGATGTTCCAGCAGGCCCAATCTGGCCTGATAAGATTCCAGAAGATCCACTAGTCTTCAGTCTACTTCAGAATCTGAAGAAGCTGGTCACAGCAGTGAGACAAACTCACCAGTGAAGTTTGTGGCAGAGAAAGCAAGTGGCAAAAAGGGCCAGGCTCCCTCCTGCCATGGCCCTCTATACAGGCCACCACCAGTAGGCAGCACCCACATTTAGCGTGGGTCTTCCTGCTTTGAATAATCCAATCAAGAAGATCTCTCTCATTTCAATTAATCCCAGATCCAGTCAAACTCACACCCAGGATTAGCCATCACAGATCCCCTGGAACTGGAGTTATGAATCATTGTTAGCTACTATGTGGGTGCTGGGAATCAAACCCAGTCCTCTACAAAAGCAACCAGTGCTCTTAACCACTGAGCCCTCATCCCAGCCCCCACAAACACGTCCTAATATCTTGTCTGTTCAATTCCTCTTAATTACACTTTAAATTATTCTTGCCACAATTACTGCAAGTTTCATTTCAATGAATGGAAAGACACAAACAAGAAACAAAACAGTATTACTTGGTCAATTTATCCAGGCCCTAGTCTGAAGACAAAGAAAAAGTATCAAAGGAAAGCTCTAGTTCTTAGAAAGCTAAAGGGTGAACTAATAAATTTCTAAACTTAAACTCTGCAAAATCTGAAATATGCTTATTTTTTAAAAAGCAATGCTGAGGCTCGAGAGCTAGCTCAGTGGTTAAGAGCACTGGCTGCTCTTGCAGAGGATCTGGGTTCAGTTCCCAGCACCGACATGGTGGCTAACAACCACCTTTAACTCCAGTTCCAGGAAATGTGGCCCCGACCTCTGACCTCCATGGGCACTGCAGGACACGGGTGCCTCTACATGCAGACAACACATTCATACACATAAAATAAAAATCTTTTGCAGAATTAAAAATAAAAAAAAAATACAAAAGCAACGCTTATAGTAACTGACATGTCATTAAGACACAATTATGAAACGCAAAAGCTCAGTGGCTGGAAAAATGGCTCAGAGGTTGAGAGCACTTGCAGCTCTCACATGGCAGCTCACAACCACCTGTATCTCTAGTTCCTGGAAAGCCAGTGCCCTCATCTTAGCTCCAAGGGCACTGCACACAGTAGCGAACATACCTGCATACAAGCAAAACACTTATATAGAAAATAAAAATAGTCTTTTAAAATCAAAAGATTAATCAAAATTATGGAGGAAAAACAGTAGAGTAAAAAAATATTTTTCCTTCTTATTCTCTTCCTGTCTGTCTTATTCCCCTGAGTCCAAATAACCTGTACACACATGTAAATGTGCATAGAACACATACATGCAAGCACACCCACCCACACACACACATGAGAAAAAAACCTACAAAATCTGTATTTTAAAAACTAGACTTTCAGAACTAGAGAGATGGCTCACAGGTTAAGAGCACTGGCTGTCCTTGCAGAAGAGCCAGGTTCAAATCCCACCACCCACATGGCAACTAACAACCATCTTTATTTAACTCCAGTCCTAAGGGATCTGACACCCTCTTCTGTCCTCCACGGCACTGCATGGCACAGGTGCACTTACATACATGTAGGCAATACACAAACAAACATAAAATTTTAAAATTATAATTTTTTTAAAACTAGACTTCCAGTGTATTCATGAACTCACAGAAGCTGAGGTTACAAGCACAAGAATGGACCCATCAACATTTCACCATGGCAGGGGAAAGGGCTCACAAGTCCTCGTCCTCCCTGGGGGACTACTGACCATTAATGGTGGCTGGGGGATCATTTTCCTCCATGGTGAAATCATTGCTAAGTTGCCTGTGTTCCCATAAATAACCATCTAGGCTATGCAGGCAACTCTACTGAGACTCATTAGATCTCTGTCTGTCTCTCTGTCTCTGTCTCTGTCTTCTCTTATTGCGTGTGTGTGTGTGTGTGTGTGTGTGTGTGTATGAGAGACAGACAGACATGGGAGTGGATGGGAGTGGGTGGGGCTCTTGTTGGGAAGAAGGGAACCAGAAGGAGAGGGAGGAAAATGAGAAACCATGACGAGGTGAAGGGACTAAAACTATATTATCACTGTCAAAGATAAAAATTAAATTTAAAAATGTTTAGGTTCGTCTGGAGACATGGTTCTCAATCTAGCTGCCCCATTAACACAGCCCATCCTCTAACAAATGAGTGAGCACTAACAATCCCTATTAACGAAACAATGGAAATATTTGATAAAGTCAGGTATCAGTAGAAATTAATCACAAAATAAAATCCATTACTTTTGCAAGCTTCTTAACCGCTTTTGTCTCATTTCCTTTTATACTTCCCTGTTTCCCTGGCTTCCTACCTATGGCTCCTCGCTGCTTCACCCTGAACATGGCAGACACACACTTATAGCCACGTGATTTTTGACAAAGGAACCAAAAATACACACTGGAGAAGAGACAGCATGTTCAACAAAAGGTGCTGGCCAAACTGAAGAGCTGCATGTAGAAGAATGAACCAGACCCCTATCTCTCACCATGCACAAAACTCAATTCCAAATGGATCCAGAACCTCAACATACCTGATACTATGAATCACACAGAGGAAAAAGTAGGAACTTACAGGCATGGGAAAGGACTTAGCACAGTCATGAAGTTCAACAACTGACAAATGAGACCACATGAAACTAAAAAACTTCTGTCCATCACTGGAGTAAAGAAGCAGTCTACAGAATGGAAAAATTCTTACTAGCTATACCTCTGACAAAGGATTAATATCCAGACTACAAAAAGAGTTCAAAAAACTAAGCATCCAAAAAGCAAACCACGCAATTTAAAAGTGGGGCGAGGAGGTAAGCAGCGAGGTCTTTAAGGGTGAAATGAAAATGGATAATATTTTTTTAAATGTGCAACATCTTTAGTCATTAGGTAAATGCAGACTAGAAGCTCTTAAGAATTTTATCATACCCCACTCAGAATGGCTAAGATTCAAAAAAAAAAAAACACAAACAATGACAAATGCTAGCGAGGGTGTGGAGAAAGAAGACCTCTGATTTCTGGTCCACTGCTGGAGACAGTGCAAACCATGATGAACGGGAATTGAGAGAGTAGACACCCTTGTACGCTCATGTTTTTAGTGGAAACGCATTCAGTTTTCCTGTATGATGTCGCCTTTATTATATGGAGATATGTTCTCTGTGTCCCTAGATTTTCCGTGAATTTTATCAAGAATGGATGGTGGATTTTGTCAAAAGCCTTTCCTGCATCTAATGAGACGATTGTGTGGTTTCTGTCCTTGAGCCCGTTTGTGTGGCAGACTGCACAGGTATTGATTTATGTACACTGAACTATCCCTGCATCTCTGGGAGGAAGCCAACATGATCATGGTGGACAATCATTCTGATGTGTTCTTGCATTTGATTTACAAGTATTTTATTGATAATTTTTGGGTCTGTTCATCAGAGAGCTTGGCCTGTAATTTTCTTTTTTGTTGGGTCTTTGACTGGTTTTGATATTAGAGTAATGCTGGCTTTGTAGAAAGAACTTGGGAGTGTCCCTTCATTTCCTATTTTACAGAATAATTTGAGGAGTGTTGGTATTAGGAGGTTTGGTAGAATTCTGCCTATAACCATCTGGTCCTGGGCTTTTTGTAGTTGGGAAATTTTTAATTGCTGTGTCTCACTGGTTGTTATAGGTTGGTTCAATAATGTCACTTTAATTTAATGTTGGTAAGTTGTACATATCTAGAAATGTACTCACATCTTTTTAGATTTTATAATTCAGTGGAATATATATTTTAACGTATGTCCTTAGGGTTTTCTGAATCAGGGACTGTTTTTGTGTTTCTCTTTCTTTTCCTCTCTGTGTTTGTTAGTTCTTCTCTCTCTCTCACTTTCTCTCTCTCACTCTCACTGTCAGTCAATTTGGCAAAAGGTTTGTCACTCTTGTTAATCTTGTCAAGGAACCAACTCTTCAGTCCATTGATTCTCGGTATTATTTTCACTGCTTCTCACTCATCAATTTATCTCTTTCCATCTACTCTTTTTAGTGGTGTTTGCTCTTGATTTTCCAAGGCTTGCAGGTGCTCCATTAAATTATTTATATGAAATGTTTCTAATTTTCTGGCATAGGTATTTCATGGGAAAATTCTCCTCTTAGGATGGCCTTCAACACGTCCCAAAGGTTTTGGTATGGCATGTTTTACCTTCATCCAAGTGTCTAAAAGTCGAAGAACTTTTTAATTTCCTTCTTCATTTCTCCTTTGATCTAATTTTCATTCAGTAATGTGGTGCTTAACGTCCATAAATTTGTATACTTTTTCCTATTTTTACTGTTGTTGATACCTAGCTTTATTCTTTTGTGGTTGGATAGAAGACAAGATGACATTTCAATTTTCATAAATTTGTAGAGATTTGCTTTGTGTCCTAATAAGTGGTCAATTTTGAAGAAAAGTTCCCTGGGTTGCTGAGAAGAAAGTATGTTCTTTGGTGTATGAGTGAGATGTCTATAAGGTCCATTTGATTTATGGTATCATTTAACTCCAAGGCTTCTCTGTTTAGTTTTTGTCTAGTTGACCAGTCTATTAGTGTGTTTTCAATACAAATAAAATTCCTCCAAAAATTCTAAACATTAAATCCAGGGACTAAAATATGTGACACATGTGAAACATGTGACTTAACACAATTAGCTGGTCCCTATATAAGGTAAAAATGAGATATTTACAATTGGAACACAGCTACCTTAGCCCACTGCATACTTAAGAGGAGTTAACAATATTCAGGCTAAATATGGAGGCCAATTCATGTAATCCTAGCACTTGAGAGGTATAAACAGGATAACTTTGAGTTGCTATACACTGAGTGCAAGGTCAGGTTGGGCTTCAAAGTCAAATCCCATCATTTAAAAAAAAATCTAAAATAAGAAAAAAAGTCACTTTTTTCTGGACACTTTTTTACAGTCTAAATTTACTGAGTAAAATAAAAATGAATATGAGGCATATTCAATCTATTTTGGTTCAAATACAAGCTGATATTCACCTGCAGCAAAAAAGAACCAAAGTAAAGAAGTGCACGTTGATGCTTGCAAGGAGACAAGAACAAAACCATTTTGTAGTAAATGGAAGAACAGGCATCACCTGCCAGTGTGTATAAGTAGAAAGATTCAACACTTAAGGAGCAGAGTTAACATCAAGGTAAGCACAGGATTTGTCTGGAGAAGAGTCATTTTATACCGAAAACTTGCTCATGTACTTGCATGCAGAGATTAATTATATCTTATGAACTAGGAGAAGACTAAATGAGGTAAGTCGACTTCTGAATGCTACCATTTATGTCACATTATTTTGACCATATGAATGTTTAAACCAAAATTTTGCTTAAAATTTTTAAAGCAATTATAAAAAATCTTGATATTTTACTATTTAACCATTCATTTCTCAACCAGACAAGGATTAAACAGAGAAGTAAACAAAGGCAGCAGTGAAAATATGAGTTGTTTTCACTAGCGTGAAATACCTCACTATGGAATTCTGAGAAACTACTAGCCTAGTTCCACCCAGGAAGAAGTTTACTGTTTGGGGCCAGAGGTCACTGGGAAAATAAGCATCATGTAGACTTTGAAATGTTAAAAATAAATAAATAAATAAAAATCAGTATATCCAAGCTAACCTCAGAAAGAAGCCATCATATTAATGCATTGCTATCAATGTTTAGGAATTGAAATTCCTAAACACACTTGAGCTATGCATTCAGTCAACAGGATGAAGACGTTTAATTAAAGTCAATGGTGTTTTTGCTGTCAGTACCCTAAGATAAATGCTGGAGAAAACAACTCCAGGTGACAGTTGATCTTGTCTACTTCACCTGAAACAGTGACAAGATAATAGGCAATATTCTCTAACTCAGAGATGCCTAGGAAGACAAGTCAAGTGAATGGGGGTAAAGATGAGTTGGTTCGTAATCAGACCATGGTTAGCCACACACTGCTATAAAAGCTGTCTGAACTTAGAAAAATACAAATGATTACATATATGTGAAAGAGCTACTATTAATATTTTTAATTATTCCACAGCATTTTGATAGATATGCAATACATAGCTTAGTGCTTACATTTGAAAAGACCTACAGGCTTATACATAAATAGTATAATATTGTAATGTTTATAACAAGTGAATAAAATTTAAGTGCCATGGTTCAAAAAAGAAATTCTGCTATGGCACAGAAATACATTCTGCATGAACAGGGCCAGGAGTAACTGCATGAAACAAGCAAACAGGCTGAACTTGGGAGTCAAATAGATGTGTGTTTCAATTTATATGCTTGTCAACAGCTTCCACGTCTGCAAAAAGAAAGTAAAACTGCTTATCTTGCAAGACTTGTACAAGAATGAGGTGAAATAATAAATGAAGATCCTAAAACTAAGGTAAGTTGAACACAGAGATACTATAAAATGCTACCTCCTCCCCTTCTCAGACTCCCCATGTCGTTCCCACTGTCCCCGACATTCTCTGCAATGTCACTATAAAGAGTCTTCACAATGACTGCAGTCAAAATACTTTCATTAAATTAAAAATGAATGATTTGTACAAAAAGCATAAAGCAAGCGTTTTGCCTTTCAATGTTAGAAAATAAGTTCATAACTTTATCAGCCAAAGATACTTTGATCAATAATCTGAAATGGAGGAATTTAAGTTCATAACTTAAATTTTTTAATTCTAATTTTAAAATAGCCTAAAAACTTTAATTCCAAAATTATCCTATTTTCCACTTAAACACACTATAAACATTCACAAATTATCATGCTGTAGTTAGTGCACTGATAAGACTTTCCTCTAAAAGATAAATATAAGAACTTGCAGAGCTATCATAAACAGTACCAACATTCTTTTTCAGTGAGCATGTTCTAAATCACTGTCAAAGTGGAACACCATGAAACCAAGAGCATATTTAGGAAGAGTAATCTGAGATGGTTACTTTGCCATGCTAGAGATGGTAAGGCATGTAAATGGTGTCAAAACTATTTTTTTAATCAAGTAATAAATTATGCTTATTGTTATAAGAAAAAATACATCAAAAACTAAAGTTCACAACCACCAGAATAAACAGAGACAACATAGAGAAGGAAATAACCATGTTAGAGAAGAAATCTACCTGACTAGTAAATTTATTCTCATCATTTATTAAATGTTTCATCTAGTTCTAAAATTTGATTACTGCAAAAACAACTGAGTTTCAAATGACTTAATATTAAACATATACTTACATAATGGATATAAAAGCACAGAAGTCTCTACCAAAATTACTCACCAAAGGCATATACATTTAGCATAAATATAAGATGAGACACTTGCTTTGCTAACATAAAAATCAATACACATGGGGGCCAAGAAGAGAAGCTCCACGGTCACACAGGTCACTTGCTGTTACCAGCATAAGGACATTATTTGAACTGTCGGTACCTCAGACCCCTGGATCTTCTACTGAGGATAATAAAGGTAACTTACTGGCCTCTCAAGTTATTTTCAAATGCTGAAATTTAAAACCCAGAGGCTGGCAATATGGTTCAATGGGTAAAAGTGCTTGCCACACGAGCTGCTGATCTGAGCTCTATGTGGTGGCTGGCATCTGTAATCTCAGCACTCCGGTGGTAAGATGGGAGACAGCGGTCACCCGGAAGCTCTCAGGTCAGCTAGTCTAGACTACACAGCACTACAGAAACACTAAGAGACTCTGCCTCAGAAACAAGGTGAAAGGAGAGGATCACCATGCATAGATGTCCTCTGATGTCCACATATAGACTGTAGAATCTCTCTCTCTCTGTCTCTCTCTTTCTCTCTCTCTCTCTCTCTGGGTGTGTGTGTGTGTGTCTCACACACAAATTTTTATATATTTTATTGTATTATTTTTAATTTTTTATTGAATCATTGTGTGTTTCATACAGTCAGTCTTAATCATCTTTATACCTCATCCCCATCGGCACCTCCCATTCCCCCAACTGGAATCCATACATTCTTTCATGTGTGTTAAGGTCTATTGTGTAGAGTTAGTGTCCCCAAGTGACCTCAGTGCAGGTTCATCCACTGAGGTCTAGTCAGCCTACCCAGAGTCCCTCACTTTAGAAAGACTAGCTCATCCTCACCCAGCAGTAATCAGTTGCCAATATTTCTTAAGTAGAGGTTGGGGTCTGCTACCTATTTCCCCAGTGCCATCCTGACTTTCTGTCTGCTTGAGTTTGCATGGGTCTTAAGCATGATGAAACCATTGCTGTAGGTTCCTATGAGCAGGGTTCCAGGAGCTTGAAGGATTCTGCTTCCAAATGGTCACACACCTCCTCCATGGCTCTTACAATCTTTCCGTCCCCTCTTTTGCAATGGTCCCTGAGCTCCGGGCAAGTGAAACTTAAAATAAGAGTCCTGTCCAGGGACCCACACTCTGCAGACTCCATGACTTAACAAGCAACGTCACAATATGAGAAGAACATTCCAAGAGGAGGAAAGGGCAATTGCAACTGGCCTGAAACCAGAAACAATACTGATACTGCAAGGAACAGGCGCAGCACTGGCCAGTAAAGAATAAAAAAGCACTCCAGCATGAAGTCAGGAAGGTGGTCTGCGCGTACAAGGCACTGTGGACATTATAAAGTATTTGGATTTTGTAGGAAAACGAAGTATTTGATCCTATTTTCCACTTAAACACACTATAAAAGATAAATATAAGAACTTGCAGAGCTACCATAAACAGTACCAACATTCTTTTTCAATGAGCATGTTCTAAATCACTGTCAAAGTGGAACACCGTGAAACCAAGAGCATATTTAGGAAGAGTAATCTGAGATGGTTACTTTGCCATGCTAGAGATGGTAAGGCATGTAAATGGTGTCAAAACTATTTTTTAATCAAGTAAAGTATCAAAAATGATATAATGACTTAAATTTGGGGAGTCTTTTTTAAGACTGGGTCTCCCTGTAGTCCTAGCTGTCCTGGAACTTGCTATGTAAACCAGGCTGGCCTTGAACCCATGGAGATCCACCTGCCTCTGCCTCTTGAATGCTAGGATTAAAGGCATGTGCCACCATGCCTGACTGTAAGATTTAATTTTCAAAAGACTGCCATGTGTGACCAGATTAGAAGGTGCCAAGATTAAAGGTAAAGAGAAGAGGTTACTCCAACTGTCGAGATAAGAGGAAACAGTGGCTTAAACTCAAGATGATACAAATAATCAAAGTAATCATATTGGTGCATAAGTTAAAAGTTGTGTAGAAAAGTTGGAACTGACACTCACATGGGTTCACAACACACTAATGCACAGAGGCACAACTGCTCTCTGGCTGGCTGGAGGTCTGCTCCACAGGAGCCAATTCCTGCTTGGTACTATGAACCTGGTTGGAAAGGTCACTGACCCTGGGGGAACAATGCTGCTGTTTAGCTCCAATGACATAGCATCCAACTGCCTTCCAAATATTTACCTTTATATTTAGACAAATGCTACTCTCTGTTTTAATCTTTCTAGGGGTGAATGCAGAGACCCGTAGTCTGAGAATAAGTGACGGAGACTGCTCAGACCTAAACAAGACATTTATACCATTCCCTCCAAGGCTCAGGGAGCATTACAGAAGACAGGCAGAAGGAGAAGGCTGCTAAATGCCATCTTCTGGGCAAGACAGAACAACTGCAAGCATCAACACACATCAGCTGTGGCTGCCTTGGAGGGTCTACACAAGAACATCGAGGCAGGGATGGAGGAGGGGCTCACTGAGGAACTATTAGCTACTGACTGATTCTGGAAGACGGATATTGCCTTCAGTTGTCTACCCACTGGTGAGCACAACGGGTTCCAATGAAGAGCTCCAAACCAGTCTCAGACAGCTCTATCTGAGATAAGAAGATATTTATTCACAGTGCCCCAGGAAAAGTCATGCAAAAAATGTATTCTCCTACATAACCACCCCACAGTTTTCAGCTTCAAAAAAAATCAACATTGACAAACTTTATATCAAATTTACAGTGCTAGTCCAATGCTGTTCTAACCCAGTACTGTTGTCTATGGTAAGTTCATAGGATCCAGTCAAGAAGCAGGTACCACACTCATTCTCCTCAGTTTCCTTTAACCCCAAACATTTCTACAAATGTTTTATTGTTATTTAGGACATGCATATTTCTTAATAATAGAGTCCCCTGGGCTGTAGGTCAGGGTAGAGAAGGGTTCTGAGAATACAAAGGAGTCTAGACTCAATCCCCAACATCAACAAAATGAAAATAACATTAAAACTTCAGGTGTGGTGGACATGCCTGTAATTTCAGCACCCATAAAGTTGAAGTCAGAAGATTCTAAACTGGAAGCTAACCCAAGCTATGTAACAGTTCAAAACCATCCTGGGCTGAATCATGAACACTGTCGCAGTAAAATGAAAATAAAATATGACAGACAGAATACAGATTCTTGTTTTTAATAACATTTTACATATTTGGTTTCCCTCTGATGTTTTTCATAAATAGATTCAGGTAGCACATTCTTAGGTGAAATATTAACACTGGTGATACAATGACCACCTGCCTATTACTGTTGCTATACATCATTAAATGAATGATGGAGTTAAGAATCCCAGGCTTAAACGATTAATTCAAGGGGCTGGAGAGATTGCTCAGCGGTTAGAGCAGTGGCTGTTCTTGCAGAAGACTCGGGTTCTAATCCCAGGACTCACATGGTGGTTAACAACCATCTGTAACTCTACTTCCAGAGGCTCCGACGCCCTCTTCTGACCTCTGATGGCATTGCACAACATGGGTGCACTTGCACACATGCATGTAATACATGCATAAAAGCAAAAAAAAATTAAGATTAATTCAAATCTTCAAGGTGCACTAATTAATTATTCAACAGCATAGTTTGCATATTCTATATAAATCTGAGAGTTTTATGTCTTGTCATAGTATTCATAGAAACTAAACTAAAACATTAATATCCATAAGTATCTCTGACAGTCTCTATACATATAAATACATATTTCCATGATAGAAAATAATTTAAACCCAATCTTTAAAGAGACAAAAATGCAGGGCTGGGAAAGTGTCATGCAAGATTACCCAACTTTGGATCCCCATATTGTGTATACACTCATGCTCTGAAAATTAAGTAACATCTTCCATAGTAACTAAGTCATCTAACCAAAAAGTGGAGCTATATTTACTATATAGCAGACAGCTATAACTAAGACTAGGGAGGCAATGAGTTTTCAACAAGGCATGAAATTTAAAATAACGCAGATTAGAATTAACTAGAATGAACTACTAACAACTTATTTTCACAAAACATCCTTCAGGCAAACACTGTGGTAAAGACTTTAAATGTTATAAATTACATAGCCCTCACATAGTATATATCATTTTTACCCTCAAATTACAGGTGAATCAACAAAGGTTAAGTGACTAGCCCAATTTCACCAACTAAAAAGTGAAGCCAAGGTTCCAGTGCAGGTAGTCTGGCTCTAAGGAGTAGCATATCAAGACAGGGATATTAGAACACAGGCCATAGGAAATATGGGTTTCCTTACTTTACTTTTATACAGGTATCAGTTGTATGCCTTAAAGATATTTGAAAGAACCAGCTCCTTCAGACCTACCCAGCCCTCCCCTGCTCCAGCCTCTTAGTGCTGCAGTGCATGATAACACATAAGACGCATGAAGAATAATGCATATAAAGCAATTAACTTGGAACATGCCAAAGCACTCAGCGTAAGCTATGCCAATCATCACTGAAGCCATTTTTAACAAACCAACCAGAAACACAAACAGTGAATTACAAAAGCAAGCCAGAAATTTAGAGGAGGAAATGAGGTAGCTCTTAAAGTATGCTTTGAAGAAAAATTCAAGAGCATGTGAAAACTCGAGACCCTATTATACTTACAGGCATCTAAAAATATAATTCTAATAGTGAGTTAATTAAAAAAAGTTGACTTGAGATTCTACTGTTAAAATATTTGGAGTGTCTAATTACATATTCCACAATTCAGGAATGATGCTAATAATAATAACGATAATAAAAATAAAACCTAAAACCTGTCTTTTAAAATATTTTATTATTTTATTTTACATGTACAAGCGTTTTGCAGGCACATCCATGCCATGCGATGCTCTTGGAGGTCAGAAGAGGGCGTCAGATCCCCTGAAACTGGAGCTACAGATGGTTGTTAGGCATCATGTGGGTGCTAGGATCTAAAGTCAGGTTGTCTGCAAGAGCAGCCAGGGCTCTCAACCATAGAGCCATCTCTCTAGTCCTAAAACCCATTTCTAAACCAGTCCTCCACAGAATTTAATTATTTGCATTGTGGTAAGTGCATCTAGGCATGCTACATTAAAACATGATTGATGATTTTCATTTTGCAGACTCTCTGCAGAAATTCATAGAAGAATAATGTTCCTGCTGATTACAGTTAGAAAAATTCCTGTTTTTCCTATATATTTATTTATTGTTTACATGCATGTGTATATGTGTGGACATATGTAGCTCAGCAGAGGACAACCTGTAAGAATTGGTTCTCTTTTCTACCATGTGGGTTCTGGAAATCTAAAGGTCCTCAGCTTGCCCACTGAGTCACCTTGCTGGCCTGAAATCAGCCCTGCTTTTAAAGGAGTCAGAGAGATGGGGCACAGCTGCTTGCACAATGAATTAAAATCTCAAGACAAAAACTCAGAGATGATTTAAAAATCATTTGACACATGAACAAACACAAAACTGGCAAAGCAAGACGTAGAACCATTACATAGAGGATGAGACACCCAACAATCACCCAAGAATTCGAATTAATTTCCAAGGCACATGGAATATATCCCTAAATTGGCCAAACGTTTGTGTATAAATACAGCCTCAAGAAATTTCAAACTACTCAGAGCATGTTGTGTGACTTCAAGAACATTAACCCATCAATACCTGCCATGGCAAGTCTACACACATACACACACAATAAATAAATAAAATGTAAGAAAACAAAAATGTAAATATATAAACATATATTAAATTTTTAAAATATACTGTAGACGTCACAGTAAAAAATAATACAAGGATATTATAAATAACTTTACGATAATGAATTTGGCCATACAAATAATGTAAATGTAAATGGCCATACTAAGTTCATAAACATTTTAAAATCATTAAAATTAAGACAGAAATTTTAAAAAGCCTTAACAGAACCCTACCCCTCACCCTCCCCTCCCTCTACTGCTGGTCAAGGTAACGTCACCAGTGAACTCATTCAACAAAAGTTCAATAAATTCTACTGGGCACAGTGATTCTCAAGTATCAGCTGTCTGAAGAATACTAAAGCTAAGCACTGATCCTTGCAGAACAAAAAAGAAAGGGAAGAATTCCAAGTCAAGGTTACTCACATAACAATGTGTTCAAGCAGACCTTTAAACTCTGCTTTATAACACAGCTCCTCACACGCCTGAGGTTTTATGAACTGACTGGAAGCTAGGCTCAGGGATAAACCTGAGGGAGAGAAATTACAGTATATTCCAAATTGTTCTCTCTTTTTTAGGTTTATTTTATTTTTAGGATTTTGTGTGTGTGTGTGTGTGTATGTGTGTGTGTATGTGTGTGTACATGTGTGTGTGTACGTGTGTGTGTGCCTGCAGTGGGCAGAGCAGGATGTTGGATCACCTGGATCTGGGGGGGATACAGGTGGTTGAGCTGCACAGCATGGGTGTTGGGAACCAAACTTGGTCTTCTGCAAGAGCTGCAAGTGCTCCTAACCACTGAGCCATCTTCCCAGCCTCCCCCCATTCTCTACCTCTAGTCAAATGTTACTGCATTTAGCTCATTCTTCACTCAATAAATTCTCTCTCAAAGGAGCCTTCCAAAAATATTTCATCAAACATCAAAAACATGCTATATTTGAGATCCTAGCTGTCTCCACAGGCACAAACTACACCTACATACTTAATAACATTCATGTTAGGATGTGACAGAGAAAGGCACTAAGTAAAATAATCTAGTTTTATCTTGTGAGTAATGGTTTTCAGGGGGGATGCTTCTCTGACCTACTTAAATGAGTAACACTAACCAATCAAGCGTTTTTCCAGGCTCTCACTTTGTTCATTATTGCATTGTTTGCAATTTTTTTTATATTTTTATTACAGAAAAAGTGCTGGCCTCTAAATTGCTTGTCCCTCCTTATCTCGAGTACCATATACATGTTTTTAAAAGCTTACCCACACTGCTAGTGAAATTTTTTTAAGTGTAAAGAATTGTAGGAAGGAAAAGGAAGTCTGCACATATTACAATCTCTGGTGTTTTGGAAATATTTTTATAAGTTTATGCTTCACTATAGAGAAGTCATTAGTTAGATCTAGTTTATCCCTAAAGTCTATAAATTAATGTTTTAATTACATGCTCAAACACTCAGTAAAACTTTATAGGGTCTTTTATTTCATTGAAGCCATACTGTCAACATCAACCACAAAATTTCTATACTCTCTGAGGCTTAGACCTTCAAGCGTCACAGTCAGTAAGAAATTATTCATAAAGCTGGTGTCAAAAACAGGGATCTATCTTTGACCTTCAGCTCCTCTGCTACTCTTTGATCCACGTACCACCCTTTATCAACACTCAACTTTTTTTAAGTATTCAATATGCCAAGTTCCTCCTCCATATGCAGGTGTCCTCTCCACTAAATAGAAAACCCACTCCCGGACAACCCCTTCAAGACAGTTACTTCACATCATACGTCATCATACAAGTCATGAAAAAATGACATCTCATTGCAAAGTCCTTTAGAGCCACACAGCTTTTAAAAAGTCCACCCTGGCACATTCCACTCGACCCCACGGCACCTGGGATTACATCTTCATTTACACATGGGGACTCCTCTCCTCAGTATCTCCATGGCATCAGGAAATGTGTCTCTTCCAATGCTGTATCTGGTACACAGCAGCCCTTCATATTTACTGGATGACCGAACAAGGGTGAACCAGTCTTGTCACTCGTCAGCTATCTGAGCTATGCTCTAATACAGAATGTCAGATGCACTAAAGTATACAGTATGAAAGCTGTAATGATGTCTTTATAGCCTCTTTGGAAGGACAAACATGGTCCTACACTTTAAGCATATTATTCTACCTAAATGTCTGTAACACACACCTAACAATTTAACCTCACATATAACATATAGTGCCCATTTCTTTGTTTTGAAGGTGGCACATCACCAATACTTTTCTTTAAAACACATTACTTTTCTAAGTAGAATACATATTCAAAAGGCAAAGTACAATCACATCACTTTGGATATGACTGTGACAATATGACTGAGTAGTAATTATGTGCTAGCACTTTTAATACATGAGCTCTTTTAACCTTCACAACATCAACAAGAATGGCAGTAAGCAGCATATTGCCATTTTACAAGTGCAAAAACTGAAAAGCAGACAATTAAGTAATTCACACAAGGACATCCAGTAAACTGCAAACTGAAATTTCAATTTCTGTCTATCTTCTTAACTGAACTATAGCTCTTAAGAAAATGTAACATTTTAACTTATTAAGCCTTTTGGTTTCAGGTACCATGTAACCTAATTACAACTATAGTTTTGATATTTCTTCTAATCAAATTTTTTGTGTTTATACAAGTCTGAGGAGGGAGCGAGAGAGGGAAGAAAGGAAAAGGAAGGAAGAGAAAAGAGAGAGAGGCAAGAGGGGCAAGGCAGCGTTCTTCCTCCCTAAAGGCTTGCTTGGTTATTGCTAACAGGTGCATGAAGACTATCTCCAGGACAACAGTCAGAGTCCTTCAATACTTTCTCATCTGTTACACTTACTCCAACCCCCTAACAAAGAAACTGCATTATCTTTTGTTCAGGAGTGACTCAATATATACATAACAGTCTTTAACTTTGTGTTGATGAAAGATTTGGAAGTAGCTAGTGTTGATAAAAAAAAATAGAACTCTCATTGCAAATGGAATAAAACAAAGTTTATTCTGAGCCGTATGAATGATTCAGGCTGCCCTAAATGACATGTTCCATCACAGGAGTGGTTATGTGAACTTTTATACTCACAGAGCAAAGACAGTCATAAGTCAATGTATTTGTACCAGTATACTGGTAAGGGATGGCAAGCAGATAGGTTCCAGCAAAATGAGGCTGGGGGGAGGGGTGGGGGCAGGAGATGGTTAGAGATTTCAGAGGCTAACTGTTAATAGTCTTAGTTTGGGGTTGCTGGTAGTCTGCTAAGAATGCATTCCAAAGATTTTACCTATAGTCAAAAGGATGTTGAGTCAAATACAGAAGTGGATGATGAATGAGTATGAAGGGAACTGGAGATAGTTCAGGGTAATTTTGGCTCTCTATCTACAATGTTCCAACCCTCAACAATCACAGAAGTTCTAGTCAGTCAGGAGGTCAGTGTGTAGAATCTTCAACAAAGACATGACTTTTCAGGGAACTGCAGAACATACTATTATCCACTATTTTTAATTATAAAAAGGTTATTTTTACTTTATTTCTATATATATTATGTACGGCATTCTCACTAATATACAACAGAAAGTGATTGCAACATATATGTAAGATGCATGTTGCATCAATGTTGGCTTAAAGGTTAAAATATTTCCCTCATAGATGAGCTAAAACCATGCATACTTCCTCCATAGTAAACACCCACATGCAAGTGTGTCTACTGAAGTTTTACATTAACAGGTCTAAGTCACAAAACAAAATCTAAAACATATTACTTCATTCCAAATTTGCCATTACATGCTTTATTCTTTATGACATAAAACACAGCTACATTACTCCACAGTTGTCAGACTATTTTAGAAGTTAAAAATACTGCTTAAAATCCGACTTTGATCCTATAACTGAATATAATACAAATTAAAATATTATTCTATCTGTATACACTAATAACGATAAGCTTATAAATAGGACACGTTTATATGCTATGGTTTGAGATTCCTTTTCCCAAAATCAAACTGGCTGATGATCGATCAACTCCCCACTCCACCGTGCATGTGTGTGCGCGCGCGCGCGTGTGTGTGTGTGTGTGTGTGTGTGTGTGTGTGTGTTATGGGAGACTAAATCCAGGGCCTTGCATATGTTTCCCAAGCTGGCCTTGAATTTATGATGAACTGCCTCAGTCTACTGAGTGCATGGGATGAGAGGACTTCATCAGCAGGCCCCACCAATTTGATGGGGTTATTTATTTATTATTTTTATCTTATGTGTATGAGTGTATTGCCTGCATGTGTGTAAGTGCACCTGTATCATGCAGTGCCCACAGAGGTCAGAAGAGGGCATCAGATCTCCTGGAACTGGAGTTACAGGCAGTTGTTAAGACATCATGTGGTGCTTGGAATCGAACCCAGGTCCTCTGCAAGAGCAATCAGTGCTCTTAACCTCTGAGCCATCTCTCCAGCCACCAAACTGATGGTCTTTGACAAATGTTATTCAATTGTATAACTCCTACCAAAATTAAATAAATTTCCATTACCAGCAAAAGCTCTTTTCCATTCCTCTGCAACTGGTTCTACCTACCACTCACCATGGTCGTCATTGCCTTGCTTTCTGATACTGTAAATTGAGTCTTCGTTCTCTAGAACTCTACAGTAAGTGGCATGTGCAGCTTGTGGTCTGCTGTATGTGGCTTCTTATGCTTTACTGATCCTTTTGGCAGCTTCCATGTTGTCAGACGTTGTAATTCAATTTTTCTGGCCAAGAGGTGTGTTCCACAATATACTGATTTACTCATCTGGATTCAACGTGTGAGTGGTTCCCAGTTCTGGGCTATTTCAAATAAAACTGCCACAAATAAGCATGAACAAATTCCTGCATAGAACATAGCTTTGTGTCTCTTGGGCAAGCGGGGAGAGGCCTTCATCATCATACACTAAAGTGCCAAATTATTTTCCAAGGAAATGTATCATTTTATATTCCTGCCAAGAGTGTTCAAATCTTTTGCCTAGTTTTAATTGGATTACTTAATTTCTTCTTATTGAGGTATACTGGTTATTTATATGTACTGGATATAAGTCATTTCTCAGCTATATGTATTATGAGTATTTTTCCCATGCTGGGATCTGACTTTTCACTTTCTTAATGATAACTTTCAAAAATCAAGTTTTTATATTTTTTTCTTCTAGAGTTGTGTTTTTGTGGGCTAAACTTTCTCCTGGGTATTACATTGTACATCATTTAGTTTCAAATTCAGGTCTATAAATCATTAGAATTCAGATATTTTTAAAGTTTGAGGTAAAAGTCATTTTTTTCCATGTAGATTATGCTCCAGTACATCTGTTAGAAAGATTTTCTCCTTTGAATGACATCAGCACTTTCCCCCCAAAAGAACCAATCACACATATATCACTAACATCACTCACTGTTTTTAAGTGAATCTCAAAACTAAGTAATATAAGTCCAGCTACATACCTTCATCTTTCCAGTACTGATTTGTCTTCCCATAAATTCTAGAACTAAATTTTCTATTTAAGAAGAGAAGAATAAAAAGACTACTGAGATTGCTTTAGGATTTCACAAAACCTATAGATAATTGTTCCCCTGTGTTTCTTCCTGCTTGAGCACTAGTGTTATCTAGGCACATTAAAGAAAACTGAGGACTGTATTCCCACCCCAACCTAATTTCATAGATGAAATTTTACCAATAGCCATGATTTAGAAATGTTGGTTTAGCCACTTAAAATAATTCTACCTATTAAAATTAAAGATATCTGAGAGGTTAAACAATACTTTTGTCATAACTCTTGCAAATGCCTCAATGGAAATTAGGGCACCTATTATAAAAAAACAATTTCTACTTAGGTCTACAAGAGGTAAACTTTGGGTGAGCATCATGTAATTTGGTAATGAAAAACTTCAAAAAGGACACAAATCTAGAAAATTACCCCAAAAAACGTGTACAGAAGAAAAAAAATCAAGAGGAGAAAAATAAAGACTAGAATTCTATACTCAGATAAACTATCATTCAAGAGTGAAAGGTAAAGAAACGTTCAGCATTAGTAAAAGCACTTGCCATGCAAGCCTGATGACCTGAGTTCCAGTCCCCAGAACCCATGTAAAGGTGAAAGGTGAGAACTGACTCTACAAAGTTGTCCTCACACACATGTGCACCCCCACACATGCATGTACACACACAATTCATTGATTTAAAAAATTTTTAAATTTAAAAAGAAACTTTCAGACATACCAAAAAATAAACAAAAATAAAAAACTGGCCACAAACTGACCCTAACTGAAAGGACTGTTTTTTACTATATTTTTGAATGTATCAAACCAGGCAAAAAAATGTGACACAGAAAATATAATCATATTCAAAGTAGGTAGTTAAATCAAGCATTCCATGAGCAACTAACCTCAATTCTAGGTAAGAAAAGGAGGTAACTTTTTCATAAGTCTAGTATTACTTTGACATCAGAAACAGTTAACTGAGGCCAGATTTCAAAAAAAATGAACATTATAGATCAAGAGACATCTTCTACAGATATAAAATATTTGAGTACTAAACCCAGCAAAATGGGGTTGTAGGGGAGACAATACAGCCTTGAAGTCAATGAGCAGTGACAAGTCCCATAAGGTTTAAACAATAAAATATTCTTGACCTTTTTAAGACATCTTAGGTAGGACCTTACTGACTTTACCCTAGCAGTCTATAAAGTGTAAATATACTTTTCTTTATATTTTTTCTGTTTTAAACACCATATATTATAACTTTTCTTAAGTCATGAACAGTAGTGATTTTCAAATCCAAAATAACTGAAACCACAATGCCTGTGACTTACCTCACAGAACCCTGCAAAGATTCAGAACTTAGCAGTGGTCGTTGGGCACTGGAGTAAAGACTTCCCCATAAAATCTGGACATTTCTTTTTAAAAAATGCCTGTTTATGCTTACAAGAAACAATCTCCCTCTACCATATTTAGTCGGGTAACTACTTCCCTTAGATTAACAGAAGACCTTAACTCTGGTGCCTGGAAAAAACAATCAAGAGGAATATGGAAGTACCTCCCTGGTAGAGCCTTCCTAGCAGGCAACAAGGCTGAGTCCAATCCCCAGTATTAGGGTAGGCAGCAAAGTCTCAGCATTTA
Organism: Eospalax fontanierii; assembly: GCA_035773235.1. Lineage (NCBI taxonomy): Eukaryota > Metazoa > Chordata > Mammalia > Rodentia > Spalacidae > Eospalax > Eospalax fontanierii. The sequence continues at coordinate 179,484,495 of CM069524.1, read as the reverse complement.
ATGTTACCAGGAATTCAGGAGAAACAGAGGTAAGGAAGCAGAATGGCCAAGCCCCTATGAAGCAGCACAGACTTACCAGACAGTTAGCTCCAGGAGCAACCCTTTCTTTGCCAAAAGAGGCAGATAGTGCTAGATAAGCAGCCCTGCCTGCCTGCCTGCAGCTCAAGAACTGTGCAGAGGTGTTTTCTAAAGGAAAGAAATGTTCCTTATGTGTTCTAATACCACTCACATACTCAGTGCATACTCAGTACTGGATATGTGTCTAGTTTAACTAGAAATTCAACTTCTTGTTTTATTTAATTTAGCTGATTTTGATTTGCAGAAGCACATGCAGCTCCTGATGTGCAGTGGACAGACAGCTCCACACAGTCTCTGTGAGGACACCCACCGGTACTGAGCCCCTCATGCCCAAACAATAACCCACTCAACCCATACTCTTTATTAGCTTCCCTCCCTCTTCTGTTTAATGTCTTTACTCTCATTATAATCCCTGGACCTTTGGGTCTGCTTTGAGGAAAAATAAGACTCCAATAGTCTGATGGAAGCTTTCAATAAAAAGGCAAAGATAGGGCTAGAGAGATGGCTCTTAAAGAGGGCCCGGGGTTCGAGTCCCAGCACCCACATGGCAGCTAACAACCATCCTTAACTCCAGTTCCAGGGAATCGAATGCCCTCTTCTGACCTCCACAGGCATTGTATGACATGGGTACACTTACATACATGTAGGCATTACACTTATACACATAAAACAGAAAATTATAAATAAAATATTTTTTAAGGTAAAGATCAAAACGAACCAAAAGAAATCAAGAACTAGAAGAAACAGGAGGAAACTTCAGTAAATTAACTTTGAGACTCTTAAAGAGATAAAAATGGATGTTCTGGGCTGAGGAGAAGGCTCGGTGCATAAAGTGCTTGCCAGCACTGGGACTGGATTTCCAATGCTCAGCACCCAAGCAAATGGCGAGTAGGCCTGGCTGTGCTCTAGAGATCTCATCACTGGAAGGTGGAGACCAGAAATCCCTAAGGCAAAGTGGCTAGCAAGGCCAGATGAGCTAGGAGGATCCAAGGTCAAAGAGACTATGCTTCCACACATAAAACAGAGAGAAATAAAGACACCCATGTCAGTCACTGCCTTCCACCCTCACACTCACGTTACTTACACATACATACACATGCATGTACAACACACACATGCCACAAAAGAGATGCGGCTTGCCTAGCATGTGCAAGATCCGGAATTTGAGCCCCAGCACCACAACAAGCGGGGGTACAGGAAGGAGAGACATTGTATTCATGAAACAAATGCATACTGTTCCAGTGAGAGCAGAGTTGAGAAGGTAGCTCAATGGTAGAGCACTTGCCTACCTTACCTGGAGACCCTGGGTTCAATCCTAAATACCACAAAAACAAAGAAATAAAACAGAAACAGAGAACAAGAAAGCCCTCAGAGAAACCACAACTACAGTAACAACCGTTTTCTAATTTAGTAGAAGTATCGGAAAAAGAAACAAAGACAACTAGAAAAATAAGACAAACACCTAAGAGATGGACTTGTGCAGGGGAGGGGAAGTTAAAAATTAGTAATTAATCTAGGAGATAAAATGTCCAACACACAGGAAGCCTAAAAAGACAAAAGGACGGAAATTACCAAAACACAAGAGAAGTTTGCCCCAAATTTACAGATAGGAATCTCCTGCATTAAAAAAAAAAAAAAAAAAAACAGTATAAGGATTTTTTTTTTTTAAGTCATGTTACCAAGACACTGCATCACAAAATTTGTGATGGTCAACCTCATCAGAGATAAAGGACATCTTCAACACTGACTGAGAGGAGTCAGAATGGCTCCCCACTTCTAGAAGGAACCCTGGATGCCTAATGAAAACAGTGGGCTGTTTATCTCACAAGTAAACAGCATTTTCATAATCAAAGAATAGAAACGGAAAAATGGATTTTCAATCTGTGATGTAATTACAGTAAGAAACTGGAAGTGGAGCTCAAGTTAGTAAGACAGTTAAGTTACCATTATCATAAGAGAATTACATAAGCCAAGAAATTGTTAGGAGAGCTGCATTACTTTAAGTAGACAGGACAGAAGCAGCAAGCAAACTGGGGGGATAACTGTTTGTGAGCAGGAGCAGGTAATCAGATGAACTAGGCAGACAACTGCTACTTTTCTCTCTATATCTTTAAGCCCTACTTGATTTCTATTCATGTACATGCACTACTTTGAACATTTTTAGTTATAAAAATTAAACATCAATTTTCTATTAAGATGTTTCAAATTTTTGAGACTATTTTTACTATAGACAGATAATATTTATTACTCATTTTATTTATCTTAATAAAACTTAAGGAAAATGCTAAAAGGGAACAGTTAAACCTGTTCATTCGTACAAAGGGAAGAGGGACACAGCATGAATACATCCATTTACTTTACCATTAAAATACACAAAGTCTGTGATAAGCTGAAGTCTCATATGTGATGAAGATTAAGCTCCCTATGTTTTATAAAACTAATGTTAACGTTATTATCACTTAAGGATAAGCCCTGAACTGGATGGTCACAAAACTGTTAGACACACATCAGGTATCTGCATCTGTTTACTGAATGATGAAAGTGGTGAACTGAGGAACTCTAGAGAACAGAAAGCTGTCAGCCCACATTCAATCCTGCCGAGGATGACCGACAAACGGAAGCTGATAACTGGCTGCGGGTAGTTAACCATTTTTAGTTTCAGTTTCAGCTCCTTTTTTCTTCCAACTGACATTTTGCCCCGGTCTGTCAGGTTCCCATAAAACTACTGGAGGAAGATGAGTGCAGAAAAGAAAGCCAAGACAGCCAGACACGCACAGGAGTAATAAAGTCACTTGAGAGGACACTGCTGACGCTGGCTCCCACACTAACCGACGGCTAGAAGTGAGGCCCTCAGGAGGAAAACTTTTGGAGGAAAAACTTCATTCTGACTTTTATTGATCCTTGTTTAAATTCAAGTGTTCTGAGAAATCATACCCTTAAACATGGAGAAAGTGGCAAGCCTTTCTAAGGCTGTGCTTAAAGCATGACGCCGTGATTCTGCTGCTAAGCAAAGGACCACAGACAGCAGCTCACAGCTAACTGGGCACGCAGTCTTACTTTCCCACACTTATTTCTAACAGATGTTGGTAACATTTTATCTTCCTGGTTCACAGCATTATCGTGATAAAATCAATCACATTTGTAGCTCAGAATTTTGAACATCTAGGGTGATTCCAACCCCAATTTACTGAAATCTCCTAAAACCAAACTTCTGTTGTTCCACACAAGTAATTTACTACCATTAACTAACCACTTTAGAAAAAATAAAAAAACTAAAGCCATCTTATAAATTAACGTTGCTAAATATTAGGATCTAATATTAACCAACAGGACTCACAGAACAGGAACAGAATAAAGATCATTACTAACAGAACTAAAAGAAAGAAAAAAGACCAACAAGCTCCTAAGCTCCTATTTTTCGAAGTGGTTCCACATTTTTAAAAAATCTATTCCTTTAAAATAAATTTATCACAGTTATTGGATATATACGTAAGAATTTTAAATATTAAAAATTATTTTAATGTATTAAATACTATTAGTCAGGAAAATAATCCCACTGAGAAAGCAACATTGAGGAGCAGTAGAACTTTTAAACAATCTTTGAAAAAGTTTCTAACTCTCAAATTCTGAGATTTTAATATAGAACAATTTTCAGTTTAAAAAAAAAATCACCACCTTTGCTAATGTTGTTCTTATAGATTTCCCTAAACAACACTTTATGCTTTAGAAATGAGGGGCTGTTACAAAGGGAGCCAGACTTTCTAATTATGTTAACTGGACATGAGACAAACACTGAGATTTCATACGAAGCAAATAAAATAATGTCCCTGGCATAGTATAGATCTTAGTGACTAAACAACATTAAGACCTGCTGGAAATTCACAAAGGAGCCAAACATTTGTAATTTAATCCTAAAGAAAAACTATTCAAATAACTACAGAGTAATTCATTGATAAATAACTGTCTGAAAGCCAGATTTCCTAATAATCAACAAACAAGGAACAGCTTTTCAAGTATTTCGTACCACTTAACAAAAGGAATAAAGGAAAAGATATTTCCACATAAACTCATTTTATAAGGACTGAATCTGGGTATGATCAATCTTTATAATCACTTTAGTTTTCCCTTGCAGGAAGCCTTTTCTCTTATCCTTGTAGAAGGGACTGATTCCTTTATCCTTTCATGTGCTGGAAAGAGTCAAGTTTGAAACTAGCTAATTTCTACAAATCTAGAGAACTTTTGCCAAGACTATGTGGATTTGGAAAAAGAAGAATCCCAGTAAATTCCCAGTAACTATTTGTTCCCACAGAGAAATAAAACTGATTTGTTCAGTTTGGGAAGGGATAGGCTTTTCTCTTGACAGATCCAACAGAATTATAAAGCTTAGCTACTTTAAGCCACCAACAACCAAGAAACATTCATCAAAAGTATTCTTCTTAGAGTGGCAAAAAGAAAATTTTTGAAAGAAGTTTCCTAAGTATTCAGAAAAACAACATTTAATATTTTTTAAGATCCACACAATACAGCCACCACCATACACCATACACAATACTGCTCTTGAAGTAAGGCAGAATCGGGTTTGTTTGTTTTGGTTTGGTTTGGTTTTGAGACAAACTCTCACTATGTATATCCATGGTACCTTCAAATTTACAATCCTCCTGCCTCAGTCTCCCTAGTGCTAGGATTACAGGCATTTGCCAGCACATGAGGCCATAACTGCTTTTTAATACACATGAATAATCCCAGCAGTGTAAAGGTTCTAAGGTTCTAAACTTCTCTAGGTTTCAGTTTGTTAATCATAAAGAAGAAAACTATGCCTATTTTGATAACTATTTCACCAAAGTTAAACTGGAATAGATGATCATAAAAATTAAAAGTAACCAGGCATGATGGCACATGCCTTTAATCCCCACCCTTGAGAGAGGTCTATATAGCTGGCATTACAGAACACTTTGTCTAAAAAAAAAAAAAAAGATTAATTAAAACTAGCAAAAAACAATCTTGTATTATTTTAACCACAAATACTGAAAATACTGAAAAGAAGAACTCTTCTTAAATCATCATATGAGGCGAGCATGACCCAAATACCAGTACCTGACTTGCACATAACAAACAAAAGAAAATTACAGATCAGAATCTACCATGAGCACAGATGAGAAATTCTGGAAATGAAAACAGCAGTTTGAGAAAGAACATCAATGTGTAAAAAGAAACATACATATCAATGAGAATGTATTCCAAAAACAAATATTTGGTTTGACATTCAAAAATAACACAAAGTAACTCATCACACAGATAATGGGAAAAGTCACAGGATCATCTCTATCAAAACAGGAAAAGGCTTTGATAAAATTTCAAGTTTCTTCCTTTAAAAGAAAAAAATTATCCATCCTAGGAATAGAAGAAAATCCCCCTTATCTAACCAATGGTGTGTAGTTCCAGTAACAGAACACAAAAAGCAACTAAAACTGACGCCAGTCAAATGGTGGAATCCAGAACATTTCTTCTGGAGGAATGGTGTAGAGAGGAAAAGGTTATTCACCATCACCACTACTGAACAGTACACTGTGGGTTCCAACCAGGGAAACAGGCAATGAAATGGCAAGAAGACCTAACGACTGGATACAGGCAGCACCAACTCACAGACATTATGCATACATAGGAAATGCACAGGGATCTACAAATCACTCTCAGCTCTCATTAAACGTGCTTGATATGGGCCTGGAGAGGTGACGTGGTGGTTAAAGTGACTGGTTGCTCTTGCAGAGGACCAGGATTTGATTCCCAGCAGCCACATGGTGGATAAAAATAATCCAAACTCCAGTTCCCAGGGACCTGATGCCCTCTTCTGGCCTTGGTGGGCACTGCATGACACTACTGTACTTACATTCATGCAGGCAAAACACACAATTTTTTAATTTTTATAAAAAGTTGTTTGATGTAAATTCATGACTCACTTGTTCTATGTACAAATTAGTAGAACATAAAATTTATGAAACACCATTGATTATATAACGTAAGAAAACAAACAAAACAGAAGATGGGCCAACTATGGGTGCTGAGAATGCAAAACAGTGCTTTCGGAGGGTGGTGTTACTTGTTAGTTTGGGTGGTAAGGATTGAATCTAAACCCTCACATATGGGAAAAAATTGTAGAAAAGATGCAGTTCTCGTTAAGAGTTCTGAAGTCTGCACACTGGTTTCCACAGTAGCTATGCAAGCTTACACAACCACAGAGCACAAGAACACCTCTTTCACTCACTTGTTCCCTTGTTGGACGCCATTCTCTCTGGGGTTCAATGGAATCTCAAAGTAGTTTAAACTTTGCATTTCTCTGCTGGCTATAGATGTTAACACTTTTAAATATTTTTGCAACTTTCAGTTCATTTATTATTGCATGTGTTTGTGTGTGTGTGTATGTGTGTGTGTGTGTGTGTGTGTGTGTGTGTGTGTGTGTGTGGTCTGGGTGTGAGGGCACATACATGCTGGTGTACACATAGAGGTCAGAGGAAAACTTTCAGAAGCTGGTTCTCTCTCTCGACTGGGCACTGGGGATTGAACTCAGGACATCAGGTTTGCACAATGAGCACTAAGCCATATTGTCAACCCCAGTTTTTTAATTATAATTATTGGCCACTTGTATTTCTCCTTTTAAAAACTGCCTATTCAGCTCACTGGCCCGTTTACTGACTGATGGGTTTTTTTCTTTGGTGTTTAATTTTTGCATTTCTTCATATATTCTGTATGTTAATACCCTGTAAGAGTTATAGTTGCAAAGATTTTCTCCCATGCTTTGAGAAACTCAAATAGTTCCCAAATTAATACACAGGGGCAAAGCAAGCCAAACCAAAATCATATTAAGTTTTTCTGTAGAAATGGAAAAGCAAATCCAACAATTTATATGCAAATGTAAAGACCCAGATTAGCTATGGTAGTTTTTAAGAACATGCCTAAAGGACTTACACTGCAAGATGTTGACAAACAGAGCAACAGAAGAGAGTCTAAGACAGAGCCGCATCAATACAGTCACTGGTTAAAAACAAGGTAAAACTAATTGGAAGAGATTGCTTTTCAATCAATTGCTACGATATCTGAAACTAGACTGGAAAGGGATGAACATTTACCCCAATTTCGTATCAAATACAAAAATCAATTCAAGAGAAGTCAAGTATCTAAAAGTAAAAGGTAAAACTATAAAGCTTTTACAAGAAAGTATCTTCATGGATTTTGTATACTTTTTTTAAATTAATGTTTAAAAAGCAACACTCTACTAAGGAAAATCATGCACCTCATAAAAATTAAAAACTGCTTTTCCAAAACATTAGGAGCAAGAAGATGCCAGGTGTAGCAGCATACACCTTCAATCCCAGCACTGCAGCAGGTGGAGCTCTCTAAGCTCCAGACCAGTCTGGTGACGTAGAGAGATCCACACTAGTCAGGGTCACACACGTTAAAAAAAAAAAAAAAAAGATTAAGAAAATAAGGCACAGACCAATAAAAGACAATTCCCAACAAAGTTCTTATTCATTGAATGAACAAAAAATGTAAAGAACTACTATTAAAGCTGCAAGGCACAGAAAGCAATTTTAATGGGCAAGCATCTAAAGTGGAATATCCAAATGCCATGAACATACATCATTAGCATCAAAGAGATAAATCAAAGAAACACACGCCTTCCAGAAGGATAAATGATTTACTTAAGGGTGAATGGATATGAAGCAAGTAGGGCTTGCAACTACTGTCCCTGGGTTATTTACTGGTGCAGCGTTGGAAAATGCAGTTAATCATATACCTACAACTCAGCGCACTTTTAGGTTTACAATCAACAAAGGTATGTGAGTATGTGTGTGCATGTGTTTGTGTAAAAAGCTGTGTAAGAGTGTCCATTATTGCTGTATTCATAACTGACCCCTCAAATGTAAGTAACTCAAATGCCCGTAAACTAGAGAATGAATAAGCATGTGGTACATTTACACCACAGAACACTGCACAGACTAAAATAAACACGTTGGTGAGAAATGTTACCATACTAACAAACTTTATAGGCATTATGTTCAGAAAACAACACATAAAAAGACATTCCATATAATTCAATTTATATGCAATTTTTAAATTGGCAAAAACAAACACAGAAGTCAGAATAGGGGCATCTATCTAGTTATATAATAATGACTCAAATACTGAAAAAGTTTCTTCTGCAGTGTTACGAATTATATGTTCTGGGACTTAAGTGGTGACTGTTCAGCTATACACCTATGAGAACATTCCTGGGAGCTGGAGAGTAGGCTCAGTGGTTAAGAGCACTGCCTGCTCTTGCATAAGGCCAGAGTAGGATTCCCAGTACCTACATGGCAACCAACAACCATCCGTAACTCCAGTTCCAGGGGATCCTATGCCCTCTTCTGGCCTCTGAGGCCACTGCATACATGTAGGCCATTGCACACTTACATATATGTAGGCTCATATACATAAAATAGTTTTAAATAAATATCTCCAAATTGAAGAAAAGAACACAAAAGTGTCAGTCTAGAATCTGGAGATATACAGAGTAAGAGAACACATTTCATAGAAAAGCAAGACATTCTCGGATCTACTTGGTTCATCAAAAGCATACACAGAAAAATAGGAAATAAAGTCGTGTCAAAAAAGAAGTAACTGACATTTACTTGGAGTTGTCACAAGAATCATGCCAAATGTTCCACGTGCACAATCACACAGGATCTTATTTAAACCACACAGCAAACCTAGGGGTTAGGTGTTACTAAGGGTTAAGAGAGAGAAACCAAGGCAAGTAGATGTTGCTCCTACTAAATTTTAAGTGATTTTTAACCTTAGTGAACACATGTTGGTTTGTAGAAAATAGTTTTCTAAATACACTGACCAAAAGCAGTATTTGTACATCCCAGCGGCCATTCCTTACACTCTGTCTAAAATAGTACCCTCCGGAGCCCTGTCATCTTACCACCCCTTATTTTCCTTCATAACAAAAACCTGTAAATGATATTATATATGTATATGCTCACATAGGCGTACTGCTTATTTCTAATTCCCCCACTAGAAGTTATGGTCAATAAAGGCAGATCTGCTGAGATAGATTACTGCTCTGCCTCCGGTGCTTAGACCTGTCTGGCACATAACAAACATTCACTAAATACCCTGACACTCAATTCTAGCTCCTTTACCATACCATCTACAAAACTAAGAAAAAAATGACCTTATTTCATATCGCTTCTATCATTCAATTTACATAACCTGACTAGCAAGAATCCTGGTATAAGCCAGGCATGGCAGTTTACACCTATATAACCCCAGTACTGAGGAGGCAGGAGGACCCTTGGGGCTTGCTGCTCAGCCAACCTAGTCGAAACAGTGAGCTCCAGGTTTCAGGAGAGACTGTCTCATGAAAGAAAGTAATGAGCCTACTGTCACTGAGCCCACACAAGTGGGCTGTACTAACCATCAGATACGGGAGGGGAAGGGGCTCAGACGGCCTTATCACTTACTGCTGACTTATTGGCAACTAAAGATTTGGGGGGTGGATAGTAACCAGAGTACATACTCACTAGTGAGCACACTACACTCTAATGGATATTTCCAAACCCAAGGTCACACAGACCTGTGGGACACAAAACAAAATGTAAAGTAATCAATATAGAAAAGAGTTTTGTGAGGAAAAAGAGGGGTTGGCAGGGTGGGAGGGAAACAGAGGGTGAGGAGAAAGTACCCAGAACACCTTACACACACGAATGAAACTGTCAGAGAACAGAACGCACTGTTAAAAACAAATAAGGCAGATAAGCAACTGAGGAAGACACCCAACACTGGCCTCTGACTTGTGTGCGCACACACGCACATTAATAATTGATTAATTAATAAGAGCCTAAGCATGCAATGTTAAAGATTAAGAAGAACTGCTTGCCGAGAGAACGGCTCAGTAGATAAAGCACCTGATGCCAAGCTTGACGACCTCAGCTCAAGCCTCATGACCCACATGGAGAAAGAACTGCCTCCCACAGATGCTCTCTGACCTCCCCATGTGCACCACAGCATACACACGCACATGTGTACACACACACACACACACACACACACACAAAGTAAATAAATGCATACATTTAAAAAAATTGAAGAATTTCTTGAATGCAAGCAAAATATGAAAGATCAACGAAAACCAATCATGATACAGTGACAATCATGCCGCCCTCAGAGGATGCCAGCGCTCGGCACTCTGCCTACTGTTTGGGGTTTTCCCCCATCTTGATCCTATTTCTCTTGCCTCTCTGCCCTAGCTGGTACCTCTCTGCTTTACTTGAACCTCTTCCGCTCATATTTTTCATTTTTCTGCTGTTATTGGTATCTTTTGCTTTCTGTAATATATGTGGACGTCTACCTAATTTGATGCACACACAGAGAAAGAAAATGTCACTGGACTTTCCTTTCCCCAAAAGCTACTGCTCATGGCTTCTGCCACTGCTTTCCTTGCAAAGGACATAGCCACCTCTTCTTGTTCCTGTGCTCACTAAAGAAGGTCACCAGTAATCCCTGCTCAAATTCAGCTCTCTTCCCTGACTACCATAATGCATTATTTAAAACAAGATTGCAACATCTATCTGCACACTGTTTCCTGATTTGGTGCTTCTCACAGTTTGATGACATCAGATGATTTACAGAGATTTATTCAAGTGAAATAAAGCAAAATTACAAATTCAAAACTAGGAACAAAAATAAAACCAAACCACACTGAGAAAAAAAAATTAAAGCATCACAAAAAGCCATAATAATGATTTTTAAATCAATAATTTCCCAGCACAGTTCTCTAATAATTTTTTTATATTTTATTGTATTTCATTTCCATCTTCTATGATCCCTCTTTAGATGGCAAGAGTTATCATAGATTTCCTATGCAAAGATTAAAATTTTTCAAAAACTGAATTATTTATACTTAAGAAAATAGAGTTTGGGTTAACAAACTGTTACTGGCTATGTTATTTAAATATTTAGTATGCCCATCAAATTTAAAGAAACAGGTTGCTTCCCAAAAGAGTTTCTTTTTTCAAACTAGTTTCTAGCTCTACATATTTCACACTTTGCTTCTACTGTATTCTTCATGTCAGGCAACATACCAAAGGCTTGTCACCTTACGATCTCTGACCTTATCACTTCATCTAACTCTGGGTCAGCAGAGTGGGTACAAGACCATTTCCAGGCGTCATTCTGCAAAACCAGCTGGCAACCTCCTAACTCTACAGAGAATCCCCAGTCACAAAGGTTTGGCTTCAATTCTCAAATTTTCAAGGGCGCAGAAGTGTTAACACAGTCAACAGAAACCACTTTGAATCCTCAGTTTTTATCTTTCCCCAAGCTAGCAATGATATGCAGAAAGATGCACTCTCATGTCTGGGACAGCAGCAGTCAGCCATAACTTCCAGCCAAAAGGTCACAAATGTTAGAGAGCCATGCCCTGTGTGGTACTAAGTTACCAGCAGCTTTTGGATATTGTTTTGTGTTTCCCTATCATGTCTATAAAATGATCGTCTGGGTATCGTGTACTCTACAGACATTCTATTTTTCATCTCAAATGCTCTAACATCTAAGATATTCAACACTTTACTATAAAATAGCCTTTATGGCCAGATGATCTTGCCCACCCACCTGTAAGCTAATGCCATATTATCCTAAGGACGTTTAACAGAGGCTGGCAGGCATTTGGCTAGGTTAAGTGGATTAAATGCATTTCATCTTGTACTTTCAACTCACCCTGGATTTATCAGGATGTAACTCCATGGTAAGTCGAGATGTATCTGTACTAGAATCAGCAGAACATGTGCCATCCAAATGAAATGTAACCCCCAAACTCAACCTTCACCTACCTGGATCCCCAAACTGTCTAACATCACTCCAATGCCACGTTATATGGGAGTAGGTCAAGAATGCAAATTACTAACATTAAAATAGCTAGAGAAACATACATCCACATGAACACATTCTTCTCCAAGTTTTGGAAGGAATTTTTGCAAGAGGCCCTGAAACCTGAGTTAGTTTTATGGTAAATCACCTACATCTGACCACTCTCCACTCTGCAGTCTTCATTACTCCTCTGAGTCAAACCAACCACTGAATACAGGTACTTACTTCCCACTTTCCCTTCCTCTCACCTAAAAACTTACAGAATAGATGTACTCCCCTAAGTATTCTGTCTCTAGTTTTAATCCAATTTATAGTCCTTTTTAAAATCTCATCTAGTCTTAAATGTCAACTATGACTTTCTAAACAAATAATCCTCTCTAGAATCTAGTGGCTATATCATCAACTCTGTAGGAAAAGGAGGCTAACCTTAGGGTCTGCACGAATTCCAAAGTCTAAATCCTTGGGCCACATAGTGGGCCTTCAATGAAACATACTGAGAAAAAGTATATCAGTAACTTGCCTCATGCCATTTCCAATTGCTTACTAGTCTTTTCTACCTAGATAAGGAATACAAAAACAACAAAAAAATCCCATAATACTTGGAATACCATGAACTTCATTGTAATGCTTAATGATTAGTTTTAAATGTGTAAAGAATAATTTTCATAATCATTTTTAAAAGGCACAATGAAGTTACAAGCTTTAATCAAGACAAATCCAAATATTCCACCTCTAATATTTTGAACTTCCCTCTTCAAAAGAGGTCATGAGGCTCATCAGCCATGTTGATCTAATTTAATAAATTATCCAGAATCATATGCCCTACACAAAGACAAAATCATGAGAAACACAATCAATAACCTACCACTAGCTAACAAAGAGGAATTCGTGCACATGCTTGCTAAAGAAAATAAATAAAACCAGACATCACTATCAAGGATGGTTAAAGAGGCCTGGACATGTATCTTAAAGTTTGTATACAGAATGTACTCAGACAATGCAGAGTACAGATTCAGTCATGAAGCAGTGCTCGGCTGAAAGACCTCACTGTAAACACACCGCTGAACAAGCGTCCCCCAGCAAACAGCACAAACTGCTGACACGGAGGGTGGCGTACGTCTATTTGCTTTCCGTTGCTAGGATTCACTGAGTCTGTCCATTCTCCTCTGAGCACTGAAAACATGCAACCCTGATGCTCCGAAGATTCCACATTTAAACAAAAGCTTAATGGGCTGCTTGATAAATGAAAAGCAACTGCAAATTCAAATCTCTACTTCTCGAAAACACTCAAGAAGGTGAAAGCATTCATGAAGGTAAACACTGTACTTTCTCAACTAAAAACATTATATTATTTCACTATAATGAAAGAATGTACATTCAAGTTATTAGCATAGGAATAAAATTCCAAGAGTAGATCTGGGGGGAAATATTTCTTATCTATTCAGAACCCAGAACCCTCTTATACTGAATACATATGAAATTATATATACTTAAAAATCACATTTTTAGGAGGCTAAAGAGATGCTTTATCTCTTAAGCACACTGGCTGCTCTTGCAGAGGATCCAGGTTCCATTCCCAGTACACACATGGCAGCTAACAACTGTATGCAACTCCAGTTCCAGGGAATCCAACACCCTCTTCTGTCCTCCATGCGTACTGCATGACAGGGGTGCACTTACACACATGCAGGCAATACATGCATACACATAAAAGTAATAAAATATTTTTTAAATTACATTTTGTATTATCCAATAAAACAAAATTATGTAGTAATCTGAGAAATGCCTACTAGTAATTCTAATTAGCATAGATTTTGCCTTCAGAACCATAATTTAAAATTAAATGCTAGCCAAATAGATACTAACAGACTCAACTGTAAATTCACCTGACCTGTGAAAGAAAAAACCAAAGAAATGCTTGGTAGGCAAACTAGAACAGAAGAAGTGGGAAGCCCAGAACTAGTTTTTCATAACTCCTTAATCTCATCACAGCTCAAGTTAAGGATCAAGTTGAAAAGTTCCTTTGGGAACTTCCATCTTGTCTTGGTCTTCTCCAGGAATGAAACATCAAATGAGCCTGAAACACTCTCGGGTGACACTGAAACCAGATTCCCAGAGAATCTTCATAAGTTTAGTGCTGGGCAGCAAATGTGCAAGGTTCCACTGCTTTCCCAGCAAGGCGCCTCGTGGGCACGTCCAGCAGCTTTAAACCAATGACTCAACCTCTACAAGCTTTAGTACCCTGACTAACTGGGAGAGGGGCATGCCACAGCCCCCCTGTGGAGTCAGAGAACAACTTGGGCACTGGTTCTTTCCCTCACCGTGCGGGTCCCAAGGACTGAACTCAGGCTGTACGGTCTGGCAGCAAGCGACCACCTTCATCCGCTAAGCCATCTTGCCAGTCTTCACTAAACACTTTAGAATAAAAGCCTCACACTACATTTCAAAATTCAATAATTCAAATCAGCATAACTTACAGTTTGTTATTTGAATGAGCATTTAGGAAGTCACAAATTAATTCTTCCTATAAAGGTTTTTGTCTTCATTACATGACAATGAATATTCTTCACAAATCAGAATCTCATTTTCCTCATAAGCACCTTAAATGGCTATAATTTTAATTTTTGTTTAAACTGGCTTATTTATTCACGTATCTATCTGCAAAAGGAATATCTGGAAGATATTTTAGTCAAATTTAATAAAATCATCATGTTACCAAAAGGAATCAAATATCTAAGATATTGATTCCTACATTAGCCTTCTCTCTGGTTTATTAAAATAATTTTAATAAAAGAATGGCACATTCATTTAATGAAAACTGATTCATATTAAGTAGACATTTATTTTATAACTTAAAATATGAAGGTAACTGAGTCTTAACCTTCCTGTTTAAGTTTTACTCACCAGTGGGGGAAAAACTAGATGTTTTCTTATCATTTAACATTCAGAATATCTCAAATCATTTCAAAGAAAATGTCTCCCTTCTATACATTAAAAGGTGACGACTGTTTCAAAAGTCTCACATCAATTATTGGGCTTAACCAACTTGCACTAATCACTAACACTAGTTTCTTTATAGTGCCATCTGTCTTTGAAGACCCTAGAGATGAGAAAGCACATGAAGGATGGAGCCCATAAAGAACATCCACCCTCAGTGTGTGCTCTGTCATGTGAGAAATAAACCTCTCTTACTTGAGTGACTCTATTTGTGTCTCTTGTTATACTAAGTCAGTCTTTATCCAACTAGGGCAATGAAATGACTTCATGGTTTTATTTTCCTAAGCCCTTCTGATTTGTGTGTCATGTCTAACAACAACAAAAAATTACTCTAGGTTTCTTTTCAATAGGTTTTTCTTAACTGTAGGCTGTATATACTGATTCTTTATATAAAGTACAGGGAAGAATTATTTTTAAGATTCCATTTCAAATCTGGCAAAGGTATACATAACTTATTTGTAACATCTGTACTAACTGTAGAACGCCTCGTGTGCAGGTAACAGGAACTCCCATGCACTCATTTAGTAAAAATTTAATAAACACCAAATAAGTGATTTAGTGTTCCCTCCAGCACGTGGCGGGAGGGGCAGGGTGATGAATGAAAATGGATCAGACTCTGACCCTGTGCTTAAGAAACTACAAATCTAATAATGGCAACAGCAATTGCATGCCTAACCAAAATGCAATGCAGAGGCATTTTAGCATTATCTGTTAAGCACTACAAGCTATTTTTAAAAGGATATTCTATCGAAGTATCAGTGAGAAGAGAACGGAGAAGGGAAAGTGCCCAGACAGCTCGAGCCACTGCTGCCTCTCACTTGACAATGACAGCCGCCTCCTGTGTTCCTGCTTCCACTCCAGCTGCTCCTGCCAGCAGCCCATAAACAAGCCAGGATAGCCTTTCTAAGACATACTCGGTACCATAAAATTGTCTCGTGACTTCCCATTTGGATACAATTACAATGAAATGCAAACACGAACTCGGTCTACCAGGCTCGTGATTCAGTCTAACCTCTCCGACCACTCCAGCCACTCACGCTTCATTCTAACGCAAAGCATGCCAAGTTGTTCCCACCTCGGGGCTTCTGCCTCTGCTAGTCACTGGCCTGGTAGGTGCTTCCCCAGGTCTAAAGAACTGAATAACTAAGAATAACTTGGTAAATGTCCAGAAACGTGCAAGCTACCAAATGTGAAGCACGGAGATAAAATCGCTGCAAATAAATATTTAGTTCTCAACATCCATACACCAGTTAAAACAGTATCTCTTCAGAAAGGCTTTCCTGACAACCATGCTTGAAAGCACCACCCTCACCTCCACAGGGCTAGGCCCTGGCCTCCCTACATCCACTACTCTGCTGTACGTTTTCATGCCTCACAGTTTTTTTTAATATTTTATTATTTTTATTTTTTGTATGTGAGTGTATTGCCTGCATGTAGGTAGGTGCACCGATGTCATGCAATGCCCAAAGACGTCAGAAGAAGATGTCAGATTCCCTGGAACTGGAGCTACAGACGGTTGTTAGTCATCATGTGGGAGCTGGGAATTAAACCCAAGTCCTCTGCAAGGGCAGCCAGTGCTCTTAACCACTGAGTCATTTCTCCAGCCCCCTGAATCACAGTTTTTAAATATTTGAAGTTTTTTCACTATATTTTATTTCCCTATGCTAGAATTTTTTTTAACACTCAGAAATATGTCTTGCTCACAGTAGTAATCACATTAACCTAAAACTAAGCTTGGCACATTTGTCCATATACAATAAATACTGTTAAATAAAGAAAAATAAGCACACCAACAATCTTACCGGTATTCTGTAGGTAGAGACAAAGGATCAGAAGTTCAAGGTCATCCTTGGTTACATATCAGTTTCAAGGCCAGCATAGAATACATGAGACTGTCTCAAAAAACAAAAACAAGCAAAAGAGGATGACATATAAACTGTATTGTTGGGAGGAGGTTAGGAACAGAATTTCCTAACAGAAGTACAAAGAGAAATGAGGAAAACAAAGTTCATCTTACCTAGAGCTTCAGTTTTCACAGACTTGGAGGATAAATAGACTACTAGGGATGGAAGGTATTTGAATTGTAGATTTCCCTAATTTCACTCCATTTGAGGCATGTAGGCACTTTAAAACCTCCCCAGCCTTTCCTTGCCCACCCCCAGACAAATCATTATCTCATGAGCTAACCTACTCTAACAATTCTAATTGATGAAAGATTTTCTCATACAATTCCATATCTGTCTGCCTGTCATTTACATACATTACTTTAGTTCCAGATACAAGTTCTCACGAAAACAGAAAATTTATTTCATGTGACAGACTTCCAAATATGGGATGCATTTATAATATCCTCCTAAATGCAGTAAAATTAACTTGTAATATCTCATAAGCCATGAGGTACATATTTTACACAAGTACTCATTTAACCCTTACAGCTTCAGGCCAGTTATTGTACTTACTATACAGATAAGAAGACTGAGGCCTAAGTTCATCTAGATGGAAAGTGCTGAAGCAACATTTACAAAAACTAAGGCAAGCCAGTTCTGCCCTGCATGCTCTCTGTAGTGTCTGTACCGAGCTATGATGTGCACATCATTTAGGTAAATGATGCTAAGGCACAGTACCTGACCCACTGTCTTCTACCTAGTGATAAAGGTAATGCTCATTCCCCTGCATTAAAACAAGCCACACTACCATACGGGACTTAGTAGTTAGAGAGCAAGCAGTGGAAGGTTAGACTCTAACAACTCACCTGGGCTCTCTGTATTAGCATTTTATTTGATGTGTCTGAGTGTATTGCTTACCTGTATGTAAGTGCACCCATGTCATGCAATGCCCACAGAGATCAGAAAAGGGTCTTGGATTCCCTGGAACTGGAGTTACAGACAGCTGTTAGCTGCCATGTGGATGCTGGGCAGCCAGTCTCTTAACCGCTGGGCCATGTCTCCAGCCCCACCTTTCATTTTTATGGCCTATTATTTCTCTCTGTTCTGCAAACTCCAAACTATCTGACATGTTTTCCATTTTACAAATATATGCTTTAATTTCAATACTATTTTAGTTGAAACAGTATTTTAATATCACACTTATCATGCTCCATTGCTGCAGAGAATGGTATCATCTTTGTCCTTAAAAAGCCAGAAATGTATATTTCATATGCACATCAAGATACAGTCTCTGTGCCCCCAAAGAGGTTGCCTAGATCACTGTGTCCCTGCACCCTCTGTCTCCTGGGTGGATTCAATGAATGGAAAGTAATAGCAAGAAAATGAACTATAAGAGCAGAGTGAGCTGCGGGGCCCTCACTCCCCTGCTCCCCTGCAGAAACCACCTTTGCTCAGCAACATCCCTACACTAGAGGTGGCAGCTTCTGTGGTGTGAACCTCCACGCAGCCACTCGCGGAGTAAGACGGCAGCTCCCCATCCTGCCCTCGCATCTCTAAGGGGCAGGCTGCCCACTGTTGCTCGCCAGATACTTCACCAAACCTGGTTAGCTGCCCCCACTAAAAATCATCCTTCCCATGTGAATGTGCCATCACTGTATTATGCCCAGGGTCCTTGCTGACAGTCCCACTTATCCACTCCCTGAGTCATCTCTGGATTTTTTGGTACCTCCTGATGACACGTTCTTTTTGTTCTAGGCCCCGAGTCTTTTGATAACAACATTCTTTATTCATCTTTGGATTCCCCAAAATTCTTAATTTTCTTTCCCATACTAGGCACTAAATGAATGCTTCAAGAATAGATGGGGAAAGCTAAAGGCACTGAAGAAAAACACTTTGTATCACAAGAAAATTATATGAAACTCAAATGTCAATGTCTATGAAGTTTCAAAAGTAGACAAAATTAATTAGGATTAAGGTCAAAATTACAAATATCTTGGTGGTGTGCAGGCCATCAATTTGAGAGTGAGCAAGAGTTAATAAAATGCTGGAAATGTTCTTTAATTTTATCTGATTGGTAATTATATAGGTACGGACAACATAAAAAATTAATTCAGTAATCTGTTGACTTTACACTTAACAAAATTTTTACTGCTTACGTAAAAACAATATATCTCATTTATCCCATGATTCTTATCAGAACAAGGGAAAACACTCTCTGCACAGTCAAAACACTCAATACAAACCCTCATACTGGTCTCATGAGAAAGGCTGTCAGGCTTCTTCAGTCTTATTTTTTACAGCCAATTCTAGTTTGCTTGGTCAACTAGTTTCCTGACCCACATTACTAATGAGTCACTAATTGAGAAAGGGAGGTCTGTTAAAGATTGGTAAGAGTAAGAAGCAACAACTAACAACAGGCAAGCAAAATAGCTATTCAAGAGTAGGTGAAAGTTTAAGATACGGCACGCAGAATATGGCAGACTTTTCAGGTCATTTAGGAATCTTTGTGCACTGGGCATGTTAAGACAGTAGTTAA
Source organism: Eospalax fontanierii (assembly GCA_035773235.1). Classification (NCBI taxonomy): domain Eukaryota; kingdom Metazoa; phylum Chordata; class Mammalia; order Rodentia; family Spalacidae; genus Eospalax; species Eospalax fontanierii. The sequence continues at coordinate 179,465,091 of CM069524.1, read as the reverse complement.
CGATCCTTATTTGATCAGGGAATGTAAGTTATTATCATCAAGATTTATTCAGAGCCAGAGAGATAGCTCAACAAGCCAAGGTGCTTACTGCCAAGCTTGCGATTTGAGTTGGATCACTAATCCATATGCTGGGAGGCAAGAAAAACTGATTTCTGCATGCTGTCCTCTGACCTGCACATACACACTGTGGTATATGTGCATATGTATACATACACACAGACACAGACACAAATAAATGTAGCAATCTTTAAAAGATTTTGCTCAGTATGCAAAAACAGGAATCGGTCACAACTGAAGAGGCATTACTTGTAAAAGGACAGCATCTGTCAGACATAATTTATAATAGTCAAAACTTTAGTGTTCAGGATGGCACCCATGACCTTCCACACAGTACTCTCAAGTGACCTTACAGTACCTTTTCTGGTACCATTCCTACATTAACTCTACATTCCTTACTCCGTGTTCTGATTTTGGTGCGTTCTTTTTTTTTTTCCTTTTAGATAGTTTCTCATGTAGCCCAGGCTGCCCTCTAACTTGTTATGTTTTCAAGGATGATCTTGAACAGGATCCTGATCCTCCTGCTGCCACTTTCCAAGTGCTGGGAGCTGCCACCACACCAGGACGTGGGTGCTAGGGCGGAACCGGGGCCTCCTGCCCTGCACCTCAGCCACTCATTCCCTTCACAGTCTCAATGGTGGTGTCTACGTGTCACATGCTTCCTGTGTGAAGAAGTCTCATACAGGATGAAAACTAATCATCCCCTTACCCTCCACAACAAAGCCTTCAGATTGAAAATACCACATTAATGCAATCCTGTCTAATGGTGAGCTAGTTTATACATCTTTTATATGTCTCTTGTAAAAGATTTTTTTAACACTCCCTACAGATAAAACTGTGTCTTCTCTCTTACCCACCCTCCCAACACGCATCCATCACAAATGCTCAAAACAGGAGTGGAATCATTGTGAGAGTAATTAAGGCAGTATAAACCAAGTGAAAGACAGCAGTCTCGTGTCCACAGAGCGGGAAGCACTCCACCACCATAGTGGCTGTCTGACCCTGCAAAGTACTGTATAGAGTAGTATATATACTGATACTGAGTTTTCCTCTATAAAACTATAATAAAGTTCAATTTGTAAATTTGGAACAATCAGATGATTCTGGATAACTAATAAAAATAAGTATAAATCTATACCACGGTAAAAGTCATGTTGATTATGGTCTTGTTTTCCCTCGCATTTCCCTCTCTCCTAAATCATATGATCTTGCGTCCATGCTTCTTGTGACTGTGAAGCACAATGCCTACGTGACCTCAGCGTTGTGGGGAACGCATCTGCTATTACATTAGTGTTACCTAAACATAAGCACTGATCCCGATACACCATGTCAGCCAATCTGATTACCAAGGATGCTACTAAGTGATTCCTGCTAAGTAACGTGCACATCATGGATACACTGGGAAAAGGGGTGATTTACATCCTGGGTGGAACTGAGCATCCGAGCAGGAGACATCATCACATTACACAGAACAGTGTGCAATTTAAACTTTACCAACTGTTTCTAGAATTTTCAACTCAACTTCTTTGAAATTTAATTAGTCAAAGGGAGCCAGAAAGAACAACTGTGGAGGTTCACTTCGAACAGCATCATGGACACGAACTAAAGGCACAAGTGAAATAGGACAAAGAGCAGGAGTGGTGGTGCACACCTTTAGTCCCAGCACTTGGGAAGCAGAAGCAGGCAGTTCTCTATGAGCTGGAGCCCAGCCTAGTATAAAAAATGAGTTCAAGGCCAGCTGGGCTTACAGAAAGACTCTGCCTCAAAACAAAACAGTATAAAGAATACTGTGCATGTATGTTGTGGGTATGTTGTGTGTTCTATACATGTGCTATGTGTGGTGTATGTACTAGGTGCTAGACTAGTGGGGTGGGGCATATGCAGGCCAAAGGTTGATTGCAGGTGTCTGTCCTTGATCATTCACCCTCTTTATGGAGTTTTTCTTAGTGAACTGGAAGCTCATCAATACAGCTAAACTGCCTGGCCAAGAAGCGTTAGGGATTGGCCTGTCTGCACTCCCCCAGCACTGGGCTTACAGGTACATGTCACTATGCACAGCATTTTACACAGGTTGTGAGAATCTACAAAGTTACCTCCCAGCCAAGAGCACTTTCTTTTGTAGATGAATTTGGAAAGTTATTTGTTTCTTCGTATAAGCTTGTGTCTACATAGACAAAGATATTTTAGAGTTCTGTCTTTTTGTCTTACTCTTAGCTAATACCTTGGGAAATCAAGGTGCTCTTATATTCTCTCCTGCTGGGGATTCTGACAGCTATTCTTAGAGGAATGCTGACTTCCCTTAAGGATGTGGTCTCAGAAAAGAAGGTTTCAGGCAATGTCACTTGGACCTTCCACAAATTTCTTGAGGTTCCAACATAATTATCAGCTTTTTATCTAGTAAAAAAAATTTTTTTGTAGTTTGTGGATTTTTACCAACTTTTTTTCTTCAATATACACTTATTGGAAACAAAACGTCAGCTACTTCCTAGGTCTGTGAAATACTTTGAAGAACAGAACTGACAGATTCCACGGCCTCTTCATCTGTATGTTTAGTGGAATGGGACAACATATAAAACAGAATTAGACAGTACATTCTCAATAGATAAGTACTACAGAAATACGCAGGCATGCATATATATTTACATACATTTATAGAGGAAGTAGCTGTGGAAGTTGGTATGGAACGTAGACTTCTGAGATGAATTTTCTGGCAAACCCTCAGGTGATAATTGTATGTGGGTGGCTGGCAGCAGTTTCTTTGGCAAAGAGAGTATGTGTAGACTTTTCCTATGCGAATCCTCCTATGAGCCCACAGCTTGGCTGTGAAGCTAAAGGACTTTTCACATGTGTTGCATGGGAAAGGTTTCTCTCTCATGTAGTTTATCTGATGTATTCATATGTAATGCAAATGACTTCTGATTCCTTTATTTTCTCTGGTGGCCTAAAAGGTGATAGAGATGCTTAAAGATCTTGGGACGTTCCTCCCATGTGCATGGTGTGAGGGGACCTGTGGAGTCCTTTTGGTGCCCCTTACTTGTGGATAGGGACAGGCCCAGGGAGGGGTGATTTGGCCTAGAGAAAAACCCTCATTGACTCTCCAAATGTACACTTTTATAAGGTTTCTTTGGGAAACTTCCGGAGATTTGAAGGTATCTAGCCTTGCTCCTCTGGAGTGAATGGGTTCTCACAAAAAATACCTCCTTCTTCAGGCTTAAGAAAGAAATTATTTCTTTTTAGTAATACAAAAATCACATTACTTTGAGTTTTAAAGTGGTTAATTATTAAAAAAAATAATCTCAAAGAAGAAAATTTCTACTGGATTTGTCTTAACCCTCAATTAGATGTTTAAAGAAACAATTAATTTATTAGCATTCTAAGTGTTGTAGTGAATTACATAAACTAGCTGTTGGGGTTTTTGTCATCATTTTGTGTTTGCCTTTTAAGGACAGTAGAAGAGTCATCTCACTTTCTTGACTAATACTCCTTGAGAAGATGCAGAAACTGTTGCAGCTTTCTCCTTTATCTCTTGTTTCCTAGAGAGTATCCTGGGGAACCTGGAAGTACGTCCTTAAGTTCTCTACCATCAGGGTTTCTGTTGACGGCCCTTTTACATGAACAGTGACTTCTCGTTTTCAGAAAACAGACTCTTACAGACATGAACTGAGACAGGAGGCTTCGTGCAACTGTCATTCAGACTTCCAAACATTTCTCCAGGTCCCTGTCATTTGACTGCAACTTCTTTTCCAAATGGACTTGTCCTTGCAATACCCACTGTTACTTTCTTGCTGTAACCATGAGTGAAAAAAGATTTCTCCTGTTTTCAGAACCGTGGATTGGTTTGAATTCTAGATTTTATAAGCCAAGATCTACTGTTCACGCTGGAGATGAGTTTCTGAAATCTCAACTCATTCTGAACAAGAGCTACGGGAAAGATTCAGCTTTGGCAATTCAGTCTCTAGAATACATGACGCCCATGAACTCACAAAAGCTTTGGTGACCTGCACACGACCTGCACACGGTCATTCTAGCCTGGATGGAGGAGCGTCTCACAAGGACTCACCCTAGCTGAGGAGCTCCCGGCAATTGAAGGCCCTACACCCATGGGCATATGAGAAGCACAAATTAGACTCAGTGATTATAAAAAATATAGAGAGGAGGGGGGTGAAGGGTGGATATGATCAAAATACAGTGCACACCTATATGAAAAGTGAACTACAATTATTTATCTCATGGATGAATTTCAGAAATTGTCAAGGAAGAATACATGCAGTGTAATTCTACCCATCTGAAGTTCAAAAGCAGGCAAAGCTATGGACACTGAGGGATATAGTCACAGGAGGTTATAACTGAAAAGATAAGCAGGGGAATGAACAAGAAATAACCTCAAGAGAGAAGGGAGGAAGAGAGGTTGGGAAAGAAAGGGGCTTCTGGAGGAAACAGTGACTATTGACCTGTTTTATTAGTTTCTCTTTCTTCCCTTAAATCATATAAAATATACAGATATACAGAATCAATATATGTGCCATCTCCCATGAAACATTTCAGTTCCAACAAAATATATTCAAATGTGAGAAATGCACAGTGTATGAAATTTAAGGGATGAAGAACTAGTCAAACGCACTATAACTAATCAAAGAGGGAGAATCTACGGTGGATACCACTCAGAAAAAAAAAGTCAAGGCTGATGAGAAAGTTCTAGGTTACAAAAGAAAAATATTCTGAGAGACACAGTCTTCTGACCTAAGGTCTATGAAGAGGCTCCTAACACCTAACTAGGCTTAGATCATCTGTAAATACCAAAGTGAACACCACGTAGGATGTTACAAACTGTCAAGAATTGGCCACAGACAGATTCCAGCTCTCCCAAAGTTCTGTTTGCCTAACACAGTTGTTTCATATGTTTTGTTTAAATGGAATGCTTTCTGGCCAAGTTGACAACTGTCAGTTCACTTCTCTCTGGCCTCCTTCAACACAGACATGTACCATGAGACTAGCCCCTGACGGGACTTGAGCTGAAGACTAGCTGCATCAGACAAGTCAGCTTACATCGGACATGACGCTCAACTTCAAGGTCATTCCTAGGGGCTGTGATTTCAAGAGGCCCTCCTAATTTTCCCTCCCCTGATCTCCTACAGCCATAGAAATGGAAATACCTGGAAAAATTAAATACAACCTTGGGAGGCTACAGGTCACATGGTTTATGGAAAGCACAGGTAGCCTACAAGTCAAGATCTGGTTTTAGTCCTTGTTTTCACAGCATCTCACAGCAGAACCCGGAGCCAGTATTTTCATTCTGAGGTTTAATTTCTCTCCCTTCTATGTAACGATGCTTCACCTAAATTCCACGTTTCTCCAATGCCATCCACATAAACATTTACATCAAAACAAGCTTTTTGGCAAGAACAGATTCTTCCTGCCTTGGGGTGGGGGTGGTGCTAGGGAAATAGACTGACTTGGAAATTAAGAAGAAAAAGGAAAGGAGGCTGAGAGAAGAGGCCTATCACTGAGGAGACAGGCTAAGGACGCTGAAAACTACCTTTACAGCTTCCCTGGAGGTGGCTTCACTCAGTACGAAAACCTCAGTGGCAGAAATGTCACTGTCTGATATAATTAAAATATTCTATCACATACATTGCTTACTTTTAAATATGGTCAACTCTGCAATAAAACTCTGGAGTTTTGTTCTTGATCTGCTAATAAGTATCGGTGAACTGTCCAAATATTTCTCAACTTTATTTGTTCCTTAAAAGTGAATTCAATGAGGAAGGGTAAAAGAAAAAAAAATTAGTCAACAGCAAGTTCAGTAACAGCAAGCAGCCCTCAAGTAACTAAAACTGATGACGAATTCAGGAAAAGAGGTTCACAAATCCTAAAGTGCTTCAAAAATTAAAAAAAAAAAAAAAAACAGGATATGAAGGATTTTGCAAGCAGTAGTCAAGGGTATGAACTTGACCTTGTGGAAAATAAAAAGCCATGGGCATTTGGTTTTTTTGTTTTTTTGTTTTTTTTTTAAGGGGAGGCAGGTGAGGGACCTATTCAAATCTGTGTTCTTAAAACAATATACAATAGTTACAAGAATGTAAGTCTGTTAGATAGCCTAGCATTACTATCAAGTTTTAACATGAAATTAAAGTGTTCATTGAAGTTATGAAGTAAATGTCACAAATACTATCATATTATCAAAGAAATTCAGAGGGCTATACCTTGCAAATAATCTGAGCGTTAAATAATCACACTTTAAAAGCCACTTTTTTAAGTCTCAATAGTACATATGTATGCTTTTTCCAAATAAAATTAACACTTTAAATAATATTTATGAGTACTAAGGCCACAGGGTTTTCAAATATTTACTTAACCATTTAGAAAGCACTTGGCATTTCAGGTATAGAAGAACATCTCATATACCAACTTAAATCCTTCAGAACCTCACATCTGCTTCATCACACATGAAGGGATAGCGTTGAAAAGCTGAAAACCGACACTGCGGATTAGCAGACACAACGTGCTCGACTCTCGTCAGAGTCGACTCTCACCGGAGCATTCGTATTCGTCAGTACAACTGATCTGTCCTTAACTTCTTAGTTCCTGCTGATTCCTTCACACTGTAACCTTACTGCTTCCTTCTATTAACACACCAAAGCAGAACACAGTCATCAGTACCTAGATTTAAACCTTAAATAGCTTGTACTTTTCAATAAAAGAACTTATTTAAGAACTAACATATATATGTACAGTATTTAAATAAATATAAATCTAATTTACAAATATTTTATAAGCATGACATTATTTTCAGCATACCTACTATAACATCTTAAAAGTAAAAAATTACTCAATTCTATTCTCCTATAAATAAAAACATTTATATTGCTATGCACTGCCCAGCGTTTCCCAACGATATTAATAAAGACATTTAAGTTCTAGAAGACACTACAGTGAAACAATTTTGTTATCACAAAAAAGTGAATCCACAAATACTTTTTAAAAGAAAGTTCTATCTAAATAAATACTGAGCATCTGTCCATCTTTTCCAATTATAACTTGAAAATATATGAGAGCAACAATCTTCAATGTTAAATTCACTGAGTTGTGACTCCATATATTTTTATTTATACCTTAAGTAGCTGAATAAAATCAATTTTAGAATCAGAAGATATTACAGAATTCATCAACTCGCACAGAGACACAGAAAAGTTAACTAGTGTCTCCAAAGTTAAATAGGAAAGCTAAGGTTTGACCCTCTACCCTTTGCCTGTGAATTCAGAATATTCTCCCTTAAGCCAGGTTTCACCTAAATTATTTCTCGCTGACTGAAACAAGAAAAATGTTTTTACAATTCTCATATACGGCACCTTGAAAATTTAGAAAACTGCATCTTTTACTTTATTAAGTACTGATTTCTTCACTTTCTGAACATAATATACACACATGCGAAACACATGTAAGCACACAAATCTTCTGTTAAACCTCAGGAAGAGCTTACCTAAGAATTCTTGTACGATAATCCTTCCTGGGTTAAAAACCTTTTCTAGAGATGCCTAAACAGTGTGATTTCCTAGCACTAAACAATAAGTGACCATGACAAACCTCAAGACTACTAGCATATGCTTTAAGACCTTCTAAATGCTTCTACTCAGAGTAGACTATGAATAAGGGTTTTCCCACTCTAAGAAAATATGCAGTCTTTACAAACACAAACTGTATCTCCTTCTAACACAAATGATAAATGACACTCCCAGGTATAACAGCCACTTAGAGGCCAACAGAAAGGGAAACCACACTAGGACTGAGAAGTCTAGAAGTTTCCAATTTACAAAAAAGAACAGACATAGTTGACTATTCAACAAATGACAACTAAAATATGGTGACCATAATACTGTCCTGAAAATTCTCTACAACATGAGGAAACTAAGACTTTCCAGATGTCTGAAATGAAACATGGTCACATGAAACTCACATGTTACTCCTCTATGTGCAAGTGGATGATATCTGTGACTTAGAGTGAATCAACTAAAAACGGCCTGCTGGATAAACATTCTTCTAAACATTGGCTATTATTACTGACAGTAAACTTTTTTAAAATGTAATTATTTTCCCTAACATCTAGGCAAATAAACACTAACCACAAGAGTGGCCTCTAAGGTCATTTCAAAAAGCAAAGTGGTACACTCGGGAGTGGGAGGCAGGAGGATCCTCCAGCTCAAGGCCAGCTTGGTAGAGCCACACAAGGATCCACAGCAAGACCCCATCTCAAAAAGAGGAGGGGAATCAAGAAAAGACTACAGACTAAGAATCAGTGTTGAACAGGTTATAAGATCAATGCAGTGGCTCAAAGATTATTCTGAAGAGAGCACAAGACACAAGAAACTGAAAGACCGGTGCTTCAAATGTGGCAAAGGCAAGAAATTTTGGTTTCGGATCGACTGGACCCCAGTGTAAAATTCACCACTGATCAGTAAAATCTGACAGCTATGGACACACGTTCCTGCTTCAAGGTTCTGTCCTGTCCGCTAAGCTGTGCAGAGCACGCCTCTGCCATCTAAAAAATCTAAGCAGAAGCCAACACGGCCGCCTTTCAGACCTGTCAAGTAGGAGCTTCTCTGCCTGCCTCGATTCCCGCCTGGCTCAGGCCAACCTACCAAGCACAGTCCTCGGGGGAGTTGAGGCAATAAGTGCACAGTATCTGCGCTGGGTAAGGTTCAGCAATGAGTCTACACGTCAGGATTTCTGGGGGTGTAGACCAATGAGCTTCCCTGCACTATGTGGATACGAACTCCTTCCCCGGTCAACATTTCAATTCCTAAAAAAAATATAAAAGCGTATGTGGAGCAGGGGGAGAGGGGAATGTTTGGGGCCTCATTTCAAATAAACAAACTGCTAAAGCAGTCTCCAGATTATGCAAGAAATTCGCCAGTTCCGAGTCGGTCCATAAGGCCCATCTGCATTCGCACTTACTGCTGTCTCCTCCACAATCTGTTTCAAAGCTCACGACTGCCCTTCTAACGCTCAAGTCCCTCATCTGACCTAGTCCTCAGCCACACTGACGAGACTGAACCGCTGGAAAGCTGCGTGCACGGTGCTCGCCGTCCCCGGGCACACAACCTTCTAGAACCGCGAGCGGATACCCGGCCCCAACATCACCCACTACCGCTGTGTCCCAAGTGCGATCGTCCAGTCAGTCCACTCACGCCCCGGCCAGCACGCTCCTGAAAGCTCACCCCCTGTCTACAGCGGGCTAAGAGGGGGCTGTTTCATTTTCTACTCCGACAAAGCACATGTGCTTCTCGCTCTCCAGGAGCCCGCTGCGCCCGGGGAACCCTCTCCGGACAAAACCCCCGCTGCCCGGCTAGCGTCCCCTGCCAGCTGCATCGCTGCACCCGGGCTCCCCGCACCTACCTGCTCCCTGGAGATGCATGGCAGCGACGGTCTCCGGAACGCTTTGCCACTGCCATGGTAACCGGCCGCTTCTCCCAGCGACGCGCAGCTGGACCTCCGCCGGGGTCGGACCACCGGCACTTTGTCCTCGGCCCAGCTGGACCGCCGCGGCGGGGCGGAGGCTCCCCGGATCTGCGCGCAGTGCTCCAGCCCCAGGGCCAGCAGGCAGCCCACGCCGCCCACCAGGCACGACAGCAGCGGCCGCAGCGCGGGCGGCAGCGCCCCGAGGCCGCTGAACGACACCCACCAGGCCAGGCCGGCCACCAGTAGCACCAGGACGCCGTGGCCCGGCCCGACGCGCGGCGCGCGCGTCAGCAGCCCCGCGCAGCCCAGCACCAGGCCCAGCCGGCCGGCCGCCGCCGGCTCCGCGCGCAGCCACGAGCCGCAGTGCCACGCCGCCAGGTCGCCCAGCGCGCAGCAGGCGGGCAGCGCCAGCAGCCACCACGAGTCGCGGGGCCCGCGCGCCGAGCGCGCCAGGAAGCAGGTGAGGAAGAAGAAGGCGCAGGCGATGCTGAAGAGCGGGCTGAGGCTGAGCGAGCCGGCGCGCACCAGCGAGCGCAGCCCCGCGGCCGCGGCCGCCCGGCGCTCGGGCCCCGCGCCCAGCGCCAGCGCCAGGACAAAGGCGGCCAGCGCGCCCAGCGCCAGGCGCGTCCCGGGGCTGCGCGGGGCGGCCGCGGGCGGCTCCACGTTGCACAGGCGGCAGAGGTGCACGAGGAAGCCGCGCGGGGGGTCCGGCCGCAGCGGGCTCACGCAGCCCTTCACGTAGCCGTTGCGCAGGCTCTCGGCCGCCGGCGGGGCCCGCATGGCTGGCGCGTCGCGCTCGCGCTCGGCCGTCCGCATGGCCCCGGGGGTGGCGGCCCCGCGCCCCGCAGCGCGCTCAGGGCTGCTCCCGCCGCCGCCGCCGCCGCCGCTGGCCCGGGTCCCCGCCGCGCGCGCAGAGGGGTGGCGGCGTCCGGCTCATGCCGGCCGGGGAGCGGCGGGGTCTCGTCCGCGGGCTCCTGTGCGTGCGCCCTCCGGCTGCGCTCGGGACGGCGGACGCGGCGTCGCCACCTCCCGGCTCCCGCGCGCCGCCACAGTTCCCTCCCTCGCCGCCCTAGCCTGGGCCGTTGGGCGCGCGGTCGGGCGCTCCTCCCCCGCGGCTGCCCCTGCCTTGCCGGGCGCGCGCCCCGCAGCCGGCCACGCGCGCTCCCGCGACCCCGCCGGTCACCACCCCGGGAGGCGCGTCCGGGACCCCGCGGGGGAGCGCGCGCCGGCCCTGGGAGGGCAGAACATCCACCCCGACTGCTCTGCAGATGGAGGGGACCCCACCCCTGATTGCTCATGTGCAGATGAAGGGTCCCCCACTCCTGACTGCCCTGCAAATGGAGGGGACCCCGACCCCAATCTGTTCATCTTCAGATAGAGGAGAAGCCTACCCCCGACTGCTCTGCAGATGGAAAGCACCCCCTACCCCCTACTGCCCTGCAGATTGAGGGGACCCCCCACCCCTGACTGCTTGTCTGCAGATGGAGGGGACGCCTTCCCTGACTTCTCATGTGCAAATGGAGAGCCCCACACACACACTCCCAACTGCTCTGCAGATGGAGGGGACCCCCACCCAGAGTGTTTCTCTTTGGGGGTAAGTCACACACTCAGCCTCAACTAGACTCCTGCAAGTTCCCCTGAGGTATTGGGGAGACGCTTCCATTGAGTCCACGGGAAGGGTCCAGTGGGGATACTGAGGGGAATGGGAGGGACCTGGGTTCCTAGTGGCCTTGGCACGGTGTGAGTGGACATGCCACCCGCGGAGGGTCAGCCAGCACCATGGCCAGGATGAGCAGACTCATCACTTATGGGATGGGGCCTCCAAGGCAATGAGGATTCTTGGGGCTTACAGCAGGCCTGGGATCCCTACAAAGCCTCTCCAGGGGGACCCTGGAGCGCAGGGAGAACCCTTTTCAGAGAGGCTAAGTACTAGCAGCATCTTGCCACCCCTGTGCTCCGCTTCACATCCACCACAGCCTAGGCTTGCTGTTGCAAAAGTTCTTTCCAAATTGGGAGATCTTTTCACTGTAACAGTGTGTTCAAGGAAGTAAGGAAGGAAGTTCCGTAGCCCTCTCTAAGACCACGCAGAAGTTTGAATGGGTTAGCCTCTGAAGAAGCCAAATAAGATGCTGTGAAGGACTGGTGAAGCTAGCAACATTAGGAAGGACCGACTTAACAGTGGGGAAAAAAAGCACTTTGCTGTGCCAAAGGGACTGCTCTGGAATCCAACCAGTCATAACTGCCTTAGAGAGCGAGCTGCTTCCCTCCACCAAAACTCTCCCTTCAGCCTCATGGCGGGCCTGCATTTCTCAAAACGCTAATTCCACGTTTTTCCAGGGAGATGAGAAACCTTACTGTGTGGTAGATCCCACAAACAGGCCTATTTTTCACCAGTTAATCCCAGCCCAAAGCCATGGCCTAAAGGAGATCATTTTCATGTATGGTCATAGTTCACATACATAGTAGAAATTACTGAGAAATTAACACAATAATTTGACAAATGTGAGAAAAAATCAGAATTTCCTTTGCTTTTCTAGGTATGGGATAAAGAAAAAAAATTTTGATTAAGTTTTCTAATTGGTTACCTAATGGCTCTAATGATAAAAATTCATTGGGTCTTTTTTTTTCCACCAGACAATTGAAAAACAATAGCTCGTTTCAGCTAACCCTAACAAATGCATGCTTTAAATCTTGTATATGGAAATTGTCACACATACACACCACCTGCTGAAGATTACCTAGGAAATTAATCTGGCTGCTACGTTTAGAGCCTGTGTAGGACGGCATGACAGAACGAGCAGCCACATTACAAAAATAACATTTTAATTCTTCCTGAAAATAATAAATTATTAGACCTGAACAAGTTCAGATTATAGTTATTGTGTTTTCTTTAAATCTGAGCTTGCCATGTGAGGTAAAGTAATGGAATACATGGTGAACTAGAAGCCCAGTTTTTGGAGTTTGGATTCCAACCAGCCTTGCTTGTCCTGATATTAAGCAAGTTGTAGCTTTTATAAGCCTCGTTCTTTTCTGTTAAAGTCATCCTGGTCTTAAAAACTATAATGTCTGTATTCCAAAAGCATGGGTATTTTTCGGATCCACCTTTCAGACTGACATGAGAAAGCGAACGATTTGTGCCTCCCAGTCTAACCAAGTCCCCAGTACTCACAAGTGAAATAAAAGTATTTGTATGAAGGACAGTTACTGAAAGATAAAATTCAAAGCCTCATTCCCAGAATTATTTTACTTTCCAGTTCTTTAAGCTTCTTTTTGGCTGTCAGCAAGATCTTTGTGGGTCTAAAAACACAGCTTTCTCAGTAATTCATAGTTGAAGCAGATCCCTCTGAACAGCAGCCCAGCACCTGAGGATTCTCAGATGAAATGTAAGGGCTGGAACAAGAGCATCAGAAGTTTACTTAACTAAAAATATGCACAAAAAGAATGAGCTAGCTGTGTTTATAGTAACCCCCTTCTCTGTTTATAGTCTTTGTCAAAGCTGACTAGGCTGCATTTCTTAGAGGTCACATTAATTATTCTTTTGCCAAACTTAAACAACTAATAGATTTACTTCTTTAGGCTCAAGAATCTATGACCGTTATCTGTAGTGACAAAAACCATAACTATATATATATATATGTATATATATACATATACATATATGTGTGTGTGTGTGTGTGTGTGTGTGTGTGTGTATGTATTTAACTTCTCTCTGCTCTCTATCCTAGCCTTATTTACCTAACTGGCCTTCTTTCACAATTTGGTCCCTACCTCCCCACCTTCTAGTGGATATCTTCACTCTTTCAGCCTGATGGGATCCTGCTGCATAACACCCATCTATCTCTCAAGTCATTCTAAGGCAGTGAAGCCCCCTTGTATATTCCATTTTTCTAATAATGGGGTCCATGCTCACAAGCTCCAAAGACCCAGTATAGTCATATACAGTCTAGTAGGTAAAGGTGGGCATTTTGTTCAGCTTCCCTTAAGAAGTACCTATACCAGTAAACCATTAATGTTTCCCTTAACCTGGAGGAATCCTGCTTTAATCTTTTCATTCTCAGAGCCTAGCAGCCTGCCCCTAAACATTAGTTTAGTGCCTAAGGACACTTTTATCATTGACAGATGTTACCTGTCTCTCGCCTATGTATCTTTACAAGCACCATTTATGATATCCCGGCACTGGGGTCTGCCCAACTGTCGGCAAGTCTTCCGCACCTGAAACCTCTGATGCTAGTCATTGCTGCATCAGAAATTGCTGTCAGTGAATCCAGAAGACAACTAGGTCTCATGTTAGGTTTCAGCTCCTTTTCCCCTCCTGCCCTATCTTCTAGTAACTAATTCCCCATCCTCGTGCCTTATGTCTTCAACCTTTGCTTTTGATAGGCTTATTTCCTAACTCTAAAATCCAGTGGTAAAGAAAATTTCTAGAACAATATTCCCAGAAACTCCTTTCCAAACTCAAATCGTTTTCAGTGAGCCTTGGCAGCTGCACCAAGGGCAACTGTTATTACTACGGCGGAACATAAGGAGAAAGGAGTGAGACAGGAAGTTGAATAGACATGGGACTCGCTTTATTGTTGCTTCCCAGGCAAATGTCCCAGAATCAGGCAACTCCTTGGAACCTAAGAGAAGCCAAGCATGGTGGTACGTGTCTGCTATCCTAGCACTGGGGAGGCGGAAGAACCAGGAGTTCAAGGTCAGCCTGGGCTATACAGAAAGACCCTAACTAAAAACACCAAAAGAAAAGGAGGCAAGGAAGGAGGGCAGTAGAAGGCATGGAAAAAAGAGGCTGGAAGGATGGAGGAGGGAGGGAAAGACGGAGGGAGGGAAATTATTAAAGATTTTCTAAGAGCCCTCGGAGAGTACTATTTACCAGTTCTTTAAGGGTTTCTATTTAATCACTGTTCCCATCCTATGCTGTCACCTCTTAATGACAATTTTCAAGTATTTTCCAAAAATAATGTCATACAAATAAAATCAGGCTGCTCTTGTTTATATGTGTCCAGCCCCCAGAGCCTGACCACTCAGCAGGCCTGTAGCACTTCCTATTCTGAGCTAAAGCCCTCTGTGGAAACCCTGTTTTCAAAAAAGTTAAACCTCTGGAATAGACCACCCAAAAAGGAATTTAAATTGAATTTTGAAAATGAGAAATGCTGAAATTTTGAAAACCTGAATGCTCTTCCTAAATACAACATCACAGAATTCAGCAAAACACAGCCCCAATGTCTTGGGAAAATAAAGCAGTCTGACACATTTTAGGTATCAAAAATTTTCTGCCTTCTGGAATGAGACGTAAACTGACCAGTGTTACAAGGTTCATAATTTCTGATACTGAGTGTCTTCCCTGGAGTTCCACGTAAACCTTTTAAGGTTTTGAAAAAGCGAAAGCATTGACATTTACAAACCTAGACTGAAAAATAAGGACAGACTACCTTTTCTCCAGTATGGAGAAGATTGTTCTTGTGTTCAGCATACAGTGTGTTAACCATCCTTGTTTTTCTTCCAGCTAATACCCATCTCAGAAAGAAAGTCTCCTTTGACTTACTCTTCAGGGGTTTTGCAGGTATATGTAGTGTACCTACATGTATGCATGTTTGCATCTGTGTGAGTACACATGAATGTGCAAATACATAAATGGACATATGTGTGCATATGGCAGCCAGAGGTTGACAATGGGAGTCTTCCATGAATGTTCCCACTGAGACAGTTTCTCTTGCTGAACCCAGAGCTTGCCAATTCTAGTCTAGCCAGCCACCTTGCTCTGGGGATCCCATCTCCACCTTCCTAGCGCTGTGATTACAGTGGGACACCAGACCTACTCAGCATGTATGTGGGTGGTAGGGATCCAAACTCCAGTCCTCATGCATGCACTGCCAACACTTTATCTGAGCCACCTCTCCAGCCCCTTACCTATTCTTAATTCATCAAATATCTATTTGCAGAGTACTGTACTACATTAAAAATAAAGAAATAAGGGTTCTCCAGAGCTTCCTCGGATCTATAGTTTTATCTAGGGAATAGTGACTATGCACACAAACTATTAAAAAGTTCAACATAATACACAAAATCTTGGTTACAGGTGATTCCTGTCAATTAAAGAAGAAAGCCCTGCCCTTCAGGATGCCCCTGGCTGCCTCGTCTTGTTCTCCGCCCTCTGCCCTTCTCCAGCTTCTCTTCCATTTCATTCTTACCTCTGTGTTTTAATTCCCTCACTTCCTCTCTTCTCTTGAAGAGTACCTCCTCCACAAACATTTAATATCTCAAGTGCCCAGTTCTTGACGACAAAGATACAGCAATGATGATCCACAGTCTAGTGAAACACAGAGGAGGAAAAAAGATTTCCAGACACCAGAGAAATGGGAGCAGTGACAGGGAGATAAAGTGGGCTCTTTGCATGCCAGAAGTTCAGAGCAAGAGCACCTACCTAGACCACGGTAGGAAGATACTGTAATACTCCTGGAAGTTAAGGAAGCACTATCAAGCTCAGTATTGCAAGGGGAAGAGAAGTTTCCCAAACAAAGTAGGGAGAAAAGGTAATCTGAGCAAAGAAAGTGAACAAGGAAAGAATTCTGTAGGGATGTAACCCGAGTGTATTCGGCTAACTCAAAGCACGCCATACTTACGAGGCCTATGGCAGTAAGAATATAAGTTTATGCTAGACAGGAGGAGGCTCAGGAGATGCTGATGCCCTGGAAGGGAGCTAGTTGTTGCTGTTAGTTCCGTGTATGTTGTTTCTATACCTGTTTACAGCTACCTTTGAGACGCACTCTTCAAGCACAGTGATTGTCTTATTGTCTTATTCGAGCTTAGCTCAGTCTCCCCTCCCGAGACAGGACTCTGCTTACAGCAAGTAATCACACATGTCTTTCAGGTTATTTATGTTTCTCAAAATAACTTTTACAAATCAGATTTTTAGTTGCGTGTTCACTGATTTTTTTTTTTTGCTTCATCATTGAAAGATTTTTAATCCAAATATCTTAAACAAGTAAACTGAAAGCAAGGTTCTGTGTTTTGAGAAATAGTTAGACATCCATTTTCACAAAATCAAAAAAGAATCCTTACCAGAAAATTATGCACAGTTATATTTGATTTAGTTTCCAGCATAAACTAAATGTTTAAAAGAAATATGGCTCATGTTTTATTTTAATTCAGGTGATAGTATCTGGATTTCATTTGCTATGAAAGTATATTCAGATTCTTTTAAGAGAAAGGGCTAGAGAGATGGTTAGGTGGTTAAGAGCACTGGCTGCTCTTGTAGAGGACCCAGGTTTGGTTCCCAGCACCAACATGGTGACTAACAACCTCCTTAACTCCAGTTCCAGGAGATCTGATGGCCTCTTCTGACCTCCAGAGGCATTGCAGACACAGATGTGCTTACATACATGCTGGCAAAGCAATCATACACATAAAATAAAAATAAATAAACCCAAAAAGAATTTTAAAGAACTTTCCTATTTTACTTTCTAGTTTTCAGAGCAACAATTATATCTATGCCATAAATTTACTTCTTCACTTTTGAAATCTAGCAACTGAAAAAAGTCTTAAATTTACAATTATTCATCTGAAATTTTCTGGATTTTTGCTTTGTTTTGTTTTAAACCTAAAAGCTCAACCTTGAACAATAAACAGCAGTGTAGACGCTTTCCAAGTTTTCCTGTGCCCTGCTTAGACAAGCAGCAGTTTCTTCAACTCTGGCTGTCCCAGCAGATCTGAAGGATCCCAGCCACGACGGTGGCAGCCTACCGTTGACACTGAACTTGTGGTTAATTGTGGAGTCCTGCCACAAAACCACCTCACTACCACAAGCTGGATACTTGCCCAGGAGAGTGACAGACTGCCGGGCGGAGCAATCCCCAGGAGGCCACAAGAGCAAAATGCCTTTTAGCCCAGACAGCAGTCGTTTCTGGACTCCAGACTCAGCCAGCAGTAGAGAACACCAAAGAAAAAATGAAGTCAGCTTGCTCTACCAGACCTTGAAATCTGTTCATGCCATTTTTCAAGAGACTATCAGGACAATTTGTTAGCTTCATCATCAATCAGTTCACCACCAAGAAATGTGACTCTTCTTTTACAATTTGAATGGGGTGGAATTGGAAATAAAATTACAGTTAGATTACTGTGCTGCTAGGTGAACCTCCTACGCATAGGACCTGCAAACAGAGGTGAATAATGCATCTTTGTATGTGTTACTAAGCTGCACATGCACACAGGAGCTCTGGGAAGCTACTGGAAAGGCAGAGCAGCATGATAGGAACTAGGGAGAGAAACTACCGTCAATCTGATCTGACAACCTCCAAGCCTCGGGGTGATACTGTTTCCTGTTACCACCTCATCTATAAGAGGCCTGCCTCCAACTCTCAGGGTTATTACCATTAGGTAAAGTGACATATGTAAGACAACTAACAGAGTAGATGCCCCCAGTTATAAATGGGTTTCCTTTACTCACATCTACGCATCTTCTTGCTACTCCCTAGGGATTTTCCAGGATTCTGCCAAGTCTGTGTGTTTCAAAGCAGAGCTTCAGAACTTACCGTCTGCTCAGTTCCTTCTCAGGGCTTCCTTTCAGTTTGATTTTGTTCTACCATGTCTTTGTTTTCCTAACTCCATCAAGAAATAGATAAATTAACATCCCTCTTTCATGACAAAGCAGGGTTTTAGTGTCCTAATTACTACAAATGAGAGTTCATACATTCATTTCCGTGGACTAACTGCATATTATTAGCCTACTCTTGTGGATCTGAAGGTCTTAGAACTCACTCTACAGAAAACATGTTGATTTAGGGCCTATATTTGATAACAGGGAGAAACAGAAAAATAATCCAATATTAACAACCCACGATTACATTAAATGTAGGGAAGGTGAGAAAATGTTCATGTTTTCCCAAAGTTTATTCATTCGTTTAGCATGTACCAGACACTATTTAAATGCTAAAGTTACAAATACATTATAATAAGTATCGCCACTGCCCTCAGTTTAGTAGAAGGGAGAACAGGTAAACAAGAACAGCATGGTGTGAAGCCCAGCATTCTAACCAAGAACAGTGCAGGGACGAGCGTTCACAGATGAGGAGATGCTGGCCTGACCTCTGAAGAATAAAGGCTTCCCAAGTGAGCAAGAAGAAGGTAAAGCATCCAACGAAGAGGAGTGTGTACAAAGCCACGAGGAGCATCGTAGACATTTCTGGCACTGTAAACAAGTTGATATTATTTGGGACGGAGGGAAGATGTGGAAAAAACAAGATAGAAATGTGGGAAACAAAGACTGGGAAGCCCTGTAAGTCACTCTGAGAAGTCTGAATGGCTTGGTTCTGTGGGTAATGGGGAGCTGTTGAAGGTTTCTAAGCAGGGGTAAGGCATGGTCAGCTTTAATTGTGCATTTTAGAAATCAGTCCTGGTAGTGCATAAGGATAGTTTGGAAGAATATGAGATCAAAGCCAAGAAACTCATTTAAGAAACAATTGCAGTCAGTCAAATGAAAAGACTCTGTGAGGGAATAGCAGTAGATCCAGAATGGACAAAGTGAATCTTAATTTGAATATATTAACTGAATGGCTGCAGAACTGCCCAATTGATTCCAAGTGATTGAAATGGGAACAGGATAGAAGTTCCTGGATCTAGTCTCCAGAATGGAACAGCTTGAGACCATAAACAAGGACCAGAAAGACTACAGAAATTGTTGAGAGTAAAGATTATGCCTTTCATTTTAAGCAGATTGGAGTCAAGCAGAGATGCGGGTGGTGGTGGTGGTGGTGGTGATGGTTTAACATTGGATGTATGAATCTGAAGCTCACGAGCAAATTATATTGTAGAAACAGGTTGGAACCCTGTAATTTATAGGCAGAAGTGAAACCTAGGGAGAAAAATAAGATATCCCATGGGAGAGTCTATAGCAGGAGAAGCAAAGAGGATCAGTTATTGAACTCCGAAGAATACCAACATAAAGGAATAAGGAACAAACGATGGTTCTAAGACATAGCTGCAGATGACGTAACAAAGTGAGAACCAGGCAGCAGAGGTGTAGCAAATCCAAATGAGCAAGGTTTCAAAAGAGAGAAAAGGGTGAAGCCAGGAAAGTGTCCACCAGAAACCACTGTTAACTTCATGTGAAACAAGATTTTCATTAGTATAAGAAGAAGCCAAATCTCAGTGATTTGAATAATGGACTAATGTGAACAAAATCTTCTTCTAAATAACTGGCCAGGAAAAGCTGTACCTTTAGTTTCTCGTTGTCTTTACTAGTTTTAACTTTATAAGCATAATATGAATGGCTTACTGGTATAATAATCTGTAACCTTTTGTTCTTCACCTGTATTAAGAAAAAGTTTGCACACACTTGTAATCCCAGCTACTGGTAAGATTGAATCACGAGGATCACAAGCTCAAGGCCAGCCTGGCAACACAGGGAGGTTCTATCTCAAATTTTTATTTTTATTTTTTTTTAAACAGGCTGAGGCTATAATTAGGTAGAGTACAAGCCTTGCACTGCATGCTTCACATGCACAAGGCCCTGCCTTCAGTCCCAGAACCATGAATGAATGAGCTTAACAGATTCCTCCAAAGAGTATATCTATGTTTTCCTTTTTATGTCTTTTTAAACAATATTTTTATTTATTTCCTGACAATTTCATATGATGTCTTTTTGTCCTATTCAGACCCCCTCCCCATCTCCTCTCACATCCACTGCCACCTCCCTACTGCCTCACTCACTCCATGTCTTCTGTTTTTTTTTTTTTTTTTTAGAATCAATCAAGTCTAATTTGTGCTCACCAGATGCTCTTGGGTGCAGGTCATCTCCTGGAGCCTGAGTAACCCACCTGGTATCACACCCTAAAGAAAACTGGCTCTGCCTCTCCCAGCAGCTATAGGTTGTCAATAGTTCCTCAGCTAGGGCTGAGATTTCTTGTCTACCTCCCACATCCATGCTGGATTTTGTCTGGTTTGGGCTTGCACAGGTCTTATGCATGCTGTCACAAGCAGGGTGAGTTCATTTGTGCAACTGCCCTGTGGTGTCCAGAAAACACAGTTTCCTTGTATTCATCCAGCACTCTGGTTCTTACACTCTTTCCACCCCCTCTTCCACAATGGTCCTAAAGCCTGGGGAGGAGAGGGTATGTGTCCCATTTAAGGCTAAGCACTAACACTGTGTTCATATTTCTGCTTTCCAAATGGAAGACCATAAAATGTGAGCCTGAGACTACAGGTTCTTCATAATACAAAAGCAATAGAAAGGCCCGACACAGTGCTGAGAAAATGTTTTAATTGAACAATTATCCATCCAGCTTCAAAGAGTAGGGAAATACAATTCTTTTTTCCCATACCCTTTGAAGTCAGTGACATGTCCCCATTTTTTTTAAGACTCCGATGATGAGATCATTTAAATAGTCTTGCTCAATATTCTTTGCTTAAAATCACTATATTTTCATCAGCTCTAGAAATACTAAACAATCAACTAGATCTACTAATTAGAAGCAAGATATAGATTTGTGCAATTAGAGAATTTTTAAATGTTTGGTTAGATAATTCAGACAAAACCAAGAGTCTTTCATGTCCTTTTCCCCTAAATAACCAGGATTAGCTGTAGGGCTTCAGTGTTAACCTAACATCAATCCTCACTCAAATTATGCTTGGACTCTTCCCAGTGACAACTCTAGCATGGTTTGGTGCTTTGGTAACTATATTAAATGTAAGTGCAAACTGTGAAAAATAACAAGAACGCTTACATAAATTCAAGGTCTGAATACTGCATTTGGGGGATGTTTAATCATGTTTGAAAGGATGACTAACATCTACTTCAATGTGAGCAAGACTTTAAACAAATCAGAAATACCTCATGAGCCTGGCTAGCTTTATTCCTTAGCGACCCTCCTTTTTTACAGGTGAAAAGGTTTACATCAGATTTCCCCTTGTTATAACCTCTCAAATGTTGTCTGGACCAGCAACCCACTCTCTTTAAACAAATACCATTCAACTAGGAAACCATGAGGTTTTATTGTGCTATAAAATAGACCAGACATTTCTAAACTTTCATAGGAATGAACCTGCCTAAATCTTTACTAAAATTAGTTTCAAAATAAACCGTAGGCTCCAAGTTTCTCCAACAATCAGAATCCTTCATCCTTCATCATACTTGCTCTCTAGCTCTTTATTCTTCTAGAACTACCTTGCAGAAAGTTTCTCCAGATGCATATTTATAATAAGAATAAAGTTTCCACTTCTGTTGTCTACCAGGATATGAGAATGGAGAAAAAGGCTAGTTTCATTCCCACATACATTCATGTTTGTCAAATTCTGTTTCCAGTTCTCTAGCCCACTATTGGCCCCTGAATTATGACTGAATTCTTATGGATCATAGACACAAAAATCCTGAGTTTTGCCAAAATCATCCTTGTTTTGAAAGAAACAGATCTCCTTTTATTGCAGTCAGAAAGTAATTGTTAATTTTCTCCTGTTCTAGATACCCTCAAGGAATGTGTGTCACATGCATGATTGAGATGTATGTATGGGTGCATGTGTTGGGATGAGATGAGCTATAAATTATCACTGGGACAAGGCAGACACAAAGTACTGTAATACAAAATGGATTGTTCTCAAATATAGCCAGTCTGCAATGGGGTTCAGAAAAAATGGCATGAAGTAGGTAAGATTTAAAATCTTTCTTGGACAAGGGTATACCTCAGTGACTGGGGAGTTTAGCTCAGTGACACAGCAATTGTCTAGCATGTCTGAGGCCCTGAATTTGACCCCCAGTATAGTATATGTATATATCTGTCCTTAAGGAGTGGGTACAAATAAGAGAAAAAAGCATAAATGTGAAGAAAACGTTCATGGAACCATCATTTCACTGGGACAAAAAAAATTAAAGAAAAATGGGGCTGGAAGGATGGCTCAGTGGTCAAGAGCGCTGACTGCTCTCTCAGAGAACTGGAGTTTGATTTCCAGCACTCACATGGCGGCTAATGACCATCTACAACTCCAGTTCCAGGGTATCCAGCACCTTCTTCTGAACTCCATGGATGTTGCATGATGTAGGTGCACTTACATGCATGCAGGCAGCACACTCAGACACTTAAAATAAAAAAAAAATAATTTTTCTTAAAAAACTGAAGAAAGATAAAAATCAAAATATTATGAATCAACAACTACATGTTCAGTCCTCTAATTCTCAGAATATTATGTGGGTAATAATAATCATCTTCATTTTATATATGAGGAAATTGAGGCACAGAGAGATTTGGCAAAAATCACACATCTAATAATTGGTGGATCCATACTTTTATCCTGTACAGTGTGGTTCCAAAGCTCCTATGTGCTTTTCCATCATATTAATAAATTTTAAACTTGGTATGCAAGAATCACCCAGACAATAAGTACCCATATTGTAAAAATGCAGATTTCTAAACTCCAACCCCAAAGATTCCGATGCAGTAAATCTAAGATAAGACTAAGGCGCCTTCATTTCTACCACATTTCTCAAGTGTCCCTCATACAGAAAATCTAGGAACCACATGATCCTGAGGTAGACCACCAGTTCCAAATGGAACAAGGATGGGCTTAAACATATTTGACGATGAGTATTACAGATTGAATTGTTCCTCCACAATTCATTTGTTGAAGCCCTAACCCCCAATGTGACGGACTATATTTGGAAATGAGACATTTAAAGAGGTAGTTAAGGTTAAATGAGATCATAAATGGGAGGGCCCTAACCCATTATAGCTGATTTCAAAAAAGAAAGAGGCACCAGAGATGTCCATGCCCAGAGAAAAGGACATATGAGGACATGGTGAAAGGCAGCCATCACAGCTCAGAAGAAAAAGAACTTGCTAACACCTTGATTTGGAACTTCCAGAACTGTGAGAAAATTAATTTCTGTTGTTTAAGCTCTCAGTCTGTGATATTTCTCTACAGAAGCCCTAGTAGACTAATGTAATCATCTCAGTTAACTTCTTGCTTCTCCTACTATATTCATTTGTCATGTATGTCCCAAGGAAGATTCCTAATTATCATCATGGTCATAAAAGTTCACATCGATATGGTATTTTATAATTTACAAAGCCTTTCTTATGTTCAGCTGCGCTTGAACTCTGTAACAGCCTGTGAGTTAACCAAAACTCAGTAAGACAATAGGACTTGCCTGGGTTTCTTACATGTTGTCAAACTAAATTCAGAATGTCTGACTCCAGATCTTAATCTTACTTTTCCTTCATTATAAACATATACACCATGAAGTTGATTAACATATAAAAGGCCCATATGAGGAAATGCCTTTATTTAGCTCCAGGGATTAAATATCTCTACCTATATTTTCTAGTCAAATAATATGTGGTTTCAGTAACTCAAGTGATTTATCTGAACATCAGTAGCAAAGATAAAATCAAAACACCGAACAAGAGTCCCAGAGTCCAGTTCTCATCTTAAACAGCTACCTGGGCAGTAATAAGATACTTCATCTTGTGTGGATTAGGATTATACTTTTAATCCTTTAGGGAACTTTGGGTAGTCTTTAGACACGTGATTCCATTTAGGAGGACTTCTAAAGAACTTGAGAGCCATTTGCTTTGCTCAAATAATATGCTATAAATTTGTAGAATGCTTAGCTATATAACGGAGTGCAGACTAGTAAAAAGAACTGTAAATAGAAAAAGTGAAAGTAATAAAAGACAAAATTCTTTCTTTCATTTTTCTCTCTTCTAGACTTCCTTTGAAGACAAAGGCAAAAATATGATAATTTTGTATTGGTATTCATGAAAAGTATTATCAACATTGTCTAATGATTCTCTACAGATCCAGTTCACAAAAGTAGACTTGAAGTCTGCCTGATTCACACAGCACCATTTATTTTTTAACCAAAGTCTCATTTCCCCCCAAGGCCTTTTGTCAGTTTGTACCCTCTAAGAAACAGATGTCTAGACAGAATTAGACATACTAGAGATTGCCTGAGGGAAGTGCCTGTGAACGATAAGGGAAGACAGCGAAAGCAAGAAGTTTCATACTGCGACACAAGTCTGACCCTAGTGGGGGAGGGAGAACAGAGGAGACTGAGGTAGAAAGAACCTTAGACACCTTAGAACCTTAGCACAGTTCTAAGGAAGTTTCAACCAAGCCAGTGCTGAGTCCCCAGGTTGAAGACATGTGCTAAAAGAGTTCCTTTAAAAGATGTCCTTTAAAGTGGCCACTGATCTGTAGCATTACCCCTGCTGACACTGAATCAAAGAAGCCCTAGGAAGTGTTACTCCAGTGCAAACCAGGAATGGATTCAGGCAACAAAGGGCCCAACAGTCAGTTGTGCTCCACATAGCAGAAGACTTGGACAGCGTTTTTTAATGGTTACCACAGTTCACCCATTTTTCCAGACAGATATGTACCTTTATGAAAGTTTGCATGCAGTTCTCCCTATGAGCCTTCTCTTGAAGGAAAGCTTGTAAGAGAGGTCAATGAGATGAACCAGAGACCCAGGTGCTTTAGTAAAACTGATGTTCATTCTCTCTGACCTGCATTACCCAGTCTAAGTCCCCTGAAACCTCAGCTATCACCTGGACAAGCCGTAGTATCCTGCCTTGTGCTATGACACAAACTCTCATTCCTATGGGCCTCAGCCCTCAGCAAGCACACCTTTCTCAAGTCAAGGATGTTGTTTGCATTTCACAGGGAGGCAAAAGGATGAGTGGCAGGAGGCTCCCAAGTAGATCACCATACATAGCATGCCTCTGGGGAGAACAGTGCAGCCTCCTCCTGTGATCAATGTGCATTGCCCCGGCACAATATGATGACAGTTCTTGCCAGCGGATCTCTGCTCACAAGTTTTCCAAAGCTCTCTGGTGATAGCCATGGCTTATAGTTCAATGAGACACTTGGCTTTGTTTCCTGACAAGAATATATTTTCTAGGATCCTGCTGCCCTGCAGAACTCAGAGTTTCAGAAACAGAAAACAAAAATCTGATGGGAGTTCTCGAGAGTTAAGAGCAACTGAAGCCATCGCAGATTCCACCCACTAGTGGCCATTTTCTTCTTCCAAGTAGAGACATAACACCATACAAGGTCCCTGATTAGCCCAGATTTCCATGTCAATACTCCAGTTGCAACAATGCCCTCCCCCAAGTTTTTGTCTATAGATAAATAGTGCTAAGAGAGAAGAGTTCCCAGACAGACCGCTGAAAGAAAGAGAAACACCCTGAGCTCTTCACTGAAGGCTGGCACTGCCTCCTTTCAGAGAGCCACTCATCAGCTCTTGCATCACTGTGTCTGTAAAGCTGCTCAGGCTGCTAAGGCCGTCTTTGTAGGGCCATGTAATATGAGAGTGTCCTCAGATCATGGGTCCCATCCTGCATTTCCGTCACTGTGAAACCGGATGCCTGTTCAGGGGTTATATTGTGTGAGATTCCGTATTGGTGGATCAGGCATTCTCCAAGCCTGTGGATTTGCCTGTGGTATTGCAGTCAGGAAAGCTAAGCTTGTGTCCAGAATGGGCATCTACATCTGTGAGGACAAACCCTGAGTCCTTATAGTTGACTCTAAATGACCAGGTGGCCACCTGGTTCCATGAAGAACCAGTAACATGCCAACGTTTGTCTCTGCTACTAATGTTACTTCTTTCATAACAGGTACTTTTTGTGCAGCCACTACATGTGCAACCAACGTGTTCCAGCTCGTCTGCATGATTTAACCCTAGAATTTCTTGTGTCCAGTCTTCCGGGGCTTTTCATTTGAGGGCCCTGAGCAGACAGCCAGGATTCAGGCCATTGGCCAGGGATGTATTTCCTGGGCCATCAACTTTCCACCAAAAGTTGATGACTAAGAGCATTGTTTATAGCTCTACACAGTGGGAAGATTTTCCTTCTCCACAGCCTTTCAAGGCTTTCCTTGAATATGGTTGTGATGCAGCCATGGCCATTTTCAGCCTGTACTTATATAGAGAATGTAACCACTCAAAAATCAAAAGTAGACTTTCTTTCCTTAGTTTGGTCAGCCTCCCACCCCCCATGGCCAAAGGAGCAAGCAGAGAAGGACAACAAAATTGGTGTAAGGAACGTGCCAGCATAAACTACTTAACTGTGGCCTTTGTCCCGCTCAGGCTCAATCCCTGATGCATCATTTCCATATTACACTGGACTAGTTCTGAGCCTATTCATTTTGTGATTAGATGTACCCATTAGAACCCAGCTTCTAATGCACAATTCTAGACCGATGGTCACTTGGTGCACAGTAAGAAAACTATTCTGCCTCTACCTGTCCCAAAAACTCAAGAGCTTTTATTCAAAGACACATAATTATATGAAGCAAATAGCTTTGCTCCAGAATCACTGCATTATTATTCTGCCAGTGATACTTATCTTAAAACACTGCATCCTGAGCCGGGTATGGTGGCACACACCTTTAGTACCAGCACTCAGAAGACAGAGACATATTTCATCACTCTCTGAGTTCAAGGCCAGCCTGGTCTACATAGTAAGATCTTGTCTCAAAAAAAAAAAAAAAAAAAAAAAAGGGAACCTGCATCTTTCCCCACTGTTGACACATCCAACCCAATAAGATCTGCTTAGACTGTACAGCCCTGATGGCAGAGTTGTATGTGTCGTAGTCTGGACCTCCTTGCTCAAAGATGGCAGCTTTTCCACCATAGTTTATAGAACAGTGTTTATAGATTTAACATGTGTTGCCTCAAGAACACAAAGAGGCCTCCTAGGTACTTTACTCCCTTCTTCATGATAACGAACAGAAGTTGTAAATATTTCAATTTATAGGAATATCTTTTCATATTTTGTCCACTAGCTCTCTAAAAACTTCACTGAAATGTCAAATCCCCAAATCTTCATAATATTCATTTCCAACCTTCTTGAACACCATATCTCATCAAGGCCTTGAACATACTAGCCCCTTATTGCTAATGCCTAAAATCAGCACGATGCCCTCACTGTAACTTATCTGTGGACCATGTAGGTAGTCCAGCACTCTTCAAAGTGTATAAAGACAGAGAGCTGAAGAATATAGACCTGAGGCCAAAAGGTAAATGAATATTATTGTCTGACTCACGGGAATGTGAATTGTCCCTAATTTTTACTTCTTACTAGAATAGAAAATAACACACTGTATCAGTTGCAACATACTATGTGTCTGAGGCCTTATTCATCTACTTTATCAATTACACAATGTCCAGGAAACAGCTGCAAGTGGAACTACTACCTGCTTGACCTTGATCTCCTAAATGTCAAAGAAGATACCCAGTCTTAAACATGGTTTATCCGCAGCACACAGAACAGCATCTAACATTTAACAGACATACTGTTTTATTAAAGTATGAAGTTCTGGAATATGCCTACTAATTTGGGTAGATTTAGAGGACCTGACTTTAGCTCATAGGGTTATTATGAGCTTTAAGTGGTTACTAATTTAAAGCGTTTAGAATGAGAGTCGACTCATAAAAAGCACTCAGTAAGCCTTATCATTTGCATTTTCTCAGGTCACAGAGAACCATCAGTCATAACAAGGAGATGGGACATTAGGCTAACTCCTTGATCAGTGGCTTCAACAAAATACAAGAGATGTGTGTTGGAATTTAAAGTGAAAGTACTTGGAATGTTTTTCTTTCTAAATATATTTTTATTTTATATGTATAAGTGTAGTGTATTGCCTGCATGTGTGTATGTGCACCCATGCAATGACTGGAGTCAGAATTGGAATTGGAATTAAGGACTGTTATTTGCCACCATATGGGTGCTGGGAACCTAACCCAAGTCCTCTGCAAGAGCAGTCAAGTGCTCTTAACCACTGAGCCATCTCTCCAGCCCCAGAAAGTTTTTCTTGAGAATATGAAGCTTTTAAGAAACACTAAAAAGAAAAAGAATGGTAAAGATAAAAGAAATTACATATAGAAATGGACATTTAACCCAGTGGAAGGAAAAAGTGTTTGCTACTAGCATTGCTGTTTTGAAGATAATTTCATTAAATCACAAAATTGAGATTATTAATAAATATTTTTCATTAATAATAAAATCAAGCATGGTTTTGAAATAAAATAAATGAACATGTTTGTACACTCTAGCCATCTCACAAAAATGATGTTTTCTGGGGCCAGGAGTGGTGGCACATGCTGTTAATCCCAGCACTTGGGAGGCAGAGGCAGAGGCACGCGAATCTCTGTGAGTTCAAGGCCAGCTTGAACTACATAGTGAGTTCCAGGCCAGCTGGGGCTACAGGGAGACCCTGTCTCAAAAGACAAAAAAAAAAGAATAAAAATAATGTTTTCTGGGGGTCTAGGGCTGGAGAAATAGCTCAATAGTTAAGAGCACTGACTATTCTCACAGAGGACCTGGGTTCAATTCCCCACACCCACACGGCAGCTAACAACTCCAGTTTCAGGGAATCCAACGCCTTCCTCTGATCTCTGAGGGCATTGCACGACGTGGGTGCATTTACACAGATGCAGGCAATACACTCATACACGTAAAATAAAAAATAAAATATTTTTAAAATGATGTTTTCTGTCACTTAACTACCTGTTTTGATATAAACATAAATGAACCAAGCACTTAATAGGCTAAGGCAGGAAGATCTCATGTTTAAGGCTAGCCTGGGCTACATGAAAAAACTGTGTCTCTAATAAATAAAAATTCACATTTTTAATTATTTTAACTGGTGTGGCAGCCAGTACAGGAAAATTAAAAGACACAAATGATAATAGAGCACACATACACACCTCTCTTCTTTAAGACAGGCATCATTCTTCTTGTATAACACTGATTTGAGAGGACTCAAAGCTTCTGTACTCTGACACTAGCTTAGTGATCAAATTTGAAATGATTTTGATAACTCCCAATTTCATAAAACTTTCACAGTAATTGTCACAGGGACAGAGCTTTGAAATAAGCTATGAAATGAGACCTCCTAAGAAGGAATTCACACCTGTTACTTTGAAGAGAGCTCGAAAGGGGGTTATTGGGACAAGATGGAAACAGGGCTTCTTTCACTTAAAAATGTTAAGCCTTCAGTGTCCACTCTTGCCCTGTGTGCCATCTCACAACCAGACTCTTATGGCCTCAAAACTTGAGACATTTCTCTGCTCTTTGACCGTATTTCTTTGATGATAGAGCTTTCCAGAACAGAATCAGAAAACTGAATTTACTCCACCTGTGAGTCAGTTCCTTTTGATATCTAAATGGTTTGAGACAAAGGCAAAAGTAGGGATAACTCCCAAGGGTAACCAGTAGAAACTCTCTCTTCCTGAGCGACTCTAGTCTACTGGGCTGTGTTCCAGAGCATGGGTTTCTTTCGTAACAGCACTGCTATGGCCTTTGCTATAACACTTGTAAGTCAATTCACCTGAGAGACCAAGAGCTAAACTGGCTGAACGGTCTGAACTGCGAAAGTTGGAAATGAACCCAATAGTCGGGATCTGTTTCATAAATAAACAGACGTGCGACCCTGTCGAGTCAACAGCAGCTGTAGGGGAACTAGCACTTGGTCTCTCTTCTGGAGTAGTGGCTTTTTAAAGAGAGCTCAAGGAAAGCTTTGTAGCATTTTATAATGCTAAAAAAAAAAAATCTTTAAAACACATAAAGACAGAGTGCTTGCAACATCAGGGCTTGAGGATTGTAGCTCAGTATTGAAGTATCTTCCCAGAATGTACAAGGCTCTGGGTTCAATCCCAAACACCTCAGAAGAAATGTGTTTGCTCAATAGAAATCCAGTATCAACCTTACAATGTGGCTATTTACCAAGTGGGGAATACTAAGTCTGACACCACCTGTCTCGCCATGATTAAAATAAAGGTAAATGAGTGTCCCTCCTAAACCCTTTGGTTCTGCTCGTGTGACCCAAGTCTCTCCTGGTATTCGTTGCCCAGAAATGTCAGGTGATAGGGCTGAGAAACTCAGTACTTAACTGTATGAGAACTCAGACAGTGATTTCCAACCTCTTTGAAGTTGTGACGTTCTGTTTTCTTTATTGGATTTCATTACCAACCCTCTAGCAATATCATCCCCACATGCCCAAGAGAAAAATGCATCATAGGATCAATTTTTAAAACACATGCATCTATTACTATTGT
This sequence comes from Eospalax fontanierii, assembly GCA_035773235.1. Classification (NCBI taxonomy): domain Eukaryota; kingdom Metazoa; phylum Chordata; class Mammalia; order Rodentia; family Spalacidae; genus Eospalax; species Eospalax fontanierii. Next base: position 179,434,538 of record CM069524.1, on the reverse strand, counting down.
GTTTCAAGGTTTTGTTTATTGTTTTACATATAATTACCTCTCCTTTGAAGACTGAACCACCACACAGCTTAGGCCAGAATTAACTTCCCCTCTGATGTATTCTTTAAACCTTTATGTAAATCTGTGTGATGATATTTAACATAGTTTTGCTTATTTTACATCTTTCTCCCCTTGTTTAAATGCAAGGGCTATGCCATATTCATCTTTTTTTGTTGTACAGAATTTCTAGCACAGTGCTTAACACAGAAAGGTAATCAATAAATAGTAGTTGAATTAGCTAATTAATTAGTAATGGTCTTAAAGGCAGAACATACAAGGATGATAAAAATATTAACTAGAGAATAACTGTTCTAGTCATTTAAAAATTATTCCTGCAAGACTCTCTGTTTTAGAACTCAAATGCAGTAAGAAAATGGACAGTTTTTTTTTAAAAATAAAACAACAACTTGTAAACTTTGAATCCTACATAAATGTGTGCAGATGTCACTGGAGCTTATTATGCAGTAAACTATAACAAAAAGTTTCTGAATTTGTGCATCAGTAGTCTGTGACAACAAGAAGAAACTTGGCTCATTAGGATGGGAAGACCATGGAAGGAATAATGAATGGAAGTATGTTAACAAGAAGTCATCCTGCAACACAGTGGAAGTCTAGTTTGGGAAAGCTAGGCCTTGCTGAGGTCTTTTTCAAGTACCTGTTTTTCTGTTTTGGTTCATAAACAACCATTTCTTTATATGCTTATGATTCAGACAATTCCATATGATGTTCCCAGAAATGCATGCTACAAGTACAAAACATATAGGCTTGAAGGGTCAAGGAAATGTGTGTTACATTTGAATAACTCCACTGACATTTGGAAATGACCATTGGTAACATTGTTATAAGCTTCAGTAGTTCTGGAAGAGGCAATAAAAATATCAGAGCAATTTGACAAGCTACTGTGGTTCAAATAGATACTAGAGGTAGCCAAAGTTCACAAATTATGTCAATGAAGCTGGATTCCATTAAGTCAATCAGTAACTAAGGAAATAGTTAATTGAGATACAATCTCAAACTCGAAAAACAGGAAAAATTAAAGAAAAGAAATAATCACATTTCTCGATAGTCCATGCTATCAGACAGCAGTATCTGATGTCTGGAGGACAAGGCAGGCATACTTCAAAAATGGAGAAGGAGGCTGAGGCAGAAGTAATTCCATAATAAGCAGTGAAATAGGAACCTTTCTGAGAAGCAGATGATGTCTTCACTGAAGAGAATGGCCTAAGAACAACTAGAATCTAGTTCCCCTGCTGCACAGATGGTCTGCCCGGTGTTGCATGGCTGGTAAGTTGCAAAGCGGGTTTCCAAAACAAGGTTGAAATCAAAGCCAATGTCTTCTAACTTGAACTACTTTCTGCCAGAAATGAGAGAGTAATTAGGTCGATAACAAGTTGCCAGGCGTCTCTTTACCTGATTCTCAAAGAGGACTCCTGAGTCCATTCCATTCTGCACACTCAGAAGTCCTCCTTGCCTAGTCTTCGCAGTACTACTCTCGTTGCACAGCCCTCCTGGCAAAGAAAGATGGTTTCTGACATAGCCATATCCTCCTACTCCATCTGGATTCCGACCTGCTTTGGTGGAATTAGTGAAACAGAAAAGCCGTGATAATTGGAATACAATGTATAAGTACAATGAAAGAGATAGTAAATGGTACCACAGGAGTGGGCCAGTCATGTAGGAAACAGCGTACTCAGAAGAATGATTAGGGAAGACCTAGTAAGTGATTTATTCACAGTGGTCTACATAGTTAGGAATATTAAAGCACCAACACATCACCCCTTCCTCTAGGTCTGAAGAAATTACTGCCAAAATCCAGAAAGAAATGTATAGAAGAGGGCTACCTGGAGAAATTCTATTTTAGTAGGCTAATGCAGCCTCTACCAAAGGGCTAGAGGAGAGGATGTTGGGAAAATATTCCCCTCCAAGTTTCTTCCAGGGCCTCCACCAGTTCCAGGCCACCAGAAAGCTAGCAGGCAAAGAAACGTTTTAATGCTGTGCAAAAATGTCAGCCTCTGAGGATACAGAGCAAGTAGAACACAGTCAAGGGGAATCCCACAGGAAGCCGAGAACAGCCTAACACAGGCAGCAAAGGGATGAGCTGGGGATTCCAAGACTCTTTAAGAAGAGATGCTATCTGAGGTGGGCACTGGGGATGAGTGGGGATGCACAGCACAGAGAAGTTGTGGCATTGCAGGCAAAGGGATCTGGGAGATGTAAGGAGCATGCACGGTTTATTTAGAAAATCAATCTCATTGGGCAGCATACGATAGCTGCAGATGAGGTGAGCCTAGAGACAATAGTTACGACGAGATTATAAAATCGTCATCTCTGAGAACCCACTTAAAGATTTCAGAAAGGAAGTAGCATGAGCTTAGTTAGAAAAAGGCGACCAGCAGAACAGGGCTTCTTAAACGTTTTCCACTTGTGACCCTGTTTCCACAAGAAATTTTCATTTGACCCTCGAGGTACAGATACATAAAAGTAAACCTTTCTGTAATTGCAGAAAGGTTTGTAGGTACAAATATTGTAGCTCACACAATACAGGAGTCTCGGTCTGCCCAGTGCTCTGGGCAGCAGTCTTTGGCACCTGTGGCGTGGTGGCACACCCAGTGAATTGTACATGTTGTGTCTTAGAGCCAAGGTGAAGTGAAGCCATCTCATACCACGTGGGTGAGCACTGCCAGACACGCTTCACACTCATTATGCCTTTCCGTTGAATTCATTTTTGGCCATTCTGCATTTAGAAATGTTTACTGTTGCAAAAATGTTCATGGTCCCACATTCAGTTAAACAACCCCATATGGGGTCACACCCCAGAGTTTAAGGAGCTGTAAACTGGAGCACCAAGGTCCGGAGCAGGAAGATCATCCAGGAAGTCCTCAGCACAGTCCAGACAAGATGATGGCGATGGCCCACAGCAGTGGCAGCAGGAATGAGATTTTGACCTGTTGTGAAAATAGAAGTAATATAACTTGATGACCCCAACTGTGAGGAGAGCCAAACAAAACAGATCCTAGATAAGCATCCAGTTCCTGGCTTAAGAAGTTAGATAGATGGTGGCTCTATAAATCAGAAGAGAGAATTTAGAAGTCTGATCCATGCGAGACTACTTCGATTTTAGCTTTATCAGCCTGAGTTTGTTGCGCCTGTGGGTCGATGCTAGCAATGGATAACTGACTCTCACCCAGACTCTGGAGCCAATGTGGATGCCATTTTTTTAATTTATAAAAAGCAGAGGTAGACAGATGGCTCAGTGATTAAGAGCACTGGCTGCTCTTGCTGAGAACCTGGGTTTGGTTCCCAGCACCCACATGGCAGCTAACAACCATCCACAACCAGTTTGAAGGGATCTGACACCTTCTTCTGACTTCTGTGGGCATTGCATGTATGTGGTCTACTTACATACATGCAGGCAAAACACTCATACACATAAAATAAATATAAATTTAAAAAATCTAAAAACCTTATATAAAACATGCCCACCCCATTTTTCTGAGCCTCTGTTAGTAACAAAGGAAAGCTGTGAGTCATCGTACGTTGAAATAAAACACAGCACATGTCAGAAACAGACACTACTAATACCCTTACTACGGGAAGGAGGGTTGTTATTTGGTTTTTGATAATAGATGTAACTCAGAATTTCATAGCAGTTTTGAAGTGTTGTTTTTTCTTACAAAAAAATAAACAAAAAAATCTTAAGTTTTGGTAGAGTAAGGACTGTTTGTCCTTTAAATTTAAACTCATTCATTTCTGTAAATAGAATTTGAGTTTCCCACATACATTTCATTCTATTTTATGAATTCATGACCCAGTGACGTGTAATTATTTTTCAACTAAGGCATTTGTTAATACTGTGACCAGCAAAGTTTTTAACTTCATAGTAGGTACATAAAAATATTAAAGAATCAATAAATAGGTAGGCAGATGGATAAGTGAAGGCAATAGACTTTATTAAATTGGTTTTGGTTTTGTTATAAGCCTTATATGCACATAGGAAGTGTAAACACACGAGGGACTTAAACCTGTCTAGTTTTCTTTATTAGTGGAAGACAGCCAGAATGATTCCGATGACTGCCAGATTCTCCCTTCAGTCCCGCTTCCTCAACTACTTTGTGTAAGAACTAGCAGGTTTGCACTCCACTAAGCCCCAGATTCAGTTCATAGGTGCATGGTCTCACAGCTTGATATCCTTTGTGTAGTTCTCAGCCTAATTATTGGAAAGTTTTAGAAACCTGGTTCTGATTATCTGACAGCAATGGGAAGTCTGCCATTAATCACACATAATAAGACACGCTGAGCCAATTGAGTTTTGACTCCTAACTTTATTCATGCCCATTATGTGACTTAATATACCTACTTAAAGTTGTGTGAGGCTGACGATGTGATCGGTGGTAGAGTGCTTATCTCACATTCACAATGCTCTGGGTTTGATCCCAGTAGTAAGGAAAAAATACTGACTGGACTCTGTTTTGTTAAAATTATCTTTCAAAGTTTTATCAAAATCAACTTTCAAAAATGCTCTTTTGTGTGGTTGTACAGTTTATGAAATCTGAAATGATTCATTGATGTGCTTCATGAAGCAGGGACTTAGCATCTGATTTTGCTAAAAAGCATTGACTCCTCATTTGGACCACAGGTAAGTAAACACAGGATCCACACCTGACATCTCTATCTTTATTCTGTGTCTAGCTATATCCTTTCCGTTGCTGAAGGCACAGAGATAAATAATTACCCTAAACTTGCAGTCACCTGGGATTCCAGGCAGAACAACACTTCACAGGACAGACCCCTGGCCAAGAAGAAGACAACTACCCATGATGCAAAGCTGGATACTGGAGCTGAAATGATCATTTTGTAGGAGCCAGACTGATCCCTTCAAGTGATGACAGCCATAAGGACTTTATCAGACTACCTTAGTATCAGAACTGAGTCAGTGATCAGACTACACCTTGACCAGGACATTGCTCTAAAACATGGCCCCTTTCTGTCTCCTTCCCAGTGTGGTCACATTGAATAAATCTCCTTTGCTTTTTGCTGTTACTCATTTCTTTAATTGGTGTCTGGGGCCACGTGACCAAGCCTAACCTGTTGGGCTGCCAGAGCCCTAAAAATTACAGGTCCATGCATCACCATGACCTTTCCCTCCCTCCAACTTCATGCAGTTTCTTTGTCTCCCGCAGACCTTGAATTTGTACTTTTAATGCACATCCACCTAACCTCCCAGTTCACGTAACACATGGAAACATTTTTTTCCTAATTCCTACTTCTCCGAGTCAGGGACTAAAGAAGGCTAGATGCCTCAAGTTTAATCACTCAAATCATTGATCGCTGGGTAAATTGACCTTACCTGTAAATTATCTAAGTAACAGGTAGGTGAGAGAGTAATGAAAATAACACATTTTAAACTTTCGTTAAATATTTGAAATACAGTATTTTACTTATGTAACTTTTAAAAGACACAATCTACATCCTGTCATCTATGAGTTTTTCTCTGCACCAAATATAGTATTAGTTACCAATAGATTGAAGAAATTGTCCCATACATATTTCCTGCTTTCAAAATTTTTGTATCCAATTTTTCTACAATGAATCTAAAACTGCCATATAATAAATTAATCAAAACATCCCATATTTGGGGCTTTAGTGTAAATTACATAAACTTGTGATGTTGTACATAAACATTTTTCCGTATCTGTGTTCCCCATCTTTGTATTCAACCAGTTGGAGAAAAAAATTGTACTCAATAAAAATAAGTTCAAAAACATCGCATCTGTGGTGAGCACAGGGAAGCTTTCTTTCTTGTTATTAATCCCTCATCAGTATACTGTAAGAACTATTTACATAGCACTTGCCTTATATTAAATACGGTAAGTGATCCAAGTAATCTGGGATGATTTAGAAGTACATGTGAGGACATACACAGGGGATTTTGCAAATATTACAGTATTTTATGTGACATCTGAGCATCTTCAGAGTAGTATCTAAGGAAGATCCTGGAATCAGTCGTCCATGGATACTGTGTGTGTGTGTGTGTGTGTGTTTGTGTGTGTGTGTGTGTGTGTGTGTGTGTGTAGTCAGTCACAATTGAAGAAATGGTTTTTTAAAGCTTTAATATCTTATGAATAAAAAAAAATCCAACTTCAACCTTTTGAGATAAATTGCTAGTTACAATGTAGACTATTTAAATACTAATTGTGTGTTTGTGTCATTCTGAACAGATTGGTAACAAGAACTGAAATATTTGGTTTGTTTTCCTGTGACACAACTGGGTGAAAAGCAGAACTGCACAGAGGTTTCATAATGAAACTTCAAACCACATCAGACGTGTCTGCTGTCAGGTTTTGTTACGTTCCCCCTAACTCAACCCAGACTCCCTGAGGTTGGCTAACAGGGCAAAGTTTGAGTCAAAACCACACCCTTCCTTTGAGCTTTAGGGATCCATGTAGCTGTCTAGAGAAACCAAAAGAAATGTTGGGTTTTTCCTCTAGATTGGTCGGCCCATCACATTCAGTGTTTATACAAATTCCAAATTCATCACAAAAATGCAAGAGGCAGGGAAGTCTGCAAGTTCTGTTGCTCACAAAATAAGGCACTGATGTTTAAGGCTTACTAAGAGAAGGGGCAAGTTAGGAAGGAGGTAGGGCAGAGGGAGACAGAAAAAGGAAAATTAACAAAGGAATAATCCAATGAGGAATGTGTGTTGCAGCCAAAGATTGCAATTACCAAAATTCGATGGTTCTGAGATCCAAGGGGAAAAAATTCACTTCCAACCTGATCATGCTCACTTGCTCCAGGCTACGCGTCTGTTCAGAAAGGCTGTATCTGGCTGCCCGTCTCTACCACTCATTCATTGCTACCTCAGCTCTGCCTGTAACAAACCGGAAAATAATTCCCATCTCGGCTTCTCAGCCCTTTGCTATGTATTGGTCAGCACTTGCTGTCAACTTCACTTTAGGTGCTGTAACAGATATTTACCTGATGCTATGGATGAATGCTCCTTCCTCATTCCTGTTAAGTCCTTTAGTTCAGGATAGTAGACAGCACAGTGGCCACTTTTGCATACCTTTACTAACTGATTTCCAGGGGTGAAGAAAAGACTGTGACGGGTTTGGGGTGAGGGACGGGGCAGTGATGAAAATCAAGCCTAGCGGATGCTCCTTTACCCCATGCCCTTTCAGATGTGCAGCCTCTGGAGACCCTGTGTTCTGGCCCGCTGTTGACTAGGCCAGGAGCAGAGGCAAAGGTCTCTTTTTTTTTTTTTTTTTTAACATTTATATGTGTGTGTGTGTGTGTGTGTGTGTGTGTGTCTCAGAGAACAACTTACAGGAGTCAGTTCTTCTGCTGTGTGGATTGCAAGAACTGAATTTGATTCATCAGATTTGACAGTAATCCCCTTACTTGCCAAGCCATCTCGCAGACACAGACTGACTTCTTTAATTTTATTTATTTACTTACTTACTTACTTATATTTTATGTGTATTAGTGTTTTGCCTGCTTATACATAAATGTGCCACATGCATGTAAGTCCTTGGAAATCAAAAGAGAGCACCGGGCTCTGTGTAACAGGAGTTACAGATAGTTGCAAGCCACCATGTGGATGCAGGGAATCAAACCCAGGTTCTCTGCAAGATCAGTAAGTGCTCTTAACCACTGAGCCATCTCTCCAGTACCCACTCTGACTTCTTGATTTCTCCCAACTGAGTTTAAGCTTACAATTTTTATTTATTATTATCTCTTTTTTCTTAGCATGCAAAATAATGGGTTTCCTTACAACATAGTAATTTCATACATGTATCTCATCATACTTTGCTTTTATTTGCTCATCCGCAGATACCTTCCTCCCTTGATGACCCCTTCCTTCCTATAGAGTCCCTCATTCTGAATTCCTGTCACCAGTATCCCATTACGCTCTCTCTTATTCCTACCTCCTCCTCTCCTCGTCATAGTCCCCTCTCTATTTTCATGCCATACACAGACAGAGGGAGAGACAGAGAGAGGGAGAGAGAGAGATGCATGCATGTGTTCACATATTGAAGTGTATATAAATTTAAACCCAGATTCCACTTCTGGGAAGAATTAGGTAATACTTGTTCTCCTAGTCTAACTAATTTCACTTAGTGATCTAACTCCATCCATTTTCCTGCAACTATCATGATTTCATTTTTCCTCATAGCAGAACAAAATTCTATTGTATATATGTACCTTATGCTCTTTATCTAGTCATCTATTGATGGACTCCAGTCTGGTACCATTTCATTAAGGTCTTTGATTCATTTTGAGGTGACTTTTGTACAGAATGAAGCTCCAGAAAATTAGAAGTGATTTCCATCAAACTACATATAAAAATCCAACCATTTATCCTATGGTATGCTATGGCATTTGTACAGATTTCTAGATTCTTACAATATCATTCCAAACTATCCACCTGATCCTGCAATGAGCCCCCTTAGAATCTCTTCTCAGTAGAGAATCAGAACTTATCACACCCAGATTTTATGGCGGAAGGCTCCCTCATAGGGAAACCAGTGGGTTCAATACCACTAGATGTAACACTGGGGTTCCATAATGAAGCCAACTGCCACCATTCATCTAACCCACACTCTTAATTTTAGCCTTTAACAGCTTATCAGGTGATTTTTTTTAAATCAAAAGTCCATTTGAGGGACTGGAGAGATGGCTCAGTGGTTAAGAGCACTGGCTGTTCTTACAGAAAACCTGGGTTCCAAACCCAGCACCTACTTGGCAACTAACAAAAAGCCATAACTCCAGTTTCAAGGGATCCGACACCCTCATCTGCCCTCCCTGGGCATTGTACAACACAGGTGCACTTACACACACATGCAGGCAGAACATTCATACACAAAAAAACCAATCCATCAGTCCATCCATCCATCCATCTGTCCATCCATCCGTCTGTCAGTCCATCCGTTCATCCCTCTGTCCGACCTGAACCTCTCCTTTGATACCCCACACCCTCTTTTCCTGCATCTAAACTGGAATCAGACATTTCTTGATTAACAAAGTTTTCACAATGGCATCTTCATTCACTGATTTGTCTAGATAATTGTAAAGCCTGGTTTGTGCAATCAGCTTAACATTTTATTATTATTTTATTAAACTGAGTGGAAAACAGAAAAAAAAACAAATATTTGCAATTATTCAAGTAAGACAAAGTTGAGAATTATTAAGCAAGTTAAAATATTCAAAGCAAATAGTCAGCATCAGTTAAATTATTCTTACTCTGCTCAGCTAACAATAAATTGAAACCATTCTGTACAGAATAGAAAGATGTAGAAATAGAAAAACTAGACCCATACAATTGTGATTTGGGAATGAATATCAAGAAATCTAGGGATTATACTGCAAAGAGATCTCTCATTTTCATACATAGCTCTGTTGAAAGAATAAAATATGTGACCTGATTTCTTTATGAGAAAAACCGAAATTTAATCTGTTCTTCTGGTTTTCAAATCATGTCTTAGTGCCTCTTCTAATAAGCCGGAGAAGTGGAGTTTATTTATTTGCTCATTTATCTTTAACCATTGACATTTCATACTCATAGGTACTGAATTTTGATCATTCTCACCTCCTATTGCCCTCTCTCACTCTCCTCTCTCCTGCTGATACCTTTCTTCTTCCCAACAGACATGCCCACCCGACAACCTGTCCTAGTCAGTCGCTCGGTGGGACTGTCTTCCTGGGTGATTTGAATTGTGTCAACTTGACATTTAAAATGAATCATCACAGAACCTGATACTAAGGAATGGAGTAGGGCTTCAGTGTGATAAACTTGTCCGTGTGGCCCTCAAGCTTTGGAACCATTTTATGAGAGGAATGTGGAAGGTTTTGATGTGCTGGGCTGGAGAAGTTGCAGAATGCTGGAACCAGAGCTGAATGGGCCATTCTAGTGGGAGCCTGGAAGATGGCAATGCTGAGGAAGCACAGACAATGGGGGCCTGGCTCATGAGGCTTCAGAGAAAAATGAGAACTCTATTCCAAACTGGGATAGCGCCACTTGTGTGATATTTTAGCTGTGAATCTGGCTGCATTCCACCTGCATCCTGAGAGCTTGAGTGCAGCTAAGCTTGAAGATGATGGGATGATTTGTGTAGCAGAGGAAATTTCAAGGCAGGGTAGTCTTCAGCTGGTGCTGAAGAAGGAGCTGTAGTTGATAAAAGTCTGGCATTTTAGAGAAACCGCCTGTGTATATGGTAGAATGGGGAAAATACAGATCCTTACCCCTCAGTGGAGGCTCGATCTTGTGAAAATCTTTTAAGGAAAGAAGCTTAAGCTAAAGGGGTTTGCTGTTTCTCAAAAGCAACTGCCTAGGAAAGTGTTCCCTCAGGTCAGCACACTTAGCAGCTGATACAGGAATGGTCTGAGGGGGACAGGCTGCATCTCAAGTTGGCAGTAGAACTTGGCACTGAGCCATGGGTGCAAGCATAAGTATTCAGAGGCAGTTTGACACCATGTCCATAAGCAAAACAACAGTAGTAGGTATTCCTCTAAGGTTATGACCTCCCCAGCCACAAGCTCTTGACCAAGTTTACAGTATCACACATGAGTGTCCTTCTGTGGAACATACTTTAAGTATCATCAGAAAGCAGTTAGTCACTCCCATGATAGTCATTCTACGATTGCACCAGTGGACATACCTTGCCTGGCAGATTATTACTGTAGATTATGGGCTCCACAGCTGGGTAGAACCATTGATGGCTTTTCTCTCCTGGAAGTTTGCACAGAGAGCTAGAATTTAAAAGAAAACATGACTTTAGGAAATTCATGTTACACACACACACACACACACACACACACATACACATATACATGTTTAATCTATGCATGGAATATTTTTAGGGCATTCAGACCTTTCTGAATCAACCTCAAACACTAACAAGTATTAATTACTTGTCTCACCATTGTAACAAAGCCAACAAAAGCAACTTCAAAAAGGAAAGCATTATTGTGGCTCATAGCCCCAGCATACAGTCCATTAGGGCAGGGACGTCATGGCAGAAGGAGCTTGAAGGAACTGGTCATACTGCATCCACAGTCAGGAAGCAGAAAGCAACGAATGCCTCAGCTTTCTTCTGCCTTTTTCTTCAGTGTGGGACCTCACTCGATGGAATGATGCTGTCTAATTAACCTGATCTAGATAATCCCTCTCAAGCTTGAACAGAGGCTGCTCTCATGGGTGATCCTAAACTAAATTCTATCGAGCTGACTAGATTCTAGATTTTATTGAGATTAACTATCACAAACCTGCAAGATGGCTCAGTGGGTAAAGACACACTGGCTACCAAGTCTGGCGACTGGAATTCTATCCTTGGGACCTACATATTGAGAAGAAAGAGAAGACTCCCACAAACTATCCTCTGATACACTCTTGCTATGGTGTGAGCATGCATTCACACACACATACACACACACACACACACACACATAAATGCAATTTTTAAAAATTTCGAAGTAAGGGCCAGAAAGATGGCTCATCAGTTAAGAGTACTTGCTGCTCTTTCAGAGAACCCAGGTTCAGTTCCCAGCACACACATGGCAGCTAACAACCACCTGCAATTCCAGGTCCAGGGAACCTGACACCTCTTCTTACCTCTACTAGCACTGCATGCTGTGGTGTACATACATAGACACAGGCAGAACACTCATACACATAAAAAATAAATTGTTAAATCTTTAAAAATAAAAAACTTAGCTATTATCATAGACAACCAAATCAACTTGTCCTTTCATCCTCACTGTCCATTCAGAGGACCTAGTACTTGAAAAGAAGTCTGGAATGGGTCTTTCCAAAACAGCTCACATCTTCTGATTTTATCTGGTGATCTTTAGTCTTATTTTGCAATCAAACGTTCCAAAATGTAAGCATAGGAGTACAAATTCTGGATTTGGTTTAAAGTTGAAGTTGCCGCTCCTAGCAAAGTGCTTCTCTGAGAGAGGTTTAGCTAGCTGTCTCTTTTTCCCTACTTGATAGTTCTACTGTTCTTTACTCACCCTCCTCTTCATCAACCAGGGTCTAAACCAGGAAGAAATCAGGACAGGAAGTATCTGTCTGGCACCAGCATGATCTGGTTACTTCCAGCTGTAGCTAGTATCTACAGTCAACTATCTGTGGCTGATATTCAAAGCTGACTTATTTCCCCATGGCCCCATTCTTCACTGCCTTCGCGGTTTGACTTCAGCTGACCCTCCTGCAGCAGTGGAAATCAGGTCTGCCAGTCTTCTGACAGGGTTACTTCACCATTCTGGGTAGAACCCTGGAGGGAAACGTGGATTGGCTAGAGACTAGCTCTGCTCGCCCACTCCCAACCATGAGAAGCACCAGCTTTGTCCCTGCTTTCAGTGTAAATGCAGTCAACACTCAAGACAGGTTGGGCGAGCTCTCTCTCTCTCTCTCTCTCTCTCTCTCTCTCTCTGATTCTCTGCAGTTCACATTGATAGCCCAAGCCTCTTATCTTTCCCATCCACGTTTGTTCATTTAAATTCATCACCACTTCATACCAAACCACCATTTTTAGTGCCTACACAAACGTGTCTATGCTATACCTCTGAGCAAGACTTCCCTTTTCTCTCTCCAAAAAGGGATTCAAATTTCTGTACATTTTATAAATTATGAAATGAGAAGATTTTATATATGTGTGTCTTTATGTGTGTATGTTATAGAAAAAAAGTTTCTATAATCAGAAGTCTTTTCTGTGAAGTGCCAAAGGAGCTTCCCAGTAAATGTATCGTGTCAAGGAAGAGTCTGTGAAATAAAGACCACTTTTTTCTCCAAACAAATGTCCCAGAGAATGGGTTACTATGTCATTTTCCCTGGGAGACATAAACAAATGTATATTAAGCCCAGATAGGGGACTAACAATAGACTGAAGAAATGGTTCTACCAAAATATTGCTTAGTGAGCCAGTAAGTTTATTGAGGTTACTTCTAAGAGCACTGATGACTCAAAGGCAAATCAGCACCAAAAAGCCCTCCAAGCATGGGTGATAGTGCGGGAAAGCAGCATCCCTGAAGCTCCGGGGCAACTTAACACGCATTTCCCCAGCAGCTCTTTCCTGCTTTCATGACCTTGTGAATGGAATGAATCTTCTGATTTTCTGAGCTTCCTGGGTCTCATGAGCTTCCTCCCATGAAGGAATGCTCCAATTCAGAGGAAATACCTACAACACAGGGCTGAATGGATATGACAGTCTCCCTCTCTGTTGCCACATATTTTGGTGATAACTCAGTTTTCTCATTGCCCAAGACAGTGCTGTCCACATGTCAAGTTCTGGTTACCATCTGTCATAGCAACTGAGATCCCTATCTGTCACGTGTTCCTCTACATGACAGGACTGCCCTCATGATACTCACCTGCCTACTACACTAGCTCGTGCACTGACCTATGTGCAATCCTGGTTGTAAAGCATGAGGTCATGCATCTATAGTGAAGAATGAGAGTGGCAAAAATTGACCAAATTTAGGGTCTAGGAGAAAAGTGGGGTGCAGTGAAGGGAGGGCATGGGCACGAGTCCCAAGATCTTTTCTGGTCACAGAATTTTCTCATGTGTGAAGTTACTTGACACAGACTTTGACAGAAGTGTAGTTTAGCATAGCAGCTATGTATACAAGTGTCAGTTAGGCAACTTGGGTGTTAAATTCTCACCATCTAGCAGACGTGTGGTCCTACACAAGCTACCTTAGCAAGTTCCCTGAGGGGCTAGAGCACTTGCTTTCATTGTTTAAAGCATCAATTTGTTAGAATCAGATTCTGAAGCCCATAAAAATCTGAATTCCACACCCCCCAGAACATGTACCAGATTATTTATTCAAGAAGAATCCCCTGTTCTATTTATATTAAGTTTCTATTCCTTCAGAGTTACCAAAAACCCAAGAAGCTAATTCAAGGGGCTCTAGTCTAGGCCATAGTTACAGGCTCCAAGACAAGCATATAGGAAACCAATTTTGTGTTCTGAGGAGGCAGAATAGCAGCCCTTGTGGAATTTATATGGGAATTTCAAAGACCCCCAAAAACCCAGGTAGGTAGATATCCACCAGTTCAGGGGGAAAAAAAATCTTTAAAATCTTTAGTTATAGTAGTTTGGAGATCTTTACGCAATTTTCACACCTTTGAGCTAACAGCTCCTTTCCTTGTGTCTGACTTCAACATAAGTCTCACTCCTGTCAATTTAGGCAGCACCCTTAAGCTGGTCTTGGACCACTGGCATTGAAAAATCTTATTCAAGTTGTATGAATAACTGAGGCCCTGCTTCCCAGTCTTGAGAGAGTCAACTGACAGTCACCTGAAATAGGATCCAAGCTGAAATTCTGAATTAAATGATGTATGACACTGGAAATGAATGGTTTGTCTCCCAGTTTAAAGTTTGACCCACTGAACATTCCTCCCAAGACACCAATCTTAAGAAAGAAAAGCATATAAGAAGACTATTAAGGGTTACACAAAAGTAGAAAGGAAATAGAGATGAGTACATGTTTAAGTCGTGTTAGCTATATACACATCAGTTATATTTAACCTTAACTAACATGTGAAAATTAGAATCTAACATGTTTTTTTTTTTTTAATTCCAAATAAGGCACTGGAGAGATGGCTCAGTGCTGAAGAGCACTGGCTGTTCTTGCAGAGGACCCAGGTTCAGTTCTCAGCACCACATAATAGCTAACAACTGTCCATAACTCCGGTTCCAGGGGATCTGACGCCCTCTTCTGACTTCTGAGGGCATTTGCACAACATGGGTGCACTCACCTACATGCAGGCAATGTACTCATACACACATAATAAATAAATTATTTATTTATTTTTATTTTACGTATATGAGTGCATTGCCTGAATGTGTGCAAGTGCACCTGGCAAGCAGTGCCCGTGGAGGAAAGAGAGGGCTTCAGATCCTCTGGAGCTGGAGTTACAAATGGTTATTAATCACCATATGGGATTCACACCCAGGTCTTCTGCAAGAAGAGTTAGTGCCCTTAACTACTGAGTCATATCTCTAGCCCCAATAAAATACCTTAATTACAAATAAGTAAAAATGTTATATAGTCAACATATGTTATGTCTCTTATTTCAAACACTAAGAAAGAAACCCATAACTTCAATTAGAAAAAAAATTAGATATTCTTATTAAATAATTTTGAGCAAATTTTTGTGGATATTGGGTTAAAAACATATATGATATTTTGCTTGAGCATCTACCAGTCTTGGGCTAGACATAACTGAAATATAAATGGAAGCCACCTTCCTTTTTCTCTCCTACCAATTTCCCAAACTCATTTATATCTCTTCACTGGAATTCCCTGATGCTGTGCTGCTTCTGTCAAATCTCAGATTAAAGCCTGTGTGACTTCATTCAGGGGATGTGATATATCCTGTTTCCTACCTGTGTGCACAAACAATAGAAACCCTAAGGAAGCAGGTTTTTGGAAAACATATTTCTCACATGACACAAAATCCAAATGAGCCTGTGGGTTGGCTAAGTAATGTTACCAAAGATTCAAAACCTCAGCATCTTTCAGCCCTGCCATTCCTGCAGCTACAGCTCTCTCCAGTTGCCAGCATCACATGGAGACATAGCATCTCCTCCTATGTGTCTTTTTGTCATGAACAAGCACACAACTCCCAGAAGCTTCCACTAATTGAAACTATATAAGGCAACCTGTTCATATCTATACTATTCGCTGATGGGGAGCACAGGTCAAAATGTGCCTTGGCTTAGGCTGAGGGAAAGAGAGTTCGGTATAAGGTGAAAGCAGAGTTTTGTAGAAAAGATGGACAGAAAGAATGGAAGTTGAAATAACATTGGGAAATCCGTGAGCTCTTAGGCAACAGCAGTAAAATTAATTTTCAGGACCATATACTAACCAGTCACAGATTATTCTGAAACAAAGGCAATCTTCAGGTCTCTCTCATTCTCTCTCCTTTTTCCCTGCCTTCTCCCTTCTTTAATTCTTCCATCCTTCACTCACTAATGCCTCTCTTTTTGGACACTAACCTTGGGTTGTGTTTCCTTTCCCACTGAGCTGATATCTAGCCATACATTTCTTCATGCCTCTTAAGCACAATAGAATTCTTATCCTGATATTCTTATGCTGTAAAAATTCCACCAACTTCCTAATCAAATGGACAGAAAAAAAGATGGCACTATTTCTTTTAAAATGTATTGTAAAACTCCCTTTTCATTCTCTTTTAAATCTCTGTGGTCATACAGCTTTGGACAGTGATACATATGCTTCCTTTTCTTATCATTTGTACATTCAAAAGGCTCTGAGAAATCCTGCAGGTCAACAAACTAACTCAGAATAAGTTCTAGGATCAAACTGCTTGTGTTTGTATCTGGATTCGGCCATTTTCCAGCTGTGTGGGCTCCATAAACCTGTGTTTCTCGCTGGAGAAAAGGGCAACCCAACAGTACTGACTATGTAACTGGTGTTGCTGTGCAAGGTGTGTGAACACAGTGCTTTGTACATCCACTCATTTTACAAATACTGGGTATCTACTAAATAGTAAGGTACTGGATTTCCCAGGGGCCTATGTCTAATGGTGAAAGGATGAGACAAATAAACGGGTAAACAAATAAAACAAGTTCAGATGATGATGAATGGAATGCCAGCGTGACGCTGTTAGAGGCCATGACTAGGATGTGAATAACTGTTTTAGAATCAGGAAAGGCATTTCTAAGAAAGGAATTTTATCCTAGCCCTGAGACAGCAGACTGGAACCACTAAGCCATTCATTCACCCATTCACCCAACAAATGTTTATTATGCACTTACTATGTTCTAGACCCTGTTTTAGGCACTGAAAGAAAGCGATAAACAAGACAAACAGGATTCAGACTTAGATCTCCGCAGTTTCCAAGCCCGGGAACCTCAACCCAAATCAAGCCAAGAAAAGAAACAGGTCTGTGAGAGGAAAAGAAATTTTTAACAGATGACTGGAAACATTAAGAATCAAATGTAGAATCATGAAGCAACGCACAGATTAGCAAAACCAGGAAGTCATTCCACTTCTTGCATAGTTGATACTGGGAGAAGAGGGTGCCACCACGGCACATGCAGGGGCAAAACGGCCCAAGAACTGCTGGAACCAGGAAGGGAGTGACCGCCACACTCCACAGGAAGCAGGAAAGGGTGCGTAGGCAATGACCCGGCTCTCCCTTGCCCTGCCGTCAGACTCCTTAAGGTGCTTCTCATTGCTTTAATGCATCAAGAGTCCCAGAGGAAGAGAGCACGTGGACTGCAGTGCCACAGGGAACAGTGCCTGGGGTGAGGCTGATCTGCGGCTCCACCAGCACGCTCCCTCTCTTCTGGAAACAAAAAGGCCTATCGAATGAAGCAGTATTTAATTTGGAGCTGGAATGAATGACAAGACCACTAAGTAAGTTCTAAAGAAGAAAAGAGAGATGGCACCAATGGTAGCAAGGGAGAGAGAGACTCTAGAAGGCAGAAAGTTCTGGTGAGTCTTACAGACAGGAAGACAGGTACATGATTAAAAACAAGTTGATGTTTATTATGATTTGAATAGGAAATGTCTCCCAGAGGCTCCTGTTTTGAATGATTGTTCCTCAGCATTTGAGAGGTTGTGGAACATTTAGAGGGTGGAACCCAGCTGGCAGAAGCAGGTCACTGGGGTGAACCTTTGAAGAGTATACCCTGTCCCTAATTCCTCCTCACCTCTCTCCTTCCTGGTCTACCGTAAAGTGAACAGCCTCTGTCACACCTCCTGCTGCCATGAACTGAGCTGCTTTGCCATGCCTTCCCCACCACAGGGACTGAAACCATGAGCCAGAATGCAGCTCTCCTCTCTTAAGTCCATCACTCACACACCTTCATCACAGCCACACAAAAGTAGCTGATACATCGTTCCTGAAAGAAACCATCTAAGTATTTGCCTATGGGCAAAGACCATCACCTATCCTCTTAAAAGTCTTTTTACTCAGCATATAGAATGGAAAAGCTATAATATATGTGCACAGTACGAAGAATAATAAAAAACACCCATATACCTACTATCTGGACACAGAAAGTAACACATCATTATCTCATTTTACTTTACAGAAAAAAATTATTTATATATATATATATACATACATACATATATGTACACAAATATATATAACCTGGCATGATGGCTTATTTGGGAAACTGAAGCAGAAGGACTGAGAGTTCAAAGTCAGCTGCCCACTAGCCTACTACCTAGTGAACTGATGGTCAGCCTAGGCTACAGAGCGAGACAGTCTCAAAAATATTGCCATTATAACAATTGTGTCACATCAGTGCTATTATTTGTATTCACGATGTTGTACAGTTATGACTACAACTTCTGAATGCTTCGTTTCCCTCAGACAGGAACTCTGTATAAGTAAACAACAACTTGACATTCTCTTCCTTCGACACCCCCCTATGATCAAGTTACTTTAATACGTAAAATAAATAAGATGGGTTAGAGGCTAGAGGAATGACTGAGTGAGTGAGTCAAAGAGAGAGACAGAGAGAAAGATTACTAATAGGTGTTGACAAATAATAAATGCTAATGGTAGACTCCAGAGAGCAAGTGTACAGGTCCCAGTAATTTTTTCAACCTCCTTGTTTATTTAAATTTTTGACTAACAAAATCCTGGGAAGGACGTTCCACGCTTAGACCCAGCCACAGAGATTCTGGTGCAGCTTGTTCCATTTGTGTCTAGACATGTGATTTTTTCTTGTCTTTTCTTTTTTTCTGAGGCAGGTCTCTCTATATAGTCCCAGCTAGCCTCAAACTTGCAGTCTGCCTCAGCCTCCCAAGTATGAGATCACAGCTGTGTATTCCACACCCAGTTCTGTACAGTTTTTGAAGTTTTCTGAATGGGTTCCGGTGTGCAGCCAGGATTGAGGACTCACTGTACGAGGATTGGAGAGGTAGATCAGTCGGTCCAGTGTTTGCTATGAAAGCATGAGGACCTGAGTTCAGTTCCCAGCACTCATCTACAAGCTACATGGCAGGGCATACCTGTAATCCCAGTCCTGGAAAGGCAATGCTCAACATAGACCTCTGGCCTCCACATGAATGTGTATACATGTGCACCTGACACATATGTATACATGCACACACAAAAAGAAAGCCCACCGAGTTTACAGAGCCAGAGTGAGCAGAACAGGGCATGGAGTGGACAGTAGGGGTGGGCAGAGAGGGCAAATGTCTGCATATTAGAGATGGGGCCACAGAGCTGGGCTTTCTGTGTCAAGATGGGCTCCAGATGAAAGAGGGGAAGGAGGAGCAGTTACTCAGTGAGTTCTTGAGAATATAAGATGGGCCAGGGTTCTTGGAAATTCATACAACTGAGATGAAATGTTTACACTTTACTTAAGCTTTTGTTTGGAACGATTCCTCTGTTCCAGTGTTTCCTACAATTTTAACCCAGGACATCATGCATTCAGAATGAGGCTTACCATGGCTGTGCACCCTAACTCTTGAGAAGTGTGGAGATCCACTTTCAACATGTCGACTGAAGCTTTATGCTCTAGTACCTTCATGCCATCTTTGCAAAGGTAGAGAGCTGAGCTCATTGAAACAAAAAGAAGTAAACTATCAGGGGGAAGCCATGAATCAGCAGAGAGGGAACAAAAGAAAGTGAGGCCCAGGAGGACAGGGGCCAGCACTCACCCTGAGCTGTGGAAGATGGACATCTGACAGTTTCAGAAGTGCATTTGTAATGCAGTTAATCAGTAGAAAAATATAATCGACGCTCCCCAGAGAACTGATTTCCATACTATCTAATTACAACATGCCTTCTGGAGTAGAGGTTCTGCTGTCTTCTGTGACCCTTCCCCTAGTCCCAGATATTTTCAGTCTTACCCTGGAGGCTTCTGTAGTGCCTCATGGTTGTTATTTATTCCTGCAGTAAATGATCCCAATCCATTAACCATGTGAAAAGAGACAGAAACACTAGCATCGGATCCCTTGTCATGAGACCCCAGCTTGGCTCAATACAATTACCAGTTGAAGGCAAAACAAGGCCCAGTGACGAAGGCAGAATGGCCTATGAGGAAAAGGAGCAAAGGTCAGCCACAGAGCAGCTGTTTCACAGGTGTGATCTACAGGGAAACTGCCAATTGAACATAAGAAGCAAGCAGAAGTTCAGGAGTGAGTGGAATGCAAGAACACCTCAGGAAATGGGGGATTAATGGCAGGACAAGAATAGGAATAAGACCAGGGACCTCAAGCTCATTGCCCTTGGGAGCTAACCCTGTAGTCTTAGGTAAACAGGCAGGAGCTAGGAAGTGAAGGATGGGACAGTCAGAGAGAGGTGTGAGAAAGGGGAGGGGAGGAAAGGAGGGAAGAAGGAAGGGAGGAAGGAAGGGAGGAAGGAAGGAAGGAAGGAAGGAAGGAAGGAAGGAAGGAAGGAAGGAAGGAAGGAAAAGGAAGGAAAAGGAAGGAAGGAAGGATCAAGCCACAGTATTTGATGTACACAGCATATTTATTAGTTGGTGCTTACTCTGATGACCCTGATCCATCCAGAAAAGTTTAAAACATATCCTTCATTTTAAAAGTAATGGAAGATGTGAAGTATTTTAGAAAAGTTTGCAAATAGCATGATCCTGTTTTGCTTTTAAAGAGTTCTCTTACCCCAGAAATGCCAGGAGCACTCACATATGTATACCCACAAGGCCTCCATAAATCTAAGTAGCTGTGACACTGATTCAGAGACATAGAAGCCTGACTTTTCCTCTTTGAATGTCTCTACTCCCAGCTAGAGTGGCCGCTCTTTTCCTCTCTCCCTTATTTTGCAGTTGGTAAAGCATATTAACATTCTTATAGAGCTCTGATCCAGTGTGGAAAGAGTGAGAGCGTTGAAGGAAGGATTGTAGAGGGTGGCATAAACCCCGGGCTTTATACACTGTGTCTAAGTGCTGAGCCGCTGTAATCGACCCTGCTGGTTACCCCCCTGGGGAGTAGGAAAGAAGGTGCTGGGAGCCAGAGGACAGTCCTGAGGTCGTATGGAGCAGGAAGAAGTGCCCCAAAGAAAAGAGGCAGCTATTTTCAGAAGACTGTAGAAATGACATTGGCCAGATATCTTTCACAGTCTGTCCATTCACATGGGTAGGAGTGAAAGCAGGGACTGACCTTTGTTTCTCTGTGTTTAGGTGTGTTTTTCTCCTACTCTTGTGTCTCCTTTGCTGAGGAAGACATTTATAATATGACCAGATGCTTGGTGTTCTACCTTCTACCTCCTCTGCACCCTACTTTTACCCCCATCCTAGAGTCCACTTGGGTGGAAATATACCCTATAATGAACTCAGAGTTAATCATCTGCAGGTTTCACTGATAAGTCACAGTATGTTTGCCACACGCCTTCCAAGAGTCAACAGCAGCTGTGGGGATGTGCCGACAGTGGCCTATGGCACTTGGAGCTGTCCAGATGGGAGGCAATGAGCTGGGGAGCCTGTCTGAATGCTATCTGAAAGGCTTCTGCTGCCCTGAAGGCACTTGTCTGGGGCTCAAATGGACATAGCTTAGAGATGCCAAAAACTGAGCCAAATTCACTGGATGTACGAGTGGCCTGACGTCAATGGAATCAGCTCACAATTTAGGCCTGTGTGTGATGCACTGTCTGAACTAACCAGTCAAAACAACCAGGGAGCAAGAGGAAAAAAAAGCAGAAAAGAGGGAGGAAAAGGAAGAAGTAGAGGTAGAAGAAAAGACAAAGGAGAAGGAAGAGGAAATTAGGACACAGTCAGGACAGGTTCTGCTGTTGGCTCCTGAGACCAACGGTCCCTGTGAGTTTGTTGAAAGCCTCAGTGCCAAATAAAACATGGCCTTCTACAGCACTGAACTGCGTGAGTGCAGAGCTGTTAAAGTCGGGGTAGCACAACTCCAGCTGGGTTTGGCCAGTGCCACAAAGTACAAAATGATGATCACCCTTACTACCAGCACCTGGACTTCCCAGTGTGGTAACCAGAGCAAAGACACTTGGATGTACAGCCACATCTCCATTCTTTACAACAAGGAATCTGCTGTTAGGAAATGGACATCTACTGCTTTTATTTTCTGTGTCCAGATAAGGCTTGGCTGTGAAGTTAACTCAGTTTCAGCTTTGGAGCCCTTCAGTCACATGGGCCTTGGAAGTCGTGAAGTATTCTAAGTGAGCGAAGGAAGCCAGGTTACAAACAGCAAGAATAACATTTCAGCATCTCTGGTAAACTACCTAACTAGATCCTAGAATAAAATAACTAAATCTTCAAGATTCTGGTCATTCTAAATAAGTCTCACTTTTATACCTATTTTATTTTATGAGTATATTACCTGCATGTATGTAAGTGCATCTGTGTGTGCAATACCAATGGAGATAATAAGGGCATCATATCCCTTGGACTGGAGTTATTGTAGTTGTTAGCTGCCACGTAGGTGCTGGGAATCAAACCAGGGTTCTCTGAAAGAGCAGCCAGTGCTCTTAACCACTGAACTATCTCTCCTATATATTTTTAAAACTTTATTTTTATTAGAAACCAAAAAATTATAAAGTTTTGAGTTCCATAAAAACCTGATTCAAGGTCAGGCATGTTGGTGCATGCAGGGCACGCAGATCTCTGTAAGATCAAGGCCGACCTGTTGGCCTACAAAGAGTTCCAGGACAGTTGTGCTAGATAGCTATGGCTGTCAACTTGACACATCTGGATAGAGAGTCTCACCCAAGGAAGTTCCTCCATTGGACTGGCCTGTGGCCATGTCTGTGGAGCATTTTCTTGATTGTTGAGTGACATTGGAGGGCCCACTACTGTGGGCAGTGCCACCCCTGGACAGGGGGTTCTGTATTGTATAAGAAAGCAGGTTGAGCACCGGCCAGGGGAGGAAGAAAGCAGCATTCCTCCATGGCCTGTGCTTCAGCTTCAGCCTCCATTTCCTGCCTTGAGTTCCTACCCTGGGCTCCCTCAGTGATGAACTTGACCTGGGAGATGTAAGCCAAATAAAGCCCTTCCTCCCCAAGTAGGTACTGGTCAGAGTGTTTTGTCACCTCAATTGAAGGTTGACTAGAACACAAGCTGTGGTTACAGGGAGACTCCGTCTCAAAAACAAAAACAAATAACCATAAAACCTACCTCCAGTGCCTTTCTTCTGGTAACTACACCTTGATCTGCCTTTGAGGAAAGGCCCTGTCTACCCAGTGGTAGACATATCATCTAGACCTAACCAATCTGAACCATGACTGGTTTAGAAACAGGCATGTGGTTCAGTTTGTGCTAATGGGAATCAGAGCCAAAGTCTCCGTCAGGTCTTTGACCAGGCTTAGATGACTAAACTGTAAGAACGCAGGTCTGGCACTGCCGATAACCATCTTGCTTTCATAAGAGGAGGCTGCCTGAAAATGAAAACAGCAAAGAAGGAATCTGAGCTGAGATAAAAAGGAGCCAAGACCCGATAGTATCACTTCACATCTTTGAAACCAAGTGAACCAAGGACAGAACAGGGACCCCTGAGCTTCTCTGATGGGCAAGCCAATAAATCCTCTTCTTTTTGCTTAAGCTAATTTGAGTGGAGTTTCCATCACTCAGCTGAAGGAGCCTGGACTAAAACATTCTCCACTGCACTAAAAAAAAAAAAAAAAAAAAAAAAGACTTTAATTTCAGGGCAAAAGGTGGTATGCAACTGCATTCGCCTCTTATAATAGTGGACAAAACCTGGTTCACCCTCGTCGAGGTCCTTACTCATAGAGACTTCTTATATCTTAAAAGCAACCCTATGAAGTGTGTGCTTATATCTTATTGAAGAAATTGAAGGCACATAGAAATTAGGGGCTGGTGAGGTGGCTCAAAGATAAAGGTGCCTACCACTAAGTCTAAAGATCTTAGATGGGTCCCTGGGCCCCACGTGGTAGAAAGAAAGAACTGACTTCAGCAAGTTCCTCTCCAACCTCCACCCACATGCCAGGGGATACACATATACATGTGTATGTGTATGCATGCACTGCACCCATGCACGTGCACACACACAACATGTGCACAAAAAAATAAAATGCAACTTTAAAATACGTTTAAATAGTATTAAGAAACTTTTCCAATTAGCATGCATCCTGGTTTTAGATCTTGGATTCCTGTTACACTGTGCTGCTTGGGCCACCTGATTCACAGGCTATAACACCATTTTAAGGTTACTTATTATGCAAAGATCTTATTAGCTGTTGCCAACTATTAAACAAATCCCTTAGAACAAATGCCAGAGGTGGATAAAATGATCCGCTCCCTCAGAACTGGCTGAGTGGCAGGCACTAAGGACACGAAGGGCATGGTGGGTTCTTTACTAGTCAGTATGTGAGTACCAGCCAGTGTAGCTCAGCATCAAATCTCACTTCTCCCTTCGGACACTCTTCCCCTTGCTCGAAGCTCATCCCATAGCCACAGCTCCCTGGTGTTAGTACTGACACTTTTTGGTTGTAGCCTGTGTTGTCTATATCCTTCCTGATGTGTATCTGATACTGATGGGGAACTCCAAAACTACTCCAGTAGTTTTCATACTGAAGGTGAAAGAATGGATTGCGGGGTCTCGATCTGTCTTGAATCAAAGACATTATGCATTTACCAGTTGGCCTCACTCACACTAAACTACAGTCCCTTTCTTCTCTGCTGGTGGCTCCTTAACAGATATACAGATTTCAAGCCTAGAACCCACTATTGCTAAAGCAAGCACTTCATTGAAGCCTCCTTAACAGATATACAGATTTCAAGCCTAGAACCCACTATTGCTAAAGCAAGCACTTCATTGAAGCCATGAAGAAGTAATCCTTTAGTTTCTCAACAAACATTCATTGAGCCCTAGAAATTCAAGGATGAGTATAACACAGTTCTGTTCTTCTAAGATCTCAGAATAATGGAGGGAAGTTACCTAAAACAAAGGAAACACCTCCCATGAACAGAGTGTTTAGGATCACAGCAGATGGGAGTGGGGAGGCTTTTTGATGCAGGGTTACTAATAGAGGGGCCACATTGGTCTTGATAGGTCAATAGGAGTTCTCAGGCAAACAAGAAAAGAAGAACATTCCAAGCATTAGAACAAAACGATCAAGGTTATAAATGCCACAAAGAAGATTGTTTGAGAAATACAAAACTTTTAGTATGACAGAAGCACAGGTTTTAAGTGTGATATTTAAAAAAAAATCTTTAGCTGGGCATGGTGGGGCACACCTTCAATCACAGCACTCAGGAGGCAGAGGCAGGTGGATCTCTAAAGTTCAAAGCCAGACTGGCCTACATAAGGAGTTCCAGGTCAGCTGGGGTACAGGGAGACCCAGTGTCAAAAAAAAATCTTTACAAAATAGGTGGAGGCCATCCTGCTGTGTTGAGTAATCTGAAATTCATCCCAAGATAGACAGGGAGCCAATGCAGGCTCTCAAGGAAAGAGTTACAAGATTGCATTTGTATTTCAGGCTGATGGTGGGGACAATGCCCTGTCCAGAGATGCTCATACTCTTCCTGCAAGTTCTGCTCTACGAATTTGAAGTTCTTCAGATCAATCCAGTCTTCAGCCTCCATGATCACTACTGGTAAAATTTTTCTCTCTTCCTAAATGAGCAAGACCACCATCAGCCTGGGTTACAAAATTCCCTCCAAGAAGCAGTTCTCAAGCGTGTGTAGAAATCATGTGTGCACTGCAGGAGATGATAACTCATTTCTACTCGGAGAGTACATTAGTTACCTCTCTCATCACTGTGATAAACACCTGCGAGAAGCAACTTAAGGAAGAAAATTTTTGGCTCATGGTTTAGAGGGACGCAGCACTGTGGCAGGGAAGACATGGCAGCTGCTTCCATGGCAGCTGGGATTCTTCGCCTCCTTACATCTCAGAGGAATATGAAGCAGAGACCAGACAGGAAGTCGGTCAACTATAAACTTCAGGAATTGTCCTCTGATGACTCACTTCCTACAGATAGATAAGCCTTGCTTCCGAAAGGTTCCACAAACTCCCAAAACAGTGCCACCAGCTGGAGAGCGAGTGTTCAGCACATAACCCTATAGGGTTCATTAATACATACCAACCACATCAGAGGGTGTTTTCAAAATCTACATGCCTTTGTGTTACACTTCCTTCTTGCTCGGGAATGTTGAAAGGCCCAATATTTAAGAGGGAGGTTAGGGGCGGTTGGTAAGAGGGTAAGAAAGCAGGGACAGGACTAGCATTTGGAAAGTGTATTTTAAGTAACAGAGATGCACCAACCACCTGGCTGCAGTGGTGCCAGTCAACCAGCCAGGACTCAAAACCCATGAACACATAGCCAGGCAGCAACTGCAGTCAGTACCCAGTAGCTCGGGCCTTTGCACCTCTGCAACCATGAGGTGGCTATTGTGCACAGTGATCATGGGGGCTCCAGGCTTGAGCAAAGGCACTGTTTCATGAAACATCACCATATACTCTGAGCTGAAGTACCTTTCCAGCAAGGCCTACTCTACCAGAACATGCTTCAGGGCACAGAAGTCAGTATGTTGGTTGAGACATGGCTCAGCTGGCCCTTCTTGAGCTGGAAAACCTCAGACAGTGTAGCTAGTTTGTGGTGGATATGAGAATGTCTCCCATGGTGCTGTTTGTGGAGGTTTAGGAGGTGTGGCCTTGCTGGAAGAAGCCATGTCACTGTCACTGGGAGCAGGTTTTGAGAGTCCATAGCTTTACCACATTTCCAGTTTCACTGTCTCTGCTTTCTGTGCCTGATGGGAACACTCAGCTATCTGCTCAACCACTTCTGACATCATGCCTTCCTGCTTTGATGGACTTTTATCCCTCTGGATCCATAAGCCCAATAAATTCTCCTACAAGTTGTCTTCATCATGGCAACAGAAAAGTAACTAACACAGAAGTTGGTACCAGGAATGGGGTGTTGCTGTGAAGAACCTGACCATGTTGATTATTTTTAATCAATGTGGAAGACTTTCGAAGTTTGGACTAGAAAAGTAGTAGAATGCTGTAAGCAGAGCTTAACTGCCATCCTAATAAAGCCATGGCTCAAGAAAGAGATGAAAACAAGGACTTAACAGTAACTGGGATATTTTGACAAAGAATCTGGATGCCATCTATCTGCAGCCTAAGAACTTGCCTGAAGCTAAATTAAAAAGCAATGAACTGATTTCTTTGGCAGAGGAAATTTCAAGTCAGCCTAGCATTGAATTTATGGAGTGGTTATAAATGATAAATACTGTGCAGATCTATATTTAAAAGAATAAGTAAGGCAGAAAGAAATACAAAATATACAACTTGGAGAGAAAAAGAGTACTAGAAAGCTTAATGTTGGAGCCAAGGCAGCCAAGGTGATTGGAGATGGGAATCAAGATTAGAGTTACATTGCCAGAGCCAAAGACTATCTAGACTCACCAGAGGCTGGTCAAGGCAAGGAAAAAATTATCTGCTACAGCCATCAGAAGGGTGGCCTGCTGACACCTTGACTTCAAGGCCCCAGAAGAGTGAGAGAACAGATTTCTGCTGTCTTACATTCCCAGGTTTGTGACAACTTGCTACATTAGCTCTAAAAATCTAATACATCTTTTGTCTGACTTTTACTGATAGACATGAATTATTCAGAATAGAAATTTCATTGTGAGGGGCTGGAAAACTGATGGCTCAGTGGTCAAGAGCACTAGATGCTTTTGCAGAGGTCCAAGGTTCAGCTCCCAGCATCCACATATTGATTCCCAGTCACCTGTAACTCCAGCCTCAGGTGATCTAACAGTTTCTTCTGGCCTCTACACACCCACACATATGCACATACAACACATACATACACACACACATTTTTAACATGAAATAAATCTTTTAAAAGGAAATTTCATTGTGCAGTGTTCATACATGCATATAATATAGCTTGGGTAAACTGATCCCTCTATGACCCTCTGGCACCCGGTTGTCCCTCCCTCATTTATCTCCTTCCTGTGCTATAAGTTTCCCTCTTCAGCATCTTCTTTAAGAAAGTTATTGTAACATTTATTTTATTGGAGGCAGGGCACACATGCCACAAATGCAGAAGTCAGTTCTTTCTTTGCACCACATGTTTTCCTGGGACTGAACTCAGGTCATCAGACTTGGTGGCAAGAGTCTTTACCCACTGAGCCATCTCACCTTATCTTCTTTTAATAGGTTATGTTTAATATTTCTCAGAGAAAACAGTTTTCTAAAGTGTTGTATAATAAATGGCATAACTCAAATGAATTGGGCAAAGTAACTTACTCTTTATGAATCAATTTCTTTTTTCACAAACTCCTATGCTCACAGAATGTTAAGATAATTAAATTAGATTAATCTACCTACCAGACATCTGGCAAAGGTCAGATACTCAAAGATGCATCCTTTTGTGAACAGGACTCAACACATGCTACAGGGACAGTGCTTAACATGCAAAGTGGGGGGACCTGCATCTCACTCTTGCCTGTAACCACATACCTCCATTTGGTGTCAGCTTTTGTTTCTCACCAACTAACCACTGCCCTCTCCCCCAACCATCTCTACTTCCTGTTTATGTAGATCGCAGCTTCCTAGCAGAGGGCATTGAATAATTGCAGACAGGCTGGTTCCCCTGGACCCAGGCCAAGAATACCTTCTTTACTTTCTTCTGACTCTTGTCGTGAAGCCATGGCATTAACAAGGAGCAAGCTGCTTCTTGAGCTCCCTGGGTAAGCAGTTGACCCTTTCTGGCTAGTGAGCCGAATCAGATGGATATGAGTCTACCATCTCTGTCATTACGGATGTGGATCTTAGCCCATCCCTGCTTGTTCCAGCCCCTCCAAGCTATTTGTCCTGGGCTCAGCCTTCTGCTTGTGTAACACAGTGCTGACCATGGTTGGCAAGACAGCAACAGGCTATACTCAGCCAGAACATTAAGTTGGAAAGTTGTTGAAATTATTTCATTCATGGTCCTCAAATTAAGGCAAATGTCAAAAAAATCTGACAGGTTCTTTCAAAAACAAGCAAACAAAACATTTGGAACTTGAGGGTAGGCATGAATACTTTGAAAACAAAAATCCTGCATAAGAATGATTTTTTCTATGACATTAGACTTACAGTCCTCAATACCATGAGTATTTGAACTCTGTAGTGTGAATGGTTTCAAATTCCAGCTTTGTCACCTAAAAGCTGTGTGACCATGTTGCTTAGCCTCCCTATGCCTCAGCTGCCTCATCTGTAAAACAGTAATAACAATATTTAACTTCTTAATTGAACAGTTGTAAGGATTGAGCAAGTTAACATTTATCAAAAAAAGACTATCTAAACACATGCTAGGATTACTATTACTTTTACTTGTCATTTTGTTTTGTCTTTGTTCTGTTTTGTTTTGGGGTGTGTGCATTTACCCTGCTGGGAGGAAGATAAACTGGTCAGAAAGCAGGATGCCTGAGTTCGTGATTTGAAGAGATGCAGGCAGAGGTGATGGCAGGATTCATGGTCTGACAGGGAAGTGGGTGAGGAGCGTAAACAGTGGAAAGATCATAATGGGAAGGAGAACATTTGTAGCACTGAAATGTGTCCTCCTGGGACAGGGACACCTGAATTTAGATCTTGCCTTCACTACTTGAACTGTGGCATATTCACAAGCAGATCACTTGTTCCCTCTTCTGTAAAAGGAGATGATACCATTAATGACCAGTCTTACAAGGTCATCATTAGAATCGAGTGAGTTAGTATAGAACAGGCTAGTTTCTTACCATAGGGACTGACAGGTGGTAAGTGTGAGCTCTTTTTAATAGTAATAGAAAAGTCAAGGAACTGGGAGGGGGAGCTATCAGCTGGGCACATGACCGAGATGAGAGCAAGTTCTGAAGGAGCTAGGAACACTGAAGAGGGCATGATAAAGCAGAGAGAAGGGGGCAAAGGGCACATGATAAAGGGCAAAGGGCACTGACCATCAAGAGACTGTGCTTTCCCAAGAGTGTAGAAGCAGCTGCCAGTACCACATTCTGGTCTTGAACTGAGGAAATAAGTTAAAGCTAGGAATCAACAAAAAGAGTCAGAAGATGCTGGGGCTGGAGGAGTGTTTTGTAATTAGAGAGAGAGAGTCAAGATGGTATGGCAAGAGTCTGAAAGGTGGAGAAAGGATGTGGGCAAGCTACACTTGATGAACATCACAGTGAACGCTTTGGTCTGAGCCAGCACTGTCCATGAAGATTTTTGGAAGTGTGGAAATGTTCTTTATCTGCACTATCGAGAATGGTAGGCAGTATCTCAATGGTTATTGAGCTCTGAAAACAAGACCATTCCAGGTGTACCAGAATCCTAAGCATCGTCCTCATTTACTGAATTAGTATTCCTATAATTCAGTTCACTTCTGTCCCCCAGAGTTGTCAAACTGGTGGATACACAGCCAGGTTTAAGAACCACTGCAGGATCTAAAGAAAGGAAAAGAGCATCTATGGGTTAGACATGGGGAGGACAGCACATAAAGTCCTACTTGTGAGGGTTATTCCAAATGGCATATGTCCCATTGACCTTTTATGAGAAAACTTTAAAGACATAACAGGAGAGAAAAAATGGACTGTCTTATAAAGTAGAAATCTGCACAAAACAGAATATTTTTATTTCATTTACTTTTATATTATCTGGTGCTAGGCAAGGGAGATGAATTTTAAGTTTTGAAAAACCTCTGAGATGAAGGAAAAAAGCTCCTCAGATTATCTGTGGTCCATGCTGGGTCTCACCCTGTGACACTTTCTCTCATCCTTCTTTTTATATGATGTCCTTCTGCTGCCCAGCACTGTTCCTTTCTGACTCCCATTGTCTACACTTCTACAGGACTAGGTCCTACTTCGTCACCCCATCTCTCTTCAAGGTCATCAACCATCTCTCTAGGGTCCCAATCGTGCTTCCCTAGGTCTTTTTCTCTTTTCCCCTAAAGGCCTAGGCATTTCACACAAGTCGGTTTCTTGGTGGCGGCAGTGATAGTCCAGAATTCTCAAGGTGATATGGAACTGAGTTTCAGAGTGAAGCTTGTTAATCATAGCTATTTCTAAAACATGATAAAAGGACAAAGTAGAGATGGGGATCTCATGATGATGTCCAGCTTCTAGCCACAGAAGGCTAAAAAGTAGTACCCTGTGGTTCGAAGTAAGCAATGAGAGGGACAAAGGTCCATGGGCTTCGTCAAAAAGCAGGTTCGTCTCTACCTAACAGATGGGAAATATTGGCAAATTGTTTTATTTAGCTAAACCACAGTTTTCTCATTCACAAAGATGGAACAGTATAGTACCTAGAGTGTGTCTGTTCAGACCTAACACATAAGGTATGTCAGTTGGGGTTAGTATTGGTTGCAAAGAACAGAAACATGATATAAACACCTTAAATGACATGGTTTGCTTTCGGCCACAAATCCTGAAGCATAAAGTGCAAACCAGGCCTCAGGTTTACCTCGATGCTCTCTATTCCCCAGCTATAGCCCTCACCATCATGGTCTATTATGGTGGTCAAGGTAGCAGCTCTGATCACATGAGTGATCCAGAAAGCAGGACAGAGGAAGGGCTGAGGAGGAGAGACAGGAGGATACTTTGAACTCAGGAATTTGAGGCTAGCATTCTGTCTAACAAAACAACAAGAAAAGCAGACGTGGCTTTCATTTTACTCTACTCTTTGTTACAATGATGATTCTCTTTGATACTGTAACCTATGAGATGCTGACTTAAAATTGATTAAGCTATTATAACCTTTACAACCTTAAATAAGGGACTTTGCTTTCTTTGAGAGTATCACGTTGAGTCACTCTGAGCCAAGCAATGACACAGCCAAGCAGACGCCGAGAAGAGAGACTAGCTAGCTATGATCTTTGGAGGCAGTGGTTCTCAAAAGTGTTGTACACCTTCTCCTACATCATCATCATCACGGTGAGGGTTTCCTTTTCTGTAGAGACTTCCTCTCTTTAAGAGCCTATCAGCTTTCTCTCCTATATAACTGACTTCCTCTCTGATCACACTCTGGTTGTGATGCAGACAAGTGCTTGGAAGATCTCATTTCTTCTCTGTGTTACTCACTAAATGAGATACACTGCCCGAACTCTCATTCTAAGCAGCATCATCCATCCTAAAGCCTCCCAGTCACACCCAGTAAAAACCTAGACACTGAAAGAACCAGTTGACAGGAACAACTAGGGCAGAATGGTCCAAATCACAGGACTGACGGTCAGATGCCAGTCTGATGGTCTAATGTCACATTGTGACATTCTATTTGACTTGGCAAATTTTAACCCAAGAAAACAAAGGAATATAGTCTCTCTGCCTTTATCAACAATAATTGTCCATAGTAGGCGCTCCATGATCATTTTTAATCAAGGTATACATAACTGTCATAAGACTTAAACTAAAATAGATTGTGCAACCTAGTTTTGATTTTTATATGCCACAAGCAAAGAACTGTCAGAGAGAAGACAGTTCAGGACTTGGTGTGACATGTTGTTTCTAGATTAGGATGACAGCCATTCTTCTACTCCAAGCTCACATTATAGACATATGGTATGTAGTTTTGAAAATGGAAAGTATAGTGTTTGAATCAGAAATTGAACATATTTGAATTCTAATCTGTTGCTTGTTGAAAGCAAGCTGTATCATTGGAGAATTTGCAAATATTCCATACCTTTTATAGTAAATGATAATTTTAATAAAAACTTGCATGTGCAGTTTAGTCTCATAAATCCGTGGCAAGGTACTACATTATCAATCACGCTTGACACAGTAATGAAAACTATATTATTTGAAAGAAAATTTTATTACCTCTATTGCTAAAATTACATTCTCCTGGATGTGGTAAATCATATCTTATATGTGATTATATTCTCACAGATTTTAGACTGTTAACTTGTCCTAGAAAAAACTCAACAAATATGTATTGAATTAGCTAGTGTTTATAAGTAATGGAAAGAATGATCAATTACTAAGGAATGTATTTTATATTAAGCAACAATGTTACTCAGTAGAACTTCACCTTACCTTTTTTCTATTGAAATGATACACTGTTTCTCAATATTTAAAGTTAATAACAGATGCACTTGTCTTGAAGATAAAAGGACCTAAGCCTAAGCCAAATTCAATCACTTTGCTTATTGCCCAAAAAACTTTACTGCTGGTGTGACAAGTTCCTACAGCAATTCCCAGGAAACCCTGAGGCTCACTACACTGGTCTGAACAACCTGTCTAGGTTTATTCATCTTGCTTTAAGAGCTGATCAGGGAGAAAGAAAAAAAAAAAAGCTCTGAATCCAGACAGGCCTGTTGCCAGATATTGAGTACTACCTCTTACTACCTACATGGTCCTCCAGCCTCAGTTTACGAGAACTGCTTTCCTGCATTGTCATGAGAATTAAGGTGAGTTTATAAATAAAATTGGTGATGCAAAGCAGGTTCTCAACAATAATGCAGTTTCCTTCCTTTCCTTTCTCTTTAAAGTAAGAGGCCATTTTGTAATCTTTAGCAGATGTTTAACATCTTTTTTCCCACCACACTGACCCAGTGTGTGTGTGGTGTTTGTTGTGTGTCTATGTCTGTGTCTCCCTGTGTGTATATACCGCTATGTGTGTGTTAAAATACAGGTTATTTCTAGATAGTTTAAGAACCTAGTAGCTGGTCTGAGCATGTTAGCACACATTTTTAATCCCAGCACTCGAGAGGCAGAGGCTGGAGGATCTCTGTGAGACCTTTGGGATTGAGGCCAGCTTGGGATAGCCTACATAGCAACTTCCAGGCCAGCTGGGGCTACATAATGTGACACTGTCTCAAAAACAAAGAAGAAGGAGGAAAAGATTATAGTTTGTACAGACTGTCCCCTGGGCATTAACTGAGTCAATAAAAGAGTTACGAGATATGGGGCTGGAGAGATGGTTCTGCTTAAGAGCACTGGATGCTCCTGCAGAGGACCCAGATTTCATTCCTAGCATTCACATGGCAGCTAACAATTGTCTGTAACTCCAGTTGCCAGGAATCTGATGCCCACTTCTGACCTCCACAGGCATTGCATGACAAGAGTACACTTACATACAAGCAGGCAATACATTCATACACATAAAATAAAAATAATAAATAAAATATTTTAAAAGTACTACCAGATAAGGTTATGGCACAGCATGAATGGATAGGCTTATTATGCTGGAAGTTTTCATTAAAGAAAAATAGGACGTATCAGCCTCTCTGTCACAGCAAAGAAAATGAGTATTGTAGAGGAAACAAAAAACAGTTTTCTCTATTCTCCTGTAGAGCAACCAAAATACCCCATGCCAAGTGTACTGTAATGTACTGTACTGCACCATTTTCTATAAAAGTCAAGCGACAGAGAGAGCCAGTCAAGCCAAATAGCAATGGGTCTGTCAGGTCTGGGACACGTGTAAGCCATCACAGAAGGATAATTCAGATCTGATATCTGAGGAGTTTACTAGTTTCAGTCCCAATGTTAGAATCAGAGAACTAGAAGGCAGAGGAACAGCTTCCAAAGAAGTCCACATTTTATTCCCATTGTCTACGAACATGTTCAAAGATGTGGCAGTGTGACCCAGACACTGCCCTAGCTCATTTGAGCAGCTCAGTATAATCCTAAAGGCTCTAAAATGTGGAAGAGAGAACAGAAGAATCGGAAGATGTCTTGGTCCATTGGTGCTGCCATGACAAAATACCCAGGTACTTTATTAAGCATAGACATTTCTCACCATCTGGAGTACGGCAAGTACAAGATCAAGGCACTAGTTGGATGCATATATATCTGGCAGAGGTACCATTCCCTGCTTCCAAAATGGTACCTTGTGACTTCATCCTCTGGAGGGGCCAAATGATGTGTCCTGTCTATATGGTGTTCTATATGCCTCTTGTACCTTGGTAGAATATTATTCTATACATAAAAGACCCTAAAGACTCCACCATAAAACTCCTAGAGCTGATAAATACATTCATCAAAGTAACTGGATACAAAATTTATACCCCAAAATAAGCAGCCTTCCTATACACCACCAATGAACATATTGACAAAGAAATCAGGGACATGATTCCATTCCTGTTAGCTCAAAAATCCACAAAATATCTTGGAATAGGTGTAACAAAGGAAGTGAAGTTTTTATTGTGCAATAAAAACTTTGACAGTGAAGAAAGAACCTGAAGACAATACCAGAGGATAGAAAGACCTCTCACACTAATGGATCAATAGGATTAATATTGTGAAAATAGCCATCTGACCAAAGGCAATTTACAAATTCAGTGCAATGCCTGTTAATATTTCAGTGCAATTCTTCACAGAAATTGATAAACTAATCTCAAATTTCATATGGAAATACAAAACCCCAGGATAGTCAAAATAATCTTGAACAATGAAGAGCTACTGGAGACATTACCATCCCTGATCTCAAATTATACTACAGAGCTTTAATAATAAAAACATCATGGTCCTGGAATAAAAACTGACATATTGATCAGTGAAGCAGAATTGAAAAGACAAATTCAAATCCAAACATTTACAGCCACCTGACTTTTGACAAAGGAGCCACAAATACACACTGGAGAAAAGACAGCATGTTCAAGAAATGGTTCTGGTCAAACTGGAGAGTAGAATGTTGAAGAAACTAGACCCTTATCTCTCACCATGCACAAAACTCAATTCCAAATGGATCAGGGACCTCAACATACCTGATACTCCAAATCAGATACAGGAGAAAGCAGGGAATATAGTGGAACTCATAGGCATAGGAAAGGACTTTCTGAGCAGGACTCCTATAGTGCAAGCAATAGGTCCAACAATTGACAAATGGGACTACATGAAACTAAAATCTCCTGTACAGCAAAGGACACCATCATTGCAGTAAAGAGGTGACTAATAGAATAGGAAAAAAAACTTTAACAGCTATATCTCTGACAGAGGGTTAATATCAAGAAAATACAAAGACCCCTAAAAGGCTAAACATCAAAAAAAAAAAGGGGGGGGGGGCAAGGAACTAAAAGGGAATTCTCTAAAGATGAAAGACAAATGACTGAGAAATGTTTTTTTTAAATCTTTAGTCATCAGGGAAAAGCAAATTAAAATCACTTTGAGATTTCATCTTATCCCACTCAAAATGGCTAAAAAGAAAAAAAAAGACAAATGCTGGTGAGGGTGTGAAGAAAGGGGAGCTGTGATCCACTACTGGTGCAAACTGGTACAGCCACCACGGAAATTAGCGGAGGGGTTCTTCAAGCAGCTCAAAATTCATCTACCCTGTGATCTAGCTATACCACTTTTGTTGATGTTGTTGTTGACAGGGTCTCCCTCATCACAGCCTGCCTCAGTCTCACAGAGATCTGCCTGCCTCTGCCTCCTGGGGGCTGGGATTAAAGGCGTGCGCCACCATGCCCAGCGTCATACCACTCTTGGGGATATATGCCCAAAGACTCTATTCCCTACTACAGAGACCCTATTCATCTATGTCCATTGCCGTGCTTTTCATAATAGCCAGAAATTATAAACAACCTAGATATTCATCAACTGATGAATGGTTAATGAAGGTGTGGTTACATATACACAAAGGAGTATTATTCAGCTTTTTTCAAAAAAGCAAAATTCGGACTGGAGAGATGGATCAGCAGTTATGAGCATTGACTGCTCTTGTAGAAGACCCAGGTTTGAATCTCAGGACCCACATGGTGGCTAACAACTGTCCTTAACTCCAGTTCCAGGGGATCTAACGCCCTCTTCTGGACTCTGTAGGCATTACATGGCATGACTGCACTTCACATACATTCGGACATAACACTCATACACATAAAATAAAATGAAATAATTTTTCAAATTATGAAATTTTCACGTAAATGGATGGAACTGGAAATAGCTATTCTGAGTGAGGTAAACATGACCCAGAAAGACAAACATTTCATGTCTGTCTCATGGCTAGATGCTAGCTTTAAATTATTAGATATGCATGCTTCAATTTGAAAATTCAGAGAAGTCAGGAATCTAATAAATGTCCATGGAGTTTCCAAAATGGAGGCATCCTGGGACATGTGGCAGAATGCAGTGAAGCAGAGAGAAGGGAGAGTAATAAAGCAGGAAGGGTGGAGAATGGGAGGACACGGCAGAGGAAGGAGTTAGAGAGGAAGAACCAGCTGGGGATGGATGAAGCACGAGGGCTCCGGCTTAATCTATAAATTCACGCATGGTGGATTCATGCTTTGATGGCATTGTTGGGACATGTTAGAAACGTCTGGACATGCTGAGGGGGCCGTGGGGCATGTTCCTGGTGGTTGTATATTGCCCCTGGCTTCTTCCTCTGTCCACTATGCTTCCCAACTGTTGTGTCTGTTCCACCAAACTCTTCCATCATGATGTTCTGCCTCACTACAGGCCCAGTAGTGATGGAACCAGCTGACTACTGGCACTGGCTGTATCCCCTCAAAGCATGAGCCATAAGTCCTGAAGTGTTATCCCAGGTATTGACTATCACAAATATTGATCTGGAAGTCCAAGATTCACTGAACACTGAACACCAACTATATACCAGACAAGAAATCCAGAGATAAATGAGAAAGATGGTCTCATCATAATCTTACAGGAGCAAAGCCTTATATGATGAGTTCCATAAACCCCTTCTAAATCAGTCAGCTGAGATATTCTGACCTACCGTAAGGTCCAGGCTCTGAAACAGACTGATAGATTTACTTAAACTCTTGAACTTCCTTAAGTCTGGCAACTCCAATCTCCAGTTGTATACTTGTTCTTATAAAGATGTGGGTCATCACGCAAAGATGATTTAAATTTCACCCTGGATGCCAGTTCTATTCACTGGGGATGGTTGCCTGGAGTCCTGTGTTGAGGAGAATTGTGAAACTCTATCTGGGCTCCACAGGAAAGGGAGCTAAACTCAACTGCCAATTTCTGCCACAGTTTAGGAGAAAGGTGAAGACAAGGGTGCCACTCATGACTGTCTAATCATGTAGAAATTTTTCATTTCTTACAAGCTCCAGAAATGGCAGCATTACACGGCCGAAGGAGCACCAGAAGCTGAACTGAAAAGCTCTCCTTCCTCTTCTGAGAAGCAGCGTGGTAGGATGCAGTGAGCACAGGGCACCAGACTCAGAAAGGCTTTGGAGCTGGGTCCCGCACCCTTCCACAAACTGCCTGAGCCTGGATGAGTTTGGTCAGTTCTTGTTTTTCATAGGAGCTGTCCTCTGTAAAGTCTATGTGAATGCTAGGTGAACATCCACTAATGATTTTCCTCCTAAACAAAATACAAAGTTAGGTTCTTGTAAGTTGCTGATGCATGTTTCATCAACCAGTTGATCCACAGCCTCATTCCACTAGTTTAAAGACACCTTATTTAATATCCACTGTGGCTCAGTATAGTGGCTTGTACCTGTAATCCCAGTGCTCAGGACCAAGGCAGGAGGATCACAAATCTGAGACCAGCTTGGGTCATATAATAAACTCCTATCTCAAAAAAAACCCAAAATGTATGTGTGTCTGTGTGTGTGCATGTATGTGTCTGTGTGTGTACATGTGTGTGTCTGTGTGTGTATGTATGTATGTGTATGCATGTGTGTGTCTGTGTGTACCTGTGTGTATATGTATGTATGTGTGTGCATGTGTGTCTGTGTGTATGTATGTATGTGCATATGTGTGTATGTATGTACGTGTGTGCATGTGTGTGTGTTTGTGTGTGCCTCTGTGTGTGTGTGTATGTATGTGTGACTCAGGGCCCACAGCATACAAAACATGACTACTTGATACACACATTTTCTCTGTAAGACACGTACAGCCTTCTTGCTCTTAGGAACACTCAGGCACTACAATTAGAGGCCATTCTAAACAGTGAAATCACCAACAAAAACTAAAATGGGGAAGACGGCCATATGTAGACCTCAAAAAGGAGCTTGTTTATAGCGTAAGAGCTGAAATAAGGCAAGGAGTTGCGTTGCCCTCCCGCAGTGGGGAGTGGGCACCTTGGACAACTCGTTTTACCACTCTGGACGTGCCTGTGAAGAGCCACAGAGGTTCTACAAGGACTGATTTGGGCTTACAAATAAATGTCATCAAGTGTACAGATATGCAATTACAGAGTCCATGAATACTGAGGACGGACCGTACTCAACCTCTGTGAGCCAGGTGACAGTGCTCCACATACTACAGATTAAATGCAAAGGCATGTGTGGTGCTTCTGTGCTTCCAGTTAGTGCTTCAGACCAAGAAAATTGCAGTTTCCCTTCTGTGCCTCGTCTGCCATGTTCCCACCCAAGAGATAAGCAGATAGCAAGAAACATGCTGCCAAATGCATCATCTTTAGACCCAGAAAACAGACCGGAATCTATTTCTACTGGCTCATGTAGAAAAGGC
This sequence comes from Eospalax fontanierii, assembly GCA_035773235.1. Taxonomy (NCBI): domain Eukaryota; kingdom Metazoa; phylum Chordata; class Mammalia; order Rodentia; family Spalacidae; genus Eospalax; species Eospalax fontanierii. The sequence continues at coordinate 179,395,230 of CM069524.1, read as the reverse complement.
CGTATGAACAAGAAGCAGCCTTTGGGAACACTTAAGAGCCAGGTTCCCATAGCTAGGCCACGGCGAGATGGGACTGACACAGATGTTCTGCTTCTGACGTGGCTACATCCTCTGCCTTCTGTGATTCTGGGTGTCTAATATCCTTTTCTGCTGCTCTCAGCAGACAGGTTTCCTGTGCTTTCTCTGGCTTCCCTGCACCCTCATAATGTTGGCTCTCATGTGGTTTTGGCTTCCGTGGCACTGATTCTAGCCAGATTCAACATGGCCTATGAATCGCACACCTGTCATGTTTCCCTGTCTAGCACGTCTCCCGTGTCTTGTAACAGGCAAGCTGACAGCACCTCTGGCTCTTGGCTGCAAGCCAGGCCTGGCCCCTGACTCTCCTGGGAGTCCGATCTGGTCTGACTCTCTCCATCACTGCTGTCATGACTCTGTATATCCTTCTGCTGTCTCAGGGCTTTGTCCCTCAGCTCTCTGTTTATTCGAGGTTTCTGCTTACTCGTCAAGTCTGAATACTGCTTCTGCTCTCACTTTATTTTTCCTTGTTTCTCCAATGCAGATGCTTTAAAAGAAAAAAAAAAAAAAGCTTATTGGCACAGTCAATTGCCACATATTTGGGTAGAATTTTCCTGCCAGAACACCTTCTAAGTTATTGATTTACTGCCCCTACCTAGGTAAGTGTCTATTTCTGCCCCAAAAGCAGGGGTAGAGCTGGAGGGAGAAGAACATGCGTGTGTGTGATATAGAATGCAGGTTACCCAGACCACTTCCTTTTTTAATTTTAATTTTATTATTATCGTTATTATTCTTATTATTATTGTGTGGGTGTGCATGTGTGCGCGTGCCCATGGCATGTCGGGGAGTCGGGGGAGCTCCTCCTGCTTCTCTCCATAAATATCTAAAACAGCAGCCAAGGTGACCTTTTTTTAAGATTTATTTTATTAATATATTTTATTAATTTTAATTTTATATGTATGAGTGTTTTGCCTGCATGCATGTAAGTTCACCCATATGTGCCAGGTCAGAAGAGGATAACAGGTCTCCTGGAACTGGAGCTAGGGATGGTTGATAGGCACCATGTGAGTGCTGGAATTGGAACCCCAGTCCTCTGCAAGAGCAGCAGGCGCTCCTGACCACTAAGTCAACTCTCCAGTCCCTTATTTTATTTTTTAAATTATGTGGCGGTATATATAATTGACTATAGTTACCCATGGAGGCCAGAGGCATATTTGTTAGTGATATGGAAGGAAAAAGATAATGTTTCAGAAGTTTTCATGGATTGACAATATTGTGATGTTATAACACAGCAATGGTAAAAATTCTTAGTTCACTTGCATGCCACAATGTGAACTGCCTGGCAAGATGTGCCCCACTGATGTAACAGTGGCATGAATGTTCTGGAGAAAACTAGTCACTAGTAGGAGGCCTACTTTGTGGTAATTCATGCTTGGCACTGTAGACTGGTCAAAAGTCCATGGTTAGGAGATCACCGGTCTTACAGAGGAATCTACTACTGATGTTTTGCTAAGTGGATATAAACTATACTGCCTTCTAAATATTTTACTTTATACCCATAGACTAGTGCAACTCTCAGCCTCGGTCAGAGAAGCCTCTTTTGGCAGTAGATGATAATCAAAGCAAGGATTCTTACGTATCAAAGTGCTGAGAATGAGCGCTTTGAATTGAATGCCTGAAATGGAGCATCTGTGTCACCCTCTCCAAGGTCCAAGGAACATCATGTAAGAACGGCTGGAAGGTCTGTGGGATCTGGAGGATGGGAGGAGTGCTACGAAGTGCGGAGGATGTGATACTGCAGTCATGAGCACACGGCAGCTATGACGCCTGCACAAGATCTGCACCATAAAAGGAAGGGAAAGAGGGAGGTAGGAGGAAGAGAAGAAGGAAGAAAGGGATGAATGGAGGGAGGAAGTGAAGGAGGGACGTGAAGGTTGGAGGGGAAGTTCCGGGATACCTGTGAAGGGCGGATGAGAAAAAGGTGGTGGGTGAGATGTAATCACAGAGCATCATATACATGTATGAAATGGTCCAAAATTAGTAAAAGAAAAATATTCTTACTTCAATTTTAGGACTGTTCTGAATTATTTAGGGGAAGAAAAATATTAAGGAGGAAGTCTGGGCTAAAGCCTACTCAGAGGCAAGGGGCATCTCAGGAAGGGTGTTTCAAAGACCTCCTTCAAGGTAACTCGGGTAAAAAGGCAGGTCTTCGGACCATAAGAAGCTACCTCATTTCTAAGTGTTGGGCATAGTGTAGGGTGGACCTAGCTAGGCCACCTGCCAGGAGGAATGGAGGAATGGCTCTCGTGGGTGTGGTGCTCCACACCGGTTGGTTGTGAAGCCAGTTTCTGCCCAGCACCTGGAGGGAACCTGATCCACCTGGGAACAAACTGCGATTGGCTGTAGTCAGGACCCCACCCCATAAGGCTATTGGCTAACAAGACCTATAAGACTTTCTGCTCTTTCTTGAATAAATGAGTTTGCAGCAGACTACCACTGCTGGCTTTCTGCTCAACTCCCAGAGTCGGTGTCTTTACTCTGCACCTACTCGCCCCTCACCCCACGGTCCAGATCCTTTGGTCCCCCTCGGGCTGGCCCTGAGTGCTGGGACCCCCCAACATCTAAGGACAAAAACAAACTGGACCTCACTTCTCTGAAAGGATGAACCAAGTCACCTCTCCAATCTCAAGGCGCCTACTGTGCTCCCCCTGAGATCTGAGCAGCAGCCATGCGACACCTCATTCCAGCACCCACACAGCAGTCTCAGCCCAAAGCAGAGGCAGCCCTGGAGGGTGCCCACACCCTCCTCGCTCCAGTATTAAAGGGGGATTTTCCTCTTTCATGACTTCCCCAACATTTTGCTTTTCTCACACCTGTGTCTCACACCTGTGTAACAAATTGTCTGAATTAAAACCTTTGTGTTTAACTGATCTACAAGGGATTTTGTTTTCCTGATAGTACCCTCCCGATAAAGCTATCACTTTCAACACTTCTTGCATGGTTGACAAATGAAGGACTTCAAAGAGACTAAAGCAAAGTCACCGAAGCACACAAAAAAGAAAGCCTGATACCATAAATTCAGAAAGAAATCAGTGACCAGTAGTCACTGTGGTAACCCAACAAGGTCAAAAGCTAGAGATAGATGCCACTGCAATCACAGAGCTCTAGAAAGACCTGCTCACACAGAGGTCTGCATAGTATCATGTGGAGTCACATAAATAGACTTGGAAACAAATCTGAGTTTCCCTCTCATGTGACAACTTCTCTAACTTTCCCCTTCCTTCCTTGCAGGGAGCCGGTCAACGCCATTACAAGATGGCGCCGACTTCCTGAAGCCGCCTGTCAAACTGCTCCATATAAGGAGATGTTTTGGCGCGAACCCTATCCCGAGAGTGCGCATGCGTGTGGGTTTGAATAGTCCCTAGCCAATCCCGTGGCATTTTGCTTAGGGCATGGGAATTGCAGCCAATCCTGAGGTACTATGTTGCCCTTCAAACTATAAAAGCCGCAGCACAGGCTCGCCCCTTGCCTCTCGTCATCATCGCCCATCTGTTAATCAAAGGCTCTCCAATAAAGTGTGATACTGGAAGACTCCTCGTGATCGCGTGCTTTCTTCCTCCGCTGGCCGGAGGCGTTCGCTGCAAGTGGTGCCGAAACCCGGGAACACCCGGGCGTTGTGAGGCCGCCTGGCGGGAGGCCGAAGAGGAGCCAGAACCAGACACACGGAGAGGGAGGTACCGGTAAGTCAGCCCCATGTATGCTTTTGATCTACAGTCTGCCCTGATTGGTGCTGCCGTCCTTTTTGTGTGGATAAGGAGGGCGCTGGCAAGGCATCAGGACAGTCTTTCAGAGTCAGATGCAAGTGGGGATATACAAGTTAGGCCTAAGAAAAGTCAAAGAAAGAAAAAAAGTCATAAAGAGGAGCTTATAGAAGCCAGTCATAAAGAGGAGCTTATAGAAGCCAGTCATAAAGAGGAGCTTAGGGAAGCCAGTCATAAAGAGGAGCTTATAGAAGCCAGTCATAAAGAGGAGCTTATAGAAGCCAGTCATAAAGAGGAGCTTATAGAAGCCAGTCATAAAGAGGAGCTTATGAAAGCCAGTCATAAAGAGGAGCTTATAGAAGCCAGTCATAAAGAGGAGCTTATAGAAGCCAGTCATAAAGAGGAGCTTATAGAAGCCAGTCATAAAGAGGAGCTTATAGAAGCCAGTCATAAAGAGGAGCTTATAGAAGCCAGTCATAAAGAGGAGCTTATGAAAGCCAGTCATAAAGAGGAGCTTAAGGAAGCCAGTCATAATAAAGGCCCCAAAAGAGGGGATCCTGTAGATGGGGGGCTGCGGCCGTCCCCCCCCCTCAAGTTTCGTATCCTTCCTTGGAGGAATCTAAATGTTTGTCTGTACAAGACCAAAGTTCCAGCGAAAAATACTAGTTCCCACCCAATGTTTTTGGTTCTAAATGAGCTACTTTGTTCCAAGAATTTAGAGCTTACTGAGAGAATTTAGATGTCTGTTAGGTAGGTTCATTTTAAGTAAGATGTCTCTCTGTTTATACTCTTTCCTGTTAAACTGTCTAATGGAGTTTAAATGTCTGATAGAATTTTGCTGCGAATTTATCTGGGTCTCAGTTTTTATCTTTTGGGAGGCTTTCGTATTGTTTCAATTTCCTTATGTGTTATGGGTGGTCAGGAGCCATTTTTTTTGTTTATGTTCTGAGGTGAAACATTCCATCCTGCAGGGGAGCTTATTAAGCTCAGGAAGTAAACAAGTCGGGAGCTTCAGGAAGTCCCTGAAATTGACAAGGTTCACTAATTTGGCTTCCTGCCTAAATTCCTGTGCTCTGATTAGAGGTAAAAATAGGTTGAGCAAAACAAAGTTGGGGCCTCAGTATTTAAGAGTCTGTTCAGGTAGAAAAGGTTCAAAAAAAAAAAAAAAAGGCAAATGCAAATGGATCTGGGATCGAACCTCAAGAGGAGGAGAAAAGTAAAACTAAATCCTCCACTCTGTTGGAGGACCCAGCTTTTGTGGAAACTAAAATCAAGCAGTTAGTCAAGAGTTTAAATCCCAAAGAAAAATAGGAGAGAAAGGAGGAAGCTGTTAGATATCTGAGAGAGGAGGATTTTCCACCATTTATTGCCCAGCAAAGCCCGAGGCTGAGCTAAAGAAAAAATATTTAGGAGAAATGTGGCATTATAGGGCGTGGTTAAATCTCTGTATGGTATATAAAAGATAAAAAAAAAAAATATCTAGTCAAGGTTTATTCAGGAATGTTTGGTCTCTGCCCAAGTTTTAGCTACATAGGATACAGTAATTAAAAATACCAAATTGATGGAAGTTTGTGCAGTAAACTACTGTGTCTCAAATCACTATTGCTTATCCCTTTAAAACCTGTATGGATAGATTAGTGGCCTCTTACTGTAAACCAAATTCAGGCCACAGAGTTCAAGAACAGCCAGAAAATGGTTATACAAACCAATTTTTGTCATAAAAAAGTCAGAAAAATGGAGGTTATAAGATCTTAGAAAGGTTAATAAAGTCAGTACAAAAAATAATAGCCCAAACCCAGTATTAATGTGGGGAAGAGGGCATGTTTGTGTTTTTCCCCAGGACGACGAATCACCTCACTGGGTGCCCAGCAGATTGGTGAGGACACTCCAGCCGTCCTTGGAAGATGCTGTGGAACAAGAAAACGTGGAGGCTCCTGGTGATGCTGACTCTGACTCAGCTATGGACATCAAGCCAGGATGAGCTGCGCTGGGGGTTCCTGTCTACCTTCCCACTTCCATCCCAGTTCGCCATGATTCGTCGGTCTTTCCTCGCTTCTTTACAACTGAAAAGAACTTAGGTTTGCCATTGCTTCCAGAGGACACTCTTGTTGCATTCCTACATGGCTCTTGGAGTTTTGTTGAGACTGGTGCCTTGATGCTCCCCGCAATTCTTGCATCCCATTGAGGCAGCAGCGTTTTGCATGGTTTAAGGACAAAAACAGCAAAACTTATGATGGTATACCTCAGGTTACAGATGTAGAAGATAACACAAAGCGGGTTTATAATATGACCTTCATCGACACAGCTGTCTGGTTCAATGGAACCTTGCCAGATGTTACACACTGGCACTCTAATGAGACACTTCACCAGCCTCGTCTCGCTCCACATTGTTCAGGCACATATGAACAGGACCTTTGGCCTTGGACTGAGTGTCAGTCCACTTCTGTCGATTGGGCAGATACAGGCAGGTTTTTCACTTTCTCACCAGACATGCGTGGCCAAAGGCCGTTTCAAAACACATGGACAATGGGACTTTTTCTACAAGATGCCAGATATTATCCTTTTACCAAGTGGTTGTTGTGTGGGGTTAATGGAAGTTGTACTGATATGACGCCCTTTGTTCTCTTACAGGGAGGGTCCGTAGCCTATAGCAGTATCACTATTACTAGCTTAACATGGGCAGAGAAGTCGAAAACAACACCTACCCCAAATGAAGGAGCATCATATACAGTCTTTAATACAACAGGAGGAGCGGTTGTAATTAATCGCCATATAGGCCCAACAAAAAATAAGACTTATTCCATAACTCCAGTTTGTGTATATCCACCCTTTTTATTTGTGCTTAGCAATTACACCTTTAATAATTGTACTAAGAATACATGTGCTCTTGCACAATGCTGGAAGGCTAATCAATGAAAAAGTACTCTAGTACTTAGAGTACCTCGCTGGGTTCCAGTCCCTGTAGAAGTCCCTGGTACCCTGACCCTTTTCCGCTCCAAACGGGACTTTGGAATTACGGCTGCAGTAATTACAGCTATAGTTGCAGCTACCGCTGCCGCTACTGCGGCAGGAGTAGCCCTAAGTCAAAATGTCCAAACTGCAGAGACACTTAATAACATGGCCTCAGAGACTGCACAGGCCTTAGACACTCAACGATTCTTAGATTCTAGAATGAAAGGAGGGATTATGATATTGAATCAAAGAATAGATTTGGTACAAGAACAACTCGACATGTTGTGGCAAGTAGCCCAATTGGGATGAGAGTGGAAATTTCAAGCATTATGTGTTACAAGTGTTCTGTATGATAATACTTCTATAGCAGCAGATTTGTCTAAACAATTGTCAAATTATTTAGTGGGTAATTGGAGTGATGCTTTTGATAAGGATTTGGAAAGACTTCGGAGAGCTGTTATTACCATTAATTCCACCCGTGTAGACCCCAGCCTGACAAATGGGTTTGTTTCTTGGTTTTCCTCTGTATTTTCGCATTTTAAAGAATGGGTGGGAGTAGGCATGTTTGTGGTCTGCGGCATTGGAGGATGCATACTATGTCTATGGTTAATTTGTAGGATGAGAGCCCAAGCGAAAAGGGACAAAGTTATTATTTCTCAGGCATTAGCCGCCTTGGAATGTGGAGTATCCCCTCGGGTATGGCTGGCAGCCCTAAAGAAATAAAAAATTGGCTCTGCCCTGGCCCTTGCACCCTCTGGGATCAGTATGACCCATTGCACGAGGATGGGCAGTGGCAGGAATATTTTTGGCCCAGACTTTGCCTTAGCACGCCCCGGGAGTGTTTGCCCATTGCACGGGCTTAGGAAAGACTGTTTGGCCTTTGTTTCCCTTGATCGGTCGGCACATCATGAGGTGAAGACCAGATCGGGAACGCTGTATTTCCTAGGGCTCTGCTAGCATATAAGAAAAAAGGGGGAGCTGCAGGGAGCCGGTCAACGCCATTACAAGATGGCGCCGACTTCCTAAAGCCGCCTGTCAAACTGCTCCATATAAGGAGATGTTTTGGCGCGAACCCTATCCCGAGAGTGCGCATGCGTGTGGGTTTGAATAGTCCCTAGCCAATCCCGTGGCATTTTGCTTAGGGCATGCGAATTGCAGCCAATCCTGAGGTACTATGTTGCCCTTCAAACTATAAAAGCCGCAGCACAGGCTCGCCCCTTGCCTCTCGTCATCATCGCCCATCTGTTAATCAAAGGCTCTCCAATAAAGTGTGATACTGGAAGACTCCTCGTGATCGCGTGCTTTCTTCCTCCGCTGGCCGGAGGCGTTCGCCGCACTTCCTCTTCTCCTCCTCCTCCTCCTCCCCTTCCTCCTCCTTCTTCTTTTCCTGGACAGAGTCTTACTAGTAACTCTGGCTGTCCTGGAACTTGCTATGAAGACGAAGTTGGCTTTGAACGCGCAGGGATCTTTCTGATTCTATCTCCAGAATGCTGGGGTTAAAGGTGTGTGCCACCATACCTGGCTCTCCTTTTTATATTCTTATAATTACCTTGGTATTTACCAGTTAATATTTTTATTTTTCTTCATTTTTTATTTAGAGAGTTTCTCCTTTTCTAAGCAAAGAAGTGATGGATACTAATTGTGGACATATATACATCCTAATAGACAAATGAAAAAATATTAGGTTTATCTATACACTAACCCCCCTCATGGTTAATCACTGTTAAATTTTTCCTTCCCTATCTTCGTGCTTGTATATTCATAGATGTATACATATACTTTTAAATAAAATTTACTCCACTTATATAGGCAGAAATAAGAGGAAAGAGATGTGACACATTGTATAGAGTATGCCTCAAAAAATTAAGAGGAATCAAATAAATTAAATTCTACTTTCATTCAAAGATTAAAAATTTTAAGTATTTATCATAAAATATGGAAGTCCAACACATTAATCTGCTTTTCCTAACAGAAAATAAGATATAAATTTTAGAGAGATTAGGGTGTGACTTAGTGACAGCATTTGCCTAGTTAGAATGAGGCCCTGGGTTTAGTCCCAACACAGACACAGACACACACATATTTTAGCATATAGAAGCATTTAAAGAAATCATTAATAGTGAGGCCAATGGGTAATTTGTGCTGGTTAAATATACATAAAACTATAATACATGCAGATTTCAATGAACTTTCCTGTACAACCAACTATGAAGTTTTGCAGGTAGTATATTTCTCCTAATTCTTCACCTGCCTCCACAACAACCCCATTCTAAGACTCCTAAGAATTGCTAAAACTTAGAACAAATTTAGAGCAAAACTTCTTGCTACTTATTATAGTGAACCCCATTCTGTGCTGCCCAGAATTCCCTTCACATAGAAGTCTCGTTTTCTTACCTATGGAGAAAATTGGCAGTCACTTCTCAGCCAGGTGTCCTTCCAAGAATTGTTCTCAGATGAAGAAAGCTGCCCTGCCCAAGGTTACACCATTTTCCTTGGGTTCTCTATGAATGACTGGCCCATGATGGGAGACTCACTTGCCTCAAGGATACCTCCAAAGGGTCCTCTTATCTACAGGTTCCTGTGGGAGCCTCTTTTTCTAGGCGTGACTGCAATGACTCTTGGGTTAATTTGCTTGTTTTGGTGGTGGTGGTGGTTATAGATTTTATGATTGTCATTTGTTTTTTACTTAGACGTTGACAGGGTCTCAGTATGTAGTCCAAGCTTTCCCCAGATTAACTATATAGCTGAGGCTGGCCTTGAACTCACAATAACTTTTCGATCTTGGCCTCCTACATGTGTAGATTACTGCTGTGCTCCAGAACGCTCAGCTTGTAACACTTTGTGCGATCTACCAACACTGAGCCTTCAATAGGCACTATTTTCCCAGTTCTTTCACAAGACCAACCATCCACTTGATAGCCAATTGATTACGCTGGAAGATTCTGTGATTTATTTTGAGTAGAAAAAAACACATAGACTGAGTATAGGTTTGCCTCTTCTTCCCTCAGGGCCCCAGCCCACACCATATTGAAGCACATATAGAGTGTTTGTCCCCTCAACATGGAGTCCTGCATAATATTGTTCCTGGACTCAGGAACCACTCCATAACACACCATGGTGAATGACTATGGGGCAACTGTTCCTGATCCATTCCAGCTGCTGTTACCAAGGTTGTCAGCTGACCAAGTCAGTGTTGTTAACTGACTGAGTCGGTGTAGTCGCCTTTTGAAGGTACAAAATGTGACTTTATAGGTGACACCCTGTAAAGATGAAGTGGACAGAATTGCAGCATGGACCCTAAATCTACAAGTATCATATGAGAAGATATCTCAGTAAGTGTAACATATAGTCCTGGGATCCAAGGGAAGGAAATAGGAAGCACCCTGGGCCTGCTTTTCATCACAGTGACCCACTTGTGGTGTCTGGCTTCTTGTCCCTGAGACTCTGAGCTCTGTGAGCTTACAGGTTTTGGTGACTGATTTGGGGCATCTTTTGTTCTTCATTCATTTGATGCCTTGAAACAAGAGCAGCCACAGCTACCTTGAAAGGACGTGATAACAAGAAGCCCATCAAGTAAGCCACCTAGGCAGTAGAGATGAAGGTGAAAAAAATACAGTAGGCTATAGAGACTGAGTCAGTATCAGCTAAAAGCTTTAGATCGGTAGCACCAACCAGTGTCGCTTGCCCCAGAAGCCTTCCTCTTTAAGCTTCCCCATGAAGAGTCCAATCAGGATATCAGAAAGCTCTTCCCAGAATTTATAGTACAAAGTAAATCGATTCTGTGCAAAAGATTGGCTTTTCCTGATGCCACAAGTGGCGCTCAGATTCCAATTAGGAAGTAGTCATTCCTGCAGCTACTAGGGATACTGGCAGCTGATGGCTTTCAGATGACTCTCTCTGCTGATGTTTCTGTCTAGGGAGAGTGGCCTCACCCAAGTTCATAAGCAGCCCACGCCCAATGACCTGGCTGTGGCAGGTATGAAGCCCAGCCTTCTTTGCTCGAGGGAGGGCAACTCCAGGGATCCCTGCAGGATTGGCTGAGAGACCTGTGTTGTGACTCCACTCATTTCAATTCAATTCCTCCCAACTCTTCTATCCTCTTCCTCCCTGGGTACTCAACTCTCAGTATTCAAACATCCATCTGAGTCCGTTTCTGAAGAGCTCAGTAGGCAACAGTTATACTTGTCCACAGAAAACATTAACAAATGCCTTAGATGTGTAGCTATACATACATATTAAGGATTCTTGGGTGCTCTATGTCTGCCTCACCAGCAAATCTGGCACGGCTTCTTCTTTTTCTGGAGACCTTGTTTACTTGGGACTGCTTGACAGATGCTACAGGTCAGAAGCTGCCAAGACTTTAATTTTGTTTCTAATGGTTGTTTCCTTTCTATTTCAGCTCTCTGGTTATGTCAGACCCTGAGCTTTTCCACTCATCTTTCCAGAAAGCCACTGGTCCTGCTAGCTGTCACTTGTCTCCCTCCACCCATAGTCAAATAAGTTCCAGATGATAGCATAGTTGTGGGACTCTTCCCAGTGTTGCCAGGAGGAAAGGAACTTAAATTCCTCTGACTTGCAGTCACCACCCCCTCTTGTTAACGTTTCTTTCCTTTGTTGTATTCTCTCACGATCAAAGAGTTATTCCCACACCCTACTGAATCTCCAACTTCCTCAGCCATTGGATTGCAACACGGGTTCATCGTCAAGCCCGTGTCTCAGTTCTTAAAGGACATGGAAGTTATCTTTTTCCTTCTTTCCTCCCTTTCCCTTCCTTTCTCCCCGTCTTCAATTCCTCTTCCTTCTTCTCTTTCTTGCCTGAAAACTCTGAGTCATTTCTTAAGTGAAGCTAGGCTCTACCTCTGCTTCCTTAAGGTTATTAAATATTATATTGAGGACACTACCATTCCCCTTCAGAACTTCCCTAGGAGCCAACACTGGCAGCACATGACTGGTCTGTCTGTCTTGTGGACATTCCACTAGTGGGACAATGAAGAGTTCATTCCCTCATTAACAGCATTCTCTTTGAGTAGGAAGGCTCCCGGTTTTGTAAAGGCACCTCTATATTTAGGGTAGTGAATTAGAATATCCTTAAACAGCAGATTACTATGAACCAGCCAGTCTTCAAAGGCCAACTGGACAGGGAGGCTGGAAACCAGAGCCTAGTCACTTCCCACATCCCCTTTAAGATCTCAGGCCTTCCCATTCACTTCTAAATCAGAAAACATGTAAGGTAAGACTTTCTCCATAACTAGGACTGACCCTAGTCCTGAAGCCAGGAAATACTTCTCAACCTTGTTAAACGCCAGGTTTGCATTGATTCTGTCATCTGTTCAGACTGCCTCTTTCTCTGGGCATCACTTGGGGTCAGCAAAAGGAACCACCCTGTCTCCTCAGCACATTATCTTAGAGCATTTCAAATGGAGACACATGTGGAAAAGTAGACAGAAACTGTGAGTCTTTATTATTGGTTGATGTTTGTTTGTTTGTCTGTTTGAGGCAGGTTCTCAGGAAGCCCAAGCTGGCTCCCTATCTAGTAGAGGCTGACCTTGAACTCCTCATCCATCTGCCTCCTCCTTCCAAGTGCTCGATATCTAGTTCAGGATCAAAATTTTTACTACAATTACTCCTTGACTTGCAGAAAGTTTCTTGCTTTATCTCATATTTTATATCTGAGGATGGATACCATTTCTCTGACTTTACTTCCAACTTTTATTCTGCTCTTAGTTCATTTTCTGTTACTATACTAGAATGCTTGAGAATGACCTATAAAGAACAGAGATGTATTTGGGCTCATGGTTCTGGAGACTATCAAGCCCAAGGAAGAGCAGTGATGTTTGTCAAGGGTCCCAGCACCTGGGGGAGGTAAAAGGACAAACAAGCACAAGCAAAATAGACAGAAGCAGAAGGACCGGACTTACTAACCCTCCCCCAGAGTGGGCAAACAATCTGTTACTGAGCTGTATCCCCAACTTGTTTTTTTGTTTATTTGCTTTTGTACCTTTCATTTTGAAATGGGGACTCACCAAGTGGCCCAGGTTAGTCTTGAACCACCTGTAGCCCAGAGAGGTCTTAAAACTTGCAAACTTCCTGTCTCAGCCTCCGCTAGTAACTCAAATTACAGGCCTGTACCACCAGACCCAACCACAAAGAAACTCTTGGGAAAAAAGACATGAAACCTTCTTAGCAACCTAATCAACTCTTACAGGGGTTACGCCCCCTCTGCAGCCATAATGGAGATCAAAGTTCAGATGATTCTGAAGGAGAAAACCGTCCTTAAACTATAGCATTCCTGAATCAGATTCAAGCTCACTCATACTGAGACAAATCAGGGAAAGCTAAAGGTTGAAAGCTGGGGTGGTGGCAGGAATTTTCCTAGTACTGGGGAGGCAGAGACAGGCAGATCCACAGGACTCAACGCCCAGCCAGACTACCTTAATGGGCAAGTTCCAGGTCAAGGAGAGACACTGTCTCTAAGATAAGGTTGACAGCATTCCTAAGAAGTGACAATGCAAGTTGTCTTGCGGCCTACCTACACAGGCTCACACATGTGCACCTGTACCCACAAACACAAGAAATTTAAAATCGAAAGCTAAGGAAAGAAGATAAATGGTGCCATGGAACCTTGGAAAATTCTGAAGGTAGTACCAGGTTCCTCTGACGATGGGTACATGGGCACATTGTGGAATGAGAATGGCTTGAAGTGTTGGTAATAGTTGGGTAGAGCCCGAGATCCTCTTCCCAACATAGCATATCCGGATGACAACTGTTCCAACACCCTGGAAGAACGCTGAAGGTTTATTCTCTTCATTCAAACATTCTGGGCTTAGTACCTATCACAAATGAAAACCGGGTTTAAATAGAAATTTGCATAATGCGATGAGCTTTCCTGACCCTTCGGGCCCTTTCTCCTGATGAGGCTTCAGTCACAGAAGGGAGAAAGCTAGTTTACAACCATATAAGTAAAAACTTAATCTGATGGGGAACCTGATCAGTCTAAGAGAAGAGCCTTTCAAATAATGGCATCTGGAGGTTCTTTCCCCCATAACAAACTGACACTACTGTGAAGTCCAATAGTCAATAACCTCAACACATTTACAATGAGCACCTAAAGCATCTCACTCTCAAACAACTTATGAAAAAAATCACGTCTGAAACAGAGATCAAAGAAAGTGACAATATCGAAAACTTCAGCAACTATAATCAGCATCCTTAAGAGCAATCAGAGAAGATGCTGCATCAAGAAAATAAGAACAAAACGCCACTCAAGTTTCTATCACTCCACGTCTTGCTTGCATTTGCATTGTGACCAGCTGCCTCAAGCTCCTGGTTCCAGGACTTCCTGAGGCGAAGGACTGGACCCTTGAACCTGCTAATGAAGAGTGGGCGTGCCACCTCAGCACACCTTTGTCTCCATGGCTGTGGCAAAAGTGTGCAACCTAACTGTGGCCACAGCAGAGATCCCAGCTTGCCCATCCACCTTTGCCCTTGGAGTCTCACACAGGGAGAGCTCTAAGAAATGGTGGCCTCAGAGGAAGCTGTCTAGGAAACTGAAATCCTCAAACCTGCTGATTTTTCCCCAAGTAAGAAGCAGCTAGGAGACAGTTGAAATAGTCTTTGTTGGTTTGTTGTTATTGTTTGTTTGGGTTTTTTTTAACCAGGTCTCCCTAGTCTCAGTCTAACTGGAAGTCAGTGTGTGAACTAGACTGGCCTTGATCTCAAGGAGATCCACCTGCCTCTGTCTCCCGAGGGCTGAGCTTAAAGGCTCTCACCACTATGCCTGATGGACAGTTGAAGTAGCCTTGTCAGCAAAGTTGCTCTTTAAAAAAATCATGAGATAAAAGCTATATAACAAGAAACAGTACCCGACATGAAATCCCTCCCTTTGAGGTTGAACAGTGTAGTCCAAGAGACTTCCAACATTACCCAGGCTGTTGCCACAGCCCTTGATTGCTTCCAAGAACTTGAAAGTAAGACCCTACTGCTGAAGACAAGACATACTTCAGACACAGAACCTGGAGCAAATGAGCTGGAATTGACCTGGAAGCCACCTCCCTGAAAGCTAGCTCTCATGGTTTTAGAGAACACTATGTAATTTGCTAAGGGAGAACATCAATCAACAGTCAATATCAGCTTTAAGGCCTAATAACCACAACCATTACCAGTATAGCAAACTCTGTTGGGGCAGTAGTGGCACTTTTATCTTGAGGGTAATCAACAGCAACCTAATTGGGCTTAAAGCCCACTCAATGGGAAGAAACTCATGTGTGGTACTGTAAACACTGCCAAATACACATGGCTGGAGAGGTCATAGATCTTAGAGAAATCCCCATGCTGTCACATCCCTAGACAAATGTAATTTCTTAGTATGTGCCAAATATTAATCCTTAAATTTACAGACAAGGATGCCAGTCACCATTCATCAATGAAGCTTCTTCACCAAGATATGGAGATTTTTACAAAGTTCCACAACTGGTCACACACAGAGATTAAGTTTCTGTGAAATGTCCAGCCCTAAGTGACATATCTACAACGCAATCTCTATACCTAAGGCTCAAGAAACCTAGTGGAACAAAGGGTAGAGAGAACACTAATGCATCTTCCAACTCTGATCTATGAAGCTCCCCCATTCAAAAGAGGGCAATGAACACAAAGGGCCACAAATGGCCAAAACATAGAGAATAAGAGTCTGTAGAGTGTAGGTCCCTGGACAGGACTCCTATATTAAACTACCCACCCAAGGTTCAGGGACCATTTCTAAAGAAGAGGTGGAAACACTGTAAGAGCAATGGGAACAAATGCATCATCACATGGACACAGAGTATTACAGGCTCCTGAGATCTTGTACATATGAACTTACCCCAATGGTGGCAGCATGCACAAGACCCATGCAAACACAAGCAGACAAAAACCCAGCATAGAAACATGGAAATGGGCATCAGGCCTCAATCTTAGCAGAAGAACTGTTGGGCAGCTGATTATCGCTGGGTGAGGAGGAGTTGATCTTTTTTTAAGGGAGGGACTCTAGATAGACTGACAAGACTCCAGTGGATGAACATGTACTGAAGGATGTCAGAGGATACTAATTTGACTCCATAGGCCATAATATAAATGACAGAACCCATGAAATCCAGTTGGGAGGCTGTGGGAGGGTGCTATTGGGGAAGGGGGTATAAAGATGATTAAGATGTTGTATATGAGATACACAAAAATTCAATTTAAAGCCCAGTGTGGTGGCTCCTGCCTTTAATCCCAGCACTCAGGATGTAGAGGCAGGTAGATCTCTGTGAGTTCAAGGCCAGCTTGGTGTAAATACTGAATTCCAGGTCAGCTGGGGCTACAGGGAGATCCTGTCTCAAAAATTCAACTAAAAAAAATTTTTTTTAAATCATGAGAAAACACCAGACAAAGTACCATTATGTTGGATCCAGAGTTAAGCAAATTCAGTGTTTGACTGTTCTAGAAAGCCTCCCAAGTGGCAAGTTTGGATTTGCAATGAATTTTAGGTTTCTAGTTACAATAGTCATTGTAACTTCTGTTGTGTATATTTGACTTTCACATAATGCAATCTCCACCACCCCAAATGATTCCACTGCAAATAAAATAGAATAAAAACAAACGGGGGGGGTAGAAAAACAGAAGAAAACAGACATGAAGGGGCACTCAGAGAACCAGAGAAGGCCATTAGAAGAGAACAGGCTGCGTGTACTGCCACCATTGCTGTGCAGTCATGTGCTAGCTGCCCAGCTGTCTGAAAAGCAGCTTCCCGGCGCTCCTCCACCTCCTCTGGCTCTCATGATCTTTTGGCCCCCTCTTGGCAATGGTCCCTGAGCCTTAAGACTCACGCAAGCTCAAGCCAGACAAAACCCCCTCACAGATGTGGGGAAGTGGGAAGAACCCCAGTTCAGCTGAGGAACTGTTGGCAACTGGTAGCTGCCAGGAGAGAGGGTCGGTTTTCTTTAAGGGTGTGACACTAGATAAGTTGACCAGGCTCTGGTGGATGAATGAACGCTAAAGGACAAACATGACTTGATAGACTTTAACATGGCAAAGTACATGAAATCTGGGGGGAGAAGGGGAATAAAAGGAGTGCCGATAGGAATGGGGGTGTGAGTATGATCAAAATACATTGTATGAAATTCACAAAAATTCAATTAAAAATATAAGAAAGAAAGAAAGCAGAGAATAAAACGATGATTAAAGAAATTTTATTTTCAATAGAATTAGAAAACCAAAATAAGTAAATCACCTAGGGGGAGGGGTAAAGATAAGTAAACTAGAAGTTCAATATATGTGATCCAATAACTGAATTCTAGAAGAATTATTAAAAGGAGGGGATTTCTTAAATGACAATATACTTGATAACTTTTGAAAACTTTAAAAAATATGTTTTCAGATTGAAAGGACTAATTGTGCTGAGATTCACTCCTCACAGCAGATTAAAAAAAAGAGAGAGAGAGATAAAAGACCCTATCCTAATGTACATCAACCTGAAATTTTGAAAGGAAAAAAAAAGAACCCTAACTTACAGGGACAGAGAGACCCCTTCAAGTTTCATCAGATGTATTAAATGTCAGCTCTCTTGGTAGAATTATGGAAAATCAAGGTGACAAGGAGGCACAGCCCAAACTTAGTTACAACCTAGAAGTGTATATTCAAGCTGTCATCCAAGTGTGACGTTGAAGACATTTGTTCAGCAGTTCCAAAACTTACCTCTCCTGAACTTTTTCCCAGGAAGCTATTGCCTGGGATTGAGTAGGTAACTCTACTGACAGAGTGTTTGCCTAGCATGCATGAAGACCCAGGTTTCACCCACCGTACCACATAATTCAGGTGTGATGATCCATGCCTGTAATCTCAGCTCTCATGAGGTGGAGGCAGTAGGATCAGAAATTCAAGGCAAATTTTAAAAAAAAAGAAGTGAAAAGAGGAAACTATTGCAGAATGAGCTGCAGCAAACTCCAGGAGTAAACCAAGAAGAGAAAGTAAGTGATGTAAAAGAAGACATTACATCCACGCAACAAGAACAGAATGTCAGCAAAGTAAAACAGAAGCAAGGATGGGGAGTCAGGGAACACTCAGACAACCAGAAAAAAAAACTATTTGGAAATTAAAGTATGTTAGAAAAAAATTAAGTTAAATGCAATAATTAGAAGATAAAAGTAAGAAAATCACTTAGGACATATTGGATGAGAGGAGATCCAACAAAAGACTGATGCAGAAGAAATTCCCAAAATGATGAAAAAAGGAAATAGCTGGCCTAGAAATCAACTGGTTCAGACCAGAGCTGGGCCAGTGAAGGATGCCACATTAGCACCCAAGAGAGATATCTGTGAGAAAACAGCACAGACAGGCTGAGAGAGTGAGAACACTGTCCTGCATTTGGAGGGAAATTAGTGCATGGAAACTGAATTTTTTTTAAACTACCCTAAAGAAAACCAAAATGGTCATAACAGCTCTGAAGTGAACAGAAAGCAGCTCATCTATTGGACAACAGTTTCATAATCTTAATAGTGTAAACACTGAAAAAAGTTCTAAGCACAATTATAATAAAACGAAAAGACAAGGATAGGTGAGAGAGCATGTGTTGATGGTAGTGTAAGAAATAAATCTTAACCTGAGTAGGAAATGAAGAGATAATATCTAAAAGTGAAAAGTCAAGAGAAAAAAAAGCTATAACCTCAGAAAAAGCAGCTACAGTTGTGACAGCAGTTGGCCATGTAGGGCAAACCAGAGGTGAGAAGTTCTGGCCAGCAAAGGGATCACCATTAAAACCCTGTATACTGCTTTTTAACTATGTGTTTCTGTATTTGGGTGCTTGTTTCTTTGTTTGTTTGTTTTCAAAGAAAAAGGTAAATTGTAGGGAATAAGATAGAAGAAGGCATTAGGGTGGGAACCACTGCAATGAATTGGAAGTAATGCTGGCTCCCATGCACATCACTGTTGACGAGAGACTGAGATTTCAGTGCTGAGCTTTGTAGCAGCCAGGACAAAGGGGAACCATAATCATTTCTACAGTTTCACAATGTTCAAGAGTTGAAAACAAACCACTCACTTGGGAAAAGCATATCTACTTGTGGTGCTGAGATCTGACAGACATGCCTTTTTAATGGACCTCAAATATTAATGACTAGAGTAAGGAACACAATTTGAGCATATGATGTCGACGAAGGCACAGGCACTACACCAGAGCAGAGAAGTCACTCTCTACAAAGATGCCTGCTTTTTAAAGAACTCTCAACACTGCTAGAACAACTGGAGCAGGTAAAGCAAAGAAATTAACTTCCTGGGGCACGGGGGCACATACCTTTAATCTCAGCACTTGAGAGGCAGAGGCAGGCAGATCTCTGCGAGATCGAGGCCAGCCTGGTCTACGTAATGAATTCCAGGCCAGCTGGAGCTACAGGGAGATCCTATCTCAAAAACGAAATTAACTTCAACCTAACTATACATATTACACAAAGATTAAATCAAAATACCTAAGATATTTGGAGGTAAAATGCCAAATTATAAATATAATATAAATATTAGGGGCTGGAGAATGTGCCTCAGTTGGTAGAGTGCTTGTCTAGCATGTATGAAGTCCTAGGTTCCATCCCCAGCACTGTACCAAGTGTGGTGGTACACACCCATAATCCCAGCACACAGGAGATGAAAGCAATAGGACAGAAGTTCAAGGTCATCCTCAGTACAAAGTAAGTTCAAGGCCAGTCTAAGTTACTGGAGACACTGTCTATAAACAAACAAACAAATATTTTGGGTGAAAAAATGTGAAAACACTTAGGACCAAGGACCCTATGCAAGGTTCTTAGATTTGATGCCTGAAGATGAGCCACAGAGAAAAACTGGTCAGTTTACTTAATCAAACTTAAAACTTTTGTTCTACAAAAGATCATGTTAGCCTAATGTAGGGGCACACACCTCTAATCCCAGCACTCAAGAGGCAAAGGCAGGAAGATCTCTGCGAGATCGAGGCCAGCCTAGTCTACATAACTGGGGCTACAGAGAGACCATCTCCGAATAAACAAAAACAAAAACAAAAAAGTTGTTATTATTAAAGATGAAAAGACGTGACTAGGAAGCAGTGTTATTGGAAGCATTGTAACGAGACATCTGACACAGGACTATAAAGTGCTCATAAAGTCAGTAAGGAAACCAGCAATCCAATCAGAAAACAATTTGAAACATGTGGAAATAGTTCTACAAAGATGGCAGACAAACCAGTAAAAATATGTTGGACAGCATTATCTATTAGGAAAATGCAAACTAAACCTCCACAAGGTGCCACTACCCTGTAAAAGTGGAAGAAATAGTGACAATACCCATGTGATGGAGAAAACAGACTTTCCCGGGTATTGTGGTGGTGTGATATAGCCAATTCATGGCATACCTCAACAATTTATTTGAAAAATAAAACCAGTGTTTACCATCTGATCCAGTAATCATGCTCTTGGTCTTTCACTCAGAGAAATGGAGTGTTCACTCACACATGTATAAGAATACCCACTACCAGGGCTGAAGGGCTCGTTCAGTCAGTAAAGTACTTGCCTGGCAAGCCTGAGGACCTCACTAATCTCCAGAACCCACAGAAACCCACTGGCATGGTGGCACATGCTTCTAATCTCATTGCTGGGCAGATAGAGACAGATAAATCCCTGTAGCTCATTGGCCAGCCAACCTCGTGTAAGACTGGTGAGCTTCAGGCCAGTGAGAGATAGATCATGTCTCAAAAACAATCAAGGGCCTAGACTTGTTAAGAGCACTGGCTGCTCTTGCAGAGGAACCTCATTTCGTTCTTAGCACCCACATGGCCATTTACAACTATCTGTAACTCCAGTTGCAAGGGATCTGAGGCCCTCTTCTGGTCTCTGTGGGCACTGCACACATGTGGTGTACTTACATACATGTAGGCAAAAGACTCATATACATAAAATAAAAATAAATCTTTAAAAACAAACAATAGAGCTAGAAAGGTGGCTCAGCAGCTAAGAGCACTGACTGGTCTTGCAGAGAACGTGGTTTCAGTTCCCAGTACCCATATGACAGCTAACAACCATCTGTAACTCCAGTTCCAGATGATCCAATGCCCTTTTCTGACCTTCCTAGGCATTGCACAACACGAGTGCACTTACATACGTGCAAGCAGTATACTCATACATGTAAAATAAAAATAATGAAATATTAAAAAGCAAACAACAACAACCAAAGATGAAGAGCTCCTGAGGAACAATACCGAGGGTGACCACTGGCCTCCATACTCATGTGACACACATGCACCCACGGGAACAAATATACACAGACTCAAACACAAAGGAAATAAAAGAATACTCCCTGTAGCTTTACTGGTAACTGACTGCTGTTGGAAACAACCCATATGTCCTGTAATGGTAACTGGTGGAGGCAACTGTAGTGTGTCTTGTGTCACACAGTCCTACTCATTGATGACGAGAAATGAACTAGTAAAGCATGCAGCAACGTGGATGAACATTAACAGAATTATGCTGATTGAAAAAAGCCAGTATCCAACTATGAGTTGCTATATGAATCCATCTATATAATATTCTCAAAATGCAAAAACTAGAGAGATGGAGAACAACCAGGGAAGGGAGTATAGAGGTGCCCACAGCAAGGTAGCATGAAGATCTTTGTGGTAATAAGATCGTGCTGTATCTGGATTGGGATTGCTTCTGTGAATCTACTATACATGTAATGCACCTACAAGTATATGTCAAAATGGAGAGTCCTGGGGGCTGGAGATGTACAGCAGTGGTACAGTTCTTGTCTAGTATGTATGATCCCTAGTGTTCAATCTTCAACATCACAAACAGGTGTTATGGTTTCAATGTGAAATGTCCCCCACAACCACAACTCGGTCCCCAGCTAGTGGTGCAATTTTGAGATGTTGCAGAACCTTAGAGCCAGGAGGCATGGCTGGCAGAGGTGGGTCACTGGGCACAGGTCTTTGAGAATGATCACCCAGCCCCACTTCTGGCTCAAGGCCTCTGCTGTCTGACTGACCAAAATGTGAGGACCCTAGATTCCCAAACCCACATATTCTAGTTTACTTTATATTGCTGTGAGTAAACAATAATTTCAGGAGGGAAGAGTTTCAAATAAATGATTACAGGTTACTGTCCATCATCAAGGGAAGCCAAGGCAGGAACTTAGGAGAAGAACCTGGAGGCAGGAACTAAAGCAGAAACCAACAGGGGAACACTCTTTGCTGGCCTGCTCCCCCTGGCTGGCTCTGCTACCTTCTTATACAGCCCAGGCCCATTTACCTAAGGATAGCATCACCCCCAGTGGGCTGGGCCTTCCCACATCAACTAGCAATTAAAGAAAATGGCTCATGGCCACAGGCCAATCTGATCTGGGAAACTCACCAGTTGAGGTTCCCTCTTGCTGAATGACTCCTGTTTGTGTCAACTTGACAAAAACTAACCAGCTCACCACATAACCACATAAAAGCTGGGGAGCTATGGTGGTCATCTGTAACCCTAGCATGAGAGAGGCAAAACAGAGGATCCTGGGAGCAAGCTGGTTAGCCAGACTAGCCAAATGGGGAGCTCAGGCTTCAGTGAGAGACCCTGCCTCAGTAAATATTGGAGAGTGAGTGAGGAAAACACTGGAAGTCCACCTCGGGCCTCCACATACACATGTGTACACATGCACCCACACACATATAGGTGTTCACACAGAGGCAAACATACATACACACCATGCACACATGAATATGCAAAAAATACATATTCTGGAAAATGTCAAGTAAGTGCTATAATAAACATTGATTAGAGGAATAAAGTTTGCCTTTATTTGACAAACTCCCTCTATACAGTATGAAATGACAGTTTAAGCATTTGAGTTGTTGGTTACAATTGTGGTAATTCCTCTGAGAAGAGTGCTCCTTGCAAAGCATGGAGAAGGTAAGAAAGGGGATGTGCCAGGGGCTTGTACAGGTTTCCTACTCAAGCAGGGAAGTAGTCTACTTCCAAGAGTCCTATGGAATGGCACTTATGCTGTAGTCCAATCATCTGACCCTGGGCTAGCCTTTCAGTTTCAAAATCTTATTTCCTAGCCAACACAGTAAGCCTGGATTCATATTGCATGAGCAAATAAGACCCATGTGTTGTGTGTGACAATCTCAGTCACAAATTCAATATACAAGAAAAGGCAAGCTTCTTTTTGTTCCTTAAAGCAGCTTACCCTGAACTCTAAATGCCTCCCGGAAATCCTCTGTCTATATAATTATTTTCTCACTACTATCAGCCTGATGACTGTCTAAACACCACCACTGTAGTCAGAAGGATGTTCTCAGGAATGGTGACAATAGCCTTTGAGAGACTTGGGACCCTGGAGGCTTTCATGCCAGGATCCAGCCTTCCTACAGGCATTCCCCATCAGGTCTTCTACCTTTCTGTTCTCTGATAGCTCACCTTCTCCAGCCTCCAAAAGGGGCATAGAGAAGCCTCTTACTCCTCTAAGATTTTTTCCCTCTCAGTCTTCCAGGACACAAGCATCATTTGATCTACTGGTACAGCTTTGCCAGGTGTGGGCAAAACCACACAGGCAAAACCATTCACTTGAAGCTATTTCTACTTTTTAACCTACTGAATTATCCACAGTAAGGAATTGTAAAATCTCATTACCCTCTGAAATGTGAAGAGAAAAGGATAAGGGAGATTAAATAAAATTAATATTTTTACAAATTCTGCCATATATCTTTATGAAACCAGAAAGGTTACTTTATTTATTAATCTTCAGTGAATATCACACAACAGGTCACATCTGCATAGCAAGCTCATCTTCCCTTTTTAAGGGAAGCAGACCCAATCCTAAGCAGACTGTTGCTTAATGAACATGGAATAAGAAACAGGTTACCATAGCCTAATGTTAACACTTTAATGCTACAATGGAGATACATGCAAATCCTAGAAATATCATTGGGCATAATCTTGTGAACCACTTTATTTTAAGAATGTCTTTGCCTGTAAGCTTCAATGTTCAGCTGGGACTCTTCCTTTCTGAAGGATTTTTTGGAAGTGGGCTAGTAGGGGAAAGGATAGGGTCTCCTAATATAGTTCAGACTAGCCTTGAACTCATGATCTTCCTGCCTCAGTCTCCCCAAAACTGAGCCACAACACCTGGCTTTCCAGGAGAGCTTCTTGGATAAATGTTACCAACATTCTTCTTAGAGATTTCTTTCCATTTTTCAATTAATGTTTAATGTACAAAATAATAGTTTTTTATGACATTTTCACACAAATTACTACTGTACCTTGCTCATCCTCAGTCCGTTACTATCCCCATCCCTCTCTTCTTTATCTCACTGGTCCCCATCCTCGATCCAAGAAGTTCTCTTCCACTTTCCTGTGACACTAGTATTTTCCTAGGCTTCTTCTCCTAGTTTGCTTTCTATTGCTGGGATAAAACAGGAAGCAAAAGCAATTTGGGAAGGAAAGAGTTTATTTCAGTTTTCACTTTCTGGTCACAAGTCTTCATTGAGGGAAGTCAGGGCAGGAACTCGGGCAGGGGGAGAGGAAAGAAGATGGAGAATCACTGCTAACTGGCTGTGCCTCTAGCTTGTTCTCTGTGAGCTTTCCTAACAGCTCAGGGATGGGACCACGCACAGTGAGCTGGGCCGTCCTTCATCAATCATTAATTAAGACAGTCTCTCACAGAAATGATCTATAGGATCCAGGACATCCTTCAATTGTGATTCTTTTACCCAGGGTGACTCTGGGCTGTGTCAAGTTGACAATAAAAGCTAACCAGGACACCTAGTGTAAGTTAGGCAAGTCTACAGCATTTCTCCTCTTTGTAGATCAATAATATACATTCTGACAAAATAATACAAACTTGCAAAGTGTCAAAGTGAAAACTTCATGGTAATTCCTTGCCTATGGATTTTTACATTGAGAATTACTATCGTATATTTTATTTTATAAAATAAGAAAATGTAATACATTTTAAACTATTTTTTTCATAGAAATAATAAATTTATCACCCGTGGCAGCAAAATAACACTTGACTGAGTCCTGACCCTCAGGTTGGGTTTGCCTTGTACTCTGTAGTCTCCTTTACCATGCTTTCCATAGCTATGTTTTTCTCCTCTAGTCTTTGTAGATGGACTAAGTAGGATCCTATTATTACTATGAGATCTTCCCAACCTTAGTCAATTAGTATGCTCAAGGTAAGCAAGAAATATCCACCAGTCAAATGGCCTCGTGTGCTTCTATAATAGCTTTATATATGACAACAATTTTTTTGCATCATATATGGGCTTCTAAAGTAATTCCTCCATATTTTAAGGATTCCATTTAAGGAATACATTTCCAAAGTTCATTCCACCTGCTGTGGGTGTAAAGCAGCAGAATGTTTCTATCAAGTTAGGTCATTTTATTTCTATTTGATTCCTTGACAGTTTATGAAGTACATGAATATATTTATTTTGAGATCTGCTTGGCTCTAACTCATATATAATGACCATTTTCTAATTCTGTGAACTTGAAATAATAAGCTAGTTGTAATGAAAAGATGCAGTCAGGGCCCCAGAAGATGGTCATATGGTGGCCTCACCTCTCAGCATGTACTCACAGTCTGTGAAGACCACCCCTTCACCCAGGGTGCATCTTATCAAATACAGGATACTGTTCATGATGCAAGATGGAGGTGAGGAGCGTTAATACACTTTTTTTGCTAAAATAAAAAGGATCTAGTCCTATAAACTGCTATGGGCTAACCCTGGCCTCTTGCAGGCAGAGCATCAGGACACAGCCTGTTCTTATTCCCAGGGCCCTCAGAGATCTGGTTTTCAGCACACTGACACTCAGTTAGCCTGGAGGATGCAGCAGGCATGAGGAGAGCTGCCTGCTGTTGCCATGTGCTACGAGGTGAAAAGAACATCTCGTTAGATGTGGTTTTCATTATACGAAATAACAAAATCAGATTACTGAATACAATAGGACTTACTCGGGTAGGGCTTATGCCATAGTGACACATAGGAGCTTTCAACCCACATATCAAAATGCTTACTATCCCCATTTCACTGCGGATGAAACAATAATGAATATTGAACAAAGGAAGTGAATGCACATCTGGAGGGGTTTATTAAGTTAAACAAAGTAAGATGTGAAGATCCCAGTAAGATGTGTAGATCCTGGACAATGTTTCATATTAACATTCACAACAACCCAATAGGCACATTTCATCAAAGGTCAGAAATAGACACTGTAATGTATCTTTTTTACTAAACCAAAACTAAAATTTAAAGTTCATAAAAGCAGCATAAAAGACTTAGGACTGGCAGGGATTTATTTTGACCTGTACGCCAAGAATTATCAGTTCTTCTTCTTAACACAACTGTCACATTGTAGCCCAGGCTGGTCTGAAACCTCTCTATGTATCCCAGGCTAGCCTCAAACCTGCAGCAATCTTCCTGCCTCAGCCTCCCAAGTGTTAGTGTGAGCCCCACCCCAACAGAGGTATCATATTTTTCTACAATGAAACTCAGTTTAACCTTTTACAACAAGTACTTTCTTTGGTTTTGTTTGGTTATTAATTGAGGAGCCAGTGGCCTCAAACTCACAGTAACCCTTCCAAGTTACTAGATTATAGTTGGGCAATACCACATGCAAATTACTGTGAGTTCTTTCTACATACAAAGTCACATGCTGAAAATGTAGCTTTTTTTGTGTCCTCCCCTGCTTTGGTGTTGGGGATTGAATCTGTGTCTCACATTCTGAGCGTGTGTTTTACTGTGGGGCCACAGCCCCAGCCCTCATCTTTCCTTTTGCTTTGAACACAGACAATATCTTTTTTTCAAGTTTCCCTAACCTTTTAAATTTCAGTGCTGAGGGACCACCCACTGTCCCAATTCCAAATCTAAGCCGTAGTATAGGGTCTGCTGCTCTAACAACCACTTCAATATCACATGGAGGGTAGAGTTCAGAGAAGGACCCAGAAACCTCACTACCCTCACTTTAAAATAATGGTACAAATAACACAGTCTGTGTTTGTCTGTGAACATCATTTTACATCACTCTGTCTCTCACTGGCTCAATCTCTGCTGGCAACTCTTTGACCTCATCAAGTGTTAAGAGACAAATTTTAGAAAATAACTCTTCTGAGGAAACTTCAAAATCCATATTTCTTCTAGATCTCTAAATAGCACATTTCTCTAAGTCAATGTCTTCTGAAAAAAGGGAAAACAAAGCATCATTGGGTGGTGATGGTGTATGGGTGGAGGAGTGGGGCCAGGGCAGGCCAGAGGAAAAAGGGGAGGACCATAGAAAAATGTCTTCCTCAGAAACTCCACAGACATAGTCCTGGTTGGTTTGCACTAGAGATTATTGAACACAGAGCTTTGTATAGCCTGGGTAAGTGTTCATCCACTGAGCTACAATCCCAGAGGCCCTCCCTTTTTAAAACTGACCCTGTCTTGAGGTTTAAATAAAACTCATCCTCATGTTCCAAATCCTCTTTATTTTAAAAAGTGGGAAATAAAGAATTATGTAGAAAGAGCACTGGACTGAATCAAGAAATCTCAATTATTTTGTGACAGGGTTTCATGTGGCCCATGCTGGCCTCAAACTTGCCACATAGACAAGGATGAAATGATGGAATTACAGTTTGTGCCACCACACCTGGTTTTATGTGATACTGAGGAGCAAATCCAGGGTCTCTTCATGCTAAAGAAGCACCCCACCAGCTGAGCCACGTCCCCAGCTCCCAGAAGACTTTGTCTCTGTCTCCCTCCCTCTCCACAGAGATCTTCATCTGCGGGTTAAGGATTCCCAAGGAGTCTATAAACAGAATTCAGGGTGTTTGTGAGCTTGGAGAGAAAACAAAGTTGCATCATGTTTTGACTTACTTCTGTCTGAAACTCAGTACTTCCATCCGGATGTGCCCACCCCCCTCTTCCATCTCCTCTCATCTGCAGGTCTACACTGGCATTGGCCCTTTAATTACTCATGCAGACACAGAACCAGCAGATTTATATACAAAATACACACAGAACTCAAAAAATAAAGAATCAAGAAAACAAATAACCCAATTAAAAGATGGGCTATGGATCTGAACAGAGAGTTCTCAAAAGAAGAAATAAAAATGGCTAAGGAACACCTTTAAATATGTTCAACATCCTTAGTAATTATGGAAATGCAAATCAAAACTACTTTAAGATTTCATCTTACCCTAGTCAGAATGGCTAAGATCAAGAGAACAAATGACACCAAATGCTGGAGAGGACGTGGGGAAAGAGGAACACTCATTGACTGCTGGTGGGATTGCAAACTGCTGCAACCACTGCAGAAAGCAGTGTGGAGAACTCTTAAAAAACTAAAAATAAATCTACCATATGGTCCAGTTATACCACTCCTTGGCATATAACCAAAGGACTCATTCTACCGCAGCAATACTTGGGCAGCCATGTTTTTTGCTGCTCTTTTCATAATAGCTAAAAAGTGGAAACAACCTAAATGCCCCTCAATGAATAATGAAAATGTGGTACAGTTATACAATGGAGTTCTGCTCAATGGTAAAGAAGACTGAAATCATAACATTTGCAGATAAATGAATGGAACTAGAAATTGTTACACTAAGTGAAGTAACACCAATTTAGACAAACAGGTGATGTATGTTCTCTCGGATTTGTGGATCTTAGCTCCAGATTCTTAGATTCAAGTATACTCCTCACTACTCATCAAAGAATATTCTTTTTGAAACAAATGGGGCCTATTACGGAGTTCCATAACTGGTCAAACACAGAAAATCAGTGTCTGTGAGATGCCCAGCCCAAAGTGACACATCTACAATGCAGCTTTTATACCTAAGGCTCAGGGAACATAGCAGGACACGGGGCAGAGAGAATATTAGTGCGTCTTTCAACTCTCACCAGTGACGTTTCTTCATGCAACATATGGTGATTAATACAGAAAGCCAAAACCGGCCAAAATATAGAGAATAAAGACTGCAGAGTGCATGTCTCTAGGTAGGACTCCTATATTAAACCTCTGCTCCTCAGGGCTCAGGGACCACTGCTGAAGAGGGATCAGAAAGACTATAAGAGTTAAGGGTGTGGATGATCACAAGGAAACAACTTTCCAAGCAGCTGGGAACTTGCTCATATGAAATGGTGATAGCAAGCACAAGATACATGCAAACTCAAACCAGACAAAAATCCAGCATAGAAGGAACTCTTGGCAGCTGATCACTGCTGGATGAGGGGGAGTTGGTCTTCTTTAGAGGAGTGATGCTAGATAGGTTGATCGGGTTCCTGTAGCTGGACTCACACAAAGGACATTTGGGGACACAAACTTGACTCAACAGGTCTTAATGCATACGACAGAATGCATGAAATTCAGCAGGAGGTGGCATAGGGAGGTGTGTAGATAAGGGAGAGAGTCTAAGTATGATCAAAGTGTACTATATAAAATGCACAAAAGTTCAATTAAAAATTTTAAAAATAAAATCTTTCCTCAAAAAGAAAAAGAAATAATTATGGTAAAATAAATGTGTTTGGATAGTTCTTTATCACAAGAAACAATCATAAGAAATATTACTATAATACACATTTGGTTTTTAACATTCTTTAGATTTTAATAGAATCTGTTTTCTTTTGACTCTTGGGTATTCTATTTTTTCAAACATCTTCATTGAGATAATTCATATAAAATTTTCCCATTTACAGTATACAGTTCAGCCGGGCATGGTGGTGCACACCTCAAACAGAGGACCTGGGTTCAGTCTCCAGAACCTACAACCTTTGCTGTTATGTGCTTTTTTAATTATAGCCATCTTAGTAAGAAGGAATCTGTGTATCCAGAGATACACAGTGAGAGTCTGCCCCTTCCCCAAGTGTGTAATTCAATGACTTTACTATTTTCACAGAATTATGGTTCATGACTGTAGACCCAACTCAGAACAATTTTCATCACCACAAAATAAACCTGCACCCATTAGCAGTCACAGAAAACTCCTTCTATTCTCCAGCTCTTCAGAGCTTTAGCTCTTAATTGTCCAGTGCTATTCCATTGCATGGCTATCCCATGCTTTATTTAGCTGATGGGCTGTTACATTGTTTCTACACCTTAGCTATTGTGTCATCTGACTCCGGTCTTTTGCTTTACTCAGATGGAATCATCAGTAAGTGAGAAGTACTCTAATGAAGGCAATCCTGGTCCTTCAGAGCAGCAGGCCTAGGGACTGGACTGGCACA
The DNA here is from genome assembly GCA_035773235.1 of Eospalax fontanierii. NCBI lineage: Eukaryota > Metazoa > Chordata > Mammalia > Rodentia > Spalacidae > Eospalax > Eospalax fontanierii. The sequence goes on along the minus strand of CM069524.1, from coordinate 179,365,290 downwards.
GACAGCTTATAGAGGCCTAGAGCTCCAAGTGCAGAGAGCCAGGCATCTGTAGCTACAGACTTCAGAATCCAGAGAAGTATGCTTCTAGGTACTTAGCTGGGAAGCTTATTGCTCTGGATCTTAACCTGCAGCAGCCTTGGTATTTGGAAGCTCATGTAACCTTGGCTTCCATCAAGCAGTGGGTGTGCGGCAGCAGCAGACTCTGCCTGTTGGTCTTAGAGCTCCTGAACAGGCCTCGGACTTGGAGCTAGTGTTATAGCTGCAGGATATTAGAACTCTTGGCCCATACGTCTGGGCAGCCTCCTACAACTCTTCCAGTGACTGGGGCTCACAGTTTCTCATGCCTCTTCTCATAGCCTTGGTCACTGTCCACTTTCACCAATCACAGGCCTTCTTCTGGGCCACAAGAAAAATGCTCTCCCCTCTGGTTGAGGGGAAATGACTGCAGAGTCAAGTAAAGTTCACCAACCACTTGTTCTGCTTGGAGCACTGCTTTCCTAGGTGGGTGCAGACTGCCTGGAATGGCTAAAACTGCAGCAAGTGTTCAGCTACGACTGTAGATTCCCCAGCTACTGGGGAATACTCAAAGTGTCTGGAATAGCCGGGCTGCTGTGAGGGCCATCCAGCTAGCTGCCAATAAGGGGGCTGCTTGGCTGACAGTTTCACACCCAGAGTCATCAGACATAAGGTCATGGTCTATCAAATACCAGATCTTGACAGTTTTAATTGCTCACCAAAAACATTAAGCAGGTGCATATGGGACTGAGGAGATAGCTCAGTCAGCCAAATGTTTGCCATGCAAGCCTGAGAATCTGAATTCAGATCCCCAGCTTGCAGGTAAAAGCTAGGCAGAGTGGAGTGTCCTGTAATCCTGGCACTGAGGAGGCAGAGACAGGTGGTTCTCTAGAGCTCACTGGCCAACCAGTCTAGTTGAATAGCGAGCTCCAGCATCAGTAACAGACCCTGTCTCAAGAAACAACATGGATAGTAACTGAGGAGGATACTGAATGAGTCCACACATACATAAACATGCAAGTGCACCTGCACATATACATACGTACATGAACATGTAAACACACATATGCCAATCACACAGAGTACTTATAATAAAGACAATAAAAAACTCAAAATTAGTTAATCATTCTACAAGCATTTAAGAGTGCTTTAACAGTGCTTACAAGGGTCTACTAACTCCTGTCTGAATGCCCCACTGTGAGGCGGATTTCTCTGTTGTGGCTTGGTATGAACAACACTGTTAGGAACACTCATGTACAGGTTATTGTTGGAGGTATGTGCTCATCTCTCTGGGGTTTATACTTAGGAGTGGAATTGCTGGGTCACATGGTAAGTCTATGTTGAAACTTTTGAGGAATAGCGGGACTGTTTTCTGAAATGATTGTACCCTCTTCCACCACCAGCAGCAATGTTTCAAGTTCCAGTTGTGCAATGTTATCTCCAACCTTTGCTGTTATGTGCTTTTTTAATTATAGCCATCTTAGTAAGAAGGAATCTGTAGTTCATTGTGGTTCTAGTTTGCACTTCCCTAGTGGCTAATGACATTAAACTTTTTTCTTTGTGCTTAATGGACACGTATATATATGTTCCTTGGAGAATTCTCTACTCAAATCCTTTGTCCATTTTTTAATTGGATTATCTTTTTATTGTTGAAATATAGATGTTCTTTATTATATGTTCTGGATACAACTCCCTTATCAGATGTATGATTTGCAAAGATTTCCTCCCATTCCATGGATTGCCTATTCATTCTTCAATTATTGTTTGTAACAGAAAAGTTTTAATTTTGACAGACTGGACAGGTGGTTCAGAGGTTTAAAATTTGCTGCTTTTGCAGAGGACCTGGGTTCAGTCCTCAGCACCTACATGGTAGTTCATAACCATCTGTAACGCTAGTTCCAGGGAATCTGATGACCTCCTTGGGCACATACATACAAGTGGTGTATATACATAACCCAGGCCAGCCAGGGTTACATAGTGAGATCCTGTCTCCAAAAATAAAAAATAAAAAAGGAGGGTGCTGGAGAAATGGCTCAGCTAAGAAAACTGGCTAATTTTCTAGAAGACAAGGGTTTGGTTCCCAGCACCCACATGGTGGCTCACAACCATCTGTAACTCCAGTTCCAGGGGATCTAACACCCTCTTCTGGCCTCCATGGGCATTGTATGAAATGGGTGCACATATACTTGTAGGCAAAACACTCATACACATAAAATACACATAAGTAAATTAAAATTTGAAAATAAAGGTTTGATTTGGGGTCCAGGAAAACAGTTCAGTGGGTAAGAGTGTTGGAGACCAAGTGACCTCTGTCTTGCCCTTCTGCAAATGTAATATCCTGATACTTGTTGATACCAATTATGTAAATCAGTTTCTTAAGTGCCTCTTAGAGTTTCTTATTGTTTAGCATATAAGTTCCCCCACCTGTAGCCATCCTTGGCTACACATGCCCTTGACTTCTGGTTCTTCCAGTGATTTGTTTCCTAGCAACCTTAGTCCACGCCCCACCTAGCCCCTGCCTCACCTCTTAGTGTCTTCCTGATATTCACATAACCTTATGATGGGCTTTTGTCTTTGTTAATTACCACATTTCTGTATGGATGTATCTGCATTCCTGATTCCCCAAAAACTATAAGTACCCCCTGAAACAATAAAGCATGCGGCCTGTATAGCCTAGGTCGTCAATCCTCATGTGTCTGTCTTGTGTATCTGCGGCCTGTTTGAAGAGCTCAGGTCGTCCTTGTGTCTTTGTTCGTCTCTGTCCTGTGTCTGAGCGGCCTGCGACCTGCAGCCTGCCTATAGAGCCCAGGTCCGTCAATCCTCATGTGTCTGTTGTATGTCTGTGTGTCTGAGTGGCCTGTCTGAAGAGCACGGGTTGTCTTTGTCTGTCTGTGTCTGTTCTATGTCTCTGTCTTGTGTGTGTCTTGGTCTTGTGTGTCTGTTTGCCCCCACTCATTCCAGGTTTCAGAGTCTCATGTCCACGCTGCCCGCTGGATGGGACAAATGGTGCCCAACGTGGGGCAAATGGCGCCCAACGTGGCCTGAGACCCCCGAGAAGACTTGGAACACTCATCACAGAGGACAGGGTACCTTGCACTTGAAGGCACAGCCTTGGTGAGAGGTCGCCACGAGGACGGACACTCGTGAGACAGACCTGGAATTTGAATCCAGAGCGACGAGGTAAGCTTTTATTTTTTTAATTTTTTATTTTCACTAAAGTCAACAGCGGCCCTCCGGGAAACACACCGGCTTGTTTACGGTTTTTTATTTTAGTTTATTTTTTTCACTAAAGCCAAAGCGGCCCACTGGGAAACTCACCGGCTTGTTTTGTGGTTTGTTATTTTCACTAAAGCCAAAGCAGCCCACAGGGAAACGCACTGACTTGTCTGTGAAGTTTTTTTTATTTTCAGTAAAGATTGCCGTGGAATTTCCAAAAGCGCAATCAGGTCACTTTGTTGGTTCACATTGTTGCTTACCAGGGGGCAAATGGCGCCAAACATGGGGCAAATTGGACCCTGGAATGAGTGGGGACAAACAGACACACACATAAGAGCACTTGCTGATGAGGGCCTCAGTTTGAACCCCTAGCACTCATGAAAAAAATCTGGGTGTGATCATGCATGTGCCTGCAACCTCAGCATTGCAGGGGTGAAGTTGGAGAAAGGGAGATCCATGGGGCTTTCTGGTCACAACCCAGCTCCAGATTCAGTGTGAGACCCTGTCTCAAAAAATAAGGCAGAGAGTGACAATGCAAGATACTGTGTTCCACTGGTCTCTATATGTTTACATGTATATCACACACCATGTACATGCCATGTACACACATACCCCATACACCACACACACACATACCATACCACACATATACCATACCCCACACACACTCAGACACAATAACAAACAAATCATGTTTTTAATTTTTAGATAACATACCTATCATTCTTTTATTAGTGGAGTTTCTAAAATACTACCTAAAAAATTATTGTCCACATGATGCTTATACAACTCTGGAACATACTAAAAACTATTGAATCATACACCATAAATGGGTGACTTGTATAGTTTATGAATTCATTTCACTGAAGTTGTTTAAAGGAAAAGTCAGAATGCCATAATAGAACAATCTAGGTTCTGGTCGTACTGTGTGACTTTCTCTATGCATGAAGCCAATAAGTTCTCAATACTTTTTTGTTTTTTAATTCAGTCCTGATGCTGCTTGCACAACTCTATAGACATAGTAAAAATAACCAAACTGTATATATTTCAAATAGATTAATTTTATGGTATATGAATTACATTCCAATCAAACAAAAAAGCAATTATCTAATCCACAAGGCAAGATTTATTTTTATGTTTTCTCCTAAGAACTGCAGAGTTTTTATTCCTACTTTTAAGCATCTAATGTAGCTAATTTTGTATATTGCACAAGAAAGGGGTTCAACTTTGTGTGATTATTTTATGCTTTTAAAAATGTCACTTTGAGAAGTGGATAAGAAGCTCCAACCCTACCTCAGGAAATTGTGTCAACAGACAGCTGCTAGGAGGGGCAGGCAGTCTCTTTCAAGAATGAGACTCTTGGTGGGTTAACCAGGCTCCGGTGGATGGACCCACACTGAAGGATGTTTGGTGTCACAGATTAGACTCTATGGGCCTTATAACAGAGTTTGTTAACTTGCGGGGGGGCGGCAATAAGGGGAGGTAGAGATAGGGAGGGAATTAAATACTATCAAATTATATGGTATGAAAATCTCAAAAAATCAATTAGAAATCACTCTGAGAGGGAACCCCTAAAGTTTCTCTGTCTTATCAAGGTGGTTACCAACGCAGAGAAGGGAAATCTTGCTCTGGAGGTGGCCATCCTCTAAGTTCTCTGACCTGCATTTCCTTCTCCTATAAAATCCACAGAAAAGACAGAGTTGTGAAGCCCCAGCTCTGTGTGGCATTTGCCATACAGACAAGGTGAGAGGAGAGCAATGGTGGGTAATTAGATCCCTCAAGTCTGTAAAATCTGCTGCTTCTCACCCACACCCACAAAGGAAGCCATTGTCTGACCATCGCAGAAGGACTCAAGCTAGAGCTCTGAGAAGTATGCTAGGGGTAAAGGTGACACAATAGAGGAAGGAAATGAACAGCAGTCAACTGCCTAAAACAAGTTGCCAACAAATTCGAAAGTTCGTCGTTTTGTTTGGTTTTGTGGGTTCGGCTGAATGCCACGTTTGGGAAGGTAAATGAAGGGGCTAGATGGATGAATTACTGACACCCTCAAATGAGGGAGGGGATTGTTTGGACAAAGTTAGCAGGAGAATGTCAAGTATGAAATGAGTCACTGTCACTGAGGTAGCCAAAGGGACAAAAATGAGGAAAATACACCCAGGTCTCCACTCATCATTGAAAGGTCCTTCTGCCATTTTACGACTACTACTCTGCCTTATTTTCTTTCTTAAAAGAAATGTCATAGGCCATGGTGGCACCATGTGTAATTCCAGCACTCAGGAGGCTGAGGCACATGAATAATGAATTGAAGGTCAGCCTGGGACATACACAAAGCAAGTGAAAAGGAGTGGGAGGCAGGAGGCAGGATGTCATGGGAGATTTTAAATAGGGATTGGTTGAGGCTCTTTCAAAATTAATTGAGAGATACCTTGCATTTTAGAAATGCACTTTAGTTCTTTACTGCACCTTCCTTCTTCCTGCACCTATTTCACACTGTAAAAGGCAAATCTTCATTCATGTTTGCCTCTACTAGACATTAAATTCCATTAAATGTGGAATTTTCAATCTGAGTGAGGTGGCCTGAGGCTATAATCCCAGGTATTCAGGAGGCTGAGGCAGAAAGATCAGAGTTCAAGGCCAGCCTAGGCAAAATGGCAAAATCCTATGTCAAAAAAGAAAAAATTAACAGAGCTTCTGTGGGCCACATGAGAGAGACAGAGACAGATACAGAAACAGAAACAGAGATTGAGAGAAAAGGCAGCATATTTTCCTGAGGTTTATGGACCATCCACCTTAATGCATGGTCCATGCAAAATTCTCTACAAATTTTCCATAGAACATGTCAAAATCCTTTAAAATTAATAGTCTTAGGGTTTGAGAGATGGCTCAGCAGTTAAGAGCAATGGCTGCTCTTGCAGGGGATCAGGTTCAATTACCAGCACCCACACAGCAGCTAACAACCGTCCATAACTCCAGTCCAAAGAGATACGATGCCCTCTTCTGATCTCCAAGGGCATTGCATGACAGGCGTGCACTTACAGCAGGCAATACACTCATACCCATAAAATAAAAACCATAAATAAAATATTTAAAATCAGCAGTCCACTCCTTTGTTCAAGAAAGGAGAAAGTCCTCAGAGGCTCCACAGCCAGGACTCCTTCTCTTCTCCTTTGCATGTCTCAGGCTTTTCCCCCTTCCAAGATGGACCAACAATGTGGGGAAGAGGAGTGTGGACAGTGAGAAAGCAGGGTCAGAGCTCATGAGCTCTGCCAAATGGTTAGAGGCCAGCTGAGAAGGGACTGTCAGTGAGAGCCACAAGGAAACTGAACAGCACTGCAGGCAGCTGGGCTGGATGGCGGCCAGTCTCTGTGTACTCATGGGACTAGGGGAGATCCCTCGCACAAAACAACTGTTCAGTCGACATAGGGTCTATGTCTAACACATTGAACTAGGTGTCCATGGAGGGTCAAGGGACAGAGGACAAAGAAGCCCAAACTAGTACGTGCTGTGTGCTGCGTCAGAAACTTGCAGGCTTGTTTGGAAAGACTGAAACTAAATAAAGACTTATTAGCATAAGAGTTGTGAAATCTGGTGAAAGGGTTTTATGCAAGGATGCTCTTTTTTATATATATATATGCTTTCGTGGCCATGGAGAAAGTAGAGAAAAACCTAGTATTTTAATTAAGGGAAGAAACTCATTATATATTAACTCATATTTCTCATGCCAGAACATTTTTTCCTTTATGCTAGAACATGGGAACTACTCCTAAGTTGTGGCCTCCTTCCACCATGAAAGAAAACTCTTTTTAGAAAAGTGTACTTGCAATTGTTTTAAAGAATAGTAAACCAACATTAGATCATTTACTCTTTCTCGGTTTTAGATTTAGTCTAAAATGATCTTCTTTACTGGCTCTTCTTCAGCTTTCTAGGAGCAGTTGACATCTGACTCCACCTCCAACCCTTTCCTGCTTTCATAATTTTTTTCTCATATTTCCTTTATGGTGGGAGTAGTATTTTATTGTTCTGTGAAAACCCAATTGCAATCCAACCAGTGTCAGTTTTTGTTTAGAAGGAATGTGTAAAACTGAAAAGTAGACATTTACATGCAGAAAAGATAATTTTTTTTTTTTGCCCTCTCTTCCAAAGTTGGGATCTCGGCTTATTTTCTGAAATTGTGCACTGCATTGGGCTTTTATGGCAATATCATATCTCTCCTGGGGACATAATCTTTCTTAAATGCCTGACTAGTTCACTGTGTTTTTCAGAGGAAAGAGCCCTGAGGACTGGGTCCAACTGGGGGGAATGTTACATGTACTGGAACGAGACAGCACGGCTGGATGCACCATTCTCATTTTCATCACCATTGCAAGGAGACACGGTCAGGGCACAGAAAGCAACTTTGTGCACTTGCGGGAAACACAAACGCAGAGAACCACGTAGGGAGGCTGAAAACCAGGGAGCGAAGATCTATCAGAGCTGGGTGAGAGGGTCAAGGGAACCGTGCCTGTGCCAAAGTGCCTTTTATGCTGGCTTCAGAGGGGTCAGTGTTCGAGTGGCCACCCATCACTCCAGGCTAAACATTGCAAATCAGCAGATAGGGGAGATCTATTTTCATACTTTTACGCAGTTCCTTTCCAAGACTGTCTGTCTTTAAATCCTTTAGTTCTTCCTTCCTGCGTCCTGTTTTTAAGTTTTGTTCTTCACAACACTAAATTCGTTTTTTCCTCTTTTCTTTTTCTCTGTTCTGACCCCCTTGTTACTCCTCCTCCTCTTGAAGCTCTCTAAAAGCTGGCACTTTTGAAGTTTTCTCTCCTTTGTTCATGTACTCTGACCTTTATTTCTTACCTTTTTAGGGGGGAAGGGCAGGGTCTCATGTATTCCAGGCTGGTCTTGAACTTGCTACGTTTCTAGATTTCAAGAATGACACTGAACATCCCAGGGCAGGAATTACAGATGTCCACTGCTACACCACCTTTTGTGTACTAGGGATTGAACCCAGGGCTTTGAGTGTGCTAGGGAGGCACTAGAGCGACATCTCCAGCCCCAGACAAGGACTTTATATTGGCCTGGATTTCTCAGATCTCTAATCAGCTATGAGAAGTGGAACTGCTTGGCAACAGACATAATAATAAATAATAATTTAAAATAATACTGATACAGAGAAATAAGAGGAAAGTGACAGGAGTCAGGATTTCATCTGGAAATGTCATTTCCAGCCAACTGAGAAGCACCATTGCAAATGAACCGCTGATGTCTCCAGGAGGAGAAAAGCAAAGCCACAAGGAAACTGCCTTCCAGTGCTGTGTGCTACCTTATGGTGCAACTACCACACACAAACCAAACTTTCAAAGTTCAGGAAGGAAGGGAGGGAGGAAGGGAGGGAGTGAGGGAGGGAAGGAGGGAGGAATAAAAAAATCCAAAATGAAAACAATAGCTGCCAGTGGTAAGATTTCCAACGATGCTTTAAAAACAGAAGATTTCTTTTCCTGGCATATCTGTTCAGAGAGGCTCCCTCTTAAATCCACGTATGGTCATTTTATACCTGCCATTATACATTCTTATTTGCTGAATATAAATCAACTAGTTACTTCAAAAAAATACTTTTTGAAATGACCCACACCTTAAACAGCAGAACTGTTCTGTGTACACAAATACTCTGGAAAGGACCAAGCCAGGTATTGGGTGTAGGCACAGGACAAACCACATGGTCTGCCTTGGCAGCTCTGTCCTCACCTGCAAGCTGCCCACACACACTCTCTTCCAAAACAGTGCTCCTTCCATGCCATTTGGCTGGCTGAGCTGCTGTGGAAGAAGCCTGTCATGTAGGGAGAGGTGACAGGGATAAGTATCTTAAACTCAGTTTCTTGCTTAAAATTTGGTGCATCCCTTCAACAAAATTCACACTGGAAGTCCCACCTCATAAAAATTTTGGGCATTCAAGAGTTAAAGGGTATGGGAGCTGGTATAGTCTGGGGCTGTCGTCCAAGGCCAGCTGAACAGGCAGCAGGAAGGGTTTGGCTCTGGCGAGGCTACAGACAAGCCATCCGGATGCAGGACAGGCTGGGAATGCCAGCTGTGTTCCTTCTGAGTGTGAGGCTGCATTGAGTCCAGCCTGGAGTCTTTGGTTTAAGACACAATCTGAGATTCTTCTTTTGACAGATATTTAATATTACGGATTGTATATAAAATGAATATCCAATACATAGATTCTTTTTAGCACTAAGGTCCCAGAGGCAATGTATGCACGATTCAACATACTTAGAGAACAGGGAAAAGATTTTACAAGGCCCTAGGTTTGCTCCTCAGCATCCCCGACCCCAGCTCCACGCCAACACACACACACACACACACACACACACACACACACACACACACACAAAGATATAGAGCAGATTTTCTAAACTTACAAATACATAGAGACTCCTGCTGAATTTAAATTATTTTGCTAGGAATCTGGAGATTATTTGGGAAAAAAGTCTTTCTTTTTCGCTTTATATAGAATACTTCTGTGGCATTTTTATAAAGAAGTATTTTATTAATTTTCTTGTAGGCCACTTGAAAAAGTAAATTTGTCATACTGAAATTGTCTTTAGGTCTTTAAAAATTCTTTTTATATTTACTTATATTATATTTACAAGTAATTACATTTGGCTTAATGCTAGTGTGGGCCAACTGCAATTCTTTTCATAGGAATTCACAGAAAGTTTTTTTCTCTCATGAAATTGAAAAACAAAGAAAAAACAAAACAGTTAGAGGGAAGTTGTAGCCACTTCTCCTCTGTATCTTATGAACACGCACAGTTGGGCCACCCCCCCAAGAGACACCATCCATTCTTCCTTAGCTAGAGCAAGCCATGCTTTATTTGTATGTATAATTCTTTTTTTTAAAAAAATAAACTTTATTTTTTTAAATATTTTATTTTATGTGTATGAGTGTATGGCCTGCATGTGTGTAAGTGCACTCATGTTGTGCAGTGCCTGAGGAGATCAGAAGAAGGTGTTGGATTCCCTGGAACTGGAGTTACAGACAGTTGTTAGACAGATGTGGGTGCTGAGAATCGAACCTGGATCCTCTGCAAAAGCAGTCAGTGCTTTTAACTGCTGAGCCAACTCTTTAGTCCCATATGTGTAATTCTTAACAATTAAAGGGAAAGTGAATGTAAATTCACTTGGGCAAGGGAATGAGGTAAGGAAATAATTTTTAATATTTATTTATTTATTTTTCTCTCAAAAGCATTAATTGCCACCTAGCAACAGAGAAGAGAATTGCACACTTAGCTTCAGACTGAAATCCCAGAAAACATTTCAAAAGAGTACATTACTTTTACTGTGATCAATACCTCAGGAATCATTAGCCTTCTGTCTGTTAGCCTTTTTCTCTCTTTTTGAGGAAAGAAAAAGGAACAAATCAAATGAAGATGTCTGACTTATTTTTAAAAACATTCTTTCTATTACAAAATGCCTGTTCTTCTGTTACCTTTGCCACCTCATCAACAGGCCAAAGGAAGAGGAACCCGGGAGCCATTTCTGACAATAAAAGATGCTGGCTGAGACTTGGGAGGAGAAATGGTTATTTTTAGTACAGAGAGCACTTTTCAAAATCTCAGACCACAACTCTTAATATTTATTGTGTGGGAGATCTACTTCTTTTAAAAAGAAAGCATTTTATAAGGGATAAAATAATTTCTATATCAGACTATTATTCAAATATGTTAAAGAAGGGCATCTTTGTTTCTTTTTTTTAAATCTCAGTTTATTTCTCTATACATGTGTGCATGTATGATGTGTGTGTACATGTACATGTTTGTGTGTGTATGTGCCACAGTATACTGTGGAGGTCAGAGGACAACCTCGGGTATAAATCCTCACCTTCCACCTTGCTTGAGGCAGGGTCTCTTTCCCATTCCCTGCTGTATCCCCCAGCTAGCTGGCTTTCAACTTCTCTGGTCTCATTTCACCTCGGGAGGGCTGGGACTACTGCTGCACACTACTACATCCAACTGAGCCACCTCTTGGGCCCGAGATGCCTTCACCTCAAATCCCACCAGCCATGGTTTTACTTTTGTACCAATCAACCTGCATGTCAAAGTTTTAAAGGGGAGTCTCTATTGTGCTTCACTGATCTTGGCAGCTGAACAAAAATAAGTACAATTATCAAAAGATTAAATAAAAATGAAATATTTAGGAAGATTTCAAAAGCTAACAAGATGCAAAAGGTAGGTTTGGGCTAACACAGTAACTTATGTAAGGATGAGCCGGCTCGCTGTGTGCATCTAGTGCCACCCCTGAGCTACATAAACAATATGCATGGCTGCTATTGTGATTACAAGCAGGTACGATCACCAAAGCAATCAAAGCATTTTGAAAGACTGATGACCCACAAGCGGTGTAATATTAGCTGAGGTTTATGGAGTACTTCCCATGTGCCCAGCAGTAAGCTAAGCCCCATCATAAGAAATTCTCCCAATTACCACAGCAATCATAAGAAACACTGCCAATACTCTCTGCGTATTCCCGCTGGGGTTTGTTCGCTGTACATGGTACTAGGTTACACAGGGCCATTTTCATGCCAGTACATAATGTATTTGGGGAGTATTCCCTCATATCTCCTCCCCTCTTCCTCCTCTTTGTCCCTTAGACAATTTTTCTTTTCCTTTCATTCCATATACACATATATGATTATAAGCATTTATATAAAATCTAGGAACCACAAATGAGAAAAAACATGCAACATTCGTCTTTGTGATAGGAACTTAATTTGTTTACTATGATTATCTCAGCTGCATCCATTTTCTGGTAAATGTCATAGTTTCATTCTTTATGTTGAAAAAAAAAATATATATATATATATATCACTTTTTTTTTTTTTAGATAAGGTCTCTCTGTAGTCCCAGTTGGCCTGGGACTCTCTATATAGACCAAACTGGCTTTAATCTCACAGATTCTCCTGCCTCTGCTTCCTGAATGCTGGGATTAAAGGGGTGTACCACAATGCCAGGCTTTATATCACATTTTCTTTATTCTTCGTCTGTTGATGAACTAGTTTTGTTCCATAATCTAACTACTGTGACTAGTGCTCCAATAAACACTGACTGCAACTATTTTATGATATGATGACTTGATGTCCTTTGGATAATTACCCAAGAGTAGCTGGATCATATGGTAGATCTCTTTTTAGAATTTTTTAAAAGACATCCAAACTGATTTCCATAATGACTGGACTAAATTCCCATCAGTAGTGTTTAAGGGTTCCCTTTTGTCCACATCCTTGTCAGTATTTGTTATTTGCATTTTTAATGACTGCCGACCCAGAGATAGAATCGCAATGTGATTTTAATTTGCATTTCTCTGATGACTAGTAAGGGTGGACATTTTTTCCTGTGTTTACTGGACATCTGAGTTTCAGCCTTTGAGATGTCTGTTGATTTCATTAGCCCATTTATTCACTGGTTGCTTGATTTCTTATTAAGTTTTTGAGTTCTGTACATATTCAAGATATTAATCTGTCAGAGGCATCACTAGCAAAGATTTTCTCCCACTTTGTAGTATGTCTCTTTGCTTGACTGTTTCCTTACTGCGCTGAAACTTAAATTTCATGAGATCCCATTTGTCAATCTTTGATATTATCTTCTGAGTAACAGAGCCCTAGTCAGGAAGTCCTTGCCTATGTCTGTATATTAAGGTGTTTTCATTACTTTTTCCTCTAACAACGTTAGAGTTTCAGGTTTTACACTAAGGTCTTTGATCCATTTGAAGTTGTGGAGCAATGTTGGAGATCAAACTCAGGGGTTTGCACATACCAGGCACACATTCTAACACTGAGCTACCACTGATTATCTCCATTTAACAGGTTTCAACAACAAAATGAAGGTTTGGAGGGGCTGGAGAGATAGCTTAGTAGTTAAGAGCACTGGCTGCTCTTTCAAAGGACCCAGGTTTGATTTCCAGCACCCACATGGCAGCTAACAATTTTCTATAACTCCAATTCCAGGGACTCTAACACCCTCTTCTGGCTTTCTCTAGCATTGTGTGATGTGGGTGCACTTATACATATGCAGGTAACATAATCATACACACAAAATAAAAATAAAGACACAAAGGTTTGGAAAGACACAATAAGTTTTCAAAGACCTCGGAGCTTCTAAATATATGCTCAGATACACACCTAGATGCTCCATGGTTTGGAACTGCCCCAGTTATAGCCCTTTGAGTTCTTTTCTGGTTTCATGCCAGTCTTGTTCTACTTAACCTCTTCATGAAAATCACCCCCAGTTTTGGATTCCAAGCTGTGATATGTAATACTTGACAGGATCTAGAATAGCCTAGAAAACAAGCTTCTGGTCATGCCTGGGAGAGGAGAGGTATCTAGATTAGGTTAATTGAGGTGAAGAGACTGACCCTAATGTGGACAGCACCATCCCACGGGCTAGAGGCCTACACTGCATAGAAAGGAGAAAGCTAGAATACAAACAGTCTCTCTCTGCTTTTGGCTGTGGATACAATGTGACCAGCAGCAGGAAGTTCTTGCTGTTGACACCTCCCCACCATTATGGATTGTACTCTCAAGCTGTGAGCCAGAAGAGAAGCAATCAATGTGCCAGCCTCCGTAAACCCCCACGTTGAACACCAACACCTATCCCCACCAATTACTTCATATTTGCACGTGGATGTCTATCAGGAGACTTAAACTTCAGCTGTGAAAAAGTACTCATTATTTCCCCCAAGATCAATTCATCCCAGTTCAATGCAACTCAGTTCTTCCATTTGCTCCATCCAAAACCATTAAAATCATTTTGAATTCTCTTTCTCTTACATACCAGATCCATTAGCAAAGCACTGTTATCTCTGCCTTCAAAATATATCCAGAATTCAACTACTTCCTACCAACTCCCTGTCGAAATCTCATCCAAGATAGTGTCACCTCTCCTTTGGGCTCTTTTACAAGTCTTGACCCTAGCATGCTTAGCCACTTACAGTTCAGTCTGAACACGAATTGGGGCGATCTTGTTGTTGTTTGGTTTTTTTCCTGAGATGGTCTCCAGTACCTCCATTCGAGCTGGCCTGGAATTGGCTATGTAGACCAGGCTGGCTCGAACTCACAGAGATTCACCTGTCCCTGCCTCCCGAGTGCTGGGATTAAAGGCGTGCACCACCATGCCCAGTTGGATGGCCTTTTTTAATGTTAGTCATATCATTTCTCTTTGAAACCTTCTAGTGATCTTATATCTCATTCAGAGTCAAAGCCTTCATTGTGGCCTAAAGGCCCTACATTAGAGGAGGAAACATGCTTCCTCTCTGATTCCATCTTTCCTCTTAGGAGTTTAATCAGTTTTGTTTACAGATGTATTCCGAGTATCACAGTAATATTGGGCACATCCTCTAAGTATGCGTATGGTAAGCAAATGAGCAATGTCTGGTTACAAACCTATCCTTTTATCAGCATGTTTGGCATATATATTGGTGACCATGTGGTGGGCTAGATCACATAAGAGCTCCACTGTAGTGCAACAGAAGAAACCTTTGGTCCCTAGAGGTTTTGGTGGCTTTCTAGCTTCCTCTAAGCAGATTTGTGGATTTGGCTCTGGATATGCTTGGGTTTTATTGTTGTTGTTGTATTCTGTTGTTGAGATTTATTCTATTTTATTTGGTTTTATGTGTATGAGTGCTCACTTGCATTTATGTCTGTGCACCCTATGCATGCCCAGTGCTCACAGAGGCCAGAAGAGGACATCAGACCCCTGGAACTGGGAGTTACAGATGATTGTAAACTGTAGTGTGGGTGTAGGAAACCAAATCGCAGTCCTCTGTAAGAAAAGCAAGTGCTCTTAACCTCTTGGCCATCCCTCTACTCCCAGACCTGGATTCCTAACCAGGAGTTGAAAACTGATTGGTGAGGGCACTGTGTAAGGATAGGGCAGAAAACCAACACTACTTCCTCAACCATTATTAAAAACCATTGTCAAGGTTTTTCTAATTAAAAGCCCAGCTGATATTTTCCCATACATATGTAAGATCTATTATTTAACTGTCTAGATACCATTCTGTAATCACTGATTAACTTCTGAAAAAAAATTCCCAAGCAACTCAAGTATGCCAACAGCTTTTATACAGGCTCTTTGATGACCCATCCTGAAGAAATCATACAGTTTAAATACTGCTCTAAATTATTCTTCCCAAGAACAACAGTGTTTACTAATTCTAATTTTCTCTTTTTCAAGCATTAGTTCTTACCAGAAGAGACCTTATCTTCCCAATAACCATTAAAAATAGAGAAACAAAAAAACAGACACAGTATAGACAAGGCTAGTTTGGAGTAAGGTATCTAAAGATCATCAAGTATTGGCCAAAGAAATTATGAAGTGCTAAGATGATGGAACATTTTGTAGGTAGACAGTTAAAAATACGGGACATATACTGGTGCATGCCTAAAATCTGAGCTCTCAGGAGGCAGAGGCAAAAAGATCATAAGCTTGAGGGTAGCCTGGGATAAGTATTTACTGTGCCTCAAAGAAGAGAGGGAAGAAGAGGAGGAAGAGAATAAGAAGGAGGAGGAAGAGAATAAAGAGGAGGAGAGGGGGAGGGGGAGGGAAGGGGGAGGGGGAGGAAATGTAGCATGAAATGCTGGCATAATGCTGGTTTGGTTCAAAGATGCCTTCACACATACTTGAACTTTGACCTAAAGTCTCTCCATATATACTAAATTCTAACTCATTCTCACAGGTAGACTGTAATCTAAGGTGGGAGTATACTCTTCTGATAAATAGCTGTGTCTCAGCCAATCATAGCAGCTAAATCTCCTGCTAATCAGAGGGTAAAAGCTACCAAAACATAATCATACAAGACAAATACTAGCTGCAACCAATAGGGTTGATTCTGTATGTTACTTTTTCATAATACAGCCTACAAATGTAGTCGGAGTACAGTGTTCTGAGCCCCTCTTTTTAGAATTTCATACATGAGCACTGCATTTACATCATTTCCACTCTTCCCTCTCCCTCCCCAACTCTTTCCACATCCACACATGCATGCACACACACACTACTCAATTTCTTGTCCTTTTCTTTATTATTATTCGTGTGTGTGTGTGTGTGTGTGTGTGTGTGTGTGTGTGTGTATTGTACTGATTCCATTTAGTGGTGCTCCTATTTACAGGTGTTTAAGGCTGACCACATGGAATTAGATAACCTATAACAGAGCTCATCCTTGGAGAAAACTGATTTCTTTCTCACTCTCGCTGTCTCTCAACAGCCACTGATTGTCTATAGCTCTTCATCTAGACGTGAGACCCTGTGAAACTTGCCCCATCCACATTGGCATGTCAATCTATGTTGTCATTATACAGGTCTTGTTCAGGCAAGAGTATCATGGAGATTTCATGGGTGTAGCTTCCCTATCGTGTCCAGAATACATGTATATCTAGCAGGCATTCTTGTCCTCTGGCTCTTACAATCTTTCTGCCCCTACTTTCACAATGTTTCCTGAGCCTTAGATGTAGGGGTTGACTCATAGATGTATCAAGTATCGACTGGGGTTAGGTGCCATACGATAGCTTACTCTCTGAGTTTTGATCAGTTGTGGAGCTTTAGGACCAACTCCATTTGTTGCAAAAAGAAACTTCTTTGAAGAATGATGAGCACTGAGCACTCCACTCATCTGTGGATTATTATTTTATATTATATTAAATATAAGGATAAATATTTAGAATATCATAAGAAATTTCATTTGTTTAGGAAAGTTGCAGTTGTAGGTTCACCTCTGGGGTCTGTGATCTTTCCATATACGTGTACTTAGCTGTACCTTGCATGAATTCCCTATTGAATGAGTCTTAAGTATTATCCTCTCTCCTTTCTCCATAAAGAACCACCTTCATTGGTCCCATTTACCCCTCGATAGTACCTATGTCCCATTATCTTCCTACCTGGAGCTCTTTCTCCCATCCCCATGCTCCTTTTCTACTTTCTTGGCTCCTCAGGTTACCTCACATCTAAAAGTTTGAGCTAGGAGCCCCAAATGAGAGAAAACATGTGGCATTTGCTTTTCTGAGTTTGGGTTACTTCACTCATATGCTTACCCAGTCCTATCCATTTACCTACAAGTTGTATGAATTTGTAGCTGAATACACATCTTCATTATCCATTCATGAGCTGAGCGACATTTCCTAACTATTGTGAAAAGAGCAGGAATATGCACGGCTGCTCTGTAGCACACTGAGTCTGTAGTACGATACCAAGTCCTCTGGAGCTGTGCCAAGGAGTAGCACAGCTGGGTCATGTGACAGGCCTGTTTTCAGTTTTTGAGAATTCTCCCCCGAATTCCATAGTGGTGTACCAGTTTGCAATCCCACCAGCAGTGAACAAGGCTCCCTTTTCCACACCTCCTCTGTTGTCAGCTGTTTCCTTGCGTGTACTCACTTTGACTAGACTGAGATGAAATATTAAAGTAGTTTTAGTTTGCATTTCCCTAATTGCTAAGGATGCTGAACACTTTTAAGATATTTCTTAGCCATTTTTCTTTTTCCTTTTGAGAACTCCTTGTCCAGAACTGTAGCCCATTATTTAATAAGGCCATCAGTTTTCTTGATTCTTTTTTCCTTCTGATTCTTTGTATGTTCTGGTTATTAAGCCTGTATCAAATGTATAGTTAGCAAAGATTCTCTTCCACTCTGTGGGCTTTCTCTTCATTTAATTGTTTTCTTTGCTGAACAGAAGCTTTTTAGTTTAATGAGGTCCCATTTGTCAATTGCTGGCTTTAATTCCTGAGCAAATGGAGTCCAATTTAGAAAGTCTTTTCCTGCACCTCTATCTTATAGGGTATTGCCTATATTTTCTTCTAACAGTTTCATTATTTCAGGTTTTACACTGAGGTCTTTGATTCATTTGGAGCTAATTTTTGTGTGGAGTGATAGATATGAGTCTAATTTCATTATTCTGCATGTGGACATCTAGTTTTCCCAGTAGAAATTGAAGTTGTCTTTCCTCCAGTGTGTATGCTTGGCACCTTTGTCAAATGTCAGGTACCTGTAATCTCATGTTTGGGTTTTCTATTTTGTTCTATTGATCCATATGTGTTTTGTGTCAGTACCATGCTTCGTCTTATTATTATTATTATTATTACCATACCTCTCTAATATAGCTTGAAATCTGGCAAGGTGATCCTTTCATCATTATTCTTTTGGCTCAGGATTGCTTGGTCTATCTGTGGTCTTTTATGCTTTCATATGAATCTTAGTGCAGGGAGCCGGTCAGCGCCATTACAAAATGGCGCCGACTTCCTGGAGCCGCCTGTCAAATTGCTCCATTGAGGAAATGTTTTGGCGCGCAAGCCATCCCGAGGCTGCGCATGCGCGTCAATTCGCGCGTCAATTTAAACTCTCCCGAGCCAATCCCGTGGCTTTGCTTGTGGCGGGCTGTCAGCATCCAATCCCGAGCTGTCATACCGCCCTGCTTACTATAAAAGGCCGCTGAACAAGCCCGCTCTTTGCCCCTCGTCATCAACGCCCATCAGTCAACCGAGAGGCTCTCCAATAAAGTGCGATCCAAGAAGAATCTTCGTTGTGGTGGTTTTCTTCCTCTGCTGGTCGGAGGGTGTTCGCCGCAAAGTGGTGCCGAAACCGGGGACGCCGGGTTGCAGTGCGGCTACCTGGCGAGGGGCCGAAGAGGATTCAGAACTTGACGCACGGAGAGGAAAGGCGCCGGTAAGTCATCCCCATGATCGTGTCTGAGCTGCAGCTCACCCTGATCTGTGCTATTGCCCTTATTTTGTGGTTCTTTGTGGTTGCTGTTTTTTGCCATTGCCTCCGATGTGACGACCCGAGCAAAGCGTGCTGCCGCGATTCCGTTTAGTCAGCGGCGAAAAGGTGAAAGTAATTCCTTGATAGTGAGCAAAGGCGTTTCCCTTGTTCCTTGAGAAGGTTTAAGCTCTGCCTTAAAGTAAAAAAGGGGCACGCATTTGCTAGTTATGGGTCACGGTCCCAGCTCTGAAATTCCGGGTGGGGACTTTATTACACCTATTAAGGAGTTACTTCGGCAGAGAGACATCAAGATCTCCAATCAGACCATAAAAAAGATCGTAAGGGACCTGGATGCGGCCGCTCCATGGTTCGCGATCTCGGGAGACCTTTCTCTCCCTTCATGGGAAAAATTGGGTAAAGACCTAGAGAGAGTCAAGGAAGAGGGAGAGTTAGGGAAAGGTACCCTCCCCTTTTGGAGATTAATCCATTCGTGTCTCAGCAAAGGAAGCCATACCAATCTCATTAAGGAGGGAAGAAGGGCACTAGTAAGGCATCAGGATAGCCTCTCAGAGTCAGATGTGAGTGGGGAAATGCAAGTAAGGCCTAAAAGAAAACAAAAACAGAAGGAAAAAAGTTTAAAAGAAGAGCTCCAAGAAGCTAGTCATAGTAAAGATCCCGGTGAAAGGGATATTAAGAATGAAAAATGGCGGTCGCCGTCCCCTAAACCCTTATATCCTTCCTTGGAGGAGTTTGCACATTTGTCAATACAGGGACAAAGTTCTAGTGAGGAGGTATCTGAAGAGGAGCAGGAAGTAGAGGAAGTAATTATCCCTCATGCAACAGGGCCCTGGCACCCCCCGGAAGGAGGAGGGGCCTCCGTAAAGAAAAGGGCTACTGTTTCGGCGGGAAATTTTAAACAAGGGGCGGGGCCTATAGCACCCCCACCCTATGCATCCAACACGGGTCAGTGTTGTTTTATCCAGCCAGGAACCTGGTCTCGTTTATTTTCTATTTTCCCCGTGTTCTTACATCAGCAGCGCGTGGAGCTCTAACTAAGATTGAAAGTGCACTGAGTGCAGCTCAGCTTGATCGATATGAGCCGGCTGAGCCACTTTTATTATGCATTTTAAAGACCAAAGATGTTCCCTTAGGAGTGGTATGGCAAAAAGGACCTCTGTTGTGGCTCCATGGAAATAGTTTAGGTTTTCGCACATTACAATATTTTCCTCAACTAGTAGCTCAACAAGCTATTTTAGGGCTTAAATATTGCTTGATGTATTTTGGTAAGCTGCCTGATAAGTTGATAATTCCCTACACTAAACAACAGGTGGAAGTTTTGGCTGCCACGGTGGATGATTGGAGTATATTAGTATGTGCTTTTCCTTATAAAATAGATAACCATTATCCCAAAAGTCCCATCTTAACCTTTGTTGAACATAATTTAGTGTATTTTCCCAAGGTTACTGCCATTAGGCCCATTACAAATGCTATTACAATTTTTACTGATGGATCCAAGACAGGACGGGGAGCCTATCTTGTACAAGGTAGAAAGCCTGTGGTCCGCATGTTTCGACCCAATGCTCCTCAGGTTGTAGAGTGTATGATTGTGCTGGAGGTTTTCCAAACGTTTTCTGAATCTTTTAATTTATATACGGATTCCCAATACGTGGCTAATGCACTGTCCGCCTTGGAGGTGGCAGCTTATGTAAAACCTGCTAGCACAGTTTTCACTATTTTAGTCCAACTCCAAACATTAATTTTACAACGAGCTTGCCCTTTTTTCGTTTCACATTTACGTGCTCATTCTTTGCTTCCTGGTCCCCTAACACAAGGCAATGATATCGTAGATCAAGCCACCAGGATGGCTATGCTTTCCCTAAATGATAAAACATCACTTGCCTTTGACTTCCATAAATTGTACCATGTGCCTGCTGAAACTCTAAGGCGCAAATTTTCCCTTTCCCGTCAAGAGGCACGAAATATAGTTAAGGCTTGTCAAACCTGTGTCACCTTTTTACCATCTCCCCATGTTGGGGTTAATCCTCGTGGCCTTCGCCCTGGAGACTTATGGCAAATGGATGTGACACATATTTCTGAATTTGGAAAGTTAAAGTATGTTCATGTGTCCGTGGACACTTGTTCTGGCATTGTTCACGCCACTCCCCTGACGGGAGAAAAGGTGCTTCACGTAAAGACCCATTGCTTGGAAGCTTGGGCTGCCTGGGGAAGGCCAGGTCGCCTAAAGACAGATAATGGTCCAGCGTATTCCTCTTCAGGTTTCCGTACTTTTTGTGCCTTAATGCAAGTAGCCCATGCCACTGGCCTTCCATACAATCCACAGGGCCAAGGTATAGTAGAAAGGGCTAATAAAACCTTGCAGGCCATTTTGATAAAGCAAAGAAAAGGTATTGCAGAGAATGCAACCCCCAAGGAGCGAGTTTCCCTCGCCCTTTTTACAATAAATTTCCTAATATTAGACCCTCATGGCCAGTCTGCTGCTGACAGACATAGTCAAAGGGATGTCTCTAAGTCCCGCGAGATGGTCATGTGGAAGGATGTTATATCCAATAAATGGATGGGACCGGATCTGGTTATTAACAGATCCAGGGGAGCTGTTTGTGTTTTTCCTCAGACTGAAGAATCGCCTCATTGGGTCCCCAGTCGCTTGGTGAAGACCATCCAACCCGCGCTGGACGATGCCTCTGCACAGGGCAAGACGGAGCCTGCCAATGTTGCTGATCCTCCTCCAACTCTGGACAGCGAGTGAAGGAGAACAACGCTGGGGATTTCTGTCTGTCTTCCCAATACCTGTTCCAGTTCGCCATGATTCGTCGGTCTTTCCTCGCTTCTTCACAACTGAAAAGGACTTAGGTTTGCCATTGCTTCCGGAGGACACTCTTATTGCATTCCTACAGAGTTCTCGGAGTTTTATTGAGACTGGTGCCTTGTGTTTTACTCTTGATACTCCCCGCAATTCTTGCATCCCATTGAGGCAGCAGAGTTTTGCATGGTTTAAGGACAAAAACAGCAAAACTTATGTTGGTATACCTCAGGTTACAGATGTAGAAAATAACACAAAGCGGGTTCATAATATGACCTTCATCGACACAGCTGTCTGGTTCAATGGAACCTTGCCAGATGTTACACACTGGCACTCTAAGGAGACACTTCACCAGCCTCGTCTCGCTCCACATTGTTCAGGCACATATGAACAGGACCTTTGGCCTTGGTCTGAGTGTCAGTCCACTTCTGTCAATTGGGCAGATGCAGGCAGGTTTTTCACTTTTTCACCAGACATGCGTGGCCAAAGGCCGTTTCAAAATACATGGACAATGGGACCTTTTCTACAAGATGCCAGATATTATCCTTTTACCAAGTGGTTGTTGTGTGGGGTTAATGGAAGTTGTACTGATATGACGCCCTTTGTTCTCTTACAAGGAGGGTCCGTAGCCTATAGCAGTATCACATTTACTAGCTTAGTATGGGCAGACAGGTCAAAACCACCTACCCAAAATGAAGAAGCATCATATACAATCTTTAATACAACAGGAGGAGCGGTTGTAATCAATCGCCATTTAGACCCAACAAAAAATAAGACTTATACCATAACTCCAGTTTGTGTATATCCACCCTTTCTATTTGTGCTTAGCAATTACACCTTTAATAATTGTACTAAGAATACATGTGCTCTTGCACAATGTTGGAAGGCTAATCAATGGAAAAGTGCTCTAGTACTTAGAGTACCCCGCTGGGTTCCAGTCCCTGTGGAAGTCCCTGGTACCCTAACCCTTTTCCGCTCTAAAAGGGACTTTGGAATTACGGCTGCAGTAATTACAGCTATAGTTGCAGCTACCGCTGCCGCTACTGCGGCAGGAATAGCCCTAAGTCAGAATGTCCAAACTGCAGAGACACTTAATAACATGGCCTCAGAGACTGCACAGGCCTTAGACTCTCAACGATTCTTAGATTCTAGAGTAAAAGGAGGGATTATGATATTGAATCAAAGAATAGATTTGGTACAAGAACAACTTGACATGTTGTGGCAAGTAGCCCAATTGGGATGTGAGTGGAAATTTCAAGCGTTATGTGTTACAAGTGTTCTGTATGATAATACTTCTATAGCAGCAGATTTGTCTAAACAATTGTCAAATTATTTAGTGGGTAATTGGAGTGACGCTTTTGATAAGGATTTGGAAAAACTTCGGAGAGCTGTTATTACCATTAATTCCACCCGTGTAGACCCCAGCCTGACAAATGGGTTTGTTTCCTGGTTTTCCTCTGTATTTTCGCATTTTAAAGAATGGGTGGGAGTAGGCATGTTTGCGGTCTGCAGCATTGGAGGATGCATACTATGTCTGTGGTTAATTTGTAGGATGAGAGCCCAAGCAAAAAGGGACAAAGTTATTATTTCTCAGGCATTAGTCGCCTTGGAATGTGGAGAATCCCCTCAAATATGGCTGGCAGCCCTAAAGAAATGAAAAATTGGCTCTGCCCTGGCCCTTGCACCCTCTGGGATCAGTATGACCCATTGCACGAGGATGGGCAGTGGCAGAGATATTTTTGGCCCAGACTTTGCCTTAGCACGCCCAGGGAGTATTTGCCCATTGCACGGGCTTAGGAAAGACTGTTTGGCCTTTGTTTCCCTTGATCGGTCGGCACATCATGAGGTGAAGACCAGATCGGGAACGTTGTATTTCCTAGGGCTCTGCTAGCATATAAGAAAAAAGGGGGAGCTGCAGGGAGCCGGTCAGCGCCATTACAAAATGGCGCCGACTTCCTGGAGCCGCCTGTCAAATTGCTCCATTGAGGAAATGTTTTGGCGCGCAAGCCATCCCGAGGCTGCGCATGCGCGTCAATTCGCGCGTCAATTTAAACTCTCCCGAGCCAATCCCGTGGCTTTGCTTGTGGCGGGCTGTCAGCATCCAATCCCGAGCTGTCATACCGCCCTGCTTACTATAAAAGGCCGCTGAACAAGCCCGCTCTTTGCCCCTCGTCATCAACGCCCATCAGTCAACCGAGAGGCTCTCCAATAAAGTGCGATCCAAGAAGAATCTTCGTTGTGGTGGTTTTCTTCCTCTGCTGGTCGGAGGGTGTTCGCCGCATCTTAGGATTTTTTTCTATTTCTGTGAAGAACGTCATGAGGATTTTGATTAGTACTACATTAAATCTGTCAGTTGTTTTTGGCAGGATGGTCATTTCTTCAGTATTCTACTAATCCAATATTAATTTACAATATTAATTCTACTAAACATGACAGGCCTTTCCATCTTCTAGTGTCTTCCTCAATATCTTTCTTCAGACATTAAAAGTTTTCATTGTAGAGGTCTTTCACCTCCTTGGTTGTGAATGGGAGTGTTTCCATTATCTCCTTCTTTACATGCTTGTTATTGGTATATTAAAAGGCTACTGAATTTTATGAAACTATTTTTTAAAATATTTTTATTTTCTGTGTATGAATATATTTTCTACATGAATGTAAATACATCCATGTCCTGCAATGCCCAAAGAAATCAGAAGAGGGAGTTCAGATTTCCCTGAAACTGGTTGTTAACTGCAATGTGGGTGCTGGGAACTGAACCTAGGCCCTCTAGAGAGCAGCCAGTACTCTTAATCACTGAGCCATCTCTCCAGCCCCTATAAGTTGACTTTGTGTCCTGCCAGTTACTGAAAGTGTTGATCAATTATTGAAGTTTTCTGATGGAATTTTTGGGACTTCTTATGTATAATATCATAATGTCTGCAAAATATGGATTTCTTCTTTTCCTATTAGTGTCCCTTTAATTTTTTTCCCTATTGTATTGCTCTAGCTAGAGCTTCAATCACTGTATTGAAAAGGAGTGGGGATAGTGAACAGTCCTGTCTGATTTCTTATTTTAATGAGAATGCTTCAAGCTTTTCTCCATGTAGCATGATGTTGGCTGTGGGTTTGTCATATATAGCTTTTATTATATCGAGGTCCAGGCCTATTCTTCTAGAATGTTTATTAGGAAAATATGTTTGGTTTTGTCAAAGGCCTTTTCTGCAGCTATTGAGATGATCATGTGATTTTTTTTGTCTTTAAGTATATTTATATGATTTATTATATTTGTTGATTTACATATGTTGAACAATCCCTGCATTTCTGGAATAAAGTCAACTTGATCATCATGGATCATCTTTTTGATATATGCCTGTATGAGGTTTACAAGTATTAGTATTACTGAGAATTTTCGTATCTTTGTTCATCATTGATACTGGCCTGTAGTTTTCTTTTTTTGTTTGTCCTTAGCTGGTTTTTGGTTATTGGCTTCATAGAAGGAGTTCTAAAGTGCTCCCTCTTCCCACTTTTTAAATAATCTAACCAGTATTGGTTGTAATTCTTTGGAGACCTAGTAGAATTCTTCTGTTAATGCATCTAGACCTGGATCTTCAAAGGAGGTTTTGTATTCCTGTTTCAATCTCCTTATTTGCTATGGATCTGTTTAGGGTGTTGATTCTTCTTGATTTAACTTGGTGGTTTGGTTGAACTTAGAAATTCATCCATTTCTTTTAGGTTTTATAAACCTAGAGTATAGGTTTTTAACGTATTCCCTTATAATATTCTGGATTTCTTTATTACCTGTTGTAGCATTTTCCTGTTCATCTCTAATTTTGTTGATCTGCATCTGCTCTTTCTTTCTTTTGGTTAATTGGACTAAGGTTCTGTAAATCTTTTCAAAGAGCCAGCTCTTAGATTCATTGATTCTTTGTATTGTTATGTTTCTATTTCACATATTTCTACTCCGGTTCTTATTTCTTCCCAACTACTGTATTTGGGTTTGTTTTTGTCTTTCCAGACTGGGTTGCATCATTAAGTCAGTGATATGTGTTCTTTCTGATTTTTTTTTTAAATACAGGTACTTAAGAGATATAAATCTCCCTCCTCTTAAGAGTACCTTTAATGTGTCCCAGGGGTTTCATTGTATTTTCATTTTCATTTAATTCCAGGAATTTTTATTTCTTTCTTGATTTCTTCTTTCAAGAAGATCACCCCCTTCATCATTTAGTAGTATGGTGTTTAACACTTCACCTGTAACTACACAGTTTCAAGGAGTACTTAGTTACTACAATACTGGGAAATATTAACTAGCCAAGCAGAACATCTCTCATCCAGTTCCAGGAAAACCACTGCTTCTGAAATTCTGAGAAACGTGTTTTTCCTAACTAAAACTTAGAAACTTTTTGTTAACTGAAAACCTCTTTGTTAACTGACCTGCCCCTGGTCTGGTGTAACTATGATGATCTGATGAAACTATGGTTATTGGTTTTGCCCCTGACATGATGTAACTGTAGTTTTAAGCTTTGTAAATAATGCTCTGCATCTTCTCTGCATCAAGAGTTCTTTTGGGAGGGCATCTCTCTCCACTGATGGCTAATTAAAGGACTCTTAATTCAACCATCATTATGTGGTGTTCCTCTGTGCCTCACACTATTACACTGTAAATGTCTGTTAGGTCAATTTGATGTATGGTATCATTTAATTCTGATGTTTCTCATTTTTTTTTATCCAGACACCTTATCTAGAGTAACTGGGGTATTGAAATCCCCTACTATTACTGAATTGGGATTAGTCTGCATATTGAAGTCCAATTGAAGTACTCTTTTTATACGATTGGTTGTGCAAGAGTTTGGTGAACATATGTTTAGATTTGTGATGTCTTCTTTGTTAATTGTTTCCTTGATCAAAATGAATTATCCTTCTTTATTTCTTATGATTTAGTGTGAAGTCTATTTTGTCAAATATTTGAATAGCATTGCCTTCTTGTTTCTTGGTCCCATTTTCTCAGAATGCTTTTGTCCATCTTTTTACTCTAAGATGGTTTCTATCCTTGAAGGTAAGATGAGTTCCTTGCAGGAAACAAAAAGATGGATTTTGTTTTGTAATCCATTCAACTAACCTGTGTCTTTTGACAGGGGAGTTGAAGCCATTAATGCTTAGGGTTATTACTGAAATAAGTGTGTTGGTAATTGCCATTTTATTTTTGTTTGTGGTCTTAGTCTTACTTTTTGTTTCAGTGATATAACTTCATTTGTTTCCTTTCTGTAGCCTCCGGGCTATATTTATTCCTTTCTTCTGTCCACAGTACTGCTTCCAATATTCTCTGTAGGGCTGGTTTGGTGGACATGAATTTTTGTTCAGTCTATTTATATCATGGAACTTTTTCTTTCTCCTTCAACTACGGCAAATATTTTCACTGGGTAAAGTGGTCTGGGTTGGCATCTGTAGTCTTTCAGAACTTGGTGTACACTGCTCCAGGATCTTATGGCTTTTAAAGTTTCCACTGGGAAATCAGCTGTTACTGATAGATTTTTCTTTATATGTGACTTTTTGTTTTCTCTTATAGCTTTCAATGCCCTCTCTTTGTTCTGTGTATTTAGTGTTTTTATGTGATATGCTGTGGGAAGTTTCTTCTTTGGTCCTTTCTATTTGGTGTTCTGTGTGCTTCTTGTATCTGTTAGTATTGTCTTGAGCTTCACTTGGGTGTTTATTCCTGTCCTCTTTGGATTCATTGAGGTGTTTGTTCATGTCTTCTTTAAACTCCATGAATTCTTTATTTTTATGAGAGTTCTCCTTAGTTCTGTGCTCTGTGGTTCCTCTGGGTACTTCTCATTGTAGAACATTTCTATAGGACTAGTGAGGTTTTGGGGGGAGGAGACATACTGTCTTGACCTTTCAGGGTGTGAGTTTTTTTCAGTGCCTTTTACCTGCTGAATCATCTCACCTGCTCCATGTGTTGTTTAATCAGAAAAAAAAAAAAAAAAACTTGTAATTTATTTTCCCCTGTATTTGTGAGCAGGTAGAAAACAAGGAAGGTGACTGGGGATTGAACCCAGGGCTTTGTGCATGCTAAGCAGGCACTTTACTAATGAACTACATACATCCCTACCTGTAATACCAGCACTTGGAAGGTGGGGGCAGGAGGATCAAAAGTTCAAGGTCATTCTCAACTACACAGTTAGAAGCCAGCCTGTACTAAAAACCACCTCAGAAAGAAAGTCTAGCATCTACCTATCATAAATTTAGGTTCTATTTCCAAGTTGGTCCATACATACACATATCAACATTACTAAAAGTATAATAGAAACTCCACTTTAACATAATTTTTTTCACATGAGAAAAGAATCATATGCTTCCTGCCCCTGGTAAAAATTTAAAATATTGTATAAGAGGATGAAGTGTGTAGCTCATTGATAGAGGGTAGCATGTACAGACTCTGGATTTAGTTCCCAGTATCAGAAAACCCAAAAATATAAAGCATCAACATAAATCAAAATCACTCCTAGTCCCAGAAAGAGACAGAATGTGGGTAGAGAAACACGAGATGATGGTTCTGATCCAATCCTTTCTGACTGGATCTCCTGCCGGCATCTTCTAGAGGACAAGGGACTTTGCTGATACAACCCAAAATGGGTAAAGCAGATCTACAAAAGCAGTAACATTAAGGTGTAAGCAATTCCAGAATTTTGCTAGGTTTTCTAAATTGAAAAAAAAAAATCTACTAGAGCACTAGAAATAGAGCTTTGGACTTCTAACGGATTTGGAGCCATTACGAGACCCCACAGTACTTTTATTCATCTTCTAATAGCTTTATTTTCTTACATTGCACACACCAACAGCACTCATGTGGAGGTCAGAAGACAACCTACAGGAGACAGACTTCTCATTCGTCAGGTGTGTGGGCCCAGGGATTGAACTCTGGTTGTCCAGTTTGGTGGCAAGTGTCCCTATTCATTATGCCATCTCATTGGTACTTGTAATAGTTTTGTATTGATCATTGAACCCAGAGCCTTGAGCATGCTAGTCAAGTGCTCTACTACTGTGCTACATCCTCTGACACCCACTATTTACATGTGTGTGTGTTTGTGTGTAAACTTATTTGCACATGGCTCCTGCTGTATCTCATGTATTAAGCATTGTGTTATAGCTGCCAAACAGATCCCCACTGTGAGATTTACAAGTTTATGGAGAAAAACTTCAATTTTGCTTTTAATTGAATGTGAGAGATTACCAGTACATATGTTCTCAGGGAGAGAAGAGGTGTTTCCACAGAACCCAGGAAGTAACAAGAGTTAACTGTAACCAAGAACCAGTGCAGAGTGCCAGCCCTTAGGAACAACTGAAGCAGCTAACTTAAGAACTATCATGTCTCTTCCTCCATTTCACCTTAGAAGGTTGCCTAGCTGGTGGTGGTGCACTGTGTTAAAGGAAAAAGGCAGAGACAGAGAACATCAATCATTTCCTTTGTCATGGCAGGCTCAAGTTAGGCAACTCGAGAAGCTTCTTTAACATGTGTATTATTACACTGAATGTATTAATTACTGATTTGCACTTAGTAATTGACTACTTAACCTTAGTTGATTTTTTTTTTTTTTTTACTTGAATGACTAGAAATGTCATGGAATTTGTCCCAGATGCCACTCAAAGACCATGGAAGACTTAAGTCCACACTGGGTTTGTCTTAAGGCCTGGAGGGAACCAATTTATTTGCACATGGTAGCAGCACATCTCATGCATTCAGCATAGTTACAGCTGCTTAACATCAGTATAGTGCAATTTACAAGTCACTGAGAACACATTTCAACTCTACTTTTATTGAGAAGTTACTTCTGAGTTTTTCATGATAGCACACAAAGGCAGAGGCAGGCCGATCTCTGTGATTCAAGGCCAGCCTGGTCTACACAGTGAGTTCCAGGCCAGCTGGCACTATAAGGAGACACTTTCTTCCCTCCCCAATTTTTTTTTAAAAGGCATCATTAGCACCAATCCTCAAAAACAGGTATAATAGTATAACAGCTGAAACTGAATACATGCTTAAGACCTTACGTCTTTAGAGGGGAAAAAAAAGACCTTTAGAGGAAAAAAAAAAGACCAAAACAAAAATCTACTTGGCTTCTAAGTGTTTGAGTGGAGTTTATGAAGAGCCACTCTTCAGAGTCTACTGAGTGAAGGATATGCCTCAAAATGCCAGCTATTTCCCAAGAGGAAAGTCAGAAGGTCAGTTTCAGGAGTCATAGTCCCATCACTTGTCATTCATTCATCTGAGATGCAGTGAGCACCATGTTATATGCCAGACTGTCCCAGACACTATGAATGCCTCAATAAACATTGCTAAAGCTAAAGATTCCTGTCCTTTGATGTTTATATGATTCCCTGCTACATATTTACAATAAACACACCAGCTTTTATCTGAGCTGGTGTCAAAAGGTTTCTCTTTTTTTGTATGCTGAAAGGTCTTTCTTTAATAGTAACACAGTGATGAATGTAGCTACTAGAAGGGAGCCCCGTCAAGCCAATGAAAAAATGAGAATTTAATCATTAAAAGCTGAGAAAAAGAAATGGCAATTCATTAAAGAAACAACAGTCAAGAAATACATGAAGAGATTTTGACTAGTGAATAAAGACAAATCAAACTCAAAATCAAACTCAAAATCAAGGTTTTCTTTCAATTTATATTTATTGAATTTTTGTGGATTTCATACAATTTTAATCATAGACTTCCCCTATCTGCACCCCCCATAGTCTGCCTACAGGATTTCATACATTCTTTTATGTTAAATCCTATTAAGTCCAGTTTGTGCACCTAGATGTCTCTTGCTTTGAGTTCATCCACTGAAGTCTGTTCAGCCTATCTAATATCCTCCCTTAAAGAAGATCTACTCCCTCACCCAGCAGGGAACAGCTGCCAATAATTCCT
Organism: Eospalax fontanierii; assembly: GCA_035773235.1. Classification (NCBI taxonomy): domain Eukaryota; kingdom Metazoa; phylum Chordata; class Mammalia; order Rodentia; family Spalacidae; genus Eospalax; species Eospalax fontanierii. Next base: position 179,334,619 of record CM069524.1, on the reverse strand, counting down.
CAGCTAAGGGTGGGGCCTCCTATTTATTTCCCTAGTTCTATGTTGGTTTTTATATCTGACTGAGTTTGTATGGGTCTTGGGCATGCTGTCACCATTTGCCATAAGTTCATATGAGCAAGTTCCCAGGAGCCTGTAGGACTCAGTTTCCTTATAATCATGCACCAACCCTGGCTCTTACAATCTTTCCACACCCTCTTCAATGGTCCATGTGCCATGTGTGGGTAAGGTTTAATACAGGAGCCCTATGGAGCGACACACACTCTGCAGTCTCTTAATCTCTACACTTTGGCCAGTTGTGGCCTTCTGTGTTCATCACTCTCTGTTGCATGAAGAAGCTTTGCTGATAAGAGCTGAGAGATGCATAAGTGTTCTCTTTATCCCTTGTTCCACTATGTTCCTTGAGCCTTAGGTGTAGAGGTTGTACTGTTGATGTCACTTAGGGTTGGGTGTCACTTAAGTGGTAAGTTCAAGGTTTGTGCCTATCAACTTGACAAGACAGGACTTAAAAATTACAGTGTTGGTGAAGACATAAACAAAGTGGCCTCTCAGGCATGGCAGAAAATATAAATTGATACTCATTCTGCATCTGATCCACATTTATTGTAACTGTTAAGTATCTTCCCTTTGGCATCACAGTTTTATAAATTCATCAGAAAGTGGTAATCAAGAACGTGTACAAAAGGTATACATGTATAAGAATAATTATTGTTCTATTCTTGTAACAGTCAAAGCTTGAATATAATCTAATTGCTCATCAATAGGTAAACCACTGCATTTCCATGTAATGGTCTTCTTGCTATACAACTACTGAAAATAATACAGGCTGCTCTTGTAGAGGACCTGGTTTGGTTCCCAGCACCCATATACTGGCTGCAGGTCCAGTGCCAGGGGATCTGATGCCATATTCTGGTTACCATAGGCATTGCAGAACACAAGTACAAAACATTCATACACATAAAATAAAAAGAAATAAAATTAGCAATAAAAATTATGCATTTGAGCACATTGGAAGGTTTCAGATTTAGTGTTCAAGGGGGACACAGAGAAGGACTGTCCTTTTATAAGAAATGTATTAAAAGAGATCTTGATGCCATAGGCAAACAAGCAGACAGCGGGAGAAGAGGAGCTCTGAAGAGAGGTCAGGCCCATGTGGCAGAGTGAGAATCCTTTAGAGTTTTCACAGGAAGAAAGTTAGAAAGGAGATGAAAAACTTCCCTTTTTATCCACAATTGGCCACTGCTCTACTTAAATGTTGAGTGGTTAAAGAATGTCAGGTGATTGAAAAACATCATTCCTGGTCTGCCATTACTGGAGGTAGATGTGGCAGGGAAGGTAAGAACACAATAATCTAGAGAAACAAGCTGCTTTAGTTCTGGAAACGAAACTACTGTGCTTATGGGAATTGTCACAGCTCCACAAAAGTAAAAGAGCTTGACAATATGGCACAGCCCTGGCTAATAAACGTGACTAGTGAGATGTATGGAGAACTGATCCCGTAAGTGTTTTTATAAAATATTTTAAATGAGCATTTAACAATTCATTCAACATTTATCATTCATTCAGCAATATTTATTAAGTACTTACTATGTGCTAGGCCTTGTTAGGTGCTGGGTAAACAAAGTGAATTAATCTATCATTTTAAAATTAGCCATACTTTTTTAAATGACAAGAACCAATGATGGTGAATTTAAAGAATAATCTCATAAACTGTTGAAAGCATATAAATTGGTAAAAAGAAAAATTTGAAGGACAATAAAACATTTTTAATCCCAAACCTTAAAAATTATCTATTTCATCTGGGACTGCCATTCAACTTTTAAGAATTAATCCTACAGAGCATATAAATGTGCACAAAAATATACTATGTAGCCCATAAATGAGTTTAGGGGAAACCTACTAAACAATAGAGGTCTGAGTAAATACTGTATGCCCACAAAGTAGGGGAAGAGAGGGTAACGTTTGACCTGGAAAATGTTTAAGGAAGATGGATGTTCAAACTAAATACAGGAGCTTGGTGTGGTGGCTCAGAGCCTGTTAATCCCAGAACGTAAAAGGTTGAGCAAGAGGACTGAGAGTCCCAGACCAGCCTGCGGTACAGAGTGAGACTCTGTCTCAGAAAACACAGGCAGGGACAAGCAAGATGGTTCAGTTGGTTAGGGCACTTGTCAAGGATGATGACTTGAGTTCCACTCCAGAAATGCACATGATGGAAGGAGAAAACACTCTCCCAAGTTGTCCTCTGATCTGCACACACACACACTGCAAATCCCCCAAAATGTATGCATATATATAGAACATATACAAAGAAAAATAAATGTAAAACTCCAAAAAATGTGTGCATATAGACAGAAAAATGTAAAGCACCCAGAATGTGCAATAATATATACAAAATAAATGTTAAAAAGTATACACACACATACGTTTACAGAGTGTGGTACTCAGCTCTCAGCGCCTCCCTGCCCAGCCTTCCCCATCAAGAGCCCTAGCAGGGAAGGGCGTCAGGAAGGCAGCTGTCCGGATGAGACCAAGGACCCCTAAGAGAACGGGCTTCCCCCGGGTGGCCCACCTCGCGGCGTGGCGTGCGGGTGGGGATGCTCTCGGGACAGACCCCGGGAGGCTCACGGTCTCCCAGCACCCCCCATGGATCACGAACAGGAGGCGCGCCCCGGAGCGGGGGAGACAGTCCAGGAAACACGACCGCCAAGGGCGCGAGACGCTGAGAACGGAACCCGGCAACACACGCACACAACGGACCTCTACTGTGCAGCCCTGTTCCGGCGGGCGTCGTTCCGCGGCCTCACGAACGACGGAGAACTGGCGGGAACCTGCTCCACACTGGGGAAGGACGGCGAAAACGCGGCGTGTGACGTGGAGCGGCGCCGGGGTCTCTCTGGGCCGCCTCAGACCCGCCCAGCGGGATTCCAGACAATCGCAGTTCCTGGACCTTCGCAGGCCCCGCCCACTCCGACTGGCTGGGCGTGCGGAGGGCGGGGAAGCCGGAGAAGCGTTAAACGCCTATCGACGACTCTGGAATAGACTGCCCTACCTGCGCCGCCGCCGTGGAAACGCCGCAGGCTTCGCTGTGGATCGCCGAGCGGTAGTCCGGGCCGTGCTTCTGGATCCGCAGCTGTGCCTGATTCTCGCCGCGCCGCAGCTATGGTGCGTTGAGCCCCAGTTTAGGGTGAAGGTCGACTGGCGGGGACCGGGGTCGGCCTCTCTGGTCCTCTGCGGCGCCGGGCTGCGGGGCAGGGGAGCTGGGCGGACGCGACGGCGGCAGTGATTCAGCATCTGCGGCCTGGCCGGGTGCGGGGCCGTCGGTAGCCCGAGCGGCCTTTTCCTGCGCGGCTTCTTTCACTTTCCACCGGGCCTGGACACGTCTTCCTCGGACACTTCGCCCAGATCGCCCCGCAGCCTCCTGCAGTGGCCTGTTTCCGGCCGACCTGTGCGGGTCCCTCGTGCTTGTGCATGGGAGGAAAGGAGGATAGGGATGCGACTTGATGGCCTCCTGGCACCGCCAGAGCGAGCCCGAGCCGACCTCTGTGTTCCTAGAGCTTGCCCATTTCCCTTATGGGTCTTCATGATTCGTCCTAAAGCACCATCAAAAAAGCCTCCTTTCTGCAACTCTGTCCACGTTAGAGATGAGAGACCTAGGACAAGCGAGCAAGTGATGGACTCCAGTTTACACACTGTGTGTCTCTAGGCCTGTTCCAATCAGGCCTGCCATTCGAGCTCTGGATCTGCTCACCTTCATGAATAGTCTCCTTAATAATGTCTTTATATAAAAGTAATGGTTCTGTCACTGTAGGATTTGTGCCCGCTTCTAAGTTCCTGAGGATGTGTGTGTGTTCATTTAGTGCATACATGAAGAGGGTTCAGAGATAAATCAGACATAACTTTAATCTTAATGGAAAGATTAAAGAAATTCGTAGATTTGAGCATGTTGGCACCTGTAATCTCAGCACTTGGGAGGTTGAGGCCGGAGATCGGGAGTCAAAGGCCATCTTCCTAGCTACATGGCAAGATGGAGAGTAACTGGGCTGCACGAGCCTGTATCTTAAAAGAAACCGAGAAAGAAGTGTAAAGAAGTGTGGGAATATGTGCTGGGAATTTTAAGGAGAAAAGATACAAACTTAAAGCGATATATGTTTGAGCCAATGTACTAGGGCCTTGTATGTAAGCAAAGAGAAAGGTTGGTGCCTGCGAACTTTAGCGGCTGACTGCTGTGGAGGTGGCAGAATAGAAGGTGGGAAGGTCTCATTCTGCTCCTCCCATTAGCTTGTATATGTAGAATTAACCCGCAGCCAAGTGCAGTAATAATGTTCCAGTGAAGTTGTATTAGCAGAAATGTTTTTAAAAGTCAAATAGAAATATATACAAGTACATGTCAGTGTTGAATTTTGTAATTTATATCTTTTTTTTCACTTTCAGTTTCGTAACCAGTATGACAATGATGTCACTGTTTGGAGCCCTCAGGTAAAATGTTTGTTATATCTATAAAGTGGCTTTTCATGGCTACAGTAGGTTCAGAAATTTGTGAGATTATAAACTGGGCTTGGTAGTACAGACTTGTAATCCTAATAGCTCAAGAGCCTGAGGCCAGAGGATCCTAGAGCTGCAGGCCACTTAGTAAGACCCTGTCTTAAAAAGAGAAAGAAACTTGTGAGACTGTAGGCTTCGCGAAATGGAATATAATCATTTTAGACATTCCTGGAGCTTAAAGTTAGCATTAAAGTAGATTTATTGGTTCTAAATTAAATTTAATTGTGCTCATCCAAGATTTGGAAAATTAATTTTTAATTTGTAAAAGGATCTTCTATGTTATTTTTGCCTCTTCAGGGCAGGATTCATCAAATTGAATATGCAATGGAAGCTGTTAAACAAGGTTCAGCCACAGTTGGTCTGAAGTCCAAAACCCATGCAGTATTGGTTGCACTGAAGGTAAGTAAAGTGGTAACTGTACCTTCCTCCTTTATAAAATAGAACTATCAAATTAAATTTCACTGGATAAATAATAAAGTTGTAAACTAAAATATAATGTCTTTACTTAGAGGGCACAGTCAGAACTTGCAGCTCACCAGAAAAAAATTCTCCATGTTGACAACCATATTGGTATCTCAATTGCGGGTCTTACTGCTGATGCCAGACTGTTATGGTATGTATGATCATGAAAAATTAAACATCCCTTTTGATTCATAGGAAAGATCCAAATATGGTATTTTAGGAAGCTGTCTACCAGAATATTATCATTTATAATAAGAATTTGAATACCTCAGTGGGTTTGGGTGACTTACTAAGTATTCTCATTTTTTCATTCTTGTCCTAATAAATGTAGTACAAGTACATGTTGACAGTTTTTGGAAGTTGCTGAATAATGTGATAGTTGACACATATATGTTGTTTGAAGCTATACATGTCTAGGAAGAGTTGGACACTTTCTGTTTAAGAATGACCTGAACCACTCTTGTTTTCTTTTTCTTAATATTTCATTTATTATTTTATTTTATGTGTATGAGTGTATTGCCTGCATGTGTATAAGTGCACCCATGTTGTACAGTGCCTGTGGAGGTCAGAAGAGGGTGTCCAGTCACCTGGAACTGCAGTTGCAGATTGTTGTTAGTTGCCATGTGGGTGCTGGGAACCAAACCTGGGTCCTCTGCAAGAGCAGCCAGTGATCTTAACCACCAAACCATCTCTCCAACCCCAACCTGTGTTTTCTTTAATGCATCAATATTTATTATACATTTTCCACAAAACTTGGTAGTATGTAATGTGGGGTATCTCTGAAATTGGGCCAGTTACTTAAATAATTTGTTTTCAGTTTTTTTCAGTATTTTCAAAAGGTAAACCTGACTTAACACAGTGCTTTGAGGAAGGAGAAGAGTTGAAGATGGAAGGTAGCCTAAGCTAATCTCTTCAGTTCATCATTTGATTAGGAAAGAAAAAATATAAATATTAAGGACAAAGAGCAATGCCATATTTGAGAGTTTTAAGTTATTCAGCCAGTCTCTTTAAGTCCATTGTATAGTGACAGCATTATAGGTCTGCTCCCAAAAATGTCTTCAATGATCAAACATTCTGCTGAACTTAGGCCATCTAAAGTATTACCGTGCCAGTGTTTAATTAATAAGAAAATGTTATTAGTGAGATGTGTGTGACTTTAGTCTTGATTCTTTGAAGTTTCATGTTTTATACTTGCAGTACCTTTTAGTTAAGCTGCCTTTCAAGGTTAGTACCCACTCATAGTTAGTGTTTGCCATGTTAACCTGCATGATTTTATACAGCCTTGGAAACTGATTTGATAGTGCTAAACAGCTACCTTGGTCAACCTTTAATTAACATTGGATTAGGGATGGGGGTGGGAGTGGGAACGTGTCTGTCTTGAATGAGGCCTGGGGTTTGAACTCCAGTACTACAAAAAATGAAATATAAGTTTAAAAAAAAAAAAAAACTTTGTCATCAGGTGTGTAGCACACATAGTAGGAAAGCAATGTGGAGAACACAAGCATATCTGTTTCTAATTATCGTCTTTAATAGGCTCACCTTTTCCTCCTGTTAACTTTTCTTGAATCGCATCAGGTTTATCAGTGAGATTCCTCTAATGGCATGTATCTGTAGAGTGATGCTTCTGAAGAAAAGTAACATTGGTAGGAACATAGATGTTCTCTGCCATGGATTTGTTTTATTGCTGTAGTCGGGTCATTTAAATCTGCTTTCACAAAAAAAGAGTAGGTAACTTCTGGTTCAAGACCTAAAATTAAGACAGAAGCTTGCTGACAGTGGGAGGGGCAAGAGAAGAGGGGTGTCTTTCTTTTCTTTGCTCTATAAGTACTGTGTAACCAAGATTTTGTCTGGTTAAGGGTTAATTCATTTATTTGTTAATTTATAATGAAATAATACCTCTGCTAGCCTAGGCTGACTTCAAACTCCTCATCCTCTCACCTCCACCTCCCAAGTGCCTGACAGGATCATTTAAAACTTCATGTGGCCCCAGAGTTTAGCACCCCCCCAAAATGCAGCTTTTCGGTCATATCTTCTTTCCTTTCTGGTTTTCATGGATGTATTCCAAGGAAATGTTTGGAAGAAAGCAAAATGAAATCAAACTGCTTTGCTTAAATGTCTAGATTAGATTCTTTCTCTGTAATATGAACTTTTTAATTTTTTTTTTCTTTTTTAGTAATTTTATGCGCCAGGAGTGTTTGGATTCCAGATTTGTATTTGACAGACCACTTCCTGTGTCTCGCCTTGTATCTCTAATTGGAAGCAGTATCCTTTATGTTAGCATTTATGAGTGTGAACTTTAAAGGGTTTTGGTACTTAGTCTTGAAGTTAGTGGAATATGATAGTAAACAGATCAGATCATAAAATTTTAAGGAATTGGATACTCTTTCATTAGCCCTTATAAACAACTGATATTTTTAGACATAAATAAGCCCAACTTCAGAAAAACTACCCAGTCATCATCCAGAGAATATTTGACGTTTCTTACTCATTTTAGTTACCCCCAAAGTCTTGGACCCCTTATTTCCACAACAGATCCTTGCACAGGAAGAGATCATTTTGTTAGCATTCATTCTTGAGTTGCGTGGCAATTCAAGCTTATATAATATTAGGCTAAAGAAATACTAGTTTATTTTCCTCTAGAGGATTATGGAACAATTAAGGAAAAAGCCAGAAGTCTTTGTTAATTGTGCTTAATTTAAAAGTAAAGATAGTAATGTATTTCTTATTAGAACAAGTTCCTTAACTAGTTTAAGAAACCCAGATACCAACACAGCGGTACGGCCGGAGACCATATGGTGTTGGACTGCTTATTGCTGGTTATGATGTGAGTTTATGGAACACTGTCTATTGTATTAGTTACTTTTTTGTTTCTGTGACAACATACCTGACACAAACACCCTAAGGAAAGGCGCTGTAGTCCCATCATAGTAGGGGACATAGTGGCCAGTCATAGCACATCCCAGTTAGAAAACAAGAAGAGATTATTGCTGGTGCTCAGCTTATTTTCTCCTGTACTTAAGTCCAGGAAAGGCCCATAGGATACTGCCACCCACATTCATGGTGGGTCTTCCCTCATTTAAACCTCTCTGGAGATGCCCTCACAGATAAACCCAGAGGTGTGTTTCTTGGGTGATTTTAATCCAGTCAGGTGGATTGTGAAGATTAACCATCTGTGTTTTAATGATTTTGTAAACCTAAAACTCTTTGTAAATTTTAACCCAACCAGAGTCAAGTATTTCGTAGTATGTTTGTTTTGTTTTGTTTCCTATTTATAGGATATGGGACCTCATATTTTCCAAACCTGTCCATCTGCCAACTACTTTGATTGCAGAGCTATGTCCATCGGAGCCCGTTCTCAATCAGCTCGAACTTACCTAGAAAGACATATGTCTGAATTTATGGAGTGTAAGTTTACCTGGCTTACTTCAGTTTGTTTTGCCTTTTGTAGTCTTCATATGGTGAATAACCTTAATAAAGATATGACCCAATAACTGTTTCTGTAATACATGCAGTTTCACTTTACCGGTCACTTTATCAGATATAGTATGCCCCCAACCTTGAACGTTTTTGATTTATGTGGTCTGAAGTCTGCCCAGGCCAGAGTTGGGAACCATTGTGCTAGTTGCTGTTGGTAATATTTGTTTACAGGTCTGAACTTCCCTGCGACTCTATTCTGACTTTAGGCCACACAGACATTTCTGCATTCAGTAGTCCATAAGTGACAAGCAAAAGTAGTGTGGCTGTGGGGAAGGAAGGGGAAGGATGAAGGTGACAGGAGGTTTGTAAGTGCTCTGCTTCACAGGGGAAGGAGGGTTAGTTAGTATCGGGGCTTTAACATTTCTCTTGGTCATCTAAGTTTTCCTGTGGCAATACAGTATTCTTTGAAAGAAATAGCTCAGTGAATACAGAGAAAATTAGTCCTGTTACCATCACTTAAGCCAACAGTTGTAGGGTGACAAGTCACTCTGAGGAAAAGGAGTCCTAGGACCAGACATTATTGAGAAATACTGAATACTTCAAGTATAACATGTTCAAGTATGATAATTGAATTGGGGTTTCTGAAAATCACCTTCACATTAGGAGATTTGCTAGAACTCAAGCCTGCATGTGCTCATACCCTTTATTAAGACAGCAGTATGACAAGGGTGCTCAGTTCAGTCATTGAAGGGAAAGACCAATCAGAGAAGTCTGTGCAGGCTCCTTCGTGCTCACCTTTTGGGGGTCACAGCCGACATACAGGAGAATGTGTGTGTGCTTCTGTCCAGAGAACCTCATGGAAACTCACTGTCCAAAGTCTGATTGAGGACTGTCATGCTGAACTCCTTTTGGTCTGGATAGAAAATTAGTAAGAATCCATTGAGTCTTTAGGCCATTTGGAGGAGTCCTGCTGCTATTGTAATACAGATGATACCTATTTAAGTGGGCTCACCTTGGGATGCTTACCTTTATAATGGTATGTGAGCAATATGCAGTCTGAGGAAAAGGAACTTCAGATTTTGAATTGTGATCTGTCCTGGGCTAGGTACACAGTAAGATACTCACATAGTACAGGACAGTGGCAGTCAGCCACAGGTCTCAGCCAGCCACAAGGTCACACAGGCATGCCCTGCAGCATGCTGCATTACTAAACTGTAGCATTGAGTGGGGTAGGTGTATTAAGTGAACCTGGTAAGCTAACACCCTCTACATGTCTTTGGTGCCTGAGCAGGGCTATCTTTCTGTTAACTTGGGTCTTTGATTTCATTCAGTGATGTCTGATAATTTTCATTTTATAAGTCTGTGTTTCTTTTGTCAATTAATTGATAGGTATGTATTCTTTTCGTGGTAAGCAGAATTTTCTCTGTCATTTGCTGATGGTTCATTGAAGAAGTTGCAGTGGATACTTGTGTGTGGCTCTCTTGTCCTGCAGCTTGCTGACCCTTAGTCTTGCTCTCACTTCCCAGTCTAAGGCCCTGACTAGACTTTCCAGTGCAAGCTTGAGTGGAAGTGCCGAGAGCATGTATTCTTGTTTGTACCTGACGTTGAGGGAGTGTGCACTCACTGCCTGTTCTGTGATGCAAGCAGGGAGATTTTGTAGACGGAAATGTCCCCCAAGTACTAACTTGAGTTAATTTGCAAGAGTTAGGGGTTTAATCTGCTAATGTATTATATTACACTGATTTCAAATGTTAAACAAACTTTGGATTTCTGAGAAAAACCTCACTTGATTATATGTAATCCTTTTTCTGTGTTGATGGATCTTGTGGTGGTGGTGGTGGTGGTGGTGGTGGTGGTGGTTTGGTTTGTCTTTGGTTCTGATTTGGATACAAGCTCTCACTGTGCAGCTGAGATAGACCCCTGTGTGGCCCAAGCTGGTCTCAAACCCATCATCCTCCCAGTTCCTCAGATGCTGAGATTACAGGTATATGCCACCTATTTTTGTATCTGCCTTCATAGGAGACATTGGTCTATAGTTTTTTGTGGTGATTTTGTCTTGGCTTTGGTATCAAGGTAATATTGACAACATAAATGAGTTGGAGACACTTTATGGAGAATAAATATAAGGACAAGCATTCTGTAGATCACAAAACTAGAATGACATTTGTGAATCAGGATTTTGATTTATCCTAGCAAAAGAGCAGGTCAGATTTATTACTAAAAGTTAGTTGTCCTCACATTAAGTAGTCATCAGTGTTGGTTAATATTAAATTATACCAGTAGCATTAAATTGTTGGCTATTATATTTAATGTGTCACTAGAGCTATGATTTCAGACTGTAGACTTGATAAATAAAAGAAACCTTATATGATGATGAAGTAATTTTTATTTTTATTTTTATTGCTTATAGGCAATTTGAATGAACTGGTTAAACATGGACTTCGAGCCTTGAGAGAAACACTTCCTGCAGAGCAGGACCTAACTACAAAGGTGAACACATGTTTCCCAGCTGTGGATTTTTTAACATTGGGTTTAAGTCTTTCTTTTTTTTTTTTAAATAAAATCATTTTCTTATAATGACCTCAAAGAAAAGCATCACAACTAGACTGAGGTAGCTATATAGCTTAATTCTTAATTGCAAGTAATAGAACAGTGTATACTTAAATTTTTTTAATTTGCTGGCTTTGATTCATTCCTTCCTTTTAAGCTTTTCACCAACTGACCCAGTTTTGAAATGTCGTGTTCTGAACATTTCTTTTTGGTATAAAGTAATAAAACCAGCAGATTTGAATGTTCTTCAAGTTTTTTGTTTTAGTAATCTGTTTTGTTTCTGGTTTTTGTTCTTTTTTTAGACAGGATCTCTAGGAGTCCAGGCTGGCCTCAAACTTGGCTTTGTTAATGAGGGTGACCTTGAACGCCTGATACTTCTACATCCACTTCCCAAGTACTGGGATTACAGGCGCTTCACCACAGTCTTCTGTGTGATTACCGTAGTTAACAGTGTGTGCGTGGAGCACTCAGTTATGTTGGCACTCTCTAGGCATTGAGAATATAATGAGCAAATCAAGAGTCTTGGCCTTCCTTGACCATACGGTCTAGTAGGGTAGAGAGTGTACTCGTAAGTAATGGCGTGCTGTATCAGGCGGGTAGACACTGTAGGAGTAGTGGTGCAAGACCACTACCTTGAGTGAGGTCATAGTGGAGTGAGTGTAATTTAATACAGTGGCCAAAAACGGCCTCACCAGCAAGTGAGATGTGAAGAGAAGTTCTAAAAAAGGTAAGTGAGCCCCACAGATGTCTGCAGCAAGATGTGGATTCCGAGGAGTCCATGTGCCACAATTTTTCCAGTATTCACAGAAAGTGGGTCAGAAGGGTTGGAGTCAGTGCACAAGAAGAGGAGGAGAAGGAAAGAAATCAGAGATGAAATAGAGGCCAGATTATGTATGTCCTGGAACAGTGATAGAGAAGTCATTTGATGCTGGATATTCTGAAATTAGAGCAAAAAGATTTGCTAACTTTGTTAGGGTGGGGTAGGATGTTCCCAGGGTTTTTTGTCTGATTTTTGGAAGGAGAGAGTTGCGATTTACAGTGATTGATAAGACAGTGGAAGGGATAGGTTTCGGGACAAAAGTTATGGGAGCAGCAGTCAGTTTGGGATGTGTAAAATTTGAAATGCCACTTTGTTCAATTTGTGCTACTAGACAGACCACTAGGGGAAATGGTTGGGGGTAGTGGACCAGTGGAGGAACTGAGTGGTGTGATCATAAAAACAAGTAAGGGATAACTATGGTTTAGCATCATTAAAGTAACATTAGCCAAGATTATAAAGCTGTTACAGTCATTGCATAGTTACTATTTAGTATCTAGGTAAGGACTTTGTTTCTAAATAACATAGACCTTTGAGGTTACATATAACCAAAAGTGAATATTGAATCTATCATTGAAAAAAGCCATAGTTTCCTTCTTTTCAATCCTATGTACACTTTTTAAAACTTTACATTCAAGTGTTAAATAAACTTTATCTACTTTTTGCCCAGCATTTAATCATATGCGTTAATTTTCACCTTTCCCTCCTCAGAATGTTTCCATTGGAATTGTGGGTAAAGACTTGGAGTTTACCATCTATGATGATGATGATGTGTCTCCATTCCTGGAAGGTCTTGAAGAAAGGCCACAGAGAAAGGCACAGGTATATTATTAATCATAACACAGAGGCTTTAGTTCTACTGTAAGCTGCTGTTCCCTGTCACAACCATATAACTCCACCACTTTTGTCTGCAGCTATTAAAATAGGCCTGTAATTCAAATAACAAAAGTTACAGACTGAGCAAATTAAAACATTGAAAGGGCAGTGATTTCCATAAACACAAAAATGAAGGAGAGTTGGTTTGGTTTTTCTGTTGGTATAAAATATCCTTACGTTTATACTCATAGTTCTGTGGCTTTCTGGGGCCTGGCTAGACGGTTCTCCTGTTGCTTTTGCTTGGGGTCTCCCAGATGCTGCAGTCTGATTAATGAAAGGGCACTTTAGCACCTCCTATCTGCGTACCCACTTTCCAGGTGTCTCAGAAAGGAAGCTAGGGTGATGAGACATCTGTCTGTTATCTCTGGGCCTCTCTGACAAGGTGGTGGCCCAGATCTTCCAAAAGCTCAGAAGTGAACTTTGCTGGCCATTAAGGCTGAAACTTGGGACTGGCAGGGCCCGCGCTCTGGTGCATTCTGTGCATTAAGTGAATCATGGGGCCAGCCCAGGTTCATTCCAAGTAGGTTTGTTGGGCACTAGCTTTGGTTACTCAAGTCGACTCTCCATAGATGATGACAAAAGCAAGAAATACTGATTTCAGGTTTAAAATGTGGTAGATCTCAGGTTTTATGAGTCTTCCTGAGAATATATATTCGCTTTTTTCCTCTTTCTCTCTCTCTCTCTCTCTCAGGATTTTTTTTGCCTCAGCCTCTAAAGTGGTGGGATTACAGGCATACACCCACACAAATGGTGTGCGTTTGCTCTTAGCTGATGCTTTTTAATAGCTGTGGAACTTAAAAGAGGTAAAGAAATTTCCTCTACAGCCAGACGCAGTGTTTCATACCTGTAATCTCATCACATGAGAGGTTGAGACACAAGGATTGCTCTGAGTGTGAAGCCAACTTGGTCTAGAACAGGTCTAGGCCATCCTTGGCTACAAAGTGAAACCCTGTCTCCAAAACTAAACAAAAAATAAGAAGGAAAAAAAGAAAAAAAATATTCCAGCATGAGTTTTCAATTTTTCTCACCTTGAAAAGGACACTTTGGTGAGTGCTGTTTGGGAAGCGATTTAAGTTAGTGGTAGGAACCACCACTGTTAGGAAGAATGCTGTGGAGTGCTATGTGGCTGGGTTGATAACACATTTTTGCTGTGTTTGTTGGTAAAGAGAAAAGGAGGCCTAAAAATTGCTGGTTGTATTTTAAGCTTAGAAGTGCTAAAATTCGAAAGACTTTTAACTTAAGACAAATGGTGGACATAGTGGAGCTGTTCAGTGATTTCCCAATTTCAGAACTAAAATTATGTATTATTTTCAAAATTTGTTCAGAGCCAGGCATAGTGTTACATGCCTTTAATCCTAGCAGAGGCAGGTGAATCTCTGTGAGATTGAGGCTAGCCTGGTTTACATAGTGAATTTCAGGTCAGCTGGGGCTCCAGCGAGACTCTGTCTCAAAAAAACTAAAATAAAAACAATTTACTTTTCTCATTAAGTTTTTCTATTGTAATATTTGTGATCTAAGAGAATATATTAAATATTCATTTTGCAACTTTTCTTCTCTTTTAAAGCCTTCACAAGCAGCTGATGAACCTGCAGAAAAGACTGATGAACCAATGGAACATTAAGAGATAAAGGATACACGGACATCAGGACACAGGAGCACACACTGGTGACAATAATCTGTACTTTGAACCAAGAGCTGAAGAGTAGTAGGATAGTATGTTTGAGGAATCAGTCTGGATGTGAGTTTTTTTCCAAGCAACTTCACTGAAACCATATAATGGGGTGCATTTTCTTTGAAAGGGTCTATCTAATCATTTTCTAGAAAGTATAGGTATCTATACCAATGTTTTTATATGAAGAAAATAGTGTCTTTGCAGTTTTAAAGACAACTGTGAAATAAAATTGTTTCACCTCCTGTTGTATTGGGTTTCTGTTTTTAAGTAGCGTCAGCTGTACACTGTAGTGCCCACTGTAAAAGTCACTTGCCTTATTTACCAGTTATACTGCGTTGGCTTTTTTAGTGCTATAGGAAAATGCTTCTTGTCCATCACAGCCTTAAAACCAACTGACTTGCTAGTGTGTGGATTAGCTACATTGAAAAATCCATGATTTGTCTCAGACTGTAAATTTCAGGATACATATCTGGAGATGATTCTGATTACAACCTGAGAAGCCACACCAGGTGTGTTTGGTGCACATCTGTAATGCCAGCACTTCTGAGACGGAAGCAGGAGGATCAAGAGTTCAAGGTGGTACACTGTTACATTTGGACTTTAAAACCAGTCTGGGCTATGTGACACCTTGTCTTAAAAAATAAAACCAAAATCTCTGCCTCCCAACAAAGGTAGTAATATTGGCTAGGGAGGTACCTTAAGCAGTAAAGTCTGTTCAGCACTGCTAAACCTTGGGCTCAGTCACCCTGTACCCACTCTCCCCACAAAATGCAAGTTATAAAGAACAGTTTTTCTGTCCAACCAGCAGGTGGCAGTCGTTATTATTCAAAATAACAGAAGGGACCTTAAATCTCAAACCTGCCATACCCAGCTCCAACGGAGCATAATCTGCTGGCTGCCTTCTGTTTTTCTCATAAGCCATGTACTCAGGTATTGCAAAATAGTATTATCTTAGACCTTACAAAATGAAATTAGAGAAGTAGGGTTTTTTTAATTCAGAATTTTGCTGTGCTAAAGCCTAGAGAAATTATTCTCTGAAATAGTTCAACTTTCTAGAAAAGAGAGGTTTATTTATGGATAATAACCCAGATTTTAGACCTGATTCTCCTAATTAGCTGCTATTGACTTTGGACAAATTACTTAGCCCTGTTTTAAGGAGGCCCTTCAGAGAATTATTCTAGTTAAAAGCAAGAATTTGTAACACCATATAAATTCAATGTAAATGATTTTTTTTTTCAAATTTCCCCAAACTTAAAAAAATATCTGTTTAGATCCCTTTCTAGTTTACTAGAATTTCAGCTAAAAATAAAGGGTAGCAGTAATCTACATTGAATGCTAGGGACAGTTTTAGTCATTTCTTTTTTCAATATATGTGGTTTTAGTCATAGACACTGACTTAAAATTCTCCCCACTTTGTAACTGGAGAAATGACTCAATAGGTAAGAGCACTTGCTGTTCAAGCCTGAAGACCTGGCTGAGTTTGAATCCCTGGTACCTGTGCGAAAAGCCAGACATGACCACACCTGTTACCCAAGTGCTACAGGATGCAGAAATGTGCGTTGTTGGGGCTTGCTAGCCTCTAGCTTTGCTCCGGGTTCAGTAACAGACCCTGGGTCAAGGGAATAAGGCAGAGCCTAATACAGCAGAATGCCCAGCACCCTCCTCTGGCTTCCATCCACTCTGTGCCTGCTCACATGTGTGCATACACCTCACACACAAAACTCCACATAAGGACTTCCTAAAGTTCATTGTGCTGCTGTCTTATGTTTACCCTATTGAACTCAGTTATCCCATTTAGTCTGCATCAAAATAACTAAACAGTAAGATACCTAATGTTGCATAAGTCATATCACTAATAACAAAGCTAATACTTAACTCAGCTGGAATGTGTTGAGCATATTTATGTACAGCTCTGAAGAACTGGCACAAAGGTAAAATGCCTTACAGGAGATGCCAGAATCCGGTTGCAAGCTTCTTGAGTTTTTCTCTGGGCCTTCATTTCCTCAGCTTCTCTAATTCTTGCTACATTCAAAGTTTTTACTTTAAAATAACAAACTGGAGGCCGGGTATGGCAGAGCATGCCTTTAATCCCAGTACTCAGGAGGCAGAGCAGAGGGATCTCTTGAGTTCTGGGCCATCTGGGGCTACAGGGAGACCCTGTCTCAAAAAAAGACATTAAATAAATAAATGAAAAACATTCAAAATGATATATTTACATGCTAGAGTAAAAGTTCCTAAATTACATCTTATGTAGGATCTTGATATTTTGCTGGAAAATGTCCATATTTTATGATATATATCTACATCACCAATGGCACTTAGGTGCACACATAAAATGTCTTTTTGTCATATTTTCAATAGTTTCCTTAATAACTCAAGGTCATGATAAACTTAAACACCATGAACTTCTAGGGTAACTGAAATGGATGTGGTTAGCCTACACCATGGTAACCCTAAACTGCTGAGCTTTCTTTGCTAAAACTAATTTCCTGTGTTTGGTCTCATTTTTTGCTGACAGGATGTCACCAAGTGAGCTTGGAAAACTGGTCACTGCATTTTTAAGGATTCCATGTTGAAAACTAGTACAAAAAAGTAACAAATTTGAATACATCTTGAATTGAGCTCAGAGGCTGATGCTGAGTAAAAGATTTTATTATGTGATTCCATTTAGATAATACCATTTAAAGTACAAAATTATCGAATGGGTAGAGTTAACATGGGAGAGTGAAGGATGGGGGAGATCCTTATGATAGAACTCTTCTGTGTCTTGTCAGTGAGCATATGAATCTGAACATAAATTGTACTAAGTACACCAATGAGGACATGTAAAACTAGTGAAATCAGAATAAGGAGTCAATTTCCTGAAAGACTGCCACATAGAGAAACTGGATGAAGAATACGCGATTTGTTAACAATCACGTCACTCTACAGTCATCAAGATTAAAATCTTGTTTTTAATGCACAGGCCAGGTGTGATGGCATGTGCCCATAATCTCAGCTCTTGACAAACTGAGGCAAGAGGGTGGTACACAGAGACTTGGAGGTCATCCTGGGCTACAGAGTAAGACCCTATTTAAAAATCGCCATCAGAGGGGGCACTTTTAATAAGGTACTATAAACAGAGTCTGGTATATTTTGAGTGCTCAAGGAATTTTTAATGTAATGGTTCAAAAAACTCTTAAGAGTAGCTGCATTCCAAGAAGACGAAGTACTGTTTGTATCGATGCCTCTAAGGAAAGTGAACCAGCCAGTAAGAACAGGTTCCATCAGACCTTTGTGTCCACAGTCGCTATCCCAGTGGTACACATCTGTAATTCCAACTACTCAGGAAGCTGAAACAGGATCAGCTTTTCAAGACTAGTCTGGGCAACTTAGGAAGACCCTGTTCAGGCTTTCAGATACTGTTATTAACTGAACAGAACATTTGGCATGGGATATGGAACTCCAAATGAACAAAACCTAAGGTGCCAATTGTAGCTGTGACAAATGGGTTGTTGGAGACAAAAGCCTTTAAGGCTGACTGTCACCCTTTAGCATAAAACTTTTAAACTAGTAGGTGCTCAGAAAGGATCACAAGAGGCCATTATTAAATTTATATATATATATATATATATATATATATATATATATATATATATATATATATATATATATATATAGGGGCTGGAGAGTTAGCTCTGTGGTTAAGAGCACTGGCTGCTCTTTCAGAGGACCTAGGTTCGATTTCCAGCACCCTCATGGCAGCTAACAACCGTCTGTACCTCCAGTTCCAGGGGATCCGACGACCTCTTCCGACCTCCACAGGCACTGCACGATACACAGGTGCATTTAAACACATGCCGGCAATGCACTCATTCACATAAAAATAAAATATTTTTAAAATTATGATGGGTAGGCAACCTTTGATATTCAAGTATCTCCAGCTCAACTGCGTAAAGGCAGATCCAGATTACAATGTGAAGGCCTAAATTGTATCTTCATATACTCTAGTTGCCTTATTAAAATCTAAAATCATTTGCCTGGCAAGAATCAGTTCATTTTCCAGTTTACTAGTGAGAGAGCAAGAAAACGGCCCCTGAATTTTGCCGCACCACTTACTTTCCTTTGTGTTTTAGTTCCTGGAGAATAATTTCCAAGTCACTTCTAAGTGATCCCAGCGCTTAATTCAGCGATGATTTAAAGAGAAAACAATACTCATCCGGGACCAGAGAGGAAGGAAACAGGACGCGCTCCCAACGCGCGGCAGCAGGACGGAGAAGGCTTGTCCTCTCGGAGTCGCCGTAGAGGCGAGGTGGCCGCAGCCTCGGTCGTGTCCCCGCCCCCTTCCACGTCAGCGGAGGACCCTGAGGAGCCGTCGCGGCCACCGCTGGTTGGAGCTGGAGCCCTCGGTCGCGCGGTTCCGTCCCGGCCGCTGCCCCTCGGACAGGTAGCGGCCCCGAATCCCCGGAGCGGAGGCGCAGGCTGCGGATTGCAGGGCCTGACAGGGAGACGCGGAGCCGGGCGACTAGGCCGCGGGCGGCGCGGCGCGGCACGGGGCGGGGGGAGTGGGGCCGCGGGGAGCTGGGCTCGGGGTGCGCGGGTCGGAAGCGGGAGCAGCCTTCCAGTCCCAGCCCTGCCCTCCCTAGACCCGGCGCAGCCTGGAGCCGGGCCGACGTGGCGGGAAGGAGGAAGGGGCGCGCGGCCTGGCGCGGCGGAGCGGGGCGGCACCCCCACCGAGGGCCCCGCGGGCCGGTCAGCACTACGACCGCGGTGGAGCCGGAAGGTGTGCAGCGCCTTTGCGTGCACAATGACCCACGGGAGCCGCGGGGACTGTCGGAATCGCTGCTCTGTAAAGGGGGAGGTCCCTGCTCTGAAAACGGGGCGTCCCTGTTCTTTAAAGTGGGGTGTTCCTGCTCTGAAAACCTCCCTGTTCTGTAAAGTGGGGATGGGGGATGTTCCTGCTCTGTAAATGTGGGGAGGGGGCGGGGGGAAGGGTCCCTGCTCTGCAAAGCGAGGTGTCCCTTGTCTGTAAAAGGGGTTGTTCCTGCTCTGCAAAGTGGGGGGGGGTCTATTTTCCTGCTCTTTAAAGGGGAGTGTCCCTGCTTTGTAAACGGGGGTTGGGGGGAGCGTCCCTGTCCTGTAAAGCAGGGTGTCGCTGCTCAGTAAACGGGGAAGGGGGCCTTCTCTGAAACAGGGCGTCCCTGTTCTGTAAAGTGGGGTGTATCTGCGCTGCAAAGAGGGACCCTGCTCTGTAAACGTGGGGGGGGGGGCGGGAATCCCTTGTTTGTAAAAGGGATTGTTCTTGCTCTACCAAGAGGGGGTTCATGCTCTGTAAAGGGGAGGTCATGTTCCATGGTCCCCACTCCACTGCACGACTCCTCCCGAAGTGGAGCCCGTGGTGAGGAACTGTGGAGGTGCCTTGAACCACCACTAGTGGATTCAGCTGGAGTTTCTGGAGTGCGGGGAGCACAGTATACACCAACCCCCCCCCCCACACACACACACATACTTCTGGTACTCTGAATCCTTCAGCCACTCTAAAGGACTTAATGAAGTAATAATCACTACTGGTTTGGGGAGTTTTAATTTTTTTTTCTAATGTCTGTGTTTTTGTAGATCTTCTGGTATCCATCATCCTTTTCATCTTGTATCAGGTTGATTATAAACAGAAACCATGACGGCTGCAGAGAATGTATGCTATACATTAATTAATGTGCCAATGGATTCAGAACCACCATCTGAAATAAGCTTAAAAAATGACCTAGGTAATTGTTTTTATTGAAATTGAACTTTTTAATTGATGCATGAAAACATAAAAATTGGACATTAAGGTGATGTTTTTATACTTGTCTATGTTGTATAATGTTTAAAATCCAGTCAAATATAACTGTCCCCTCAAACACTCATTTCTTTATGGTGAAAACATTTCGGATTCTTTCAAATGTATATATAGTACATTGTTACCTATAGTTGCCCTGGCATACCAGAGGTTCTTACTCTTATCTGTTATTCAGTACTCATTGATGAACCTTTCACATCTATCATTCCTTCCTACTCTCTCCAGCCTCTGTTAATCACCGTTCTTCCCCCCCCCCCTTGAGGCAAGGCCTCTCTCTTTAGTCCAGGCTGACTTGGAACTCACTAATATGCCAGACTAATCTCAAATCATATCAGTTCTCCTACCTCAGCTCCCACATTCTGGAATAACAGGCACAGGCCATCACTCAGCTTTTTACTTTCAACTTCTTTGATGATGTAGGGCAGAACTTAATTTTACGTGTGAGCATATGTGTGTGGCTACCCAAAGGGGCCAGAGGCATTGGACCCCCTGGAGCTGGAATTACAGGCAGTTGTGAGCTGCACTATGAAGGGGCTAGGAACTGAATTCAGGTCCTCTGAAAGAATATGCACTCTTAACTGCTGAGCCATCTCTCCAGGCCCTATACTTTTAACATTTTTTATACATTTAGTTATGTTTATATATTTACTGGGGTTTGGAAGACACGTATGTGCCACTGTACTTGTGTAAAGCTCATAAGAACAGCTTTCAGGAGTTAGTTCTCTGCTACCATATAGGTTCTGGACCTCGAGCTCAGGTTGTCAGGCTTGGCAGCAAGTTCCTTTACCTGCAGAGCCATCTTACTGATCCCCTCCTTCTACCTTATGTTGTGAGACAGAATCACTCACTGATCTTGGAGCTTGCTGAATTCTGCCAGGCTGGGTGGCTTTTCTACATGGGATTTGGAGGTTGATCTCAGGTCCTCATGCTCACATAGCAAGCACTTTACTAAGCTATCTCCCCAGCCTCTTCCAATAGCAATTTTTAAAATCAAGCATTCTAACACAATACAATTCAAAAATATACTAATTTGATATAAATTAAGGAATGACCATAGGAAAATATTGAAAGTTTTTGTTTCGGATAATTAAACCATTGTTTCTGTAAGAACAGAAGCATTTGTGTGTACAGTAAAAGCACTGCAGCTTATAACATACAGGGATCTTATCTGAGGTGAGGTGTTTCAGACACATTCATTGGTGTTCTGTGTCATGAGGGCATATATAGTGCATGTTGTGTGTTCAGAACCAAGACTACAATGAAGTCATACAACACAGTCAAGTGCTACCAGAAATACCTTGGATTCATTAAGCATTTGATTTTGAATGATTTTTTTTTTTTTCATTTGTGTTACCAATACTACTTTCAGTTATACTACCGCAGATTGGATTGTGACACACAGTTTAGAAAACTGGGATCAGGCCAGTGGGATGGCTCAGCAAGTAAAAGCACTTGTTACCCACCTGATGACCTGAGCTTGATCTCCAGGAGAAAATTTATTTCTAAAAGTTGTCATCTGACCACATGTATGCTGGCGTATGTGCACACACAATTACAGTATTAATTAAATTTTAAAGAGAAACTAGGAACCAGGTAAACTGGTAAATTTTGGTAATATATACAGAATGAATTTTTGAAAACTTGAAGACTTATTTATAGAAAAACATTATAGAGATTCCAGCGGCCTAGAACTCACTCTGTAGACCAGGCCAGCCTCAATCTTTACACAGATCTACTTGCCTTTGCCTCCCAAGTGCTTAGATTAAAGGAGTGTATCCAGCAGAAGTGTTTAAATTTTGTCTAGAATCTTTTATGTGTACTTGTGTGTGCCCATGTTGTGGGTATGTGCAGCAGAGTGCAGGTGCTCTCAGATGTCACCTGCAGTTACAGGTTCTTGTGAGCTGCCTGACATGGTGCTGGTAGCTGAATTCAGGTCCTTTACAAGAGCAGTATGTTCTCTTAACCACTGAGCCATCTCCCTATCTAGGTTTTTTTTTTTTTTTAGAATGTTTTCAGTGGACTTTTGTCTTATGAAAAAGAAAAACTCATCATCTTTAGATATGCAGTATTGGTTTATGGAAATCAAATAGCATCTCAGTCTATAGAAATAAAATTAGCTAGTTAGATGTCTCTCAAAATAATATAATTTCTTGTGTAGTTTAGCATGTTATACTTAAATGTAACTGGCTGTTCTCTGTAGATAACTGGTTGGCATGCCCCCAAAAATGAAGTCAACACTGTGATAAACATGAGTTTTCCCTAAAGGTTTATGTTTTCATTTGGAAAGCTTATGTTCTATCTCCTTTAAAAGGGTCCATTCCCAGTGGTACACACTTTTCATCCCAACTGCTCAGAAAGCTGAAAGAAGTTCTTAGTTTCAGGATCAGTATGAACAGCTTAGGAAGACCCTGTCTCAGTAAAATGACAGAGGCTGTGGACATTGCCAAGTATGGCACTTGCCTAGCATTCAGGGGACCCTGGGTTCAATACCTAGTACTAGGGAGGTTTAAAAAGTATGTACTGTGTGATTCTGGAGTGTGAGGTTGGAGACAGGGTCTTACTGTTTAAGCTTGAAGCTAGTTTTGTAACCCAGGCTGGCCTTGAACTCAAGATAATTCCTGTTCCAACCTTTCAAGTGCTAAGATACCAGGTGTGTCCCTTTACCCAGTATACAATGTGATTCTGCCAGTGAGAAAGATTTCTTAATAATACATTTTACAAAGTGGTGGTTCTTATTTAATTGAACTATTGGCAGATAAAAATTAATCTATTAAATACCATTTTAGATGCACTGAAAATTCTATTTCAGATATTGAAAGTATCTTTTAGGCAGTACATTGAAGTTTGTAAAGAGACTTAATATTTTACCTGCCCGACCTGGACATAATAGGACATACCTATGAATTAAGCACTCAGGAGGAAGACAGGAAGATTGCCTACAAGTTCAAGGCCAGGAAGGGGTACATGGTGAGATCCTGTCTCAAAAAAGCAAACAAAAAATTACTTTTTCCTTTTCCACTCTCTGCTCCTAGTCAGTAATGAAGTACTACCAATTATCTACTTAAAATCAGTGTTTCTTGGGCTCTATACCCCCTTGTTGGCGTCTTTTTAATTTTTTTATTTTTGACAGTGCTAGGGATCAAAATCAGTTTCTTACATGCCAGGCAAGCGTTAGACCACCAAGCTGCCTCCCGAACAGAAGTGGTATCTTCTTTAGAAGATAAGAAGCCCTCTTTTTAGTAACATTTAACTGTACAGTTAGATACAAAAACCACACACATATCTCCATTTTTCCCCCATATTCCTTTAACATAGTTGAGTGTAATACTAGTTAATAAATTCACTTTCATTTCTTTTCTCAAAATATAAATTGTTTTATTATTAACTCCTCAAAATGCTTAAGGGTATAGCTGGGAAGGCAAAAAAACAAAATCTGTCCTAATTGAGACAGTACTCTTAGCTGAACTGCAGCAGCCTTAACTGCCCTCCTTCAAAAAAAAATAGTGTTCAATTTTCTGTATATTTTTCCTTTTGAGAAAAAGTGAAATGAGGGCCTAGAGAGATGGCTCAGTGGTTAAGAGCATATTGCTGCTCTTTGAGAAGACCAGGGTTTAGTTCCCAGCATCCATGTGGGGCAGTTCCCACCACTTATAACTCCATCAGGCGATCTGATGCCCTCAGTGTCCTCTGTGCTCCCCACCACATACACACATCACAACTGAATTGTTAGAACAGAGGGAAATTGAAGTGGGGCACTTAAAATACAAATGGTGTAGATTGTTGTTTGCTGTTGAGCTTGCTTTTAAAACTGTACTTTCAAGTTGAGTTTTAGCCTGCTCAGCCCTTGGAAATTGACTAATTTTGAAGATGCCATCAGGGTTATAATGATCTAATTTTATGACTTTGAACTTGTGTCCTTTAGATTACTAAACATTTGAAAAGATAAAAAAGGGAGCTGAGGATATGGCTGAGTGGTAAAGCTCTCATGTAAAAGGCTTTGGATTCATCCCCAGCACCATAACAAAAAGCCAGAAATAGAGCTTTGGAACAGAGAAAGGAAACACCTTTGAGGCTCAATGGCTTCAACTTTAGCCACTTAAAACCTTCTTAATTAGTTCAGATAAGCTGAGAATTGTCTGTGTTCTGCAACATAAGAAAATACACTTATACATAATAGTGTATAGTCTTTAGGAGGGGAAAAGCCTTTTTTTCATATAGACCTTTTTCTCATATAACCCAGGCTGGCCTTTGACTCAATATGTAGGTGATGCTAATGTTGAACTCTTGATCCCTCCTACCTCTTCTTTGGGATTGTTAGGATTACAGATATGTACCATCGGGCCCAGCTACCAAGGACTTTTAAATTCCGTAGTATTATTCTTCTAAAGCTAAGTCCCCCATGTAGCCCTACCACATGGTTATGTCTCTTTGACAAAAATAACTCTTTAGATACCCACTTAACTCTAGTTATTAGAAATGTATTTCTAATATTTAGGCTTGATTCAGCTTCCTAGTAACCTGACCCATTCTCGTTATTTTCCTTGTGATGCTCTAGGATTAATTAGCTCTCTTTGTTCCCTCTAAACAACTATAGTAGCAGTGTGCATGTTCCATAGTTCTGCCTTTGAATTTTGGAAATTTTTGTAACATAAAATTGTCATCATGCTTTGGTAATTGAAATTATAGATTGATTTTTAATAAAATATTTTATACTTAATAGCTTATAGTTTAATACTTAACTTGGATTTTATTTTAAATGTGAATCCTTAATTCTAAACAATGGCTATTGGTAGACTATTTTAATTTTCTTCAGTTGCCTAGGTAAAGAAGAAAGTCTGAAGTTATATAACCTATAGAAATATAAACTTTTAGAAGTACTTATTTTAGTTTTAACCTTTTTTGAATATAAGGTCATTCTTCTAAATATTTAAAAATTATCACCCTGTTCTTACCACCTCTTTTAAGAATGGTTGTTACTTTGAGAAAATGCATACAAAATAAGCCATTTTGAATTCAGAAGCATTTGCCTTACAAGGATCTGCCTAGATTTTTTAAAAAGTTTACACGTTTATTTCAAAACCAAAGTCATCTGATAGACATATAGATGTATGAACTCTGATTCAATTGGTTAGGGACCAGAAATGGAATTCAGTACCTTCAATATTCTGTGTAAAGTATCTGAGGTTCATAGATAAATGACTGAGCAAAGACAGAAAGAGCCACAAACATTCACTTGGATTTGTAACTTTCTTACCATTGCTGATGACACATACTTTGTTTTGTTAATACTTTTTAAACTGTCTCAGGAACTTTCTTGTGAAATAATTGTACTTTTTTGTTTTTTTAATTACTGAATCAGAGAAAGGAGATGTGAAGTCAAAGACTGAAGCTTTGAAGAAAGTAATCATTATGATCCTGAATGGTGAAAAGCTTCCTGGACTTCTAATGACCATCATTCGTTTTGTGCTGCCTCTTCAGGATCACACCATCAAAAAGCTACTTCTGGTGTTTTGGGAGATTGTTCCTAAAACAACTCCAGATGGGAGACTTTTACATGAAATGATTCTTGTATGTGATGCATACAGAAAGGTAAACCAAATCACAACTATTTGCTTCGATTTTTTTTAATTATAAAATTGCTTTAATAGACTTGCTTTAGTTTGCAAGATAAAGTCTTTGGTAAGATGAAAATGGTATTTGTTATTGAGGCTGTAAACTAGCAAATGTGGCCTTTAAGGCTTAGGGTGCATGTGGCTGAGACCAGCCATGAATGCTGCCAAACATGAAATTGTTATCTAACACATTATCGGACTTATTTGCAATTTTGGGGAAGGTTTTTTTTTTTTTTTTTTTGATAACTATTGTATGATTTTCAGTGTGAACTTCATAGATGAGGTCATGTTGCAGTGACAAAAGATGGGATATACCCGTAAAGGTGTACTATCTTTTCCTAATATTTTCTATGTATCTTACATGTGTCACTAAAAAAAAACAAGTGACATGTATAATATATAAGACAGTAATGAAATGCATAAAATTGCTCTAATTGAGAGGAATCTAAAGAAAATTGGTGATATAGGTCTTTTTCCTGAAACTAACTTTAAATTTTCGCATTGGAAAGTTTTTACATCTCAAACCTGATTTTATGAAAAGCTGAACTCAGGCCAGGCCAGTGAGATGGCTCCATGAGTAAAGTTCTTGCTGTTAAACCTGATGGCCTGAGTTTGATTCCACATGGTGAAAGGAAAGAACCAATTCCTGAAAGTTGTCCTCTGCCCTCCACAGCATGCCCACATATATGCATATAACTCACACATGAATGAGTGAATGATAAATAAATAAATGCTATAAAAGATTTTTTTAAGCTGAAGTTCAACATTTCGTGCTCTAAACTTTTATATCAGGATCTTCAGCATCCCAATGAATTTATTCGTGGATCTACTCTTCGTTTTCTCTGCAAATTGAAAGAAGCAGAATTACTTGAGCCCTTAATGCCAGCCATCCGGGCTTGTTTGGAGCATCGACACAGTTATGTTAGAAGAAATGCTGTTTTGGCCATCTATACGATCTACAGGCAAGTAAAGATACTCCTTTGGTGTATTTCTATAACTTTTTGATTCTTTAAACTAGAGGTTCGAAACTAATTCAGAGTGATTAGTTGTAGAATCTGTGTACCTTGTAGATACTTTTGCAGATCAGCACACTTTTTTTTCCTATTATCACTAAATTGTTAACACAGAAAAATCCAAAAGATCCGGCAGTCCCAGCAATAGTCAGCTGAGATTGAGTGGCAGAATGCCATTTGAAATTACTCTGTACTTTCTAGTCTAAGACAGGGTCCGTCATTCTCAACTGTTCTTCAGCTCACTCAGTTCATTGACTTACTTGCTAAAGGTGTTGGGTTTTTACCTTAAGAGTTTTCTTTTTTTTTTTCCTTTTAGCTATGTGGGTCTTGTCTAGATGCTTTGAGGTAGGGAACTTTTATGATGAGAAACAGCTAAAAATTTAGCCTGGCCTAGTGGTACATATGTATAATCACAACTACTGGGGAGATTCTGAGTGAGGAGGATGGCAAGTTTTAATTAAGCCAGTCTGAACAACTTAATGAGATTCTAAAAAGAAAATGAAGAAAGGATTAGGGATATGGCTCAGTGACTGAGTATTTATTTAACATGTACAAGGCCACAAGTCAGTCTTCAAAATAAATAATAAACCAGAGGACTGGGGAGATGGTGCAGTACTTAAGAGCACTGGCTACTTTTGCAGGGGACCCAGGTTCAATTCCCAGCACCCACATGGAAGCTAACAACCCTCTGTTTTTAAAAAAAACCTTCAGTAATGACAGTTTTAGGGGATCTGATGCCTTCTTCTGGTCTCTATGGGCACTGCACACACAGGCGCACTTACATGTACACAAAGCACTCATACACTTAAAAAATTTACAATATAAAGCTGAAGATTTAAGCTTTAAAACAGTTGAAGGAATCAGTTAAAGGAGACTAGAGTGTTTAGTTTTACAGTCGTTACTGTCAGTTCATTTAGTAGATTGTAGGAACTGGGGATATCGCTCAGTAGCAGAGTACTTGCCTCAATGTGTGAGGGAGGCCCTGGATTCAATGCCCAGCACTGCCAGGTTCAAATAGAATATATATAGTATATGTATAGTGTATGTGGCATGTGCAAACTCATGTTTGTGTGAGTGTATGTGTGTGCTCAGGCCAGAGAACACCCTCAGGTATTGGTTGTCTGTCTCCATCTGCTTTTTAAAATATATTTTATTATTTTTGTTTTATGTGTATGAGTCTATTGCCTGCATGTTTATAAGTGTATTATGTATGTTGTGCAAGGTTCTTATAGGTCAGAAGAGGGTGTTTGATTCCTATGGAACTGGAGTTATGAACGGTCATTAGTTGCCATATGGGTACTGGAAATCAAACCCAGGTCCCCTGCAAGAGCAGCCAGTGCTCCTTAGCCATCTCTTCTGCTCCCATATACTTTTTTTTTGAGACAATGTCTCTCACTAGCCAGGAACTCACAAGTAAGTTAAGCTAGCTGGCCAGAGAGCCCCAGTTACCTTCTAGTCTCAGCACCCAGATTAGAAGCATGTACTGTCACTCCTGGCTTGTTTTTTTGTTTTGTTTTGTTTTGTTTTGTTTTTAATCTTTTGGATTCTAGAGATGGAACTCAGGTCTTCAAGTACTTTACCATCTGAGCTGTCTTTTCTGCCCCTAGAATCTTTTTCTAATTATCTTTGTACTTTAATGTTATTTGACTGAGATATAATTTCAGTTATCTTAATGTTATTCTGCATTTCATCTGTTAAGGAAAGTGATATTTTGTTGATAATGTAATTGGATTCTTTGAATGTTATCATAGAAACTATACACATTTTAGAAATTAGGGCACACAAAAATGGGGACAGTTAGAATGCAGTGGAAAATTTAAACACTGACCTGGCTATATAATGAAATTAGGAAGTATTGATTTTTGAAGATATAATAGAATCTAGTGTATTGTGTAATAATACATACTTTGTATATGTTATATTAATACATATAATATATAAAAATACTTCTAATTTTCCAAAATAAGTATTATATTGATAAATACATTACACAGCTAATGAAAATGAATATTTTGTTCTCTGATAATTCTTTTTTGGTGGGCCGGGGAGGGGGTTGAAACAGGGCCTCCCTCTAGCTTCACCTGGCCTGGAACTTACAGTGATCCACCTGCCTCTGCCTCCCAAGTGCTCTGATTAAAAGTCTGTACCACTATATCCACCACTTTTTTTCTTTGATGATTCTTTTTAAAAATATTTTGTTATTTGTATTTTTTATGTGTAGTGTATTGCTTGCATGTATATAAGTGTACTCATGTTGTTCTTTGCCCTTAGAGGTCAGAATAGGGCACTGGGTTCCCTGGAATTGGAGTTACGAAGGGTTGTTAGCTGCCATGTGGGTGCTGGGAACCAAACCTAGGTCCTCTGTAAGAGAAACCAGTACGTACTCTTAACTACTGAGCTCTCTCTCTCCAGCCCCCTCTGATAATTCTTAAAGAAAGGGTATAATATTGTGAATATTGATAAT
The DNA here is from genome assembly GCA_035773235.1 of Eospalax fontanierii. NCBI lineage: Eukaryota > Metazoa > Chordata > Mammalia > Rodentia > Spalacidae > Eospalax > Eospalax fontanierii. The sequence continues at coordinate 179,305,379 of CM069524.1, read as the reverse complement.
TATATTCCTAAAAACAATCATTTGAAATTAATTAGTAGAATATAAGTTAATGCTGATTTTTTTTTTTTCTGGTTTAACTAGAGAATAATTTGGTAACAATAAATGAAGGTAGAACTTATGACTTTCCCCACCTCTATTTGATATAGACTTGTAAAAACAAAAGAATTGTATCTCAATGTTTAGGTTTTAATGCTGGTATTGTTTAGAAAATAAGTAAAATAGGACAATAGATGTTTATTAAATATGGATGTTACCTGTTTTATTTAAAGAAATTTTGAACATCTTATTCCTGATGCTCCTGAGTTGATACATGATTTTCTGGTAAATGAGAAGGATGCAAGTTGCAAAAGGAATGCATTTATGATGCTGATTCATGCAGATCAGGTAAGTGCTTTTTTAAAAATACTTTTATGACAATATTTAAATGAGAATTAAAAATACTTTAGGGCCTCATCATGTTTGCAGTTAGTAGTTTGGAGTACCTGTGGTTTGAGTTTGTTGTTTTTTTACAATTTGGAATTTAATGTGTATGAAAAAAAAATTAAACTCTCTTTAAAATACTACATGTGCTGTGACTTTTTTATTTTTTAAGTAAATAATTCAAGAGGCAGCCAGGCATGGTGGTGCCCATCTTTAGTCCCAGCACTTGGGAGATAGGCGAATCTCTATGAGTTCAAGGCCAGCCTCATATTGAGATAGTGAGTTCCAGGCCAGCTAGGGCTACAGGGAGACCCTGTCTCAAAAAGACCAAAAAAATCCCCAAAAAAACAAACTCAAGAGGCATTTCATAGCAGCCAGCTGGTTTGGTTGAGGCTAGGACCTGGTGCATGCTAAGTGTGTACTTTGTAACTGAATCCCCACTAGCACCCATGTCATCATTTTTTCAGGTTGAGTCCAAAGCACTCCACTGCTCTACTGTGGGACTATGATTGTTTTTTTGTTTTTTTGTTTTTTTACTTCATGTTGGTATAGTACTGGAATCGTTCAAGAGTGAAAAAAACAATTTTGTCAAGGTCTACCCTTAAAGTCTGTGGAAATAGGATGACCTTTACTGTATATGTAAATTCTTACTGGGTACTTCGAGTTCCATGAGTAGAAGCCAGATTTACATCCACCACTATTTACATTTAAGTGATATTGATCTACTTTGGGTTAGCAGTGACTCTGTATACCTTCATACTATCGAATTTTTAAAACTTTCACATCAGTATTTATTATCAGAACTGGAAAATAGCAGGCATGAAAACTGAAAAATCATGGAATCTGCTCATTTCTTTGAAATCTAGGTGTCATTTTCCCTACAGATCTTCCTTTAATTTTTCCCCCATTTTTTATTGTGCTAAAATACAAATAACATTAGATTTTATCATCTTAGCCATTTTTAAGTATATGATTCAGTCAGTAGTATTAATTATAAGCATGTTGTTCAACCATCATCATCTTCCATCTCCAGAACTTTTTTTTCTTTGAGACAGAGTCCATGCAGCCCTGGGTGACCTCAGGATCCTCTTATTTTTGCCTCCTAAGTGCGAGGATTTCAGATGTGTGCCTCCATGTCCCTCTTTTTTCCCCACATTGTTTTCCATAGCAACATAGCATTTTTCATTCCTACCAGCAGTGAACCATGGTTCCAACTCCTCAAGATCTTTACAACACTTGTTTTCTAGTTTGGTTTTGTATTACATTTTATTTACTAATTTGGGGGAGACACTTGCACATGCCACAGCACACCTGTGGAGTCAGAGGACAATGTAAGGGAGTCAGTTGTCTCCTTCCACCATGTGGGTCCCAGGGATTGAATTTGTAGGTCATCAAGCTTCATGGCACGTGCCTTTCCCCTCTGAGCAATCTTGCTTGCCCTATTTTGGTTTTGATAGTAGTTACCCAATGGATATAAGGTAGTGATGCTATCAAACAGTGACCTACAGTGTTTCGTCCTCATAAAATTTTGCTGATCTGTAAGGGTACTGAGAAACAGTTCGCTTACATTTATTGATCTTTGTTGATATAATAAGTTTATGAAATTTTTTTTTAACTGGAGAGATGTTGGAGTCCTTATTCTATATGTCACATTGTCTGATGCACGCATGAGAATCCCTAGAAAATTTTTTTTCTTTTAGGTGTTAGTAATAGGAATACCTGTACACTTTTGATGTATTGATTTATTGATTTATTTATTTTTGAAACGATCTCCCTATGTAGTCCTGGATGGCCTAGAGCTTGCAGTGTAGATCAGGCTGGCCTCAGATTTCCAGTGATCCAGCCTCTGCTTCCCGAGTGCTGGTTTATTTAAATTACATGAATATCTTTGACTCGTGTGGCACCTTCTATTTTTCCCTTTGCTTTGGCTATTCAAAAGATTCAGACTTCACAGGTGACCCATTTCTAGGAATGTGTTTGATTTTCTGTCTTACATGTTATGTGTTTCTTCCTTAGTTTGTTTTTGTTTTTTTGTTTTGCTTTTCTCCCTGATAACTTTTTTTTTTCCTTGATTTCTTCATTTGTTTTATTTTTAGGGGTAATATATGTATTTTTAAGTTGCATTAAGTTATTGTGTTGAATGAGGAGTATGATAAATACATCCTTTCTTTGTAGGATCGTGCTTTGGATTATTTAAGTACTTGTATTGATCAAGTTCAAACATTTGGAGACATTCTACAGTTGGTTATTGTTGAACTAATTTATAAGGTAAAAATGATAAGTTTATTTTTTTTTATGTTTATTAATGTATTGCCTGCATGTATGTAAGTGCTCCTGTGTCATACCTTGCCCACAGAAGCCAGAGGAGGGCATCGGATCCTTGGACCTGGAGTTACAGATGGTTGTTAGCCTCCACATGGGTACTGGAAACTGAATCTGCAAAAGCAGCCAGTGTCTTACCTCTAAGCCATCTCTCCAGCCCCCTTAAATTTTTTTTTTAGCTTTATTTATTGCCAGGAGGATTGAGGGGGTTGGGAGGAACATGCCTTGGAGGATAACTTGCAAGAGGTGATTCTTTCCTTCCACCAAGGTCCTTGTCAGCGTCTTACATTGAGTCACCTTGCCAGCCTCAATAATAATATATTTTAATAATAGAAATGTTTTATGGAATGGCTTCTTAAATCCTTTTTTTTGTCTTTTCCTTTGATAACTTTATTGTGTTTCCCAAGAACTCACTTTCATCCTTCAAAATCTCTGTAACAAATTAAGGGAAGGTTTATAGTCGGAGTCAGTATAGCATAGAAGAATCCTGAGTTCTGTCCAGTCACTGAAAAAATAATGAACATTACAAATGATTTGTTTCTAAGTGAATAGATAGGGCCAGCGAGATGACTCAGTGGTAAAAGTACTTGCTCTGTAAGCCTAACAACCAGAGTTTGATCCCCTGAACCCATGTAATGATGGAAAGAGAAATCTGATAGCACAAAGTTGCCTTCTTAACTACCACACATGCAGCTTGGCATGCCCCAACCCCGAGACATACCAAAGACATACATGGTAATTTGGAAAAAAATTATTTTTCATTTAAAAGTAAGTAAAGAAATTTAAATTACATCTTTTGTTGTGCTCCACAGACAATTGGGAGTTTTGCAGTTTTAAGGTTTGTGACAACCCTGTGTTGAAGGAGTGTTATCAGTACCATTTTTCCAACATTATGTACTCCATGTCTCTGTCATATTTTAGTTGTCTTTCTAACATTTCAAACTTTTTCATTTTATCTAGTTGGGGGATCTGGGTATTTTGGAATTATTTGGAGCCACATCTATGTATAATAACCAACTTAACATAAACGTTAATAAGTATTCCAGCTATTCAACTCACCAGCCTTTCTGCTATCTTACCTTCTCTCCTCAGGACTTCATATTCTCTGAGATGCAATATTGACATTGAGCCAGTTAATAACTCCAGAATGACCTCTGAGTTCTCAACAGGAAGAAAAAAAAAGACAGTGTATCTCTGACCATAAATCAGATACTAGAAATAATTAAACTTGGTGTTATGGTTTTGATGTGGTTTGAATGTGTCCCCAAAAGTTCATATGTGTCAGAATAGAAAAACATAGGATGTGGCCCCTAGTGGGAAGTTAACTGGAGACACTGCCTTTAGAAAAGAAAAAAGCAGTTCTCATGGAACCCTGCAATAGTTTTCATAAGACCCTTGCTATAGAAAGAGCAAGCCCTAGGATTAAGGCTATAGCTTCATGGTGGAACACATGCCTGTCTTATACAAGGCCCTGGATTTGCTCCCCCTAATGTTAAAAGTCGGGGGAAAGGGAGGATTTTATTAGAAACATTTTTGTTGGTGGGTGTGGGTGTGTTTTAGGCAGGGTCTGACTGCAGCCCAAGCTGACCTTAAACTCCTGGATTAAGTGATCCTCCTACATTGGCTGTATTTAGTTTGTTGTATCTTTTGAAAGAATTGATTGTGTCATAAATATTATAGTCTAATAAAATGTAGATCAGGAATGACTTTATTAAATGGAATGACAGAAACAAAACACTTCTGGGACACAGCTAACAGTTTATAGCTGTTTTTGTTTCTTCAGGAAAAGGGCCCTTCTCAACAAAGTATACCAATTATTTAAAACAGCATTTAAGTTTTATGAAATTGGAATTGTAAATATATAGTACCTTTTAATTCTTGTGTATGGTTAGGGATGCCACTCAGATATTCAAAAAGAGGTATCTAGTAATATCTTTGTTTAGTAGGAACTAGATTATATTGAGAGAAAATAATTTTTAAGTCTTATCCAAGTCAGATTTCCATATATTTATCAAACAATATGGACAATAAAATATTAAAAGAGAAAAATGAGAGCTATTTTCTTCACAAGTAATAGTGTCAAGATATATTTGGAAGCATGGGTTTCCTCCAGTAATAAAGGTGATCCAAAATAATGCAAAGTAATCATTGAAAATAAGTGTTTATTTTTCTTAAAAGAATTAGTATATTTCTTGTATTCACTGTTGATAGTTATGTGATCCATCATGACTTTTTGAAATAGAGCCTTCCTATTATAGCCCATGCTAGCCTAGAACTCTGATTAGCCCAGGCTCGTCTTCAGCTCAAGATCTTCCTGCCTTTGCCTCCCAAGTGCTAGGTTTATAGGCATGTGCTACCACACCAGCCTTTTTCCTTCTCTTCTTTTTTCTTTCTTTCTTCAGGTTCTTGCCATATAAGTCAAGTTGGTCTCGAACTCAAAATTCTCCTGATAGTATTACAGTTGTCCACCACCATCCCCAGCATGTCTTCCCTTTTGATTTGGCATCTAGAATGAAAAGTTAGATCAAATTTAATAGCCTATCGTCACATTCGTATTAGTATACTTGGCTCATGTTCCATTGCAAAATTTTGTTACTTGCGTTTTCTCAATCTGCTGCTTAGAATACACATTTCCTTTTTTATTGTTTTGTTTTGTTTTCTGAGACAGGATCTCCCTGTAGCCCCAGCTGGCCTAGAACTTGCTATGTATACTAAGTTGGCCTTTATCTCACAGAGATCTGCTTGCCTCTGCCTCCTGAGTGCTGGGATTAAAGGTGTGTGCCACCACACCTGCCAGAATACACATCTTTTTATAAACCAAGTGAGCCCCTTTTTTGAAGCAATGAGAACATTAATTAATAGAATGAATATATATGTGAGTAGCTGGACAGTTATTTGAGTTTGTTCTTTAATTTTAGTGTGTACGTGAACAATGTTGTGGTACTCATCTTCCACTTTTATGTGGGTTCAGGGGCTCAAACTCAGGTCATCAGACTTGCTCAAGAAGCACCTTTACCTGCTGAGCTATCTTGCCCACCCCTGTGACAGTTATTTGAAATGTTTCTTTCTGAAATAATCAGTGTCACATTTCATCCCTCTTAGCAAGTAGTTTTGTATGTCTTTGAAATATTATTCTTAGCTTTCTTCTTGAGAGTGAGAAAGACAGAGACAGATACCCCAATTAACCTTGGTTGACTGACCTAGAATCTAGGATTCACTAGACTGGAATTCACCTACCTGCCTTTGCCTCCTGAGAACTGAGATTAAAGGTTTGTGCCACCCCTGGCTTAGCTTTCCTGTTGGGAACACTGGCATCCTACAAGCTGACAAGCTGCCATGGCTGGAGATGTGCCTTTGTTTTGGAGTATTTGCCTATTGTATGTGAGTGTCCCTGAAGTCAGTTGAAGTATAAATGTTTCCTTTCCCAGGTCTGTCATGCTAATCCATCAGAAAGGGCTCGTTTCATTCGCTGCATCTATAACTTGTTACAGTCATCTAGTCCTGCTGTAAAATATGAAGCTGCTGGGACATTGGTAACACTGTCAAGTGCGCCAACTGCAATTAAGGTACCTCTGGGCCCAGATTACTTGGTGGCATCCTGTCTCATTACCACTCATAATCTAGTATTGTGCAGGTCCTTATGTGGGTACTTGGCACACTCGTGCAGGCTTGTTCAACCTTTGTCATTAACAACTTTGTCATCTATAAAGTTCTTGCTTGAGAACCACATAGTCAAGTTATAGAAAAGACACATACCCCAAAAAATCACATAATGCTTTAAGTGTACAAGTTGTGTTGACCTCCTACGTTAACAGGTATCTTTGATCACAGGTTTTAATTGCCTGATAGAGAAAACTACACATTTTATAGCATTATTTGCTGCCTTACATAGTCCAGCCTTTTCCCTCTTCCTGTATATATGTACTCTAAAAAGGGAGAGAAAGAGTCAGAATAATACTACTTCTGGCTTCTGGAGAATTACACTATTATTTTAAGATCTCTCTTCATACTTAAATACATTAAAAATTAGATCTATAATGATAACTTCTAAAAGAAATTCCAGTAAAATTTTCAGTAATAGAACACCGTGCGTTTCTCTTCTTATTCCATCAAGATTTTGTCAACCTAATATGTTCATAGGATGAATTGTTCTAGAAGCCAGATGTTCACAGGATGAATTGTTCTAGAGCCAGATGATAGGAATTGTTTAGTTTATTGTTGTGCCTGGTAATACTTGAAACATTTTTAAGAACTTTTCATTTAGAAATAATTTTAAATTGATAGAAAATTCACAAAAATAGGACAAAATTCCTATAGACTCTTCTCCTATTATCCCATAGTATTTGTACTTTGTGTAATCATATCATTGTCAAAACTAAGAAATTAACATTGGAATAGTACTGTTGACTAAACCATAGACTTTGTTCAAATTTCACCATTTTTTCTATTAAAGTCTGTTTCATGATCCCATCTAGAATCCCATAATACATTTTAGTTGTCTGAGTTTCCTCTAATCTTTATGAGTTCTTCAGTCTTTCCTTATTTTTCATCCTTCACACATTTGACGAATACCATTTTGTTTATAATGAGACTCAATTTGAGTCTCATATTTTCTCATAATCATTGAAGTTATACATTTGGGGAAGGTTACTACTAAAGTGATCTTTTCATTATATCAAGAAGTACATGATATCTGTGTACCTTATTGCTGGTGATGTTAACCTTAATGTCAGGGTGCTATGTCCCTGCTTTTACTATGGTGATTTTTTTTCTCATTATATTCAAAATACAGGGAGATCCTTTGAAACTACAAATATCCTGTTGCTCCTCAGATTTATACTCAGTAATTTTAGCATTCATAACTGGAGTTCCTCGGCAGTACTGATTATGACGTTCTGAGGGTAATTTTCTAGTTCCCTCATTCTGCAGTTATTATGGAATTCTTATACAAGGAAGAACGGTTTTTCCTTCCCCTTCTTTTGTCATTGAACATTTATTCTATGAATCATGATCCACTATTATTATTTATTTTGTTCAAGTTCTTCCAGTTTTGACTGTTGAGAACTTTTCTAGATTTGCAATTTTTCCTTTGATTTTAAACTTATTATTCTAGAAACCATCATATCTTATAAATGTTATATATTACTGAGACTGTAGCTCAGTTGCTAAAGCCCTGGGTTCTGTCACCAGCACCACCCTCAAAAAAAATTTAAATATGTGCTAAGGTAGTTCTTAACTCAGGGTCATCTCTACATTCTTGTTTTTTATGCACTGTACTAAAGATACATTAAACTTTGTCCTTCGTGAAATGTGCTTAATAGCTGTATTCAGGATTCTCTGTCTGCCCCTTTCTGCTCTTTTTCCTTAGTTTCAGTCCTTAATTTTTGGATGTTAATAAGTATTTTGACCTGTAGCAACCCCTTTCCATCCCTGTAATTTGTAATCCAATATTTTGTAATAGAATAGCATTAAGACTAATAATAATTAGGGAACAATAATTAGGGAACAACCGGGTACATATTCCTCTAACAAAATGCATAAATGCTAATGCAAAGACTGATGAGTTTATTTTGGCTTCTTAGGGATCTGTTTTGTTTTGGGTTTTGGCTTATTTTCAGATTCTGTGTTTCATTTCTCAGAATATGTTTCTCTTTTATATAGGCTGCTGCTCAGTGCTACATTGATTTGATTATTAAGGAGAGTGACAACAATGTAAAGCTCATAGTTCTGGACCGATTGGTAGAATTAAAAGAGCATCCTGCTCATGAGCGTGTACTCCAGGTAAGTGTGGTCTTTCCAAATTTATATCACTCCCGGGCCTTGCCATTTTAGATAGCTTCACCTACATCTGTTAAAGCCTGGGCATCTTAAATTTTGGTCAACTGAGGTAAACTCTTGAATCACCACCCACCACCATATCCTTTTAGGTGTTTTTATATGACATTAATTTGTTGACGATACTAGACTGGTTTTCCTTTAAAATAAATGTTCCTTCTCTGGGTGTGAGTACTTTCTTCACTGTAGTGTCATTTAATTTATTCCTCTGACTTGTATTTCTGAGGAGATACAAGTTGGATCTAAAACTTGATAGAGTCAAAGTACGAATTGTTGACGGGATGCCTCTTATCTGGTATTATTGCATTCAGAGACTCAGAATATCTACTTCTTCATTATTTCATTATTAATCAGAGGAAGAAAGTGTTGATAGACAAGAAGCACCACTGTACAGTTATGGTATGTTTCTTGTGATGAGAAAATTACTCTGGTGTTTTGCTCTTTTTCAGGATCTGGTAATGGACATCCTAAGAGTACTGAGCACACCAGATTTAGAAGTGCGTAAGAAAACCCTGCAGTTGGCACTAGATCTTGTCTCTTCTAGGAACGTTGAAGAGGTAAAGCAGAGCTTTGCTGGTGCTGTGTGAGCGGCCAGTCCAGATAAGGTGTCATGCTCACTCCTCTCTCTCTTACCCATAGCTGGTTATTGTTCTGAAGAAGGAAGTGATTAAAACAAATAATGTATCTGAGCATGAAGACACTGACAAATACAGACAGCTTCTTGTGCGAACATTGCATTCCTGCTCTGTCCGTTTTCCAGACATGGCTGCAAATGTTATTCCTGTGGTATGTGATTCTGACTGTCTTAATCATATTTATTTTTTAAATTTTAGTTATTTAACATTTAATCTTCTGAAACCTCAACTATCTGGATCCTAAAATCTTACTGTTGGAGGTGATCTCTGGGGCTGGAGAGATGGCTCAGCAGTGAGAGCACTTACTGTTCTCAGAGGGTACAGGTTTGGTTCTCAGCACCCACATGGTGGCCAATACCCATCTTACAGTTTCAAAGGAATCAGTGCCCCTTCTGGCCTCCATGGGCACTGCAAATATGTGGTGTACTTACATCCATGCAAGCAAACACTTATACACGTAAACAAAAGTTGTCTTTTTTTAAAAAAAGAAAAGAAGTGATCTTTCTGAGTTTGGCATGGTGGTGGTACATACCATTAGACCCAGCATTTGGGGCTGAGGTAGGCAGAGTTCCCTGAGGTCAAAACCAGCCAAGGCTACATAGTCAGAGCCTTTCTCAAAACTAAAACCAAACAAGAGCTGATCTTTATGTGTATTCTTATGCTAAGAAGGGTGGGAACTCACTCTGATTTCTTTCTTCTTCATCAAATTTTTGCTGCACAGAGGGAAAACTTACTGATGTTTATGTATGTAATCATGCTGATTTCTCAGCTGATGTTTTGTTGTATTTCGAAAATCACTGTCTTGCATTCTTTGTTAATAAATTTTTTCTTTTTGAAAACTATGTAACTTAGTCCCATTTCCCTTTTTTTCCTGTTAGTTGATGGAATTTCTCAGTGACAATAATGAAGCAGCAGCTGCTGATGTCTTGGAGTTTGTTCGAGAAGCCATTCAGCGCTTTGATAACCTGAGGATGCTAATTGTTGAGAAGATGCTTGAAGTCTTTCATGCTATTAAGTCTGTCAAGTAAGTTTTAAATACATTGAAGTGTAAGGTTGAGCACTTTTATCAGTTTCTACTTTCAAAGAGTCAAAGGAATCCAGAGGAAATGATTCAAGACAAGCCAGAGTTAGACACCTAAGGTTTAGCACATGTTACCCACCTTCATTCCCTGTTCATCATGGATGGCATTGTTTGAGATTGGTTTCTGTCTTCTAATTACCTCCAAAACACTGAATCCTAAGTGACTAAAGGAGCATGTTCCTAACTGGCCTCAACTTTGGATGTTATTATGTCACCCCAAGCACTTAGTGTAAAGAAGAATGAAAACACTGCCTAAGTCTGACAATTTTCCTTTAGTCCTTGCCAGTGAGAGAGTATAATTGAATACAAATTTGGCTTCATTTAGTGTATTTGATAGATAAATTGTAAGAGATTTGTAGTATGTCTGCTTAGATGGAGAGTGAGCAATACAGAATTGCTTCAGTAATATGAAAATCATTAATATATATGGAAGTAAAGAAAATTTGTTCCCTTTTTGAGAAAAACAGTCATTTCAGAATTTTGATTTTGACAGCTGTGATCTTTTGGAGCATCAAGTTTTTGTGACTGGTTTTGTTTTTCTGAATAATTTCAGCTAAAGTCTTAGGAAAAGAATGACCAAAAACTTTATTCAATTTAACATTTTAAAATAGAAATATTGTTGCTTTGGGAGGCGACGGTTGGGGGTCCTGCTGTATAGCCCATGCTGGCCTCAAACTCAGGTTCCTCCTGTTTCAACCTCCCCAGTGCTGGCATTACAGGCATGTGCTCCCACAACTGACTGTCATTGTTTATTTTTTCTGTTTGGGGTTGAGCCCTGCAGTACCTTGTGCATGCTAGGTAAGTGCTGTACTGAGGAGCTAATCCCCAACCCCTGCTCCATGTGCTTCCACTTCTCTCCATTCACCAGGTTGTCTCTTTCAGTGATTATAAGGAAAGAATGAGATGAAAATTTAAAACTACATTAAAATAATGCATTTCTTATAGTAGAATATGATAAAACCAAATTTATTTTTACTGTTCCCGAAAGTGGGTGCTTGTGGAAGACATTTGGTATTTAATTTTTACTATTCAGCTTACCTGTTTTAGAATGCATCTTATAATAGTGAATGAGAATAGTTATGTTTCTTGTGGTTTCTGGGGAGAAAGTTTACTCTTTGTTATAGTCTCTCTGAAATGTTCCTCCCTAGAGCTGCAAAATCTTGTTTTTGTACATTCTCTTAAATTCACAAAGAAATATCTTTCCTTCAAGATTGTTTTTCCAGATCTGTATCTCAGATCTTGTATTCTTATCCTAGAATTTATCGAGGAGCATTATGGATCCTGGGAGAATACTGTAGTACCAAGGAAGATATTCAGAGTGTGATGACCGAGGTCCGCAGGTCCCTTGGAGAGGTATGTTTTTCTTAAGTGAACTCTGCATTGTATTGTGGTTTGTACCTTCAAAAACTGCTGGGTTAGTAATGTAGCTCAGTGGTAGAGCATGTGTCTGGTGATGTAGCTCAGTGGTAGAGCACGTGTCTAGTGTGTCTGGTGATGTAGCTCAGTGGTAGAGCGTGTGTCTAGCACACATGCAGCCCTAGGGTCAGTCCCTAGCACAACAGAAAGAACAACAGCTGACATTTATGTGATTATTGGCTTTTATGCTCTTGTTTAGTAGTGTGTGAGCTAAAAAACCTGAAAACTGTATTTTAATTATCCAATTAATTAAGCCTCAGTCTCTGGACAATTAATTAAGGGTATCTCCTGCCTCCATGAGAACAATGTCATCTATCCATATTATTTATTTATTTTATTTTGGGTAAAATTTTGTTTGAACAAAATGTTCCACATTTGAAAAAGAAAAAGGTGGCTGGTAACATTCTGCTATAGCCTCTGTGATCTGAAAGAGGGCCTGAGAGCAAAGCTAACTTTAGACTGTTTGTGTGCAGATATTGGCAGTATCCCTTCATCCAGACCACCCGACAATGGCAGCTTTGTCAGGAGACATAGGTTCTTTTCTTAAAACTACCTGTCATCAGCTCTGAGGCCTTCACTTTAAGTTCCTTAATTGGCTGGTCCTCAATTTTTTTCTCTGTAAAATATAAAATAGGTAAAAGTTAAAGACTCTTAGAGTTCTTAGATACATGATAAAACGTAAAGTACTAAAGAAATAAAATATGTTCATAGCCCTTTGATCAATTAAAAGAGTGGTTTGTAACATTATGTATACAAATGAGTCCTTATGTTTTAGAAAGATGAGTATTGTTATAGTTAATGTTTGGTTAGTATTCAGGGAAGGGTGAAGAGGAGGAGTAAGGCCCACTGAGCAGCTACTTAGGCTGGCACCATCCTGTATAGTTTTCTATCAAGTAACAGAAAGAATTAAGATTCCCCTTTAACAGGTTAGAACGAAACTCAAAATGTTTGACTTAATTAGCATCATATAACTAGTAAGTGGCAGAGTGAGAACTCAGACTCAGAAACATCGACATCCAGAGCCCCTATTCTTCCACCACATTATTCTGGTAAGGAAAGAAAATTGAAGGCGGAGCTCTGAGTTTCAAAAATCCCTTTATGAGAATGCCTTCTTTATAGAAATAATTTTTCTTCCTGTTGGTATTATTAAATAACTTTATTTGATTTTTAGATCCCAATTGTAGAATCAGAAATAAAGAAAGAAGCTGGTGAACTGAAACCTGAAGAAGAAATAAGTGTTGGGCCAGTTCAAAAATTGGTCACTGAAATGGGTACCTATGCCACTCAGAGTGCCCTCAGCAGTTCTAGACCCACCAAGAAAGAAGAAGACAGGTAACCTCTGCATCTGTGCCTGCCAGCTCAGCTACTTCCTTATTACTCTTGGATGTGAAACAGTCATGTGATTCTTTTCTCTCACTAGTTTTGTAGCCAAAGTGAAAGTGTTTGCCATTTAAAATCCTTGAAAGAAGGTAGTAGATGTGGCACTTATTTGTATAGGAATTGTGTCTGTGGTTTTAATCCTTTGAAATAAGTATTCTATTAAAAAGTATTTTGCTTACATAGAAAATGTTGATAATATTTAGTTAATATGATGATATTAGATTTTGGTTGCCTATTATCATCTAGAAAGATATTTTGAAATTTTTTCCTCATCTTTTATTTGTTGTACATTTCTGGAGATAAAATCTGTGACCTTGCACATGCTAGACAAATGTTCCACCAGTAGAACTCTATCCCTAGTTCAAAGTTTCCATTTCTAATTAATCAGATAAATGTTCCTATCATTATTTCTTTATTATTTTTATAGGAAGATAGGAAAAATGATGCATTAAATTTTATTGAATACTTATGTGCTAGAAATTATGGTAAGTAATTTCTCCCATGTGGTCTTGACAGCAGGCCTTTGAGAGACAGTATATGATGTCCATTTTCTTAGAATTGCAAATTTACATTCTAAAATACAATTACATATTTTTTGCTTGAGAATCATACAAGTTTAGTTATAGTTCTTCCTTCCCTCCCCAGACTGTGATTTTTATCTCTAGAAGTTCAGTTAGGTGTTTTACATTTTCTGTAGGATACAGGGGTAGGCCCTCTGTAGAAGAGTAATAAAAAAATAATGGAAAACTTCTTAGTGCCTGGAGAAAGGAAAGAATCGACATCAAGACCTGGTTACTACGTAGGACCATGTGTGGACTCAAAAACCACAACTGGCCCTCGGGAAGAGGGAAGTCTGTTCTAGAGATTCAGTCCTCTAAGACCAGTATCTACAAATGATGGAAACCTCTCCTGTCCCTGTCATAAGCTCAACATAAAGGCAAAACCACTGCCATGCATAATCTGGAACTTCAGGGGAGGGGGTTGTGGGGAATGCAGTCACTCAGAGAAGGCTGAAACTGCTACCCAACATGGAGAAGTCCTCCAGCCTCCTCCACCATCAGCCTACAGCCAGAGGAGTGCAGAACTATGGCTCACAGTAAGGGACCAAAGCTTCAGGTTCATAGGAGGGGACCACATGATGTCCATTTTCAAGAAGAGCACTTTGAGATTTAGAGAAGTCTATAACCAACTCTAAGTAAATAGAAAAGCTGACATTTGAAACTAGATTGTTAATACATACATAGCATTTTCTTTCCATTCATTGATTGTTGGATCATTTGAAGAAAGTAGTATTTCTTTTCTTTTGAGAACTAAAGAGGAAATTAACTAAGGTCTTTATCGCTAAAGAGAGACAGCAAAAGTGGCTTATCTGAATCATTTATGCGAAAGCTACATGCTGCTTAGGGATTCATTGGGTTTCATGATCTCATTTTCATTGATTGCTTTGCAGACCACCACTGAGAGGATTCCTCCTGGATGGAGATTTCTTTGTTGCTGCTTCTCTTGCCACAACTCTGACCAAGATTGCATTACGTTATGTTGCTTTGGTTCAGGAGAAGAAAAAGCAAAATGTATGTTAATTCATTCTACATTTACCCACTTGTTGCTTATTGAAGGTTGAGAAACTCAAAATGTAATACTAAAGTTCCTATCATAAAAGCTTTTGGTTTAATAGATGAAATGGACACCATGACTATAAAATTGGCAAAGAAATTAAAAAAAATAGTTATCATGTGATTGTCTAGTGAAGAGGACATAAGGGTTTATGAAGTCACTTCTTTCTGCTGAGGTTAGTCAGGGGCTGGTAAAGGAAATGCCCTTCTCTTGTCAGCATCTCCATTGCCTGTTTCATCCTAAAATGTCGCTCATCTGGTGCTTTAATTATAGTTTCTGGTGGTTCTGAGCATGTTTTCATTTACAGCAGTAAACTTCCATTCCCTCCCAGGCTCTGTGCTGACCCTTTGTAATATTGTCCTACATTTCCTAAATACATGTCCCTTTTGTTTGTTTTGTTTAGAGTTTTTTTTTTTGTTTTTTGAGACAGTGTCTTCCTGTAGCCTCAGCTAGCCTGGAACTCATTAGGTAGACCAATCTGGCCTCCATCTCAGAGATCTGCCAAACTGCCTCTGTAATGCTAGGGTTCAAATAAAGGTGTGCACCACCACCGACTGACCTGGCTGCCACACACCCTTTTATAAACTCTGATACATTGCTGTTTTTATTGTAAATAGCAAATCTTCTTTTTTAAAAATTAATTTTTTAAGTTGGCATATAAAGTAATGGATTTCAGTATGGAATTTTCACATGTGTAATTATTCTTTGTTCTAATTCACCCCACCCCCACCCTCCTCCTTCATATTCCCTGTCTCTGGTAGATTCTGTTCCTTTCCCCACAGAGTCCCCCTTCTACATTCATGTCACATTAATTCCATTAGTCTCCCCCCCTTAAGCTCTTTCCTTCCTTGCTATGATCTCCTCTCTAGTTTTGAGACCTGTATACACACTTTATACGTATGTACATATATATATATATACATATATATATATGTGTATGTATATATATGTAATTTCTAATTTAAGTTTAGCATATGAGAGAAAACATGGTATTTGTCTTTCTAGGTTTGGCTTATTTTGCTTAGTAAATCTTTTTAAAAAACAAAACAATATTTGCCACGTGGTGGCACACACCTTAAATCCTAGCACTTAGAAAAGCTCAAGCAGGGGGATTCTGGATTTGAAGACAACCTAGACTACAGCATGAGATAAGGAAAGGAAAATGTAAACATTCCCTTCACAATTTTCTTTCTGGTGTCTAGACTGAGTGGAAAAGGAACAGATAGTGAGAGTTGGGAGTAAGACAAAGTCCATACACCTTCCAGGGCGCCTTTCCCTGCTTGATTTTTTTCTAATAAAATACACAGAGCGGGAAGTTGCCATTTTCCCCATTCTAATTGTTCCGTTAGATGGCATCATTTCAGTTACATTGACATTGTTAGCAACCATCCTACCATCTCAAGTGCTTTTACTAACATCCTAGGCTGAGCCTTTGTATTCAGAAAGTAGTAACTCCCCTCTTCGTGCCCACTCCCTAGTGTCATGGTATTCATTGTGTGTGTGTTATATTTTCTTTATCTGTTTGTCAGAGTCAGTTACCTGAGCCAAGCATCATGGCCTATAATCTGCTATTTCCCATCGGATATTTTCTTTCTACCTAAAAAATTGGATCATTCTTCTAAGTCAGCTAGTAAACAGTTCTCTCAGAACCAAGATTAGTGATACATGCCTGTAATCCAAGTACTCAGCGGACTGAGGCAGGAGGATTGCAAGATTAAGGCTACATTGAGCCACATAAAAGACCCTATCTGAACAAATATATAAATAAAAGAAAGGAAAAAGAAAAAATCTCTCAGCTCTTATTTACCTAAAACTTTGCTTTTGCTTAGAAAAAACCCTCTTCCTAATGGAATTCTGAATGTATATTTTATTTTTGTTCTTTTTAAATTTATCGTGAAGATAAACAGGAACAAAGTAGTCAAAGCTGAGAGGATTCGGGATGTGGTTGGTGGTAGAGCACAAGTTTGATCCTTGGCACCACAGACACACACACACACAAAATAATAATAGTAACTGAGAAAAAAGTCACATATGGTTATAACCCTTAACTACAAATTTTGTTACTGTGTAGTAAAGATAGAAACATCAGTGGTGGAGTAATGGAAGTCCTCCTGCCTCTAGTGAAAAAAAAAAATCATTTTCTGTGTTATAAACTGCAGGTTCACATAGCATTATAACAACACTCCCATGTTTTTATAAACTCTTTCAAGTCATAGTCATAGTATTTAACAGCTTTGTAATCTAATTCTTCAATAGTTTTTCCAACAAATTTTGTCTCAAGAGTCCAAACTGTCTTCAAGTGGTCGCTTCACTCATAGAGGTTGGGAGAGTGTTTGCTGACATCAGATCTCTCGTAGCATATGTAGTTGGTTCGCTTGCTGTGCTTGGTACAAGGGATGAGATGACTAGATTTCCTCTGTCTCGTCAGCACTCCCACATTTGTGCTGTTTGCAACTCTTCATTTTATGTGTGTAGGTAAGTGTCTGGTGATGTATGTATATAGGAGTGTGTCTGTTGTCACTGAGCTGCCTAAAGAATGTGCACTTCTTTTGTAGTGTAGGTATTTTGATGACAAATTCTCTTGATGTTTACCTGGAAAAAATCTTTTTCTCTTTGTGTGTGTGTGTGTGTGTGTGTGTGTGTGTGTGTGTAGGCTAGAGGTCAACCACAGGTGGCTCTAGCATTCTCCATCCTCAGTTTTGTCACAGATCGATCACTAAATTCGGAGTTTAACAATTCTTTGTAAGACTTATCTGGCTAGCAGGCCCCAGTGATCCTCCAGCCTCCCTCTGCCTTCCCAGTACTGGGATTGCTGCACCTGGCTTTTTATATGGGTACTAGGATCTGAACTGAGGTCCTCATACTTGTGTAGCAAGCATTTTACCAACTAAGCCATCTCACCAGCACCTGCCACCTATATTTTTGAAAGGTGCCTTTGTAAAAATTGTGTTCTCAGTTGAAAATTTTCTGTCAGCACTGTGAAAATGTAGCTCCTGGTGAGAGATCACTGTTACTTGTACACTTGGTAGGCTTTTTCTCCCTATCATGCCTTTAGCTATTTGATTAGGCTGTTCCTTAGTGAGGTTTTCTTCATACTTCCTCTCCTTGTGGTTCATTGAACTCTTAGTGTCTTCAGGTTTATAGTTCCCTTAAATTTAGGAAATTTTTCATCTTTTTTCAGACACGCTTTTTAATGTAATGTGCCCACCTTTCTTTCCTCTCCTTGAGGCAGTATATGACTTTAGGGAGTGATATTTCTCCTCTGCTGGTTCTTCCCCAGGCCTCCAGGAGTTTTTCTTGCATGTATGTAAATCAGTTCTCAGCCAAAGACAATTTGTCAAGGGCACAGAGCATCTGTGTCAAGGTAATGCTACATGAGACTGAAATAGTAACTTTGAATAGCAGGCCAAACAACATGGACTTCCCTGTGAATTCTAAGGGGAATATTAAAGAAGAGTGACATGGTTCTTGCGGTATAAAAATTAAGATAACTCAAGAGGTGGCTGCATTTGTATCACCATTGATGTGCCGATGACTGCAGCACATTCCATGCCTAGAATTCTAGCCACGAGTAATTGGGGGGAATTTTTTTTTTCTTAATATGTATTGTGTGGGACCTGCTTGTCTGTATGTGCACCGCATGCTTGTTGTACCCACAGACCACAAGAGAGAGGTCATCACATCCCCCTAGAACTGTAATTACATGCTATTGGGAGCTATCTGACATGGGTACTGGGAATTGAACTTGGGTCTCTTACATAGGGCAGCAAGTGCCCCTAATTGCTCAGCCATCTCTCCAGCCCCCTGAGCATTCTGTTTTTAAAAAGTAGTCTTGTTGCTTTTCAAAAACTCTGTGTGATTAAAAAGAAATAGGTAAGAAACCAGTCCAGTTTATAAGAGGTTAAAAAGAGAATAGCCAAATAAAATGTTCAAAGCTGATCCTGGTTTTAAAAAAATAAAAGCTTTTTGAGATGGTTTAGGAAGATTTGTTTTAATTTAGAGTATAGTACGTGTATTTGGATTGTTTGGTTTTTCAGCTAAGAAAATAATACTGTGGTTTTATAGAAACTTGTCCAAATTCTTAGGAGATGAATACTAATATGTTCATGAGGGGAATCATCTTGTTTTTATATGCCAACCAAAAAAATAAGTATGTATATGAGGTAATAAAAAAGCAAAATATGGAGAAATGGGTAGATAGTTAATAAAGTACTTACCACATAAACTTGAGGACTTCATCCAGGTCCTAGCACCCAACTAAAAAGCCACATTCAGCAGTATGCTTATAATCCAAGACCTGGAGAAGGAGAGACAGAAGTATCCATGGGGCTTGCTGGCAGCCAACGTAGCCTCACCAGTGAGCTTCGGATCCCAGTGCAAGATGCAGTCTCACAGAGTGAGGAGCTGACTTCTAAAGACACCTGAGATTGATTTCTGACTGCCACATGAATGTGCTCCCAATGCCCACACAGAATACACATGTGGCAAAATGTCAGCAAGTGGTGGAATGCATCATTCTTTGAGCTTTTCTGCTGGGCTCAAAGAAAACCATTAAAGTATTGCTGTTTTTCAGCTAAGGGTCAGTGAGGTCTTAGAAGATGAACATAAAACAAGAAGAAAGATGAGGGTGGGGAAATAGAGAAGTGAAGAGGATTTGAAGTTTTAAGCCAAGTGAATTCTTTGTTAGTTATTTTAAAGTGGCATTACTGCAGTTGGAGAATCAGCAGTAACCATTTTCTCTACTTTCTAGTCTTTTGTTGCTGAGGCTATGTTGCTCATGGCAACTATCCTTCATTTGGGAAAATCCTCTCTTCCTAAGAAGCCAATTACTGATGATGACGTTGATCGAATTTCACTGTGCCTCAAGGTCTTGTCTGAATGCTCACCTTTAATGAATGACATTTTTAATAAGGAATGCAGACAATCTCTTTCTCACATGTTATCTGCCAAACTTGAAGAAGAGAAACTGTCCCAAAAGGTAAGGTGAATATAATAAGGCCATAAATTACTTTATACACTGGGTTTTTTTTTTCCATTTTAATTTGTTGATTTTTCAATGTCCATGTGTGAGGTTGACCCCTGAAAGGTTCTGAAACGCTATTGTTCTTTTCATATAAAAGACATATGTATTGCTTCCTCAACACAGAAAGAATCTGAAAAGAGAAATGTGACAGTACAGCCTGACGACCCCATTTCCTTCATGCAACTGACTGCTAAGAATGAGATGAGTTGCAAGGAAGACCAGTTTCAGCTGAGTTTGTTGGCAGCGATGGGTAACACACAGAGGAAAGAGGCAGCAGATCCACTGGCATCTAAACTTAACAAGGTAACAAAATCTCAAAATGAATTATTTAAATTGACTATTTAAGACTGTAGTAATCAGGGAGTAGCAGGGCCTGGTGTGTGTATATTTTTTGTGATTTTCTTTTTCTTGTTTTATTTTGTGGAGTTTGTTGCTGTTGTTAAATAACTAATTTTATTATAATTGGGGGTTGGGGCTGTGCTAAGTATCCTGCCCAGGACCTTGAGGATGCCAGGCAAGCCACTATACCTGCAGTCCTTTCATCAGTTTTTTGCAAAGTCCCTGTGATTAATAAGTCCATAGAACCATGGTGTGGTGTAGTGTAATCTCAACACTGCAGAAAGATTGCTAAGTTGAGAGCAGTCTGAGCCACATAGCAAAAAGAAAGACTCTGTGAGCTAAGTGAATCCCTCATATAAGTGCATGGTCTCAAATTGGTTTTATTTTTCCAGATAAAATCAGCAGCAGAATCTACTAAAACATTTTCCCTCTAAAATTGGGAATTGGCATTTGGGAAGCTGAGACAGGAGGGGCACAAGGGCTCCTGCGCTACAAACTCTTACCTCAGAAAAACACAAATTATTAGCAGCAATCTTACATTTATATATTTTTTTCCTTTTCATTGTGTTAAAACCTGCAGAACAAAAAATTTACTATTTTAACCTACTTTTTGTGGGGCTTTTTTCCTACTGTTGAAGATTGAACCCAGGGCCTTGCCAGCAATAGCATTTTAGTACTGAGCCCCTGGCTTTTAACTGTTTTTAAGTATATACTTCTGTTGTATTGATTAAATTTACATTATTATACAGCTGTCTCCAGAACGATTTTATCTTGTGAAACTGAAATTTTGTACCCACTAAACAATAGCGCCCCATTCCCATTTCCTTCCTGCTCCTCGCAACCATGGTCCTACTTCCTGTTTCTATGATTTGGACTCTTTCTACCTTTTACAAGAAGAATCACTTAGTTTTTGCTCTTTTTGACTGGCATTTTCACTTAAAACAATGTCTAAATTGTTCAACATGCTTACAGTATGTAAACAGAATTTTCCTTTTTAAAAAAATTTTGACATTTACTTATTTGGCATGGGGGTGCTCTGGTGATAGATGCCAGTCATCAGGCTTGGCAGCAAGCACCTTATCTACTGAGTCATCTTACTGGCATGATGTGGAAGTCAGAGGACAGTTTACAAGAGTTGTTTCTCTCCTTCTGCCATGTGGATCCTGGTGATTGAACTCAGGTTGTCTGGCTTGTCAGCAAGCACCTTTACCTGCCAGGCCATCTTACCACCCCTTGAGTCACTTTTTAAAAATTGTAGATGTACTACTTCTAATTATCCCTAATTCCATATCTATAATACAAAATAATTTTATTAGACTTAAAATAGATTTCCTAATCTAAACACATCTGTAATTATCAGACTTAATCCTTTTATTAGGATATATGTAGCTAAATTGTTTCATTCCTTTGATTTTTGTCTTTATTTTGTTTTGACAGGTCACCCAGTTGACAGGTTTCTCGGATCCTGTCTATGCAGAAGCTTATGTTCATGTCAATCAGTATGATATTGTCTTGGATGTACTTGTTGTAAACCAAACAAGTGATACTTTGCAGAACTGCACTTTAGAGTTAGCTACTCTAGGTGAGGAAATTTATAATAAAGGAAAAGTTATTTTTTAGTAACAGAGGCCTAGTTTTCAGTATAAAAATCCTTTTGAGCTCTTAATAACATTTTGAATCAGGGTTTAAGGTTTAAAGTTTTGTCTTTTTAACTTTTGATTTTGACTTATTTTTATTTTATGTGCATGAGTGTTTTACCCACAGAGGCCAGAAGAGGGTGTTGGATCCCCTGGAACTAGAGCTAGGGAGCTGTAGTTAGTTGGGAACCAAACCTAGGTACTCTTCAAGAACAGCCTGTGTTCTTAACTGCTGAGCCAGCCCCTAAGCATTTGTTTTATTGAATTCCAGTTTTCCAAGCCTGTGTCATGCTGCCTCACTTGTGCTCTTGGTATATTCAAAGGGTTCAGTGCTGAGTTGGATCTCATCTATTACAATTTTCCTAGACATAATGGCTGTTTGATCACAGATTTAATGGGGTGGAGAAGTAGCTCAGTTGGTAGAGTATTTGCCTAGCATATATGAGGCTTTAGATTCAATCTCCAGCACTGCATTAACCCAGTATGACAGTGCACACTTGTGATCCCAGCAGGAGGCCAGGGCAGAAAGATTAGGAGTTCAAGGTCATCCTCAGCTATATAATCAGTTCCAAACTAGTTTGGACAGCATTATAGTTTGTCTCAAATATAAATGAATAAAAACATATTTACTAAGTAAGTAGCCTATTTAGTTAAAATTTCATTACTGTGTTACCTAAAACATGTGACCAAAGTAGTACATCATTATTACATTATTTTGCAACATGTGATTTTTTTTTTTTTTTCTTAATAAAGATATAGGAGGGACTGGAGAGATGACTTCAGCAGTTAAGAGCATTGATTGCTGTTGCAGAGGACCTGGTTCAGTTCCCAGGACCTACAACAATAGTGGCTACAATAGTGGCTAACAACTGTCTGTAACTCCAGTTCCAGGGGATCTGAACACACTCTTCTGACTTCCACTGGCATGGTATAACATGGGTACACTTATGTACATGCAGGCAAAACACTCACACACATAAAGTAAAAATAGTATTTTTAAAAAATAAAGACAAATGAATCAGAGTCTCTGTATTTCTACATCTAGTTTTGAAAGTGTAAAATGTATATAGAATAGTACAGTGCCTCTAGCAAATTCAATATGGCTCATATAAGAATTAAGGTACCTTAGGATATCTGCAAAAATGTACTTTGCCCTGTCCTCAGCATAGCTTAGTGTTTATATACAATGAACTGTTTCTTATGTCTCCTAAGAATTTATAAGTCTTGGGGATAGAGAGATGGCTCAGAGTTTAAGAACACTGGCTATTCTTCCAGAGGACCCAGAATTGATTCCAGCATCCCATATGGTGGCTAACAACCAACTGTAATTCCAGTTTTAGGAGATTTGATACCCTTTTCTGTCTTCCATGGGTATTGCACACACAAATACACTTACATACATGGAGGCAAAATACACATAAAAATAGATAATTTTTTTAAACTTTTAAAAGGATTTACAAGTCCTTCTCCAGATCCTGTTATCTCTTTGTAATGGAGTACATAGTTTAAGACAAGATTTTTGAGAAGTTCATATTTAGTGAAATAAAATGATATACTTAAGGTACCCCTCCCACACATACATTAAATGCAGAATTATTTTGAGATGCCCAATATCTTTTAGTAGAAAACATGCAGATTAATATGAATAACAAAGATATTAGATGACTTCTCTTATTTTGTCCTTATAATACTTGAATTATATGCTTCTCATTTTACTAGAAATTATTAACTTGTGTACATTTTGATGCTTTATGGGTAATATATGTGATTTTAACTGTGTGCAAACTTTTGTTTTAGGGGATCTGAAACTTGTAGAAAAACCGTCTCCTTTGACTCTTGCTCCTCATGATTTTGCAAATATTAAAGCTAATGTCAAGGTAGCATCAACAGAAAATGGAATAATTTTTGGCAATATAGGTATGGTTCTGTTTTATGGAATGTGATAACTGAATATTTTTTACTAATGAATTTAATATTGTGCATCTGTGGTCATGGCTTGAGGGCAGGACCATAATTCATTCAGTTATTTATGGAGTACTCTGTGTTCTAGATATACAAAAATGAGCCAGGAAGAGTCACTGTCCTCAAGAAACCACCAGGCAAAAGGAAGAAACAGAGAAATAATTAAATGCACAAAATAACTTTATTTTAAATTCAGCAACTTAATTATTTAAAATAATAAATAAGGGCTAGTTAATATACCACATGCTTTGGGACCATGTAGAAAACCATATAGTATGGGAAGCTATATAAAGGAAGGTGTGTTATTAAAGGGCAATGTTTGAACTGAGCTGGAAACTCCATATAGGCACATGTGACCAAGCACACAGACATAGAGGTAAGCTTGTCCAGAAGCATTCAATTGGTGCATATATTATCTAGCATTTTCCATCCTAGGGATAGTCTACCAGAGCAAGGAGCAAGATTTGTCTTCAGATGATTTAAGATCAAATAAGGGGAAGCAGATATGCAAAATAGTTTCATACATAATGGCGAAAGAACCTCGTACAGGTTTCTTTCTGTGAAAAGGGATTTGATCAGTTCTCAGTACTGTAGGAGGTTGGAAGGAAATTTAGGAAAGAGTTCCTGGCTCATGCTGGAGTTGAATTTTTGCAGTCAGTCAGTGTTCTGCAGATGGATGAGTGCCAATGGAACAAGTCTAAGTATGACTTGCCTAGCAGTCACAGTAGGTAGGAGGGTGGTGGTAGATAAAACTGACATTAGGAAGGTCAGTAAGAACTGGATTCTGCTTGCCATGCTAAGGGTTTAGGCACTTACCTATGGAAAGGGAAGACTGAGGAATTTTAATGAGTGAGTCTTATGATTAAATACTTCAGTGACAGCACTATAGGTAGTGCTGAAGAAGATGCACAAAGATTGCCTCCGTAGATTACTGGTGACGTCTAAGTGAGAGAGGAGAGAAGGCCTGATAAGGATTGATAGAGTGAGGTCCCGAACCAAAGCAGGAATCACAGGGGGCAGGAAGGTAACTAGGGAGAAAGGGAGGAAGTCAGAGTAGCTTTAGATTCACTCTCAGATACGGGCCATAAACTAAAGGAGGATGTTCTTGATCACCCTCAGTTTTCCTGAGAGTAAAGAGAAAAGAGATTAGAAAGAAGAAACTTAGACCCCAGTCAAACTATAACTCCTTAAAATTGTGTTCTGTGTTTTGAGACAGGGTCTTGCTGGGTAGTCCAGACTAGCCTCAAAAGTGAGGTATTCTCCTGCCTCAGTTCCTGAGTGCTGGAGTTACAAGCAGGCACCATCACACCCAATCCAGATTCTTTCTGTTATGAAAGAATGAGTCATATGGACATAAAATCTTTTGTTATTCAGAACTAGGGCTCAGCAATGTAGATTCAAAATATATGGGAGATAGAAAAAAATGAGTATCAGCTAGGTACCTACTAGGGGACACTGACCTGCTTGTATCTGGTGCAGTGTCTGGTGACCACAACTGCTATATAGATACTGAACTGTGAACTATCTGTTTAACAGCAAAAGACAGAATGTACATCAGTTTAAGTCCCTGTCTCACTGCTTATCAGCAGTGCTACCTTTTTGATTGATTTCTGTGCTTTTCTTATCTGGAAGATGGAAAATAGTAATGTAGAATTGATGGGAATATTCAATTGGTAATATTTATAAAGCTCTAAAGAGTATATATAAATATTTGCTAATATTATTTCTGATTTTTAATTACCCTTTGCCCTTGTGATTGGGGATTGTTTTGTTTCTGTATATTACAGTTTATGATGTCTCTGGAGCAGCAAGTGACAGAAACTGTGTGGTCCTCAGTGACATCCACATTGACATCATGGACTATATCCAGCCTGCAACCTGTACTGATGCTGAATTCCGCCAGATGTGGGCCGAATTTGAATGGGAGAATAAAGTAAGTCTTTGAGAGATTTCCTTGTACTCCTTAATCTTTCTTTGTCTGATGATGAGGGGTTCTTTGAAATTAATCACACTATAAAGTATCAGATGTGAAAAGCAAATAATTTTTATTATCTGTCTTATAAACTATCACTAACTGAAAATTATGCAAGTAGGTTAGTAATTTGTTCTTGTTAATTGAATAGAATAGCAGTTCTTTGGGGATTTTTGGTTTTTTTTTTTTTAATATTTCATTATTTTTATTTTATGTGTATGAGTATATTGTTTGCATGTATGTAAGTGCACCCATGTCCTGCAGTGCACACAGAGAGGTCAGAAGATGGTGTCAGATCCCCTGAAACTGGAGTTACAGGTGGTTGTTAGCCACCATGTCAGTCCTGGGAATCGAACCCGGGTTCTCTGCAAGAGCAGCCAGTGCTCTTAAGGACTGGGCCATCTTTCCAGCCCCTTATTTTATTTTTTTGAGACAGGGTCTCACTATGTAGACCAGGTTGGCTTTGAACAAAGAGGTCTACCTACCTCTCTCTTCTGAGGGCTAGAACCACCATGCCCGGCTTTTTTGGCTTTTAAGGCAAGATCTGGCTGTGTAGTTCAGGCAAGCCTCAAATGCCCAATCCCTCAGCCACTATCTCCTAAGTACTGGGATTATAAGTATGCATTACCACACATGGCTGGAGTTCTAGTGAAACATTGTAGACAGGTTCTACCCCTTCAGTGTGTGAGTGATAATTTGCCATTTACTCCAGTTCTAGAGGGTATGTGAAGCCAGTGGCCTGGTGGGGAACTTTGTTCCTTGAAAACTCTTGAATTCTTTACATCATTCTTCTGTCTTCAGACTGTCTTCTGACACCAGCCTACAAGTTGTTGGCTTTGTAGGAGTCATTTTCTTTTTTGTTGCCTCTCTTCCCTTAGTAGTTAAAAGGAGGATCTGATATAAAACATCAATAATTCACAGCTTTCTCATTGTAGGATTTATGATCTTTTTTTTCTTCAATAGGTGACAGTTAACACCAATATGATTGATTTAAATGAGTATTTACAACATATCTTAAAGTCAACCAACATGAAATGCCTGACTCCAGAAAAGGTAAAACCTGACTACAAAGTTCTGAAAGAGAATACTGCAGTAGATTCCCAGCTTTTTCTCTGGTGTATTTTTGGTATAATTTAGCATGAGAAGTAGTGTTACTCTGGAGTAGCTAAAAGAATACCCAGAGGATTTTTGACTCTACTTACTTCTTTCTGCTAAAATGTAGCATGCTACTTGTTCATGGTGACATTACTCAACTGAAGCAATCAAAATTAGGTTTTTTCTTTTTGATCTTCTCTGCCTTTTAGATACTTCAAAATAGTTTGCAACTGGATTAACAAATATCTCTGATTTCCATGAGCTGATTGTAGATCAGAAAAAATCTATTACACAATGGCTTTCTGCTATGTCTGTATGAAGAAAGACTAGAAAAAAGACAGAATTGAACTTAGATCTAAAGATTTTTTTTTTTATAAAACTTCCAGTAATGTCAACATGTGCATATTATTAATAAAAGAATGTCTGCAGTCAGGCTTGAGGGTAGCGCAATTATAGAGTATGTGCCCAGCATCTACTGCAGACGTGAAGACACACAAAGTAGGAAGGAAGGGAGGGAGATATGTTTGCTGCTATACAAGTAGGGTTTATTTAGTTCATAGTTTCTTCAGTGAATATTGAGTTTATCAAAGGAAGTCTTCCTTTTTGAATGTTAAAAGTTAGTGCAGGAGGCAAACAAGTAAATGGTATTGAATATGTAAATACAAATTTAAATTAATACTTTCTCTTTAAGGTCAGGTTTATTGAGTACAATATACATAGAATAAATCTCAACTCTTACACATATATTTGTTTGAAGTTTTGACAAACTCATAAGGTACTATGACTGTCACCACTAAGTAATACTTTAAATGACAGTTTGGTTTTGCCAAGATGTAAATGTAGATTTATCACAAATTCCTCCCAGGCCCTTTCTGGCTACTGTGGCTTCATGGCAGCCAACCTTTATGCTCGTTCTATATTTGGAGAAGATGCACTTGCAAATGTCAGCATTGAAAAGCCAATTCACCAGGGACCAGATGCCGCTGTTACCGGCCATATAAGAATTCGTGCAAAGAGTCAGGTAACAATACCATTTTTTGAAGACATTTCTGAACTTAGTAAAGGGAAGAAGAATTTATGTCTTTCTTCTTTCTCTGATATATTCTTTTTTGTGCATGAGATGAATATATATATGCATGATATTTTCTAAACTTTAATTCATTTAAAATGGCTTCTCATTCTGGGATATTTGCTTAAAACCAGATTTATTCCTTTGGGGTGCTTTTTAAAAATAGATTCTCTCAAGTATTTCATTACCAAAATCAAACTTTTAAGAGTCTGTTTTGTACATCGTTGGTTTTGTTTTTGACTATGTTGTCTGTCACTGAAGGGAGGCTTAGTTAAGATGGGATGACCTACTATTGTGTGTAGTTTCAATAATTATAAACATCTGTGTTGAATCTGGGCGTATACCTCAATGGTGAAATCTTTGCCTAGCATGTATAGGTCCTGGGTTTAATCCCCAGCAATACAAAAATTAGATGAAAAATAAATTTCTTAATTCTTCTTTACAGGGAATGGCCTTAAGTCTTGGAGATAAAATCAACCTGTCTCAAAAGAAGACTAATATATAAGAATAAACAAAAATCGTTGAAAGTTTATAGTTAAACTTTGGGTTTATTGGACTCTGACATCTTTGTACTCTTTCATGCTTTATGTTCTAGAATCTGAGTTCATGCTATTTGCATTCCAGCCAGTAATTTATAGCCTTTCCCCTAAATCAAGAATGAGTTTAAAATTACAATTTGTCTTTTGTCTTAATAGTTCTGAATGCTGTCCTCAAAGTACATAATGTTTCTCATATGTAACAAGACCATTTTCACAATAAACAGATATATTAATAAGTTTTTGTTATTTTATAAATAAAAAAATCACTTAACTTTAGATTATGTATCTGGGTTTTTTTAACTTAAGTTCTAAATTTCCATTAGAAATTTACTTTTTGAGTTGTTAATATATGCATCCTTAACAAGAGAACTTACAAAGTTCATTTTGATAACAAAGTGAAGCAAGTCTTAGTTTATTTGGTTATTTTTTACTTACTCTGTATAACAACATTAATATTTCTTATCATGTTCTAAGGTAGTTTCTCAAACCTAGCATCAAGGAGAAAGTATCAAAATAACTTGAGAAAAAAAGATCCATCTTTACCTTAAATGAGCTATTATAAACTCTGAGGTAGGCATACTATTCTTAATTATCCTAGATCTTAATGAAAAGTTGATAATCCAAAATAGATTTTAAAAAATCATTCATCTGTAGTTTTGGGTGTCCTGTGCTTCTTAGTAATTAAATTGGTTCTAGTCAGTTACTGGGGCTGCACTGGAAGGGTTAAGTTTAGAGGGTCAATAAGCTGTTCTATTTACAGATTGCCTGGTTTTTACTCTTAACCTGTTTATCACGTTCACTGGGGCTGGGCACCAGCCTGCACATGTGTGTGTGCACTAATGCTTACATGCACACATACACCATCCAAATTCCAAATGTTTTTTTGGATGAGATTGTCCAGTTTGCGCTATCCTTTGGCTCTTCACTGGGAATGATTGAGGTAGTCTGTTCTTTTTACTAAATCTGAACTTAAAATGTTGCTCTTTGTCTTCCTTTAGGGCTTCATTCTTCATCCTTCATGAGTCCCTAGATAAGGTCTGTGAAAGAACGAAAGCATCATCTTCTATTTTTAATGAGAACAAAATGATCTGTCTGGCATGTGAGGAAATTAATACTTTTTATGATGTCATAAAGTTTACAAACCACTTGCATTTTTACAGTCAGTACACCAGAAACTTACGAACATTTGTAATACTAGAACACTGAGATGCTAAAGGCAGTAGCTGCCAACTAGGAGAGAGATGAGGAGTGGAGGAAAGGAGTCACTTTGATGCACTGAGTGGAGATGTGTGCTGGGACCTGAGAACTTATGGGATGTGGTTTGGATTAGGTCTTTTCCCACACTCTGTTCTGTTGAACATGGGTTTCATTAGATGGCATTAGATGTTCCAAAAAAGAAAAGAATACATAATTAGTACTTAGTGAAAGCTACATAAAGTCCTTCCTAGGGACCCAGAGTGTGGATTAAAGGTCCTGAGAGGTCCTTCAGTAAAGAAAGCAGATTAGTTGACTTTAAATTAGAATACCTTAATCTCACTTGACCAGGGAATCCTTTCATCAAAGTCACCTACTAACATAGCATGTGAGGCTATAGACTCATTCACAATCAGTTGAAAATCTCAAGGAATTGTGCAATTGCGTGTCCTAGAATATTTGTTAATGTGAAAGGAACAAGCTACCAGGAAACCTATTTTACCCAATGTGTTTCACCCAGTGTGTTTTACACTTTGCAGGCCATTTTTATTGGAGTCAGAATCAGAGTGTCTTGAATTGCTTTTTTTTCCTCAATGAACAGTCTTACATAGTCTAGAATCTTTTGCCTCAGCTTCCTGAGTACTGGCCCAGCAAACCCAGCTCACTTATCTTTTTAATTCATAAAGAAAGAGGAAAAGAAAAGAAATTAGTGTACTTGTCAGAAGGTCATTGCAATTGAAGCAGTTGATTTCATTAGTCCTATGCATGTAATGACTGTGAGCCAAATTGGACAGCAGCAGTTGGTTTAGAGAAGCTACCTAGTGTCACCTCTCAGTTTGGATGTTATGTACCTTCAGGTAGGAGATGCTTACAGCAGAAGATAGCCTGTAATGAGAACTGTGGTGTCTCATAAGAAAGTAAACGTTCTTTAATACCAAGTATAGACTTAATACATTAATGTATTGGATGAATGAACCTAAAACTATTAGGACAAAGTTAATTATATTTCACTAATGACT
This sequence comes from Eospalax fontanierii, assembly GCA_035773235.1. Classification (NCBI taxonomy): domain Eukaryota; kingdom Metazoa; phylum Chordata; class Mammalia; order Rodentia; family Spalacidae; genus Eospalax; species Eospalax fontanierii. Next base: position 179,274,827 of record CM069524.1, on the reverse strand, counting down.
TGATGCTAGAGAGTTTTGTATAATTTTCATTTGGGGATTAGATATGATTTCTTTGAAAAGTTATGTTTATAAGAGGAAAAGGCAAGGTAATTCATGGAGAACAAAGAGAAATTAATATGACTGTCAGATACAGTAAGCAGATTGCTCACTTTGCTAATAGAAAAATTACCTTATTCTAATAAAAAATAAATAACCTACTTTACGTAGGTATGATGACGTGTGCCTGGAACCCCAGGAGGGGCTTGAGTTTGAGACCACTTTGGACTACATAGTGAGACCCTATCTTGAAACAAAACAAGTAAACCAAAGAAATTCAAATGCTAAGATTAGTAGTGCTGTATTGCTACCTCTCTATTTATCTCCTAATTTGGAAATAATATAGGAGACAAAAACTGATTTCAGGATATGTGTAAAGAAAGGTCAGCCAATAAAAATATTCCCCTTGCTAGCTGACTCTTACGATACAGTCTGTGCTGGGCTTGAACTCACAGGGAACTGCCTACCTCAAAATTATCATTGAAAACTTAAATAAGGACCAGTAAGGTGGCTCAGCTGATAAAGACCCTTGTACCTGCTGATGAACAGATTTCGGTCTCCACAAGGTAGGAGAGGGCTACTCCTGGAAGTTATCCTCTGACTTCCACACATATGCTGTGGTATCTATAAGATACACATGCATACAAAATATAGTTTAATTTCAAAATCTTAGTATCAGATATGACATGTATTGGGTAAAGTGCATTTTACTTCCACATTAATAAATATTCTAGTTAGCTAATAATATATAGCCTTTGTCTTAAATCAATATTGAAGGACTGAGAACGTGGCTCAGTGGGTAAAGTACTTACTATGTAAGCATAAAGACCTGAGTTTGGATCCCCAGCACGATGTTTTTAAAAAAGAAAGTGAGCTCAGTGTATATGTCTGTAACCCCAGTGCTGAGTAAGTGGGTCCTGAGGGGCTTCCTAACCAGCCAGCATAGCTGAAACAAGCTCCAGGTTCAATGAAAGACTTTGTCTCAAAAAAATGGGTAGAAAGTGATAAAGGAAGACTCGATATCAGCCTCCAGCCTCCACACACATGCCTGCTAACAGGTATGTATACATACACACACACACACACACACACACACACACACACACACACACACACACACACACACACACACACACACACACAAGATTCAATTCAGTGACAGTTGAGTGCCCAGTTCTAAACAAAAATTTTATACCAGTCCCCAAAGGTTCAGGTAACACCATGGAAGAAGAGGCAGAAAGAATGTAAGAGCCTGAAGATAGGGAGAAGGACTGTCTGGGAAAATCACTGAACTCCTAAGCTGTGCAAACTCCTTTTTAAAGACCAGCAACATAAGTACATTTAATGAATTGTAATCAAAATGTTCTCTTTCTACAAAGTTGTTTAAGGTCACACTGCTTTTCAGTGACTCCTTGCAGTCAGTAAAGGTGTGATTGTTTATCAGTGAAGAGCATGGTTTTCCAACTGTCTGTGCTAAAACACTAGAATTCCACAAGCCAGACCGGTGTGTTCCCATAGCTAAAAGCAGATAATGGTGGTTTTTCTTTCAAGTCCAAGAAAACACAGATTGATAAAATTTTGTTGGTTCTATGGTTTCAAAATTTTTCTTAACACTTTAATATCTACTACTAAGTTTTAAAAGAACTAAGGAAGCGTTATGGGAATACTTGACTAGCTGACTGTGGTTTAACTACTTGTCTTTGTGACTATGTGTGCTCCTGGTGGCTTTATATTGCATACATGTATTTTCTGCTAGGCAGTTGTTCCTTGATCATCAAATTTGTTCCTTGTGTTAACATTCCATGGTAGCAAAAAAACATCTTGACTTCTGGGTGCTCCAACCCCAGCCTTAGTGTCTGTGTGAAATATAACTTATAAAATCTAAGCACTCTAGGCTGGAGAGATGGCTCAGCAGTTTAGAGCACTGCTCCTCTTGAAGAGGACCTGGGTTCTATTCCCAGCACCCACATGGCAGCTAACAACCATCTGTAACTCCAGTTCCAGGCAATCTTTTGACCTCTGGAGGCATTGCACAGCACATGTGCACTTACATGCAGTACATACATTCATACACATAAAAATAATAAAAATATTTTAAAAAATTTTAAAGTCTAAGCACTCAGGTATTTCATATAGATCACATGCTCATAAGTACTATTTTAATGAAATAAGCTTTGGTAATAGAAGTATGGGTTCAGAAGTTCAGGTGGTCCCAGCTTATGCTTTCAGTTTAAATGCTATAAAAACCCTGGAAGAGGGTGCCCTGGTTTTATTTGCTATTCAACTCAGTTCCTCCTCATGATCAGTAGACAGAGCTATCTTAGGGCTTAGCAAGACTGTAGGGTTCTGGCTAATAAGATTTTCTGCATGTCCTGAATTCTTGAAGTTAAAGTACATACAGTCTGGTGAATATTTCAGGGGCCCAAAAATAGTGAATTAGAGCATTATGTAACTATTTGAATCTTATTGAATGGCTAAGTGTACTAAACTATGGTTGTCAGAAATCAGGTATGGTTTCATAAGAAGATGCCTTTGAACTAAGCCATCAGAAGCATAATTTTGTCTGCTTAATGTCAAATACGGAATAAGAAAGTGGATAAGAGGGCCATTTTAGCCACAGAACAGTTTGGGTAGTCAGAAATATGCAGCACAGAGGAGTGGGTTCTGCTTAGCATAGTTTTGTGAGAAGCAGTGGCTTGCAGACAGACTGGAAGCACACGTCTGTAATCATAGCAACCTAGGCAGAGGCTGGAGGGTCTTAATTGGAGGCCAGCCTGGACTACATTGCAAGACCCTGTTGGAAAGGAAGGGAAAGAAAAAGATGGGACAGGACAGGAGAAGGGAAGGAAAGGGACATAATATCAAGAGTAGGCTGTAGTGAGACAGGGAGTGGTGGACAGGAGTCTTTGAAAGAAGTTGGAGGTTTCTTTCTCTTAGGATGCCACTTTGATCAACGAGTGGGATTTTCAAGTCTGTTTTTCCCTCTATAAAATGGACTGGTTTTAGTCCCGTTCTTGTCTTAAAGAGTTCCTGAGTTGACAGTGAAGTGTAATCTGTGAAGCTGTGTACAAATGGGCAATGCCATACTTATTAATAGTATTATCAGAGTGATCACTTACAGAATACCATGTACTTGAATTGAAATTCCCTTTTTTATGGGTCAGAAAGTCAAATATCAATTTCCTATGGATCGCTTAGCTTTCTTATTACTTCGTGCTTCTTTTTGTTTAGACTATATCATTGTCCCCCCCCCTTTTTTTTTATGATGACCAATACATTTCATCAAAGGGGATTTCCAGAAATGCTGGGGAGGTGAGTGTGGCAAAGAGAAAGTATGTAGCTTTTAGAGCCATGTAAACCTAGAATTCAATTTCTCCTGTATTTATTAATTGTAATCTTGAACAAGTCAATGTATTTCAGCCTTTCCCTGCCCCCGACCCCGTCACCACCTTCATTGGAAAATGGAGATAATTCTGCAGCCAGACTCGGTGGTAAATGCCTGAATTCCAAGCCCTCAGAAGCTGAAGGGTTGTGAATATGAAGTCAATCTGGTCTACATAGCAAGACTGTCTCCAAAAAAAAAAAAAGCTACACTATTAAGTGGTAAGATTCATAGCTTGTTAATATGGGCATACAAAAATGTTCAATCAAATTTAGCATCAAGTGTGATAGCTCATGCTTGTAATCCCACCAATTAGGACGCCGAGGCAGGAAGATGGCTACTAGTTTAAGGGTTCTTTCAACTGTACAGGGAGACATTGGCTTAAAAAATAGATTTTTTAAAACCTCGGAACTTCATCTCAAATGTTAACTATTCCCCACCCTCTTCTTTCCTACTTGGCATAGAACTCAGAATTATCTCTGTCTTATAGTCCAAAGAAAAATAGAGTTATACCAGGGATTTTGGCATGTATAAAAATGTTCAGCTGTCTTTTAACTTAAAGCCAAAGTCTTTTATACTGAGTGGCCATTAAAACTATCAAAATATTCCATGAAACTAGTTTAGTGCACAATCTGTGTTGGTTTTTCTGGAATACCACAAGCCCCATCACTTGATTTCATTCAGGAAGTTACTCACTTAGCCTAGAATTCCAATAAGCTCATACTCCCCCACATAGTGTCATCAGCTTTTTTTTTTTTTTTTAAGGTAATTTTAAATTACCCCCCTTTCCAAGTTGCAAGCTAACTGCTTTTTGAAAAGGAAAAAAGTAAAGTTGAAATGGTATTTATTACCTTATATTTCTGGCTCAGTTCAATGCTAAAGGTGGATCACAGTTACTAACCCTTTATATCCACAGGTTCCAGTAGCACAGAGAAATTTATGCCTCAGTTTCCTTGCTTGTTTGTTTGTTTTTCTTCAGTGACAGAGATCAAAGCCAGGACAGTGTACACACGAGGCAAGCACTCTGCCCTGAGCAACATCCTCAGCCCCGTTCCTTGCTTAACTTGCTTGCCTATTGATAAGGCATTCTGATGGCACATTGATTCAGTCTTTGTTTCTCTCTGAGCTTCCTATTTTGTGCAAGCACCATTTCTGACAAAGCATGCCAATGGTGAACCGGACAGAGTCTTAGCATTCAGAAGCTTATATTCCATGACAGCCACCAAATAAGGGATTTTCAGAGTGAAAGGAAATAAGTAGGCTAATGGGATAAACAGTGGTTGGTGGATAGGCTGAGTAGAAAGGGGGTCAGAGTACTGCAGTAACAAGAATCTGGGTGGAAATGAGTTTGGCATCCTTGAGGAACAGAATTGTTATTGGAGTTGGAGTTGGAGTCTGTTCTGGCAACTCTAACCAGCAAGGCTTGGCTACCCATTCTCAGTAAAAGAGTCAATAATAAAACACAGAAAAAAGGATGTATTCTATGTGGTCACATTGGGAAGGGGGAAAAAGAGACCCAGTAACTTCCCTCCCCAGTCCACCTTCCAGAATCATTTCTATGAGGGAAAGGTTTATATAGAAGGCCAGCGTTATGTATCGCTAAGCAGTCAACATCAAAGGTCAAGGTATGGGTCTAGTCGGTCATTGTCTGGACTTTAGTCTCATCCTGCAAGGTGTTGCAAGGTAGTTAAGAAGTTAAAACTGTGAAATCTCTTGTTGGGAGACAAGTTTCTCTTCTGGCTGGCACCAGGCATCAGTGTTTTTCTCCCAGCATGAGATCCCTGGCATCTGATAGCTGATGGGACTTAAGTGTCTCTGGAATATTCTCAGTTCCTTCCAGGCAAACTGAAAGGAAAGTTAATTCTGTTTATGTCTCTTTAGAATATTCTTTATTCTTTTTAATTTAGAGAATGGCTAGGTGTTTTTGCTTTCCTTTTTTCATGTGTATTTGTGTTGTTCATGCATTTGTGTTTGCATGTGCATGCATATGGAGGTCATGTTTATGTATGTGCTCTGTGCTTTTGGAGATCTGAGGTGGGGAGTGTCCCTTGATCATTCTCCATCTTATTCATTATAACAGGGTCTCTCAGTCGATCCCCAAGCTCACCGATGTGGCAAATCTGGCTAGTCAGCTTGCTTCTGGGATCTGCTTAGGCCTTTAGAGCACTGAAATTATAGGCCAGCTACCACACCCATCCTTTAGATGGGTTCTGGGAATCTGAACTCTGGTCTCCATGCTTGCACAACAACAACTTTACCCACTGAGCTACCTTTCTATTTCTAGCCTTTTTTTTTTTGTTTTGTTTTTGTTTGTTTACTTGCTTTTTCTGTTTTATGACAGAGGGATTATGTGGAAAAAAAGCAAGAAACAAAAAAATTACTAAGCTTTGGGTACTGGAGAGATGGCTCAATGATTAAGAGCACTGACTATTCTTGCAGAAGACCTGAGTTCAAATCCCAGCACCCACATGTCTGCTAACAACTGTCCCTAACTACAACTCCAGGGGATCAGTGCCCTCTTCTGTCCTCTGTGGGCATTGCAGGACATGGGTGCACCTACCTACATGTAGACAATACACTCATAAACATGAAGATAAATAAATCAAAAAGCAATTTTTTAAAATTACTGAACCTTGACCCAGCTCCCATGAAGAACTGGATTCTCTATCTAGCTGTTTCACTAATTCACCCAATGCTGAGATTCACCACAGGATTTGGAGGTGCCAGGCAAAGGCTTAACCACCTAAGCACCAGCTGCCCCTGCCACTTGTTCTAAGGTAGAAGCATGCCATCCAGAAGTCCAATGTGACTGCCATTCTCAGCCTTCTGCTTTGCAGGGATTCTGGCTGCTTTGTCAGAGTCCTTGATTGTCCACCTAATTACACATTTTTTAATACATATATATTTTTTTTAAGTGTATGAGTGTATTGCCTGCATGTGTGTTAAGTGGACCCATGTCCTGCAGTGCCCACAGAGGTCAGAAGAGGGTGTCGGATCCCCCTGGAACTTGAACTATAGAAGATTTGTTAGCCATCATGTGGGTGCTGGGGGTCCTGGGAACAGAACCCAGGTCCTCCACAAGAGCAGCCAGTGCTCTTAACTACAGAATCATCTCTCTAGCCTCTTATTTTTTAATTTTCAGTTTTGTGGGATTTTGATTTGTTTTATGAGGCAGGCTCTCAGTAGTCCAGGTTAGCCTTGAATCTCACCATGTACCTGAAGATGGCATTGAACTGAAATTCTGATCCTCCTGCCTCTGCCTCCCATGTGCTGGGTAGAATTATAGGTATGTGCCACAATGCATGCTTTATGAGGTACTGGAGATCAAACCCACGGTTTTGTGCACACTAGATAAGTACCAGTTAAACTACATCCCTCACCCAAGGTTTGGGTTTTATTTCATTTTTGAGGCAGAATTTGTAGCCCAGACTGAATTCTAACTCTTGATCCCTCAAGTGCAGGGATTACGTTATCAGATAAATGATGGTCCATTTTAACTTACAAAGTAATTGTGAAGTAATATCTGTTCACTAAAGCTAAAAAAATGAAGAAAAGCAAAACTAAATGCCAGTTTATAAGGTAAAGAAGGTTAAACAATTTCCTTAGTACCAATACAGTGGAAGTGGGAGCAGAAATGACATTTACCAAGCATGGACCATGCAACTAGACACAATACCAGGTCTGTAAGGACAACTTCTGCTCTTTCTCTTAACTCTCACAGGTCAGACCTCTGTAGCACTTCAGTAACTGTAGCGGGAAATAGGCACCTGGACACCCACTACCACCCATATTGCACTAATGTCTACAGAGACTAGGCAGGAAGGAATGGATACTGCACAACCAAACATAGATAGACATCTGTATTCCCTTCCGTTGGGCTGTGTTCCCCACTGGTGTCCTTCCAATATGGCTCCCCCACCTCTTGCCTCTTACCCTCTCTGAGGTTCCATTTCTTCATCTATGAAATGTATGTGTGTGATTTGGCTGTTAAGTAGCAGGAGAATAACCAGGGTTGCAGGACTGAGATGGTTACTGGATCCCCACCCAGTGCCCTTTGATAAAGTGTGAAGGGAACCGCCACAGCTGGGGAACCTGAGGGACTGGGAAAGAAAAGACTACTGCAGGAGAATAGGAAGAGAGAAGAATGAGAGACCTCCAGCAACCTCATTAAGGTATAGAACCATCAGTGTGCAGTGTGATGAGTCATGATCCCTTAATCATCCCGGCAGAGCTGTTCACTTGTTGACCCCATGGTTTTTCCTTGGTTCCCAAGTAAGACATGGCAGCCAGCCAACAGCCAGCATCATCATGCAGTTGGGAAGTGGCTAGGAGGCAGAAACAGAAGCATGATGCCTTCTATCTGGGAAATGTGAGCTATACTTTCACACTCTGACAGTATGTTGTTGACAGTAAATTGCAAAGAGATTAAGAAAGAATATGGTGTTCCCATGGCAGCCAGGCCTTCAGCAAAAGCAAAGAGAGTGTAGTAGCATGTGGAAGCAAGAGGCTTTTTTTCCTCTTGGCCAAAGAGTGCTGAGGAGGCAGAACCTAACTGCAGATCCATGGCACTGGATTCTAGCTAGTTCTCCACCCCTAACTGCTAAGAAACAGCTCTCCTCTTCTCTGGCTTGATGAAGGGCCAGCTCAATTGATGCTTCTACTTTAAATGTAGTTTACTCAGTACTGGTTCCCTTCTCAGTGCTCACATGGTGTTCTCTGTCCTGCCACTGTATCATACAGCACAATGTAACATGTTACTATGTCTGTCTCTCAGATAGGAACTCCAAAATTATGGATCCTGGCTGTAGGGGTGTGTGAGAAATATCCTGCATAGGTTCTTGTACTTGAATACTTGGCCCCCAGTTGGTGAAGCTGTTCCAAGAGGTTATGGAACCATTGGGAGGTAGTCTTGATGGAGGAAGTATTATGTCACTGGAGGCGGGCTTTGATGTTTTTTAGCCTTGCCCCACTTCTGTTCCCTCTCTGCTACTTCCTTTGTGTGGAAGAAATATGACCAGGCCAGCTTCCTATCTCTTCTACCATGCTTTTCCTGCCTGTTGCTTTCCATTCCCTGCTAGTATGAACTCTATCCTTCTGGAACCTTAGGCCAGAATAAAACCTTTCTCCCTAAGGTGCTTTTTGTCAGGGTATTTATCACAGCAGCAGAAAAGTGACCAGTACACTAATTCATCTTACTGTTACTCTGCTTTGCTCGGTTCCGAACAAAGAAGAGCACTCAGTAAATGCTTTTGGAATAAAAGAACCTGTCTTTTTCCTATCTGTAAAACAGATTGTATATTTATTCAGCCTTAGGCACAAGGAATCAAGAACTTTCTGTGAACTCCTGATACAATAAGATAATAAGAGCTGGTCTGGGTAGATCTTTATAGTTTACAGTACTCACTAACCCATTTGATCCGCATGATTTCCCTTATGTTATGTTATCATTAGAAGATAAGAGCTCAAAGAGGTAATTGGCTAGACTTCTTAGCAAATAAGTGATAGACCCTGACCTTTGACCAGAGCCTGTCCCCTCTTTATAACACTTTCTTACATGTCAGTAGGAAACAAGAAAATCAACAGAAACTTCTACATACCTGAATTTCTTGGAGGATACTGTCTCCTGCTTAATGAAACCTTGGCTCTCTGACAAGGTCACACCTCCCCTGTACACTCTTCCAGTCCCATGATTGGAAGCTGCCTATTCGTACATGTTCCACATACCACCAGGACAGTGTTGCCATTAAATCTTCATTGACCCTAACCTCCCTCTGCTTCTACATGCAAAATGTTGCTGCTTCCTAGTGGCTTATACCATCAAGCTCAGCCCATTAGATGCTCTGTCCTGGGACTTTACTTGAATGTCTGTGTCAAGAACAGGAAAGATGGGAGACCCTGTGTTTGAGGCTCATGCTGTCTTTCCTGCTGTCTTTCTAGTGGTCTGACCAGCTCAGTACATAAAGACTCTGGTGTCTAACACAAAGTCTTCACTTCAGTAAGTTCACTACATGGAGCCATTTATCTTAATTGTTGGCAACAATAACCACCCTTCAAAGCCTCTTCAGCCTTGCATTTCAGTACCCTAGATCTGCTCAAATCCGGAAATTCTGCTCAACTTTATAGAAACCTGAAGATCTAATATACTAAAATCTTCTCTGCCCGCTCCCCTACCCCACTACCACTGCTACCACTTTTGACAGTTTACATGCTTCCTAATTCACAGGAAATTTGAAGTATCAGATGTGAACTTCCTCAATTTCCTGTCTCCACACCCACATATTTAGCTAACTATATTTCCCTCGCTTCCTTCCTGCCAAAATCAAAGAGAGTCAGGTCTCCTTTCTGATGTCTGCTATTATTGTCTCCACCTTCTCCAAGACCAGATGCCATGCTCCTCTGCTTAGCCATTCCCTCTCCTCCAAACACAGTTCTCTAGTTAGAAGAATGAAACAAAATTTATTCATGTCCTTGACCCTGGTTACTACCTTACCTCTCGCCTTCCCTTTGTAACAAATTGTGTATGTAGTCTACTCTCCCTGTACTAGAAATAGTGGAGCTCACCAAACATTCCACCTGCTTCCCACATTTCCCAGCAACATTGATGGCAGTTAGGTGGCAGGTGACTTGTATGGCATTCTGGATTGAAGCACAGAATAGCTAGTATGTGACCCATGGAATGAGAGGTCTTTTGTTTGGAAGTAGGTTTTTAAATAGGGTCTCCTGTAGCCCCAGCTGGCCTGGAACTTGCTAGGTAGACCAACCTGGCCTCCATCTCACAGAGATCAATTGGCTACTGCCTCCTGAGTGCTGGGATTAAAAGTGGACACCACACCCAGCTCAGGACATGCACACAGAAGGCCACAACTGGCCAAGATGTAGAGACTAAGAGACAGCAGAGTGTGTGACCCTGGACAGGACTCCTATATTTATATTATACCTCACCCACTCAGGGCTCAAGGACCATTGTGGAAGAGGGGGCAGAAAGATTATAAGAGCCAGAGTCAGTGCATGAACATAAGGAAATGGAGTCCTCCAAGCTTCTGGGAACTTGCTCATATGAACTTGCAACAATGGTGACAGTGTACACAAGACCCATTGCACTGAGGGACATCTGGTACAAAAGCTTGACTCAATCGGCCTTAACATATATGGCATGAAATCCAGTGGAGGAAGTAATGAGAGTGTAGATAGAGGAGGGAGGTCTGAATGTGATTAAGATAGATTGTATGAAATGCACACAATTTCAATAAAAACATTAAGAATAAAAAAATTTGAATTGGTCTGGTAAGATGGCTCAGAGCACCTGCCATCAAGCCTCATAACCTGAATTTGATCCCATGATCCACACAGTGAAGGAGAGAACCTACTCTTGCAAGCTGTCCTCTGACCCACACACATTTATGTGCATGTGTACAAAATAAATAAAATGCAATAAACACTTGAATTAAATGGTTGATCTTAATAATGTGAACTCCAGCTCCAGGGAATCCAGCACCTTTTTCTAACCTGTACAGGTACCTACACTCATGTACACGTACCCCCCCCCGCCCACACACAGACATACAGATAAATTTAAAAAGAAAATTTTAAAAGAAATACAAATCCAGCTTAAGCAAAAGAAAAATGTACATGTGTAAGGAATTTACCAAAATGATACTGGAAAGGTTGATAGAATCCAATAAATTATTGAATAAAACTTGATAGGGAAGGAGTTGGGGCAGGGACTTTGGTGATTGGGACTAATGCGGCCTTTCTTTAGAATGCTGCTATTGGTAGGCCTCATCTCTAGTGACTCCTGCCTCAGTTTCTGCTCTAAGTTTCAGATTCCCACTCTGAATCCATCATCATCTCTGGGGGGGGGGGGGGGTTACAAACCTGGATGAAAGAGCTGTTTGCCTGTGCATTTGATCCATTTGCATAGCTGGAAGGGGAGCAACTAATAAAATCAAGAATTGTTTATCACAGGTCAAAAGTAAGGTCCAGAACAGCTTGTGTAATAAGGCTCATTATTTAATTTAAAATTTCTATTATGTGCAAATGAAATCAGAGACCAGATAGATAACACATGAGAGGGAATGTTGTCTGCAGGTATGAGATGACGGGTCGTGTTGGGGACTGTGCAAACTAGAGAAAGGTTCCCACCTTCAAGGGAGTAGACACAGCATTCCAATTGGTTGTGCATTATAACATGAGTCTGGGTTGTTTTTTGTTGTTTTGCTTTGGTTTGGTTTTGCTTTCAAAACCGAGGAATCAAACCCAGGGCCTGATGCATGCTGGCTGGGGACAAGTACTTTGCCACAAGCCCAGAGCTTTGGATTTCTTGAAGGAATTCCAAACACTTGACTATTTATGTGAAGGTTCTTGAGTTTTAAAACCCTCCAGGGACCAAATAAAAATCTCCAAGGACTGTATCTGCTTGTGGTTTCCAGTCTGCAACTTCTAATGTGCATATCTGTATAGAAACAAAGTGTTTAGGCGGAGGCAAGTTGGTGTGGGTTTTGTGATCCGGGACAAACTTTTTAAAAATAGGCACAGTAGTTCCAACTCTGAGAGTTACATCAATGAAATAACAAATAACATACATGGAATGTAAAGACCTTTCAACTAAAGATGGTGGATTAAATGCAGGCATCTAATTTTGCTCCTTCCTAAAAAACCATAAAAATAAGTCAGGTTTTTTAGAGACTCATAAGAAAAAAAGGAGAAAAAAACAGCAGCAATAAAATTTCAAACTCTGGAAGCAGATGGACAAGTAGTGACTCTGACAAGGAAGAGCCAAGAAACTAAATTGTCTTTGTATGGAGTGAGAGGCAAAGAACCAGCCTGGTCTACACTGTGAAATCCTTGTGATGCTCAGGAGCTGAGGACTAAATTTAGAAAGATCGTGTGGATACACCTTCAGCAGCTTTTTGAGATGTTCTCACTACTTTTCTCCCAAGTGACTCTTCCTACCCTTTTCCAGAAGACTGAAGGTTTGTTTTCAGATAAAACCTTTTTTAAGTCCCTGGGTTCAAAGCTACCTTGTATGGTTTTGAAGTGAATGTATGTCCACTGAGACTGAAGGCTGAAACTCCTCTAGGCCCCTCATTTTCCAGGTGGCCAGATACAGGCATCTGCCTGTCAAGGCAACTAAAACGTTTTCTAAGAATCAGTTAAGAAAAATGAAAACAAATAGAACATCCAGACATTAGAGATTCCCTGACAGATCATGTAGTCAGATCATCAAAAAGTGAATGGCTAAATCAATAAGTCACGCATGCATACACACATACATACACAGCCATCTTAATGTATAGCCCAGGTTGACCTTGCACTTGGAGCAACCTTCCTGCCTCAGCCTCCCATAAGAGTAGACAATCAAAGAATAACTAACATCAGAGGAAGCTTTCTAAGAGGAAAGGTAAAGACCAAAACAAGCAGAAAAAAGTAACTTGGAGGAAACAAAGATAACGCAGGAAAAGGAAAACTAAACCGCCCTCACTGATGTGCTTGAAGAGAGAAAACAAGCTCAGCTTTGCCATCTTCCAATAAAGGAACACATGGAGAACTCTGACCTAACCTTGTAATCAAAGTTATCATACGTTTTGAGATTATTTAACACTGATTCAGCTTGTTTATAATGTAAGTTTATTAGGCCTTGGGCTTCTCTTGCAACTTAAACATACAGCTTTAATCCCTCAATACCTTTCTTTTCCCCTGAGCCAGAATAATGCATGTGTGTAGGCTGGGAAAATATCAAGCACTGAAAGCAGCAAATATCATTGAAAGCAATGAACTGTCCTGTTTGTGTTGCAAAGGACAGATAGGATTAAGTTGGTAGCTTCTGTTTGTGGCTGTGTCTGCTGTTCTGGCTCACTAGGGGTCAGAAGGGACAAAATCCCCTGATAAGATAGGTTCCTCTTTTCCCACGTCATGGTGAACATATGGTTTCAAAAAAGAAAGAGCAAGTCCTTTTGTTCAGGAGGATAATTCTGAGAGAGATCTGAAGGAACAGGTTCCCAGAACAGATTGATCCCACTCTTGGTTTTGATGGATGTTAAGAGTCAGGCTGTCTTTGTTCAGCCATCGCCATATGTTGCATCACACTGCCACAGAGAACAAAAGAGGGCTCTTGGAAACTTAAATCACCATAGCAGAAATTAAAACTAAATAAGGAAATTGGAAATTATAGTTAAGAAACTTTCCAGAAATCCAGGGGAAGATTCAGAAATAGAAAGTAAGGGAGAAAAGAGAAAATTAAAGGGTCAGTCTTCAGTTCTAACATTCAAATGGTGGCAGTTTCAGAAAGAACAGGACCAAATCAAAGAAAAGAAATTAAATAAATAAAACTTTTTGGAGCTGGAGAAATGGCTCAGCAGTTATGATCATTCACTGCTCTTGCAGAGGACCTGGGTTCAGTTCCCAGCACCCACATGGTGACTCACAACTACCTGTAACTCCAGTTGCAGGGGATCCAATTCCCTATTCTGGCCTCTGCAGGCTTCTGCACACATGTGGTACACACATACACAGGCACATAACACATAAATAAAAAGTAAAACAAAAATTCCCTAGAACTGAAGATGGTTGCTTTTGTTTTGTTGTGCTTTCACATTGAAAGAGACCATAGAATACTCAGCACATTGAGTGAAAATTACCTCAGCACTTGGTGAAATTCAGAGCAGCCCATGTATAATTTCTAAGTACAGAAGCAAAGAAAAGATTCTGAAAATTCCTAAGAGAAGCAATAGTTGGCAATGGAGCCAGCCAACCATGGACTGATATCTGTGAAATGAGTTCTTCCTTTTAAATTGTCTCAAGTGTTTGTCACAGCAATGAAAACTTTAACTACACATACAAGTCTACCACTTATAAAAGCAGGGATTAGGATGACTTTAGTCAGTAAATATGGTGGTGAATACCTTTAATCCCAGCACTCAGGAGGCAGAGGCAGGTGGATATCTGTCAGCTAGGCCAGCTTGATCTACATGAGATCCAGCTCCCAGTCAGGGCTACATAGTGAGACCCTGTCTACAAAAAATGACTTCAGTTTTCCTAACAACATAACAAGAACTAGAACAATGCCATTAAAAAACCTGTCCACAGACCTGGGGTTGTAGCTCAGTGATAGAGCACTTGTGTTCAGTGCACAAGACCCTGGGTTTGATCCTCAGCACTCAAAAAACAAGAGTAAAATTCTGTAGACAAATAGTTTCTAAGAATTGCAAAGCTACTGACTAGGTCATAGACCCTAGGGGAAAATGTAACACTATTATCCTGCTATTATTATTACTGGACACAGTAATAAACTGCCTCTTGAGTTCTTATCCTTACCCATAGATTAGTGAAGCTCTCAACCCTCACCAGAGAAGTTTCTTTTTGCAGTAGATGGTGATTAATATAGAGACCCACATTTATTAGAGAAATAAAAGATGTGAAATACTCAGCTCTAATAGAACATCTATACCATCCCCTCTCCCCCTAAGGCTCAGGGATCATTGAGGAAGAGGGGGCAGAAAGGCTGTAAGAGCAGAAGTAGTGCACATCTACAGTGAAACTTTATTTGCTGGACATGACAGAACTGTTGCACACATGAACTCACAGCCACTAAAATTACATGCACAATACCTGCACAGATTAAGCCAGCATGGATCCGAGAGGGGTAGCGGAAGTCCCACCCTAGCTTAGGAACTATTGGAGTTGAAGGTTGCTAGGAGAGGGAGAGTCAGTTTTCTTCAGGGATGCAGGCTCAGAGAGGCTATCCATGCTCCAGTAGCTGGTCTTATGCCTATGAAAATACAGGCAACACCAAGAGAACTCAGTGGGTTTTTTAAAAGAGCACATGAGTCGGATAGGGTGGTACATGCCCTTAATCCCAGTACTTTGGAGGCAGAGATAGACTGATCTCTGTGAAATCAAGGTCAGCCTGGTCTACATAGTGAGTTCCAGGCCAGCTGGGGCTACAGGGAGACCCTGTCTCAAAAACAAAACATGAAATGGTGAGGAAGTGGGGTGAGGGGCCTAGGGGAAGAATTAGAGGGTGGATTTAAAGCATTGTATGCATGTATGAAATTCTCAAACAATAAAAAAGAAGTGCCAAACTATACTGAAGTGTAAAGCTAGAAGAAGATATTTTCAATTATGCAAGGTCTAGAACATCCCCTTTCTCATTAAAATGTAAAAGTAAACCAAGAAAACATAAGATCTAACAGGAAAAAGAATGAAGAACTTCTGATGGGTGTTGAAGAAATATTCTAGGATCCCAGCTTTGTACCAGGTACAAAGAGAGTATCAACAAGTATGATGCTAGTGGGGTGGTCAGTGAAGGTACATGGAGAACTGTGCCAAAGTTAAAACTGAAGTGATCCCAGACAAACCAAGAAAGAGGAAGATACAAATTCTAGGCCAAAGAGACTCCAGCCTAGAAGAAGACACAGAAGAATTCCCAGAATAACAAAAGTGCCAGGAGGACAGATGAGCGGGAGGGCAAAGGGCAAGCAATTTAGATAGGAAAATGAAGAGTAAGGAGCCTGGAGATAACAACGGCATTGGAAGATTACCTGGCTGCAGCTGACCACGTGGAGAACAGAGGTGAAAGATTACCGCAAGAGGTCTGTGTAATCAGCTATTGCCCATGTGGAATAGTTACCAAAAACTTAAATGAAAGCATAAGATATGCTTGTGTGAGTGTGCATGTGCCAAGGTGTGGAGGTCAGAGGGAAACTTTTGGTAGCAGTTCTCTCCTTCCACTGTGGGTTCCATCCATTGAACTCAGACTATTAGATGTGCATGGCAAGTGGTTTTACCTGTTGGGCCATTTCACTGACTCCAAAGGCATGTATTAATCTTAGGAAGCACAAAAGTATGAAGGAATATAATTTTGAATACTTTGAATGGTTGAATAAATGAATGTTGCCAAGAGTATGTGCATAGGCCTAAGAATATAAATACTAAAGCAGATTTAGCCAACACCGATTTCTCTTTTGGGAGGATGGCGGAAAATCAACAGAGGGAAGGAGGTGTAAGGAGTGATTTTGTGATCCATCATAAAATGACGTCACTGCAGTATATTTAAGTTGATTAATCAAAATTAGTAATAGCAGGATATTCATTAGGATAAACAAACGTATAAAGGCCAGGCAACATAGATTAAAGAAGGCAAAGGGAATTTGAGGAAGCAGTAAGGGGAAGCGCAGGGGATCTATTTGTGGGTTTATTGCATGCTTCATACTTTATATGACTGTTACAGTTTGAATCTTAAATATCCCTCAACAGCCCATACACAAAAGACCTGGACATCAGCTTGGGGCATGGTTGGGAGGTGGTGGAACCTCTAGGAGTTGGGACTGAGGCAGAAGTTAGTTCATTGAAGGTGTGCCCTTAGCAAGTTGCTGGGACCCTCGTCCTCTCTCTGCTCCCTGGCCCCCATGAGGTAAACAGATATCCTTTGCCACAGTCATCTTCCCACAACCTCTGACTTGCCACAGGCACAAGGCAACAAAGCCACAGACTGAAACCACTGACACCGTGAACCAAAATAAGCCTCTGTGCCTAGGGATATTGGCACAGCTCTGAAAAACTATGAAAAGCAAAGTGACTTTCTGTTAAAAAAAACTCTCGTAGGACAGATATAGTGGCCAGATGTGGTGGCACACCTTTAATCCCAGCACTGGGGAGGTGTCTTATGAATTTTCTCGAAGTGAGGCCTGACATCCCTCCTAGGTTTGAACCGATTGAGCAAACAGAGAATGCTGTCCAATTAGAGAAACCCGTTTTATTTGGGGTTATTTACAAAGGATTCGTCCCTGAAGAGAGAGACAGAAATTTCGTATGGGGAGCCAGCATTCTGATCAGAAGTCCTGTGGACCTCCGGCACACACCCAAGAAGGAGACCTGCAGCACCACTCCCCTGCCTCCTCCCCAGCTTTTTTACTTTCCCACTAGACCCTCTCCCCTAAGTCACTGCTTGGTTGGAAAGTAGTTGACTCTATTGGTTTCATCTGTGTGAGTCACATTCTTGGAGGCATGTCCCTCGAGGCAGAGAGAAACTGTAAATTTACCTCTACAGGAAGGCAGCTCTCTGTGAGTTCAAGGCCAGCCTGATCTACATAGAGTTCTAGGCCAGCCAGTGCTACACAGTGAGACCCTGACTAAAAAACAACAAAAAGCCTGAGAGCAACCCTTGTGCTTAACATGCACAAGGACTTGACTTCACAAATAAATAACAAACAGATAAAGTGCTCAGAAGTATACACAACAAATGATTTGTATTGGGTCTCTTAGGGTGTGGCAATTACAGGGATTTTATTTGCTCCTTTATATTCTTTAAGTTTTTCCCCAGTAGTTAGTGATTGCTTTGTAATTGTAATAAAAATAATAAAACTAATGTCCTGTCCCTACTTTGTGTCTTATTGGGAATTTTATCTCAAGGCAGTCAAAATACCCAGAGAGGTTCTCTCCATCTGCACCCTCAAGCCCTGACTGGAGGGTTGTCTTCTCTAAGCTTGAATGACAGCAGAGTGATGGCCCTGTTCCACACTGTGGCCTCTCCGTGCTTGGCATGCTTCTGTCTGTTCGCCGTCTGCATGGGGCAGGAAGCTCCTCTGCCAAGTTAGAGCCTATCCTACCCATGAGCAAGTGCCTATCAGACCCCCATGCACCCCACTCCTCTTCTGTGAAAGTCTCTCCTGCTCTCACCCTCTTCCCACTATACCCCCACCTTCCTAGCCTTGGAATGGGTATTTTCTGGAGCATATGCTCATAGCTGTAACTGATTAAGCTTGTATTTGAATCACTCAAAAGAAAACATCCTGAAGTCAACATGGATGTTTACAATGCCAGGTGAAAAGCTGAAAGCTGCAGTAAACCTGTGCTGTAGAGGAAGACACCTTCTCAGATCTGCCAGTACTGTGTGCTCCATAAACATTGCTTTCAGTAAAGATATTTGTTTTGAGACAGGGTCTCCCTGTAGCTCCAGCTGGCCTGAAACTTGCCATGTAGACCAGGGTAGCCCTTATCTCACAGAGCTCCACCTGCCTCTGCCTCCTGAGTACTGACATTAAAGGTGTGCACCACCATGCCTGGCTTATTAAATATTTTCTAAAATTTTAACTTATGTGTATGTGTGTATTGCGGATGGGTGTGTGCACATGAGTTCAGGTTCCTAGGGAAGCAGCAGATACACCTGGAGCTAGAATTTTAAGCAGTTGTAAGCTAAAAGATGTTGGCGCTAGAAACCTCAGATACTCTGCAAGAGCAATTGAGCCATCTCTCTAGACACAAAAATTATTCTTTGACAACACATTTTGTTATTAAAGCAGGATCCCACTATGTAGCTCTCATTGGCCTGGAGTTTGCTATGTAGACCAGGCTGACCTAGAACTCACAGAGATTCACCTGCCTCTGCTTCCTGAGTGCTGAGATTAAAGGTATGTGCCACTATGCCCAGCACAAATATTATTTATGATTTATTTTATTTTTAATTAGTGTGTGTGTGTGTGTGTGTGTGTGTGTGTGTGTGTGTGCGCACACATGAGTACAAGTGCTGGAGAAGCCAGATACTTTCTGTCCCCTGGAGCTGGAGTTACAGGCAATTGCAAGCCATTCAATATGTGTGCTGGGAATCAAACTATGTTCCTTCAGCATGCTCTTAACCTCTGAGCAGTCTCTCTAGCACCCAGTATTCTTAAAAGGGTCTCCCGGGGCTAAGTTGGTCGGTAGTAGAATGTTTGCCTAGTGCTTGTCTAGCATGCATGAAGCCCTGGAGTTAAGCCCTAACCTTCTTACACACATGAACACACACACACAATGTCTAGAGCAAAGCTGATAAAATATGTACAGAAATATCATGGAGAATGGCTTCCCCCTCAAGACTAACGTATGGAAACCATGAGGTAATACATATCAGTTGCTTTAATAACTTTATATATCAATAGATCAGTATCACACTTATACATTTTTATTTCTCCTGTTCTATATTCATTTGTATAGCTCTGGTACAATCTTATTTTGCTTAAAGTAGTGTTTTACTAGAAATAGTTTTTTTCTGCTTTTCTTAAATATCTGCAAATGCTTTCCTTTTATTTTCTTTTAAGTAGTTTTATGGAGGGATAACTTATGCATCATAAAATTCACCAATTATGAATATAAAAAGTTGGTGATTTAGTTACACAGTTATCACCACAATCTAGTGTTAGAACATTTCCCTCATCCAAAAAAATTCCTTGATGCCCATTTAATAGTTAGTCTTCCCTCCTATCCCAAGCTAATATGGTGGTTTGAATGAGAAGTGTGCTCTAAAGGTTCCAGTATTTTGACTCTTGATCATTTGATGACACTGTTGGAGGAGAGTCTTGGAACCTTTAGGAGGTTTGGCCTTGCTAGAGTTAGCACCTCACTGGGGGAGGGCTTTGAGAGTTCATAGCCCTGCCCCCTTCCAGTTTGCCCTCTCTACTTACTGTGAATGCACAGAGACGTGAGTACTCAACTTTCTGCCCATCTGCCTCCTGTCAAGATGGACTCTTACCCTCTGGAACTGTACACCAAATAAAGCCTTCTTTCTCTAAGTTGCCTTAGTCATGGTGTTTTATCACAGCAACAGAATAGTAACTAATTCAGCCAGGCAACCAGCTAATCTAATGTCCCTTTATATTTGCCTACCAAAATATTTCATATAAACAGAATTATACATTCAATTTTTTGAGACTGGTCTCACTTGTAACCCTGAATGACCTGGAACTCATTGTGTAGACCAAACTAGTCTTGAACTCAGAGATCTGCCTGACTCTGTCTTCGTCCTGAATGCTGGGATCAAAGGCATTCGTGTGATAGTCTTTGCTTACAGTTTCTTTCATTGGATATCATGCTTTTGAGGCTTATCCATCTACAATATATATTAATATTTTATTATTTTAAATTATTAATATTCCATTGAATGAAATTATCACAATTTGTTCACCCATTCACCAATTAATGAACAATTCATGAACATTTATATTGTATGAATTGGGGCTATGAATACACACGCATGTTTTTGTGTAGCCGTTTTTTCATTTATTTTTGGAAGATCCATAGAAATTAAATCTCTTGGTTTCTGCTTTCAGGGAACCTGGGAGTACAGCTCAGTGGTAGTGTGTCTTCTTACCATAAAATCCCTGGGTTTGATCCATAATATCACAAAAATTATAAATTTATGCCTAATATTTAAATTTTTTGCCATAGAGGAATCAAACCTAAGACCTCATGTATTCCCAGGTTTCTCCTCTTCCTCCTTCTCCTCTCCTTCCCTTTGTCCCTCCCTCCCTTCTTTCCTCCATTTCCTTCCAATAGGATCTTTTGAAATTGACTAGACTGCCTTGGACTCAAAATACTGTCTCAGCTTTCCAAGTATTGGGCTTACTGGTGTGTGCTCCCATACCCAACTGGTATTTTAACTTTTAAGAAACAGACAGTTGTTCTGAAAGTGACCAGACTTAACGTTTCTCCACATCCTCATCAACACTTAACACTCTGTGTGGTTTTTATTACTGCCTTTCTGGTGAGTGTGTTGCAGCATCTCATGGCACTTATCTCATGTTATAGGCCAAAGATGTTGAGCATCTTCTCATGTTTCCATTAGCCATTTGTTTATCTTCCTCTCTCTCTTTGGTCGGATTTGGTCCATAGTCATTGGAGTGGTTCAGGAACACTATGGTCACGATGATAGTAAAGAGCATAAAAGCCACCATGATCCCCTTCTATTCTGATTTCTGTCTATACACTGTGTGGCTTTTCTATCATTCTTCTGCTTAGCCTTTGACATAATGATCACTCCTCATTTTAAAAATTTTGTACATGATTAGCTTTCAAGAGAAACTTCCCTTCTGGATTTATCCCAGTCCTTCCAAATCCCAAGAGTCCTCTCTCACAGTCCCAGTCACGTGTACCCTTAGATCCTGACTCCTCGGTTCTGTTCTCATTCACTAGCTACACTCTCCCTTACTGATCTCATCTACTCCCATGACTTTAGTCACCATCCATCTGCTCATGACTCACAGATTCATGTTTCCAGCTCTCTCTTCCCAGTGCTCTACATCCACATAGCAAATTTCTTAATGTATGTCACTTCTTAGATGTCTCACGTTGCATTCCAAATAGAACTCACTGTCTTTCCCAGAAGCCTTCACTCCAGCACTGTGGGTTCATCTCACTGAATGAACTAACATCTGCCTTTTTTGGCGAGCTGGAACAAAAGCCACCTCCTCATTCTTGCTTCTTAACCTATCTTAACCAGTTTATGTGCTAAATGACTTTTGTTCAAACCCCTTCCCCACATTCCTGCTGTTCATATCTTCCTTTTCTCTCCAAGGAACTATTGTAACTGTTTCTTATTTCGTCTGTGGGCAATGCTGGATGTATTTGGGTCTATGCAGATTGCCCATCAGGGCATATCATACTCCTGCTTGTAGAACTCCAACGATGTCCCAACATTTATAGGATAAAATCCAGAACCTGTAGTCCAGTGTGCATCAGGGTCTGCCTCCAAGATTCTCTTTTAGCCTTCCTTCCTTCTCCATCCACATGCATTGCTCCCTCCACACAGCATCCCTTCCACCTTGTTCATCCCTCCCCACCTTTGCTTTCTCACATTTCTAAACCCATAACTCAGCCTGAATGTCTGCATCTTCAGTGGATCCTTCCTGGAGAAGGATCCCTCAACAAACACATCCCTCCATCCCATAGTAGTTCCTTTACCTAACCATTAACATGCTTGACACAATGTCCTATAGACTGTCTCTCTAACCAGGACTCACTGTGGGTGGCACTCTCTGTCTGCTTGTGTAATGCTTCTTTTCTTAACCTGACATCCATGAATAGGTTTTGGAAGACATCTGGTGAGCTCCATGATATTGCATGTGAAATGATATATTTTGAGGTTATTTCTCTGACAAGATACATTCCGGCCACTCGCTCTTCAGAAGGGTCCTAGATTCAAAAACAGTTGAATAGCTCTACCTTATGGGAAAACTATAACCCAGAAGTTGTGTTTGGAAACCTGGAGCTCAGCCACAGCCTATGTTTCACAAGGGGAATAGGATGGTGTCCTGCTGCTGGCTGTCAGCCCTGTGTGAGGCCAGACCTGAGGGAAGGGCTTGCAGCAGCTTTCCACTGTAGGGAGAGATCGCCAGAAGCAACCTCTTCCCCTTCTCTCTTCCTCCCTCTGTCTTCCTCTTTCATGCTGTGAGCACACATATCAGAATCAATGCAGTTTTGAAACCTGAACACACATAGGCCGGCTCACACACCTAGGAACTCACACACAGAAACATAACATGCATACACATCTGCATGCATACTGATAAATGTACATATACGGGCCATATCCAAGTGAGCATGTGGATCTTGTACAACCTCACTCCTGTGTGCTCCCTGTGTACCCACACGTGTTCACACAGCCATGAGTGAGATAGTCACACGACCTGGCTTCCACCCTCCCTCCCTCCTTGGCTTCAGGCCCACAGAGACAGCCGAGTGGAGCCATCTGTCAGGCTGAGGTTCCTGAACACCACCCTTCCTGCCTGAGCTCAGCCTGTCGGCATGCCAGGCATGCAGCCTCGCTATTCTCTCTGGCTGAATCATGCTGAGTGAGCTGGTCTGGCAAGAGTTTATCAAATCGGAACAGAATTTTGGCAAAACAGATGACTTGTGAGCTTGGCATCTGTGGACTTGGGAGGTGGAGACCAGTGTTGGGGGCAAGAAGAGAAGGAAATTACTTCTTGACGTCCAGAGAGACACTGAAGAACTGAATTCAAGGAGCAGTGTGGCAAAGGGGCTGAGGTGCCAAAAATTAAGTTCCAGCTCTACAGTTAGGAAGTGCTGTGATTTTGAGCATGCTAACTTGTCTCTTTTAGTTTTGATTTCTTCTATAAAACTGACCTAATAAAATCACATGAGTCATAGGTTTGCTAACAAAATCTTATGGAATAATAATTATCAATGAGCTCAGGAGCATAACAAGGACTTAAAAGGTGGTGGCTATTATAACTGGAGAATATGCAGGTTCAACAAGGACATGCCAGCTGGCCCAGCCTGACCATCCCCATTACCCACCAACCCATCCTCACTGGGCAGCAGCTTTGGTACCCTATCACAGTGACTCACCTCCAGCTGAAAACTCTTGTCTTGTGCCAGCCACGTGTCAGCTTCCAAACTACTGTTCCTTCCTCCTGCTCCTCCTGTCCCTTTCACTGTTGTTTAAGAGGAAGTCTCTGAGACTGGAGAGATGGCTCAGTGGCCAAGAGCACTTGCTGCTCTTGCAAAGGGCTTGAGTTCAGTTCCCAGCACCCATGTTAGGCAGCTCAATATTGCGTGTAACTCCAGCTCCAGGGGATCCCACACCTTCTTCTGGCCTCCATGGGTACCTGCATACAATGCATGTGCACACACCTACACAACAGACATACTTATGCCTAATGAAAAATAATAATGATGAAAAAAATATAAAATCTCTCTCAGTAACCTAGCCTAGCTTCATAGTAGAGATCTTCCTGATGCAACTCATCAGTGCTGAGATTTCAGGCATATATCATCACATCTAACTCACATTCACCTCTTTGCTTTCTTTTTTATTGCATTTATTATTTTATTTTATGTGTATGAGTGTATTGCCTGCCTGGATATAAGTGCACCTGTGTCATGCAGTGCCCACGGAGGTCAGAAGAGGGCATCAGATTCCCTGGAACTGGAGTTATGGATGGTTGCTAGCTGTGGTGTGGGTCCTGAGAATCGAACCCAGGTCCTCTGCAAGAGCGGTCTGTTCTCTTAACCGCTGAGCCATCTCTCCAGCCCCTTATCTTTTCTTTTCTAAATGTGTATAAGTGTTTTGCCTAAGTGTATGTAAGTGCACCTATGCATACAATGCCCACAGAGGCCACAAGAGGGTATAGATCCAGTAACTGATTTACAGACAGTTGTTAACCACCACGTGGGTGCTGGGAATCAAACCAGAGTCCCCTGCAAGATCAGCCAGTGCTCTTAACTGCTGATCCATATCTCTAGCCCTCATCATCACCTTTTGATTATAGGAACCACCATTGCCCCACTGACCCCACTCCTCAAGCTGCTGCTGCCACTGGCTGGTCACCTTGCAGACCTCCTACCACCCACATCTGATCCAACACCCTAACAATGACAACAACAAGCAATCCCTGAAACGTGTCCGAAACTTGCAAAACAGTCTAATTTGATCTTCATATCAACAACTTTGTAGGGTAGATACTATTAATATCCCCATTTCATAACTGAAGAAATTGAGGTACCAGAAGAGGAAGTTATAAAGACATATTATTATTTCATGGTCTGTTAGGAGACACTGATGGTTAAACTCACATTATAATGCTGAAGTGCATCCTGAGTTCAGAGATGTTTAAAATATGCAAGCAGGCAGTGAGGAAAGCATACTTCAGAATTCGTGAAGTAATAGTTTTGTCAGAGCCAGGACTTGGGTTCTGGAAATCCATTCTGCCTGTAAAGTCATATGTATTGACCAATTCCATGGAACAGACACAGCTAAGTTCTTGTGCTCCTCCTTATTCTGACCTCACTACCCATCTGAAAGATGCATAATGTCCACTTTGTTCTACTGATGAGGAAGCAAAGGCTCAGAGTAGTTACCTCATTTGTCCAAGGTAATGCCATCGTTAAGTCCTTAACATGAGACTCAAAACCAAGCCCATCTAACACCAGGGTCTCCACCTTTTCGGGGGGTAGTAATTGGTCTCAGATAGGGTCTTATGTAGATCAGGCTGGCCTGAAATCACTGTGTAGCTAATGTTGGCTCAAACTCAGCAATCCTCCTGCCTCAGCTTCCCAAATGCTGGACTTACAGACATAAGCCACCAAACTTAGCTCAGAATCGCCACTCATAACCATCGTGCTGGCCTGTGTCTCTTCATCCAGATGGTTGTTTCCACAGCTTCCCCCAGAGTTCTCTTCAGGCTGGTCCTGGGCTGAGCCACAGATGCCATCCTGGTGATCTCTAAGCCCAAACTCCCTTTTGGCTGTGGGTGGGAGGAGGCAGGCTCAGTGCTGGGCTGCAAGGCAGAACACCAGGGTTATGTTGCTCACTCTGGAGCTGGGTGTAATAGATAGCAGCTCCCTGCAGTCGGGCACTCGCATTGGGCCTCCTTTACCCCATCAGTAACATGAGGAGAATAATCCTATTTTTGGTGCCTGCTAAAATCAGTGGGTTCCCCACCCCCAGATCATTATTAAACTTTGTGGCCCTAGTCCCCAACCAAAGTCCCAGCCTTGATTCCCCAAAGCTCCAAAGAATCCCTGCCTCCCTGCCCTTGCCCCTGCCTTTCCATGGCCCTGGATGACTGGCCGTGAGTGGTCCATTCCAGGCTTGCACGAGTCATATATAGGACATCTCTTCTATGGAAAAAGTGTTGGTTTTTCTCTTTTCCTTTGCTCTGGTGACCCTCCCCTCATCCCTCTTAGTCTGTAAGATTGGTGTGTAATTGATGTCGTCTCAGAAATCTAGAGATAGGCACACGTGACTTAGGCCTTTTCAAACACATCACATGATTAGCTCAGTTGAGGGTAAATCATTTAACCAAACCATTGAGAGATTTGAAAGGTCAGCACCTGTCCTTGGATGCATTTTGATAAATTCCAGTGTTGCTGGTTTTTTAAAAATAAAGAGCAGGAAAAATGGCTCAGTAGGTAAAGGCTTTTGCTGCCAAGTCTGATGACCTGAGTTCAAGCCCCAGAACCCCCATGGTAGAGGAGGGAACCTAATCCTACAGTTGTGCTCTGATCTCCACATGTACACAGTGGCATACATGCTGTGGAACATGTGCCCAAATACATACACACACATGTGCACACACAAAATAAATAAATGTAATAAAGGAATTTTTAATGAGAATATTTCCAGGACTTTAGAAAACATATTTTAATTAATTCTTTGAGAATATCATATTTTGATCATATTCCCCCTCACCCAAACTCCTCCCAGATCCACCCCACCTCCCCACCCATCCAATTTTGTGTTCTTTTTTTTTTACCCCCTATTGAGTCCAATATATGTTTCCCAAATAGTCTTGGGCGTGGAACCTGCCCTGGATTGTAGTCAGCCTACCAGGGAAAACTCCCTTAAAGAAGCCTGACTCTTCCTCTCCCAGCAGCTGTCAGATGCCAATGACTCCTCAGCTAGGGGTAGGGTTTCCTGCCTTCCTCCGGCTCCATGCCGGCATTTTGTCTGGCTTGAACCCGATCTGGTCTCATGCATGCTGTCACCAGCACTGGGGGTTGAGATGTAGAAACGCATTGTCTGGAGACCACTTTCCTTGTAGTCATCTACCACTCTGGCACTGACCGGTCTTCCCACAGCCTCCTCTGAGAAGATCCCTGAGCCTTGGAGGTGAGGTTGGATGATGCAGATGTTACTGGGACTTTTTTTGAAATAGAGTCTTACTAATAGCTCAGGCTGGTGTCTAACTTCCTATGTAGCCCAAGCTGGCCTCCAATACAACACCTTTTTGTTTCAGTCTCTCAAGAGCTGGGATTCCAGGTGTGGATAACCGTACCTAGGGGCTGCTGGAACTTTTGCTGGAACCACTGTAATTAGCTCTACTTTGGTTGTGATTAGATGTAATATGGAGCTGTTGTCAGGGGGGTTCATGTGACAAAGAATCCCTGAAGATGAAGCTACTAAACGCAGGCCATCGGAGGGCTAATCTTGAGAACACCTTGAACCAAAAGGTTCAAGGTGAAAGTCTAGCTAAAAGTCATCTACCCAGGACAAATAAACGTTGCCTCCTAGCCACCTTTGTTTTTCCTTAAACTAGTTTATAGTGAATTTTTATAATGTGTAATAAAAAGATATGTGTACACCCACAGTTTGTTCACAAACTTCAAGAGGATGAGGACATGTCTTTTTTTTTTTAAATGTACTTAGTTTTCAGCTGGAGATGGCTCAGTGGTTAAGAGCACTGGCTGCTTTTCCAGAGGACCAGATTTCGTTCTCAGAACCCCACATGATGACTAACAACTGTCTGTAACTCCAGTTCCAGGGCATCTGATGCCCTCTTCTGGCTTCTGAGGGCATTCTGTGCACATGGTATGCTTACCTATATGCAGGCAAAACAGTCATATGCATAAAAATAAATAATTAAGAATTTAAAATTATTTAGTTTTATTTAAATCTATTTATTATATTTTAAAATATTTAGTTTCATTTATTTAGAAATAAATGAATACATTTTTAAAATATATGGTTTTATTTATGTGCATGTTTTGCCTGTGTATATGTAAATGCACCCATGTCACGCAGTGTCCGTGGAGGCCAAAAGAGGGCATCATATCCCCTGAAACTGGAGTTATGGCAGCCAGACAGTGGTTAGCTGCCGTGTGGATGCTGAAAACCAAACCTGTATCCTCTGGAAAAGCAGTCAGTGCTCTTTACCACTGAGCCATCTCCCAGCCCCTGGGGACTTAGTCTTTTTAATTTTATATCTCTACACGGCCATTGCTCTGTGCCTAGAATGGTCCTCAGGGAGATGTGGTGATTGGCAGATATATGTGGACTTCATTTGCTCCCATGTACTCTGATTCTAGTGTCCCACGGATGATGAACTAAGCTAAGCATTAGAAGCATAGGAATGGTCAGGAGAGTCTTTGCTCCAAGAGTTCTGAGCTTTGTAAGAGGGAGGTATGAAACAAACACGTTATTGTATTACCTCATCTAAAACAGAAATCTGAAAAAAATTGTTGTAGGGTGCCAGAGTTCAAGGACTGGGGAGACAGAGGAGCTGACCTAGGTGTTGAGTTCTTAGAGCAGACACGATTCCTAGGCAGCAAAGTGGGTGTGGGGAATAGGTGCCCAGGGACAAGAGAGCAAGACTGCGTGACTGTGAGACAGCAAGAAGACTGGCACAGTGGCACCCCCCACGCCACCGTACTATCGTTCTTTTCCTTTTTTAACACCTTTTAATTTTTAAGGATTCATTAATTTTTATTGTATGTGTGTGAGTGTTGTGCCTGCATAAAGTGCACCACATGTGCATGATGCCACAAGGCCAGAAGAGGTGTCAAATCTCCGGGAACTGGAGTTACAGATGGCTGCTAACTTCCACGTGGGTGCTGGGAACCAAAGCCAGGTCCTTTGCAAGACCAGTCAGTGCTCTTAATTGGTGAGCTATCTTTCCAGCCCACTACAGTCCCTTTCTTTTCTTTTTTTTTTTTTTTTTTTTTTTTTTTTGTCTTTTTGAGACAGGGTCTCCCCTCTAGCACCAGCTGGCCTGAAACTCACTATGTAGACCAGGCTGGCCTTCAACTCACAGAGATCCACCCGTCTGCCTCCAGATTACTGGGACGTGTGTGACACCATGCCCAGCTGCTACTGACCCTTTCATAATAAATCTCAACTTTGCTTCATGAAATGAGAATACACATGGAACTTTTTTCTTTTATGTATCTTTTATGTATGTGGGAGGTTTAGGAGACAGGGTCCCACATAGCCTAGGCTGGCTTCAAACTCTCTGTGTAACCAAGGATGACCTAGAAATCTTGATCTTCCTACCTATGACTCCTGAAGGTTGGGATTTCAGACATGTGCCATTGCCATCAAACCTGGCCTACAGGGACTTTTTTGGAAATAAGATCATACTACATAGTTCAGGCTGGTCTTGAACTTGCTATGTTGGGAGGTAGAGATAAGAGGAGAAGAAATTCAAAGCCAGCCTTATCTGTGTGTTCAAGGCTAGTCTGAGTTTCATGAGACCCTATCTCAAAAATCAAGCTAGACCTGCCTGCTAATGTAATCCCAGCTACTCTGGAGACTAAAGCAGGAAGATCATAAATTCAGGGCCTGCCTGGCAACTTAGTGAGACCCTATCTCAAAAAAAAAAAAAAAATACAAAAAAAGGCAGTGGACGAGTTTCAGTAGTAGGATGCTTGTTTAACATGCACGAGGCCCTGGATGCCCACTACTGCAAACCCCACAAGCACACCAAGAAATTAGTCTAGTATCACCTTCTCCTCTTCTTCTTCTGACTTTCTCCCATGCTCTTCCTCCTGCTTCACATAGTGATGGAGACATCATTCTGTTAAGGAGTCCAGGCTCTGCACTCCAGAAGATTTGGTTCTGCCATTTACTACCCATAAGACCTGGAGTAAAATCACTTAAGTCTTATACATCAGGACAATAGCTGTATTTGCTTCAGAAGATTGTAAAAAGCAATGAAAGAAGTTAGTTTTCAAGAATGTGCCTGGCATGAGGTCATTCTCGAGAAATGCTAGCTGCTAAAACTTTATTGTCACAGTTAAGATCCTTTAACCACCACGGGACAGAAAACCTAACTGGAACTGCACAAACAGTAAAGAGCTTGTTTGTGGCACATAATGGGACGTCTTGAAGTGAAACAACTTCAAGCATGGAATAGTCAGGGCTCTGACTCCATCTCTCTGCAGTTCCCCCACTCTGCCCTCTTCTTTGTATTGACTCCGTCTGCAGGCTAGCTCCCTGCATTGTGGAGAGATGGCTGTGCCACCATGTCCTGAGCAACTGTGACAACATGCTTCCTTGTTTCCCCAAACAGAAGTATAAATCCCTCCTTTCAATCTTCTAAACCCAGATTGCGTTATATGCTGCTGTTGGATCAGTAGCAGAAGCCAGGGGGCTCCTGTGTGACTGGTGTCCGCCTGGCTTGCTCAGTCTGTCACTGGTGAGTAAGGTTGGGCTTCCTTGATTGGTGTTAAGGGAATGAGATCTAACTGGGATCAAGCTTTTACCTGATTACTGACTGCATCCTGGCCTGTGGGAGAATGAACAGCCATCAACATCCTCTGCTGTGATACATGTGTGTGTGTGTGTGTGTGTGTGTGTGTGTGTGTGTGTGTGTGTGTGTATTGGTTTATAAAAGACTCTCAGGGCTTTGGCTTAAATATCTCCTTACCAATGAGGTCTTCCTTGGCTGTGTGACAAGTTACAGGAAAACAACCCACAAGTCCCCACCTCTCGTCTCATCCTTCTACTCTACACTGCCTTGCTCTCTTGAGAGTTCTGCATTCATCTTAACTAAAGTACTTGTCACCACCCAACATGGCATCTACTGTTGTGTCTCTTTCCCAGACAGTAGAAACTCCCCGAGGGCAGAGACCTTGTTCAATGCTGTGTTTCTAGTACCTGAAAGAGGCCTGGCCCACATAGGAAACATTCAATTTCAATAACAGTTTGTTGAATGAACACGTGATTCTGATTCCAAGGATCGTCTCGCACACAGACTGTGCCCTGCTCTGCTGGAATACCCAGCCTTTCAGAGCTTGCCTTTCTCTGCTCTCAGTCTATTTGCCTCCCATCCGTCTCCCCATCTTTCTAACATTTATCTATCTGCAGAGTAAGCTGATACTTGTCATTTTGTTTTTATCCTACATAATGTTAACTATAAATCTCTTTCCATGCTGATTTCCTCTTCTTTTCTACATGCAAAATATTAACTCTGGGGCTGGAGAGATGGCTCAGTGGTTAAGAGCATGTACTACTCTTGCAGAGGACCTCAGTTAGGTTCCCAGCACCCATGTTGGGCAGCTCACAACTGCTTATAACTCCAGCTTCAAGGGGATCCAACACCTCTGGCCTCCATGGGCACCTGCACTCACATGCACATACCCCCCTCCACAAACACATATTCACACACATAATTAGAAATAATAAAACAAACATTTCAAAAATATTAAATCTAGCCAGGCATAGTAGTATAGGCCTTTAATCCCAGCACTTGGGAGGCAGAGGCAGGTGGAGCTCTGTGAGTTCAAGGCTTGCTAGTCTACATAGTGAGTTCTAGGCCAGCCTGGGCTACAGGGAGACTCTGCCTCAAAAAGACCAAAAAAAAATCTTTGTATTCAAATAAAATGAGAAATATTTCTTACATCGTACAAAGATGTAGGACAGTATCTTTAAGACATGGCATCTTGTTTCTTGAGAATTGCATTGGTGTTTGTGTCCTGTATCTGAGAAGTGCATATGGAATGTTTCCAAGCCTGCATTCCATGGCTTCCTGAATTTGTATCGTCCCAAAAGTCTTCTTTGGTATGTATATAATATTTTTTAAAGGAAAAAACCCTCTACTTCCTCCCATACCACTCCACCCTGAAATCCATCTGCCTTTAGTGAAGGACCTGGGATAGGGCATTCATTATGAGGATGATGTTTACTGATTCTAGGAATGGACCAAAGAATGGTAAGTGCCTGAGGGGTAGCCTGCGGCTTAGCGTGCTGCATACCCTGGGGTAGCCTCGCGGCTTAGCATGCTGCATACCCTGGGGTAGCCTCGCAGCTTAGCATGCTGCATACCCTGGGTTCAGTCCCTAATTGTATCAGTTATTTTTCTCTTGCTGTGATAAGTGCTATAACCAGGGTAACTTATAAAAGGAAGAGTTTATTTGGCTTAGTTCCAGAGGGATGAGTCCATCATGGTAGGTGAGGCATGGCTAGAGGCAGCCAGAGAAGAAAGTGAAACACTCACTGCTCCAAGCACGTGCAGGAAGCAGAAAGAGAGAGATACTGGGGGTGGGAAAGAGACTGTGAACTTTAAAAGCCCACCCCCAGTGACATGCTTCTTCCAGGAGGCTACACTTCCTAAACTTCCACAAAGAGTGCCACCAACTGACCAAGTATTCACATCCTAGGAGCCTGTGGGGGACCTTCCACCCAAACCCCACTGCAATAATAATGATAAAAACAGCAGCAGACGTGTTTGCCCAGCACTTTATTGTGAACCATTACCACTGTTCTTATCTTCATTATAAAACAAATACAGACTTAGTAGTGTTGACTGCTCTGAGTGAAAAATGGGCCTCTCTGTCTTCTCTGCTCGTGTTTCCGCACCTAGACACCTCAGGCAACTGCTACGAGTGGAACTTACCCCTTCTCTGCGTACATGGCATGACCAGTGTCAGTCGCCCTGGAAGGAAGCAGTATCCAGGCAGGATTTCTGTTTCAAGCTTCCCCTTTCTCCAGGTGTGGCCATGTATATAGTTTGGCCAGTGGAATATCAGCAGAAACATGTATTATTTCTGGGCCAACGCTTTCAGGAAACGAGCATGACTTGTCCTCACCCTCTTTCTCCTTCAGCTTGTTGATGCCCTGGGGCAGGGGGGAGCGTAGAGCCAGAGGAGGGAAAGACTTTGGGTCTCTGAATCACTGAGGGGGAAAAAGCCAGTTGCTTGGGGCTGGAGAGATGACTCCAGTGTTAAGAGCACTGGCTATTCTTGCAGAGAGCGTGGGTTCAGTTCCCAGAACCCACATGGTAGCTCATAACCCGTGATAACTCCAGTTCTAGGACAGCCAACGTTCTCTTCTGGCCCCCAAGGACACCAGGGACATGTTCATACACATAAAATGAAATCAATCTTTAAAAATTTAAAGATTTAAAGAGTGAAAGCAGAGTTCCATACTTGCTAATCTGTGGTTAATAGAGCTCCTGAATAAAATCTAAAAAAAATTTTTTTTAATTTTACGAAGTGCCAGTTGTCAAACAATTTGGACTCAATATGAGAGAGAGAAAAAACTAATTATGCTGGAATCTTCATATATTTGGGGATTATTTGTTACAACAGCTAGCATAATTAATACAACATATAAAAAAACACATCATGGGACTGGCTAGGTAAAGGTGTCTGCCATCTGACAGGTAAGCCTAATGAGCTGAGTTCAATCCCAGAACCTACATATAGGTGGCAGAAGAGAACTGACTCTACAAAGCTGTCCTCTGACCTCCAGACACATGCTGTACCACTCCCAGCCCCATCCCGCCCCACATACATACACATAATACATACACATACACAATAATAATATTTTAAATACATACTATATTCACCCACACTCTCAAAAAAAGAGAGAGCTACCATGTGACACAATTACGGTTTCATAGGCTGAGAGGTTATCTCAGAAATAACAGCAGAGATAGAAGCACCCCATTCCAGGCATTAAGCTGGCCTCCACCCACCTCTTTGATGGGGGAACATGTAAGAAGATGTTATTTGTTAGGGATCTCCAATGACTCAGACCAGCTGCATTCCCCTCTGAGGTGGGGTAACCCAGGTAGGCTCTGCCCACCCAGTAGTCTGTGGCTTCCTGCCTTTTTCAATTCAAGGGTTTTTCAGACAAGGAGGAGCCCAAAAAATGCTTGTGCTTCCCAGAAGACATACCTTGGTCTGACAAGCACAGGCCACAAAGCTGCCTAAGAACAGCAGCAGAAACTGGAAGAGTCCAGAGCTCAAAGCCTCCTTCACCAGCCCAACATCAACATCCTGCTGAGGCCTCAGAGTTTGCAAACACTGAGTAAATGTCCCCAGGGGGACTCTGTCCTCCAGGTCCCAAAGGCCACCAGACAGCAAGCATCAGAAGGCCAGATGTCTCAGCTCTCACAGGCTTCCAGGAACGCCCAGCAATTCTAAGAAGCCCCCGTTTCCTGCCTCACACCCACAGCCTGGTCCTTGGTAGGGGTAAGCAGGAGGCTTGCACCCTCCACCCACCCAACCCCCACCAGACCCTGGGGAGGCCTGCAGGTGCACAGTTGCTCCTAGAAGCAGTATGGGTAGTCTGTTGCGGGGAAAAAGACCCCTCAGTAAACCCAGACTCTGGGATCCTCCACCTTCTGAGGAAACTTCTGTATTCATTCTTAACCCGTCACCCTTTGGTCCCTTCCAAGCTAAAGACAGGCCCAGGGCTGAGCCAAAGCAACTGATAACTCAAAAGGCATGTCAACTACAGTTGTGAAATTTAACAAATCAATGTTTCCCAGAGTGAGTCATGTAGCACAGTATGTAATGTGATTTAAAGTTTCCACACAAACACCAACATTAAATTATTACTCCCTTTTGATATCTTTTCATAATATAAAAAATAGTATCTCCATTCAGTACTATCTGGTTTGGTTTTCAGTACTCTCTTGATACATATAAGACTCATCAGAGAAGGGAAAGAGAGAATAAATAGTATTTGAAATAAAAATGTGTTCATAAACGTTCTCTATTGTAATATAATTTTTAGAAGACATCCCTCACAAAAGCAACACAATTATGTACATCTAGAAAGAAATTAGAAACAAAAGATATATGCTTTATATTTATCAAGAAAATAGTAGCATTTTAATAAAAAGTATCAAATTGAAACCCAAAGAAATGAAGAGATACAGCGTGTGTTGAAAGAAGACAGTATTATAAAAGAGTCAGCCAAGTGTGAGGGCACACAGCTATAAATCCCAGCACCGGGACAGCAGAGGCAGAAAGACAGCAAGTTGGAGGCTATCACAGGTTACATAGCCAGGTAGACAGGGAAGGAAAGGAAGGGAGAAGAAGATAGATAAGTAGATAGATAGATGGATGGATAGATAGATAGATGTATCAGGATTTTGTTTTGTTTTGAAACAGGCTCTTTCTGGGTAACCCAGGCTGGCCTGAAATTCACTTTGGAGCCTCTGCTAGCTTTGAACTCTTGGAATCCTCATGCCTCACCCTCTCATGTGCTGTGATAACAGGCATGTGCCATTATGCTTGACTAAAAATTATGTTGCAATTCACATTATGTTATTATAGATTATTTCTCACAGATTTCTGTAGAAATGTAATGTACTGACAATCGATATTCTGACAGGGGGTATGCTGGGTAATTTTCAGATGATTATACCTCTTATTTGGAAGAGGACAGAAGCTGCTGTTCCACACAGGGTGTTCAGGAAGGTCCCTTTTGAGGACTGACATGTGAGGGGTGACACATTCCAGCAGGTTGAGCCAAGGCTCTGAGGTAGCAGCTTGCTAGGAATGCTCTAAGAATACACAGAGGTCAGTGTGGCTGAGGCGGACTAAACGGGTGGCAAAAATGAGGTCAGAGAAGTATCCAGGGCCTGTCTGCATAGGAATAATACAGATTCATTCGGAGGAGAGAAATCATGGGAGTTATTTAAGTACTGTGTGATTTTGAGACAGGGTCTCCCTGTAGCCCCAGGGGGCCTCCATCTCACAGAGGTCTGCCCCCCTCTGCCTCCTGAGTGCTGGGACTGAAAGAGTGTACCACTACATGTCATCCAGACCCAAACTGATTTAAACATTTAAAGATGTTGAAGGGCTCTTACCACTCCACACTCCTGCTGGGGATCGAACCCGTAGCCTGTGTGTGCAAGGCAGGTGCTCTGCCACCAGCGCATACTCCAATTCCTCATGTAAAGAGTTGAAAAGGTTCAGAAATGTCCGGTAATACTTGCAGGTGGCACAGAAATGCAGTAAACATAATGGATGGGCACATAAGTGACTGAAATTTGGGAAATTCTGAATTAAATAATTCCTTGGGTCACAGATATGGGTCGTTTTAATTCAGCTGAGCCCAAACCAAACAGGAAAGGAATATTAGCCCTCAAAGCCCAAGCTGACAACCTTGCAATAATGATAAGTCTTCCCCTTGCTCTGGCTTGTGGCTGATATCTCAGAGAATTCTCCCATGGCTGGGCCTCCAGGCACAGCCTGCAGGATAGTAGGTCCAAAGGGCAGCTACTCCAAATGGCTCCTGGAAAACATCACTGGCGCCTGCCTGTAATCCCAGTAGATGGGAGGTGGGAGGCTAAGGGTTTAAAAGACCAGCCTGGGCTACAGAGCAAGTTCCTCCCGGAGGAGGAGGAGGAGGAGGAGGAGGAGGAGGAGGAGGAGGGGGAGGAGGAGGGGGAGGGGGAGGGGGAGGGGGAGGGGGAGGGGGAGGGGGAGGGGGAGGGGGAGGGGGAGGGGGAGGGGGAGGGGGAGGGGGAGGGGGAGGGGGAGGGGGAGGGGGAGGGGGAGGAGGAGGAGGAGGGGGAGGGGGAGGAGGAGGAGGAGGAGGAGGGGGAGGAGGGGGAGGAGGGGGAGGAGGAGGAGGAAAGAAAAACAGAAGGCTAGAATTAAAAGGGACCCTCATGCCTCAGAGAGTCATAAG
This sequence comes from Eospalax fontanierii, assembly GCA_035773235.1. NCBI lineage: Eukaryota > Metazoa > Chordata > Mammalia > Rodentia > Spalacidae > Eospalax > Eospalax fontanierii. The sequence goes on along the minus strand of CM069524.1, from coordinate 179,238,483 downwards.
AATTATAAATTACAGTAAAAGTGGCACATCCCTTTGGGAAATCATTCCTTTAGGTCAAAAGCTGTTCCTATCTCTGACGTTTTCCAGTTCAGCAAATGGGCATTGCCATTATTCATTAAGTTTCATTAAGCACACATTAAGCACGACCCCCAATACTGGACTCTGTGATAAGCAAAACCAACATAGGCTCTGCTCTCACAGAGCTTATAGTCTACCACGGAAAGAGACTATGAACAGAAAAGATGTGACGAGATGCTCAGTGCCATGCAAGAAGCAACTCAGTATGCATCAGAGCCAGGGCTACCACGCTAATAAGCAGGGGGGTGAACCTGGCTTGCTGCTCTCTTCAGGAAACACAGCCTTGCTTGTTTGTGGATATGCAGCCTATGCTTGGCTCCACACTATAAGGACAAGCTTGCAGCATTGTGAAAGAGACCTGTGGCCTCCAAAATCCAAAGTATTTACTGTTTGTCTGTTTTACAGAGTTAGTGTGGCTAGCTCTGTCACAGAGGAAAGTGAGGAACCTTTCTCCCAGCAAAGTCAAGTAGAGCTTTTGAAATACAAGCAGTAAGCCAGGCATGGCATGCCACATCTTTACTCCCAGTACTCAGATGGCAGAGGCTGGTGGACCTCCGTGAGCTACAGGCCAGTCTGGTTCCAGGCCAGCCAGGGATACATAGTAAGATCCCATCTCAAAGAAAAAAGAAAAGGAAAAAAAAATAATAACAATGTTTTGTATCTGTGCTTACAGTCATGATGGGTTTTGTACATTTGAAATGTGGCTAGTCACTGAGGAACTGGAATTTTATTTAATTGAAATTGTATTAAATACAAATTTAAGTTACCACACTTGGCTCTTGTCTATGTGATGGACAGGCCTGTGTGATCACTCGAGAGTGACTGTCAGAAGTCTTCTCTGAATCTTTTCTTCCCTACCCTTCTGAATGTCTCTGTGTGTCTGTGTGAATGTTTGACGTTGGGGATTAAACCCAGGTCCCCTCACAGGTCAGGCAAAGGCCTTATCATTGAGCTATGCCCCTCTAAATATTGTTTGAGGTTCTATTAAGCCAATAGAAACTCAAGCTAAACTTCATGCTCATGATAATTGCAACCATGTAAAAATGAATATAAAGATATACAGGAATCTATATTCCTTAATATTCATGAGGAACTGGTTCTAGAACACCTAAAATCTTAGAAAACTTATGGCCTTTATACAAAAATTGCTTCATATTTGCATATGACCAACACACATTCTCCCATTCTTAAGCCATCTCTGGAGCACTTACTATACCGAGGACAGTGTCAATACCATGCACATGGTAATTATGTTGTATTGTTTGTGGAATGGTGTTCAGTGCAGACAGGATTCACAATCTATGACCTGTGCCTACAGAGGGAAGGTTGGTGCCTAAAAAGTATTACTATTGTTAATTGTTATTTCACTGAATAAGAAAGCATGATGGGTGATTTTTGACTCCTCTTTCAACTTTTTCATTACTATAAAGTGTTTGGCCTGCATATATGTAAGCTCACCGCTGTATTTGGTGTCCACAGAGGCCAGAAGAGGGGGTCACATCACCCGGAATGGGAGTTTCAGACTGTTGTTAGCCACCATGTGGATGCTGAGAACTGAACCTGGTCCTCTGCAAAAACAATCAGTGTTCTTAACTGCTCAGCCATTTCTCCAGCCCCAATTTGATTGATTTTTGAGGCAAGGTCTAGTTCTATAGCTCTAGTTGTTCTGGAACTTGCTACTGTTGACCAGACTTGCCTCAAACTTGCAGTCATCCTCCTGCCTCTGTCTCCTGAGTGCTGTGCTGTGTTACAGCTGTGTACCACCACACATGGTTGATCCATGATCTTAAATCGACTCTTTGTGCTAGAAGTTCCCAGGTAGCGATGGATGCTTGATTGGGACAAACTCATCATTTTCCCTCCAGCCCCTGCAGACTCACTCCTATCCCTCAGTTTAGAAACCCTTGAGCAATGAAGGGATGGATAAGGCCACCCACACATGGGTCACAAAGCCACAGAAACAAGGTGGAAGCGTGCTGCAGAGGCTACTGGAGAAGTTCTGATTTTCTGCTCTGGGCCTTGCTTATTAATTCAGAGATGATGTGATTGGAGCCCAAGGGGATACTTTTGCAATTCTACCCCTGACAGCACTGGCTTGGGTTCTGACGCTTGGGCCACCTCTGACTCAGAGCGCAGTTAAATGATTAAATCTGCTGCCTCCTGGCTTGGCAGGATGGTGATGGGTGTTGGCTGGGAAGGCCCTGGAATCTCCTAGGCAGGCAGAGAGTGCTTCACACCGTCATATGGCAGGGGAGGGGAACCTGGAAAATTTCCTTTCACAGCATGCCTTCTCCAACTGCTCTGGATGCCAGAGAAGCCTGCGCCTCTCCCTACCTGGAGGTGGCTGTCTCAATCAAGAGCTACTTCCCAGATTACCCAAGACCATCCTCGAAGCTGGTGTCAGTCCCATGGGCTTATGGAAGACTGAATTTCACATCTTTCTTCCTATTCTATGTAGAAAGGGAAATAACAGGGAATAATGGGATCCCAGGAGCGTGTGTGTGTGTGTGTGTGTGTGTGTGTGCATGTATTCCAGGGTGCACAAGCATATTCATGGGCAGACAACCTCATGTGACATTCCTCAGGCACCACCCACCTTTACTGCTTTTGGTTCTCAATTTATTATTTACAATTTGGACACTCTTCATTGGCCTGGGGATCGCCAAAGATGCTGGGCTTGCTGGTCAGCAAACCCCAGGGATTTACCCAGCTCCTTCTGTCTAGCACTGGGATTATAAATACCTCCCACCACACTCAGTCTTTTTATGTGAGTTCTGGCGATCAAACTCAGATTCTCATGCTTACATGGCAAGCATTTTACTGAGTTATCGCACCAGTTCTTGGGGCCGTTCTTCAAGATACTTTGCCACTGTGTGCCAGAAATTTGCCTTGAAATCTCTACAAATCGCAGTCTCTACAAGGTCAATGATATTCTGTAGAATAGTGGCGAGTGCAGAGGACACCGTATTCAGTAGTGGCCTTTCCTGCCATCACACTCTCTCATGGGTCACTAAACACCATGTTGTAGGGTGACAGCTTGCAAACCCAGAGCTTCTGATTTAGTAGGTCTGGGGTAGACCCTAAGAGGACATTAAACTGCTGGCCTGAGGACCAAATGGTGAGAACCAGCAGTGTAGAGCATGTGAGGAAGGGGGTCTTAAAGGTCGTCCAGTGCCCTCTGACACTCAGAATCCTTTCTAACAGATTTGAAACCCAGGGAAAATGAGTCACAAGGTCACAGAGTGGTGGCATGTTTTCTTATCCAGCCTTTTCCCCTCCATCATCTTGTTAGCCCCTAGATAATGCTACGAATGAAATACTCTATTCAGCATCTTCCTCAGACTCTCAGGAGAGTTTGTGGAAAGATGAGGCTGGTCTGGGCTTCCTGGAGGCAGAAAAACCTACAAGCCTCTAGAAACAGGGGATTTCTTCCACAAACTCGGGCTCTGCCAGTGCAGGGACAGAGGAGAGGGACTCGGCAAGGAAGCAAATCTGTTTCCTGGTCCGGCTCTACCCCTCACCTCCTCCCTCTACTGACTTGAGCAGTGAGGTCCCAAACCTTGTATACCATTTGAGAATTCTGAGTCTTCAACTAAATGCCCCGAAGCACGAGCTTTGTCTGCTGCTCAAGCATGGGCCTCAAGAGTACTTGGTTTTAGCTTGTCAGAAATGCTGAAAGTTCAAGTCCAGGACAAGTGATTTTTAAAAAAATATTTTATTTTTTAATTGTGTGTGTGTGTGTGTGTGTGTGTGTGTGTGTGTGTATGCACACACAAGGGTGCAGGTACCCTCAGAGGCCAGAGGCATCAGAATCCCTGTAGCTAGAATTAAAAGCAATCGAGAGCTGCCCAAAGTGGGAGCTGGGAATAAACTCTGACCTCTGGACAGCAGTCCCCGCTCTTAACCACTGAGCCGCCCCACCAGGCCTGGCAAACAACATTTTCTAATAGACGCAACAAAGCTGGATTCTTCCTCCACTTCCACTCACAGGCCATTCATTTGTGAATTTAGTCACAAGGCCGCTTCAAGCCATTTGCCTATAGCCTACTGTCAGATGAATTTAAGGGACAATTGGCAGTTCTGTCATGGTGGTCTTATGACAATAAATGACCGTTACTCAGGGATTTAAATTCAACCCAAACTAATAAGCCTGAACCACTAACTCTCACCAGTTCATTACAAAAAAAACAAAAAGGAAAATTTCTTTTCTTACTTTTTTTTTTGAGGTGTAGTCTTGCTCTGTAGCCCAGGGTGGCCTGGAACTTGCTGTGCAGTCCAGGCTGATTCTACTACCTCTGCCCAGCTGGGATTATAGGTATACATTGGACTCAAAAGGGAATTTTATTCATGGATTCTCCCAGCTAGTCCTGAGAAAGTTTGGGGCCATTGCTCATGTGTGTTTAAAAAGAAAAAGTTCTTGTTGTGTGGAGACTGAGATAGAAGGATTACAAGTTTGAGGCTAGCCTGGACTATACTTCAAGACCTTGTCTCAAAGCAAAAGAAAGCAGAATAGACGGGTCCCTTCTCACTGTGGCAATATGTCAAAATTACAAGTGCCCTTTGACCCAGCAAGTGACTTCATCTGATACTTTAAAAATGAGGAAGCTGGGGCTGGAGGCAGAAGGGACGAGGAGGAAAATGAGTGAATGGAAACAGGAAGAAGGGAATGAGATGGAAGGAAATGAAAGGGGGGGGAAGGAGGGAGGGGGGAGGGAGGGATGGAGGGAAGAGGCATTCCTCACCAAGCAGCCCCACAGCTGGCTCAGCTTCAAGGACCCCACCCCCAGGCTGTTTCTGCCCAGGCCTGTCTAAAGGTGGGGACTGCTGCTGACAGTTTGGCCAGCATGTAGAGAGTACTGCTGTCTTCTGGGTTCCATGGCCCGAGGGTAAGACAGAACCTTGCCTTCAGCCTCCCTTACCCCAGCAGAGACCAGCTCACAGCGTATGGAGAAGTGAGCACCCATGACTCAGAAAGAAGGAGAACTTCAGTTGACAGCTACCAATGACTGCTCAGACTCTGAGGCTCCTTCCTAGAAGCCCATGCTGGTCTGTCCTCCTCCTGTCTTCCACCCTGTCACAAGTCCACAGTCACCCCTGTCAGGAACGCTCTAGAAGTGCCTGGTCTGCATGACACCCTGTCTCAAAAAAAAACTCAAAGACATGCTCTAAGCCACATTTGGTCTGCTTCTTTTCTTAGGGAGGTCTCAAAAATCCTGGGAACCAGTCATATTACATAAAGAAACAACAGCAGTCAGATATCAGACAAACTTGTGGAGAAAGGAGCAACAGAGGTACCAAGAGCTTGGGATGAGGTCATCACAGCTACTGAGCGTTATATAGCGCTCCAAGGCTGCCAGAAAGGGCATTATGGATTGTGCTTAGTGAGAGGATGTTTGTCCACAGATACAGACATGCAATTCAAGAAGAAACTCATCATCGATGCCTCTGTGAAGGGTACTGAGCAAGAACACAAACAGTGTCTTCAATGGGTGAAACAAATGACTCAAGGTCAAAGCCATGCCCGGGGGCAGATCCCAGAACTCTCCAGGGAGAGTGAGTTACAAGAAAAAAAGAGAAAAAACGCTTTCAGGAAGATGTCAGCCTTAGGATGGGAGGGAGGGGCAGTAAGGACAACTTGAAACTTGATGTCTCTTTTAGAATTGCTGGCTGTCCCAGGCCAGGAAATTCAACAGCAGTGTGCTGTGAGGAGTGGTAGGTGTGGGAACCACCGGGGATACTGTGCCCTGCTTCCAGCTTTCATTTGAACAGAATTGGGAATTTTTTTGCCTATCCATTTCTCCCTCACATAGCCAAGGGTATCAGGAGAAGCAGCCACTCCCACTCCCCCACCTCCAATGGGGAACCGAGCCATCAGCTCTAAAGCTAGCCTGGTCCTCTTGACTATGATTCATGAAGATGCAGATGACTCAGTTCTGGCCACTGAATGTAGACTTCTTCAGGAATATTCTGAAAGGTTCTTTGTCTCATAGAAAGAGCCAAGAAAAGCTGAGTGTGTTAGTGAACATTTGGAATTCCAATACTTGGAAGGTACAAGCAGGAGATCAGGAGTTCAAGACCAACCTCAGCTACATAACAAGTTTGAGGCCAGTCTGAGAATGAGACCATGTGATTCTCACAAAAAGAAAGGGTGGGACAGGCCAGAAGATTTACTTTGATTTTCTTCTGGCTTTTACGTGATACCTGACTCTTCCAGGTCTCTTGCTACTTGAGGGCAATGTCAACACCGACTGGGACATACTCAGCTGGAAAGAACCTGGATTCTGATGATATGGTCAAGTCCTTGAATCAAGCAACCTGGGAAGCAACTCTACCTCTCAACTTCCTCTTATGCACAGTACCATGTTCTCCTTAAAGCAAATAGCAACTGGGGGTGCTGCCCTTGCAACTGAAAGCCCACGTTGTACAAACATTGATTAGAATCTAAACACTTACGAGGTGGAGAGGGAAGTGGTTTTAAATGCTAAGACATCGCTATCCCACAGAGCTCATCTATGCCAGTAACAGAAGGCTGCCCATTAAACAACCGGTCTCACAATTAAATATTAAATTGCAACAGGATAAAGTGCTACGGGGATGGAAGTGCACAGGAGAGGATCTGGTCTCGGCTGGAGTGCCAGATTCTTTTCTCAGTCTCTTAGCTGGGCTTTTAGCTTTCAACTGTGCTTCTTTTAAGACCATTTCAAAAAAGATGGCTTTACGTTTATTTATTTATGTAGAGATCAGAGGAAAACTTGTAGAAGTAAGTTTTCTCCTTCCACCATGTGGGTCCCAGGGATGGAACACAGGTTGTCATCAGGCTTGACTGCAAGTGCTTTACACACTGAGCCATCTCATGTACCCAAGAAGATAGTTTTTAATCATTTCCAAGATGTGTTCATTGGTTAGGGCTTGTGTCATGCATTTAATGCTAAATACATGCTTTCAATGGAAGACCAATCGGCAGCAGAGCTGTTACGTGTCTGTGCAAATTGTGAACCTGAATTACATTCCTTTCTGCACACGAGTCTAACCTGAGGAACAGATTCCACTTTTCGAAATGCCAAAGAAACCCTGAGAATGGAGGTAACTTGAAGGGCTAGCAGTACAGTTTGAGGCCCTGACTTATGTAATCAGCTTAATACTACAGAGCAAGTGTTCCGCAGCCATCAGTGACAGCATAGCAAATCAAGTTCTCTCCTCACTCAGACATCAGCCCATTCCATGTCGATGGCACACACTCCATCCTCAGTGACATAGCGAGAGACCTGGAATGGAGGAAGCAACTGTACGACAGGTATGTCTGGCGCCTCTGACTTTAGCCACCACTCAAACACACCTGAACCCGGCGCACGCCTCAAGAATGGGACTCATATATCTCCTTTTCGCCCTGGAGCTTCTTGACTGTATTAAAGCTACTTGGCTCATGTACAAGGGAAAATACATTGGAAATGGGGAATGAATTAATGGCACTGCTGCAGTAAGCAGGATGATAGGAAGAATAGATATAAAATCTTCACTTATGTATTTTACACATTGGTTGCTGGAGATTGAACCCAGGACCTTATGCACGCAGAGCCTATACTCTACCACTGAACTACATTCCAACCCTCCCCTAAGCTTTCCGCTAAGAAGCCCAAGGAGGCCTCAAATTCCTGGGCTTAAGCTATCCTGTCCCAGTCTCCTGAATAGCTGGGTCCACAGGGATGCGACAGGACACCGGTCTCAGGAAAACCATTTTGTGGTATTCTTTGCAGCACAGCAAATACCGCGTCTTTGATCGCCTTTTCCTTTTTAGACTCACATCACTCCTTCAGTTCTGTTTCCTGAGATCATCTGAAAACCACCCACGCCAGGATTTCTGTCTCACGCTTTACTTTCAAGTGAAACCCATCTAGGGCAGGAGACCCTGGCAGAGGGGGCCACTGACAAGAAGCAAATTACTCATCTACATTACAGCCCTCCTCCCAAGGCTTGGGGAACATCTGGGAAGAGGGGGGTGGAAAGATTGTAAGAGCCAGAGGTTGGAGAGAACCAGAATGAAGCAATGTCTTCTGGGTGTGAAGGACCGCGTTTGTGGCTCTCTGCACAGGTCAGGACAGTTAGCATTCTAGCATGGAGGGGAAAAGGCTCATTATCCCCGTCTGAAGAGCTACCGGTGACAGATGATGGCTTCTGTGGAAGGGACAGTCAGGTTTTTCAAGGGTGTGGCCCCTGGCAGGTCAACCATCCAGTGCATGGCCCTGCACCCAGGAGTATGGGCAGCTCAGATTGGACTCCATGGGTTATGAAAGAAAAAAAAAGAAGACATGAAATTTGGAGGGGGAAGGGGACAAAGGTGGATCTAGGAGGAGCTGGGCGAAGAATGAAGGATGCATATGATTAAGATCAAAATACTGGGGCTGGAGATATGGCTCAGCAGATAAGAGCATTGGCTGCTCTTGCAGAGGACCTAGGTTCGATTCCCAGCACCCACATGGTGGCTAACAATTGCCTGGAAATCCAGTTCCAGGGGATCCAACACCATCTTCTAACCTCCACAGGCACTGTACAACATGGGTGCATTTACATACATATAGGTAATACACTCATAAAATTTAAAAAAATATTTTAAAAAATACCTTGTATGCATGTATGAAATTTCCAGAGAATTAATACAGATATTACATAGATTTTTTAAAGGAATCAAGTCTTTTCTGACAGTACATCAGGAAGGCTTGGGAAATGGAGGCACCGGAGTCCTTGGAAGGTGAGGGTGAGGGAGAATCCCCAGTGAAAAAGCCAGCCCTCTGACTGGGGTGTAGTTCAGTAGTAGAATACTCCGGCATGCTCAAGGCTGTGGGTTTGATCTCCAGCAGGGGAAGGACAGCATTTTCCATAAGCAAGCTACAAAAAGCCTTGTGGTCAGCAAGTCTGGCCTGTGCACACACTGCAGTCAGTGTTCAGTGACTTATATTTCGGCAGGTCTGGCCTGTGCACACACTGCAGTCTGGGTTCAGTGCCTTACATTTCAGCAGGTCTGGCCTGTGCACACACTGCAGTCTGTGTTCAGTGACTTACATTTCAGCAGTCTGGCCTGTGCACACACTGCAGTCTGTGTTCAGTGACTTGCATTTTTCTTCCAGGAAAAAGTTAAATGTTGGAAAGAGCCTTAAACTTTAAAAAAAAAAAAAAAAGCTATAAAAATAAACTGATTGTGGTGCCTGTAATCCCAGTGCTTCAGAGGCTGGAGGATCAGGAGTTCAAGGTTATCCTTGCTATATAGTGAATTCAAAGCTAGCCTGGGGTAAATGAAAACCTCTCCCTCCAAAGAAAAGAAATATCAGAAAGACCCCCCCCCCTCACATTTGAGACTCCTGGGCTGGCAAGATAACCCACCACCACTGAGTGGCTCGGTGTGCTTCTCTGACAAAGGCCGTTCTTCTGTCTATGCACAATACAACCATCAAATCAGGAAACCGACCACAACACATGACAACCACCTAATCTTCGGACCCCATGCAGGTTTCGCCAATTATCCCGTTAGGGCCTTTTGCATCAAAGGAGCTGGTTCTGTACCACACGTTGCGCTTAGCTGTCACGTCTCTTTCAACTTCCTTCATCTGACAAAGTTCTTCGCTCTCCCTTGACATTCATGACCTTCAACACGTTTGAAAATTACAGTTCTAGTTATTTGGTGGAATATCTTTCAATTTAGATTCGTCTGATGTTTTCTTCTAATTAGATTCAGGTTCTGCGTTTCAGGCACGATGTCCCATGCTCGTTCATCCTAGCAGGTGGCACATGGTTTCGATTTGCCCTGCTGCTAATTATGTTCACTTTGATCGTTTGATTAGAGTGGTGTCTGCCAGGTTTCCCCCACTGAAAACCTGACTCCCTTTGTAATTAATAAGTACTTTGTAGCAGGTGTTTTACGACTATGCAACTGCACCACCCCCATACACACAATTCTTCATCAGATTCCAACTTAATTACATATGTATCTATCTGTCTATATATAGCCATATGTATAGGAGTATTTATGATTTCCTCCTTGGGGATTTATTTCTAGGTCTTTTGTTGTTGATTGGTGATTTTTGTTTGTTTGTTTGTTTGTTTTGAGGCAGGGTCACCTATGTACTCCAGGCTGGCCTTAAAGACAGTGTAGCCTAGGCTTGACTTCAACTCATTATTCTCCTGCCTCATCCTCCTTTGTCTTGAAATTATAGCCACGTACCACCACACTTGGCCTATATGTATATTTATTTCTAAGTCTATCTATATATATTAAACACATATTTCCACCAGTATTTTAATATAAAGGTTCTTCCTTCCTATGTTTTAAACCCTTATTCTCTGACACTGAGAAACCTATGGATGTTAGAATATTTTGTTAACTATAGTGAAAGAAGCTACAAAATTATATGTACATTATGAGCTTTCTCATTTATTTATATTTTATTTATTTCTGTATATGAGTGTTTTGACTGCAAGTATGAAAGTGCATCCATGCATACAATGCCTTTGGAGGCCAGAAGGCGGCACTGGATAGCCTAGAACTAGAGTTATGGACAGTAGCTAGCTTCCATGAGGATGCTGAGAATTGAACCTGGGTCCTCTGCAAGAGCACCAGTGCTCTTAACCACAGAGCATCTCTCCAGTCCCAATGAACTCGCCCTTTTAAAAGTTAATATATGCATCTTGAAAAGAGTCTGCACGAATATATCCAGCCACTTGCACTGTTTTCACCCAGTCACCAGGTGAGTTGAGGGCTCTTTGCAGTGTCTGTATGATGTCTCTGTTTATTAACAGGATATGAACGGCTTCTTTCCTGTTGTCCTTCAGTTGACACTGAAGTCTACAAGTGAAAAAACAAACAGTAAACATGTCACCTTTGAAAGGAAAATGGCTCACAGTAGGGGCAGAAATCCTCTTGCTCACCAGCCCTCCCCGAATACAGAATTTCAATCAAATGGGTATAGAGTTGCTGCTGCTATCTTCGGCTGCCTCTTCCACCACAATTACCCATCCCTTCCTAAATATATTAAAACACAGAGAAGCAACTCCAGGAGACTCCTTGAGGGTGGTGAACATGTAAAGACGATAGCATTTGATCATGGTGACTGAGGAATTCTTCTCTATGTAAAGTACTGGATGAAGAGTGAGCAGAGGATTCCAAAGGAATCATTTGTCAAAAGTAAGGATCCCTAAACAAGAGACCATCATCATTCTATTCTCCATGGACACAGCTTGGGCAGTGGATAACTGAGAGAGCTCCAGTATCTGGTTGTGTTAGTCAGACTTTGTCACGGTAAGAAATCCCTGGTGGGGGGCGGGAGGATTTAAAGAAGGAAATACAGATATTGGCTGATGGTTTCAGAGGTTTCTTCCATGGCTAGCAGCGCCATTTTCCCTGGGCTTGTGGTGGAAAGTCATGGAGAACGGGCGCAGTGGAGCAAAGCTGCAGAGCTTGCTGGGAAGCGGAAAGAACTGCAGGAAAGGCCAAGGCCAAGGTATCCCCCTCAAAGCTGTGCCCTCCAAAATCAATTTTCCAACAAAGCCTCACCTTTAACAGTTCCACCAGCTCAAGGACTCTGTTCAGAATTTGAATCCATCAGTGAACTAAAACATTGATTAGGCCATGGCTCTCATGATCTCATTTTCCCTGGAAATGATCTCATAGATACACCTAGAGGCATGCTTTACTAATCTAGGTGCCTCTCAGTCCAACCAGCTTGACAACCAAGATTAACCATCACACTGTGCAGCAGAAGGAAGGTGCCCTTTGACATTGTTTTCCACTCCAATATGCTAGAAGTCGGCTTCATGCAGGAAGGAGCGTGTTCAAGTCTCCATTATGACTCAATCAGAGAACTCCTCTTATCGGTCTGTTTCTAAACAAACAGACACTGACAGAAAAATCACCTTTGGGGTAATTAAAGCTAAATTGAAGCAGATGGTTTACAGTAATAACCGAGTAAGTCAGCCAATGAACTCCAGATAACACACTCTGTAATCTTGGCAATTAGGAGGCAGAGGCAAGAGGATCCAGAGCTTGAGGTCAGCCTGGGTTGCATACTGAAGCCTTGTCTCAAACCAACCAACCAACCTGCAGAATTTGGCAGAATTACCATGCAGTGGGAGTAGCATCGAATCTCAGCATCTTTCAGACCTGCCCAAATGAGATGTAAAAAGAGAAGTGAGAGATAATTTCTGCTCTTGCACGCAGGGCTTCCTCCAAGAAGAAATAGAATGGTGGTGCTGAATCTGTCATGCCTAGCCTGTTCCCAAGTTTATGTGTCAAGTAAGTCCCTCCACTTCTTGTGGACAGAGTCAGTGGAGAGTGGCCCACTAACTGAGGCCTCATGTTTTGAAAGGATGTCTGTGAAAGAGAGGAAACATCAGGGCTAGATTCCATCTCTCTGTCAGTTGCTGTTAGCTGATGGGGTCCAACTTAAGCCGGAGATGGTGATCGTGTGGATCAGATTTATAGTTAATTTAAAATTAAACCTTTGGGGACTTGGGAAATGCCTCAATCAGTAAAGCACCTTCACACAAGCATGAGGACCTGAGTTCAAACCCCTGCTGCCACGCAGATGCCTGGAGCAGGAGTCCAACTAACCATATCTCTTTTTTCTCTGTTACTCTCTACTTATTGGTCCTTTGCAGTTTTTCATTTGAAAGGTTTGATTCAATTACATTTGTTGACTGGTTTATTCATTCTTTTGATGTTTAATCTCCTTTTCATTTGAATTTTTGCAATTTTCGTATGATATAATTTGATGGTATTTAGACCCCTAATATTTAATCTTTTAGTTCTCTGCATATTCTACTTACTGATTTCCTTATATAGTCTGGATACAATCTAGACAGTCTCAATGTTCAGATGAGTGTCTGACAAAGATTCTCTCCTATTCTGTAGGCAGGCTGTCTCTATTCCTTTGATTTTTTTCTTTTACTATACAGAGATATTTTAATTTCATGCAATCTAACTCGTCAGTCTTTACTATTACTTTCTGGGCCATTCCAGGTCTATTTGGAAAGTCATTGCTTATGTCTGTATCTTGAACTAGTCCTGTATATCTTCCTCTAGTCATTTCAGATTTTCAGGTCTGACATTAAAGCATTTGGTCCATTCTCTATTGATTTCTTTTAAACTGGGAGAGAAGCAGAGATCTTGTTGAAGTGCTAAACATATGCGTACCCAGTTTTCTCAGTGTTGTTCATTGAAGAGGCTGTCTTTTTTTTCAATGTGTGTTTTGGGCACTTTTGTCAAAAATCAGATGGTTGTGTTTTGTGTGGCATTTCTGGATCTTCTATTCTCATTGGGCTGCCCGTCTGTTTTGTGACAGCACCCTTGTTTCTGTTACCATGGCTCTGTAGTACCGTCTCGGGTCAGGTATAATAATACCTTTAGCATTGTTCTTTACAGGATCGCTTTAACTATTCATAGTCTTTTGTTTCCGCATGAATTTTAGGGCATTATTATTATTGTTGTTGTTATTTTAGGTGTTTGGTTGGTTGGTTTGTTGAGACAGGGTCTCCTGTAACCCAGGCTGGCCTTGAACTCATTATGCCGCCCAGGATGATTTGAACTCGTGATCTTTCTGCCACCACCTCCCAAGTGCTGAGATCACTGGTGCTTACCACCACACCTGGCTAAACAATATTCATTTGGTGGTCCTTCCGTTTACCATCTTCTACAGTTTCTTTGGTGCTTCATCGTTTGCACTGTAAGGCTCTTTAGAATCTTTGGTTAGGTTTTGCCTAACTTTACTGCTGTTGTTTTGAAGTTATCATGAATGGAGCTGTGTTGTTGACTTCCTTTTCAGAGGGTTTGTTTTGTTTGCTTTGTTTTGACAGGATCTTGCTATGTAACCCTGGCTAGGCTGGTACTCCCTGTGTTGCCCAGGCTGGCCTTGAACTCATGACAATCTGCTTGCCTCAGTCTCCTAGGGTTGAGATTACGAGTGAGAACCACCATTCTCAGTGCAATAAGTTCATTTTTGGTGTATAGAAAAATTGTTGAAATTTATATGTTGGTTTTGTCTCTTCTACTTTGATGAAAATGCTTCTCAGATCTAAGAGTCTTTAGTGGAACCTTTCTAGTTTTTCTGAGTACAAGATCATATCACCTGTGAGCAGGGGTAAGTTGAGCCCCTCCTTTCCTGTTTGTATCCGTTTCCCTTCTCTTATCTTATTGCTCTGGCTAAAAGTTCAAGCACCATATGAATCAGAGGATAAATAGTCAACACCCTTGTCTTGCTCTTGATTTCAAAAGAAATGTTCTATATTTTTCCCCACTTAGTATAAAATTGGCCACCAGTTTTTATGAATAGCCTTTATTGTGCTTAACAATGACCCATCTGAGGCTGAAGAGATGGCTCAGTGGTTAAGAGTACTGGCTACTTTTGCAGAAGACCTGGGTTCAGTTCCCAGGTCCCACACGGTTACTAATAACCATCTGTAACTCCAGTTCCCGAGAACTGATGCCCTCTTCTGGTCTCTGTGGGCATTGCACAACATGTTATATACTTAACAGTATATATAGGCAAAACGCTCATACACATAAAACAAAAATTAAAAAAAAAAACTTAACAAAAAAATGGCCCTCTATGCCTAATTTTTTTCAGGGCTTTTATTATGAAGGGATGATGGGTTTTGTCAAAGAATTTTTCTACATCTGTTGAAGTGATAATGTGATTTTTTTCTTGAATCTGTTTCTAAATGCTGTATTACATTCATCAATTTGTGTATATAGGGCCATTCTTGCACTCCTGGAATAAATCTAACTTGTTCATGACATCTTTTTAATGTGTTTTTGAGTTAAAATTATATTTTGCATCTAGGTTCCTCAAGGAAAATATCTTATTATTTTCTTTTTGTTGTGTCCTTTTCCACTTTTGGTATTAGCTTTGTACAATGAATTTGGGAGCATTTCTTTCCATTCTACTTTGTGGAATAGTTTTAGAGCATTAGTCTAATTTCTATTGGCATTCATCAGTGAATTTGTCTGGTTCTGGAATTTTCTTTTTGTGCAAAATTTTAAAAATACTGCTTCAATCTCATTGCTTGTTAATGATCAGTTATGATATACACACATGCATTAATTTTGGAATTGGCTTCGTCTTGTACAGTCTTCTCTCTGATTTTGTAATGTAGGCATTTATAGATACAAACTTCCCTCTTAAATCCATTTTCATTGTACGTCACAGGTTCTGGCATAATTTGTTTACACTTTCATTTAATCCTACGCATTTTTCTATTTCTTCCCTGATTTCTTCAATGATCTACAGCTCATCAAAAGTGTATTGTTCAAGCCAGGTATGGTGGTATACACCATGTTGTGCACCATTCTAGCACTGGAAAGGCTGAAATAGAAGGATTGGTTTGAGTCAATGACCAAGCTATACTATAGCAAGATTCTATCTCAAAAAGTAAAACAAGCAAAAAAAAAAAGGATATTGTTCAATCTCTACATGTGTGTATGTTCCCTGAAGTTTCTCTTGTTGAGTTTCAGTTTTATTCCATTGTGATTTGACACAAGACAAGAAGTGATGGAGGAGGGTCGTGTGCTAATGGCATAAGGCACGGAGGCCGGAGGACAGCTCTGTGGACTTGGTTCCCACCTTGCTTCTTTACTTGGGTTCCAGAGATTAAGCTCAGGTTGTCAGGCTTTTGCTTCAAGTGCTTTTACCTGCTGAGTCATCTTGCTAGCCCCTCAATTCTCTCGTATTTTTCCATGGGTTGTTGGGAAGAATGTATTTTGTGCCTGCTGGGATATCGCACAGATGTCTGTCGAGTCCATCTGATGTATAGTGTCATTTAACTCTGATGTTCTTTGTTGATTTCTTTGTGGTTCGGGTGGCCTCGCTATTGGTGAGTGTGTGGTGTTGAGATCACAGGCTCAAGCTTTTGGTCCCCAGCTGGGTGGAGTTCTTTGGAAGGAAGTTTGTCACTGGGAGTGGACATGGAGAGTTTACAGTTTTGATCCACTTCCAGTTCCCACTCTCTGCTCTGTGTTTGCCACTGAAGAGTGTTCATCTTCCTGCTCCTGAGGCCATAGCTCCCTGCCATGATGGACTCATCTCTCTGAAACCAAAAGCTCAAATAAATTCTTTTTTCCATAAGTTGCTTTTGGTCGTGGTGTCCTAAAATAGATGCAGAAAAACCTGCTATTGCAATCTGAGAGAAGAGGCACAGAGTGTGCCTCTTCTAGTTTTGTCTTGAAGCATGCTCTGACAGATACCAGTGTTGCTATTCCTGCTGGTTTTCAGATTCCATTTGCTTGAAATATCTTTTTCTGCCCTTTAATTTTCAAGGTGTTTGTCTTCAAACAGTCAACAAACAGCATCTACACAGAAGATATCTACATAGACACCATATACCTTAATATGAGTCCTGCTGGAGCTATGACAATGAGTTGTGGCACTGACTGCATGCCTTGGACTCTGTTGAGACCTTTGCAGTGCAAGGTCTTTCTGGGTCTTCTTCGGGTTATATAGCCCTGACCTCTACAAGGTGAGACCTTGCTCCAGTTCCTGGTTGCAAATGTGCTAGAAGCATTGCACTGTGAGGCTGTCCTGGGTAAAGCATGCCCTAAGCATGAACAGGGCAAGAGCATGACAACACAGCCCCTGGAAGCCTAGCCTGGAAACAACTGGACCCATCCCAGAGGAGGCAGGGAAGATAAGGAAGATAGATGCCTGAAGTGTCAATGGTTCCCTGCTCGCCAGCTCAACTGTGCCTCAGAGTCATTTCCATGAAATTACTACACAGTGACACTAATGAGGTGACAGTGGAGACAGCCAGCATTTTGCATAATTCCCAGGAAGCCAGTAATGAGACCAAGATAGATTCCCATTTATCTTCTAAAAACAATGAGAACATGTGCGTGAGTGTGTCACCATACATGTGAAGAGTAGAGGCAGAGAGCTGAGCATGGTGGCACATACCTGTTTCCCTAGGCCTTGGGAGGTGGAGGCAGCATGAGGATCAGGGGTTCAAGATCATCCTCTGCTACATGTGCTGGAACACATGAAACACCATATCAAAAAGAGAGAGA
Source organism: Eospalax fontanierii (assembly GCA_035773235.1). Taxonomy (NCBI): domain Eukaryota; kingdom Metazoa; phylum Chordata; class Mammalia; order Rodentia; family Spalacidae; genus Eospalax; species Eospalax fontanierii. The sequence goes on along the minus strand of CM069524.1, from coordinate 179,221,364 downwards.
GAGAGAGAAAGAAAGGGGTTTGAAAGGGGTGCCTGATAGTTCCAGAGACAGAATTCTGCCATATTTAAGCGTTAGTTCATGTTTATAAAACTCTCTTGCCTGCCTCAGTCATTTCACTCTCCGCACCTCTCTGCTCAATTCACTGCCTCAATCACTGCATTCTCTCTCCGCACCTCTCTGCTGAGTTCACTGTCTCACCTCAGTGCTTCTCGTCAGTCATTAAAGTCATCCCAGAAGTCAGAGATGGCGAGATGGCTAATACTAAGAGCATGTATTACTCTTGCAGAGGACCCGGGCTAGGTTCCCAGCATCAACACTGAGCAGATTGGAACTGCCTATAACTCTAGCTCTAGGGAATCTTACACCCTCTTCTGGCCTCCTCAGGCATCTTCATTTACATATTTATATACAGAGACATAAACACAGACACATACAGAATTAAAAATTAAAATAAATATGTGTGTGTGTGAGCAAGAAGAGAGAGAAAGAGAGAGAGAATGAATCCACTAGGCAGCCCTGGTTGGCCTGGTACTGTGCAGAGCAGGCTAGCCTTGAACTCACAGAAATCCATCTACATCTGCCTCCCAAGCTCTTGGGTTGAAGGCACACATGCATCACTACACAGCCTACAAACTAAAATCTCAAACAGCTGAAGCTACCCCTGTGATACTGTGCCCTGGCCCTCTGTGATACTTAGTACTTTGATCCTTGGAAATCATTTCCTTTGGTGTCTTTGCAACATCCTTTCCTGTCTTTGTGACATTCCTAAGTCCATCTTCTTCAAGATTCTCATCCATAATTCATTCCTCCAGGGTCTCTCCTTGGCACCCCTCCCTTCTTGCTCTGGGTGATCTCATCCATCCCTTCGGCCCAAATTTTCACATGCTTGACAACTCCCAACTCTGCACCCCTGAGCTTCCAGATCTTATGTTGTCTAATTGCCTAATGTGTCGTGGTTCCCAAACTCAATGTTTACCCACTTGAGCTGATCATCAAGCTTCTTCAGATTTTTTTTCCTTTAGTTTAGTGGGTGGAAAACATTCTTTCCATTCACACAACAAAATCAAGAAATCCAAATAGACTTTTAGTCCATGGGTCTCTCTCTCTCTGTGCCTAATGCCAGCAACAAACTTGACACGGGCTCTGTCTTTCCTAATTCCCAGCTTGAACGCCCATCATCACTGCTTTGGTTCAGATCTCCTTCCTTGTGGATTTTGTTATAGTTGCTAACAGCTTTGCTTCTTTCCCTCCATCTATCTCATCTTTCATCTTACTCTTTAAATGCTCTATCAAAACCAGAAACCTAGGTTTTACTCAATTGGCGGAGTGTTTTGCCTAGCACACATAAACCCCTGGGTTCCGTGCCCAGCACCACATAAAACTGAACATAGTGGCATGGCCCTATAATCCCATCGTTGGAAGTTGAAGGCAGGAGGACCAGAAGTTGAAGATCATCCTCAGGTACTTAACAAGTTCTAGGCTGGTCTGAGATACAGGAGACTGACTCAAAAACAAAACCACCCCAGAAATTTATGGCTCTGTTATTAGCTGAAAAATCCTTTCATGATTTCCTATTTTCCTCCAGATAAAAATCTTTGACACTGAATCCACGATGAAGTGTGATCCTAGGCCCTAAATGTGGTGGCCAGCGGGCCCTAGTAGGCAGTGTGCAGGTAGAGACGGTTGGGAGAGGTTTTCCTCACTTCTAAACAGGAATGCACAGGACCAAATGCTCTTGCTAGGAGATGGAATGTCTATTTAGGATCCCTGGATATGATTTGGTCTTCTTTTGTATATGTGTATGTGGCGGGGGGATATGTACGAATGTGTTCATGTGGGTGAGTGTGTGTTCTGAGGCCAGAGGTTGACATTGCGTGCAACCTCAGTTTTTGAGGCAGGGTTCCTCACTGAACCTGAAGCTCACTGATGGGCTGAGTTGCCTGGTCAGTGAGCTCTAGGGATACCTGTCTCTGCTTCCCCAGCACTGAGATTACGAATCTCACACCACTGTGCCCAGATTCTATGTGGGCACCGGGGATCCAGACTCAGGTCCTCACGCTTGTATGAGAAGCACTTCCTCACTGAGCCACTCCCCAGACCCTGGTTTGATTTTCTTTTAACAATGAGAGAAGCATTGCACAAGATGGAAAGTGCTTGGGTCCTGTGGATATCCCTGACCCACTGAATTTCCTAGCCCTGGAGTAGCATCTGTGGACCAGGAGATACTAACCATCCTAATTACAGAAACTTCTTGACATAGATGAGGTTGCTCCCTTCCACCAGTAAGCCTATCATAAATGATAATAGCATGAGTCAAAATACATTTAAGAGGTAATTAGATGGCTCAACAGATAAAGGCACTTGCCATAAAACCCGGTGACTTGAGTTCAATTCCCAGAACCCATGTGGTGGAAGAGAGAACTGACTCCCACAAGCTGTCCTCTGACCTCCACATGCCTGTTGAGATGTGTGTGCCCACCTCCCACCCCTATACCCAAAATAAATAAGTAAATGTAAGAAAAGTTGTATTTAAATTTAAAGAAAATGTGTTTAATACACCTAACCTACCTAGCACCCTAGCCAAACAATACCCTACACAGTGGCTTGATTGTTTACCGTGATGATTGCATGACTGACAATGTGAGTGGCCTTATGCTGAGGCCTTGTGTCTCAAGAGAAGTATCACAGGCAGGAGAAGATGGAGTGCAGAGTCACCACAGAGAGTCGGGCAGTCTGTCCTCGGGCTGCTCTGTTGGGTTTCCTGTTAACTTGCAGCTGAAAGGCCTTAATTTTCATTTATGTCATTTTGGTTTTATGAAAATAGAGAAAACACCATGGATTGTGGGAAAAGTGAAGTCCTGACCCTCTTTGGAAGAATGCTCCTGTGTGCACGTGACAATAGGCCCTTTGCTACGTAATAACATTTACAATGAAAATTTTATTTTGCTTTTCGGTTTCTTTTAAATTGTAGGCAAAACAGTTTCTACTGCAAAGGACAGTCAAGTGTATTCTCATATTTGATCTCCTACTTATGCAAACACACATATTTCCACTCCTTTAAGCCACACCCAACCTGCTTTAGTCCCTAGGCCAGGGTAAGAAAGATAATAATAGCTAGTCCTCTACATTCTGTGAGAGTCGGGTGTCACCACTCCTCTCTGCTGAAACATCTAGTTCTGCTGGGCTGGTTGCCATGGAAACACAGCTGATGCTGTGAGCATATGGCCTGGAGCCTCTGTGTCTTGCATTCCCAGCGAGGGAAAGGATTTTCTGCTGTACTTATAGAGCTAAGGGAACCTAGCCCATTGCAGAGAAGGCTGCCTTGGAAGTGCTGTAAGAAATGAGAGCTCTGGTTCCTCTGGGAACAGCTCCTCAGTAAGGCCCACATGCCTAAAATGTGTGCAGATGGACCTGGGGCAGATGGAAGAGGAGGCAGAGGGATAAACACCTAATGAGCACTCACTGTGTGCCAGGCGTGTATTATGTGTAATTTGTACAGTAATAGTATTTCCAAGGCAGGTAAATGCAAGGTACTTTACATCATTATCTTACTTAATCCATACTATAATCTCCCAATATAGATTCCGTTAACCTCAAAACTCACGCAGCTAGGGGGCTGGAGCAATGGCTTGGGATTAAGAGTGAAGACTTCTCTTGCAGAGGACCCAGGTTTGATTCCCAGCACCCCCATGGTGGCTAACAACAGTCCATAAATCCAGTTCCAGGGGATCCATTGTCCTCTTATCACCTCCGTAGGCACTGCATTACACAAGTGTACCTACCTACATGCAGGCAATATATTAATACACACATAAAGTTAAAATAATAGATAAAAAATAAGTCAGGCAGTTAGGAAGTGGTAACCAAGGGAGGGCTGTCTCCCCACCGCAAAGACCTGCATGAATCTATTCCAGAGCCTCTGTTATAACAAATATTTTGGATTTGTTATTTTATTCAAACAAATTGTATTATTATTAGACTTCTGTCTTTGACCAGGCTGCTCTGATAAAAGACCGTAGACTGGGTGACTTATAAAAACAGGAATATATACTCGCAACCCTGCAGACCGGCAAGTCCAAGAGCCAGGGACCGGCATAGTTGGGTTCTGGGGAAGGCCAGCTTGCTTGTATATAGAGCCATGGTATATATATCATGGCAAGATATCTTTTTTTTTTTTTTTAAAGACAAAGTTTCATGCAGCCCAGGCTCACCTCCAACTCACTATGTAGCTGAGACTGGCCTTGAACTCTCGATCATCGCCCCCGCCCCAAGGGCTGGAATTACAGACATTCACTTCTACACCTGGCTTGAGGTGTCTTTTTCTAAAGGCACTGGTCCCACTCCCAAGGGCTCTGCCATCATTATCTAATCACCCCCAAAGGCAATCCTATCTCCCCATCCCATGGGAAGCTAGAAACTTTGAGTTAGGGTTCCAACGTTGGAATTTCAGGAGAACACAAGCATCAGATCACAGCAGCTTCACCCCAGGCTTGAGCAGCATTCTGTAACGTGCTTCTGCTTCTCTGAGAGAGCCTTACTATCAGCAGATGTGCATTTGGAGACACAATTGTAGTATGGTACAATTCTCACGAGGACTTGGTGAGGAAGGACTCCATCTTCATCTCAAAAATGAGGAATCTTAAGTAACCTGCCTGAGGTCATATGGTGGTGGCAGAGAGGCACCCCAAACCAATTTGTGTCATTCTGAGGTCGGTCCCATAGTTAGCCCTGTGCTCTGTGCCTTCATTTATCCTCAGAGCCCGATCCTTTCTTTAATCAAGGGTTCTCCAACTGCTCTCTCAATTTCAGAAGTAAACTCAGCCTTCTCAGACTAAGCCAAACTAAAGCACAACCACTATAGCTAGAAAACCCAAGTCCAAACTTGAGTCAAGACTGTGTCATTAAAAAAAAAAAAGCTCTCATGTGCCTAGACCCTGACCTCAGTAACCACTACCACCATCCTTTGATTGGTGCATAACCCTTGGATTAGCTACTTTCTGTTACTGTGATAAGACACCGTGACCAAAGCAGTTTATAGAAGGAAGAGTTTATTTGGCTTACAGTTCACAGAGATTAGAGCCCATGATGGTGGGGAAGGATGGCAGCAGGAAGTGCCCCAAGCAGAAAGCAGAACAATCACATCTCCAAGCAGGCGCAAGAAGCAGAGATCTACAGAAAACCTGGCAAGGTTTAAGAACTCTCAAAGCCTGCCTCCAGTGACATGCTTCCTCTGGCAGGACCACACCTCCTAAACCCTCCCCAAACAGCGCCACCACCTGGGGACAAAATGTCCAAAAACTTGGAGCCTGTGGGGAACATTCTCACTCAAACTTCCACAGCCCTCTTCCTGTCCTTTTGTTTTGTGTGTCTGAGTGTTTTGCCTACATGCATGTAAGGGTACCGCATATGTGCAAGGCCCATGAAGGCCAGAAGAAGGTACTAGATCCCCTGAAACTGGACTAACAGACAGTTAGTTGTCTGTTACTGGACAACAGTTAGTTTTCCAATGCCATGCAGGTGCTGGGAACTGAACCCGGGTCCTCTGCAGGAGCAGCCAGTGCACTTAACTGCTGAGCCATCTCTCCAGCCCCTTCCTTTCTCTTTTGAGACAGCCCCAGTACATAGCCCAGGCTAGTCCAGAACTCACTCTGTAGTCAGGACTGTTTTCAAACTCGTAGACTCCCCTTCAGTAACCCTGGCTATCACAGGCACGAGTCGCCATACTCTGGTCTAATGCTTTATTGAGTCCTTGCTGGTTCTGCTTCCATTGCTCAGGTCTTGCCACTGACCATCTCATTACCATAGGAGCTGCCAAGTTCCCCCTCCTCCTCGTCCCTCCCACATTCTCCTTCCTCTGTGTCCCTCCAATCTGGTCTTCACTGTGTCACGGTTACCACCAATCACTCTTTCGCTTATTTGACTTCCAATCACTCTTCAGATGATAGTCAAAGTCTTTGCAGTGGCTTAAAGGCCACGTTATGACCTACTTTGCATACATATAACCACCTGAAGTTTTATTTCTTGGTGCCTGTCACATGTGTGACGAAGCCTTTAATTAATAATTTTTATTATCTGTTTGAGGCTGAGCCTGGACCTTGATTCTAGTCCATGCTCTGTGCTGGCCAGAGCAAGAAGGGAGATGACTGCTTCCGTCCAGCTACTATTGTGAGTCTTTGTTTATGTGTCTGTGTCCTCCACTGAACTCTGTGTTCCTTTGGGAAGAACTGGGCGAGAAACCAAATCTGTCCGACCTCAGAACCTAAATTTCCTAACTTCTGCAGAAGGACAAGAATTAGGAAGATAATTGTTTAGATGAGGAAACTGAAGCCTGGAAAGGCAAAGCAGCTTACTCAACCTCACACAGAGCCAGAGCCAGAGCCAAAGCTCTAGCTTCCCTGAGTTGGCGGCTTGACTGCTCGATTTTGTGGATCTCTGCACTCCTTGTCCCAACCCGATTCTGGGTGAGGCCCTCGAAGGGGCAGCCGGCCGACAGTTCCAAGCCTGGGAGCGTCTTCACCTCTGAAGCTGGCTGCTTCTCCTATGGAACTTTTCCAATACCTAGTCTCCTCCTGTTTGTTCAAGAGAGAGCCGTAGGACTGGAGAGAAGCTCAGTGGTTAAGAGGGTTTGCAGCCCTTCCAGAGGCCCAGAGTTCAGCTCCCAGCTCCCATGCCAGGTGACTCAAAACCACCTGTAAAACTCTAGCTCCAAGGGTTCTGACACCCTCTTCTGGTTTCTGTGGGCAACTGCATACACATGTGCCTAGGCATACAAACACACATAAATAAGAAACAAATCTTTTTAAAAAGATGAGATCTGTAAAACCTCATCTTCACAGTAAGTGTTCTGTACCAACCTACTAAATCACAGCTATGGCCTTCCTCGAGTTCCTAATTAGGGAAGGAGAGCTAGATCCAATCCACAGTGGCTCTGGGACCACTCCAATGTATCAACTTATTCTGCTCAGAGTCAGACACTGTTACATTAACAAAATCACTGGAGAATATATCCTGGATAAAAGGTCAACTGGGATGGAAGAGGGGTACGCAGGGAAGGGAGTTGGTAAAGGACAGGGCACCAGACGGGAGGCCAGAAGGCCTCAGCCCATCTTTCCCGTGATGTGTTGCCTGTGATTAGACTGTCACCTTTTCTTGTCCTCTATCTCTTCCAGCAATATTTTCAAATGGAGTTGGCTATGGTGATGTTTAGGCTCTGTGTGGATGTGATCATTCCATGACTGGCTTGGTAAAGGGCTCATCAAACAAGGGGGTGGCTCGCATAATGCCAGCATTTTATGTGCATGTACATCTCCCCTGGCACACACAATGACTTCAGGTGGTAAGAGGCTCATTGTTACTTATTTGTGTGCATGTATGTGTATGTGTATGCTGTACATGCACATGTGTGTGCACGCCCAGACCAGAAGAGGATGTCAGGTGTCTCCTGTCACTCTTCTTATTCTCTTGAGAGTGGGTCTCTCACTGAACTGAGCTCACCAGTGTTTGGTTAGGTTGGCTAGCCTGCAAACACCAGTGAGCCTCCTATCCCCAGTGCTAGGGCTACAAGTGTTTGCAGCCACCTTACCCCAGCTTTTTATGTGGGTGCTGGGGATCTGAACTCAAGTCCCCGTGCTTGGGTAGCAACCATTCCTACCCACTGCACCATCTCCTCAGTCCCTTGTTTGTTTTTTAAGTATTTTATGTATTATTTTATTTTATGTGTTTGAGTGTATTGCCTGCAATTATGTAAGTGCACCATGTCATGCAATGCCCACAGAGACAAAAGAGGGTGTCAGATCCCCCTGGAACTGGAGTTAAACACAGCTGTTAGCTAGTTCTAGGAACTCCAAAGGCTAAAGAGGGAGAAGACGCTTGGCCTGGAGCTCTAAGCCAGGCTGGGCCACAAAGGAAGATTTCATCTCAAAATAAATTAAAGTGAAATAAAGTAAAATATTAAAAAAAATAAAATATATCATTTTATGGGTGGACATAGAAGAGAGACCTGAAGCCTGTGGGCATTTCCCAACATTCCTGAGCCTGCGGCATGCCATCCCCAGCTGCCCCAGCTGTGTTGGCACTCAGCCCTAGCCAGGACCTTGTGGACTGGCTGCTGGACCTCGCCGACTACCCCTGGGTTTCTTGCTTAAGCTGTGAATGGGTCATCTGACCTCCAGGCAGACCAGAATCCAAGGCTGAGTGTCAGTGCTCCACCATCCCAGCAGAAAGCTCTGCCATCTCTGTGCGCACAGCCTCTGAGAGCCCTGGAAACACCTTTCCAGACTGACACCAAGTGTGTCCCCCAGGGTTAACCAGGCCAGGGATTAGGCAGGAGGCGTGTCATCCCCAACCAACCTGCTTTTCAGCTCAGCCTTCTTCTGTTCCCTTCACTGTCCCCCGATTCACCTGGCTGCCAGATCACAAGCATCTGACTTGGTCCTGGTTCCCTAAAGCTCTGGAGTCAGTGTAGAGTGTCTATTGCCTGTCAATCAGAGGTTTCCTAGGGGCAGGTGCAGTCAGTGTGGCTTTCCTAAAATCACTAACACGGAGGGGAGACCACTTCCATCCCCAACTCTTTCATTATACAAACAAGATATTCAAGGTAGAAAAACCGAAAAGACAAAAAAAGTATTTAAAAAGTATGAAGATCTCTTCTGATCATCCTTGCCTTCAAGCCCAGAAGACCCACTCCTAGCAAGCCTGTCCTTCCAGAGTTCTGTTTCTATACAAAAAGAAACAGTCAAATACATGCATAAAAGTTAAAAGCACAACACTATACTTACTGTTTTGTGTGTTTCTTTTTTATTTTTGTTTGATTTGGGGATAAGACTTCTGTTTTGTGCTTAGAGGTAAATCATGAATATTTTCTATGGCAAACAATAACTCTCTAGCTTCTGATTTTTCATGGTTGCAAAACATTTCATTATACCAACCAATCACAAGTTATTTAACCAATACTCTGCTTTTTAACATTAACTGGTCTCTCTTTCTCTCTTTCCTGCAATGTTTGGATGGCAGTTCGAGAGATTGTATCTTCACGTATAATCTTGATTATATGATTATCTTCTTAAACTTTGAGATGCTTGGGGCTAGAGAGATGGCTCGGTGGTAAAGAGCACGTACTGCTCTTGCAGAAAACCTGGGTTTGGTTCTCAGCCCCCATAGCTAGTGACTCACAATTGCCTGTAATTCCAGCTCCAGGAGGATCCGATGCATTTGGCCTTCACGCACACACACACACACACACACACACACATACACGCACACACTTAAAAAAATTTTTTTACTTGGCAGGGGGTGCAGGAGTTGTAGCTCAGTAGTAGAGGGTATGCTTAACATGGACAGGACTCTAGGTTCAGTCTCAGTGGCATAAACATTAAATATATAAATAAATCAGAGAATATTGTAGGACCAAGTTGGCATATACACACTTAAAGTTTTACCCCAGAGTTCCGTTTATTATTATTTTATTATTATTGTGGTGGTGGTGGCACTTTTGGGGATTGAACCCATGGCCTTGCACATACAAGGCACACAGTACACCACTGAGTTGAGACAGGTCCCTAACCCCCATAGAGGTTTTAAAACATAATTGTTACTCAATACAAAAATAACAAAACAACCCTAACATTTTTTGAAGATTTATTTATATTTTATGTGTATGAATGTTTTACCTGCATGTATATATGTACACCATATGCTTGCCTAGTGCCTGCAAAGGTCAGAGGAAGGCATCAGATTCCCTGGAACTGGACTTACAGGCAGTTGGGAGCTGCCATGTGGTTGCTGGGAACTGAACCCAGGTCCTCTGAAAGAGCAGCTAGTGCTTTTAACAGCTGAGCCATCTCTCCAGCCTCTAAAAAGGTTTTCACATTAAAAAACAAACAAACAAACAAACAAAAAAACAAGTCTATAACTTAGGAGCCTGATTCATACAGATTAACCCTTCCTTACTCGCCTCCCAATTTTAGTCTAACCCTGCTTCATGCTTCCTGTAGCTAAGTGTCTTCCACGTGCTTTTTCTTACCATCTCTAGCTGAAAGCTAACAAAGTCTTCAAAAGAAATATTTACAACGTAATTCTCTTTTCTAGTGAATCAATTGTTTTAAAGCTGTCAGTGTCCCTAGCCACATGCAAAGAGAACGTTTGTTTGTTTGTTTGGTTGGTTTTGTTTTTTTTAGAGTCTCACTCTGTAGCCCTGTCTGGTCTTGAACTCATGGGCAATCCTCCTGCCTCAGCCTCTCACTTACAGGATCACAGGGGTGAGTGCCATAACTGGCTGAGGGTTTTTACACAGGTGTGTTCACAGCTGTGCTAGAGTGTGCACGTGTAGAGGGATGATAGGTCTCACTGAAACCACTTACCCAGAGGACGAAGAGTCATGGAAATTCAGCAAAAGAGGTTGGAATCCAGCCAGACTTCAGGACTGGACCTAGAATGTTCTTCTGGGTTTAAAGCAGCTCTTAGACCTACATTGCAGTGGTAGGGCTTTTCCTTTTCTGGGTTGAACCCAGGGGCCTATACATACTACACAAGCACTTGGCCCCTGAGCTACACTCTCACCCAGTGGACACTGTCAATCTTCTAATACTGTCATGTACCTCTGCCAGCTGCTCCTCGCCTGGATCTATCTCATCTCTCTGTACACCAGGCTGACTTCCTCACAGCCACTCTTGTACAATATATGCTCACAGCTCCTCATCTCCCTTGCTCAATCATATGATCTGTACATTCTTCTTTTGTTTTGTTTGCTTGGGGTGGGGGGTGGGGTTCACTGTGTAGCCCTTCCTGGTCTGAAACTCACAACATAGACCAGGCTGGCCTTGAATTCACAGAGGTATGCCTGCCTCTGCCTCCTGAGTGCTGGTATTTGCCACCATGCCTGGCCACATGTTTTGTTTGTTGTTGTTGTTGTGTGTGTCTGTGTCAGCCCAAGTCGGCCTCCAATCGGAGATCCCCTTGCTTCAGCCTCCTAAATGCTTGGATTACAGGCATGCATCACCACACCTAACTCCATCTCTATATTCTTGAAGACTTAGCCCCTGCTATGATTTGCTTGCTTCTGTAACTCTGAAATTCTCCAACTCAAATTCTGAAAGATGATGACCCTGTTAACTTAATCCCCCTTCTGAGCACAGGGTTTGGTAACAAAGTGCCTCAAAGGGCATCTACTATTCTACACCAGTAGAGGCTGGTGTTTTAGAGCCATATGATTGGAACATTGTCTTTGTTTGTTTTGTTTAGTTTTTGAAACAGGGTTCCACTAGTCTAGGCTGGTTTAGAAATCTTAGTGATTCTTCTACCTCAGTCTCCCAATGCAGAGACTATAGGCGTATAGCCACCACCCCTAGCTCAGAGCATTGTTTATTAGGGCTGCTCTGCTCAGTTTCTTAAAAGTGGACTAGTCATTGCAGGTACCTGATTTTCATTGCTCGTACAACTACGTATACATTTATGTATTTTAGTATTCTAATTGAGGCTATGTAGTGAGGACATAAAGACTTGAGAGTGTGATGGTACACACTGTGGTCCCCTGCTAGTCTAGAGACTGAAGTATGTGGGTCATGAGTTTGAAGTAGGCCTGGACTACATAGTGAGACCTTGTCTCTCAAAAGAAAAATGACTTCATAATTATCCAGCTTAATCAGACCTCATAGTTCATCTGGTGAATAGATTATAATTAATTTTAGAAACTTTCTATAGTTAGATATTTAGATTTCATCCTAAAAATATGGTTTAGAAAATTCTGTCATGAAGAACTTACCAAACATATCTATTAATACACACTTTCTTCTTTTGGGTTTTTCTTTGAGATTTTAGTGGTAAGAATGAGATAGAGTCCATCAGGGTGCAGAAGGCCCAGCAGCTGGAGCAGGAAGCTGACTGTCACATTGCATGGGAGGCCAGAAAGCACAGACTGAACAGGAAGTTCAGACTGAACAGAAAGCACAGACTGAACCCTCAAAGCCCACTTCCAGTGACCCACTTCCTCCAGAGAAGTGCCACCTACTAAGTGTTCCGTAACTTTTGCAAACAGCTGGGAACCACGTGTTCAACCTATGGGGAACATTTCACCTTCAAACCACAGCGAACCCAGACTGGCCTCAAACTTGTGAACCGCCTGCCTCAGCCTCCTAAATGCGGGATTACTGTGTGCTGCATCATGCCCAGTTCACTGGCTTTTCAGACGCGGAGGGTTTTCTTACTTAACACGACATTAAGTGGGGTTGCTGGCGCTGCTAGCCTGCGGTTTTACTCATGGTCTCAAGATGGCTGTTGAATTCCAGTCGTGACAGCAGTGTGCAAGACACAGGATGGCCCGCATGGTGGCTCAGTCCTTTAATCCTAGTACTCAGAAGGAGAGGCTGGCCGATCTTTGTGAAACTGAGGCCAGCCTCCTCTATATAGGGAGATCAGACATGAGAGAGGGGGGGGGGAGAGAGAGAGAGAGAGAGGAGAGAGAGATATATGAATGCCTGTCAGGTCTGCTTTATGTTTTTGTTATCCTTGAGTTGTCACTTAACTAGAATTAATGTGCATATGTATTTCAGGTACACATGCACATGTGTGCACCAGTGTGACCAGTGTGTAGAGACTAAAGGTCAATACTGGGCATCTCACTCTATTACTCTCGAGATTATTTTTTTATGAGGTCTTTCACTGAACCTGCTAATTTGACTATACTGGCTGGTGAGCAATCCCCAGGATCCTCCAGTCTCTGTTCCTAGCAATGCTGGAATTATAGGCACCTGCGGCCCTGCCTGGCTTTGTTGTTGTTCTTTGCTTTTTCAGAAAGCTTTCACTATTGGGGCTGGAGAGATGGCTTAGCAGTTTAAGAGTACTGGCTCCTCTTGCCGAGGACCTGGGTTCTAGTCTTAGCACCCACATGGCAGCTAACAACTGTCTGTAACTCCAGTTCTAGCAGAATCCAATGCCCTCTACTGACCTCCTCAGGCATTGTACAACATGGATGCACTTACATGCATGCAGGCATTATACTCATACACAAAAAAATAAAATAAAGAATTTTTTAAAAGTTCAAGGCTAGCCTGGACAATTTAGTGAGACCCTGTCTCAAAATAAAAAAGAGTGCTGGGATATTAGTAGAGTGCTTGCTTTGTATGTGTGAGGCCCTGGGTTCAGTCCTTAGTGATGGAAAAAAAAGAGAGAGGAAGGGAGAGAGGGGGGAGAAGGAGGAGAGGAGAAGAGAGAAGGGAAGGGAAGGAGGGAAGGGAAGGGAAGGGAAGGAGGGAAGGGAAAGAGGGAAGGGAAGGGGAGGAGGGAAGGGAAGGGAAGGGAAGGAGGGAAGGGAAGGGAAGGGAAAAGGGGAGAAGAGGAGGAGTATAGATCCCAGTTCACATGGTCAGCATCTCCAAATATCATAAATAGTAGATATTTCCTGCATTAGTGCCCATCATCTGTATCTCTTGCAATTAGTGCTCAAGACTTCCAATTGCGTGTAGATTTGAACCACCCTCAAATATGTGTAGATATGGCAAGGAATTCACATCTCCCTTGAGAAAGCAAAGGCCCAGACTCTTCATCTCCAGCCCCTCCTTCTTTGTAAGGCCTGATTCCACTCATCAGACATTCTCTCCAGTGGTTTTGCTTCAGAAGTCTGGAACAGGGCTGTGGTGACTGAAGGTCACTTTTCTCTCAGCAGCAGAGCCTGCTGCACACCTGACTCTTTCTGTCCTGTGATCTGTGGTGTGGTTCCAGCTAGCCCGCCTTTTGTAATGCTCTTGCTTCTGGCGTGCTTTCAGACCCTGATGGTCCAGCTCCTTGGAGCCTTGGCAGTTTTTAGGGCTTGTCTTTTTTGCTTCTGATGGTCAGGGTTGCTTTCTTGCTGGTTATGACACACCCTGTCTAGCAGGTCCATAGACAGTTCTGCCACATTTCTGGGGTTGCAAGGAATGTATTTTTAAAAATCTGCTGCCTAAGGATAAACCCCTTGGAATGGAATTAAGGAGCAAAGGTACAAATAGTTCAAAGTTTCTTGATAATTATTGCCAAATAACATTCCAAAAATATTGCGTAAATTGACCTAACCAAAAGCATAGGTCCTATGGTTCCAGTTTTTGCTGCCAATGGCACAGAAATGGTCACTATTAATCTTTTAATTCTTTAGATTTGAAACAAACAAAAAACGTTTTTTCTCGTGTTTCTTATAGCTACATTTTAACATCTGGTACATAGCTGCTTATTCAAGCTTTAATTTCTCTTCTTTTGATAGGAACTTTACATAATTTAGATATGTTTTCTTTGAATGCCTACTGCAAATATTTTTCCTAATCTAGTTTTTCTTTTTATCTCATAACGTGTCTTTGTGCAGATGCTTTGTATTTTTATGTAATGAAATCTGTTCACCTTTTCCTTTGTGACTTCTTCTTTTGCTTCAGTGTGCTAAAACTTACCATTCCTCCCAAGATCTGATAGTGAATTCAATTTCCTGCCAGTTTTTCTGAGATTTGGCTTCTTATAAAGTTAACTCTTTAGTCTGTCTGAAATCTATTTTTGAGTTTGGCATAAATGCATGAATCTAAATAATTACACTGGCTTTGGGAATTATACATATCTGTGAATGAGCCAGGATTCTAGGTTTTTCATTTTACCCTTTTTTTCTTTTGGGTTTTAGCAAGGGGGAAATTTTCCAGGGAGCCCAGGGTTTCTTGTTGAGAGAAATATATGAGTAAAATGAAGAAAGAACCCTAGACAACTGAGAGAGAGAGAGAGAGAGAGAGAGAGAGAGAGAGAGAGAGGGAGGGAGAGAGAGGGAGGGGAAGTAGAGACTGAAACAGAAACAAAGAGAAGAATCAAAGAGCAAGAAGCTAGGGAGGAGAGCAGGGTGGTTTTGATGGATATCCCTTTGTCTCCATCCAAACAATTCCAGCTTGTCCTTTAGATAGGACACCAAATTCCCCACCACTCCCAGGTGCCTCCAGGTCTGAGCAAAGAGGACAATCTCTTCTCTCTCCTATCCTCGGTGCCTCTCTCTCCAGTCTAGCCTCGGGCAGGCAGTTCAGGGAGGAGGAGCTCATGGATACGATCATCTCAGCACCAGTGGAGGCTGTTCAGTCCAGATGTCACAGTCTGACCTGGAAGCCTGGTTCTTCAAACTGCATAACTACCAGCCCCAATCTCCATCCAAGCTTCTCTACAACCCTCTCCCAGTGTTCCAGACAGTACCCTTCTACTCTACCTGCTGTTGGGGAACAGAGTTTTGGCCTCACAGTTTGAAAAGGGGAGAAACATTTATTGAACATCTTGTATGAGTAAGCCATTGGGTAAAGTCCTCAGTATAATTAACTCGCTTATTTTTTCGATGGCCTTTCGCAGACTTGAGTAACTGCTCACCAATGAAGGGTAGCTCTGGGATTAGAATCCTTGCCCTGTTGGATTCCAAATCTTACTGTCCTTTCTCCTATATCAAGGTATTGGTCTTGAGGCTGGGGTTTAGCTCAGTGGTAGAGTGCCTATCCAGAATGCACAGGGCTCTGTATTCAATTCTAAGCACCATTAAGAAGGAAAAGAAGGAGGAGAAGAAAGAAGAAGAAGAGAAGGAGGAAGGGGAAGAGGAAGAGGAAGAAGCGGGAAAGAAGGAAGAAAAAGCTCTCCTATGCTTTTCTGTACCAAACTTGCTTCTGAGACTGGGTGTCACTATACGCAGGCATGCTTGGAACTTGCCGTTCTCCTGTCTCAGCCTGCTAAACAGCTGAAATTACAGGTCTGCACCACTTGGTCCACACCAAACTACTTTTTGAAAACTTTTTATTAGCCAGGTTAAGTACAGTGGTGTGTGTCTATAGTCCCAGCCATTCAGGAGAAGCTGAGGCAGGAGGATTGCATGAGCTCAGGGGTTTGAGGCTAGCCTGAGCAACAGAGCAAGGCCTTGTCTTAAAAATGAGGGGGAGGACATGCCTAAAATCCCACCACTCAGGAGCCTAAAGCAGAATGGATGGGAATTCTAAGGGCAGCCTGGGCTAGTTAATAAGTTCCAAGCCCACTTAGGCTAAGAGTGAGACTGTCTCAAAACAATAAACCAACAATAACAAAAGGGGAACTTTTATTTTCTAAGTGGGGTAAAACAGAGCGACCCTTTGACACTGCAGTTCTTTGTTCCATGAACAGAGGCCTGGGAGTGCCTCTTGTTTGGGACTCCCTGGCCTTAGTTTTCCAAAGCCTCTCCTGTGTCTGTGCCTCACCCACTTTCTGTCCAGATGGTCCATGTTAGCCACACCTGCACCTGGAGGTTCTGTTGAGCACTTACCAAAAGCTGTGCCTCAAGCCTGTCTGTTCTGGGTTCTGGAAAATGCAGTTCAAACCTGGCTAGTTGGAGCCAAGGAAGCACAAGACTCGTGAGTTTCTGTCTGTTTTTCTTTCTTTTGCTTTGTTTTTTGAGTGGTGTGGGAGGAACAGTTGAGGGAGGGGATCTCCTTTTCTTCTAGAAACTGCCTAATGCAATTGTTCTCAAAACAAAACACAAAAAACCCCCCGAGGCCCTAGAGCACCTGGGATTTTGATAGAAATGTCACTTTTCAGGTGTTACCCCAGCCCTACTGAATCTGAAACTATGGGGGTAAAGCCCAGCCACCTGAGTTTCCCCCAGAGATCTGATTCACCCTGAAGAGTGAGAAACACTAGCTTCCGGGAAAGAATGTGAGCTATCTCTGACTAGAGCCACACAGAGCCCAGGAGTCTGAGAGACAAAGAGGACTGAAGACATCCTCAGAATTCCGGACTTATACCGCCTGTGTGTGTGCATCCACATGTGCGTCCACATGTGCACACATATAATAAATAATTAACTTTTAAAAATTGGGTTGGACTGGGTGTGGCAGTACACATCTTTAATCCCAGCACTTGGAGGCAGAGGCAGAGGGATCTCTGTGAAATGAAGGCCAGTTTGGTCTATAGAGTGAGTTCCAGGCCAGGTGGGGCTACAGGGAGACAGGGAAAAATATTCTGGGTTTGGGGTTGTGGCTCAGTGGTAGGACCCTTCCCTGGCATGTGAGCAGCCCTGGCCTTCATCCCCACCACCACCACACACAACAACACAGCAGTCTGTTAAGTTCTACCCAGACCTATGGGGTCAGGGTTCTGGCAGGGAAGTCCAGTAGGTAGTGTTATGGTATGCTTACCTGATGATTCTAATATATCCTATCCTACTGGGGACTGAGCCCAGGACTTGAACACACTAGGCAAGAACTTTCGTACTGAGCTGCATCCCCAGCCCCTACTAAGCGTTTCTAATGAACACTAGAGTAAAACTTATGTTGGAAGAATTGTTACTGACTTGTTGAGATAAAACCCTGGGCTCTGGCAATTCCAACAACCTTGGGCTCAGCCACCCATCGCCAAGATGCCAATTAGGGACAAGTCACAATGAAAAGCAGGAAAGGAGATTCATTCGACATGGACACGTGGTAAGAGAAATATAGAGACTTGGTGACCCCCCCAAGTTCATTTTGGGAGCACTAATATAAAGTTTGGACTCAAATAGAGGGCAAGAGGCACGAAAGCTAAGCAGACCTGGTCAAGGTACGGCCTCACCTACCACCACCTACAGTCGTCTCGGCTCCAGCCTGTCCTGTAAGGTGTTCTGACTTGTTGGCAGAACTGTGTGAAGTCCCTTCCTGGCAGACAAGTTCCTCTTCTTCCTGGCATCAGGGCTTCAGCCTTGCCCTCCCCCAGCAGGAGATTCCTGGGGAAATTTGAGTTCTTTGAGGGTTATTGTTGAGAGTGTGTGATAGCTCAAGTGTCTGTCCTCAGAAAATCTCTCCTGTCCGGAAGGTGCAGAATGATCTGGGCATGCTCATTTAATTCCTCCCTTTGTTCTCTGTGGGAGCCAGTTGCTCCATTTCTTTGTGTGCCCCAAATTCTACAGAAGCAGATCCCCATTGAATGAGGCTTGCAGGGCTTCCAGACTTGCCGATCAATCTAAGTAGTTCATTCTAGGAATGATGAAGCAAGTCACTTTGGCCACAGTTGTCCACCATGTCCTCAAGTCTAACTCTTGGTGATAAATTGACATTCTGATAACCATCCGTTGCTCCAGTTCTATGTCCCACTTCTCCATTGCGCCAGAACTCGGTGAGAAGAGAGCTCTTATTTGGTGAATAACAGTACACCTACCCTGATGAGTCCATTGGGGAATGGCAGGGAACATCCCCCAGGTCCCTTCTCCTACTAACATTTATCAGGGAAGGAGAAATGGCTTCTCCCACTCAGCTGGCTTCTTCAACTGGGATACAAATGAATTGACATTAGACAGATTAATAGGAAAAGAGTTATATTTAGCCTGCCACGGTGGTGTATACTTAGCACTTGGTGTAATCTTAGCACTTGGGAAGTGAAGGCAGAAGGATCAGTTCAAGGCCAGTCCTGGATGCATGGGGAACTGGAAAACAGCCTGTACTGCATGAGACCCTGCTTCAAAAAAATTACAAAAAAACTCACATTTTTGCTTGTGTGTATATTTGTGTGTATGAGTGCAGGCACGTGCCTGCACCGTGTGCATGTGTGGAAGCCAGAGGACAACCTCAGGTTCCAGTTCTCACCTTCCACATTGTTTGAGGCAATTGTTTGAGGTTTGTCCACTGTATACATCAGATTAGCTGCCCATGAGATGGCGGGAATCCTGTCTCTGCCTCTCATCTCCCTGTAGGAGCTCTGGGATTACAGACACTTACACTGGGCCTCTAGCTTGTTTACACTGGCTCTAGGGATTGGAACTCAGCTTCTCACATTTGTGCAGCAAGTGCTTTCACCCACTGTGCCATCTCTCCAGCCCAAGAAGTCATATTTAATGACATATTTAACTTAACCCCTGTAGTACATGGAATTAAGTCCCATGAAATATGAGAATGAAGAAGTCTCATGGTCTATCTGAGCCATGAGAAAATCAGAAAGGAAAAAGGGCATGAGGCTGGGGTGGGAATGTGGCTCATCTTATGGGAGGGTGAGGTGATGAGATGGGGGGATGGGTAGAGGCTCTCTTGGCATGCAGATAGTCCCTCAGGTAACAATACATCAGGAAGAGAAGCTCTCCCCTTAACTCAGATTCTTCCCTAATGTAGATTTTCCTCCTACATATAAATTTCTTTTACAAAACAGCTTTTGAAAGCTTCTCCCATGTCTGCAGTTGCTCAGAATAACCAGCTCAAAATATACCAGTACTGTATTTGGGGATGGCGTATTCTGGTATGCAGCAGTCATCTTTTGGGGTGGTATGTCCTGAGCCACGCACAGTCTAGCATTCCATGTCTCCACTAGGGATCCTGAATGCCACTAGGAAGAAAACCCTGTCTGTTCTGCACCTGCAGCAGGCAGGCAGACGACGACCCCAGTCCCCCGGGGCACAGGAGCAGTGATTGCAATCACAGAGCGTTGTCTTTTGGCTCAGTCCTGAAACTGTAATTCTGTGGGGCAGGAACAGAGCCTGGAAACCAGTGTGTTTAAAGAGCTGCCTTGTCACCTTCCTTGTCCACAGGTCCTGCTAGCTAACCTAAACCCATACCCATACAGCTGCTCCTGAAGTTCTGCCCCAGGTCCTGGAAGCTAGAGGTGTCCGTGCATCATTTGGAGGAAGAAAGGCCTTCCCTCTGTGCTTTTTCTCTTCTCTGGGTTCACGCATCTTTAAAGCAGCCATAGTCATAGTCCCATGAAGAGTGTGGAGTGTGACTAAAGGGTCTGCTTGATGCTCTAAAAGCCAAGTCTAGGTACTACAGGACCCCTGGTTCTCGGGGCTCAGTCCCCTAGAGCTACAGCACACCTCACCTTCCGCTGTGGCAGGTTGGGGATGTAGTTCAGTGGTCAAGCATTTGATTAGGATGCATGGGGCCCTGGGTTCAATCCCCAGTACTAAAAAACAAAACAAAACCCAAAACTCACAAAGCAGCCTGGCATAGCCTGGCAGCACCCAGGAGGCCCAGGCGGCAGCATATCTGTGTTTGGGGTCAGCCTGTTCTACATAGTAAGCTCCAGGCCAGCTGTGGCTATAAGAGAGACCCCCCCACCCAAAAAAAGTGCTATGGTAAAGCCACCAACACTGCCTACCCCAGTAATGGAGGGTCAGAAGTACTTCTGGGCCAGCAGAATGGCTGAAGGGATGAAGGGCCTGAGTGCAGGCCCAGCCTGAGGGCCTGAGTGCGATCCCCAGCACTCATGTAAAAGAGGAGAGGATAGATTCCACAAAATTGCCCTCTGGCCTCCATGCATGCTGTGGCCTGGGCACACCCCTATATACACAATAATAATAAATAAAGGTCATTTAAAGTATTCTCCATATATTGAACTTAGTTTGTAGTTCTGAAATGGCTAGTTCTCCTTTCTAGAACGTCTATCATTTGTTTCTACATGGCTAGCTGATCTATATACATATTGGCTCCTGCTTTGGCCTATGTCTTTAAATATTGTTCATAAGCATAATTGATGTGATTGTATTATGTCAGAAACACGTTTAGACATGTTTGTGTCTCTCCACAATGTCAGAATTTATTGAGGAATAATAAATTTACAAGCTACAATGGTTTTGTTGCCTGCAGTTTACCAAATAATTCTAATTTGCCTGAATAGCTGGTGGTTGGCAGTCACTGGTCTGTTTACTCTGATCTTCATTATTGATATTAACTTTAAGACCACACATTGGATTTTTATATATATGACTAGGTTACAGAATAGCTACAAAAGTATGAAAGAGGTTGCCAAGTTTGGAGAGGCTGCCTTGAATGCGGTGAGCTGACCTGGAGGCAGAAAGCCACTGCAGGTGGTTAGGCACTAATGAACCCAATTGCAGAGCTACTGGAGGTACACAGAGCTGGGCTGGTAGGTGGGTCAAGGGAAGTCAAGGTAAAGGGCAAGACTAGGTCTTGATGGAGTTGTATGACAACTCAAGTGCACTTCCCAGTTGAGCTGAAGTCCCGGAGACGGTCAGTTCCCTGCCAGTCCCTTGGTGCACAATTGTCAGGCTGACGATAGGATGGTCGTGCGCGTCCACTGCAGTATTTACCTTTTTTATGGGACCTAGGTGAGGTTGTGGTATCCTTTGTTGGTCTGGTATGCTCAGTAAGTTCTGGTATGGTTTTAATACATCCACATGCCCATGTGCTACCAAATCTACTCCATCAAGTTCATAGATATACTCTTGCATGAATAGGATATTTATCACACTGTGCCTCATGGCCCATGCTATGTCCACAAACGGGATGTAGCGTCATCCTGCCTCTGTGTTTGTACCCAAGGTGGAGCCAAATGCTATTTTGTAAAATGGAGTCACCAGGGCAAGGCATAGCCAGAAGCCATCATTCCACACAGTATGGAGCAACGTAGAGGAGGAAAAGAACTTAGAGCAACCCAGGGCGCGGCAGTAACACAGAAGAGCGCAGCTTGATCTCTGCAATATGTGTTCATATATATATATATATGGAGGACTATACTTTATGCTTGCATATGTATATGAACACATGTATATACATACACACATGAAGTTCATCTCGTCAACTTCTGAAAGACCTGTAACAAGGACATAAAATATTAACATTTCTCCAGAGGAAGACTTGCCCGACTGGGAACCATCTCCTAGGAGATGAATGTCAGGGTTCTGATAAGATAACTCCCAGGGATATATCTTTGTTCCATCGCTTCTCTAGACTACAGCACTGCCGTGAACAAGGTGAGGGAGGCTGAGAATTTTTCCTCCCTGGTTTGGGATACAGCTAAAAATAAACCCATTTCCTTTCGAAAATCCTTGCTCCTTGATGTTTTGGTAAAGTACAGAGCTCTGGACCTCAGATTCCAGTGACAGATTCTCCTCACTCGAGATCAGATTTCAGCATATGAATTGGGGAGGACACAAACATTCAGATCAATAAACCTATCCTCATTTTACTAGATAAGTAGAAAAAAACTTCTTATTTTTGAGACAGAGTCTGGCTATGTTGCCCAGGCTAGATCTAAACTCCTGAGACTCAACCAGTCCCCACAAGCTTCCCAAGTAGCTGGGACTACAAGCATATATATATACCAGCAAGTATGTATATACTTGCTGTTTGTTTGTTTTTATTTTCTTGAGAAAGGGTCTCCCTGTAGCCCTGATTGTCCTGGAATTCGCTATGTAGACCAGGCTGGCCTTGATCTCACAGAGATCTGCCTGCCTCTGCCTCTTGAGTTCTGGGATAAAAGGCATGCGTGCACCATCTGGCACAGTGTTAAGTAAATACTGTTTTTAATGGACACATAACATCCATATGGTGATTAAGGAATCATTTATTTCACCATGTTCCTCCTCTTCTCCTTCTCCTTCTCCTCTTCCTCCTTCCCTCTTTGACTTCTTCCTTCTTTTTGAGACAAAGCCTTATTCTGTAACCCAGGTTGGCCAGGAATTTACCATGTAGCCCAGTCTGTTCTCAAATTCCTGGCGAAGCGCCTGCTTCAGTCTCTTAAGTGTTGGGATCACAGGCATGAGCCATCACACCTGGCTTTGTCCAGGTGTTATTGGGCATCTAGGTAGTTTTCGATTTTTTTGTAATTTTTTAAATGCAGTGGCATTGTTGGGATGTGAATTGGTGTCAGTGTTTGCTCAGCAAGTACTCACCAGGCATGGGCTTGAGCCCCAACAGAGGAGGAGGAGGCAATGGAGTTTAGTTTTCCTGGCCTCTTCTAGGCAGCTAAGTCCTAGAAGTATGATACCATATTGGATCTGGTCAGGCATGGGCTCCCAAAGCAGAGTGCCCCAGAGATGGGCTTGAAACCAACTGAAAGCCTGAATTGCAGTGTGCCGCGTTCCATTCTAGGCCTGCCTTTCTAGTCCAGAGCTCTACTCCTGCCTAACTGGACTGCCTTTCTCTTACCCTGTAACAGGAGGGTTCTAGAAAGAAGGATCCCTCGCTGCCTTTCCAGCTCCAAGGTTCTGTGATTCTCAGACCACCCTCTAAGTCATGGATTTCTCAACTTGATCATGGCCTTCCTCAGAGCTGAATGTGTGCACACGCCTGAGCGTGTGTTTCACTTTCTATTCTTAGCAGGGTGATCTTTAAACAAGGAATAGATTAGTGCTTCTGTCTCATCCCGGATGTATGCAGCTCCTGCTGGGCTGTTCCATTCTCAGCCATTCATTCACATTAAAGGCAACAGCCCATTAAGGAAATAGAGGGTGCTGCTCCTCCTTCCACAGGATAAGGACTGTAGGCTCCCTGATGGGGGGGCGGGGGTGTCTCTGAAGGGGAGGGGTGCTTGGTCCTCTTTGTTCAGCAGGCTTAGGCTCTGACTCAGTGAAAGATGAAGTCAGGGGATTCTTGGTATCAGCGCCTCCCTTCCAGCTCCACCCTGAGATCCTTTCTCTGGGATGGGGTTAGGGATTCTGTTTGGTCAATAACGGATTATGGTGATGAGTAATCAGCATTCCAGACAAGGAGGTCATTGTTGGTCCTGAAGTAAAGAGTGAACAGGGCTGAGTTGCCCTGCCCCAATAGTTTTCACCTGTGACAGTCTCTCAGTGTCACTCTGGGTATTTAAAAAAACAAATTCAGATTCTGGGTTCCCAACCCCAGAAATGTAGAAGTAGAGCCTAGATTCTTCATATTAAAAACACTAAAATGGGGTGGATAGATAGTTCAGTAGTTAAGAGCATATCCCGCCCTTACAGAGAACTTGTTCACTTCCCAGCACCCATGCTGGGTAGCTTATGACCACTGTAACTCTAGCTCCAGGGGATCCAACACCTCTGGCTTCACTGGGCACCTGTCCTCACATGCACATACCCACACAGACACACACACACACAATGAAAAATAAAATAACAAACCAAAATGGCTTGTTATTAACAAACTAAATAACAAACTAAAATGGCTCAGATATGCACCTTAGGTGGAGAACACTGACAAATGGCAATAGGATTGAAAACTCTGTTTATGCTGTGGCTTAAACCCAGGGACTCACACATGCAAACAGCATGCTCTTACCAGTCTTCTTCAAGCCCACTGAGACCAGGCAAGTGACATCAAAAGGTTACTGTATGACCCAAAAGGGAAGGCTGGTGCCAGTAGCCGGAGTCACGTCTTGCCTACAGGGCAGCCAGCATGGATCTTTAACTCTTGCCAAATAAAGCCAACTTGGCACTGCCAGATAGTCCATGCTATATTTTCAAGGAGTGTTAGAATCAGGTGTGGTGGCACATGCCTTTAGTCCCAGCATTTGGGAGGCAGAGGCACGTGGATTTCACTGAGATGGAGGCCAGCCAGGGGTGGTCTACACAGCAGTTTTAGACCCAGCTGGGCTTACATAGCGAGACTTTGAAGCAACAACAAAGAAGTGCTAGAGATATAGATTTGTTTATGAAATAACTTCTCTTTGGAGGGGCTGGTACTGGGGATTGGACCCAGGGATTTGTATAGGCTAAAGAGATGCTGTTCCACTGAGCCACGCCCCCTTCTGAGGCAGGCAATCCTAGGAAATAGTTCAGTAGCCTGGGATCCTATTTGGTTTTGGTTATACAGGCCTACCTCTTGTAAAAATGAAGTTGGCAGCCCAAGTCCTTTACCTGCGCATATTATGCACTCACATCTCTCTCTGCACAATGCCCCTAGCAACCTGCATCAGGCTACAGGTACGCCCCACTCTGGACAATAGTATAAGTTTCTTCAACCTTAACAACAATTGAATTTAGGAAGTTTCTATTCAAATGTATTCCCAATGTATCCGGGTATAAAGAATAGAAAGGCTGATCTGGCCTGAACTGGTTTTAGGTGCATGAGCAGTAAGACAAAACTGTGTCATCAAGTAAACTTTTAGGGAAAATTCTGTTTACCAGCTTCTGACTATGCCTAAGTGAGCATGCATATGGTTACAACAGATGCATTATGGGAAGGGACATGCACAGTAGAAAAATAATTCTATGTCCTAATGTATCAATCAAAACACTGAGCAACCTTTACTGTACCCCGTAACAAGCAAACTCCTTCTCTTGAACCCTCTAAAAGGAAGCCCTAAACAATGATCAGGGCCTCTATCTTCACTCATGTGGCTGCTGCTCCCTTGCAGACCTGTTTTATTGCTTTCCTTTAAATAACATTTTTTTCAGTATTTTACAGTCTGTATGGGTATTTATTTCATTCTTGAATTAAATACCCCAAACCTGGAAACATTCCACCTTAGCCTGGATCACCGGCAACACTACCAAATATCCAATTTCTAAATATTGTCAACACTTGAAGATTTAAATTGGACTCAGCAGCTAGCTCTGTGGTAGAATGCAGGCTTAATAAAAAGAGGCCCTGGGTTTAATCCCCAGTCCCACAAAAAGAAGGAAAAAAGTTAAACAATAGAAAAAAAAAAGTAGGCCAAAGAATATCTCTTGGCCAAATCTGGCCCTGCATCTGCCTGCTGAAATCTCTAGAACAACACTTGGGGCTCTGGGCAACACCAGTCTTGGGGCAAAGTGCTCAGGGTAGAGTCAGAAGGCCTGTGTCCTAATCTCTACTCACAACTTGCTAGGTGACACTGGGAAAGAAACACCCTCTCCAGGCACAGGGCTTCTTCCTGCAAGCTAGACAGGGTGAGAGGAAGTGTCTTCATGGTCTTTACCTTCTTGTCAAAGTTCTAGGTCATCTCTTGAAGACTTAGTATTTCCCTAACCCCCCAGCTACTTAGGAAGGAAACTTTGCAGGTGAAATTAAAAGCTCACATTTAACTGGTTTGAGTGGCATTCAATTCGTTCTCGCCACATTCTGCTGCATCTTTGGGGATTTGTGTTAGCAGGGAAGTTTCTTTGTGCTGTTGGTTTGGGGTATTTTCTATGTGGGGGGGGGGATTTTGACATAGAATATCTGGGTGACTTAATTTACTTGCTGAACACATGTTTTGATTCAAATAAAAAAATTACAGGAGGGCTGGGGATGTTGCTCAGTTGGTGGAGCATTTATCTAGCATGAACAGAGCCCTGGATTCCGTTCCTGGCACCGCACAAATCAGGCACAGTCACCTGTGCCTATAGGCCCAGTGTCTTGGAGATAGAGGCAGGATGATCAGGAGTTCAAGGCCAGTCTTGGCTACATGAGACCTTGTCTCAAAAAAGATAAGCAGTGTGGAAGGCATTTGATAGAGGGAATATTCTGAAGCAAAAGCTACTTCTTTTATTATTATTAATTATTCTTGTATTTTAAGACAGAATTTCACATAGCCCCTGTGCAGCTGAGACTGGTATTAAACTCTAGAGTCCCCTGCCTTCATCTCCCAGGCATTGGGATTACAGGTGTGGGTCACCATAACCAGCAAACCCTTCCTTTATAGTTCACATAAAGCCCTGCCATTGAATTTTTTTGTCACAATGGCTTCATTGAAATGTAGTTCCCACAAAACAAAGCTTACCTACTTAAAGTGTTTCTGTTTTTGTTTTTCTTTGGTTTTTTGAGACAGGGTCCCTGTCTTACCTTGGTTGGCCTAAACCCAAAGAGATCGATCTGCCTCTGTGAGATTAAAGGTGTGTGCCACACAGCTGGCTGTTTAAAGTGTTTTTTATTACTATGGATTGAACCCAGGATTTATACATTCAAAGCATGGACTCTACTACTCAGCTATACCACCAGCCCCTAAAGTGCATTAAAACAGCATATGGGTGCTGGAAGGATGGCACAGTGGTTAGTGATTGCTACTCTTCCAGATGACCTGAGTCTGGCTCCTAGCACCCACGTCAGGCAACTCATAACCTCCTGTAACTCCTCCTCCAGGGAATACAATGTCCTCTTCTGGCCTCTGGGGCACTTGACACATATGCAGACACACACATACATAAATAAAAATAAAAATAAGTATTGTGGTTTGGATATGAAGTCCCCACCCCACTCCCATCTGCAGCTACAAAGGAAAAATCTCATGTATTGAGGCTTAGTCCCCTGCTGACAGAACCATTGAAAGATGATTGGATCATGAGGCCTGTGACCAGATCAGTGATTTATTTACGGAGAATCATAAGGTGGTGATGTTGTTGGGAGGTGGAGCTTGTTGGGGTCTGTCCTGAATGGCTATGTGTTTGGTTGTTTGCTTTTGTTTTTTGAGACAGGATCTCCCCGTTTCCCCAGTTGGTCTGGAACTAGCAATGTAGAACAGATTGGCCTTGATCACACAGAGACTAGTCTGCTTCTGAGTCCCGAGTGCTGGGATTCAAAGCATGAGCCATGCCTGGGCCCTGAAAGGCTATATTTTATACGGAGAGCCTGCTTCGGTCTCTCCCTGCTTCCTTGTTACCACAGGGTGAGAAGCTCCTGTCAGGCCCAAAACAGTGGAGCCGCTGACCATCCACTGGATCCTTTGAAATTATGAGCCGAAATCAACTTTTCTGTTGAAGTTGCTTTTGTAAGGCATTTCTGTCACGGTGGTGTTAAACCAACACACGGTATGTTTTCAGTGTATCAGCAATGCTGTCAGTATCAATATCTAATTTCAGAACATTTTTATCTCCTGAAAAAGAAATTCCTCCCTTTACCACTTGCTGCTGCCCTGGTAACCACAGTCGACTTGCTGTCTCTAAACTTGCCTGTTCTGGACCTTTCATATAAATGGAATCTTAGAACATGTGGTCTTTTGTGTCCATCTTTCATTCAGCACAATGTTTTCAAGGTTCAGTCATAAACTATATCAGAACTTCATCCTATTTTATTATCAGATCACATTCCCCGGTATGAAAATACCATGTGTATTTGTACATTTATCCATTGATGAGCAACTGTGCTGTCTCCATTATTTTGGTTATTATAAATAATGCTGTGGTATGCACTCATACAAGTTTTTGTGGATATAGATTTTCATTTCTCTCGGGGATATCAACTATAGAGAAAACTGCTGTATTGTATGGTAACTCTATGTTCAACCTTTTGATAAGCTGTCAGACTGTTTCCCAAAGCAGTGACACTAATTAGCATCCTTACTGTGGTATCTGAGATCCCAGTGTCTCTAAAACCCCATCAACTCAGTATAATCTATTCTTTTGACTACAGTGGATATGAAGTGTTATCTTAGTGAAAACCACAAGTGGGATTCTTGTAGGTTTTGTTGTGGTCGTTATTGTTGAGTTTTTGAGACAGGGTTTCTTTATGTAGCCCTGGCCAGCTTAGAATTCACCAGGTAGACAGCCTGGCTTGGAACTCACAGAGATCCATCTGCTTCTGCCTTTTGAGTTTTGGTTTTACAGGCGTCCTACCTGGCCTTTTTGTAGTTTGATTCTTGCAACTGAATCTGTCCCTATTCATCTGACTTTTGACACTCAACCATCCTTCATCTAATCACTATGGCCAAATAAGTTGGGCCTGCATTTAAAAGGTTGAGGCAGGAAGATTGCTGTGAGTTTGAGACTAGCTTGGGCTACAGAGTGAGATACTGTCTCAAGAAACAACAAAAACTAAAACAACAACAAACTATTACCGTGGCGGGTGAAGGTTGAGGATTTCAAGTAGATTTGGTTTAACCCAGAGTTGGAGGTAGAGCTTAGCTATATTCGGCCCACAGAGGTGGAGATACAGCTGTGCTTCCTTATCCATAGGTTCTCATTCCATGGCTTGTTCTGTTTTTGTCATTTGCAATGAGAAAATACTAATGGAAAATTCCAGAAATAAACAGTTCATAAGTTTTTATTTCTATTTATTATTTATTATGATTATGATTATGATTTTGTGAGTCTGTGAGCCTGTGTATGAGATGTATGTGAGTGCAGGCACATGAGTGCCATGATGTGGGTGCAGAGGTCAGAGGACAACTTTGAAGCTAGTTCCCTCCTTTTGCTGCGGTTTCTAAGATTTGAATTGCACTCAGGTCATCAGGCTTTCATGGCAAGTGTGGTTACTCACTGAGCCATCTCACTGGCCCAGTTCATAAGTTCATAGATTTTAAATTGCATGCCCTTTTGAGTATGATGAAATCTCCCACTGCCCTGCTCTGCCCTCCAGGAAGTGAATCATCCCTTTGTCCAGCATATCTGTGCAGTGTCTGCTACCCACTACCTATCAATCAAAATCCATTTCAGTTACTAGATCAACTGTCCTGTGAGTTCTTGAACTGATTGTGTTCAAGAAATTTGCTTAATGGCCCTCCAAACACAAGATTCATGATTCTGCCAATTTTATTACAGTGTAGTGTTTGATCATTAGCTACCATTATTGATATCCTACTATAACTTATAAACTTTGTCATAGTACATACATGTAGGGTTAGATAGTATCTGAGGTTTCAGGCATCCAGTGGGGTGATGTAGAACTTATTCCCCATAATAAAGGGGAAGGAAAAATGGATGCCTGGGACACAGTCTACAGGATGGGTTCACTTGTCTGGCTTCCATGTTGAATTTGAGTGATACACAGGGATTACTGCGGTACACATGGGAAGTTTCAGGGCCAGGCATGCACACTGCGTCTATAGGAATCCTGAAGGACTCTCTCTCTGCGCTCCTTTGACGTGGCTTCCTCTTTCCTTTCTTTCTCCTTTCTTCACTTCCTCTTTTCATACCGGTCATAGTATCTGTTATGAGGGCATTTCTTGCCTTTGCTGCTGTGAAACAATTATTTAAAAATGCTGCTTGAGCCCTGAGTGGTACTGCATAACCATGATGCCAACTTGTGCTACAGGTCAAAGCCCCATTTAAAAAACAAAAGCTTTGAGGCTGGAGAGATGGCTCAATGGTTAAGAGCACTGTCTGTTCTTTTAGAGAGGCCCCTGGTTTAGTTCCCAGCAAATATGGCAGCTAATAACAGTCTGTAACTCCAATTCCAGGGAATCTGATGCCCTCTTCTGACCTCCGTGGACACTGCATGCACATGGTGCGTGCACGCACGTGCACACACACACACATATGTAGGCAAAACACTCATACACATAATATAAAAATAATAAGATATTCTAAAAGGTGAGCAGACTGGGGATGTGGTTCAGTGTCAGAATATTTGCCTAATATGCAAGAGGCTCTTGGGTTCTCTCTCTAGCACAATAAACAAGCAAACAAACAAAAAACAAAAACAAAAATCCCAGCTTAATAAAACTGTAGGGATTTGACAATTAAATTTTTGGTTTTGACCCTAGACTGAATCCTGTGCTGGAGGGAAAACGTTCTTTAAAACATATCATTCGGTCAATTGAAAAAACTGGAGTGACACTAGACATAGGAACATAGGATTCCCACCAATATAAGAATAGTAGAATAATGAGAGAGAGAGAGAGAGAGAGAGAGACAGAGAGAGAGACAGAGAGAGAGAGAGAGAGAGAGAGAGAGAATATAGCAAATGAATTAGAAACATTTGTAACAGGTTTATTTGGGTGAAGGGTATATGAGTAATCTTTATACTTTATACATTGAAATAAAAAAAAAGAGTCAGGATCTCAGGCTGGTTTCCAACTCATTATGTAGTTTTGAACTAAAAAAATTTTAAGTTACATATTTATTATTTATTTCTGTGTATGTGTTTTGCACACATGGAGAAGTTAGGGGATAAATTGTGGAGTTGGTCCTTTCCTCCTGCCATGTGGCTCTTGGGGATCAAACTCAGGTTGTCAGGCTTGGCAGCAGGCATCTTTACCTGCTGAGTCATCTCACTGGCCCGGGTTTGAACTTTGGATTCTCTAGTCTCCACTTCCCAAGTGGTAGGAGGTCTGGCTTCCAAGTAAAAAATTAAAAGAATACAATTAGGTAAATAGTATATGCTTAGAATGTACAAGACAGTGGATCTAGTCTCTCTCTCTCTCTCTCTCTCTCTCACACACACACACACACACACACACACACACACACACACACGTACCATACCACACAGGGCTGGGTACCTCTCTCCTGGGGTCTCTCATGCAGATGAGAGGCCAGCAGAGGCTGCATTCACCTAAAGGCCTCACCAGGTGATTGCCTAGAAACCTCACTAAGATGTTGAAGCTGATGGTGGTCTGGTGGGAGGGAGTTCAGGGGTACTTTTTCTATACCCTGTATATTTTATTTATTTAGAAATATTTTATTTTTATTTATGTGTGTGTCTGTGTATGCCATGTGTGTGCAGGTGCCTGTGGAGGTCAGAAGACAGCAGAGGGTCTGCAATTACAGGGAGTTGGGAGCTGCCTGATGTGGGTTCAAGGAACTGAACTCTGATCCTCTGGAATAGCAACACGTGCTTTTAATCTCTGAGCTGTCTCCTCCAGTCACCTTTATTTACACTTTGAAATGAAACCTTCAAGTTGTCTACAAAGCAATAGGGAGGCTTCATCACGGCATTTTCTTTTTTTTTTTTTTTGAGACTGGGTCTTCCTGTAGCTCCAAGCTGGCTTAGAACTCTCATATACCAGGCTGACTCAAACCCATGAAGATCTGCCTGCCTCTGCCTCTTGTGTGCTGGGATTAAAGGCCTGTGCCACCATATCTGGCCCCATCAGGGCAATTTCATATGTAATGTGCCAGATACTTCTTTGAAATTTGTTCGCCGCCCATTCTGCCCTTCTCCATCCCCAGCTTCCTTCTTTGCCCAGATTCAGGGACGCTTTTGACTGGCATGACATGTGGCCTTTCTGCTCTAACATGGCTGTCTTTTTAAGATAATGAGTTTTTTTTTTCTTTCTTTTTTTTTTTTTTCTTTACTTTGTTAGTAGGAATCTCAAGAGAGGTAAAAGCTGTGTGGTCTTTCCTGATCTAGCCTTGGGAATTAGGCAGTGACTCTTCTGCTGCTCTCTGCTGGATCCACAGAAGTCTCTATGTGAGTCCACAAACTCAAAATGCAGAAACACATAATGCACGCCAGCACTGTTTAATGTGCTTGGTGTGTACTGTTTCTTATTAGAATCCCCACGAGGGAGAAGCCTTACTGCTCTTATTTCAATTATTTTATTTATTGCTACTATTGTGTGTATGTTTATATATAATGTGTATATATGATTGTGGGTGCATGTATGCCATGGTGTGTACATATGGAGGCCAGAAGACACTTTTTTAGCTCGTAAAAATTTATTTTACATTGTATGGAGTTAAAAAACATGTATAAAACAATAATTTTCTCCAACTGTAATTTTAACAGAACTTGTATCTTCTTTTTTTATAATTTAAATTTTTTATTTTTTGAGACTTTCTTATTTAAGTCCTGTATCTACATAATTTCCATCCCTCATTACCCTCTTCCACCAGAGGACCACTTTCGGGAGTTAGTGCTCTCCATCCACCAAGAAAGCTCATCAGGCTTGTACAGCACTGTTACTCTCTGAGCCACTTCCCTGGCTCAGTGCCCTCATTTTAGAGAAAAAGAAACTGAGGCACAGAGGTTAAGTTTCCATCACCAAGTCATGCCATTAGTGAAAGAGGCGGGGTTTGATTGAATCCAGCTCCAGGGCCCATGGCTTAACCTTACACCGCCTTAGCACAGAGCCATGATTCCAGCTACATTTGGCAAATCTGACACACATACAGATAATGAATTTCTATTTATAGTTGTTGTAGGCTCCCCTTAGCACATTCAAAATCATAGAACTTGAAATGCATCCCTCCTCAGTCCTGACTACTGTACGCATGGTTTTCTTTCCCTGCAATACTTCTCTTCGAATTACTCATCTATTTGCAGCTTTACTTTTCAGGTCTCTTTGGAAGCCTCTGCCAGCTCTGGGGCGAGTGCTCACAATGGGCGCATATGCCTCTCAGGGCTTGTGCAGTTATAATCCGTATCGCGATTTATAATTTGCCTGTTGTCCTGGCTGCTTCGGCCAAAGGACTCTTAAATTCCCCGAGAGCAATGACATGATCATGCATGTGCCGGGAAAGCAGCTCTAGCGATGAACACGTGCCGGGCAGGTAGCCTGTCATTATGTGCACATTTCTCACAATCCTCATGGGCAACCGCCACACATTTCCCACACATAAACAGCCTCAGAGATGCCGCACCCCAAATCCGTAGGCATTCACTCCGGTCCACGCAAGTCTCCAAGGTCAGTCCCATTCCTCACACCGTCCCCGGCCTCCAGCCCAGCCCAGCCCATCCCACACTCAGGTGCCGCGATAGCTCTCTTCCTTCTCGATCACGCCGTAGACTGATTTTTCTTTTTCTTTTTTAACGCAACTACAGTCACCATCTGCACTCCGAAAACAGGATACAGATTTACTCCCCTTCAAGTTGAGTGAATATGACAACAGTTCTATTTTCAAACACGCCGTCACAGGCTGTCTCTCCTGCACACAACCCCTGACATTCGCAGTTCCAGCCCCGCGCCGTCCGTCTTCCCGGCTGCTCCCTCCTGGCACGCCGCGTCACTCTCGCGCTTGGGCTGCACGGGGGCCGCAGGTCGGCGGGGTCTGCAGCCTCGCCTGCTGGACTCGGGAGTCCCAGCCCGGGCGGGCGCGGCTGGCTCCGCCCCCTCATGCATATGCAGCACCCCGGCCCGGCGGCCCGGCCCCCAGACGGCCATTTGTAGCGGCGCTGAGGGCTGCGTTCGGCAGCGCTGCGGAGACGCGGAGAGCAGCGCGCCCCCCCGGCCGCCGCCGCCCCTGGCCCCGGCGCTCCCCCGGCCCCTCGGCGCCTCGGGCGGCTCCCACGCCCCGGGGCCCGCGGCCCGCGGCCCTCCCGCCCGCTCCGGCCCCGCCTGCCGTCCCGCGGCCGCGCACGTCCCCGGAGCCGGGCCTAGGGCGCGCGGCGAAGGCTCGGCGCCGGCTGCGCTCCGCGGCGTCCCGATGGCCGCGGCCGGCTGGCGCGACGGCTCCGGCCAGGAGAAGTACCGGCTGGTGGTGGTCGGCGGCGGCGGCGTGGGCAAGTCGGCGCTCACCATCCAGTTCATCCAGGTGCGGGGCGCGGGCCTGCGGGGCGCCGGGCACTCGCGCTACCTGTGGCGGCCGCTGCGACTCCGCCCCGGGGCGCGCGGGGCGCGGGGCGCGGTGCGGGGCGCGGGCCGGGCGGGAGCGGCGCGGGGCGCACTGGGCGGTGCGGGCGCGCCGGGCGCGGCGTGGGTGCGCGGGGTGCGGGGCGGGCCGGCGGCGGGGCGGGGCGGGGCGCACGGGGTGCGGGGCGGGCTGGGTGCGTGGCGGGCGCTGCGCTCCTGCCCTGCGGCTGCTGCCCGCGCGGCGTCCCGGGACTCGGGCTTCTCAGGAATGTGGCGGGGAGGGCGGAGCTGGCCCGCTGGGAAGCGCTGTTCCACCTTATCGCTGCGGTCGGGGCGCAGCCGCGCGGCAGAGCGGGTTTCCTGCCCCGAGGGCCGGAGTGGGACCCTGCGGGCCTCGGTGGCGGCGATCGCAGGGGCCGGCTCGGGCTGCTCCCAGCCGCCGGCTCCCAGCAGAGTGATTTCTCTTTGTGTGTGTCTGAGCTTCTCTTACAAGTAGTCTCTTAGGTAACAGGTCCGGGTGGGAATGTTGATTACGCCCCAGGGAAATAATGGCATCGGGGAAGTTAAAAATGTGCTCTGGTGGGGCGAGACCATTTCCCTTGCCATTCCTGGTGCCTTCCTGCTTGGCGCTTAGGTGAAGTTTGGGATGAGCCAGCTCGGAGACCACACAGTCGTGCGATCGAATTCCACCCCCCACCCCACCCCCACCACTCTCTGCTTGCTGGAAGGGGAAAGTCGTGTTCTATTAAAGAAAAGCAAGGTGGAATTCTACCTCCTCAAATTTACTCTTGGTTAAGAGGTCTGAATGAGGTGTTTTGTTTTGTTTTTCCTTTTTGATAATTAAAAGAAAACAGATCTCGCTGCTTTTGTCACTCCAAAAGGTGCGGCATATGTTGGGAGAGGACCCCGGTAAAACAAAGGTATTTTTACGGTGTCGGTGAAATATTTCTTTCCTGATTTCTTTTTCACCCGTTTGTCAAGAATTGGTTTAGTAGAATAGCTTATTTTATTTCATTATAAACTAACGTCAGTAAAATAAACAGTACTGTAATATAACTACGATCCTCAGCCTTTTCATATTGAGTAAATGAACAGTAATCGATCCTATACTATTTCACGGGATTAAAAAGTGTTGCTCAAACCTTTGTATTCAGAAAGAGGTACTTAGGTCCTGAGCCGGGACAGTCTGCTCATGGAGCCGGGGTGGCGGGGCGTGAGGGTAGGGGGTGGATCTCACAGATTAAGAAGTGAGATTGGTTTAAATTTAGCAGAACTGAATTAGGCAGTTTTTTGAGTTGCTATTTTCCAGGGCCTAGAGAGACCCTTAAATGACTGATGGCAAAGAAAGTTATAGCTGACTCCTGGCTTGTGTTGGAGGGAGTCAAGGAATGGAAGGAACTAGTACTGATAGTGTTAGCTAGATTTAACTCCCCAAGTATTGAAGCTTTGGAGAGAGGGTCCTCTGAATGTGACTGCTGTAAGTCAGGGAAGGTGTTGGAACCTTTGTCTTTGAGAAGTGCTTTTAGAAACCTTTAAGCTAAAGGTAACGGCTGTCGTCCTGACACATGGCAAATACAGGTAAAGAATGTGAGCTTTGAATCATATACACTTGAATGTACTTTTTGTTTTGTTTATTGACTGAGAACAAACCCCCAAATATTCAGCCTCTATGAGCTGTAGTTTTGTTAGTCAAATAGTTTTCATTACACATCCTTTCCAGCTTTTACATGATGAGAAAGATCTTAGCATTATATGGAGCAAGTAGTGTGTGCCCCGTTTTTTTAAAGTATGTGAGATGCTTAGATGCAAAGGAATTCAGATTGGGAAAAGTCAGTGTGGGGAAGATCCATAAATGCACTATGGGGTTAGGGGTGGAGCCCAGTGGTAGAGTAGCTTGCTTCTTACGTGTAAAGCCCTGGGTTTGATCCCTAGTACCTAAAAAAAGAGTGCTGTGTAGTGCTGTGGGTTGTGTGAGTGGGACTGTGGCAAGGGTATCAGCTTAGGAAGAGGCAGCAGCAGGGGCTGAGGCACTGGGGGCTGCATAGGTGACTTGGGGCTAGTGAAATGGGAACATGGGCTCTGAGGGTGGCTTTGTGGCGAGAAGGAAACACACCACCTGGGCAGACTGCCGCTCCTTGTGTGATTTGGGCTAAGTTACTTAACCTGTTTGTACTTTAGCTTTCCTCTTCGTAAACTGTGGATTTCCACACAGTTATACAGTCAACATGTCAAGGGCTTAGGACAATGTGCAGTTCATAGAAAGGCTAAGTGCTTTATTCTGTTAATCTTAGATTATGGAACTGAAGTGACTGCTTCTCATCTATACCCAAATTTCACATGTACACACTCAAATACACCACAGCCACAGTCACAATTCGCTCCCTCCCCCCCAACAAAAAAGTTTGTCTGTACATGGCCTCCCAGTTCCTCAGAGTCCCCTACCCGGAGGTGCTAGGGGTCAAACCCAGGATCTTGTGCATGTTAGCAAGTGTGCCGTTGAGCACATGCCCATCCTTTTAAAACTTTTTTTTAAAGATAGTCTTGGTAAGGTACTCAGTCTGACTTTGAACTCCTGATGCTCCTGTCTCGGCCTCTTACGTAGCTGGGATTACAGGTTTAGCCACCAGGCCTGACTGCTGGTACTTTTGTGGAAAACATGATACGTTCTGTTGGTAAATAGGCCACCTAAATGAATAATCTCCATTTAGGACATGATTTTGACAGGGGAAGGGAGAGAGCTGGCAATCTGGGATCTCATCTTCTTACCCAGGTGGTTCTGGGAATCTCCCATCATTTCTTCAGGCCTTTGACTGCTTCTCCATAGAACAGGGCGTTTGGATGCCTGCTGTGGTGACGGTGCCTTTAATCCCAGCACTCGGGAGGCAGACGCAGGCAGGTCTCGGTGAGTCTGGTCTACAGAACAAGTTCTAGGCTGACTGGATGACAAGGGGACCCTGTCTCAAAGCCAGAACCAAACACCACCACCACCAAGAAGAGCCAGTAGTTTGGTTGAGCGGCTCTTACATCTGCCTTTTCTAGGGTTCTTTTGTGCTCCAACTGGCTGGTGGTCAGGGTTCTTAGGTTCTCCAAGCCTCAGTTTCCAACTTGAAAAGGAGGAATAAAGGCACACTTAGATGCCTGCAAGCCAAATCACCGCACACTGCCATTTACTGAGTCAGTCAGGGATACTTGTCATTTCATTTGCAGCTATTTGGTTTCTTGATGTTCTTGTAAAACCAAATTTATAATTTTTCCTCAATGCATCATATACTCCATTATGTTAAGATTTTGTCCTTCCCTGGAACATCCTCGCCATTCTCCCTTCACTGTGTGGTGTTTCGATGATGAATATTGTTTTCATTTAGTGTTGGGAAAGCTTTCCTTAATTTGGAGTTGATTCTGAGCAATGATGTGACCGAGCTGTAGCCTAATGGTAGTGCCGTTACTGGAGTCTTCAGGGTCAAAGCCTGGGCTCTGCCAACTGCTGCCAATACTCCCATTAAAGAGATATGTAAGTAATATTGAAACTGGGAAGGGGAGCAGGTCAGTGGATAAGGACACAGAGGACCTGGAAATCAGGCAACTCACAGGGGTCTGTACCTTCAGTTCCAGGCGATCAGACACCCTCTTCTGGCTTTTCTGGGTCTGCACGCAGGTGGTGCTCACAGGGACAAACACGCACGCGCACACACACACACACACACACACACACACACACTTAGAAATAAATAATAAAAGTTTTAAAAAGAGACAGTAGTGAAGTGCAGAGAAAGTAGGTTTATTCAGTGTGGCACTGGGAAGAGGAACAGATAAAGGGGTCCAGTGGTCCCCAAGTCCATCCTGTGTTTACAAAGAAGGCATAATGAAGCCATTCTGGTCAAGATGTAGGCTCACCCACCATCTATCTTCTCCAGCCTGCCCTAGCAGGTGGTCTGACATGTTGTCAGGACTAGGTGAAATCTCTTCCTGGGAGATGAATGCCTCAGCCTTTCCTTCCCCACAGCAGGAGATTCCTGGGGAAATTTTAATTCTTAGGGGTTTATTGTTCTAATAGTCTGATTGTACAAATGACTCTCTTTAGAACATCTCCTTTCTTGTCAAGGTAGTGATTATACTTAGCATGAGCCAGGCCCTGGATTCAGTCTCCAGTACAACAAACAAATGAAAGAGACAAGAAAACCCCCAAAAAAAGACCATTAAGCTTAATGCTTTTTCTGGTACCTCAGAAGAGGTGGTATCTGCACAGACTTAAACAGATTTCCTGGTTCAATTTTTTTAGCATCCTAACTTTTTATTTAGCTGTTTATCAGATTTTTGAGCTGTGTAGGGGTTAGCTGGCCTCAGACTCAGCTTGTAGCCCAGGCTGGTTTGGAACTTGAGATCCTCCTGCCTCTTCCTCAGGAGTGTTTGGATTACAGGTTTGTGGTTGGCTTTCACTTCTCATACCTGAGTTTTAATCAGCCTGAGAACCCATTGGTCTGATTCAAACATTTCTTTTTATCTAGAATCTGTCTTTTGGGCAGTGCTTTTTTGGTACCCTTCCCAAGGCACGGAGCCTAGAGAGATTTCAGAATGACTTTATTTGTGTTAGTAGTTACTTGATCCATGTGTGAAGGCTGTGCTTTTAACTGCAGCATCATTACATTGCTACGGCTTAGAGACTCACCCTGCAATTAGAAGTTAGTCAGTTAAGAGCTGGAGATGGCTCAGTGGTAAAGGAAGGCACTTGCTATGTAAGCCTGCTGAATTTGACCTGTGTTCAAAGAGAACTGGTTCCTGAAAGTTGGCCTCTAAATTATTGTACTCAAAACACACACACACACACACACACACACACACACACTAAATGCAAAAAAAGGAAATGTCGTTTAGACTTAAAAAATATATTTATTATTTTTATTTTTATATGTATGAGTTTATTGTCTGTCTTTATGTAAGTGCACCCGTGTTGTGCAGTGCCTGAAGAGGTCAGAAGAAAGTGTCGAATTTCCCTGGAACTGGAGTTATAAATGGTTGTCAGCTGCCATGTAGGTACTAGGAATTGAACCCGGGTCTTTTGCAGTCAGTGCTCTTAACCACTGAGTCGTCTCTCCAGCCCCTATTTAGATTCTTAGTACATGTCAGAAACTGCTAACGTTTGCCTATGAGTTTTGAACTCTGAATCTACTTTTTTATGCAGATTATTGTTATACATATTGAAGCGTGATTTGCTGATGATTTGTTAACATTGGAAAATAAGACAGTGGAGATTTGCTTTTCTTGGTATCGGTTGAAATGGTACTATGGACCCTGCTGTGAAACAAGTTCTAGGCCCACAGGGAACATTTCCTTACAGAAGATGACTTCCCAGGGAGGCAGTAGAAGGGAATTCTTTGGCTGTCTTGAAATAAATTTATTTATTTATTTATTTATTTATTTATGATAGGGTCTTGTGCCTCAGGCTGGCCTCAAACTTACTGTGTATATGAGGATACTTTTGAACTCCTGATCTTCCAGCCTCCACCTGCAAGTGCTGGGTTTATAGGCGTGCACCTCCACATAGTACATTCTTAGTGTGCTGTGTTAGGAGATGTGATGGATGCTATTTGATTATTTATATGCTGACCTTTTGACTCAGTGATCCCAAATGTAGACATTTACTCTGAAGATACACTTTGAGCAACGTGAGCACATACAGGTACAAGGCTTCGGCATTGTTTGTAATTGCTGAGATTAGAAACAGCCCACACAGTAGAGGAGCTGAGTAATGCGCTCTGTGCTTATCAGAGGAACTTTAAACAGCCACAGGAAAGATTGAGAAAGGTCAGCTCTGGAGTGCTTCTTAGGATACATTGTTCAATGAAAAAAGGTCAGAATTATCTCTATGGAGATAGTTTGACTTATAGGCTTGAGGACCAGAGTTCAGATCTCTAGCCCCTTATGTAAAGTTAGGTGGGCATGATGGCCTCTTTGTAATTCCGTTGCTTGGGATGTGGAGACAAGGAATCCCCAAAGCATTCTTGCTAACTAGACTAGTTGATTAGTGAGCTCTGAGTTCAAGTGAGAGACCTTGTTTCAACATCCATGATGGAGAAGGATTGAAGAAGACAGCTGATGTGAACCCTTGACTTCCACATTCCTGTGTGCACATGCACAGACAGCGTGTATGCACACCTATACATGTGTGCCTCTCCTTCCACATGCACACATGCTGTGGGACCCTGGGACCCAAAATGAAACCGTAATACATGGGACTGCCCACCTGGAGCAGGAGTGGGGGCAAGGGGGAAGTGACAGTGGGAATGGCACTGGCTCCCCTGAGGGTGCTGTTCTCTGACTTTTGGAATCATGTTAATGTTTAACACACTCAGTATATAAATAGCAAACAGCAATAAAATCTAGCAGGGAAGGAAAAAGAAACATCTTAAGGTGGGGCACAGCCAGGTGTGGTAGCCGTCTAACTGCCCCAACCCCTCAGGAAGCAGAAGCTGGAGGGCCAGTGGTTCAAGGACAACCTGGACTAGGTGAGACCTGTCTCAAGAAAAACAAACAAACAAAAGCCACAAGATGGAATACAGACAAACATGTGAACTTTCCTTCTTTGAAATAAGTAACAAACACATTGAAAGGGCTAGTCCAGCCTTTGGACTTTGACCTCAGGATAAAGGCCGAAGAAGTAAACATTGAATGCTGGCTGATTAGAAAGGGTTGTTTCTCTCTCTCTCCCACTCTCTCTCCCACTCTCTCTCTCTCTGGCATGGGTTTGCAATTCGTGGCACTTTTGTATGCTAGGATTAGCAAATAAGTGTATTTTGGAGCCAGTGTCTCACTGCTGAAGAAAAGAGTTGGCAAGGGCACAGGTTAGGATGGACTCGGATGTTTGATTGACTTTGAAGATCCTGGTCTAAACTTAGAAATCTGTAGATGAAGAAATGCAGTAGGTTCATGTGCACACATCTGAATATCTCCCCAACTCCACTGAGAGGCCCCTTGTACACATTCAACAATCAGAATACCAGATTTCTAGTAGAAGGAACTTCAGAGAAATGGCTCATTCCGAGGCTGCGGCCAGAAAACTAGAAGATGAGTTTGGAGTATCTCTCAGTTTAAGGGAGCACTCAGAAAACCTGACCTGAACTTATCAGAGAAAGAATTTATCAATTTATCACAGTCAGTGTGGAAGAATTCCTCTGCACTGTGTGGTATGGTTTTGTCACTGAAATAGATAATTGATCATTGCCTCTAAATAAAGAATCTGTGTTGGTAATCCTGGCACTGGGGAGATGGAGGCAGGAGAATCATGAGTTTGAAGGTAGCTTGAGCTGCACAATAAGTTTCAGGATAGCCTGGACTGCATCGTAAGACTTTGTCACAAAGCAAAGCACAAATCTGTGATTTAGATCCATGATGATAAGTAGATGACTGAGCAGAAGGTTGACTAATGAATGAACACACAGGAAATATCAGAGTTAGAGCAAAGAGCCTTTTGGCAATCAGATGATTAAATAAGAATCATAAATGAATGTTAAAACTAGTATGTGAGAAGCTGGGTGTGGTTGGGCTTGCCGGTAACCCCCGCGCTCTGGAGGCTGCAGCAGTGGGCTGAGTTCTAGGCCCACATAGACTCTGTAGTCTGATTCTATTTCAGAGACAGTAGTTGGGTAGTAGCAGTTTCTAGGGGTGTGGTTGCCTCACTTTGATATTAAAGTTTGCATCTTTTTTTTCGTGTGTTGTAAATTCATGTCCTTCTAGAGAGCCAGACACTCTGCCGCAGAGCTCTACTCTAACACTCAAAGTTAGCATCTCTGATGTTACATTAGGTAATGGTAGTAAGCAGTTTATTTTAGTTACTTGTAGCTTAACAATGTGATAGTTCTGGGCGTTGGTGGAGTACTTGGGAGGTAGAGGTAGGTGGATCTCTTGAGTTCAAGGCTAGTTCCAGGACAGCTGGGGCTACAGGGAGACCCTGTCTCAAAAAGATCGAGAAAAAAAAAGATAACAATGGAATAGTTCTGCAAAGTGTGTCACTAAGTGGTTTTGCTCTGTGGAGGTCATGGAGTGTGTGGCCACTAGGATGGCTGAAGCAGCACGAGGGAGTGTCACCTCACCTGGACTTAGTACTGATGAGATGTGGTGAACGAGTAGCTGGGCACTGAATGAAGTGACCTCTAAGGGAGGGGACTGACATTCTGTCTAAAGGCGGCATCTTTTCTAAATTTGTAGTTTGACGTCTTGGAGAAAAAGGTTGGTAAGTTTTAGTTAATCCAGTACACATTTTGGCTGTGAACTCTTAATGTTTGGTTTAACAGTTTCTGCTCTTTGTACCCAAGTGTGTCTTATGTATATATGGATGGATTTTCTGTTTTCTGTGTTCTTTCTTCTACTGGGATTTACTTCAAAATCATTTAATTCTTTAAAAAATATTTTATTTATTTTAATTTATGTATATGAGTATATTGCCTGCATATATGTATATGTAAATGTACCTGTGTCATGCAGTATCCACAGAGGTCAGAAGAGGGTGCTGGATACTCTGGAACTGGAGTTATGGATGGTTGTTAACTGTCATGTGGATGCTGGGAACTAAACCCAGGTCCTCTGCAAGAGTAGCCAGTGCTTGTAACTACTGAGTCATCTCTCCAGCCCCAATTATTTGTATTCTTAAACACGATTAATTAGAAAATAGAAATAATTATATTTTGTTCCTAGTTATGGTAGATGGGGGAATTAATTTTTTTTAACATTTATTTTGTATGTTTGTGTGTTGGGGGGCACGTGTGGCCATGGTGTGCATTCAGAAGTCAGAGGACAACTTGCTAGAGTTGGTTCTCTCCTTCTAATGTGGGTTCTAGGAATTGAACTTAGGTTGTCAGGTGCCTTTACTCGCTGAGCAATCTTGACAGGCCTTAGCAATATTTTTCATTTTTTTTCTTCTAACTTCCACTCATTGCTTAAAAATTTTTGCCCTTGTTTAAAACAACCAAACATAGAAGCATGCAGTATTTTAAAAATACCTTTTGTCCTTTATATGTGATTTTATTATTTTAATAATTGTTAATACTCAAGGTGTTATTGATTGTCATTGAGGATTATTGCCTTTATTTTCTGTTTTTGTTCTGACTGATTTCAGTGTCTATGAGCAATCTTTAAAAAAAAATTTGCATTTTTGAGATAGGGTCTCACTTTTTAGCCGAGGCTGACCTTGT
This sequence comes from Eospalax fontanierii, assembly GCA_035773235.1. Classification (NCBI taxonomy): domain Eukaryota; kingdom Metazoa; phylum Chordata; class Mammalia; order Rodentia; family Spalacidae; genus Eospalax; species Eospalax fontanierii. The sequence continues at coordinate 179,178,378 of CM069524.1, read as the reverse complement.
ACTCAGGGTGGTCCCCCTGACTTGGCCTCTTGAGTGCTGGGATTATAGGTGTGAACCACCACATCTGACTTTATTTTTCTTTTTAAAATGGATAGCCACAATTATCTGTATTGTGGACTGGATGTAGTGGTACACACCTGTAATCCTAGCACTCCAGAGACTGAGGCAGGTGGATCTCTTTGAGATGGAGACTAACTTTAGCTTGGTCTATGTAGCAAGTTCCAGGCCTGCTGGGGCTATAAGGAGATGCTGTCTCAACAACAACAATAATAACAAAAAAGGATGTATTGTATAGAACTTGTTTTGAAGGGTGTATATATCGTAGAATATCTAATGTGTTACCTCATTTAGCATCTATTCAATATTTTTCAAGAATATAGTATGTTATTAACTATGGTTATCATATTGTTAGTTTTTTATTTACTTAAAAATCCCTCCCCTTAGTGTGCTGAAGGTTTAATCCAGGACTCTGCATGAAAAATGAACCCTCTTCCACTGAGTTACATCTTTAGTTTTCCCCGCACTCCCAGCTAGTTTGGATGAAATTTTGGAATTATACTTTAAATAACTTTCAGGTACTTTTAATGAAAAGATTTAAGATTGTATTTACTTTCCCATGAGGATGGTGATCTGGCTGAGGAGAAATTGTGTTCTAAGATCTTGATATGAAAACCATGGAAACCCTGCTGTATTTGTTATCTGCCTTCCCTCAAGTTACTCTTCTACAGAAGTTTCCTCCCCGTGAGCCTGCAGTTGCCATTTATCCTTGGGAATGGAAACATTTATCAGGAAGCCACTGGAAGTTTTTCTTGGTTCCCTAGTTTGCCTGGGAAAGCAATGAAACACTCTTAGGTCTGGGAAGATTTGCTTCCTCGCTTTTATCTTCATCCTTTTCTGTTTCTTGTGAAGTGCCTACTGTGTGTATTGGTTGTGTGTGATGTTCCTACTATATTACTGTTTTAAGTTACTCATGAAAGGATGAGACACTTTCAGTTCTAGGAAGGTTTGTCAGGTTTGCCTTCTCCATCGGGGATGACATTTTCTGGGTGTCTGGTGTGACTGTCAGGCAGGGTTCGTGTCCTTGACAGTTCTGTCTAATTAAATGGTGATGAAGTTTTCTTATCTCAGATCCACAAAATTGGTCTTCTTCTAAATTTGGTACTATTTAATGAAACTACTGCTTCTAGGTAGGGCCCTTCACCTTGTATACTAGGATACATTATTTTTTTCTTTTTCTTTTGGAAGACTTGTTCTTGGCTTTTCTTGGTGTCGGAAGTAAAGAACCCGACCGTTGCTGAGAATTGGAGTGGGGTTCTGATCCTGAGCTCTCCGTTCTGTCTTGACAGTGAGGGGCAACAAGTTGATCTTCAGGTTTGTTTTTTTTTTGTTTGTTTGTTTTTTTAAGCATATCAGCAAGATTTCTTCATGAGAAATTCTTTGAAATCTTCCAGACATTCAGTCTGGACTTCTGGCTTAGAGAGCGACTGAGAGAGCAAGTGAGCGAGTATACAGGCTTTTCACGATTCTTTTTTGTCAGTGTAGTGATTGTACCCAGGGTCTTGCCCATGCTAGGCAAGTTCTCTGTCACTGAGTCACAATGCCAGCCCTGCTTTCAAGTTTTTAAATTCTCACCATTCAGCTTTCTGTATTTGAGCAAGTGGAAGGAGGCTAGACATGAGGTGTGTGTGCATGTGTCTATATGTCTGAGAGAGAGGGAGAAAGAGAGAAATCGAGAGAGGACTATGCTTACATACTATTGACTATATTTTTTTTATGACTTCATATATAAACATTTTGTTAGTTTCATTTTTCTAATGAAATTGGATGAATTTCCATCTGTTTCTCACTGTAGTACTTTTAGGTAACTACATTCTTTCTTAGCATTAAGTACTTATTCTTAAAAATTTTGTAATCTCAGTTTAGATAGCCTCTTAGTATTTCTTAGGTTTATTCTTACTTGTTTTGATTGTGTGTGTGTGTGTGTGTGTGTGTGTGTGTGTGTGTGTGTGTGTATTGGGGGTATCTGTGATTGTGAGTGTTGGAGAGGGTGTTGGATCCCTTGGGGCTGGAGTTGCAGATTGTTGTGGACTGCCAACAGGTGAGTGCTGGGAACTAAACCTGGATCCTCTGCAAGAGCATTCAGTACATGCTCTTAACTGGTGAGCCATCTCTCTAGTCCCCTATCTCCTTAATTTTTATGTAATTTATATTTGGAGAAAAGTTGAGTGGGTCCTTTTGATTGTAGACATCTAGTTTTGCTGGGCTAAGATAAAATGACCTATAAATTCTGTGTGTCTTAGAACATTAAGAACGTCTTTCTAGTTTTGTGCTCAGGATCAAGCTAAGGGCTTTGCCCCTGTTACACATTTGCACTATGATTGAGCTACATCCTCAGAGCCAACATTAATAATTTACTCTATTTATTTTGTGAGACAAAGTCTCACTATTGTTTTCTAATGTGGCCTCCCGAGTTGCTAAGATTACCAGTGTGTGCCTTGGTTCCCATAAGAATTTTATTCTCTCTCTCTCTCTCTCTCTCTCTCTCACTCTCTCTTTTCCTCTTCCCTTCCCTTGGGCTGGGGTCTTGCTCTGTTGCCTTAAATTGACCCTGTTCCTGCCGCGCTTATCTCTCTCGTCTTGAGGGTACCAGTGTAGAGATGATTTCAGAAGTGGGGGTCACTTTCTGCTTTCCAGGGAACTCCTTGTGGCTCTTGGCCTACTCATGGTAGTCTAGTGGAATCAAACAACATGGCCTCAGTGTTTTTTTTTTTTTTCCCCCTAGACCTGGACAGACTCATACTGTTCATCTAGAAAGAGCTGCTTGTGAGTTAGACTTACATGCTGGTTCAGCCTGGGTACACCTGGGTGACTGGATGGCCATGGACAAATTTCTTCATCGTTTTGGAACTCAGTGGGGACTTTAGACTAGACAACAGTTCCATGTCCCATTCAGGGTGATGCTCCTTTAAACCCTGTGCATACCGGCATCCAAACAAGTATGTTTATTAGTTGATACTTGCGTCTTTAGTTTTTGTGGCCTCATACTTGGATCTGTTTGTATATTTTATGCTTTGAGAACCACAAATCAGGAATACCTTTTTTATGTAGAACTAAGCACAGCAAAATATTTGTTAGAATTTATTAATTGCTAGTATTACATCTTGAATAGGACTTAGTAATTAATTGGAAATAAAAGAGATCTCAGGAGCCGGGCATGGTGGCTCACGCTTGTAATCCTAGCACTGGGGAGATGGAGGCAGGAGGGTCGAGAGTTCAAGGTCATCTTTGGTGGTATGGTGAGTTGGAGTACGACTGGGCTGTTTAAAACCCCGTCTCAGTAAAAGGTGTTTGGCAAATGAATTATATCTATTACAGTTCCTTAGCAGTCAGTTACTGAAGAGGGCAAAGAACCAGCTTTCATTTTGGATTAAAGGGTTTCTCTGTGATGAAAAGATCATGTATGATAGATTCGTATTTGAATCTTGAGTTTTAGTTTTAGCAGGGCTGGGGAAATGGCTTAACTAGTAAAGTGCTTGCTATACAATCTGAGATCAGATTCCCAGAACCTACATAGAAGCTAAACACAGCAGTGTGTGCCTGTAACCCCTGTTCTGGGGAACAGGGGTGGGCAGAGGCCAGGGGCTCACTGGCCACACATACCAGACAAAGTGGCAAGCTTTGAGTTCAGTGAAAGACCCTGTCTTAAAACAAGTAACTCAGAGTGGCTAGAGAGATGGCTCAGCAATTAAGAGCACTGACTGTTCTTACATAAGACCTGGGTTCAAATTCCAGCATCCACATGGCAGCTAACAATAGGGGATCTGATGCTCCCTTCTGTCTTCCACAAGCATTGCATGACATGGGTGCATTTACATGCCTCCAGGCATAACACTTATATACATAAAATAAAAATAAAGCAAAAAATTTTTTTGAAAAAAGGTTGGACGTAAATGTGCGTGCAGCTAAGCCTGATGGGACTTGAGATTGATCCCTCCCACATGGTAGAGGAGGAGAACTGACTGCCACAGTTGTCCTCTGACTGTCACATAAGCTCCATGTGGACGGACACACAAACACACACACATCCTGTAGACAACCTCTGTCCTCCACACACACCTACTTGCGTGGCCAAGCAATGTGTATACGAGCACACACACACAATGTGTATCGAGCACACACACATACACAATGTGTATATGAGCACACACACAAAGTATATATGAGCACACACAATGTGTACATGAGCACACATACAGTGTGTATATGAGCACACACACAATGTGTATATGAGCACACACAATGTGTATATGAGCACATACACAGTGTGTATATGAGCACACACACAGTGTGTATACGAGCACACACACACAATGTGTATACGAGCACACACACAATGTGTACACGAGCACACACACAGTGTATACGAGCACACAAAATGTATATATGAGCACACACAATGTGTATACGAGCACACACACACTGTGTATACGAGCACACACACACTGTGTATACGAGCACACACACAATGTGTATACGAGCACACACACACACACAATGTGTATACAAGCACACACACAGTGTGTATATGAGCACACACACAATGTGTATACGAGCACACACACAGTGTGTATATGAGCACACACACACAGTGTGTATACGAGCACACACACAATGTGTATACGAGCACACACACATACACAATGTGTATACGAGCACACACACAATGTACACGAGCACACACAATGTGTATACAAGCACACACACAGTGTGTATATGAGCACACACAATGTGTATACGAGCACACACACATACACACACAATGTGTATACGAGCACACACACAGTGTGTATACGAGCACACACAATGTGTACATGAGCACACATACAGTGTGTATATGAGCACACACACAATGTGTATACGAGCACACACACAATGTGTATACGAGCACGCACAATGTGTATACGAGCGCACACACAATGTGTATACAAGTGCACACGCACGCATGCATGCATGTACTCACAGATGTTGTCACAGTGAATTCTTAAGTATTCACCTTTATCCCATGGGGGTCTTTGAACAAGATAGTCTTATTTTAATTTCTCTGGAAGTCTGACCTCAGAAATGTGAAAGATCCTTTTTAGTCTTGTTTCCTGGTCTGTTTTTTCCTACTGCCTTGTTTTTGGTTAGACATGTGGTTGCGATTACAACAGTCAGCAATTTGTTAGCTGAAAGGAAAGGGATAGTAAGCCAGTAAGTAACCCAGTCAGAGAGCAAGGAAGATTTATGACAGAGAACACTGGAATTTCAGAAAGCATGTGAAAAGAGACGACTTAAATTTGTAATTTCATGTCTTTTGCCTCTGAAATTAAGATGTGTCAGGTAACTAAGGTAGGGATTTACTGAGAAGAAGGGATGGAGGGAGGGAGAGAGAGAAAGAGAGAGAGAATGAATAGAATCTGTGCAAATGTTCAAGGCAAGACTCTTCAACACAGAACAAGTGAATTCAGCTTTAGAGAGGCTGCTTGTCCTGGTGACGCATGCCTATGGTTCCAGCACAGGGGAGGCTGAGGCAGAAGGATCACGATGAGGGTGAGCTAGCCTGAACTACTGTTAGAGAGATTTATGGGTTTTTGGAATGAAAAAAAAAAAAAATGGAGATGAATTGTAAAAAAAGGTTTAAGTCTGATAATTGAATAACGAGTTGCTGGTGTTTTAAAAGATGCTTTAGTAATGTGTTCTAGCCCTATGTTGATTACTGTCGGGTAATATGCTGCCATGGAGTGTTCATGCCAACAGTTTGATTTCATGAACTACTTTTTAGGGGCTTTGTTTTGGTCTTTTTGAGATAGGGTATCTCTGTAGCTCTAGCTGGAACTCACTATGTAGACCAGGCTGGCCTTGATCTCAGAGAGATCAACCTTCCTCTGCCTCCCTAGTTCTGAGAACTACTTTTTAATTCCTAGTAATTCAGTGTTAAAATTTTCTTATAACTTAGATGTTTTATGATAAAGTCCTTTTATTCACTCTGTTAAGGATGGGGTCAGGGTGGGGTTGGGCTATGGAGGGATGGGGATAAAGAGTGAGGATGGTGATTGTTGTATGTGAGCAGTTGAGAGTTCATCGAATGCTGAGTCTTGATGTTCCTTATTCTGAAGTTGGGAAGCTCTATGATTGTCAATCAATTAATTAAAGTATTTATTTTTATGGTACTGAGGATTAAACTTGGCCTTGCCCATGCTAGATGAGTGCCCAACCACTGAGCTATCCTGTCTCCTATTTTCTTAATTGGGCTCTCCATATGTTGCCCCCTGGGTTCAACCCATCCTCCTGCCTCAGCCTGCCTAGTAGCTCTGACTTGAGGCACGAGATACCACATCTGGCACATGATCATTGCTTTAGTAGGTGTGAAATGATGTGGAAGCCTTTGTCATCTGTGATTGGATTGGGAGTCCCCATTTTCAATTTTTACCTTTAAAGATACAGAGCATTTTATTCCCCCCTTCCTAACATTCCTGTAAATTGTGTGTCTAGCTTAGACTTCTCTGGCAGACAAGGATTTCAGGAAGAAGTCAGAGCCCGGTTGGATCAGTCAAATGAAGTTGTCTGACCAGGGTTACTTGAGCTGTGGTTTTGATGAACAGTGTGCTGCACAGCTGCTGCTCCCACAGCTTTTGTCCCAGCTGTCCTACTTGCCTGTCACAAGATGCCCCGCATTCCTTTCTTTAACTGTTGTCCTGTGCTGCGCTTTATTTCTAAGTGGATCCTAGTCATCATAACTTTAATGACTTTTCTTGGCTTTTCTACCCACTAATCACCAGTTACTTAGAATGATTTCAACGTGGATTGTAGAACAGATTGAAACCTTGTGGTATTTGTAATTTTGGGTTTGTGAGTTAATGTTGTAGTTGTAAAATATTGATATAAAACAAGTTACTTTGTCAACATTGAAAAAGGAACTTTTATGATATCCCATTAACAAGTAGCTGGTATCTGGATGATGAAACTGGTGTCCTGATTTCTTATTTTAACCTTGAGTTTGTATTGGTAGGTTTCAGTAGAGCTGTGAAATAGCCATATAATACTATGTTTATATGGCTTGTCTAGAACCTTTTTAGGTAGCCCTTTGTTTGGTCCTTTTTTTATTTTGAGGCAGGGTCACACTTTGTTGCCCTGGAACTCACTATGTAGACCAGGCTGGCCTCAGACTTACAAAGATCCACCTGCCTCTGCCATCTGAGGGTTGGGATTAAAGGCAGCACTACCATACCAGGCCCTTTGTTTTGCTTTTTAATTAGGAGAATGTGCCTATGAAAATACTGTGAATTAATAATAACTAATACATTTTATGTAATTTCTGTGTCAAACACCAGACTAAAATTTAAGGGTTACCATATTTAATCTGTAATTACTTTAGAATTTCTGTTTTACAAATATAGAAACTGAGACTCAGATGTTACTCAAGAACCTGCAGTAGTGACTGAGATTTGATTTGAATTCAGAGTTTTTGATTAGAAAGACTCTATGGACTAAGCTAATACTGTCTTTTCCAGATCACTTTACAAAAGTTTTTTATCATTTTTATTTTATATGTATGCATGCATTGCCTGCATGTAAGTGCACCCATGTCATGAAATGCCCAGGGAGGTCAGAAGAGAGCATAGGATTCCCCTGGAACTGGAGTTTTTGAGGGTTGTTAGTTGATTTGTGGGGGCTGGAAATTGAACCCCTGTCCTCTGCAAGAGCACCCAGGGCTCTTAACCACTTTCTCCAGCCCCCATTTCAAAACACTTTTTATTTAACAGGTTACCTTCATGCTGAAGTCACTATGGAGGTTATTCTTCCTTTTTAGGAGGAGTCAGGTTAGTCACCAGAGCTTGGTGGGACGGGAAGTGCAACCCTGCTTTCAGCATCCTGCCGCCCTCACTGGTCTTTGCAGCTTTCTTCTGTTTCTGGTGATGGCTTCCATTGATTTTACAGATGCTTCTCTGGCCACTGACCTTCCCACATGGGACAACCCTAGACCCATTTCTATCCCCAGAAATCCATGTGGCTTCACAGCCTCATGGCTATGGGAATGGTCTGCTCTCACACAGTTATTTACGTGTCTGTGTTCCCTTCCTCCCTCCCAATATAGTTAAGCTCTTGTTTAGAGAAACTGGTGTGGTCATTCAGGATTCCTGTGACAATACATTCTTTACTAACACTCTCCATTTGTCCCATTATTTCTTTTTTATATTTTTGGTCTTTTTTAAACAGGGTCTTCCTGTAGCCTCAGCTGGCCAGGAACTCACAATGTGGACCAGGCTGGCCTTAAACTCAAAGAGATCTGCATTCCTCTGCCTCCTGAGTGCTGGGACTAAAGGTGTATGACACCACACCCAGCTTGTTCCTTTATTTCTTAGTTGTTGATTCATAGTTGTCTTTTTAGCCGGGCTCAGATTTTATCCTCGGCAAGCCTATCCTCAGGAACTATCCACATCATGCTCAGGTCCCCTCCCAAGTGCTTCCATAGTCTGTCTGTCTGTATTTCCTTTCCTTTTTTCAAATCTTTTCTCTTTCTGAGATTCTGGGAGTCAGCCCAGAACTTTGCATGAAGAGGTACCTGTCCTATCACTGAACTACACTCCCAACCCTTTCTGAGCATTTTTGGTGTTCAGTTGGAGAAGTTGTGCCCTTCAGTGTGTGTGTGGTTTAAAGAAGCCACCCATGCAACCCTAGTGATTTATAAAAATCAGGAAATCACATTGTTTTTAACTTACCTATTGTTCTGCTGTCCAATGTAGCAAAAAAAAAAAAAGGTTCTGGTCAAGGATTTGGCTCAGGACTGTCACATGTTTATTTTTTTTATTTTGTTGTCACATAGTCTTAGAGTTGTTTGCAAGATATTCTATATTTCAGGGTTGTTTGATGTATACTTAGTGGAATTAAATTGTGTGTTTTGGGCAGAAATGTCACACTGTGTTGCTGTGTCCTAACCCAGTATCTCAGATTAAAGAAGCACGCACTGTCTCTATTCCATTACTAACGGTAGAAACCTTAGTTACCCACTGAAAATGACTGTTTCTTTCTAACAGGTAAATAACCTTGTGGGTAGATTTGTGGAGACTGGTTTAATAACCAGTTTAATTTTAGCCATCGTGTTCGTCTCTTTCCCTTTCTGTATTCTTTCTTTCCCCTCCCTTCCTGAAATACTGGCTGCCTATAATTTGCATTTTATATGATATTTTTCATGTCTTCAAACTTTTCCATGCTTAAAAGAATAGTTGCATTGTATTCTTCTTTAGAAAAAATCGCTGTGAAGTACATTTTCTTCAGTGTAGCACTTTATTCAGAGGATATTTACTTTGGGGGGTTTTAATTTCTTCGTCTAAAGTGCTGTGGAAAATACCTTATGGGTTAAAAAGTAGAGTTGTTATGTCTAATGTGACCTTTTTCCCCTTCAGGTTCTAAAACCCTGACCCTTTGAGCATCATATCTAGATGTCTCGTTCCTTAGGCCAGTAATGGAATAGTGTACTTCTAAGTTTGACTTGGCATGTTAGTTCTCACCTCTGCATCAAGCCCGTTTGAAAGCTAAGCTGAGAGCTAAAATGGTTTTGGTTTCTTTCGGTACAGTGGAGATGGGAGGTATTTCAGAGCAGTTTGTGTCCCCCCATGTCTCAGAGTCTGAGGTGTTGCTATCGCAGACGCTCTGAGCACTGATGCAGTGCAGCCTCCAGCTCCTCCTGAAGTTTCAGTCTCACCTATAAAATCATGATTCATGTATTCTTTATTTTTGGTGGGATCTATAAGGCTTTTGATCTATCATAATTTCTAAAGAAAGGAGACTTTGGGGTGGGGTAGAGCTCAGAGAGAGTTTTTGCGTAGCCTGTGCAAAGCCCTGGGTTTGATCTCTAGTACCTCCCCAAATTGCTGAGAATTTGGATTCATTGTGAAATTTATAGCAGCTTATTTAGTTGTAGAAGTTTGTTATTTTATTATTATAATTAGACTGAAAGTGTCAAGTACAATTTCAACATTGTTAGGAGAGGCTGAGCATCCTTAATATTAAAAACAACAACAACAAAAATCCCACATCAAATCAGAAATGACCTTCAGGTGAAATGGAGCATTGTTCTGGTCCTTGAAGAGTTTTAGCACTGGAATGTTCTGTGTTTTGTGTTTTAGATTAGTGATACTCAGCTGGTAAAGTTTATGCAAATAATTCTAAGATCTAAAAACATTTGAAATCTGGAATGTTTTTGCTCCTAAGTCTTTGGATAATGACTGTGCAGCCTGGACATTCAGGGTCTGTAGAGAAAGCAGCCGGACTTCCAGTGACTTGTAAGACATTCATTTAGGAATGCTTACTCTACAGTAATTCTTCTAGTATTTTCCTTTGATGCAGCTTTTCATTTTCTACCAGCAGCAGTGCTGTGTGATTGGAAGACAGCAGGGATTGACATGCTCACCACCATTTCTGTACACACGATGAATCTGAAGGTTGAGAAGATGAGGATTGCCTGAGGTTCTATAGCAAGTAAACGGGGACTGGCATTTAAGCTGCTTGTCCTAATGTTTTTCTCTTTCTATCCCTTGAATCTAACCCAAGGCTCAGCGAACACTCAGCAAGTAGAGTTACAGCCACTGATCTTCCAGCTACAGAATAGTCAGAGTTGAATGGTACAGAATTTGAATGCTCCTTCAAGGGCACTGAGCACAGTGGTGGATACTTGTTTCCTGTTCCAGTTTTGTCAGATGACTGTACTTGCTTTATTTTTATTTTAATGTGCATGAGCGTTTACCTGTATGTATGTGTGTGCATTTCGTGTGTGCAATACCTGAAGAGGCCACAAGAGGGTGTTGGATCCCCCTGGAACTGGAGTTATAGATGGCTGTGAGCTGCCACATGGATGCTGGGAACTGAATTCTGGTCTTCTAGAAGAGCAGCCAGTGTTTTTGACCCTTGAGCCACCTCTCCAGCCCATCGATGAACCTGAGAGAAGCACTGATGGAAGTAGGTGGGGAAGAGAAGCATAGCTGAGGCTTCTGAAGCACATTTGATGGCTCAGTGTGCTTCTGTAACTCTTAACTCTGGTAATGATGGCTGCAGATAAAGCTGGTGTAGAGCCAGAATGATGCTGAAATGTAGTATAAGCCCTCTACCTGCAAATAGCAGAAGATTGCATACCAGGTTGTGAATATTGATTACCTCCTGGGACTGAGTGGGGGATATGATTATAGAGGAGTCCATCACAGTTTTCAGTCATTAATAAGTTGGTGGTAAGTATGCTTGCTGCTCTGACTTTTTCTTTATAGCATCTTCTGAGTTATTGTGTAGTTAATTAAGAACAGGGAATGTACTGACTTAACTGTGTAGTCATAAAGGTATCTTGATTTGGTTGACAAGACAGTAATGTGTTTGGGGGGTTTCCTTCATGGTGGGAAATTATTTTTCCTCCATGTCTACTCAAACAATAAATAAAATTTGGTTAAGATTTTTTTTTTTTTTTTTTTACGGTAAAAGTTTACATTTGTTTGTGGGTAAAACAGCAGTTTGTGTGTGAATGTGTGGTTCAGAAGAGTGTGTGTTGTACAGTGCTTTTAAAATCGCTATACATGGTTTCTAAAGATTACTCTAAAGCTCTGTATCTGATTTCGTCTTGGTAGTTACAGGAACTGATGATTAATTTTGCCCAATATTTCCTGTATGAAGAAATGATACCTTTAACTTTTCCCAGCACAAAATTCTAGAACTATTTTAAATGTACAAAATGCACGCTCACACAGTGTGACTTTAGCAGATGTGAATGAAGATAAAAGAAAATTTGGAGTGTCACACACAGACCTGTGTTCTGAACTGTGCTGTTAACTTTTTTTGCTCATGATATTTACTTATTTGTTTGTTCATTTATTTCTGATGTTTTGAGACAGGGTCTCCCTGTAGCCCCTGCTGGCCTGGAACTGAACTTGCTATGTAGATCAAGCTGGACTTGTTCTCAAAGAGATCCATCTGCCTCTGCCTCTACCTCCTGAGTGCTGGGGTTAAAGACGTGTGCCATCATGCCTGGGAAATTTAATAATTTATAAAATGAATAACTTAGGCCAGGTGTGGTAGCATACCTGTGATCCCAGCACTCAGATGGCTCAGAGAGGCAAGTGAGGGGCCAGCCTGGTTTACATAGTGAGTTCCAGGCTAACCAGGGTTGTACAATGAGAGCATGTCTTTGAAAAAGCTGGGCATTAGGGTCAGGATGTAGAGTACTTGCCTAGCATACATAAAACTCTGGGTTCAATACCTAGTACCTCATAAACTGGCTTTATAGTCAGGCAAACCCTTGTGACACCAGCCCATACCCCCACCTCATCAAAATCTTTACTAAGGAAATCAGTAATGTTTGCCTACACAGGGCCTGAGCTATGCAATGACCTAGAATCTGATCCCCAGCCCATGTGCCTAAGCACATGAGTGCCTTTACTGTACAGAAATCTGGAGTATAAAACATTCTGAAATCCAAAACTTTCCTCATGAAAATACTCAAGGTTCTGGATTTAGAAGCATTTTAGATTTTTAGACTGGGAATGTGTAACCACCAACTGTCCCCATGTCTGAAAAGTAAAATCTGAAACTCTTCCAGTTCCAAGCATTTGGGGGAGGGGTACTTCAACCCACATATACTTAAGCATTTCTGTTGGAACAACACAGAATTCCTTTTCTGGCACTGAAAATACTGTTACCACTTCTGACATCTGGGTTTCTGCTGTTTTGTTCTTCATAGGTGAAGTGGAGTGATTTTCTCTGGCTTCTTTCAAGATATTTTTCTTGGTCTTATTTCCTGAAATTTAATTATCTGTGTCTTGCTTGGATTTTTGTTGTTGTTGGTTCTTTAAAAGTAATTTTTTTATGTGCATGAGGATTTTGCATGTATGTGAGACATGTGTGCAGTGCCTGCAGAGGCCAGAAGAGGGCATCAGATCTCCTGGAACTGGAGTTAACAGATGATTGTTAGCCATCATGCCCGTGCTGGAACTGAACCTGGGTCCTCTGCAAGCACAGCCGAGCTCTTAACCACTGAACCATCTCTCCAGCCCCTACTTAGCTTCTTGAAGCTCTGAGCCATTATTTCTTCATGTGTTTTTACAGGCTCAGTCCCTTTGTCCTCATTTCTGTCTCTGGTAACATGAAAGTTCAGCTTTGTCCCAGTCCCACACGCCCTTCAGGCGCCTCATGTTTTCTGTTTTCAGATTGTTTTTCAGTTCCTCTTCTGCCTTCTGCTTATCGTTCCTTTTTCCTTTCGTTCTCCCGTGCCTGTCGTTTGATCTCTTCATTTCAGTGAATGTGCTTTTCAGTTTTAAATTCCCATTTGGTTCCTTTAGAACTCATTTCTCTGCTGAGGCTTTTCTTTATTTGTTCTAAAGCTTTCATGTAACTGCTGAAACATTTTTTTTGCAGAGTGCTTTGATATGTCTGTGGGGTAGTTGTGGCACCCCGTTACGTTGGTGTCTGCATCCAGAAGTTAGTTGTCTTTGTGTCATTCAGTTAGAGACCTTTCTGGTTTCTGGATCTTTAGTGGATGCCGCTCGCTACATTCTACATTTTGTTCTGAGGCTCTGAGTCGTCTTCACCCTCTTGGCTTGCTGTTTTTGAGAGTGCTCAAAAGGGTGAAAGGGACCAGGCACTGTCTTGCTGTGCCCCGCTGGATGTGCGAGATGGGAGGACACGCCTTGATAGCTGCCCATGAGATAAAAGGCCCTGTCCCTTACTAGCCTCCTCTGACAGCACCACAGCAGGGTGGTGGGTGCCCCAGGGTGTTTTTCCTGTGTGGGGTTCCTACCCAGCCTCGCATGGTATGCCTTCTCTGTGTTTGGCTGCAGTAGAGTGCCTGTTGTCTATATGTTGTCTTCATGTCTTGCTGAGTGACCTCATTCCTGATATGTGCCTGGAAAAAAACACATCTTTATTCAATTAAAAAAAAATTCACTTCTATGAGAAGGGATCAGGTTCCTTGGAACTGGAGTTACAGGGAGTTGTGAACCATCATGTGGGGACTGGGAACCAAACTGGGGTCCTCTGCAAGAGCAGCCATTGCCTTTAACTGCTGAGCCTTCTTTAGATCTTTGGAGGGACTTTTTTGGTGCTTTTTGACACCCATGGGTTTGTGGCCTTTTTAGTTCCATTTCTGGCTTATGTAAGAAGAAAGCCCAGGGAACTCACTAGTGTTTTTCCTTGGCTTCCAAAGCACTGTTCATGGTCTCTCCAGCTTTAAGAGCCTTAATTTAAAAAAAAAAATTACATTCATTTATTTGTGTTTGTGTTTGTGTGTGTATGTGTCTGGGTGTGTACACGCTGCAGGATATGTGCAGAGATCAGAGGACAAGTTGGAAGTCTGTTGTCTCCTTCCATTCTGTGAGTTCTGGGGATCCAACTCAGGCCATCAGGCTTGGCAGCAAGCTCCTTTACCCATGAGCATCTCACTGGCCCCAGAGCTTTCTTATGTTGTTTTCATGTATTATAATGCCAGGAATTTTAGTTTATTGTACTTAAGGAAGAATAGGGTAAAGCTTGTGTTCTTGTTTTTTTTGTTTGTTTGTTTCTGTGGTAAATGCCATAGCCAAAAGCAACTTGGGGAAGAAACAGTTTATTTTAGATTAAAGGTTACAGTTCATCATCAAGAGAAGCCAAGGCAGGACTCAAACCAGGAGCTTGAAGCTGAAGCTGGGGAGGAATGCTGCTTACTGGCTTGCTGTCAGTCTCGTGTGTAGCCGCCTGCTTATACAGCCCAGGCCTAGCTAGGACTGACACTGGCCACAGTGGGCTGGGCCCTCCTGCATCAATTAGCAAGAAAGAAAATACCCCACGGACATGTCCACAGTCTGATGGAGGAAGTTGCGTAGTTGGGGCTCCCTCTCCCAGATAGGTCAAGTTGACAACAAAGATTAGCTGTCACAGCTTGTGTACTTTGTCTTCTCAAGAGGAAATCCTTCCAAATATTTTTGTTTTGGGGCAGGAGAAATAGCTCAGGAGTTAAGAGCACTGGCTTCTCTTGCAGAGGCCCTGGGTTTGATTCCTAGCACCCACCCACACATAGTGGCTAACAACCAACCATAACTCCAGTTCCAGGGGATCTGATATCCTCTTCTGCCCTCCATGGGCATTGGCATTGTACCACACGGGTGCACCTACCTACGTGCAAGCAAGACAGTTGTACACATAAAAACAATAAGTAAAATATATTTTTGCTTTTTATTTTTTCAGAAATTATATAGTTAATAATTTCCTCCGAGCTTTTGTTTTCAGACTCCTCCGCTAGCTGAAATAATAGTTCGGCCTTCCTTTAAGTCTCTGGATTCACTGTAGAGGTCAAAGGGCGGCTTCATATGTCATTCCTTAGGTGCTGTCAACCTTGCTTTTATGAGACAGTCTCTCACTGTCTTGGTGAGGACTTAGTGAGGGCTGGCCAGTGAGCCCCACAGATCTGCCTGTGTCCGCTTCCCAGCCCTGGGATTACAGATGCTTGTCACCACATCTAGCTTTTTTTAAAAAACATGGATTCTAGAAATTAAACCCAGTCCTCATGCTTGCAAGGCAAGCACTTTACCAACTGAGCTGCCTCCCAGCCCCACTGTAGTTACTTTTTTTAAAAATAAGAAATCAGTTTCTTGGCTTTTTGTTTTGCTCTAGTTATGGTGTGTGTGGCTTTCAAATTGGCCGACAACCTGAGTGAATACTTGTGCAGTGAGTTTAGAGATACACCGTGTTCTATCTTAGTGTATAACATGATGCAGACAGCACAGAGGAGTGCGAGGAAGAGGCTAGGCGTCTTGGTTGCCAGCCATCCCCCTCCCATGCTTCGTGTTGTCACCTACCTGAGTTTTGGCAAATGTATGTTCTATGTCGTCGTCGCTGCCACCACCACCACGAGAGAACATTTCTTTTTTTCAGATTATTTTTTATCTGTGAGAGTTTCATACTTGGCTATTTTATTTGCATTATTTCCACCCCTTCCCATCCCCCTCCATCCCCTCACATGCCTCCCCCCAACACCCTCACAATTTCTTGTCCTTTTCTTTGATTATTATTGTTATATATAGCTATGTTAACATATACACACGCTTATATAATGCACTGAATTCATTTAGTGGTGCTCATATGTACCTGTGTTTAGCACTGACACCTGGGATTAGACGACTTCTCAGGATTAGATGACTGTTTCTCCCACCCTTGGCATCCATCGATTGCCTCTAGCTCTTCATCTAGAGCTGTGACCCTGTGAAATTTCCCCAACTGCCTTGGCATGTCAACTGTTTTGGACTGATCTTGTTAGACTGTTGTCGTACTGTGGAGATCTCACTGGTGGAGCTTCCCCGTCGTGTTGCGAATGCATTAATTGGCAGTCAGCATCTTACTCCTCTTGCTCTTAGAATGTTTCTGCCCCCTCTTCCACAGGAAGGTTCCTGAATCTTGGGCATAGATGTTGAATTGTAGATATGTCAGGTAAGGCTGGCCACCTCACAGTCAGTTTTTCTCTGTACTTTGATTAGTTGTGGAACTTTGTAATAGTCTCCATCTGTTGCAGAAAGAAGTGCTTTTGGTGAAAGATGAGAGATACCCTTGTCTGTAAATAGAAGGCTAGTGTTTAGAATATAGTAGGAACTTTCGTTGTTCTAGGAAAGTGACAGAAGTAGGTTCTTCTCAAGTCTGAGTCCTCTCCAGCCTTGTGTACTTGGCTGTTTATAGCACCACACATGCATTCCCCCCCGATTGATCGGCCCTAAGTCCAATTAGATAGCTGTTGATTACCCCCAAGATCAAAGTGCTATTATTATACCAATAGATAATTTGCTGGGCGGTCATTGTTGGGGTTCGTAGGCTCTGCAGCTGGATAGGACTATTGATTTTCTCCCTTGGCAGCTTGCACAGTATCTTCTGATACCTTGACAGCTAATCTCGGGGGAAGAGGCTTCCAGGTCAGTTCCAGCTTAATTTTCCCAAGTCCTGTGTCTGAAGTATGTGGTGTTTCTAGCAATAGGCTTTTACATTCAAGTTCTAGGGGGCAATCAAGGGCTGTGGCAATAATAGCCTGTATTATTTTGGGAATTTCTTAGACTACCCTGACCAACAACTCGAAGGGACACTGTAATTCTTGTTATATAGCCTTCAGCTATACACATACACTCTTGTGTATATTTTTCAGTAGGCTTTTGAGCTAATACATTTCCCTGTGGTTTTTCATACCACCTACGTGTTATTTATCTAAGTGATATCATTTCTAGCACTCTAAGATCCCTTATGCCCGACGCTGGCCAGCAACCTCCAATGGGACCCACTGTCCTGACTCTTACTGCCCTTTAGTTTGACCTGTTTTATTTTTATTTAATTAGTTGTATGTGGTATTTGTGTGTGTATGTGTGGAGGCCAGGGGTTGACATGAGGTGTCTTTGTGTGTATATGTATGTGCATGTGTGGAGGTCAGAGGACAACTTTGTGCAGTTAGTGCTCTCCACCTTTATGTGGATTCTGGGGATCAGACTCAGGTTGCCAGACTTTTACCTCCTGGGACATCTTGCCAGCTCACCACCTTAGCTTTTGAGAGAGCATCTTTCGCTGGATCTGGAGCTCACTAATTAGGCTAGACTAGCTGGCCAGCAAGACCAGGGACCCTCCTGTCTTCACGTCTCCAGAACTGAGACTATAGCAATGCCAACATCCCTGGGAATCCAAACTCAGGTCCTTATACTTGTACGGCTAGCTCTTTGCCAAAGGAGCCATCTCCCCAGCCCTTGCCTTGATTTTAGTCTTTACACTAAGCAGTATGTTCTTTTCTGTTGATGGGGTGTTTGTTTTGTGATTCATCTATTATACTGGCTGTTCTGGTAGCTTGTTCCTTGTTTGGTAGTAATCTGTTACCATGATTTCTTTGTCTGCTTATTGATAGAACATTTAGCCTGTTTCTAGTATTTAGGAACTATAAATTAACTTGCTCTGGAAATTGATGTGCATAGCATGATGTGGAATTATTTCTCTTGGAGGAAACCAAGTTGTAGATTCCTGGGTTAAATCCTGAGTGCGTAACCTTGGAAAGTGTTTCATTGTCCTGTAGGAGCTTGGTACCATTTTACATCCTTCTAGCAATGTGTGGACATCCTAGTTGTTCTTAATCCTCACCAACACTTGGTGTGTTAGCCAGTCACAGTGTGTGAGTTCCTTACTGTAGTTTCACTCTGATATTTCCATTACTGATGATATTAAGCATCCCTCCAACTGCACAGTGGCCAATCTTTTATGTTTTGCCAATTGGATTATGTAAATGACTTGTATGGATTTTTGTTTTTAAAGACAGAGTCTTACATGGAGCCAGGCTGGCTTTCAGCTTGGCTGCGCAGCTGAGGATAGCTCTGAGCTTGGTACTTTGCTGCTTCTTCCTTCCTAGTATTGGGATTGCAGGCCTGGGTCACCACATCATTTAGCTGGGTGCTTTCTTTTTTTTTTTTAAATAGGGTCATTATGTAGCCCTGGCTGGCCTAGAACTCTCTATGTAGACTAGGCTAGCCTTGAACTCACAGAGACCCACCTGCCTCTGCCTCTGCCTCCTGAGTGCTGGGATTAGAGGCGTGTGCCACTGAGCCTGCTCTAACTGGGCTCTCAGTGTCTTCGTTTAATTAGTGTCTTGTTTGTGTAGTTGTCTTCTCTGGTCAGAAGTTTCCTCCACACCCTTATGTTGCTGGGTACAGGGCGGGGGGGGGGGGCGGTGCACTCTGCTGCTGAACTAGTCCTGACCAGGGCTGAAACCCGTAAATTGTTACTGATTTTTCCCACATCACACATAATTCTTACATTTGGGTAGGAATTAAGTTCTGATCTTTTTTTTAAGTTCTGAGTTTTAATTTGATGTTTATATTATGTAATTTATTAGATGCTCTTTGGTAGCTATAGACATGGATGCTTTTTTTGGTTTGTTCTGGTTTTCTTGGAGACAAGGCCTCTTCTAGCCCCAGTTGGCCTCCAGCTTGACGAGACACTGAGAATGACTTCTGATCCTGATCCTCTCCTCCACCTTCTGAGTGCTGGGTTGTGCGGTAGTCGTCCGTGCCCACCCGCATTGACTGTGCGCGCTTTGCTTATGTTGATGTGTTGACTTAACTTGGTGCATCTCTATTGCCCTCTTCTCTTCATTGTTCTGTGGTGTTGGGCTGTGCTTTCAGCCTTTCCTGTGAAGCTGGTTAAGTCCCTCCCCTTATCTTCGGCAGGCCTCTGCTTTTCCCTGCATGCCTTCCATGTCCAACCTGTGCTTTAGGTTTTAATTTAAAGTGGGTGAGACAGTCTTTCTCTTCAGTACCTGCAGCTTTGAACAGGGAAAACAAACGTTTTCATCCATGCAGTTTTGCTCTGCTGAGTTGTGGTCAGGATGTATGACAGCTCTGTGAAGACATGGTTGGGACTGATTAGAATTCTGCCCTGCAGATATTCCTTTTCCTGTAAGACATTCAGAGCCTGGGGAAATCTTGGGTTGTTTGTGTTACATTGTATGGATGTTTGTTGTCCTGGTTCTAATGGAAGTTTTGAAGATAGTTTGACTTTCAAAGTAAGTGAGAATTAATATGTTAAGTTCTTATTCTGGGGTAAAATTTTTTTTAATTGAAAAAATGTATTTACTCTGTGTGTGTCCACATGTGCCGTGTGTGTGTGTTAGAGGACAACTTGCTGTTCTCTCCTTCCGTCCTTGTGTGTTACGGAATTAAACTTGTGTGGTCGGGCTTGGTGGAAGGCACCCTTACCCTCCAAGCCATCTCCGCAGCCTCTGGAGTGAACTTTGAACCCCACATCTACATCCTTCTGGGGTGCTTTCAGGAAATAAGGCAGGGTGGGAGGGGTGGAAGAACACATACAAATTAAAAGGCAGTTTTGTGGAGCACTGATGAAACGGCTTGGAAGCTGCCTTGACTGTGTTTCTGTATTTTAGTGCTGGAATGGCCGTGGCAAGTTTCACTCATTAAACACTAGGACGAAGCACGGGCTTGTTCCCTCCAGTGCCCTGTGCAGTTAAGTGTTAATTTAAGACTTTGTTTTTTCCTCTTTTGACCCTGCAGACGATGTCTTTATTTTTGTTTTTTGGTGGCACTTGTAGCCCTCGTCTTGAGGTCTTGCCACCTCTGGACAGCTGTTTTTATTTTTACACCCTGCTTTGAGTATTGGTAACCAATTACCTCCTGTAACGAAATGCATGCATGCACACTTACCTTAACAAGTCAGTGTCATTTTAGTTTGTGCAATTCTCTTTTGTCAGTGTGTGTGTGTATGTGTGTTTGTGTGTGTGGTGCATACATGTTTATGTGTTGGAGAGTGCATTCACCTGTGTGGACACCTGTGGGGGCCAGAGGTTGACATCAGGATGAATATCTTTCCTCACCTTATTTTGAGAGCCCCTGATTTGTCCACTCCTGGCTCTGGGGGTGTAGGTCTTGCTGTGGTGTCTGGCTTTTATGTATCTGTTTTACATGCTGAGGATCCAAACTCCAGTCCTTCTGCTTACACAGAAAGCACTTCACCTACTGAGCTATCTCCCCAGCTCCCAGATTTTTTTAAACAAGTGATTATCTGTTTTTTTTATACCAAAATAAAAATAATCTGGAATAAACAAATAGAACTTTTGTTCCTCAAAGTTATTCTTTGCTGTTATAAAGTTGTTCTAAGGGCTCAGTGTTCTTGTAGAGGACCTGGCTTTGGTTCCCAGGCCATGTTCTCCCTGTACCCCACCTAGTCTGGAACTTTATAGACCAGGCTGGCCTCAATCTCACAGAGATCCACCTGCCTCTGCCTCTTGTGCTGATTATAAAGGTGTGTGCCACTATGACCTGCTAGTTACTTGTTGTTTTAAGATGAAACTTTGCAGTGTTATGAACAATAAATACAGCATTAAGTACGTGTTGCAAGATTTTTGGATTTGTTGGTGTTGTATTGAAGCCTTCGTTCTTTAATGCTGTTCTTTGGGTTGCATATTGTGGGGTGATGAGTCCCTCTTATTACTGTTCAAGGAAAGAAAATCTAAGTCATTTGAAAGAATTTGGGCATGTGAATGGTTTCAGGAGTTTGAAGTCCTCAGTTTGAGGAAGTTAATGGAAGAAGTGGAGACTTTAAATGCTGCCATCTGGTCCCAGAGTGGAGCTCACCGCTGTTCCTCCCTTAGTCTTACTCCACTCCATAACTGGGCATTGTGTTAGGCAAAAGAGTCTAGTATTTTAAACAAAATTAATACTTTTTACAAGCTAGAATGTACAATGGAAAACAGTTACTCCTTTTGTGCTGTGGCAAACAAAAATCAGTACTGGGTCTGGGGATATAGCATAGTTGTGTAGAGAGTGCTTGTCTAGCATGCATGAAGCCCTGAGTTCTCCATCCTTAGCACTGCATAAACCAGGAGTGTTGGCCCATGTCTGTAATCCCAGGAAGGTGCAGGCAGGAGAATCAGATATTCAGAGTCATCCTTAATTACAAAGGAGTTTAAAGCCAGTTTGTGATACATGAGGCCCTGAACCACCAAACTGAATCAAACCAGACGATGATACCACCACCAAAGTGACCAGACATTACCACCACCAACAACAAAATGACCAGACCTCCCCCCTCCCACCAAAGTGAGCAGACACTGCCACCACCAACAACAAAATGACCAGCCACCATCACCAAAGTGCGATGCTCTTCATAAACTTAAGAATCCTGCAGCATCATTGTTAGGAAATATAAAACTTCATCAAGGATGACACAGAAAAGTTAAACAAATATATTATTGAATTTGAAGGTACAAGTTTATAACTATGTCAGTTCAAAAAGTTAGTCAACAAAGTTAATGCCATCTTGAAATAAAAACGAATACTAAAAGGATCAAAACCAGCATCCCTGGGGCTGGAGAGATGGCTCAGTGGTTAAGAGCATTTGCCACTCTTGCAGAGTACCTGGGTTTGGTTCCCAGCACCCACATGGCAGCTGACCACCACCCACAATTACAGTTTGATGGGATACAGCACCCTGTTTTGGCCTCTGGGCACCAGGCTTGCATGGTATGAATATACACATTCAGGCAAACTCACACTTTAAGAACAACAAAACAGCCTGCAGACCCCACTAGACAGCTGATCTTACTGATGGAGCCATTTGGTAGATTAGAAAGCAAAGCTGAAGCAACTTCTCTGTGGTCATAGTGCAGGGAAGGGCGCAGGTAAGGTGGGTTTGGAGGCTCATGTAAAGCAGTGAGTTCTTAATGCCTTAGTTTTTGTTTTCCGTTGCTATAATAAAATACTTTGATAAAAGCAGCTTAAGGGAGAAAGGATTTGTTTGAGCTTGCACTCAAGGTGTAGGCCATCAGGGCAGGGAAGTCAAAGCAGCAGAAGCTTGAAGTAGCTGGTCACATCACTGAATGCTTGCATACCAGTCCTCAGCCTGCTTTCTCTAGTTACACAGTCCAGGAGCCACCACCTAGCAGTGGTTCTAACTAAGATGGGTCTTTCCACATCAAGAAAAGTAATCAAGACAACCCCCACAGGCGTGCCTAGAGGTGGGTCTCCTAGGTGATGCTAGATTTTGTCACATTGACAGTTAACAGTAAGTACAACACTTGGGAGACATTTTATGTTACTAAGCTCCAGTGTTCTAGACCAAACACTGTACTATGTATATTATCATTTAGAAAGCTATCTAAATTTATTTAGAGTATCAGAACTTGTAGAGATGATCCAGGGAGAATGCAGATTGAGTTTGTAGACCTGTGGACTGTTATCATTTTGTCCACTGGCTTTATACCACAGTCAGAGGCAGCTCTCCTGGCCCCTTTGATTGAGAAGTTTCTTCTATAATCCATTCTTCTGATGCTTTATGTGTTACATTTCATACATGGGAATGTGTTGCTGGGTCTTCTATTTAGTTTCTTAGTCTCTTGCCTGTTCCTTTGTTAGCTGCATTCTGAATTTCAGAAGTGGTAGGCTAAGCCCTCTGCTGTATTCTTTCACCGAAAACTGAGTCAACCCATGTGTATGGATGCCTTGTGTGACAGGAGCTTTCCAGGTACTGAGAAGGTAGCACTGAATTACCCCATGTGTACGGATGCCTGGTGTGCCAGGAATGTTCCAAGTGCTGAGAAAGTAGTACTGGACACAGTAGAGACTCTGTGGTGCTTACACAGTTTCTTGCTCACACAGCTTTGTCAAGTTCTGTGGGAGAGCTGTCGTGTTTCAGAGCTTTTAAGCTGGATTGGTGAAGTGAAAATTAACATGTGACAGTGTCATAGAGCACTTTTACAGCATTACATTTTTTCTTTTGCAAAAGGACAGTTTTTTTTTTTCATAAAGGTTTAGAATTTACTGGATTTTCTTCAAACTGTTATCACTATTAGAAATGGTATGTTGAATTGTGTGTTGCAGTGGTATTAATCTGGGGGGAGGATTATATAGATTTTATGGACAAACACCTTGCTGAATTCTAATCCAATAATCTGTGTTTTCTGTATAGTAATCTTATCAAATGGTTTTTATAGCATTTTCCTTTCTCACTATGTTAACAAGGACTCTCAAGTACCGTGTAGGCACAGTTGAAGTTTCTGCTCATCACTTTAAAGAGTTTCTCTGTGAAAGGCTTGCTATAGGCTTTTGGTTCCTTTCTGGTTCAGCAAAGAATGTCAAGCTTATTTTCACGCCCTTTTCTCTCTTATGATCAGATTATTTTTCCTTAATCTGTTCATAGGATGAGTTAGGTTTGCAATTTTAAAGGTCTGTATACACGTTGGAGAGATGGCTTGGCAGTCTACCTGCAGAGAACCTGAGTTTGGTTCCCATCACCCATGTTGAGTGGCTTACAGCTCTGTAATTCCAGCTCTAGGGGGATCTTTTGCCTCTTACTTCTGCAGGCACTTGCACTCATGTGTGCACACACACACACACACAATTAAAGATAATAAAAATAAGTCTGTAAATTTTTGTGCTCTATTCTTGGATTTCTGGGACATATTGATTATAAAATTTAATTTTGTTTATGTATTAGATTATGCTTGCTAATATTTTTCGTAACTTGTGTGTGAGGTTATGTATGTGGTATGTGTGTGTATGCTAGTGTTTGTGATGTATGGTGTGTATGTATTCATGTGATTATGTGTGAGTGGTTGTGTGGTATATATGTCTCTGAGAGTGTGTGTGTGTGTGTGTGTGTGTGTGTGTGTGTGTGTGTACACATATATATACACTTTATGGAAGGAAGAGTTTGAGCTTAAAATTCTAGGGCTATGGATCCATAATGGCAGAGGAGGCCTGGCAGAAGAGCAGAAAGCCAGGCGATGCCAGGCAATCACATCCTCAAGCAGGCACAGGAACTTGGAACTTAGCAGTTGGTACGGCTAGGCTGGCCAGCCCGCTGGTCCCAGGGACTCTTCTGTCTCTGTTTCCTCCGCGCTGGGATTATAGATGCACCACCATGCCTGGTTTCTCATGTGGGTGCTGATCCAGACTTAGGACCTATGCTTAGGTAGCAAGTGCTTTACCAACTGAGCCATCTACCCAGCTCTTGCCAATATTTTGTATATGATCTATAAAATCTATGTATTAGTCAGTCTGGCCAGTGATTTTCATTTTTTTAATAATATCTTTGTCTAATTTCGGTGCTGAGATGTTACTGGCCTCACAAAGTGAGTTGGAGAAATGGCTCTCCCTTCTTGGTCTCTAGAAGGCTCCTTGTGACGCTGGAGTTCCCCTTCCTAACGGTGTGTTGGGCTTGCAGTTGCAATCCAGAGACTGGTTTTCTTGGGGCAAAATCTTGTTTTTCTCTCTCCATTTTTGAGAGAGGATCTAGCCATGTGGCTGAGGCTTGTCTTGAACCCCAGGCTGATGCAGCTCTCCTGCCTTGGCCTCCCAGGCGCTGGGCCATAGACTTGTGCTGTCCAAGACTGGCCAGTGTTTGGTTTTTAAAATTTTTTTTATTTGTTGGCTCTGGGACTTTCTAATTTGTTATGGTTATTTTTTCAAAGGTCTTCTCCTGGTTTTAATTTATTTGTTTTGGACTGAATCCAGTGCCTTGCACACGCTAGGCATGTACTCTGCAGCCGCTCTACATCTTTGGCCTTTTTAATTGTTCTCCAGTCAGTTTTGGTAGTTGTATTTCCCGTGCATTTGCCCATTTTTTTTTCTGTTCTGCATTTATTTAGAAATTATTTTTTGAAATCTCTCCTGTAGCTTTAGTTGTTTTACTACAATTGTTCTTTTAGTTTTGTTCAGTGTTGTCTGAAAAGAACGGCTTTTTAAAGTCTATCCATGGAGTTTTCCCCTTTGAATATATTTTTTGATACTTATTATTTTATGTGTATGAGTGTATTGCCTGCATGCAGTAGGTGTACCTGTGTCATGCAGTACCGGGGGAGGCCAGAAGAGGGTGTTGGATTCCCTGGAACTGGAGTTACAGATGGTTGTTAGCTGCTATATGGATGGTGGGAATTGAGCCTGGGTTCCTTGCAAGAGCAGCCATTGCTTAACTGCTGAGCCATCTCTCCAGGGCCCCCTTTAGATATTTTTTTAAATTTAAAATCTGACCACTCAGTTTTGGTAGTGTCTTGTAGCTCACACATGTCTGATTCCAGTAGTCTCTTAGGTTATTCTTAGTAATAATAGTAATCCAGTAGTAATTCTTTGGTTAACATGGTAACACCAGCCGATCAAAATGATTAACAATGGTTGTTATACACCTCCATACTAAGAGCCCTGGATAAATTTGATTCTGGGTGCTCTAACCCGTGGATACATGGACCTAAGTTGTTTAGCCACCCTGATGTGTGTATATTACAAGGGACTACTTGACAGAAGACTCAAATTTTCTTAGATAAAAATTTTAGAAAAATTATGCACAAGAAAAGCATGAGATAATTGTTACTTTCTGGATATGGTGTGTTTATATAGCACTTGATATTTCTTCTCTGTAGTTAATTGCTCCTTTTAGCACATTGATTCCCCAGTTTGAATGTGATCTCTTTGGGGACAAGTACTTGCATTTTTTTCTAGCATAGTAACTGTTGCATCACATGTAGTTAACCGTATCATAGCTTGTAGGTACAGTTATTGCCTGTGTCTGCTGAGTTATAATGTACTGTTTCTGTTGGTGTCCGCTTTCATCCTAGATGCAGTACGTGGACCTGTTCATAGCTACATAGCACTTGCCACCTAAACATGATCCTAAGTCTGGATCAGCACCCACACGAGAAACCAGGCATGGTGGTGCATCTATAATCCCAGTGCTGAGGAAACAGAGACAGAAGGGTCCCTGGGACCAGCGGGCTGGCCAGCCTAGCCCTACTAATACACCTTTTTAATGCATTGCATTGCTGCACTCAGACAGATCCTGAGCATTTCTAGATGTGGTCACCATCCCCCTTCTCCACACAAGGGTGAACTCAATGGGAGGTAGGGCAGGCTGCAGGTTATGAAAACGCAGGAAAGCCAGTCCTGCATGAAAGGGTCAAACTTTCAGTTAGGAAAATTTGGGACAGCAATAGCTGGGTGGTGGAAAAGGAGTTAAATCTAATCTTTCCTACACAAAGAAGGACCGCTTCCCCCACCCTCCCGCCCCCCCAATCCGGCTAAAGGTGGCCATGGCAGGCTGCGGTATCTTCCCAGGTTCATAGCGCCACCCTCATCCTATGCTCCCTTGCTCTGTAGTGGCACAGTCGCAAAGAACAGATAAGGCTGCACCCCACTCAGTGCAGGAACTGCGAACATCTTCATTCTTTGGATTGCTTTTTTGTTTATGTTTTGGAGAAAGTATCCACAGACTGATCTCTACAACTTGCTGTACACGTGTTGCCAAGTAACCTTGAGCTTCTGATCCTCCTGCCTCTATTTGTTGAGTATTGGGGATTACAGGGCTGTGCCTCACTGTGGTGCTGGGGCTGTGCTGAACTCGGAGCTTCATACATGCCAGACTCTACTAGCCCGGCTGTGCCCCAACCCCTTGATCATTCTTTAAATGTCCAAGTATAAAGAAAGAAGGACTTTAGTACCACTCTGGCGTTCTCTGCCCGTTTCACCCGAGAAAGTTACCCAGAGCACCTAAGCCTTGCTCTTGGGCCTAGTGGGCTACCAATATCCCCAAAGGTTCAAAAGCACATATGCTTACCTGTTTGCATTCTGCCTTTTACCTTCATGCTGCTTATGTTATGTGAAAGTTAAATCTTGGTCGTGATTTTTCCACGTTATGCATCTCTCTTCTTTTTGTGACGGTGATTGTCACGGTTGTGAAAAACGAATTTTGAAATTTATTTTGTGTCTTCACTTTCTCTAATCATGCTTTTAAAGCGACAGTGTTGGTGCCTTTCAGAAGTTTCTTCTGGGCTTTTACTTTGTATCATTTTTGTCTTTGTGTAACCTTTTGTAAAAAACACTGAAAAATTGACCGAGGGAAAATTGATGAAGGGAGTCTTTCCACCTATCTGGAGTTTAGTTCTAAAGGTTAAGTTTCTAACAGAAAAACCTGTCTTCAGATTTTATTTTGTTTATAGATTGAAATTAGCTAAACAAAAGAGTAGGTAAAGGAGGCTTAAGAAAAAGTCTCTTAGTCTCTTAAAACTTTCTGTCTTAATTAATGTACAGTCCCCTGTCCTCTGGCTTTCAGTACCGAGCACGTGACTCTAGACAAGTGTGCAATCACCGTGGCTATATTGCCAGTTAAGAAAACAGCTTTAGAAAGCACTGTTAGAACATGGGAAAACTAGAGCTTGCTCTCTTGTGGTTTTTATGGGTGTGAGGGGTTTGGCTTGTGTGTTTCACTTAGTTGCTTTCTGCTCAATGAACAGATCCCCAGCATGCATCACTACGCTGCAGACTCACTGCAGAGGAAATAGCAAGGGGTGAAATGACTTCAAGTGCATGTGGCTTTCTGTGGGGTGTGGCAGGCGGGCGGTGCTACAACCAAATAAACAAAGTGAACTGTGCAGGAAGAAAACCTTTAGTCTGTGCGCTGTCTCCCTCCCAGGCACCTCTCTTTACCCTGTAAGTGTTTTGCAGTGACTTGCTCATGGTGACCTGCATCTGTAATTATACTGTTCAGGAGCGCCAGCATCTCAGTCCCATCATTTGCTGATCATCTGTTTTGGGGTTATAGCTGCTTGTTCCCAAAGGTCTGAAATTTTAGATCCTGACATTGTGGTTGAGACGAATCACTTTTCATCATGTTGTGTGGGTTTTTGTTTTTTTAAAACTAATTTATCACAGAAGTTTTTGGCTGTTTTGGTCACACAACTATTTTTTACCCTGGAAAACAAAACTGATTTTGATTTCCTCTACCACAAGGCTTGTGAGGAGGCTCATGGCTTTTGATCAGTTGAGTATTGAGACTGAGATATGTTGAACACATCTTTGGAGGGCATGGAGGAGAACTCCCTCACTATGTGTGATTGGTATGCAGTTACCTGCCCTCTGAGGAGATGGGGAGGCTGTGCTCATGTGTCTAGGAAGCCCTCTGCTTGCCTGCCAGCTTGGCGTCTCTGCAGATGCCAGGAGCGACTGAGGTACGCGGGAGCAGGACTGAGAAAGTGTGGACATTTTGCTCCACAAATCTGGAGAAAATAGGGACAGTGCATGTGTTTCCTTCCCTCCCGTCCCTCTTCTCCTCTTCTGTTGACACTGGAGCTCATTCTATAGTCCTGGCTACCCTAGAGCTTCCTGTGTAGACCAGGCTGGCCCTGAATTTGGAGCAGTTTTCCTGCTTCTGCTCCTGAGTGCTGAGATTACACATGTGCATCACTCCACCTGCCGTATTTGTGTGGCTGAAGAGTGGCTGCCAGTGTCATGTTGTGGTTTAGGGTTAGGATTGAGCTAGACAGCTTAGAACCACTCTGTTCTGACAGCCATTCACCTCCTGGATTTAGACAAAGTCCTGTTTTCAATTTTTATTATTTATTTTTATATGTATGTTTGTGTCTCTCTCTGTATATATACTACGTGTGTGTAGGTGCCCTCAGAGGCTAGAAGAGAGTGTCAGAGTTTCTGGAAATGGAGTTATAGGTGGTTGTTAGCTACCTACATGGGTACTAGGAACCAAACTGGGTTCTCTAGAAGAGTAGTGTCCATAAGAAGCTAAGGACCGTGGGATTGAAGCGAGGACTAGTGTGTGAAGTGCTTGCTGTGTAAGCATGAGGACCTAAGTAGGAACCTGGGGGCTGCTGATGGGTCAGTCTAGGCAGTTGGTAAGCAACAGGTTCAGTGAGAGACCCTGTTTTAAAAAATAAGATGCAGAGGCTGGAGAGATGGTCAGCTGTTAAGAACACTGACTACTCTTGCAGAGGACCTGAGTTTGGTTCCCAACCCCCATTGATGGCTAACAACCGTTTGTAATCCAGTTCCAAGGGATCCAATGCCCTCTTCTGACCTCCATGAGCATTGCACAGATGAGTATACTTACATGCAAGCAAAACACTTAAACACATAAAATTAAAAAAAATAAAAAAGATGGAGTGCGATAGAGGAAGACACTTGACAGCGAACTTTGGCCTCCAAACTCATGCTTGTAACACACACACACACACACACACACACACGCGCACATGCACACAAACAGAGGGAGAGGTTCAGGCTAGTGTTGCCTATACACTGTCTTCCTCAGGAAGCCTTTCTGCATCTCAGCCGCTCCACTGCCTGTCAGGGCTGCAGAGATCACAGCTCTGGGACAGGGTGGAGACTCACCTTGCTGGGTCTAGGGGCCCTGTGGCAGAGAAGGGTTTACACGCAGTGAAACAGGTGTCAGCTCATCCAAGGGCACCGGAGTATTAAAAGAAAACATCCATATAGGATTTATTAGGAACAGTGACTAATTCATTCAACAAAAATGTCTCCAGGTGGTGTGCCAGGCCTTAGGGAGTTTACAGAGACTTCTCCTTTCTTTGCAGCATTGGAGTTGTAAGCCAAAGGGAAAACATGATGAAGTTGTTGACTGTGTTGCTCTTGCTACTTTGAGAAGGGCCAGATTCTCCTTCAGACATGTGGTTATTGTGTTTGTGGTCCTACACTTAAAAGATTTGTGGTGTTTTGTTTTTGGAGGAGATCTAAGGGAAGATTGAATTCTCTTGCCTTTTAAAAATAGACCTTTTAAAAATTTACCTGTGAATTTTCTTTCCCAAATAACCAAGTGGAATTTATAAAAGATAGCCTGAATCTTTACAGGTCTTTGCACATAAATCTGTTCCCTGTAAGGAGTTTACTGTTTATTTTGTTTGAGATAGGGTGTCATGTAGCCCAGGCCGGCCTCCAATTTACTGTACTATAGCAAGGATGACCTTGAACTGTGTTGGGATTACCGGCTTGTACTGCTTATCTCCCCTACAGGTATACATTTCGAGGTCTGTTCCCATGCACGTAGTTGATTAAACTAGAATCTCTGTGTCAGATGGTAGTTCATTCACACAGAAGCTCCTGTAGAGTTTTATGCTAACCCTACTGGAACCCAATGACAGGCTCCCTTCTCTCCTTAGGCAGGCTGTTTAGTCATTGATGGCATCTGTATTTGTTTTCCTGTCTCCTTTGTGACTGAGGTGACTCCTTGAGAGCAAGGGAGTTTTTTATTTTGTTATCATCAATGATGATTGTTGTGTAGAACTCTGCTTTTGATGAATTAAGTTTTAGGTTCTTCTAAGAGACTGATAGTTCCATCAGAAGGCTTCTGTGGGGAGGTGAGGACAGATCTGGTGAGCGCTGAGCTGACCAGAGCGTAGCTGACTGCTGTTCTCCACCCTCTGATATCTGACCTCCTTTCTTGCCCTTTGTCATGTGTGATATGTGATCAGTTTTTGAACATCTGTGGTGATAGGATCACTTGTTGCCTAGTATGTAAACAAGGAATCCCCATGTTTGGGAACACAACATTTAGTCCATGACTGTGGAAGAACCACTAACTTCCTACTTGAAAGTGTCTCATTGCCACTGTGAATTCTTTCTGCTTTTGAAGTTTCCTCTTTAGAATTAACAATGTTTTTGAAGTTTAAATTTTCCTCTTATTTATAAACAGCTGTGTGAGTATGAGGCTTTCAGTTTTCACGCCTGTGTCACAGTAAACCAAGTGTTTGATTCATGCACCCCAAAACCTAGATTTAATCTTAGCACTGAAAGCAACTGCTTAGTGGAACTGGATGTTTTTCTTAAATTAACTTTAATATAAGAGTGATTAGAAACATTTTATTTAAAACCTTAACTAGCATTTGTCTGGAAATGACTGCTATGTAATTAAAAAATATTGTTCTTGCTACAGGCAAATGCTCTGACACTAAGCTCAAGTTTTGAAAATGGGTCATGTTATGTCGCCCTGGCTAACCTCAAACTTACTATGATCCTGCCTCTTGCTGTGGGATGTTGGTGTTATTCTATTATTATTAAGAAGAGCTTTATATTTACAGAAAACCTGAACATTTCCATGTATTTGAGACCAAATTCCTCTGTTAACATCTTCCATTGCAGTTCCTTTGTCAGGCCCAACCAATGCTAACACATTGTTAACTGAAGTATGTGCTTTATTTGGATTTCTGTAGTTTTTATGTAATGTCTTTTTCTGTTCCAGGGTCCCATCAGGATAGCACATTGTTATTGCCTTGTCTTTTTATGCTCCTGCTGCCTGATTCCCCCTTGCCCTTTTTTCTTTAAGGATTTATTTATTTTAGGTTTATTTGTATGAGTGTTTTGCTTGCATGTATGTATGTGCACTGCATATACACAGTGCCCTCAGAGGCCAGAAGATGGTGCTGGGTCCCTGGAACTGGAATTATACAGGATTGGGAGCAGCCAAGTAGATTCTGGGAACTGAAATTGGGTGGGTCTGAGGAACAGCAAGTGCTCTTAGTGCAGAGCCATCTTTCTAGCCCCCTTTTCTTATTTTTGAGAAGCCTGACTGCTTTCAGTATTTTGTAGAATGTGTCTCTATTTGAATGTGTCTGATGGTTTTCTCACAACAAATTTAGGATTATGTGTTTTGGAAATGAGACCCCTTGTAAACCCCCTCCCCCCAAATGCTGCTTTTTATAGTTGTATCCAAGATCCAGACTATCAGTGTGCTTTAACTGTTTAGATTGACTCTGATTGTTGACTGAGGCAACACTTTTCTGGTTTTTCTACTCTGAATCTACTCTGAAGGCCCCCAGGCCCCTGTTGTTTTCTTTAGGAGGAAGTCATCATTTGTAGTCCATATTTCATGTGTAGGGATGTTATATAATTGTTTTTGTTTTGATTTTGAGACATTCTCATTCTGAAGCAGAGACTGATCTTAAACTCACAGCAATATGTCTGCCTCAGCCTCCTAAGTGCTGGGATGACAGCTATCATCGCCTGGCCTTGTAATTTTGAATAAACATGCTTAAATAGAATTCTAGTGTAAACATTTAATCTGCAGTTAGTGAAATATGTTTGTAACAAGAACCTGGCTACTTAAAACATTTAAAAATGTAGTCAGAGATTTGGGTTTGCCAGAAAGTGTCATGCTTGTCCTCAGTCTCAGAATTTTAGCCTTTGGCATTGTATGGTAGCTGTTAAGAGTCACCTTTCATCTGTGTTTTATGCCATCTAGATTGTATGTATGTGTATTTAAATACAATGAAAGGAAAGCGGAATATCATTAGTCAAAATGTCTTGAATAAAACTTGCTAAGATTTTGATTTTTATTGTCAGTCTGCTCTTCTTCTGCACACACTACTTCTAAATTGAGGACTTAGTTGATATGTAAATTGTGATTATAGACCAGAACAGCTCGGACTCAAAATGAACAAGGGAAACCACCTTGTTGGAAACCCCCAGGACAGAGAGCCTCTCCTTGTAGTTCCCGTTTGTCTTTTTCAATTATAAGGCTTATGTTATAATTAGATCAGAGTTTCCATCCTAAATTCTCAGCTTCATAGTGTGTGTAACCTCTGTATGAACTTGATTGTAAACAAAGACCTTCAACAGTGAACTTCAATTAAACAATTTCGGAAAGTGAATGGGCTTGCAAGGTATAAAATAGATATTTAGTTTCATTTTACATTTTTGTGTGTTGTTTAAAAAGCAAAAGGAAGGGCTGGAGAGATGCTCAGTGGTTAAGAGCACTGGCTGCTCTTGCAGAGGACCTGAGTTCAGTTTCCAGCACCCACACTGCCTCTAACAACCGTCCATAACTCCAGTTCCAGGAGATCTGACACCCCCATCTGACCTCCGTGGGCTAGTGTAAGAAGGGCTTTGGTTCTAAAAGTGAGATTTACAATTTTTTTCCTTAAGATTTTTCCAATTTTTCTGCAGTGATGTATTCTTTTAAAGGAAAAACCTAAATTAAGAAATAAGAAAATTTACTTATTAAATGTTTGTTTTTAAGGTGGGGTCTGGATGTCCTGCCTCCTCAGTAGCAGTAACTAGGACAGTAGGCTGGATCACACTTACTTTTTATCCTATACCGCTTGCTCTTCTGTGTGAGTGTGTACTGACACTGGGTGGAGCCCAGAGTCTGACTCAGGCCAGGAAGATACTCTTTACCAAGCTGTGTGCCCAGCTCTAGGATTTTTTTTTTTTTTTTGAGATATATTCTAATACATTATGAAACAAATAACGTGCTTTCCTAAGATGATTAGAACTTGAGAATCGTTTGATTGTATTTTCACTTTTTGTGTTTTTGTAAACTAGTTTCTAGTTTAGAGAATGAAAACAAATATGTCATTTTGGTGTGTATCTCTCACTGCAGTAAGTTGGGCTCTGGACACTGTAGAGGCAGTTCAGTTTCTGTTCTAGTAGCTTGCAAGAGGAAGAGAGTGTTTCCTCATAGATTCCTTTGGGCTTAAAAAAAATTCTGTTATTTTTATTTTATGTGTATGAGTGTATTGCCTGCATGTATGTGAGTGCACCTGTGTCATGCAGTGCCCACGGAGGTCAGAAGAGGGTGTCAGATCTCCTGGAACTGGAGATATGGACGGTTGTTAGCTGCAATGTGGGTGCTGGAAACTAAACTCAGGTCCTTTGCAAGAGCAGCCAGTGCTCTTAACCTCTGAGCCTTCTCTCTAGCTCCTACTTTCATTCTTTAAACAACACACAAAAAAGTAGGATAGCCACATTTGATAGGTGAGCGCTAATCTCCTGGGGCCTGCTCTAACCAATGCTCAGGAACTGGGTGGCTTAGACTACGGGATGCGTTCTCTGTACTCTGGAGCTGGAGCTCTCGTTTGTTGGCAGGGTTGACTGGTTCTGAACTCTGGAGGAGAGACAGCTTCGTGTCTTCCTTGTTCGTGGGTTGTGCCTGGTCCTGGGTGTTCTTGGCTGGTTCCTGCTTCTTCCTTACTCGCCCTGTGCCTTCCCCATGGCCTTCCCCTCTGGGTCTTGCCTCTGTGTACCTAGATCTTTCTTTTTTTCTCATAAGCTTAGCAGTCATCAGCTTTAGCACCAGAATGATCTCACCTTGAGCTCCTTAATTATATCTGCCAAGTCCCCATTTCCAAATAAGGTCATAGTAACAGGCACCAGGGGTGTGAGTTGGGTTTGTGTTCTTGGGTACCACTGTTTCAACCCAGTACTGTGAGTAATCCTCTCCCCAATTCACTAATAAGCATGTGGAAGTACTTTTGCTAAACGGAATAGTAGTTATAGATTCTGACCTATATATCACATGTGTATAAATGTGATTCAGAATTTAGTTACATGTTTTTTCTTTCTTCATGTGGTTTACAATTGATGTGGCATTCTTGTGCTGTGAAATTAGGTGGAGCTCATACGCAAACTATAATTTGATACTTTAAATGGTGTGAGCAAGGTCTTAAATTTTGTGAACGTCTATCATTTTGCTCTTGATTTTTTTAAAACCTACATTCTTGGTTATTTTTGTAAGACAAACGTTTTTGTGGTTCCTTTTAATGTAAGTCATGTCTGTCTCCATTTAAAAAAATTTAAATTTCCCCCAGTGATCTAGGCTGAATTAAATTTATGTGCCATCAGAAAGGATTTTAATAAAAACAGCTACAATTTGCCAGTTATATGCAATTAAGGATGAGGAATGAGATGGCTGGTCCTCCCTTGAAACAGGCCTAGCCGCTTTCTGAGAAATACCGGCCCGGCCTTCAGGCATGTGGTTTGGAGGGAAACTGGTGTGAACATTCTCTTTTCTCTGTTTTGAGATGATGGCTGTGAGAATTTAATTCTTATTATTAGGGAAATAAAATAGTGATATAGGCTTCATAAAGCTGTTGCAAAGTTTACTTAAGCTATTAATCCACAGCTTTAGTATTTGACAGTGTAGTTTGTAAAAGCAACAAAACTCTTCCTGTATCTAATCTCTACTCACCCACATTTTGGTATGTTTGGTATTTTGTTGCCTGTATTTTAAGAAATGGTCATCTCTGTGTGTTTTCTCTCTCTCTGATTTTTGTTTTCTTGAGAAAAATTTCACTGTGTTGACCAGGCTGGCCTTGAACTCATCAGAGGTCCCCTGCCTCTCTGCCTCTGCGTCCTGAATGCTGAGATTAATGGTGTGCACCACCATACCTGGCAATCTTTCTTTTCATTTGTGTGTCATCTCTACTAAAATGTAAGCTCACGAAGTTCCAGAACTGTCCACACCAGGAGATGGTCTTCTGGTGAACTTGGAGCTTAGACCTTTATCGCTAGACAAGCTGGTCAGTGAGCCCTTGGGCCCACTTGTCTCTGCCCAGTCCTCATGCTGTGCAGACCCACTTCACTTGGTGAGCCATCTCCCCAGCCCGTGGGCTCACATCATCTGATGGCTGTTGACTGTCCCATGATGGGTATGCCTGAGTTCATTTAGCTGGCCATTTTCAGGGACATGTGGGCCTCATGCTAACACAGCTGCTGGGAAACATTGTGCTTTATTCCAGGCAATGTTCCTCTGAAATTACACACTTAAAAATAACTACTGAAATAATTTTCAAATAGAATTTGACTTATATTTTAAAATATATTTAAAGTGCTTTTAAGCCAATGAAACTTTTGCTGTAAAACCTTGAGAGAAGCACAGAAGTAGTGCGAAGATGCAGACAGCTTTGATTGTGTCTGGGAAGGCTCTTGAGGGGTCCGTCTGGCAGGAAGTGCAGAGCCCTCTCCCCGTGCATGGCAGTGTGATAGGAGATATGGGCATGAGACAAGAAGTAAAGGACTTCTTCCATGTCTAAGATGGGTACTTAACCTGGAGTGACCATAGCTCTGGGTGCCTAGGATCTAAGTAAGTCCTGGTTTCCGCTTGCTGTCCTGATGTCATTGTTATGAGCATTTTCTTCTGGCTGGTAAGTTGCCCGATCATCCTGTTTCATCCCTGTTCCTAGTTTCCTTGCCTGAGTAACAACAAATAGCAGGTTCCCCGGAAGTGCTTTCTGTTACTGTTCTTGATGGTGTTACTATCAGGAACACCTGTTTATCTTCCCCGACTTTATAAACTATTTTATTCTTTTGGCCTCCTTGCTACCATTTTCTTTTCCTGAAAGCATTTTTTCTCTCTCTTGAGTTGGAGGGATGGCTCAGTGGTTAAGAGTACTTGCAGCTCTTGCAAAAGACCTGGGTTTGGTTCCCAGCACCCACATGGCAGCTAACAACTGTCCATAACCGCAGTTCCAATGCCCTCTTTTGACTTCTGTGGGTACTGCCCACAGGGGTACACCTACACACATGCAGGCAAAACACTCATACACATAAAATTAATTTTTTTTCTTACATTCATTGATTCATTCCTGTGTTTGTACACACACTCCATGATGTGCTTATGGACATTAAAAGGAAAACTTTCAGGAGTTGGTTCTCTCCACCCATGTGGATTGGGAAATTGAGCTCAGGTCCTCAGGCTCTGTGGCAAGTGCCCTTACTCATTGAGCCATGTGGCTGGCCCCGGCTACCATTTTCTCTTCTAGATTTTAGTTTCCTTGCCTCAGTGTCATTTTTCTTTCATCTCCACACTGGTGTC
The DNA here is from genome assembly GCA_035773235.1 of Eospalax fontanierii. Classification (NCBI taxonomy): domain Eukaryota; kingdom Metazoa; phylum Chordata; class Mammalia; order Rodentia; family Spalacidae; genus Eospalax; species Eospalax fontanierii. The sequence goes on along the minus strand of CM069524.1, from coordinate 179,141,481 downwards.
CTGAGTCCCAGACCTCAGCCCTGTTTTTCTTTCTGTCTGATCTTAGGACTTGATACCATCTTTTTACTGCTCTTCTCAGAGCTGTTTTCAGTGTCATCTTTTCACTTTTCTCATTGTGTAATAACTATGACAAGAGAACTAGACAGACCCCTCTTCACCCTAACCTCTGTCCTCCCTCCCCACTCCCGTTCCCTCTTGTAGCTTGGTTGAAGGCATCATCCTTTGGGTCTTTTCTGACAGGCCCTGAATTCATGTCCACTTCATCAGCAAGTAGGGCACCCATCCAGATCTAGCTGCTTCCTACCCGTCATGAAGGACGCCATTTGCCCTTCTTGATTTGTCATCGGAGTGTCTCGGGTCGTCTCTGTGTCACTTGACCACCTTCCGCAACCCAGGCTGCCCACAGCAGCCAGTGCTGCCTTCGATCGGAAAGTCGAATGCTTTCATCTCGCCTCAAACCCTGCAATGGCTTTTACTTCACTTCGAGTAAAATTCAGAGTCCTTGCTGCGGCCAGCAAGGGAGGTTAACCTGAGTTCACTTGTAGCTGCATGCCCTGCTGTTCCTCACACTGCTGCCCAGGGTCCCTTTAGCTCAGCTTCCCTTGGCAGTGACTCCCTGGGTGGCAGGCCCCTGTCTCCCTGTCCATTGTCATCCCTTCCTTTGGAGTTCACAGCCCCACAACGGGCCAGTGTTTACTTGTTGGTGGCCCTCCGAGAACCTGTAAGCTGCTTCCTGTGACCCTGGGTTTTGATCCTCAGCTCCAGATACAGTAAGTGTTGTAGACTGATGAGGTTCAGGCAAGCAAACACAAGGAAGATTCGAGGGAAGTATTACACAGTGGAACGTGGGCTTCTAGTTTCGGACCTACAGACCTTTCTCTGTTCTAGAAGAGATATGAAATGAACTTGGAGTTCAGGCTGTTGGTGGTGGGGTAGGGCTAGGGGTGGGGGAGGCAATGAAAAAGGAAGTAGCAGCCCAGAGTTCCTGGCAGCCAAAGTGACGACAGGAGTGCTCGGCCACCTGCCTACACATGGAGCAGCCTTTCTTTCTAAGTTGGAAGGAAGAGAAGTAAGTTGTGAATGTTTGGAGTGTGTGACAACACCACTTAACCTCACAGAAGCCCTTCAGATGAGAGTCGTCGTGTTCATTTTATGGGTGAGGAAACTGAACTTGGAGCGATTGAGTAACATGGTCAAGGTTGTACAGCAATTAAAGTGGGATGTCCTGGTCAGTGGAATTTGTGCTTTTTCCTGGACTTATTTCATAAAACCTGAAGGGGGAGCAAGCCTTCGCAGTAATTTCAATTTTACACACACTTTTCCCATGTCATATTTTAGCTCTCTCTCTTTTTTTTTTTCTTAAACTTTTGCAAGTAGCTATCATTTTAACTTTATAAGCAACTGACCTTGATGGCAGTGATGGAGGATCGACTAAATCGTGTGGCCAGAAAGAAGCAGGGTTGGGACATGTTGGCAAAACTTCCTTAGCTAAAATCAGATATTCTTTATGTATGTCACATACTCAAATTCTTTAGCACCTATAAGTTATATTTGACACACTGTATAAGCTAAATAGGTCACAACAAGATTACAGAGCTGGAAAAAATTCTTGATCGTAAAGAACAAATTCTTCACTTGTAGTTAAAAGCCAAGAAAGAGGTTTCCTTATCTGCAGCTGGGACTGAATCTAGCTTTTATTGCCAGAGAGTTTATATTTAATCTATCTGAGTCTTTCAGACCCCTTTTCGTTCACATGTTTCAAATTTCAAAAGCTTAAAGAAAAATTCCCTCCTACCCATGTGCCCAGCAACCCAGCTCTTTCTATGTTCATGGAAGTTAATCTGTTTCTTGTGTATCTTTCCAGAAATATTCTGTGCACATAAAGCAAATATGGAAACAGCATATTTAACTGCATATCTTGTAGATTACTCCGTGTTAGCACATGAAGTCATTTTGTTTTGCTTTGTTTGTGATGCTGGGTACCACAGCCAGGGCATCTTGCATGCTAGGCAAGCTCTCTTTGAGTTATGCCTCTAACCCCTAAAGTTCTTATTTTCTTCCCACCTCAAGATTGCATTAATGCTGTATTGTTTTCTAATTTAATCATTCACTGGAGGCCACCTTAAGGTGTTTCCAGTCTTTAAAAATGAGAGTAATTTGATATCAGTGGCCTTGTGCATAGCTGTTTTCACATGTACACATGCATCTGTAGGATACATTTCTAGAAGTGAACACCTTGGATCTAAGCTTATCTGTTTTGTGTGTGTGTGTGTGTGTGTGTGTGTGCGCGTGCGCATTCAGGTACGTACTAGGGATGCGGCCCAGCTTACATGGTAGGCAAGTGCTCTACTACTGAGTGATACCCTCAGTCCTTGTATTGTTTACACACTGACATCCTGGGATGTCAGTGTGTAAACAGCACTCGGCTTTGAAAACCCTTGCTTATCTTTTCTGTTTGTCAGTAGCCATTTGTATGAGTTACTTTTTTTGTGGCTGTGAAAAAGACGGGATAGAAGCTATTTCAGAGAAGAGTGATCTGTTTTTGGTTCATGGCTTAAGAAAAGAAGCATCTGTCATGGTGGGAAGGCTTGGCTACAGGAACAGGAGGTGGCTGGTCACACTACATCCTTGATCTGTCATGGTGGGAAGGCTGGACTGCAGGAGCAGGAGGTCACACTGCATCCTTGGCTGTCATGGTGGGAATACTTGGCTACAGGTCATGTTGCATCCTCAGTCAGGAAGCAGAGAGAGATGGCCTTGGTACTTGGCTCACTCTTCCTTTGTTCTTTTTATTCTTGGGAATGCACCACCCACGTTCAGGGTAGATCTTACCTCCTTTGTTACTCTCTGGAAATCCCTTAGACACACCCAGAACTCTGTCTTCTAGGTGATTCTAAGTCAGTCAGATTGACCTTGCCGATGAGCTATCACTGCCACACCAGCGTCATTAAGTTACTGACTGACTTAGTCAACAGGGCTATGGCAGAGGAAGTTGCATTTGAGACCAGCAGTCAGCACACTGAAACCCTCACTCTATTAGTTACTTTTCTGTTGCGGTGATAAAACACCATGACCAAAACCACTTAAAGAAGAAAGAGTTTATTTGGCTTACAGTTCCAAAGGAATTAGTCCATCATGGTGGAGAGGTGTGGTGGTAGAGGTGACTAGAGCAGACAGCTCAGCACTCACATCCTCAGGGAGGCAAGGAAGCAAAGTGGAACTGGAAGTCTGTGAGGCTGAAGAACTCTCCAAGCCCGCTCCAGTGACTTGTTTTCTTCTTTATCGCCACATCTCCTAAAGGTTCCATGACCCTCCTAAGCAGTGCCACAAACTGGGGACCAAGTATCCAAATACCTGTAGGGGACATTCTCATCTAAACCCCCAGACCCATCTAGTGGAAGGACAGTACATTTGGTTTGTAGAGCACAGTAACAACTATTACCCAGGATCTAGGTATATGAAAATTGGAATGAAGGAGATTTATGGGGGATAACAGGATTTTGTGCCCAGGATTGAGAATTAGAAATGAAGGCCCACTTTGTGACAAGAAGACTTTGTAAGAAGGAGGCGATGGGAGAAAATAAGTTCCATTCTGTTTGATGAAGGATTTGTATCCAGAACGTGTATCTTTCATTCCATTTAAAAGTGAGCTGTGATTATTGAATAGACATTTCTATTCAGAAAGATGTTCAATATCCTCTAGGGAAATGCAAACCAAAACGTGGGTCAGGTAACATTTCATGTCCACTGGGATGGCTGTAATTAGAAGAGCAGATGTTTCATGTTGGATGTTGACAGGAGCACTGAGAGACAAGGCCCTCAACATTTACAAATGCACAATGATGCAGCCTTGTTGGAAAATGGTGTCATTTTCCAGAAGTTAAAAGTAAAGTTACCACCAGGGGCGGTGGTGCAGGTCTCTAATCCCTGCACTCAGGAGGTAGAGGCCTGCAGATATAGGCCTCTAGGTTCAAGGCCAGCCTGGTCTAGAGGCACGCTGGGGCTGCACAGTGTCTCAAAAAAAGAGTTGCTTTATGATTCAGCAGTTCCACCATTAAGTATATGCTTAAAAAATGGAAATACATGTGTGTTTTCACATGTACGTACAAAGGCTTATACATGAGTATTCATAGTTAGCATTGTTCATAACAACCAAAATATGGAAACAACTCAGCTGTCCCCCAGTTAGAGAATGGCTGTAGTCTGTTTATCCTCACAGTGGTGCAAAACAAGGAATGCAGAATGAGGAGTAAAGCGCTGATACAGGCTGCAAATGTGACGAGCCTGGGAACATGAAGCCAAGGAAGCCACGCACAGACATGCGCAGTATGACCCTGTGTGTGCAGTGTCTAGAGAGACAGGGAGAAGACTGCTGGTTTAGTGGCTCTTGGGGTGGGAGTGGGTGGGGGAGATGGGCTGGCTGCCAGGGGACACCAGGTTCTTTTCTGAGGCAGTAAAAATGTTCTGGAATTTGATAGGACAGTGGTGATGTACAACCTGTGGACAGCTAAAAACCTTGGTGTATACTTTACAGCAGTGAGTTTTCTGTTGTATAAATTATAGTACAGTAATACTTTAAAAATTTCTTTAAAATTTTATGTATATGAGTGTATTGACTGCATGTATGTAAGTGCACCCGTGCCTTGCAGTGCCTGAGGAGGCCAGAAAAGAACACTGAATTTTCCTGGAACTGGAGTCACCGACAGTTGTTCGCTGCCATGCAGGTGCTGGGAATCAAACCTCTTAATCGCTGAGCCATCTCAATATATGCTTTTAAAAAGACGAGAAAGGGCCGACGAGGCGGCTCAGTGACTGAAGATGCTACCTACCAAGTCTGACAACCTCAATTTGAGCCCCAGAACCCATATGGTGAGAAGAGAGAGCTGGCGTCCACACATTGTCCTCTGATATTGGCACACATACTGTGACATGCACACATGTGCATATCTGCACGCACATGCAAATAACATGAAGAAGAACATGAGAAATGAGACGGGATTCTAGGAAGTGCTTGGATTTCTGAAGAGATTATCACTATAAGAAAAGGTTTCAGAGGCGAGGAGGGCCTGGTTATTCAAGCTCACATTGGAGCCTAAACAGGTGATTGTGAGCCATCGAGAGGCAGCAAGGCCCATGACAGTACTGCTGGCTGGGAATGGAATAGGAGCAGTGGTCTCTTTTGGATCATGTCAGGGTCAGCCGAGTCCAAAGCTAACAGTACTGACACTGTCTCTCTACTGCATTTGAGGTCTGTGGTGGCTGGGTCTGCAGAGACCTCGGGACACTGTGTGGGGAGGAACTCTGTGTGCGGTGGAACTCTGTGGGGAGGAACCCTGTATAGGAGAGGTAGGATCCAGATGAAACCTCGACACCCATGTGCTTCTCTGGGGCCAGCTAAGTTGTGCTATTCAGGCAGCTGTAATCCACATGGGACAGAGGAAAGCTAACTTAGGTAGCAGCTGAGGAAGCAGAAAGCACGGGTAGATGCGGAATTCCCTAGGAGCAAGCTTCCGCCAAGCAGGAACTGAGACACCATGTAAAGGACATGTTTGGTCAGAAAGAGACAATGTTCTGGGGTTTACTGCAGTCCTCCACAGGGACAGCATAGCATTGTTGCTGATGTCACATGGCACGCACAGCTGGGCCTTCCCTGCGACACATTTTTATGTGCCGTAATTGTTTTTAAATATATATATATATATATATATATATATATACACACACACACACACACACACACATACATACATGTATATTTAAAACTTTTGAGATAGTCTCATTATGTAGCCCAGGCTTTCCTTCTACCTTGTGGGTCCTGGTGATTGACCTCAGGTTTTGGGACTTGGTGCAAACACCTCTTTACCCACCCACTGGGCCATCTTTATCATGCTTCATGAAACAGGCTGCTGACTTACTGTTGATCTGTGGCTTCTCCAGAGGGTGAATATATAGTTATGTAGGTTCTACCTGAGCAAAGTCTCTCTGGCTGATAATGGCTTGCGTAGTGGGTGCCCGCGCAGCTCTGTGGGCACTGAGCTGAGCATGTCTCGTCCTGGAATGTGTGTGAACAATGGGTCAGTTCCATGCTTCACTCAGAGTGATGTTTTTATTCTCCTGTCCACACAAGCATGTGTGTGACCTGTCAAACAGGTTAGTTTTACAAGTTGAAGTAGGGTTGTGGAAGAACCAGAGGAAAGCATTTTGTTTTTTCTTCTTTCCCTTTGAAGACTGTGGTGTTTGAAGAATAAGAGTGGTGTTTAGTAAGCGACGCTGAGGCTCAGCGGCTAGGAGCACTGACTGCCCTTGCAGAGGACCTGGGTTTGATTCCCAGCACGGAGCACTGACTGCCCTTGCAGAGGACCTGGGTTCGATTCCCAGCACGGAGCACTGACTGCCCTTGCAGAGGACCTGGGTTTGATTCCCAGCACGGAGCACTGACTGCCCTTGCAGAGGACCTGGGTTTGATTCCCAGCACGGAGCACTGACTGCCCTTGCAGAGGACCTGGGTTCGATTCCCAGCACGGAGCACTGACTGCCCTTGCAGAGGACCTGGGTTCGATTCCCAGCACGGAGCACTGACTGCCCTTGCAGAGGACCTGGGTTCGATTCCCAGCACCCATGTGGCGGCTAACAGTTTATAATTCCAGTTCTAGGGGATCTGACGTCATCTTCTGACTTCTGTGGGTGTTGCACAACCTGGGTGCACTTACGTACATGCAGGCAGTATACTCATAGACAGAAAATAGTAATAATAATAATGATAAATTAGAAAGACCACCCAAACAAATAAAGCCCTGTTAGGGATGTTATGAAATGGTGATTTCTGAGTAAGTTTCCTTTTGTAGAGAACGAAACTTTTCTTTCTTTTTTTGCCTTGAACTTTACTAAAAATTCGTTTTAATTCTGGATTTTTTGGCAGGTGGCAGTGCTGAGGATTGAACCCAAAGCCTCGTGCATGCTAAGGAGTGTTCTGTTATTGAGCAGTGTCCCAGCCCTGACTTTGCTTTTTGTAAGGGGAAACAGTGGATTATAGGTTGATGTGAATTGTCTCTACTGCAGGGTGCTCTAATTTACACTGGATTATTCTACCTACTGCCTCTGTGTGAGATTTGTCTTTCCTGAGGGAATTGTTACTTTTAGTTTGGGAAATGGAAGGGAACTGGGAAGAGAGGGAGGTGTCAGTTGATTTTGTACCAAAAATGTTTTCAGAGGGAAGATCAGCTCAGGGAGGAGAGTGTGGGAAGTGAGGCCGGAGAGAAAAGCTGGGTGACAAGGGTCCCTGAAGACAGTGCCCCTCCACAGGGTCTCGCCCTGGCTCGTTCTGTGTTCTGGAAAAACGAAAGATACTCTTTCTGTTTCTTCTTAGGCAGGTGACTGGGTCAGACGTAGAACTCTGGGTTGGTGCTGGCTCAGGACTGTATCTTAGTGGAAGCTCTTGTGGTCTGTCCTATGGGTACAAGGACATTTAGAAAAAATTTCCCTGGGGAAATGAAAGCCCAAATAATTGATTTGGAAACAGACTTTTGTAGTAGAACCAGTTTGTAACTGACTGTGTCGTGTTTTTTGTGTGTATGTAGCATCACTGGTCTGTTATTCTCAGCCTGACCTATAGTGAGGGTGCTTGTGAGAGCTGGGGGTACTTGTGAGCTGGGGGTGCTCATGAGAGCTGGGGGTGGTCATAAGTGAAGTTCGTAGGCAGCCCTGGCTGACGGTTAGCAGTGTTGACTGAAGACCTCATTAAGTTTTGTTTAAAGTAGAAACTAAAAGGGTTACATGTAGCTTTTATTAATCTGCATTTGAGTCTTGGGGCATATATTAAGGAGATTAGACATGTTTCATCTGTAATTAAACATATTACAAGGATACTAATTTCATTTAGAAAAGAAATGCATTTGAGAGGACTATCAGTCAGTCATATTGGAACATTTAACATAAGGCTGGGGAGAGAGGTGGAGAGAACAAAGAGTCTCTGTGCCTTGACAGCTGCTATTGAAAACGACCCAGCTCTGGCCACAGCTGCCTGACATCACTGCAGTCCTCTCTAGTGTTACCAGAGGAGTTACACTACTCTCCCTGTAGAAAGTGGAGACTGTCGATGGCTACCCAGGTCCTTGCTGTGCTCTGGGGAATGAGCTCCCGACTCCCCATTACGGTCTTGTTCTTACTGGGTTTCCCCAAGGCCCATGTTTTGAGATTTTAGCTGTGTTGAAGGAGACACATAGCTTGACTCAAGGGAAGTTCTGCAAAGTGTGAGTTATTAAGCGGACACATGATCTAGATCTATGTATCCTGGGGCATATGTGACAGATGTTAACTGGAAACAAGTCTATTTTGGCTTTGTTGGAAGTTGCACAGAAAGAGAGTAAAAGAGGGGTGCCCAGTTCTCACATTCCAATGACTGGCACAGAGGCGAGGATTTTGCACATTAATCCATACCTACTTCCAGGGAAGTACTGAAAGTCAGGGTTCTGACAGGGTTGTTTCTGGAGAGATTTCGAGGTGTTCTGTGTCCTTCCATGAAAAGTTGTTTTAAATTTTATTTTTAGATTTAGTTTTATTTATGTGTATCTGTATGTATGCTACATGCATGCAAGTGCCTGCAGAGGCTAGAAGTGGTGTCTGATCCCCTGCAGCTGGGGATGGAACTTGGGTTCTCTAGAAGAGCAGTGAACACTCTTGACTCCTTCTTGAAGTCTCCTTTACTTAGGCCAAAAGGCAGGAAGGGACCTCTAACAGATTCATTCTGAGAACTGCGCAGGGTTACCTGGAGTCTGGGGCACATATAAATCAGGGTGCAAGTCTATGGATCTGCAGCTCCAGGTCAGTAGAGTGGAAGAGAAAGAAGCTGAGTAGTTGGTAGCCTCTACTCGGGAAGGTGGTAGCATTTCCTGACTGCTGAAAACGTCACCTAAAAAGGGACACCAAGGAACTGCAGTGTTCAGGCTGACTTCCTCACAAGTGCCCGTGGGGTGGCTTTCCTGGGAGAATCCGCAGGGTGTGGGGTTTGACATAAAATCCTCAGGCCTGGACTGAAACCTGACTGTTTACAGTTCAGCTCTGAACTAAGGGGCTTCTCAGGTCACGTCACTCCTTGCTCATGTCACCTTTTAGGTGGTTGTCTATGCAGTATGTGATCTATAAAGTGCCATCATATGGCATGTACTCATCCCCAGTGCCTGTGATGGAAGCAGGAGTCAAGCTGAAAGGTACCCAGCAGGGGAGCGTGAGACACCATCTTAGTGCTGAAGCTGCCCGTCATTTGATGGTGAAGCCTTGGGTCTCTCACATCTCTGGGAAGGTTCCTGTCTTTACCCACCCTGCTCATATCCTAGTTGGGTTGGGGAAAGGTCTAGACATATGCTTGGAAGAAAAACAAAACAAAACGAGATAACCTGTGTGGTTGAGAGAGGAAAGGAGCGAAGGATATAATGAAAGAGGGAGGCAGACAGAGACAGAAACAGAGAAAGAGAGGAAGAAAGGCCTAGAAAATATTCTGAGCAAAAAAAAACAAAAACAAAACAAAAACAAAAAACCCCCCACAGACTTCTAGACCATTTGGTCTTGAGTGATCTGCAAGCCCAGCATCAGGGATTGAACACTTAACCTCTTAATTTGACTGTTTTTATTAGCATATATTAAATAGTAATGGGTTTTAATGTCATTTCCACATATGGATATTTTGATCGTTACCCCCACCCCCCCACTGATTGCTGTCACCCCACCTTTAACCCTCTAGCTTTTACTGGCTACAAGATTAAAAAAAAAAAACAGGGTACAATTTGTCAGATGTGTGTAAAAGTTCTGTTGCTAATATAACATAAAGCCAGATGTGCTTTGTCCATACCCAGTACTTAGCAAGATATTTTTCATCCTCCTTTTCTTTTTTTCCCCTTGCCATTCTACCCTCTATCTTTTGAAGACCCCTGAGACTTTCCTGAGCTTGGCACAGAGCCAAGTTGCCCAGGCATTTGTCTACTGTGCCTATGGTACCTCTGATCTAGCCTCCTGTCCACTTCCCATGCAAGGGTGTTAGACTTACCCCAAGTAGTCTTGGATTCACTGAGTTCCCAGAGCCTGGGATAAATTCCCAGTCCTTTCTGTGGAGCAGACGCCACCCTGTGGCTGTGTTTGGGAACTGCACTTTCACTCAGGGCTTACTGTCAGGAGAAAGAAAGTAGAATAGACAGGTCATTCCTGCCCACGGAATGCAGAAGGGCTGCCTGTTCTTGCCTCCTCCTATCCATTGTCCTGCTTCACGGAGGTGGAGTCTGTGAGTCCCCTTAGGAGGCTAAGCAGAGAGCCTACTCTGCAGACTGGAGGGTGTAGGGGGTGCACCTGCTTGTTGCCTCACGGTGCTCTGGAGCTGTTGCGGGCAGCCTTCTCAGACCAGGTCTTATCAGTGGATCTCTCTGCCTGAATAGGTCAGCTTCTCCAAATCCTTCTCAGGACACAGGGAGGCCTCTGGTCCTTCAGATGAGCTAGTCTTGCCTAGGCCCCTTCCCTGCCCATCCTCTCATGTGCTATCAGGAAAGCATGTGTCCCACCTTCTGTATTTTCCACCCTCCTTTCCTGAACCTCCAGTGTTGAACTCTGCACATCCTTCTGGCATGTTTCTGCAGCTGAGACGTGGTTTCCTTTTCTGGTCTAGGGCTCACTGTCTTAAGGTGTGCACGTACCCAGTCCCACACCTGACTGTAGTCTTTGCCTCTTCTATTTTGTGGCCTTCTGTGCAAATGAGGTTTTCATGATGTTCCTGCTCTTTGCCCCTGGTTGCCTGTATTACTTTTAATTTTGTTGTTGTTGGTGGTGGGGATCAATCTGAGCATGGCTGGCAAGCCTTCTACCACTGAATCACATTCCCATCTGTGTCACTGCACTCCCTAGTCCCCTTGCCTCCAACAGTAGCTCAGTTACTGACTGCTCCGTAAAAGACAGTGAGCTCTGAGAAGGAAGGGACCATTTCATTAAGGAGTACGTGCTGAGTGTTCGTCCATATGAGAGTTAAAATTCTGAACTAGGGGACAAGAAAACTGACTGAAGGGTTTCAAGTAGTGGGGAATAAGGCCCAAGTCAAATGGAAAGGCTTTGTGTGCTGTGAAAAGAAACTGTTTGCCATGTTTGGGCATACAGTCCTTTCCCAGCTTCTCTGGAGGCTGGTAGGAGGGTCATAAATTCAAGACCTGCCTGGAACAGAGCAAGTTTAAGCCAGCCTGGGCAACTTAGTAAGATACTGTCCCAAAATCAAAAGTGAGATCTGTCTCAAAATCAAAAAAGAGTTGGGGCATGTAGCTCAGTGATAGAGCACTTGCCTAGTGTTCCTTAGATCTTAGGTTCAATCCCCACACCAAGAAGAAGAAGAAGAAAAAAAAACCCAAAACAAACAACCAACAAACAAATACCAAAACAAGTCCCCGAAGTAATAGGGTACAATTGCAATTTAACTTACTATGCAGTTAAAAATCTGTACACATACAAAGTGCACAAATCCTAAATGTATCAGATGGGTTTGTATTTATGTGTATGTCTATGTAATTGCTGCTCTGATCCTGAAAACATTTCCAGAACTCCAGATCTTGTGTAGCACTAAGACACCAGGTTCTAGATGTATCGTGGCGGCTCTGTGGGCTGGCTGGGCTGGAATTATTACAGGTGTCCCTCCCCCGATGAACATATCTTAGACTTGAGTACAAAGCACTAGTGCAGCATGAGAAAGTGAACAGTTACCATAACATCTGAAATGGGTCAATAGTGTGCTTGGTGCTTCTGTGCTCCACACTTTGGGTACTGTTCCTTCTTTATAGGTGCTGGAGCTTGGAGCTGCAGAGTGATGTGCCTCGGATCCCATAGCTAGGAAGTAGCATTTGGCATTAAATCCAGGGTTGCCCAGACCCAGAGACTGTAGTCTCAATATTCTGGTCCTGTTTAAGTGACAAACATTGTGAGATTTTTGTTTGTTTTGCTTTGTGAGACAGGATCTTATGTATTCCAGGATGCCTAGAACTGACTATGTAGTGGAAGAGGACCTTGAACTTCTGATCCTTCTGCCTGTATCTCCCAAGTGCCACACCGCCATAGCTGTTTATGTTGGGGATTAATGTAAGTAGTGGTGCTAGAGAGGTGAGTCAGTGGTTAGGACACATGAGGTCTGGAGTCTGGGTCTCAGCACCCATCTAACAAGCTGGGTGTCTTGCACACCTCAGCTCCAAGGGACGTGAAGATAGGAGGATTGCTGGTTTCCCACCAAGCCAAAGCCTCCAGAAGCTCAGGGAGAGACCCTGCCTCAAAAGGAATAGGCAGAGAGTGACAGAGGAGGATGTCTGATGTCTTGCTCTGATCTTGGATTTCTGTACATATGTCCCCCCTTCATGTATGTACATGTGCGCATGCACACACACACACACATAAAGAAAAAAATCAATATGAATGGAATGAATGTGTGCCAGTGTTAGGAGAGTGATAGTCTTAAAATATTATGGTTATGCTTCAAAAATTAATATTCAAAGGAAACAGGAAACTTCCACAGGCACAAAAAGGAAGAACAAACAATTGTTATGGACTTCAGAGTTCTGTGAACCACCAAACATACCACTGTCTTTATTTAGTCTCACAGGCAAAGTGGGCCATGTTTGATGAAGTCTAGCGATCATGTACTCAGACACTTGTAAAAACGTGCCTGACACTTGCCCATTCATCTCATTCACTGTGTTTTTAGCCAGGACAGTAGAGACAGTGGGGATAGCCAGGCTAGGGAAGTAGCTCAGTGATAGAGCCCTTGCCTAGTATGCACAGACCCTGGGTTTGATCCCCAGTACTGCAGAAGCAGGGGGAGGGGTGTGCAGGAAATGGGAGGAGCAGTGGCACTCAGAGCATATGTGTGTGTTGCAGGGAGCTTCAGATTGCTGCAGCACATTGAGCCACCTGTACGTGCACGGTCTGGAACCCAGCACGTGAGTTGTGGAGGCAGAAGGATCAGGGGTTCAGAGTCATCCTTGGCTATATGATGAAATCGGGTCAGCCTGGACTACATGGGGCCCTGTCTTAGAAAACCCCAACCCTGAATTAAACAAAAATTCCCCTGATTCTGAAGGTATAAGTGGCATGCTTTATCTGTCTGCTTCATTAGTGAAAGGCTGCAGTTTTGTGGTGTGCAGAACAGAGTGCATAGAACAGCCTGTTGTGTTCACCCTCGGGAGAGGTGTGAGCACCAGCAGTCAGGACCGCCCTCATACCTGTTTATTTTAAATTCGTCTGGGGTGCCAATGGGGCTGACTTCTACAAGCTGCTGCTTGGTTCATGAACTGGCGTTTAATAACCACACATCTAAATGAAGCAGGCTGGAAGGGAGCAGAACGTGGGCAGTGACTTCTGTGTTTAGACCTATTCCTAAACCCCAGTAAAATGGGAAATGTTTCCTTCCAAAATAAGTAGGTAAAGCCAAGGTAGGGGGCAAGTAGTAACCCCTTTGCCCTCTTGTTCTTTTGAGTCCTGTTTTGAGTTGCTTCCTGAACATAGGTCACCAAGCTGAGTGGCATTGCTTAAGAATACCGTGTCCCTAGAGCCAGCATCTGCTTCCAGGAACGCTTGCCTGAAGAGTGGCTCATGCCTTTGCCACTGGAGTGGGGCTCCTTTTCTAAGTCATTGCTTCAAGTCAGTGGAAAAAAGAGTGGAGAAAGTCACCTCCTAGCAGAGCCAAGTGACCCTCAGAACAGGGGGGCACCTAGTCAGTGCTCTTCAGGAAGTGAGAAATGCCAGGTGCCGGTTTTCTTTTTTAATCCCCCCCCGCCTTTGGAATAGGATCTTGTTATATAGCCCTGGCTAGCCTAGAACTTACTATATAGACCAGGCTGGCCTTGAATTTACAGAGACTCTTCTACTTCTGCCTCAGGAATGCTGGGATTACAGACCAGTGCCACCATGTCTGCTTTTTTTTTAAATTTTTTAAGAGAAAATTATGATTCCTCAATTATCCATTCTTATGGTGATGGTTTATAAGATACTAGTTGGAAGGCTTTGGTAAACAGAAAAACAAATTTAAGACAATTAAGAAACCAAAAGATACAAGTTTGTGATTCCTAAAGTGACGTTTCCTCACTGTAGTGTTGAGAGACCGAAGACAGGTGTGGGGAAAGGTGGGGGCTGGAATGTTCTAGACCTCTAATCACCATCTTCATCTCTTTTGGTTCTAAAACCTACCAAATTTGAGTAGGTCTGAATCATAATATCTAATTTCTCCAGATTCTTAGCCCTAAACACTGTTTAAAAAAATCATGGTAGATCTTTTGCAATCTTTTGGCATAATTTAGATAGGAAACCCCGGAATATTTGGTAACTTTGCCTTACTTGGAAGGTGCTCTGAGGAGGCTTAGGTGGAACTGATAGCGTTAAAAGTTAGTACAAGGGCTGGAGAGATGGCTCGGCAGTTAAGAGTGCGTGCTGCTCTTGAAGAGAAGACCCATACTCTGTTCCTGGCACCCACCTCAGACAGCTCATAACCACCTGTAACTCCAGCTCAGGGGATCTGATGCCCTATTCTGGCCTTTGAGGGCACTGTTCTCACATCCACCCACCCACCTACCCACACAATTAAAAATAAAATCTTTAAAAAATAAAACTGATACAGCAGTTATTTCCTGAGAAGTAGAATTTAATAAAGCTGACATTGTTGTATAGGAAGGCAAGTAACATACATTTTAAAATAAGGCTTGTTTTTTCTGTTTGTTTTACAGTCCTATTTTGTAACAGATTATGATCCAACCATTGAAGATTCCTACACAAAGCAGTGTGTGATAGATGACCGGGCAGCTCGCCTGGACAGTAAGTAAACCTGATAACTCAGACCTTATTTTTAAAATATCCTGCTTTTCAAATGTTATGTGATGTTTTGCCAGGTTAAGTAGTATAATTGAAATACTAAATGATTTTGAATACCCCCTCACTGCCCCACCATACTGAGGGTTAACCCAGGGCCTTGCACATGTTAGGCAGGATCACTTTCACTGAGCTGCATATATCTCTGGCCATTTTTCATTGGCATGGATTCTGAGGAATCTGTATGTTGGTCAATTTGAGTACTCCATGGCAATTGGAAGTAAAACAGTAATTGGGTTGATTTTGTTCTGATAAAAGTGATCCTGTCATTGTAACTTGTTGAAATGTATTTATTGAGGCAGTTGGAACAGAATATCAGCTCTTAACTCTGCTTGTCTTTTGGCAAAGGTTAAAATGGGGGATGTGACCATAGAAAAGATTCAGTGTTTGTTAACTGGCAATTATAGCATAGTGGCTTTAACAGTAAATAGCACCTTTCCACCACAGCAAACTCTGCTTTTAGCTTGTATGACTTGCACACAGAGATCAGTGCCTGTGCCATGTGTGGTGTGAGTGAGCTTGTGAATGTGTGCATGTGTGTGTCTGTGCATGTGAGTTCATGTGAGTGAGTGTGTGTCTCTGTGTGTGTCTCTTTAGAGAGATGGAGACAGGCAGGGAGAGTCAGAGCAAAAGAACCACAATTTCTTAAACTTAAAGTTTCTTTTTCTAAGATCTTTACATGGATGAGATAAATATCCAACTGATTCCAGAGTTGATTTGGTCCCATCTGCCTAGATGTGTTTGATATTTTTAACCTTGTAATTGGTATGCTAATATATTCTAACCACAAAATCAATCTGTGCTGATGAAGATAAACTCTGAAACTGTCTGCCGTTAGAGTGTGTCTGCCTCTAGTGTTGAGTGAATATTAAAGGAGGAACCGCATTCCTTGCACCAGGTTGGAGGTTCTTTGGGTACTGATGAGGGGCTGCCTTGTGGGGAAGTGAAGGTGCAGTTTCCTTTGTTCTTTTCTTTAGTTTTGGATACAGCTGGACAAGAAGAGTTTGGAGCCATGCGAGAACAGTACATGAGGACTGGAGAGGGCTTCCTGCTGGTTTTCTCTGTCACGGATAGAGGCAGGTTGGTGCCAGTGTCAGAGCGCATGGGTCAGTGTCACTGAAATGCATTACATATGTGTATGAAAATGTCATGTAGGAGCCCAGTAGTATGTCTAGCCAATATATGTGAATAAAAAAACCTAAATTAGGGAATTTGAACTCCCTTCCCGCCTTTGTAGTAGGAAGAAAGAAGGACTAAAGCCACAAATGGAACACAGAATTTAACGAGTTTAGAGTCTTGGCTAAATGTATTAATTATTTATCTATCTATTTTTTAGTTTTGAAGAAATCTATAAGTTTCAAAGACAGATTCTCAGAGTAAAGGACCGTGATGAGTTTCCCATGATTTTAATTGGTAATAAAGCTGACCTGGACCACCAGAGACAGGTGAGAAGGAATTCTGTGGGTGGGGAGCTGTGTGGATAAAGCAGTGTGTTTATATTATTTGTTCCAAGCCCATGTGATTTCTTGCGTCACATCTAAAAACTGTAATTTAGTAAGATAATCTTTTTCTTTTCTCTTCCTCCTTTTTTTTTTTTTGTTGCTGCTGCTGCTGTTTTGAGAGAAGGTGTCATTATGTAGCCAAGATTAACTTTGAACATGTGGTTTTCTGTCTCAGCCTCCCAAGTGCTGACATTACAGGCCTGTGCTTCTAAGCTTAGCTTTACATCACATTATCATAAAGTTGACCTTAAATGCCTAATCTTTTTACTGCTCATCCAAAATTACCTTTACTTAAGGAATGACTATAATTTAAATGATAGTATGTGGACTTTTTCTTTTGTTTTGTTTTCCTTGAGATAGAGGCTTGCTAGATAGCAGGGACTGGCCTGGAACCCAGTTTGTAGCCCAAGCTCATCTCCAAAGGATTAACTTTTTGCCTTAGCCTTCTGAATGTGGGGATTGTGGGCATGCATCATGATACTTGGCTTTGGATTTTTCTTAAGTGCAATTAATAAACAACTGAATTTTCCATTAATTCTTCACACTGGCCAGCTCTGATACTAGTAGCCTCAGATATGAGTATTTTTATTACTTTGTTTAGTTACAGGCTGGCTTATTATCACTTGACACTTTACTCGCTTATTGAAATTTTTATTATTTAAAACCCTTTGGTATCGATTGTCTATTTATATTTTACTTGGGACTGAGGAAGAACAAGCTGTCAGTTAACACTGACTGTGTATTATTTGTGAGTTCTTTTTTTTGTCTTTGGGTCTTTTAGTCTTTTTCCTTCATTTGGAATGTTGTCATTTAAACTGCTTCTTTTTTTCCCCTTTGGACTTTTTTTTGGAGGGGTGGTTGAGACAGGGTCTCACTGTAGACTAGATTGGCTCCCAACTCATAGAGAGTCTCCCATCTCTGTCTCCTGAGTGCTGGGATTACAGCTCTGTGCCATCACTCTTGGCTTAAATCGTCTCTTTTGTTGATATTTAAATACTCTTGTTTTTATATAACCTCATGTTAAGAGATTCTTTTTACTTAATTTACAACTATTATTGGGGGTATGCACGCACAAGCTCTGGGGTGTGTGTGAAAGTCAAGTGACAACTTTGTGAAGTCAGTTCTCCCTTCTACCTTTACTGGGATCCACTTGCGTTACCAGACTCTGTGGCAGGGGTCTTTATCCCTGAGCCATCTCATCAGCCCTTAACAGATCCTGAAGATTTTGTTGGCAAAGTGCAAACATTAGGAAAACCAGTTGGTAAGCAGCACTGAGGCTTCTATTTTGTACATAACCACTTAAAGTGTGACCTTTGGTTTGTGCTGGGCTTGTAAAAACTGTTTGGAAGCGTACAACATTTAAGACATGAACTTGAGGGAATGATACAGTCTAAGCAAAGTATCTACTTTTTAACATTGTCATACAGTGTACATTGTCATCTACAAATGTACTTGGCCACATTCTTAGCTATCCTGTGATGTATATGGCACATGGGCTGTAGGTAGGACTAAGGTACAGAAATGTGTCTTGATCCTAGTTAGTGTAGAGTAAATTCTCTTGCTAGGCCTATTTGAAATCTGAATTATTACAAAATTATAGTAACAGTGTGATCTCTGTGTCAATCAGTATAAAGCGTGTGATTTTGGTGGTTTTTTTTTTTTTTTTTTTTTATATTTCCTCAAGAATGTCTGAACTTAATTGCATTTGCCAGACACTGTGCAGTGGAATTCTTTCCTGTCACCGTTCTCAGCTCTTTCCAGTCCTCTGAGCTCGTCATGTGTTCCTGGGTCTGGGAAGGAACAATGAAGAAGACACACATGGAGAGAAGTGTAGCTACAGTCAAAGGATGGAAGGGAGATGTGGCTCTGTGGAGGTCTCTAGGACAGGCAGTGACAGCGGGGCAGGCCCTGTAGAAGCAGCGGATCTCATTATTTTTATGGAGTGGGATTAAATGATTTTTAAAATTATTATTGTTATTGTTTGTGCATGGTCTGTGTGGGCATTTATGTGGAGGTCAGAGGAAAACCTTCTAGAGTTAGTTTCTCCTCCTACTTTTACATGGGTTCCAGGGACTGAACTCAGGTCACCAGGCTTGCACAGCAAGCCCCTTTACCTACTGAGCTGCCTTGCTGGCCCTCTATGAGTTATTTGTGTATTGAAGCTATCTGTGTATTGAAGATCACCATAACATAGTAACACAGTGTGGCACTGTTTATATTTCATAGGATTATAAAATTATCCATGTAAGTAAAATACATTTTATTCTCAGTAAAATAGGAAACAGGAGTATGAGAAACGATACAGGAAATAAGTTCTGTTTCCGTCACCCTACATGTGCATTGTTAGTGTAGATAGTTTTTCTGCATTGCCTTTTTGGCCTGGACTATATGTACAGAAATAAATTATTTGTCGGCGGAAAAGCTCAGGTGTGTTTCTGAGGAGCAGAGCGAGCGGCTGGAATGTACTCGTTCGTAGAACCGTACCCTCTAGACCGGCTGGCTTTCCTCGCTCCTTGTCTGCTTGCTCTTTTCCGGACTCCTCCGCACTTTGTTCAGGCATGCCTCCTGCTGTGATCACTAACAGGCCTTCAGGGCGGCTAGAAGTCCTGCGGCATTGTCCTAACCCTTCGTTTCCCACTGGTGTGGACAGTTGCACCTGCTTCCTGCTATGTTTCCATGTGTGATACTTCCTTCTCTTCCTCACTGTCCGCTGAGGGTGTTTGATGCTCTCCTATTTCACCCAGAAATTTCTACATGTTCCCACCACAACATTCATTAACCTGGATCATGTGAGCCCGTGGAATTTGTCTTCTGGCGCTTACCTGGACAGACGTTTAGAGCCGGCACCTGTCCAGCTCCATCCTGCATGGACATTTGCAGCATCAGCTTTCCCCTTTTCCTCGTCCCGTTCGCCGATTTTGGTTATAGTGACATCATGTGTTCCGTGCCACACGCAGGTCACTTCTCAGGCAGATATCAGTGGTGTCTGACACAGCTTATTGCTCTGTCCTTTCGTGTGTGTGTGTGTGTGTGTGTGTGTGTGTGTGTGTGCAAGTGCCTGTGAGTGCACGAAGCTAGATGCCACCTTCATCCCTTAGTTTCTTAGTTGGCATCTACCTTTTTTTAAAAAACATTTATTATTTTTGTTTTTGGTGTATGAGTATAGTGCCTGCATGTATGTAATTGTACCCATGTTGGGCAGTGCCCATGGAGATCTGAAGAGGGTGTCAGATCCTCTGGTGGGTGCTAGGAATTGAACTTGGGTCTTCTGCAAGAGCAGCCAGTGCTTTTAACTGCTGAGGCTGAGGCATCTCTCTAGCTCCCTATCTTGTTTTTTGAGAGCAAGTTTTGCGTCTGTAAACTTTATTAGCTTTACATGTTCCCAAGTGAGTGTTTCAAATGTAGTTATTGCTGTTAAACCCAGTTTGTTCAGATAGAATGACTTTTTGCACTTTTGTTTTATTCTTCTGCCTTTGGAAATAGACGTAAAGAGCTCATGTTCTTGTGGACTTGTGCTACTACCAGCTTGTGTCTTTGAACCAAGTACTGCTGGAAAACCCATAAACCTAGGTCTGTAAATCTGATGCATCAGAGTCACTTTGGATGTTTAAAACAATTCTGAGAATGAAAGTGGTAGTGCACACCTTAGTCCCACCACTCAGGAGGCGGCAGAGGCCTGGTCTACATAGTGAGTTCCAGGCCAGCTGAAGCTTCAAGGAGACTCTGTCTCAAAAGGACAAGACAAAATAAAGTAAACAAACAAACAGTTCTGGGTAGAACTCTAACCTCCAAACCAGAATATCCAGGGATAACTCAGAAGTTGCTATCTTTTTTTTTTTTGGTAATTTTTTAATTGAATTTTTGTATATTTCATACAGAACATCTTAACCATCTTTATACCTATCTAGAGTCCCTTCCTTAAGAAGATCAGCTCCTTTATAAAGTTCTGTGAGTTGAGTCACCTCTAGGAAATGCTTCTGTGTTACCTTCAGCCTTCTGGTTCCTGACTTCCTGATGCTGTGGTTTTGTTTGGTATGCTGTTCTTTCTGACTCCTTTGGTGGTAGCATGCTATTTGTGTTTCTTAGTTAAAAGCACACTACACCACTGAGCTCAAAAGCAGCTTTGTATGTGGTTAGAGATCTCTTGACCGAAATATGTGTACAAAGTCTGCTGACCTCGATTCCTGGAAGACAGTGATGTGATGCCAGGCTTTAAAAATGGAAAAGTGTGTTGTGCCTAAAGTGACCTAAGCCGGTGGATAGATGAGCAGCATGGGAGAATGAGAAGACAGAATCACACAAAAGTTAGAATGTGATGTCTCGTGTTTGCCAGTAGTGACCTTAGAGTGTGGCAGCAGCTCTCAGAAAGTGCTTTAAAGCAGCAGCACTGCGGGCAGGAGGGAGTTTCCAGTCTCGGGAGACTAGTGGGAAAGAAAGTATGAGTACAGAGTTGAAGGGCTGGGGAGAGGGCTTCACTTAGTGGGTCAGGTGCTTGCTGCACAAGCACCAGGCCCTGTGTTCAGCTCCTCAGCATCCGCATAAAAGCCAGGCATGACTGTGTGCATTTGTGACCCTGGCACTGGTGGATGTGGAGGCTTGGTGGCCGGTCGGTACATGTAAAACAGCAAGCTTCAGGTTCAGTAGGGACTCTGTGTCGTACAATAAGGCAGAGAGTGAAAAAGGAAGATACCCAGCGTTGACCTTGGTTTCACGCACACATGTATATAGATATGTACGCATGCACACACACAGAGTTGAGAGAAAGAATAACATTTCCAGAAGAAGGAACAGAGTTTGTGACCACGTGGAGTTTTTTTGAAATAGAAAGGAATTTACCATGTCTGATTTTCTGAAAATAGAAATCGCTCTTCCTAACTTAGTGGATCTTAGAAACTTCCTCTCTTTGATTGGCCTCCTTACTTATTGCTTGCATAATTTAGTATATATTTCAAAGGCATAGCCTCATGCATGCATGTTATTTCTGAATAAAGGCCATATAGATTTTAAAGCATTATTTAAACTCTGGGGAATGCTAATGTTGTACAGGGCCTTCTAGCCACTTTGTTGGTGAGCAGCGAAGGTGTAAAGCTGTGCGATGCAGTGTTGGGTCTTTAAGCGTTAATGTAATGAATTGAGTGTTCCATTCAGATTGACAGACTTGAGGGCTAGAATGTTAAATTGGTAGAATATTCTGAAAATATTAGAGGGAATAATACCTTGACTTCAAATAGGTCTTGGAATGATTTATATTATAATCAATAGGAGCAGAAAACCTCATATTTTATGGTATTTGCTTTTATACCTAGAAGGATTTTACTCTAATAGTAGAGCAAATCAGCCCTAGACTAAATGTTTTCCTATAAAAAAACCTAAATTCTGATGCCAAAGGAGTATACTCTTCTTTTAAAAAAATCTTAAAAAAAGATTTTTATTAATTCTTTGAGAATTTCATGCAATGTATTTTGACCATATTCACTTCCAACTCCTCCCCAAACTCCATGTCGTCTTCTTACACAGTTTGTAAATAACTGCCATCTCAGGAGAGAGTCAAGAATACATGTAGATAGGAGCACAGAATACACCCAATAGGTATTCCACATAAATAAAAATCCCATGTTATCTACTCCAAAATACTAGTCATGAAAATACAACTCATATTAGGAAAAAAGCAGTAAAAGGACCCAGAAGTTTACAGAAACAATAGAATTAGTAGACAGAGATGCTAATCAGTTATTGGCTGCATCCACGCATCAGGAAGCTAGAGAAAATACTGGATATGTGATGAAGAAGTGCCATGGGATTGTAGAAAGATGCAAGTTGGGTTCCAGAAACTGAAACCAGTGAGCTGAAAAATGCACCCGATGGCATCGGCGGCGGAAGAAATGACTGAAAGTTTCTAAATTTGATGAAAACTGCACTGTACACAACCAAGAAACTCAACAACCCCTAGCACAAGAAACATGAAGACAGTTGTGAGACACATACAGTGAGATTTCTTAAGACTCACGACAAAACAAAATCTGAGACATAGTGAGAAAAATCAAACTGTCTACAGAGAAGCAGAGCAAGGCTGGGGTGATGGTTAATCATGATCCAGACACAGAGGAGACGAGGAGACAAGCTTTTGGGCGTGTCTGTGAGGGGTTACCTGGATTGGGTCAGTCAAGGTGCAAAGACCCCTGGTGAACGTGGGTGGTATCATTCCATCTGCTGGGATCCTGGACTACATAAAAAGGCATAAGTGAACCAAGCACTAGCCTTCATTGCCTTCTTCTTCCTGGCTGTGGATTCAGTGTGGCAGGCTCCTGCCACCATGCCTTTCCTGACACAATGAACTGTACCCTGAAACCATGAGCCAAATAACCCTTTGTTAATTAAACCCATTTTTTAATTAATGTGTATGAGTATGCATGTATTGCCCATGGACGTCAGAAGAGAGCCTCAGATCACTTGGAACTGGCATTACAGGTGGTTGTTAGCCTCCATGTGGGTGCTGGGAATTGAACCTGGGTCCTCTGCAAGAGCAGTCTTAACCACTAAGCTGTCTCTCCAGCCCCATAAACCCTTCTTTAAGTTGCTTCTGTCGGATATTTTGTCACAGCAGCTGTAAGCAGCTGTTAAGAGGGTGTGTTAGTCATGGCTTCTCACTAGAAACAACAGATAGTGGTGTGAAAGCTTTGAAGTACTGAAAGCAAACACCTGTTGTGTGGAAGTCACCTGTCATTTGTCTTAAAGATGAAGATGAGTTAAAGATTTCTCTCAAACATACAGAGTATAAGAGTTCATCACAGCCAGGCTAGTATTATAACAAGTATGGAAAGAATCCTCAGGCCAAATGGGACTCTGCGTCAGCTCAAAGGAATGATGAATAACGGCCTGGTAATTATGTGGGTCAGTGTAAGTGATGCTTGTTCTTCCTTAAATCTCTTTCAAACATAATTGAGTGTGTAAAGCCGAAATACTATGAGTTAAGAGATAGGAACTCCAGAGAAGAGCAGAGGGAAAGCAGACCGTCCTGAGGTTCTTAAGCTCTATATGAATTGGAGTGATGACTTAAAGATGCAGACTGAAGTCTAAAGCCCTGAAATAGTGTGTGTCGAATTAGCCAGTGCCTCACAGTCAGGCCCATGTCAGTACAACACAGAAAACACACCTGCCATGTAAACACAGCCAGCCTGCAAGACCATGACCTCAACCAACTGTAAATTTTAAAAACACTGGAGGGCTGGGGAAATGGCTCAACAGTTAAGAGTGCTGGCTGCTCTTGCAGAGGACCCAGGTTCAGTTTCCAGCACCTACATGGCAACTAACCATCCACAACTCCATTTCCAGGGGATTAGGTACCTCCTCTAACCTCTCCAGGCACTGAACAACATGGGCGCACTTACATACACGCAGGCAATTCACTCACTCACATACATAAAAAGAAAATAATTAAAGAAGAAAACAAAACACTTGCACTGAGCCAGGCGTGGTGGTGCACTCCTATAATCCCAGAACTCTGGAGGTGGATACAGGAACAGCAGGAGTTCAAGGGCAGCCTTGGCTACATAGCAAGTTTGAGGCCACCTGGGCTATATAAGACTTTGTCTCCAAAATAACAACAAAAAACACCCTTGAGTGGAACAGAAACTGTACTGCTTATGCACAGATCTTTTACCTGGTCATTATTCCTAACCAGTACAACATTCATGTACATAGGATTTATGCCATATTACACATTATAAGTAATAAGAGATCATTTCAAGCACACAGGAGAGTACGTATACACAAATTTTTATGCAGCAGGTGGCACCTCACTCTGGCAACAAGCAAATTAAACGTAATTGTGTGAAGACCCCAACTGAAAGGCAAATGGTGTCAGACTGGGTAGAGAACAAGGCCCTGCAAGAAATCTTCTTTGAGTTAGAAATAGAAGGGATGGGGTTAGGCTCTCCATTCTGACGACAGGAAAATACAGTTAGAGCTGCCACATAAATACCAGTTAAACCAGTGTTAGACCACGAAGAACCAGGGGTACCAGGGGTAAAGAGAGTGATTTGTCAGGAGGATTTAGTGGTCCTAGACATTCATGTACCTCACACTCAAAATTCCTGAAGTAGGAGCTAAAAGAACCTCACAGAGGTGTTCACATTCTACAGTGAGAGGGTCTTGTCTCTCAGTAATTGATGGGGAAGTAGAAAGAAAACCAGTGTTCCATAGATGACTAGACCAGCACTGTTTACCCCAATTCACTCCTGGGGAACATCCCACCCAACAACTAGATGCTGCATCATTTGAAAGAAGATGGGCCATAAAACAAGCCCCAGTCAGTTAGAAGGAATTCTAGTCAAACAATAGGTACTTCCTGGATGACAGTAGGATTGTCATGGTCACTATTAGTTAATCTCCTAATGTTGGGAAACTAGCATATTTCTAATACTTGAGTTAAAGAAAGAAAGAAAACCCAAAGTGGAAAGTGTTCTTAACAAGATGGAACTTAAACACATTAAAAACAGCATATCAAGATTTGCAGGCTGCCAGTAAAGAAATCTGTATAGAGAAGTTTGTGTCATTAAATAGGAATATTAGAAAAGGAAAAATAATCTTATTTTCAGTGACCTTCATTCTACCTTAAGTAGAAGAAAAAGAAACATCAAATTAAAGCCACAGTAAGTAGAAGGGAAATGAACAACTATGGTGTTAATGGTAGACTGTTAGAATGTGCGCTTGGTATGTACAAGGCCAAGGCCCCACAAAGAAACAAAGCAGAAACAGAAAACAGAGAAAACTGTAGAAGAAAGACATAAAAAGAAACACCCCCACCTCCCTGCTTTTATAGTATAAACCAACCGAGTAAACTTTCAACTAGAGAGAGAGAGAGAGAACCATAAATCACCATCAGAGAGAGAGAGAAAATCATAAATCACCATCACTTCCGATCTTTTAGATGTGCAAAGATGAAGAACTACTGTAAAGAACTTAATGCCAATCAATTCAGTTGGGTGGGTACAATGGACATGTTCCTGAAAAGGTGCAAGCCACCAAAATGCACTCAAGATACAGATAGCTCAGTTGAATAGTGCTGTATCTATGAACTATGTTTGTCATAAAAACTTTCTTTCAAAGAAAACTTCAAGCTTGGATGTATGAATTATACCAAACATTTAAGGAAGGAGTACTCCTGGTTATATCCAACTAATTTTGAATATGGAAAAAGAGAGGATTCTTTCTGGTTTGTTATGTGAAACCAGCAGTACTTAATATCAGACAGATATGAAAATCACAGCCCATTCTCTCTGCTGCATGTAGATATAAAAATTCTTAATGAAATGTCAGTAAATAGAATTTAGCAGTAGGCAGGGCATCAGGGATGTTTTTTATTTCAGGAGTGTAGTGCAGTCTTACCATTTAAAACAAACCAGTATAATTTCTCATGTTAACCCACCAAAAGGGGGGGAGTCACATGACTGTCTCAACAGATAGGAAAAAAGTCTGATAATATCAGAAGTTCATTTCTGATAAACTCTTTATAAGCAAAGAGGTGGGAATATTTGTTAATTGTATAAAGAATGTTTCTAATAAAATCCTACAACCCACAGTGTATCTAATGGCAGAATGTGAAATGCTTTGTCCCCAAGGTCAGAGATAAGTCCAGCACACCCTTCTTTTTCCTCCATGAACAGTCCTCCTTGGCTGAACGAGGCTAGAGGAAGAAGAGACGTCCTCTCCAGGACCTAGGCTATCATGGTGTAGAAGAACCTTTTGAAGTTGTGAAAGATAACTTTGGAATGTTTCCAAAAATTAAGATCTATAATAGTTACGATTATAATCTTCTAGTGTAGAAATAGTTAATAACTGAAAAGAGACCAGAAGATTGTGGTTTGGGGGGACTGATGGGGTTTCAGGTGTGTCCCCCCGTCACCCTTGTCTGACTGTTCTAACCTTTCTTCAAGTATTTTGTGATAGTAATCAGAGGCTTGTCCCAGGAAACCACAGTGTTAAGTAAGTTGTGCAATGTAAATATAGATGAACATGGTGTAAAAACTCTAGATATCCTTTACATTTAAAAGATGGAGGGCTCTGGGCATGGTGGCACATGCCTTTAATCTCAGCACTCAGGAGGCAGAGGCAGGTGGATCTCTTGAGTTCAAGGTCAACTGGGTCTACAGAGTGAGTTCCAAGCCAGCTGGAGCTACAGGGAGACCCTGTCTCAAAAAGACCATCCCCCAAAAGGAGAGCATTTAGTGGCGACAGTTAAAACTTTTTATTCTGCCCTGTTGCATGTGTTGTTCAAACTTGCTTGCCTCCCTTACCTCTAAATGGGCCTATTCGCCACTCCTTTCTCCATAGATTGATGAGTTTCCTAAGATGATGAGGAGACCCTGGGTCCTTAGAGGCCCGAGTGCCTCCCCATCTTTACCTCTTGTCTCCTCCCACCAGTCGTGTCCCCCCCTCCCCATTACCGACTTTCAGTTTTCAGATTCTGGGCTTGTGCTTGCTCTTAAGGTCTCCCACAAGCCATTTCTTTGCCAGAGATATTTTCTCACTCTGCTGCCACCTTGCTGCAGAGTATATTTGGTTCTTAGATCACTTCCCTCAGGCAAAAGCTTGACCTGACCTTGACAGCGTTAGATACTGTTATGGCTCTTTCTGTTTTTCCTTCTGGACTGTTGCAGCTAATGCTTCTGGTGAGATCTCTAGATGGAAATCTTGAGAATTGGTAGTGTTGTCTTTTGATCTCAATAAGAGTCTCTTCTGGAATTTCCCCACAGATACCAAAATCTTTAGATGCTTAAGTTCTTTTATATGAGAGCATAAGATTTGTGTATAACCTATACGTACTCTCCTGTGTGCTTGAAGTGATCTCTGTATTACTTATAATGTGTAATGTGGCATAAATCCTATGTACATGAATGTTGTACTGGTTAGGAATAATGACCTGGTAAAAGATCTGTGCATAAGCAGTACAGTTTCTGTTCCACTCAAGGGTGTTTTTTGTTGTTATTTTGGAGACAAAGTCTTATATAGCCCAGGTGGCCTCAAACTTGCTATGTAGCCAAGGCTGCCCTTGAACTCCTGCTGTTCCTGTATCCACCTCCAGAGTTCTGGGATTATAGGAGTGCACCACCACGCCTGGCTCAGTGCAAGTGTTTTGCTTTCTTCTTTAATTATTTTCTTTTTATGTATGTGAGTGAGTGAATTGCCTGCGTGTATGTAAGTGCGCCCATGTTGTTCAGTGCCTGGAGAGGTTAGAGGAGGTACCTAATCCCCTGGAATTGCAGTTACGGATGGTTAGCTGCCATGTAGATGCTGGGACCTGAACCTGGGTCCTCTGCAAGAGCAGCCAGCACTCTTAACTGCTGAGCCATTTCTCCAGCCCTCCAGTGTTTTCTAAAAACCTACAGTTGGTTGAGCTCGTGGGTCTTGCAGGTTGAGGTCATGGTGTTGCAGGCCGGCTGTGTTTGTGTGGCAGATGTGTTTTTCTGTGTTGTACCAAAGTGGGCCTGACTGCATGGCACTATAAAATCTGTCTGGTCATTTTATAGTAAATCAGCTTTGTCTCCAGCCGGACTGACAGCATGTTATGTAGCCAGCACTAGAGGGTCAAATGCAGTTGCGAAAGCTGTTCCTTAAACACACCGGTTGGCATTTCAGGTAACACAGGAGGAAGGCCAGCAATTAGCTCGGCAGCTCAAGGTCACGTACATGGAGGCATCCGCAAAGATTAGGATGAATGTAGATCAAGCTTTCCACGAACTTGTCCGGGTTATAAGGTAAGCAAATCACCCTGAGTCTGTTCCAATGTTTTTAGTAAGAAAGAGGGACTTGTAAGTAGGATGATCTCGTTCTGGAGGCCAGTGCACATGGTAGGTTAAATTTTAATCAAGTACATACCATATTCTAGTTACTTCTAATCCATAACATTTCATTTAGTCATCTAAGACGAAATAAGAAGTACGTGAAGGATTTGGAAGTAGTGAGCTTTGACAATAGCGGCACCAGCTACTCAGGTGTGTGTCAGAACTTCGCTAAGGCTTTTCAGCATGTTACATTTGATCTGTACTGCAAACTACAGAGCAACATGCTTTGTTTTATCTCCCACTTTTAGGAGAGAAAATGGAATACAGAGAGATTAAATAACTTGTTCATGCTTTGTATTTATTATATGGTAGAGCTGGACTTGAATCCAAGTCTCCGATTCTAGAGCCTGTCCTCTTGCATTGCTTCCTGTCCAACCCCTGCCAGGCTAAGAGTAAACCAGGCTGTAGAGGTTCCATAATCTTTGGGGTATATGATCCCCCAGTAACACATATATGTCAGGTTCAGGGTTCGAGAGACGCAGCAGACAGAAGGGACCGAACTCCGCTGGCAGCTAACAGGACCCGACTTTATTGAGAGAAGACCAGATGGGACTAGCTCCTCCGCACCCACGAGTGGAGAAACGCTAGCCCCCCCTTGGGGGCTAGCCTCCCCGAAGAGATGGGGGAGGCTAGCCCCCTCACCCTCATCTTGGGGCTGGGGCTCCGGGGTACCGGGCTGGCGTGCTCAGCCCAAGTCTGAGTCTCAAAGCCCAGTGCAGCGCCCGCAGCAGCAGCAGCATAGCACCAGCAGCAGAAGCACAAACAGAAGCACGTTGTCCAAGTCCTCAAAACCTTTTAAACCTTCAGTCCTCTCCTGGCTTTTAGGGGAGGGAGGTTGCCATGACATCTGATTGATGTTTAAGGCAAGCTTCTGTCCAGGAAGTAGTCCTTTTCCAGAGTTCGTGAATTCCTTGCTTATCTGCCAAGGAATTTGGGATCTGGAGCGGTTTGCAAGGCTTAGATAAGCTCTGGCTCCAGGTTTCTTCCAGAGTCTGAAACTGATGGGGGTTTCATTCACACCTTACAATATATGACACTCTGTTTACCAAGATGTGTTTTGGTAGGTGATCTAGGCCCGGGTTTAGGATGCAGTAATAGATTCCAGGAAGCTTGAGGTGGTATATGAGTCTGCTAGGATTTATGTATATGTCGCAATGGGAAAGATTAAGTTGCTTCAGTGAGTGGCACTTGATCACATCATTTGAGGTTCTTCTGGCATGGCCTCTGCCTTATTTTCTCTCCTCTGTCTCCTGGTTGTCTGTCAGTTAGATAGTTTTGATGGGCACATGGAGTGAGTGGGTGCTTGCTCATATGAATAGACACCTGAGCTGTGGGCTTTGTTTTGTGGAAGGATTCAAGAAGCGAAGGTTCTGAGTTTTAGTTTTTGAGCAGTTTGTTAACCATCCCAATTCTGTTTAGATCAGAGCTTCAGCTTTGCAGGATGAAAGCTTTCTAAAAGCAGATGGCAGGGCTGGCCATTCAGCTGTTTGAGTAATTTCGCCACCATTGAACTGTGTACCTGGTGCTAGTTGAGCTGGGGAAGGTTGTTTCTCACTCCTCCCTGTCCACATTCCATTTTAGTGCTAAAGAGCTGATGAAGTAGTTCTTTTTAAAACTATAATTACTGCCTTTTTGAAAGACTTGTTTTTCCTTTGGACCCTCAAGAATCTATTCTTACCTATCAGTCCACCAGGTATGAGAAAGGGAGATCAGATTTTTTTCTTTTTAAGTGGCAGACATATTTACATGTCACAAGATCCTAAGTCCTCCGAACAGCTGTGCCAGTTAGATTTTGATTATTCTTTTCCAAGAACTCAAGCCAGAGAAGCCATCTAGCTTGTGTAGTACTGGCTAGAGGGAGTGCACATATCTTAAAGAGAGTTTCTACATTGCTAGATACTTATTCCTAACCATGTCTTTGAGTCCTTGTGTTTTGTTTTCCTTTCAAGGATTTGCTTTGATCCGTAAAAGCATGGGCAATTCCATATAACTTTTCTAAAAATGAGCTGTGTTTGTATTAGGAGATTACCAAATGGATGATCATATTTAGATTTTTTTGTCTTACAGGAAATTTCAAGAGCAAGAGTGCCCTCCTTCACCAGAACCAACTCGGAAAGAAAAAGACAAGAAAGGCTGCCATTGTGTCATTTTTTAGGAGTCCCTTGAGTTTTAGCTAGCAACTGCCAGGAAAGCCCTCATCTCCTCTGTTACGGTTTACATCTTGTTGGTACCTTTCTAGCCTTAGACTGATGATCACCGTGTTAGCCTTATACCAAGAAGCTGGCTAATCTTTCTTCGAAGCTAATACAATGGTCTTTTCTAGACCAGTTTTAAAGGAAACACTAAGGCTGCTTCAGAAATGATCTGATTCCTCTGAAATACATGTCTACATACACAGACAACATTCTTTTTTTAAGGGCTTACATTTTAATAGGGATGAACCAGTTTTGGAACCCAAGCCGTTTGCTAAGCTGAAGTCATAGGTTGTGAAGTAATTTTTAGCCTCTGGAATCATATTGCCTACTGTTATTCTACATAGAAATGTAGGGAGCTTTTTTTTTTTTAATGTGAAATTTTGCCTATCTTTAAAACTTTTGATGTCAACTTTCGTTAACCTTAAATACACTGAATGGAATCTACAAACGTGAGACATCTCAGACCTTTCCTGATGCTACGGCTTTTTTTCCCCAGTGGCCAAAATACCAGAATGCCTATTGTATGTCTGGATTAAAAACTGCTCATCAAGCCTTAGTTATTACACCTTGAAGATGGTGATATTCCATGTGGCCAAATATTTGGACTCATTCTGGACTTAGGCTCTTCAGGGAACTTGATTTCATGATTTAACTCTTTTTCACAGCCATGCTAAGGGTAAGAGTGAATAATATTTGTCTGTCTTCCTTTTCAAGTATTTCTGGTTAAGGGATTAAAAAAAAAAAAAACGACAAACTAAAACTGTTTTTGTTTGATGTAATATGAACTATGGTATTGATCTTTCCAGAGTCAGAGATGATTAATGTTTTTGCTATATACTTTTATACGTTATTTTCTTATCAGACTAGTTAACAAGTATTTTTATATGTTTGTAAGCAAATATGCTTTCACAGCATACCTTGTGTATATGTAAAGATAAGTATTTAATTCTCACTGTTCACTTTTAACTGACAAAGAAAGAAAGAAAGAAGAAACTACAGCGAGTACAGTAGAGGTTTTTCTCGCTGGCTTGGTCCTCGTTGTGCCCCCCTGTGGCTAATGCTCAAGAAACCTTCCCAATAGAACACAACAGGACAGAACTCTTTTAATATCCCAGTAGACATTGACTGTTATATCGAGTATTACGTGTAAAACTGCTAATTGACAGTTAGTGTAAATGTGGATGGCTTCTGGTGTTTTCTTTTAAACTCTGTGGATTGTGTTTAAGCAATTCAAAGCGTGCTCCTGGTTTTGAGACTCTTCGGTATTGCACAGTGGTCACTTTACTGAATGTGTACAACAGTCCCATGAAGTTTATAAAGTGGACCCTTGTATAGCTTCAGGTGCTAGAATTAAAGTTGATCTGTCATCACCAGATAATGCTTGATTACTCGTTTGTCCTGGCGGTGCTTTTGTGAGGCAATATTAGAACTCACGTCAGTGGCCCTGCGCCTTCTTTCCATAGCACCGTAGGGAATTCAGCAGGTTGAACACGATGTGACGGAGTTTGGAGGACTTAGTGCTTTCTTGAACATTTCTTGAGGTCTGAAGTCCTAATGGAGAAACCCCAAGTGTGGGGGGAGAGTGACTATATCACAGAAACCCCTCAAAGGACGAAGCCAAAGATGGCTGCCATGCTGCAGGTCATGCGTTTATTTCAGTACTAACAGAAATGTTTTCCAGAATGCATTAATTGCAGTAATACAGAATTATTTTCATTTCCCTTTCTCGAGTGAGTTTACTGTCCTGGAAGCTGGCAAATCTATCTTTGGCCCTAACACCTCCTAGCAGCATTACATATTCTTGGTGGGAAAGGATATGGGGGTTCTTTGAGACAGGGGCTCCCTGTCGCCCCAGCTGGTCTGGAACTTGCTCTGTGGACCAGGATTTTGTTTCTCTTTTCTCCCTTCTGTGTTTCATTTTGTACATTTGCCTCATCTTCAGGTCTCTAACGGGTTTACTTCTACAGTTGCTTAGTTTTTTTTTTTTTTTAAAGAAAAGATCTCACTATGTAGCCCTGACTGGCTAGAAGTTGCTTGGTCACAGAGATCCACCTGCCCCTGCCTCTCACAGAGCTGGGATGAAAGGCGTGTACTACCGGACCCCGAATCTGTCCATTGAATTTTATTTCAGACTGTAGGTTTTTTTTCCCTAGAAGATTTTTCATTTTGTTTCTGAGATAGGGCCTCATTAAGTAGCCCAGGTCCATCTGAAACTATGTAGTTCATCTGTGTAGTTCAGGCTGACCTTGAGCCCGAGGTCTCCTGCCTTTGCCTCCTGATGGCGGGATCACAAGGTGTATGTCACCACCCCTGGTTCTGTTCGACCTTCCTCTCCTGTTCCCTCCCCTGCCCTCTGCTCCTTTCCTCCTTCCCACTTCCTCTGAGTTAGAGTCTCTCTATGAAAGTAGCCCTGGCTTGCTTAGAATTCTTCATATAGACCAAGATGGCCTTGAATTTGTAGCGATCCTCCTGACTCCTCCTGCCTGTGCTTCTGCCTGCTGGGATTGCAGGTGTACACCACCACCACGCCCAGCTATTTGATCTTTCTGTATCACCATTTCAGTCTTCATTGTGTTCATGTTTCCTCTTAGCCAGGGCTTCTCAGCTGAGTTCCCAGAGAACTGAGCCCTAGTGCCTTCTCTGTCTGTATGTTATGCATCTAGGATGGGAAGTGACCTTTCCAAGAACTCTGTAGGGCTTGCTTCTCTCACAGGGCTCTGGTTGAGAAAGGCTGCTTGGAGCACGTGGACATGGTTATAGTTGTAGTAGTGATTTGCTGCTTTTGGATCTCACACTCCTGTGTCTTGTACTTGTTTCTGTAGTCCGTTTTTATTTGGATATGGCCACATTTTCTTGCTCTTTCACACATTTATGTTTTGCTTAGGTGACGGATGTTAAATACTTTGTATTTTTGGGTATCTGGGCACATCTTGGCCTTGTTTGGGTAGGCAGTTAATTTACTTTTAGTTCAGTTTGTTCCTTCTAGGTCTTCTTTTTAAATTAATGCAACCTGGAGTAGCGTTTTTCCCCAGGATAATTTAACTCCTAAATAGTTTAAAGTGTGGCCCTTCTGGGGCCCACTGAATGCCCATGTGGTCAGTAAGGACTGTAGTTTGACTTTTGGAGCTCAGATAATCCTCAGCTCTGTGTGAACTGTGAGAAAATAAGCTCTTCATAGCTCACAGTCCTTCTTTGACAAATCTCTTGAGTCTGACCCTATACATAAGTATCTTAAATCTTGCAAAAAGTCTTTGACCCTATATATATTTCTGAACTTTTTTTTTTTTTTTTAAACCTGTGTAGTCCTTTTGAAATACTCCAGAACATTCTACAGCAACTTCAGGCTGCTTCAAGATTCCAAGTCTAATGCCTGTCATTTTAGTTCAGGGAAACATTTGTGTTCTTTTTAGAATCCCCGAACCCTTCTACAGTTTTAAGGCTTATCTGTCTGTGAACTGTTGTTTTATATTTAGTCCCCTTTTATTCTCACCACACTTTCTTTTCCTTCGAGACAGGCTTTGATCATTTTGCCCAGGCTGGCCTTGAACTCCTGTGCTTGAGTTATCCTCCTGCCTCAGCCTCCTGAGTTGCTGGCACATCAGGTTTATTAAGCTGCAGCACCCAGCTTAGCTCTCTTTTTACTGGCAAAGTGTCTTTATAAAGGGCCAGCTAGTAAATATCATCCCAGGCTTTGCAGGCCAGACAGTCTCTGTTCCAACTACTCGGACTGTTTTCGTTCTAGTACAGAAACAGCCAGAAACAGTGTGTAAGTAAATGAGTGGATGTGGTTGTGTTCCAATAAAACTTTACTTGTGTGCACTGAAGTCTGTACTTCCATGTCATCGTCATATGGAACAACACTAAGCTTCTTTTGCATGTGTTTATGACCCTTTAAACATGCAGTGACCGCTCCATATGACGGCAGATGATGGGCTGGATTCCACTGGGGGCCGTGTGCTTTGCTGAATCTTCTCTGAAGCACCTGTAACCTTGGGGTTTCTGCCCCAACATTACTGTCTCTTGCGCCTCATTATTTATGTGGGATTTCAGACAGAATTTCAGTTTGTTCTGGGTCAGGAATTAGTGACCTAGCTTTCTTCCTAGATTGATTGTTCAAGACATTTCCAGTATTTCAGAGATGGACATTATACTGTAATTGACACATATCATTTTGATGACTTGCTAAGTTTGGGGCTTCAGTAGCTTGTAATACAAGTTTGTTCTTTATCTGTCACTTTTAAAAATGTGGTGTCTCAGAGTCGTGCATAATTAAGGACCAGCCTGCTTATCTTCTGTTCCTCAGTGCTTGATTCATTTTAATTCAGTTTATTTTCATACCGCTATACATTTTGATCTGACTGAACCACATAACAGGCAGATACATGGAAGATTATGACCAAGTGATAATTTTAAAAATATGATTAATTTTTAGTGAATTCAACTGAATTAATTATTTAAATTTAAAATGTGTGGGCATTGCACACACATGGGACACTTACATACATGCAGGCAAAATACTCATAAAATAAAAATAAATAAAATATTTCAAAAATGAATAGAAGGGACAGGCGTGGTGGCATGCCTCTTTAACCCCAGCTCTTACGAGGCAGAGGCAGGTGGATCTCTGTGAGACTGAGGCCAGCCTGGTCTACATAGTGAGTTCCAGGTCGGCTGGGACTAGGGAGACTCTTGTCAAAAAATAAAAGGAGTCAGGGAGAGATGGCTCAGTAGTTACGGAGCACTGGCTGCTCTTGCAGAGGACCTGGGTTTGGTTCCCAGCACCCACACAGTGGCTAACAACCATCCCTAACTTCAGTTCCAGGGGAACCAATACCCTTATCAGCTCTCCATGGGCGTTGCACGCATGTGATGCACCTACACATATGCAGGCAAAACAGTTATATACACAGTGACTAACAACCGTCTCTAACTCCAGTTGTAGGGAATCTGACACCCTCTTCTGACTTCCAAGGGCATTGCACAACATGGATGCACTTAACATACATGCAGGTGATACACTCATATACATAAAATTTTTTTTTTTAAAAAGTGACTTATAAAAATGCTGGATTTCTATCTTTTAAGGCAAAATGACATCGGGTCCAGCCTAACTGAAAGTGGGTGTTCTTCCAAGAAAATCTGAATGATAATTTTGCTGGAGTTGGGAAAGAGGATTTGGGATGAGGAGAGGAGGAGGAACCGGGTGGTGGAGAGGCACTGTGCTGGGATACGGGTGGTTGCTGGTGTAGCAGGCCAGATTGACGGGGTAGACGGGCTGGGTTGTGAGGGGCCTTAAATAGGATGGCCTTTCTGTATGTAGAGGGAAGTGGCCAGGGAGTCTGAACAGGTGCCACATCTAATCCAGTGATCGCAGTGGCAGAGAAGGGAGGTTAGCTGAGCACTTGCGCTATCACGGAACAGCGAGGGCAGAGCCATGCCCCTGTGTGTGTTTGTAACCCATCATGCCCAGTATATATAGAAAAATCATTTGACAAATGGATGATTTCAGAGGCTGGCGATGACAGCTTGAACTGCAGTAATATGGGGAAAAGAAGACAAAACTCGAGAGGGGTCTCTGAGAAGCACTGAATTGAGGTGTGCGGAGCAGCCGTCAATTAAAGTGAGCACGGGGGACTGGACTGTAGTGCTGGAAACATGGCACTTACAGGGTTGGTGAAGAGGTATTGAGCTCCGAAAGGGACTGAGGCTGAACAGACAGATTTGTAATTGTATGTATTTTGAATGAATGAAAGAGATGGAAGAATTGGTTAATACCAGAGCTGAGGGAAACTAAACAATGGGAAGTAGAAGATTGTGAATTAGTCAAGAGAAGCAACAGGAAAGAGAACTAGGAGCCCGATTTCTTTTTTTTTTTCTTCCCTAAGCGTGGGTACGCAGATGCCCACAGCACACATGTGGAGGTCAATAGACAATTTTTGGGGCATGAGTTCTGACCTTTCTGTGAGCTTCCAGGCATTTCTTCTGTCAGTGCCTCCCATCCCACTGTAGGAATACTGGGGCTACAGATGCATGTCACCACATCTGACTTTTCTTATGGGTTCCAGAGATCTTGAATCCAGGGGATCAGACTGAGGTCCTCAGGTTTTACCAAACGGTTTTACCTACTGAGCCATTGCCCCAGCCCAGGACCCTGTATTTTAAGGAAGCTCAGGACTTTGGGGGTGATGAGCATTGAGTGTTGTACGGAGGATCCAGAGTAAGAGGCATCAGTGGTCAGACTTCCCTACAGTGTCTGAGCTGTCTGGTTTTGGAAACCAGGTAGGAGTTGTGATTGGGGATTAGGAAGTAGAGCAGTAAGTGGGCTGTTTGGTGGGAAGTAAAAAAAAAAAAAAACTTCCTTTTACTTTATGTGTATGAGTTTTTGCCTGCCTTGTCCACAGAGGCTGAAAGAAGGTGTCAAATCTCCTGGAAGAAGTGATATGGATGGTTGTTAATCACCAAGTAAATGCTGGGAACCGAACCCTGTCTTTTGTGAAAGTAGCCAGTGCTTTTAACCGCTGAGCCATCTCCAGCCTATTTTGAGAAGTTCTGTGGCAAAGCTGGGTAATGAGCAGAAATCTTGCTTAGAAGGTGGACTGTGAGAGAGGTGAGAGCCAGCCAGTGTGAGGTCATCAGTCAGAGGCATGTCAGCATGTAGACCTGGAATTAGATGTTACTGTCTGGATACTTGGCATCTGAGAGAGTTAGAAGTTACAGTTTGGCCACATAGCCGGGTGCACACCAGTAATTCCAACTCTAGGCAGGCCAGGGCAGGGGAATGTTTAGATCAAAAGTTCAAGGCCTTACTGGGCTACAGGAAGAGAGTGGGATGAGAAGGGAAAAGAGGGGTGGGGCGCGATGGCGCACGCCTTTAATCCCAGCACTCAGGAGGCTGAGGCAGGCTGATCTCTGTGAGTTCAAGGCCAGCCTAGTCTTCATAGTGAGTTCTAGACCAGCTGGGGCTACAGGGAGACCCTGTCTCAAAAAGACAGCCCTCCTCCCATACAAAGAAAAGGGAAAGAGAAAGACAGACCGAGGGTGTGCAGTCTGGCATCCCTCTCTGACCCAGAATGGTAGTTCAGTGCTTCTCAGCTGAGGTTTAGGCCAGTTTAAAAGATTATTTTGTCTCCAGTGTTGTGGACTGATACACTTTTGCTAAGTCTAAGGAAAAATGAATTATTAACAAGGAAAATAACCATTCTCTTGGGTATTGCAGCAATGTCAAGTTTCTGTGGGAGCTTCTAAGCATGTGCCCTACATTTCGGCATCTCCTCTGTAGATGTGATTAAACTGCAGGTCCTGCTTTGAGTGGCACTAGCCGAGTGGGGAGGGAGCAGGAGATGCAGATCTGTCTCCCTACTGGCTAGGCCAGGAATTCCTGTAGGAGTTGAATCCCACACTGAAAGCAGGGGCTCTGCTTTTATAAACTCCAAATGCTGGATCAAAGGGGTCAGTAGTCTTGAAGATGTTTGCCTTTTTGCTCTTAAATTATTTTTCTTGTCCATCCATCCCTCCCTCCTTCCACCCCATTTGTGCATGCCATGGTAGGTATATGAAGGTCAAAGGACAACTTGCTTGCAGAGGTTGGTTTTCTCCTTCTCCCAGGGAGTGAACTTAGGTTGTCAGCCTTGCTGACAGGAGCCCTTACCTGCTGAGCCATCTCACCAGCCCCCTACTTGTCTTTTAATACCTAAAAATTATTTGAGGTGAAGGAAGATTGTCTAAGCATTCAACTGCTTAAAATAGGAGACTGTTACTAATCAGTGCACTGCAGATGGGTATTTAAAGCACCCTGACGAAATGTTAATGAATGCTATCTTATGTTAAGACATTATGAATGTTAAGTGAAAACAGTCTGAAATTGCATTTCGCTCTGATGATAACTGTTAAAAATTATGCATGCAAATTTTGTTTGTTATGACATTTTCAGTTACAAATGACCAAAATGCAGCTCATGTCAGATTTAGTACAAAAAATGGGCATTTACTAGTTTATGAAGTGTGACAGGTGGAATGAGGCTGGTTTTCAGCGGGACCTAAGGTAGGCACCAGAAGGACTGGACACTGGAAAGATCTGATCTCCAAGTGAGATCTGGCTACACTGTGAAGGTGAGAAAGAGAAGTCCTTTAGTCCTGAGGGCAGGAGAGATGGCTGGCCCTGCCCCCACAGTGTTCTCTGCCTGCAGATTCCCTGGCCTTTATTTACCATTACAGTCTCAGCCTTTTGGTCTTACCAAGGACATAGAACCTCTGAACCCTTGGATTTCTAAATCCAGGTATTTTATTATAGATATTTTGTTTGTTTGTTGAGACAGTTTCCCTGTAGCTCTAGCTAGCTTGGAACACCCTTTGTAGACCAGGCTGGCCTGTCTCTGCCTCAGGAGTACTAGGATTAAAGGCATGTACTACCAAGCCCAGCCTTTAGTAAAGATCTTTTGCTTTCAGTTTCAAAGGATTTAAATTGGAGAATTAGCTACATGCTAATTAGCATTTAGCTGCCGTTTATAATTTGGTATTGCATTTCAACCATTTTAAAAAGGGATTTATCTTCATTCATTCTGCCCACTTTCGGTGATACAAAGAACAAGATGAATCATAATATTAAAATTAATAGTCTCAAATACTAAAATGGTGGAAATGACTGTTTTCCTTGATTCTGAGTTGTAATTAGAAATTAAGTATTTATGGTTTACTCTTATTTGGATAATGGTGTCCATTCCTTTAGGTATAAATATGTAACTCTTTTGTAGTTGAATTCCATCTAATAGAATTTCCAAAACTGAGCTCTCTTACTCCAAGTCAGATTCTGAGATGGTCTCAGATGCCTTCTATGGTTCTTTGAGTTTTCTGACTTAAAAAAAAAAAGCAGCCTTCTTGTTTCTGCTTTTTAGAGCTGGGATGACGGCCAACACCGCATCTGGCCCCCAAATTAATCTTTATTCTTTATTGTCCGGAAAACCAAGGCTTAATGAAGATGGAGCGTAGCGACGCTTTGATGGAGAGAATTTTACCTGTGGACAGGCCAGCCATAGATGTGTGTGACTAGGTCTCTGAGAATGTGAACTCCGTCCTGTGAAGCCCTTGAACCAGCCTAAGTGTGCGTGGTAGTAGACAAAGTTCCAATGAAAACAGTACAAGTTCTTTTTAATGTTTTCAGTTCTGGGTCTCAGGAAGCCCACCCAGGTTTTATTCTCATTTGCTACAGCAGATTTCCTTCAAATAAAACACACTGGTGAGGGGACAGGTTAGTGACCCAGTGTCTGACTGGGAAATACAGCGCTGAACTTCTTACCGGGTTTAGAATGTGGGCGTAAATTAGATTACAACTGGTTTGGCATTGATAAAAATATATACAGGTAGAGCTATCCTTTATATGGCAGTTTTTCTTATAGTCTCTTTACTATCTCAAGTGGAAGTCCAAACAGATTGTAATTTTGTAGTAAAAAGCCTTTATTTCCAAAATGATTGATTAGCAGAAAAAAACTATAAACCATCTCACACAAGACTTTGGTAAGAAAGATTTCACACAAATTCCCCGCTGCCAGGAGCACAGCGATCTGAGTGATAAAGGAAGCCGGTCATTAGCCAGGTACCTGGCCAAGTCAGGGCTAAAATTATACCCAACTGGGACCAGGTAAGAGACACTGGCAAAGCTCATCACCATCTCAAGGAACTTTGATTTTCTCAGGTTCAGGGTGCGCGTCTATCGAGATCCCTCAGAGGATGTTGCAGAGGTGGGCAGAGCAGATTCTGAGTGCTCGTCTTTTTTGGTCTTAGTGGAAATGTCAGCCTCTTGTTTCTGTATATTATAATAATTTTGGAAATAACCTAAGCTTCATATGGCCAAGGGATGTATACTAACAGTCCCTCCAGAATGAGGGGGCAGAGTCCCCATCTTTTTCTGACAGTGGTTGAGGTGCATGAGATAACAGTAAAAAGACCCAACCATCTGACTACTTAATTAGCTTAAAAACAAAGACAGACCCAGTTATGTTTTTATTCCACAGACTCTTATGTTCAGGAAAATACATATTCAGGGATATAGCATAGTTGTGGTTAGAAATATCCTGATGTTTTTAATGAAGTTTTTTAAAGTAGTATATATTCAAAGCACTGCATGCACCTCGTCCATGGTGTGTGTTTGGATTAAGCAGTAATAAAAAAAATAAGACCTGCAAAAGAAATGTAACAGTGGTTTTAACAATAAACGTGCGAGCAAAACCTACTGATGGGCTCATAAGTGAGATAAGGTTCTTTAATTGCTGGTGGTTAGGCTCCATGAATTTGGTATGCCGCTGCTGGTTTGGAAATAAACAGACGCTGCTGGCCTGCCTTATGGCTGCTGTGAGGACCAGGGTCCAGAAAGCGGGCACAGGTTTAATTTAAAAATCTTTTGTTCTCCATTTTGTCTTAGTCACTGAAATATGTTGTCTCTCTAAACATAAAATTTTATGACTGAAAAAGAAATTTTAAGTAGAGTGCTAGTGTTTGTGTTGAGGACTTGACTCTGGGACCTTGGAACAGATTAGCAAAGAGTTCTCAGAGCTAACATGCTTTTTTTCTAAGAAACACTGCAAACCTAAAAGGTCTAGATGTATGTAGGAAGATTTTTAAAAGGCAGGTTTGGAACTAGTAGGCCAATTTTGCTGCCTGGGTGTTGGCTCTAATAAGGATCTGTTATCAGAAGGTTTGTAAGTCTTCTCAGACTAGGGGAATTACGTTACCAACAAGGGAAAAGCAAAAACAAACAGAAAACACAAAGGAACTTAATTTTTTTTATACTTAGCTTTCTTTATGTTGCAACAACTTGTACCTTACATTTAAATAAAACAGCCAGCATCTCTGTCTTCCTTTGGGGTACTAGGAACCAGTATTTGGAGGTGAGAGCAAAGTAGCCAGAATATCTTAGTGTAAGAATTAAAGTCACCCAACATCAGTGCTCCATGGCAGGTGGACTGTTTCCCCCAAGAACTTAGGACTAAGAAGACTTTACAACAACAGACCTAGAGTTGTGTCGAAACGGAGAAACAGTTCTGCAAGAATGAACCGGCCAACGAAGACAAAGAGGGGAATCTGTTCTCTGCATCTGAAGGAGGTGTTCCCTGCCTACTGCACCCTGGCACCCCAGCACACAGCTGTCTTTCTGACCTTGTCCTGCTTAGCCAGGGGGGTGCAACACTCGGGCACGCTTCAGTTTAGTACAAGGTGACTGACACTACGCATTTTGGTACAGGAAGAAGGCCGGCCGAGGACGAGGGTGCCCCACTCGGCCTGTACCCACCAAGAAGTACTCAGGTGGGATGTCTCTGGCATCCATAAGACTATTGGGCAAACCACACTGTAAAAATGAAAACTAGTGAACACAATTTAAGTTGTCTTAAACAAGCAAACAAACCACCCAGCCATGTGACTGGAATCTGGAATGCAGCCAGACAAACTGTATCCCTGCTAACAAGGGTGCACGTTGCACGCTCTGATTTCTTTCTTGTCTTTGCAGCTGGTAAACTGGGAGCTTTTGAACCTCTTCTTCACTGTCATGTAGCGCTCCTGAATCCCTCCTCCACACAGCTTGGTGCATTCCGACCAGGCCGTCCACGGGCGC
The DNA here is from genome assembly GCA_035773235.1 of Eospalax fontanierii. Classification (NCBI taxonomy): domain Eukaryota; kingdom Metazoa; phylum Chordata; class Mammalia; order Rodentia; family Spalacidae; genus Eospalax; species Eospalax fontanierii. The sequence goes on along the minus strand of CM069524.1, from coordinate 179,099,472 downwards.
ATCCGACAGCCTGAAAGCGTGAGGATCCCTGGTTAGGCCAGCAGAACCGGAGTGCTAAGTTTCAGCGGGACTACCATTTGGTTGTCTGCCTCTGCTTCTGCGTAATGACTGGTGGAGTGAATTAATGGCTAGTGTCCTTAGTAGTGACAGGCTACACAAACCCTGATCTTCTTACCACACTGTAGCTCTGCTGTGAAAGGGTAGAGTCTATTTTTCTCACCTCTTGAACTTGGGCTTGGTCAATGGTGTTTGAGCAAGAACATTTCCTGAGAAAAACTGCTAGGAACCTCTCCATGGTGTGAGCAAGTCTGAATAGGCCCATGTGACAGACCCTGCTGAAAGAGGCTCCAGGAATGCGGGTGAGGCCCGGGGGCCCTTCTGGTCCCATTTGATTGTGGCCACATGGGTGAGAATGGGCCAAAGACTAAACCTCAGAAGAATCAAGTAGCCAAGTCAGCTGTTACTGACCCACAGGCTCATGTTCATTAGTAATTGAAAACACTGGGTGTCTTCTGAGGCAGTGACTGGTCAAAGAGCACTACACAACCTGCCCAAAAGCTTAACTGCCTAAGTGAGTGATTCATCTACCAGAAGCTAAGTGAAATAATCTTTTTCTTTTTCTTACATGGCATGAGCGTGCCTTCCTCGGAGAAACCTCCTCTGACCCTTGGAGATTAGATCTTGCGTTCCCCAGCTTCCATGGCAGTCTGTATACCTGGCCCTTTGACCTGTCATGCTCATTACTGTGTATTTGGTAGTTTATCATGCATGCCACAGCAAAGTTCGTGGAGAAACTGCTGAACACACAGTATGCCTTAACTGATGTAGAACGGTGACTGCCTATGACAGACAGATGGGTATGTGAGGACTCCCTCAAGAAGGGACCTTGGCTCATTGTCCATTGTATAGGTGGAATATCTAAGACAGGGAACAAAGGGGTAGTTTCAGCTGTGCTTTTAAGCATAATCAGAAGCCCGTGACAAATCAACCCTTTTCTATGGGTGCTTTACCCACGGGGAATTCAGAGAACATCTAATGGTTTGTGCCCAAGACTTAGACATCGGACTGTCCTAGCTCATCCCTTAATTGGTCCGCTCTCTCGACTTGGTCCGGCTTATTTGGCAGTGCATCCTCACAAAAGGATTTTTTTTTAAGCAGTGGATTTCTTTATGACATCTATTTGTTATCAGTCTGTGTCTGCATGTGTGCAGGCCAGAGGACAGCGTCGTGGAGTTGGTTCTCTCCTTCCACCATGTAGATTCCAAGGATTCAACTCTGGTCATCAGACTTGGCAGGAAGCATCTTTAGCCAAAGCTATCTGAAATTTTCTTTTTTACTGGAACTTTTCAAATCGTGCTAGAGACAGAGAACACATAATCCCCCTCCCCTGGCGGGGGCCTACAAACAAAATGTAAAAACTGGCCTTTGTATTTGTTTTTGTCTTCTCTAAATAAACAGGTCTGTTAAAATCACTCTGCCACTTTCACCTGTAGAATCAAACCCCAGTTCCTTGACAGGTGGCCTTTTATGACCTGCTCTCCTTGTACTCAGCCCCATCTCCATCCTACCCATTGCTTGGACAAGTGGCCTTTGGCATCTCTGCCTTGGTAATGATTATTCCTCCTGGCTGGAGTGCACTTCTTTAACTGAAGAATCCTGAAAGTTCTCGAAGAGCCAGGCTAGCCTTTTCTGCTCTGGCTTCTCCTTGAACTCATCAGTGTACGTGCTACTCCATAGTCCTCTGAGCACTTGGTTCATTATTCTGTTAGAGTATTTACACTTACGTTGGCTGCCTGGGTCCATAGTATTTGAAGAAATAAAATCCAAATGCTAAACTTTGTGGTTAGCATTAAACCGAGAAGCCACAGGCCAGGCAGGCTTGTCTAGGCCACAGCCTTAGAAAATGACTGTTCTGAAGAGTCCCCTAGAACATTTCCTAAGCCATGAGGCTCTCCTTACATGTCCATGGCACCATTTTCCCCTGAATGGGGCCAGTTAGTCATAGCTGGTTTTGAGCAAAGTTTGAAGAGACTACTGATTTTACAGATAGGATGAAAGGATAGAGTTATATAATTCCTAAAGGCACTCTGAAAATTTATTTTTGACTTGTAATCATATTTAATGCTTCTTTGATTAAAAACACCAACCTCCCTGTCCTTGTCTTTATATATTATATCTTCTTAGTATTTGGGGTAAAAACTTATGTGTGAAGATTCAAAATGGGGACTGGAGAGATGGTTCAGTGGTTAAGAGCACTGGCTGCTCTTGCAGAGGACCTGGGTTTGGTTCCCAGCACCCACATGGTGGCAGACAACTGATAGTAACTCCAGTTTCAGGGGATCTGATGTCTTCTGGTCTCTGCGGGCATTGTACACACGTGGTGCACTTAACATACATGCAAACAAAACACTTGTATGCATAAGTCAGTGTGGTTTGTTGAATCCGAGAAGTGCTTCACACTTTTTTAGCACCCAGAGCCCGTCTCAGACCCTCCCCGGAAACCATACCTGGGAACTGCTCCGCATCCGACTCTTCCTTCAGTTGCTCGCTCCTTCGGCTCTCTCGGGCCTCCCTCCAGCGCAGCTTCTGCAACGATGGGTTGCGAAAGCATTTGCGGACACGACACTTTTTTCGCTGTACAGTCTCTGGGCAGGGGGCACCTCCAAACTGAGGCTCCATTTGGATCGTTCGGGTTCGAATCATGTGGCCTTTTCCGCATGACTTATTACATTCTGACCATTGGGACCACTCGGTGAGTTCGCAGTCAATGGCTGACAAGACAAAGACAGGCATGAATATATTAAAAGACAGGCGTGAATATATCTCATGTGTGAAGCAAGACTCAGTCGTTTGCCCCACTGAATGTCTCAATTAGGCTGCTGATGTGGAAGGTACGCTGCAAAAGAAAGATGTGGTGGCATCATCTGGACCACGTGGTCAGTAAGCAGGGGACTCAGACTGGTATGTCATGATCTGCACTGTGCATTCTCTGACTCTGAGACTCAAGGAGGCAATGGCAGACTTTGAAGATGTGTTCATGGCCTCTGAGTTCCTAGAAATTGTCATATCAGAATCAAAGTGGCACTGACCAGCCTCCCACAGTCCCAGGGACCCTCCCGGGGAAGCCGCTGGTGGTGGTTTTCAGAGCAAGGCCACCAAGCCACCTACTGCCTAGTCTTTGGGGGAGAACAGCAAACTAGCAGGTGGCTGGCCTGTGTGGGCCCCTGAGGCATTTGATGTTTCTTGCAGTACCATATCTAGTAAGTTCTTACTAAGCCAGCATCTCACAAAGATAAGGCGAAATGGTACTGATCTAAGTCTCTGGATCTGTCCAACGAGGCGAGTGATTCCCACATTCCTTGCTGGCTTTTTAAAGCCCGGACTAGCCTCCTTCTGCTGAGCAATTTCAGCCTTTTTAAAATCCTGAGGGAGCGTGTCTTCCAAATGGGGATAATGGTTTTTTTTCTCATTGGGGTTCAGTGAGCTCATGCTTTCAGCCTAGAATGTGCCTTGCAAATGTTCATCTCTCCTTCATTGTACTCTGGATATAAGCGTTTTTGTTTGAATTGGTGACTGTCACCATGAGAAGGCTCCATAGCCTTAATCCGGTGAGCTAGGTTGAACTGTGCACTAACTGGTTATTAAAATCCCTAGGCTTTATTTAGTTGCGCGCATAGGCAAGCTGCACATGCAGCTGAATCTAATTAAAATAAGCTTAGCAGCTGTGGTGTAGAGTTCAGGACCCAGAGCTGTACCTGCCACATCTGGTGCTCATACTTGGTGCCAATAACTGGCTCAGGCCTCATGATAACGCAGAACGAGTTTTTTGGTGCTTCCCAGATGAGGGAATTGAGGAATAGGGAGAAGCTGAAGGCTATGGAGCCAGGAAAGTTCAGAGCCAAGATCAGACCCGGTGGGCAGCCAGAGTACTACTGGGGAGGGAGAGTCAAAGACGGCAAGAACCATCTAAAGGAAGCCAGAATAATAGCAAGCAGGCAGATGTGTGCTGCACTTTACCCCTAAAGCTGGCTTGGAATGAACCAGAAAAACTTAACTGTTTGGACGTTAGCCCTGCCTGTGCTCGAGTTAGTCCAGACTGCCGACCACACAGATTTCAGGTGGAGATGGAGAGACGGCAGGGAGCTTTTGAGACCTTGGCTGGTTTCTTACCAGTCTTTGGAGTCATTGATTTAATGCCCAGCCTCCCTCCGGTCAAGGGTAAATAAAATGATCACATGGAGCACGAATGGGATTAAAAGGTTCAGAAAGTCCATGGGTCAGACAAGCCCATAATTGGGGTGAGGGAAGGAAAGGGTTAAGGGTTATTGACTTGTGCTTGGTGCTCGATGTTAGTCCCCCATTTAATACCCAGTTGTAGTTTGTGTGTTTTGCAGACAACAGTGAGATTGAAGAGTTTACGCCAACACAGACCCAAACCTCCCCCTTTACCAGGCAACTAGTCTCATTATAGGGTCTAGCAGTATATATCTTGTGCACTGCCTGTGGGTGCAGGCCTGAGGTTGACTTCTGGTGTCTTCCTCTATCATTCTCCACTGTATTTATTGAGGCAGGGAACTCAGATTCTGGCCAATCTAGCGAGTCAATTTGCCCTGGGGACCCTATCACTGCTTCCCTGAGTGCTGGGATAAAGGCAGCCTGGCTTTTACATGTGTTCTGGGGATCTGAACTCTGGTCCCTTGTGCACAAAGCAGTTTCTCCACTGAGCCATCTCCTGGTGCAGCAGTTCTAGCAGCCAACCCGCTGGGGGCTCCGTGGACTGAGGAACTTCGGGAGAAGCCGGCACAGAGGCCCCAGCACTTACGGCACTCAGGCAGCATGCACTTCTCCACCTGCTCCAGCTCCTCGTTGCAGTCCCCCAGCTCCGCCAGAGACTTGAGCATCCGCTGGCGGGTCCGCGAACCCTTCCCACAGGTCACGCTGCAGTCGCTCCACTCCGACCAGGGAGACAGCAGGCACGGGATGGTGTCTAGGTTAGAGTCAAGTTCGAGAACAGGCACCCTTGGCTGTCTCTGCTCTTGGCCCTACAGTATCCCCACCCGCGCCGGCCCCCAGAATAAAACGGAATTGGGCTGTGAGTTCAAGACTGGAGCAGCCTGGAGCAGGAAGTGGTTCCCAGCCTACTGTGCTTGTCAGTTTTCTGCGTCTCCCACATTGGTTATGAGCGGGTATGAGGTCAGTGATTGCAGACCCGACACGAACTCTCAACTGATACATCACTGAAGGTCTGATGAGTAGGGCTGCAGGAAAGAGCACCAGGCAAGGACTTGCCCTGTGCTGCTGAAATCCCTAGGTGTGTGTGTGTGCGTGCGCGTGTGTGTGCGCGCGCGCACACCTGCACCATCTATGCTGTTGTGTGGACCTATGTGCATTTGTGCATGCAGTGGGTGTGGTTGTGCTTTATGAGGCCTGCTATCATAAAGCAGGCCTGGGCTGGGCATGGTGGTGCACACCTTTAATCTCAGGACTTTGAAGGCAGAGGCAGCCAGAGCTCTGTGAGCTGCAGGTCAGCCAGGGCTTATATAGTGAAATTTGTCGCAAAAACAAACAAAAAACTAGGGAATGTCCTGACTTGATAGTGTGTCTTATCTAGACCTGTTGTCTCTCTCTTCCCACTGCCTCATGGAAAATGCTTCTGTGGAACACGGCTGCAGGCCTATTCTACCCAGAAGCCACCAGTTTGCTTAGAATCACCCCCAGAAGAGCCCGTCTGGTTGATGCAAAACGCCTCACACCCAGGTTCGTCCTGCCCCTGACAGCGCCCTACGACACTTGGCTGGACGGTCAAGGCCCCTGCTCATCCCTCCGACAGGGACGCTGGGCTCCCGGTCGGGGGATGCCCGCCCGAAGCCCTCCCGCCACCCACTCACGGCACTCGGGCATCATGCACTTCTCCGCCTGAGTCGTCTCCGCCTTGCACATGGAGCCGTCTGCGGGGCTCATCTTGACCATGCGGTGCCGCTTCTTCACGCCCGTCCCGCAGGTGGCACTGCACTCGTCCCATTCACCCCACTCGGTCAGCAGGCAGCCGCCGGGAGCTGAGGAGCCCGCAGAGTCGGAGCTCACCCTGGTGCTAGGTCCGCCCCGCCCCCCGCCGGAACCTCCCCTCCCCCACTCACAGCACTCCTCGTTGACTGTGCATTTCTCCGTCTCCTCGGTGGGCAGCGTGCACACGGAGCCGTCCTCTGGAAACTGCTTCACGTACCTCTCCCGGGACCGCATGCCCAGGCCACATGAGATGCTGCAGGGTGACCAGGTGATCCACTCTGACATGGTGCAGGTGGAGCCATCTGCAACACACCCGGCATGCTCAGCGAGGGTGGAAGGGAACTCGGCCTGACTGCCCGAGCACTCTGGGAGGAGTGGCTTTTACAGAGCCTGCGCCCAGGTATAAGAACCAAGCCCAGCTCAGTGTGGCTTAGAACTGTCATATTTCCTAGGAGCACCTGCCTGAAAGAACAGTGACCTCCTTCCTAGCGGACATGGAAGGCTGGAGAGACCGCTCAAGGGCTAAGAGCATCGATTGCTCTTACAGAGGACCTGGGTTCAATTCTCAGGACCCACAGGGTGGCTAACAACTGCCTGTAACCCCAGTTCCAGGGGACCCAGCGCCCTCTTCTGAACTCCGCGGGCATTGTGCTTACACACACGCAGGCATTACACTCATACATACAAAATAAAATAAAAATAGATTTTTTTAAAAAAGAGGACTAGGAAAAGGAGGAGGTTAGAGACCTCAATGCCACTACAGGTAATTCAGAGCTACCAAGCCCCAGGCCTAAGAAAAGAGTCTTATGTTGACCAGCCAGTGACTTTCTCCTGTCTCTTTGTAGGCTTGTCTGTGGTGTTTATTCCCCTCCAGAGTGTTCTATTCGGACACAATGGCTAGCAGTAAATCCTGTGGGAGTGGGGGTTGGCAGGTCTGCCCGTGGCCGGGAAGTGGCCAGCAGGAGGGTGAGCTTGCTTTGGTGGCTTTCCTCCCGTCAGGCACCAGTCTACTCTATCCCCACTCCCACCCCCGGCCTCCCTGTCCCTCTGAGAGAGTAAGAACAGAAAGCTGTGTAGACCCATTCAGGCAGAGGGGTGGGTCATGCCTGGAGGAACAGGCAGCCGACCTTTGCACAGCAAACAGTCTCCTGCAATCTCGAAGGCTCTGCCTGGGTAACAGGTATTGCAAGCCAGTAGATCAAGCCTGACCTTTGAGCAGTTTCAGATAGACGGAGAAAGTATGCAATCAGCCTGAAGGTCCTGACATGAAGCAAATGCTCTGACTCAGGCTGAGGTGGAACACTGCAGGGACTGGGAAGGACACTGCCTTAATAAGCACTTGGAAGCCCAGCATGATGCCATATGCCTGAAATCCCAGCACTCAAGAAGCCAAGACAGGACAAGCATGGGTTGCTGACCACTCCTGAGTTCTGGATTGACCTGGACTTCACAGTGAGTCCCTTTCTTAAACTCAGCCCCCCAAAGAAATGTGGGGGTGGGAGAATGCAGTTGGCACTCAGGTCCAGAAACAGGCTACTTATTTACAATTTGTCATAACACACATCTATGTTTGTGATTCTGCCGTCATGTGTCTATTAAACTTCACGGCTGGAGAAGTCTATGAATATGAAACATCCCCCACAGGCTTATGGGTTGAATGCTTGATCACCAGCTGCTGGTGGTATCTTGGGAGGTTGTGGCGACATCAGGAAGTCAGGCCTAGCTGGAGAAAGTAGGTCACTGAAGGCACGTCCTAGAAGGAGATCTCTCCTGTCCTGATCCCTTCCCGGCCCTTTGTTTCCTGTCTGCTGTGCGGTGAGGAGCAGCCCTGGCCATGTCCTCCCACCACCATGATGTTCTGCCATAGTGCGTGGAGCCAAGCTACTGGACTGACCCCACCGACTCTGATTCTCAATCCTCCCTTAATGTTCTCAAAGGCATTTTGGTCCAGACTACATAAAACTGACACGAAGGAGGCCAGCCAATCTCAAGAATCCTTCTAATGTCCTACAATGGGTTGTGTGTACAGAGGCCTCAAGATGTTGCAGGAGGTGTCTACTCTGGTCGGACTTCACCCATAGGGGAGTCCTAATGAAGTCCCTCACACCTGCCACTCCATGGTGTGAGGGACCCATGGTGCCAGGCAACCCCCCCTTCCTGAATGTTTAAAAATTATTTTTAAATTAAAAGTTTTTATGTGAATGAGTGTTTTGTCTGCATGTATGCAAGTCCACCATGTGCCCACCTCTGTCCACAGAGGCCAGAAGAGGGCATTGGATCCCCTGTAACTGGGGTTAGAGGTGGTTGTTAGTTGCCATGTGGTACTGGGAAATGAACCCAGGCCCTCTGCAAGAGCAGCCAGTGCTCTTAACCACTGAACCATCTCTCCAGCCCAAATAATAATCTTCTTTATTGGTGGTGGTGGTGTTAGGATGACCCCAGGACCCCCCAAATTCAAGGCAAGCACTCCGCCACCTCCCAGCTCCCCTTCCGAACTTCCGTCAGCTCTCCCACCCTGGCTCCTTACCTTCGTCACTGCAGCCGGGGCCCATGCAGGGCTGGAAGTCCTGGGTGTCAGGGCAGGGGACACTGAGGTCCAACTGTGCCTTCAGCATGCGCTGCCGCATCCTCTTGCCTTTCTCGCAGGTAGAAGAGCTGCAGGCTGACCACGGGGACCAGTTGGAGTAGATGCAGGTTTCAGGGGTATCATCTGCAAAGAGCATTTCACATGTTTCCCTGGGAGCCTGTGGAAGCTGCAACCAGCCCTCTTCCCAGAAAAAGCTCATTTGTGTGTTCTACGGTTGGAAGCAGACGTTCTCTTCCTGTGACAGTGATGGACAGCATCCTGCTAGTAAACGCCTTAACCGAGGACCATTCTCTCACTGCCTGTCCCTCTCAGCACATGCACGTCTCGCAGTCAGCCTCTCACCTCGACAGGCGTTGTTCCTGTGTAGGCATTTCATAGGCAATTTTAGAAAGCACACAGCTCTTCTGCAGCTTCCTCTTCCATTGGCCCCACCCATACGTGTCAGGCCGAGAATAAGGGCAGCTGGTGTTCACCGAGCACTTTCATGTGCTAGCAGCATGTTAAGAACCTAACTCAGGGGCTGGAGAGATGGCTTAGTGGTTAAGAGGACTGGCTGTTCTTGCAGAGGACCTGGGTTTGATTCCCAGCACTCACATGGTGGCTAACAACCACCTGTAACTACAGTTCCGGGGGATCCAGTGTCATCTTCTGACCTCTGCAGGCGTTGTTGGTGCACCTACCTACATGCAGACAACACTATACTCATACATATAAAATAAAAATAATAAAGTGTTTTTTTAAAAAAGAAACTGGCTCATTTGAGTCTATTGATCCTTATTCTCTGAGGTGGGGTCATTATGCCCATTTTACAGCTAAAGGGAGAGAGGCAGAGGGTTGGCTTCTTGCCACAGTCACAGGCTAATGAAAGTCTAGGTCCACAAGGAGGCTTAAACTCAGGGCTCTGCCTCTTTCTTCTGACCATCGGATCCGGACTTCTACTTTGCTGAGGACTGGGTGTATTTATCCTGCCTTTCAGGCCAGTACAAGAATCAAGGCGGAGAGTGGTCTGGATACTGCAAAACATCTCAAATGCCATTTTCACGGCCATGCTAAGGGACTGATGGTAAATGCACACTCTAGCTTGGCATGCCTTCATCAACCACATTCTACTTGGTGCCTGATCTGGCTTTGTGTTTTATTCTCTTCTTTGGCAAGGGTTCTGGGAATAAAAGCTTAGCCTCTGTATAGGCTAAGCATGTGCTTGGCCTCTGAGCTCCATTCGCCCTCCTGGTTATTTCTTGAGGAGAAATCCTCAGGTATGGGATTACCATGTTTGACAATTACAGATCAACACTTACAACAAGGAACAGCATACCTTCATCTTTCTCTTCTGGAGCCAGGTCAGCTACAATATCATCAACATTGTCTGGTACAATATTGCATTGTTCTCCCTGCAAAAAGAATTGGATGTGGAGAGCTCATATGAGAGAAAAGAGAGAGATGGAAGACCTAAATTGGATGTTTGCTGTGCACAAAACTTTTGCTATGGCAGAATTCTAGGCCAACATTCACAGCCTGACTGAAAAAAAAAGAAGAAAACACCAGAAAGCAGAGTTGGGTAGGAAGCTGTCCTGATCATGGCAGACTGTAGTAATCAACTGTGGAACTCATTTGATCTGCCTGGATCAAATCATGTATCTGAACATTGGGCTTCTCTACTAGGTTTCTTTGCTAATTTGCATCTTATCAGATAATTTGCATACTTAAACCCTAGGAGGCCCAGAAATCTCATATCCTAAGATGCTTCCTGCCAGGAACATCAATGGTTCTAGGGCAGAAAAATGTAGTCTCAACTGGCCCTCCCAATGGGCTCAGACCCAGTACCTTCCGGGCGATGCGCTCGATGACAACTCTGGCTACTTGAGTGATGGAGCCACCTTCTGGATCATAGAAAGGACTCTGAGGATGGTCCAGACTGGTCAGGGGCCTGATTTTTTCCTGAGGAATTGTGGGCTTGTTTGGTGACTGTGAGATAAATAGATACACAGAGTGAGGAATACAATGTGAAACTCGTGAAACTCACAAAGCAATTTGTTATTGTTGATCAGAATAAATACTCTGGTGGTGGTGGTGGTGGTGGTGGTGTGTGTGTGTGTGTGTGTGTGTGTGTGTGTGTGTGAGAGAGAGAGAGAGAGAGAGAGAGAGAGAGAGAGAATTGAACTATTGAACTTAGGGCCTTGCTCTGAAAGGAAATTAACTATAATATATTATGAACTTCTGGTCACACAGACTCTGTGCTTGGAAATCTGTAAACCTATGCTTTTAGAATTCTTCCTCATTCTCCACAAGATTGTGTCCAGCTGGAGGAGCCAAACTGCAAAGAGGTCATCCAAGCTCAGAAATGGCTAAGCTAGCCTGACCTGTATCCAAGGCTTATTTTTGCTGGACCAGGCAGCAGACTTTTCTCAGTAGTGGGTCAGATGGAAAGGCTGTAGACTTTGTGAGCCACAGTGCATCTGACACAACGGCTCGGCTCTGCCCTCGCAGTGGGAAGGCAGTCCCAGACTATACACAATGGGGTGAGGGTAGCAAGCTTCCAAAGCTATTTATAAGCTAACCATGGCAGCCCACACCTGTAATCCCAAGAAGATAGCAAAGCTGAAGCCAGCCTGGGCTACACAGCCAGAACATGTCTCAAAAAAACAAGGGCTGGGAGAAAAATAAGAGGACAGGTGGACTGGAGAGCCGGCTCGGTGGTTAATAGCACTTGCGTTGATGGCCGAGGGAGTCAGTTTTCTTTATGAGCATGGCTTCTGGTAGGCTGACCACACTCCAAGAGTTATGGACCATATAAATTGGAGTCAGTGGGTTATTTTTTAAAAAACAAAAAAAGTTGGGGGGAGTGGAGTGGCTGTTGGAGGAGCTGGGGGTCAGTATGATCAAAATACATTGTATGAAATTCTCAAAGAATTTATAAAAATATTAAGAACAAAACAAGGACTGTGAAAGTAGCATAGTGGTAGAGCACATGCCTAGCATGGACAAGGCCCTGGGTTCTATCTCCCACACCATAAAACCTAAAACGACAAAAAAGCAAACATGAACAAACAAAAACCTTTCCAAATTGGGATGTCAGGCAGATCTGCCTTGAAAACCACAGTGTGTGGATTGACTGGTCTGGAACTTGTCAAGTGGGCCGGGCTGGCTGGCGAGTACCAGGGTTGCATGTGTTTCCCCAGGACTGGGATGAGCATGTGCCATCATGCCTGATTTCTAAAGTGGGTTCTGGGGATTGAACTCAGGTCTTCATGCTTGCATGACAAGCCCATTACTGACTGAGCCATCTCCCTAGACCTTTCCCACTGGTTTTCTGATGACTCTGGAATTTAATGCAATTGGTACACTGAACATGCAGTCCACACCTACCAGACGGGGGTTTGGAAGAAAATAGCTGCGTCAAACCTCTCCTGTGTTCTGAACACCTAGACTAGGGCTGGACCAGGGCAGTGGCTGGGGAAGCCTGCCTTCTACTTCAGGCACACGCCTACCTCATAGGTCACCCCACTGTCAGTGCCGGCATCCCAGGGAATCAAGTCCTGCACCACCTTCTGGACCCAGCCACACTCCTTGGTGCACAGATCCTCTGCAGATAACCCCACGTTCCAGTCGGGACTGGGGCCCATCATGGTTAGAAAGGACATCAGATGGCGAGTCCTGTCTACTGAAAATTCAGCCGAGGGTGCTGCTCTCCTGAAAACCAAGAACAGTGACCATCACATTAGGGGATGTGGGGGGAGGATGTCACACTTGGTGGGGAACATCTGGCTTGGCTATGCTAGAAACCAGGAGGGACAGGGAGGAAGCAGATCTTTGGGCACTCCTCGCTTATCCTCTTCTCTGAGCCCACCTGTTGGACAAAGATGGAGAGAACACTGTCCCTTTTTAATGTGTCTGCAGCATTTACAAATACCATTTTATTTGTTCAGCTGTATACTGACTGTCATCTCTCACTGGAGGATAACTATTTGGAAATCAGAGCTTTCTGTGTGTGCCCAAGGCGTGGCTTTATTCCCCGTGACTAGAACAGAACTTGGTATGGAGTGCTCAGTCAATACACTTGAAAAGTAAATCAATGAACATGTAGCTGTGGACTGTGTGTGTGCTCACCTGTCTTGGTTGTGAGATGAACCTTAAAACAACTGCTCACCAGTGTCCCAAGACACATCTTCACTTCATCTTGACAGGGCATGAGGTAAAGATTACTGACTCTGACTTATAGGGGAGGAGAGGCTCAGGAGCATCATGGGACTTGGGAGAATGGAGACTATATAACCCATGCCAGTAGGAGTTCAGGTCAGTACCACCATCAACTTCCAAATTCCCCTCTTGCTCATTTTTAGCTCTCCTGAGATCTCCAGGGGCCAGTGGGGGGTCTTCCCTGGCCATCTGCCTCCATTTCCCTTAAGAGATCACCTATGGCAAGGCCCTGCCTACCACCAGGGCACACCCGTCATCTGGTTCCCTGGCCATCTCCACCCGTTGAGCTGGAGAGGCAGGAATCTTTGGCTGAATGCTCCAATGTCTGGAAATGATCCCAGGAGATGCTCTTCAGCCTCCATCTACTCAGGTCAAGAAGGGGGTCCCAGGAGTGGCTGGACGGCACAAGAGAGCAGAACGGAAGGGCTGGACGGAGAGTCACATTCCCTCAGCCCACACTAGGCACTGGCCGGTGCTGTCATTTTCCTCTCATTCTGAGCCTGTGTGTGTAGAATTACAATCCTGCTTTGTGGAGAGACACTGCTAGTGCATAGATGTATGAGCTTGGAGCCAGGCGGCAAGAGCCGAGGCTAAAGGCATTTTGGCATGACTCTACACCCACAGGCTGCTAGCTGTAGGGAATCCTTGGCTGGCCACCAACTGGTCTCCTCATTCCAGCTGGTAACTGCTTGTCCTCAGCTGTTTGGGGAGCCCCTGTGCCTTCTGCTGGGACCAACTGCTTCTGACTGCACTCACCTGGTCGGAAATGAATGACTTCAGACCTGGTATGCCCCATGGAACTAGGTCAGCCTCTGGGACCAACGAACCAACCAAGGAGAGGGAAGCCTGAATGTGAGTTCCCACCTCACAGAACTGCCTATCCCCGAGCAAAGCCAGACTTCTCTGTGCCCGAGTATCCAAATCTTTTAAAACTCATTTATGTATTTATTTGTGTATGTGTGCATGGTATGTGTGCATATGTGTGTGGGTGTGCAGGCCTGTGTGCATGTGTAGGTATGCTAGAGGAGGACATCAGCTGTCTTCCTTACTCCATCTTACTGTTTGAAACAGCCTCTCTCACTGAATCTGACGCTCACCATTTTGGCCACTCAACCAGTAAGCTCTCAGGAACTGCCTGTCTCTGCCTCCCCAGTGCTGGGGTTATAGATACCTACAGCCATACCTAGATTTTACATGGGTTCTGGGGATCTGAATTCAGGTCCTGTTGCTTTCATAGCAAGCACTGTTACTCACTGAGCCAACAATATCTAAATCTTTAAAATGGGAATCACGTATGTCGACCCCAGAGGGTTACTTGCATATTGTACTGAGCCCAGCACCTGGAACTTACATTATTATTACAATTATAAGTTGAGCATCCCTGTCCTGAAAATCCCAAGTCTGGAGTGCTCCGAAATCCAAAAAATCTTGGGTGCTGACATGATGGCGCAAATGGAAAATTTTCTATCACAAAATCGTTACATGTATAAAACTCTTAGATGGTACTGAATGATGCCCAAGAAGTGGACAGTCTAAATGGCCATCAACAAATGAGTGAATAAAGAAGATGCAGTCCTACACACAATACAATTTTACTCAGCCCTAGAGAAAATGAAGCCATGACATCTTCAGGAAAAGAAGATGGAACAGAGACCATTATGCTAAGAGGACTAAGCCAAGCTCACAGAGACAGATCTCTTACACGTGGAACCGAGATTTAAAATGATAAGAACATGTGTATTTATGTATATTTATGTATGTGTGTGTGTGTTTAGGTCATGACAGAAAGGTGATCATGAGAGAAGAGGAAGGGACCCTAAGTGAAGGGGAAGGAAGGCAATGGAATACATGTAACACGAGAATAGAAGAGGGGCTCTCCGGGGGAGCCGGCCAGAGGTGGGTCAGGGGGCAATGGGGAGGGAGGGGAGGGAGATGAATTTAAACAAGGCATGTATGAAAACGCCATGATGAAACCCATAACTTTGTATGTTAATAAGTTAATGAAACGTGCAAAATTATCTTCAGGCTGTTCTAAGATGTGTCTAAAACAAATGAGTTCATGTTTAGACCTGGATCCACCTCTAAATATCTCATCGTGTATATGCAAATATAAAAAAATACCTCTGGTCCTAGGCATTTTGGATAAGAGCTACTAGGTGCTCTGTTACTGGGCAACACTGCAGGCTCACGTGGAGAGCAGAGGAGACGGGAGGAGGAGGCCTCTCTGAGCGGACTTCACACTGTAGCCAGTTGCCAGTCTGTGGTCTGGAACATGAGTGCAGGAAGAGCCTGAGCCCTGGCTTCGGCACCGGCAGGTCATCCAGGGCCCGGTGCTGCCCCACCCTCCTGTTCCCAGAAGCTGCCTGTGCCCCACCTGACCAGCTTGGAAGCAGGTCCCTGCGTTTTCTTCTGCACCCCAGTGTTTCGCAGTGTGGACCTAGGCATCCCTTGAAAACATCAGAAATGCGTTGCTTGGCCTTACCCCACATTCTCCAAAGTGCTGGGATTACAAGCACATGCCACCACACCGACTTTTAAAAACATTTATTTTTGTTTAATGTATATAAGCATTTTGCCTGCAGGTAAGTGCCCCATGTGTGTGCAGTGCCCATGGAGGCCAGCAGAGGGCCTCAGATCCACTGGAATTGTAATGGGTGGGTCTTACCCACTATGTAAGTGCTGGGAACTGAATCCAGGTTCCTCTAGAAGAGCAACTAGTGTTCTTAACTGCTGAGCTGTCTCTCCAGCCCCACACCTGGCTTCTGAGGCTCAAACTCAGTCTCTGTGCTTTCCTGTAAAAACTTCACCGAGTCATCTCCCTAGGCCTCATCAGCTTTCTTTAAAGATGTCTCTGAGAGAACTCATGTTCCTGGCTTCTGTGAGAACTACAGTCTGGGATCTATGACACTATCCATCCAGTCTCATAGGGCATGGTTGGGCCTGTCTTGTGGTGCCTGTCCAGCAGTCTCTTGGAATGACTTCCTCCTCTGTTGTCACAGAAACTGACTGCTCTACCTTCCCATTTCCTAAGTATGTGATTTGGGGGCCAGGCTAGTTATTCATACCCTGAGTCCAATGGGTGACACAAGTCACAGTGACAACCTAAGGGGACAAAACCAGCTTTACTGAGGAATCCAGAGCTTTGGAAACCACCTCCACTTCAGCCCAGAGCTGATCTTGATTCTTGTGCAGCTGACAGACCTAACGGCTTGTGATGGTTCCTCACTGTCAGCTTGACTAGGAGACACAGTTCTAAGCGGTTTCTAGCATGTTTCCAGAGTGGGTCAATTGAGGATTTTCCTGAACGTGGCTGGGGTCCCTGACTGGGAGAAAGGGGGAAATGAGCCGAGTACCAGGCTTCGTCTCTTTGCTTCCTGATGGCAGATGCAATGTAACCAACCACCTTGTGGCCCCGTTGCCTTCCCTGCCAGGAGTGACTTTCTCCTGAAACCACGAGCCAAAATAAACATTTCCTTCATTAAGTTGCTTTTTGCCCGGTATTTGGTTACACCAAGAAGAAAAGTAAGACCTCATGGGAACCAGCTTCAACCGATGCAGTTGATAGGCTGAGGGTCTCCAGAGCCTGGTGAGGGTTTCAAAGGGTGGAAAATTTGGACCAATGAATTCCAGTAAAAATCACCTGACCCTGTGTGGAGTAAATGATCATTCTAGGCACACAGGGGCTTAGCGGCAGTTTCCTAGTGTCTTTAGACACACTTTTCGCCTTGACTGGAAGACCTCTACCTGACCACCCAGCTCCTGATGTGCTCTCTGGAGATGCATCTCCCCCTCCCTCAGATTGCTCAGGACTCTGACCCCACCCTTCCCATGGGACTCTTGTTTAACACTGCTCTTTCCCATCAGGCGCCCACTGAGCAGGGACCCTCTTTACCTTCAGTTCCGCCATATTCTGGGCCTGGCATAGATCCTAGCATGTAGAGGTCTCCTTTCAACTGTTTGTCGAAGTAAATGAATTAATCTAGGAAATGAATGTGGAGCTCTTGTATTTCCTTTGACCTTCAAATTTAATTAAAGATCATGTCAAAGTATTCTTTCTTTTATAAAAGTGTTATGTAAAATAGTGGAATGGATAAGTATATGTGTAACTTTTCCTTAGGAAATGCTAGCGAGGACTGGCCCCCTTTAATGTAACTGAACTGTAATAAAAGTACGTATTTATGTTCTCTTAGATGCCACAATATGACATTTGCCAATTTGATTTCCTTTTCTTCTCTTTATCTAGGGCATGAATTTTAATCTGCTTTTTAAGCAAAGAGAGTTAATCTAGACTTATTACATAGCAGCGTATATGACAAAGCATGATAATGAAAATTACATTCAAAGTAAAACATAAATATAAATCAGTGAGCCAGATCAGAATTTCCAGAAACGATAGATAGGCCTTATATAAAATAGGCCATTCAAGTTAGGGTGAAAGAAAAGATTGTTTGACAAATAGTCTTGGACTAAATTAATTGCAACAAAAATATTGGCTTCAAATCTAACATCATATACCACAAAATAACCTAGAATCCAATAGAAAACATCTGGATTCTAGAAGATAATCAATGTTCAAGAAAAAGTTCTGTTAAAGAAATGTTAGCTTTCCTTAGCTTGGAAACAATAAAAGAAATCACAAAGGAAAGAAACTGAATTTTCCATCAGTTAAAACCACCATAAAATGAAAACTGTACATGCATGGAATTCTAACCTAAAAATTCCAAATCAGAAACCTTTTGAGCAGTAACATGACACCCTAAGTAAAAATTCCATAGCTGGCCTCCTGTTATGAGTCACAGTCAAAATGCAGATGGATCAGAAATGTGTAAAATTATCTATGTGTCCAAGGTGTATATTAAACATGTTGTGTTTTGAGATTTGGGTCCTACCCCAAATCATTATGTCTATTCACAAATATTCCAAAATTTTAAAAAAATCTCAGGGGACCCTCTTCCAGTCTTCTGTCACTGTGACAAAATTCCTAAGATACATATCTTAGAGGAGCAAAGTTTTATTTTGGCCCAGGGTATCAGAAGACTTGACCATGTTTCTTTGGGGCCGTGGCGGTGCAGCACATCATGGCTCAGTGACACAGTAAGGAAAGCTGCTCATCCCACAGCAGCCAAGAATCGGGTGTAGTGCAGGGTTCGGAATTCCTTCCCAGTGCACGCCTTCAGTGATTCAACTCCTAAAGGCTCCATCACCTCCCGTTAGTGCCATGGGTTTGGAGACCAAGCCTTTAGCTTTCTGGAGGACATTTAGGATGCAAACTATAACACAACAGCTGAGGTCCCAAGAAAAATAGTGTGTTAGCAAGAATATCTTCATCCAGTGTAACTGAAAAGTGCTAGAATCTACACAGAGATAATCCAAACTGTATGGAAAAGATCAATCCCAATAAAATTATGAACAATTTATATCAAATAAATTAAAAATAGGGAGCTGGAAAGATGGCTCAGCAGTTATGGACACTGGCTGTTCTTACAGAAGACTGGGGTTGGTTCCCAGAACCCACATGGTGACTAAAAACTTTCATTAACTCCGGTTCCAGGGGATTGGATGCCCTCTGATCTCTGCGGGCATTACATGACACGAGTGCACTTACACACATACAGGGAATACACGCATACACTTAAAATAAAATAATAAAATATTTTAAAAATGAATTAAAATAAATGAGGACATGGAGAAATATTTCTTTTCTCTTTTGAGAGTGTGGTGTTGGGACAAAGCAGGGTGTTAGGACAGTCACAGCTGGATTTGAATCTTGGTTCACTCTCTTACTAGAACTATGACAGGTCTCACATTTCTTTGCAGTTACTAAATCTGCAGAATGGGAACATTGTACCTACCAACCCCAGGGTTTTATTGTGAAGAAACTTTCTTATGGTGACTGACTTGGTAAAGGTGGATTTCTTTTCATTTGCAGCAAAACTTCCAAAAGTGCCACAGAAGAAAAAAGGCAAGAAATGATTTTATTGCTCTGTCTAGACTTTGATCCTCATACCTAAAGGGTTTAAATTCTGTGCCATGAATTCCTAATAATCCTCGGTTTTTCTCAGTTGCAGAAACTTAGTTCAGCCGCCAGAGGGCATCCAAGTCATTCATTAGGCTTAAGTCCTGGGTTGGTGGTGCAAGGTTTGTGAGGTTCTTTCAACATTGGAACACAGAGTTTGTAACCAGGAGGCATCTGAGACTCCCAAGTCCATCTGGACATGCAGATCTACCACCTGTTCCCCTAATCCAAAGCCTGTGTTCCCCTACCATCCTGGGAGTGTGGATGGACCTGGGCGAGACCTGCTTGGAGGCAGGAGGGTGTGTGGAGCCTGTAGAGCTAATTTAAGATGTTTTCTGGTCTCCTGGGGGACCACAACTTTAGATTTCTAGAGAAAGTGACCTGTCTTTACATCACTGACCTCACAAACACAGGTCACCATCTAAACAAGAGGTATCCAAACTGAGTGGATATTATTTAAGGCGATCCAGTCCTTTCCAGGAGATGAATATTTTCTAAGGTTCCAGTAATTCTTAATATTCAGACTGCCTAGAGGAGCGAAGTAATGGAAACAGACCAATTTTTCAGGAAACAGGAGTATTCCACGTAGGTGTCTGAGGGGCCAGTGAAGGATGTGGACTTTTTTCAGAATTTGTCTTTCCCTGTCTCTACCTGAACGCTGGGCTGCTGGGCTGTCCCTGCTCTGGCTTGATTTACTGAACTAAATGAGTTGGCCACTTGTTTGTTCATTCAGGGCTGTCCTTTGAGAAGGGTGCTGGGACAGAGATGAAGATCTTTGGGAAACAAGTCATTTTCAACGGGCAGCACCTTGAAAAGTAGGTCACCCTGGCTTTCCATTGGACCAAAGAGGCTGGAATCCCATTAACCTTAACGGAGAAGGTAGGAGGAGGCAGGGGTAGAGTTGTTTGGGCAAAACAAAGCTTGGCTGATGTAGGCTTCCTAATTTGACTTCCTAATGAGATTTGGAAGAAGGGGGAGCTTCTTTCCCTAACAAGCCCGCAGTGCGGAGTGCAGAGGCTTTGGATGTCTGGGAGGTCTGAGTGTTTGCCATCGATTAATTCTCTTCCACTGAATCTCAGGAAGTCCGAGGGACGTGCTCCAAAATACTTCTTTCAGTTTTTCAGGGAGTCTTTCACACTTTGGGAGAAGAAAAATAAAAATGAAAAAAACGCGAACCAAAGAACATCAAAACACAAAACCCAGCTTCATTTGGACTTTATCCTCCGGCGTTCCCAGCCTGGTCCTTGGTCTGCAGCAGGCTTGGCAGGAGCTGTCTGTACCTGTGACCCCACAGTCTCACCCTGTTCTGCTCCACTGCTGCATGTGGGGTTTCCCCCACCTCTTGGCGGAAGGTCACGGCGACCTCCATGTCTTTGACTCTACAGGGCACTGTGCTGTCTGTCTTTCTTCTTTCAGCTAGCCACACACCTCCAACATCCCTCTCCGTGTTTCTGGGGACCAGGCTTCCTTTTTGTGGCTCATTTTCTGTCTCCTTTGGGTGATTATGCTTCACCACGAAGTGAGGGGACACGTTGGGACTCTGTCCCGAGCCCTTGACTTGTATTGCCAAGTTCTGTGTCATTGGCTGCCTCTCATCTATCCATGACTTTTAATTTTGCATCAGCAGAGCACTGTTGCCCTGTAGTTCAGAGCTACACAGCTAACTGGGTTCTTCGCCTCTATTTGGATGTTTGGAAGGCATCTTAACAACGTAAGCGGTCAGAGCTGATCTCATGGGCTCCCTCTAATGCTTCATCCAACGTCCCCATGAGGGTGGAACTGCCAGTTCCCTAGCTGGGCCAGCTCCATGACTGAGAGACCGCTTGATCGCTCTGTCTCCCTGCCTCACCTTTTCTTCTTAGTCTTGTCACGATCTGTCAGCCCCACCTCCTATGTGCCTCGCCCACTTCTCCAAACGCGCTGCCCGGTCTCCACCTCCCGCTGCCACCCCCTCAGGCGAAGTTAATTCCCTCCCGGCTCTCTGCAGATGTCTGCCCATCTGCCTCACTCTATCCACCTTTTTCATTTTCAACTGCTAATCGGATCATATCTTCCTGCTTAAAACTCTTCAGCATAAAAGTTTTACTTGTAATTTAAAAATAAAAAAGTTTATTGAAGTATTTATCATGCATAGTATTAGATTTCATAAATACATTTTCATGCAAGAATATAACACACAATTGTCCCATCCTGCTACAATTCCTAATTTTAATGGTGCATGGCTTGGCCCCACACTAAGGTCACTTTTGATTGCTAGATCCAGTTATGCCTTCGAATGCATTGAATACGCCCTATTCTTCTGCTCTTATTTATTTTAGATTATTTATTTTTATTTTATGTGAATGAGTGTTTTGGCTGCATGTGAGTAACCCATGCCCCCATGGAGGCCAGACGAGGACATAGGATCCTTTGGAACTGGAATTATGAATGGTTGTTAGTGCTGGAACTGAGCCTGGGACCTCTGTAAGAGCAACCAGTGCTCTTAACCACTGAGCCATCTCTTGAAGATAGCAACAATATGTTCTGATTCTTTGAAGTCTTGGTTCCATTGCCATTTCTTCAGGAAAGCTAGCTCTGACTTTTTTAGCTGGGCCAGGATTCCCTCTACACATTCTCAGGACACCCAAGTCTTTTCTTTCGAGATATGTTCTATTTACTTGTGTGGCCATTAACTAAATATCTCTCTCCACTGAACTGTATGCCCAATAAACTCTGTTCACAACAGAGTTACCAAACTCCTTCCTGGAGTTTGGCTTTGGAGACTTTTGATAAATACATAATGAATCAAAGAAGTGTTTCAGTCATCCTTGGAAGAAGGTGTGGTCAGTGGAGATCTGATTTTGTTTTCTGTTATTTTGAGACAAGAGTCAGCTTATGACTGCTGTCATGCTGCTAATTTCAGGCTGGTCAAAAGCTTAACTGGATGATATGTACAGAAACGTGAGAAATGAGTGATCCATTACTCGAGCAGAGGGGTCTTGTTATAGAAGGGGTGGATGTGTTGCGTTAGGGTCAGTCTTCTGGATATGACTGGAATTCTCATTCTACCCCCGATTGAACTAGAGGATGACATTTCTGTTGCCAAAGGTACAAATCTCAGTTTCATCATCTGCTAAAGGGGGCTATAGCTTGGGGTCACTGTGAGGATTGAGATAATATCTCTAAGCACCTAGGTAATTGGGCGCTCAGTAGATGCTTACAGTGAAAGGTGGTTCCTTGCTTATCAATTCATTCTCCTTCCTGAATGGTTTTGGACCGGGGATCCTCTGGGAATCAGGTACTCTCTGGCATGAACAGCGGTGGTTCTGACACCTCCAACCTATCCCTACCTTATGCCTCTGCTCTCTTAGAGGCCTCAAGGTGAGGGTCTTCGGGTGGAGGTGTTGGATCTGGACCCTGGAGGATGCTGAAGAGAGACCCAGGCAGACAGGACCCAGGGGATCTGATTGCTAATCGATGCCAGTTATGCAAAGGGCTCCGGGAGTTGTTGGGAGCATATGTGGTGTTTTCTGTGGGAAAGGAATGAGCCCCTGAGCAGGTCAGGTCAGCAGGCCCTGCCTCCAGTGCTGGCCATTGGAGGGAAAGGCACTTCCTGGCTTGCTGGGTTTTCTGCTGGCCCGTTGTGGCCTTCCTCACACAGCAAGCCTTGGCTATCTCAGTGAGCCTCCATGCATGCAGAGGCAGCCTCACTCTGTCAGCTGTCCCTCCAGCTTTAACTTAGGTGGGGTTATATTCCTTCCAGCTTCAGGCCCATCCTAACACTTAGCCATCTGTGCAGATCAAGGCCCGGACACTGTATCTTGTATGTTCTGTGCTATCTGGATTTATGCAAGTGGCAGAAGTCTGTTAGCTAGCTGTGTTACAGGGCGGGCACACAGTAGGGATGAACCACCAGAGTGCTGAGAGTTAAGTGGGTGCGCATCAGGTGCTGGGCCAAGTTTCCTGGCCCCAGCCAGGTGTGAGAGTGCTCCTCCTCCCTCGGCTCCTGCTCCAGCTTGGGGAATCCTCCTTCTAACACCCTGTGCTCACTTCCCTTCATTTGGGGTTTTCCTTCTCTCCATGTGGCAGGACTGTACATGGTCCTTATGTTGTGATGGTCTCCAGTGTCGCCCTTGTTAGTGGAGGAAGACAGAGGATTAGCTAAGCTATTTTCTGATGGGGGCTTCCAAGCCTTAATCCTTGAGGATGAGTGGAAGGCAAGGCCTCGCCAAGGAGCTGTCCAGGATTTGGGGTAGTCAGAGTGAGGTGCCACGCAGGAGCCACGGAAATGAGCTTATTGGAATGGGGGCAAGGGGAGCACGTTATATGCACTGCAGCTCACCAAGCTCAATCACAAACTGCTGGTAGTTTGAATTAATGGCAGAACAGGGCTGATAAGGACCAGTTTGTGAAATATTAAGAAGGAAGAATAAATGAGACTTTGTAGTCACTGTAGTTTTGATGTTTCCCCACACGAAGCAGAGCAGTTTGTGTGAAGGTGATGAGTTCCATTTTGGACGTGACAAGTTTAAGGTCAGTGTGGGCCATTCATGGAGAGGCATCCCCCCAAACTGAAGGATCAGGATTGATCTATCATCTATCTTTCCCAGTGTGTCTATGTATCTATGTGTCTGTCTATCTATCTCTCTTTCTCTGTCTGTCTATCTATCTATCAATCTATGTATCATCTATCAATTTATATATCATCTACCATTTTATTAGCCATCATTCTATTGTCTATTAGCCATTTATCAGTTTAATGGACAGTCATCTATCATATATCTATCACCAACCATCTATCAGTCTTTTTATTATGTACATATTATTCTATATATCATTCTACTATCTATCATCTATCATTCTATTATCTATTTATCAATCAATCAATTTACCCTCTATCTATTTATCTATGTTTTATCTATCATCTGTTATGCATTCACCTGTTCATCCTTCAATCCATCCTTCCATCCTTCCATCCCTCCATACATCTACCTGGACAGCAACAGTTCTGGAACTGTTAGCATTCCCTGGCCAACCAAAGACTTCAGGGCAGATAAAGTCTCGTAGGGATAAAGCTGACAGAGACGAGATGGAGACTGAGAGCAGGACCCGTCAGTGCAAGCTTGATTTCCAGGATTCAGACTTGCTTAGGTGAGCAGCCCTGTGTGTTTCCAGGGCGCCAAACATAGATATGTTAAGTCTGTTGGACTTAAGTACACGAGGGAGCATTCAGTGGTTAATCATAAGTCTGAGATGGGTCCTCTGTGGCGGTCCTCCTGAGGACCTGAGACTTCCCACATGGGCAACACCTCAGTGGCTTGCTCATCGGAGAGGTTATTACTGACTTTAAGGGCATACGTGGTATGAGATGCCCATTAGGTAGGTGGCTGTCAGGGAAAGGCTAGGGTGGACCAGGGCAGGACCAGGGTCTGTTTGGTACTTACACATTGAGAGGCTGCCAGGCTGGCCACTGGGCTTTGGCTTTGATGACAGTGAGGACTTCATCACTCTGCAAGAGAAAATTGTACATGTTTTCTGTAGAGAGCTGGGCTCATGGCAACAAGAGCGACTCAGTGTGATGACAGTGTCTATCCTCCCTCTCATGTGGTGTGGAGCCACCCCAGGGACTCAGCAAACCAGGAGGCACTGAATGTCCAGTGTATTGGCCTGGCCTGGATATGAAGCGCCCACTGAGCTACACCTTTGCCCTTCAGTCTGCCCATCCCCCGCTGGAATCAGCTGTGACCTGGAATTCTCTTTAATTGGCCAGACTTCTCTATATTTGTTCAGTATGAAGGGAGAGTCATGCACCCAGTCTCCAGACACCGACAGGAAGGCGCCTGACCCAGGCTGGCATGGTCAGCAGACTCGTCAAGGCAGCCAGCACATCAACCTCAGGACTATCACTCTGAGCCTTTCCTTCTGGGAGACTCACTCCCTTGGAAAAGGAGGCCAGAACAAAGTCTGGGGCCCACAGGCTCTCTTTTGACTGGAAAGTGTATATATAGATCACCATTAAATCATGGGGAACCTCAAATGACTTTCTGAGGAAGAATTTGATAATTATTATCATTTTAAAGGAAAACACTGTATGGCTCTATTGAGGCAAAGATCCGAACTTTGCAGATCTACTTGACTTGATGTTGAGGTGCGGCTGGATTTTCATCCCCAGTTACACTCTGAGGTGAAGGATGTCATGATCAGCCTGCTCAGCCTTGGATTCACCCTTGACTGCGCTCTCCCAAGAATGGAGTTGGCTGGCCCTGGTTTGCCACCCTCCCCTGGCCTGGGCCCAGAAGCTCAGACACCATCATCCATTGTCCATAGAACGTCACCAGCTGGAAACCCAGGGCCCTGAGTTCCAGGGACGGAGGAAGGGGTTGAGGGGCAGGGACTTATCTGACTATCTCATAGCTATAGACCCGTCCTCAGAGCTATGCTTGGCAGTAGCTCTGAACATATTTGGGATGAATTGATGAACTCCTTGGCTAGGAAACATGTCTAGAAACTACCAGAACCCTGGGAAAGCTGGAAGGAAGGAGACAGAGCTGTCCTCCAGGCCAAAGATGATTGAAACCCTTCTGGGCCCAAGCGCCTTGCAGTGGGTGGTGGCCTCTGAGAGGAATGGGGGTTAGCTTTGCTTGGACCTCTTGTGGCTTGCCTTGGCAGAGCCCTTGGGTTAAGATGGCAGAGTTCACAGCCTCTTTCTGAGTGCAGGCTCCCTAGGGTGCCGTCTGTGGGTAGGAGGAGAGAATCCTTGTGCATGCACAGACAACCCCACAGTTACAGGTCTGCAGGAAAAGCTCACCCAAATGGTTCCATTTCTCATGGAAGACTGGATTTGTTTACAATGCATCCCTTCCAATAGATCACTTGGGGGTGAGGAACAGAAGCGCTCATGAACATGAAGTCACACATAGAACAGGAGTTGTTTCTGGAATGCCAGCTCTGTTTGACCCCCAGGCCTCCATGCCCACATGAGGCCCTTCTTCTGGCTCCAGACACACCCCTTTTCATCCAGCAGCTCCTTCTGCATCCGAGGCACATGCACCAGCTGCCTGAGTCTGATGAGGAGCATCACAGCTTCCTCTAGCTCCTGCCCCTCACCCCACCCAGGATCCAATACCTTCTGCATTCATGTCCATAAATCTGACCAATCCATCCATCCCCAACCCCGAACCATCAGTGGCTCTCCACAACTTCTTTGATCATGTTTTGCTTCCTGTATTTTGCCCCCACCATCTGGCTCTGGGTCTACTTTTTCTCTTTGCTTTTCAATTTCAGAATAATACACGCTTATGGTAGAAAAGTTTTAGCATCACAGAAGTGCACAATGTAAATGCTGAGTATGTTCTGCGTCAACATCCACTCTGCCTTCTGTCTCCTCTTCATTCTCCAGAATAGTACAGTGTGGTTTGTCTTCTTCCGGACTTCTAATTATGCATATGCAGCTACGTGTGTGTTAGTACACACACACACACACACACACACACACACACAGACATACACACACATACAGAAAATATATATTTCTTCACAAAAACCCACATCATACCAAACATCTTGTTCTGTGCCATGACTTTAACATTTTCCCTTAATGCTGTATCATGGGAAATTTTCTGTTAGCACATACTACAGATTCCACAGAAATGTAACAAATTAAGTTCAAGTTTTTCAAGTATTGGAGATCTTCAAATTACGACAAGCCCGTTCAGGACATTGGAATGAGTTCTAAAATGTCAGATCCAAGTACTGAGATGCCATCTTCTGATAACTTTTTTGTCCTTAGGTAATACTTTAATAAAACATAAAATCAATGTGGGTGGAGTTGAGGTGGTCATGGGGCCAGCTTGTCATACAAATTCACCTTGCTTTACCATTAAATTGTGGTTTTGGGTCCCAGGTAATGACATATTGATTTTGCTTCTATGATATATAACTCAACAATGATAGATTTGACTCTCCATTAGTGTTTTATTTATCTGCATTATTTTAGATATATGGATGCTCTAAGAATGATGGGTCTGTATGTGTGGGTATGATGATGGCTTCTTGCTGGGGATGGTTTAATCAAGTGCTTACACAGAAGCTGCCTTATCTATAGCTTACAGTTGGTTCTTTTTGTGCTAATTAATGATTTTTTTATGGAAAGAGGTATTTTGGGACATTAATTTTAAATACTAAGTATTTTTTATTATTTTATTTTACTCATATAATCCCTACCCTCAGGAGGCTGAGGCAGGAGGATCTTGAATTTGAAACCGGTCTGGGTTATATAATGAGACTCTGCCATAGACAAGCAAACAAATACACACAACCCCTCTAAACAAACAAAAAAAAATCATAAATACTTTTGCTGTACCATCAACATTCTCTGATATCACCTATCACTAACTCCTACAGGTTTGGAGACAACCTGTAGGTCATGGTCATATCAAATATTTGGACACCAATAGCCACTCAATAAAATCACATGATAGTCTTTGTTTCTTTTTCTTTTGTTTCTTTTAAATAGATTTCTTTTTCATTCTTTTTGTTTATGTGTATGCATGGGTGACTGTGTACGAGAATGCCACATGTGTGCGGGTACCTGCAGAGGCCAAAGGAAGAAGCTGTCAGAGCCTTTGAAGCTGGAGTTATAGGCAATTGTGAGCCACCGTATGTGAGTGCTGGAATTGAACTTGTGTCCTCCACTAGAGCAATGAGTACTCTGAGGCACCAAGCTACCTCCCCTCCTGTACTTTGTTTGAGACAAAGTCTTGCTCTGTAGCTCAAGTTGGCTTTGAGCTCAAATCCTCCTACTGAGTGCTGGGATTACAGGTGTGTACTACCAGGCCCCACACACTTGTTTTTGATAGACACATTAATTCAGATATACCACTCCTGGGCATATACTCAAAGGACTCAACATCTTACCATAGAGACACCCTCTCAGCCATGTTTGCTGCTGTTCTTTTCACAGTAGCTAGGAAATGTAAACAACCTGAATGTCCCCCAACTTGTGAGTAGATAAATGAAAATGTTACACAAATCCTGAAATTTGCAGGTAAGTGGACAGAAGTAGAAACTTTCATATTAAGTCAGGCTCAGAGAAACAAATGGCATATGTTCTTTCTTGTTTGTGGATCTTAGACCTAAATATCAACTCACTTAGATATGAGTACATATCCTGATGTAACTGCAGGAGTCAGGAAAATGGAAGGAACCACGGAGGTAAAGGGAAGAAGGAGTCAGAGAGAGGGACAGTAAGAGTCAGGAGTTACCAAGGGGAAAATGAGGAAAATGCAAGTGCTTTAACTGGGGAAGGAATAAGGAGGGGCATAGGAGGGAGAGAGAGAGAAAGAGAGAGAGAGAGTGTTTAGGTGGTGTGAAAAGGGCAATGTATTAGTTCGAAAGCCTACTGGGAAATACACATACAATAATATATGAATGCAAGTGTTCTAGGTAGGAGAAGTTTCTGTTAGAGTTGTTGGTCAGAGTAGTCTAAAGAGACTCCCAAAATAACACGGGCTGTTGCCATAGCCCTTGATTTCCTCTGAGAACTTGAAGGTAAGACCCTATTGCTGAAGGCAGGGCATATTTCAGAATCAGAATGTGGAGCAATCAAACTGGAATTGACCTGGAAGCCTCCTCCCTAATTCTCATGGTATCAGAAGATACTATACAAACTACCAAGTAGAAAACCATCAGTGATCCCATCCGGCTGTAAAGACTATGAAGCACAATAATGACAGCGCCAGAAAATAATCTGTGTTAGTGCAGTAGTGGCACTTTACCTTGGGGAGTAATCAACAGCTGTCTCACTGGACTTAAGGCCCACACAATGGGATGGAACTCATGTGTGGTACTATAAACACAGCCAAATACACATGACTGCAGAAGTCATAGAGCCTAGAGAAAAATCTACTTTTGTTCCATCCCTAGACCAATGTAATTTCTAACTGTAGTCTAAGTACATATCCTTATATTTACAGATAAGCATCCCTCTCAGCACTCATCAAAGAAGCCTCTTTTTGCAGCAGATGGAGACTATTACAAAGCTCCATCACTGGTCACAGGCAGCAAATAAGTATTTGCGAGGTGCCCTAAGTCCCAAATCTACAATGCAACCTTAAGGCTTGGGAACCATAACGGAACAGGGGATAGAAAGAATATTAATGCATCTCTCAGCTCTCACCAGAGAAGCTTCCTCATTCAACAGCTGGTGATTAACCCTGAAAGACACAACTGGCCAAAGTGCAGAGAATAAGAAGCTGCAGAGTGCCTATCCCTGAATAGGACGCCTATATCTAATCTCTGCTACCTAAGGCTCAGGGACCATTACAGAAGAGGGGACAGAAAGATTTTCAGAGCCAGAGGTGGTTGATAACCTCAAGGAAACAGATTTCCAGACATCTGGAAGCTACTCATATGAACTCACAGTGAGCCCAAGTCCCACACAAGCTCAAGTCAGTCAAAATACCAGCATAGGCATGGGGCAGTGAGGAAGAAGCCCAACCCGTTCAGAATGGAGCTCACGCTTGTACCCGCAGAGCCTCAGGAGGGCTTCCTTGTTGAAAGTCAAGCTCCAAGTCTTCGTGAGCAGCTGAGGGAAGTTTTTGTGGCCAAGCAAGGTGTAGATGGGGCCACTGGGGCCCGGGGCATTTCATATTCTGGAGAACGACGGACTTAAATTCAGAGTAAAGCAATCGACACGTCAGACTTAAATGAAAAGCTTGTTTTAACAAGTCTCTAAGGCGCAGCTAGGATATTTCAGGGATCCTTAGAGGCCCTTTACATCTCCCACAGGACCCTTTTCAAATGAAATACTTCAAGACATCCACAATTTAGGCCTTGTTTGGATGCCGTTAATACTTTTCCTAAGATGTGCCAATTAAAATAACCCCCCAAAGAAACCACAGGTCACTGGTGTCTACCTTCCACTTGCTTTTGGTAAACATGTCAGAAGATGTGATGGCTTTGCTCACAGCGCATGGCTGCTGGTGCCAGGCAGGGAAAGCACAGCCCTGAACAGGCGGTGGACCCAGGTCAGACTGGAGGAAGGTTCATGCTGAAGAATGACAGGCCTGAAACAGGCAGGAGGCCGAAACAGCCTCAGTGGTAGGAGATGAGGCTCTGAGAAGAGCGGAGATCAAGAACGAGGATCTGGGGGCAGGGTGGGGCCTCAGCCCTGTGCTGCCGAGCAGCTGGAGGCCACGCCTGCAGCCAGACACCGGCCAGGTCTGTCACCTTCTCCCTCCCTGGCTTCCCCTCTCTGTTCCTTTCTGACTCCTCACCTTTGAACTCATCTCTGTCATGCACCCTGAACTATTTCCTTATTCTAAGGCCTCTTCTGCTCCTCACAGTCCCAAGGCTCTCTTCTGAGTCAGCATGGGCACCCAGGTTGATGTCCCCATGTGCCTCCTCTCTGCAGAAGGAGGAGTTGGATGCAGTTGGTGATGAGAGATGGAAAGGAAAGGAGCTGAAGGGAGCACATAACAGTAACAACTGTCATTTATTACTTTTATGTGCTGGGCAGCAGCTCCTGAGACTATGGGGTCATGTGACTGAATGAGGAGTTTGTGAAAATTTTGGTAGTAAAATATATAACTACACACATACACACACACACACACACACAGTTATCTGAGTGCACGGAGACCTAATGAATGCACAATTAACTCAAAATGAAACACCTAATGAAGCTGATGAGTTTCTGGCAGTGCTGGCCTGGGCTCTACTGGGTGACCTCATGGACACCTTGATTCAGAGCATGAGCGCGGTGCACTGGGCACCGTCACACTGCAGCCAATGAATGCTTGGCTCAGATTCACAACTATTGGACATTATGACTTGCAGTGTGGCGACTGTACATATAAGGTTCTATGTTCTTAGAAAAACACAATAGTTTAATCATGGAAAACAAAGATAATATTTTCTTACTGTCAGTTCTCAGCATGTATGCATCGAATAAGTATTCCTTTGGATTGTATTCTGTTAGAATGTTTGATTTAAAAAATTGTTATTTGGATTACTGACTTGAGCATCATAAAAAGCATTCATTGAATTTTGGTTTGGGAAAATAACAGAATTTCCAGCAGTTTCTGAAATGGCCCAGAATATACCTCTGCCATTTTGAACTATGTATGTATGTAAAGCAAAATTCTCAGAATTGATGATTATAATATCAAAATATTGAACAGCTTTGAAGTTGAAGATGCTCTATATCCTGCGTATCAAATATTCAGCAAAGGGTTAGTTCTTTATGTAAAACTAAGCAAGGATATCCATTTCATTAGTATGAAAATTTGCTAGTCTTTAATAAAAGGTCAGATTATATGTGATCAATGAATTGTTTTAAAATAAACTACTTCATGAATTATTATCAGTAAATGGTTTGTATACCTACACACCCAGGGTCATTTAAAAATTTCTCCTGCAAAAGGAGATTGTGAGCCCGGTGTATTAGTTACTTATCTGTTGCTATGATAAAATACCATGACCAAGGCCACTTATGAAAGGAAGAATTTATTGAGGCTTATGGTTCTGGACTGATAGGAATTCATCATGGCGGGGCCAGGGGTTGGGAGATTGGCAGGAGAGGTGATTGGAGCAGAAAGCTGAGCACTCACTTCCTGAAGCATGCACAGGAAGCAGAGCCCAAAGCTGGAAATACGGCTTTGAATTCTTAAAGCCCACCTCTCCAGCACTGCGGCACTTCCTAAACCTCTGCAAACAGCAACCAAATGCTCAAATGTGTAAGCCTATGAGGGCATTCTCATTCAAATGATCACACCCTTTATCAGGTAGCTAGTTAACTGCCCACATACAGTGCCTCATTTAACCACATCACACATTTGCAAGGCATGTATGTATTTTTTAAATCTCAGAAACACATGTATTTGGTTTCCCAGTTAGACAATGGCTGAGCTAGATAACCTCAGCCTGACTCCAGATAACTCAGGTAGAGGGGACTAGGAGTAGAGTGTAGCCCAGGATTGCTGACCCCTGGCTCCGTGTCTTCATACTGCCCCAGGTCATGCCCTACTGGCTCTGAGTTCTGCATAATATAGCTGCTGTGGGAGGCTTAGCAGACTACATTCAAAATATTAAGATGAGCACTGTCTGAGCACCCGTTGGGTAGGTGACAGTGGACATGGGTGATGCTGTTGGGGTGGTGGGATAGGCTTCTTGAGTTGGAGAAGATTCTACTGAAGAGAGGAAACCTGGAAAATACCATATGCACACGCAGTGACTCATGTGGAGATACAGACCTCACCTGCTGTTGCACATCCGTCTATTCCTTACAGAAGCCTTTGGAAACTGCCGTCCTGATGTCAACTGAAGATGAGAAAACTAAGGCTCAGAAAAGCCTAGCGATTTGTTCACATCTGTCCGGGAACATGGACTCCAACACAGTGTGCCTGGCCCTGCAGTGAACTCATCGTCTTTCTACCTTCCCTGACATACCTACGCCCTCCTTCTTGCTCATGTTTCAGCCCAAGCTCTGCTGACTCTGGTTGGCAGTTTGCTCAGAGGAGGCCCTTCTGCCAGGCATGGGCTACTGGCCCCCTCTGGGAGGCAGAGCCTTGAACCCTGGGTGGAGATTCCCTGAGTACTGTTTGCCTCTGCCCTTTCCCAGAATTCCCGGTGACTACCATAAAACCATCAGTCCTGATGGCTTTTAGCTCTGAAGGTAACTTTGGCATTCCTTGGTGGCATCCCTTGATGAACAGCTGGAAATGAGCCATTTTATGAGGCAGTAACAGGACTGTAGCATCTTTAAAATCAATTGTGCCCAACGGTAGCCTCCCATCATTTCAGAATGCTCTGGGTTTATTGGGTAATAAATAAGACCAGACAACTCCTGTCTGGTGGTACTTTACAGTTTGCCTAGGACTTTCTATGGTCTTTGCTGTAGTCCTCTGCAGGGATGACTTTTATAAACTGGACAGAATCCAGACTAATGACTTTTAATTAACCTTGGTGAACTCAGTGAACCCTATGTCTGGTAACCTGGGTGTTCCTGGAGCCTCAATTTGGTACTCCACCCAAAGAGATAATGAATGAATATGGGCCTGCTTGAGAATGAACACCGAAAGCACCAGAAGACGGTGTGCCCATCTTCAGTGTGCACAGTGGAGACCGGGAAGGCGCTTGACCTTGGGTGAGTAAGGTGTTCTAAATGAGGCATGAAAAGGCAGGATGGTCTCTGGATCAAACTTGTACTTCCCCAGTGAAACTGGAGAAACCAGTTTGAATAAAAATATGACCCAGTTCCAGCAGACAGACAATTCCAAGGGATATCTTGGGGGAACGAGTATCCTCCAAGTTCTTAAAACCTAAATGTGAGAGTCAGGCATTTTTGTTCAGGTCATTGTAATGCAGTGTAGTAATGCCACAGTCCTCTGAGGTGGGCAGGTGCTTGCTCCCCAGTCCTCAGGTGAGGTAACTGGGTCTTCTCCTCTGAAACAGCTTTTGTGGGGTTGCTAATAACATTTCCATGCCAAAGGCAAGGACCACACCCGTCCTCAGCTTCCGGGAAGACTTAGCAGTGCTGGACATGGGGCTCCACACCCTCATCCTCGACACACATTCCTCACAGCCTCTTCGTTTCCTTTTTGCCTCTGTGGCCATTCCTTCTTAATCCTTCTCTGGTAAGTGACCACTTACTCCCGTATCTGCTCCCTATATCCCCCTCTGCCATAATGTGACATCCACGGGGCAGCCCTCCCCAAGCAGAAATGCTACAGGCAACACTATTACTAAGATAAAAACGGAGAACATGAAGTTAAACCAAGTTTCAATGCTGACTCTCCAAAACTGTAAGCTTAGTAAACCTCCGCTCTTTATAAAACTGCCGGCTTGGGAATAAGCAGACCGATACACCATCCCCCAGGCCCTTCCTTATGTGGCTGCTGTATCATGATGTTCCTCTGGTCAAAATCCTCTGGCTTTGCACTTCACAGCAGGTGCAGACCTTTCCAGGCCCCTTGCGATCTGCCTGTCTTCCCCATCACCTCGCTCACTGCATCTGTTACTCCTCCTTCCACTCTGCTTCAGCATCCCAGACACTGTCCTTTTCTTCAGCCAGGTAATGTGCATCTTGCCCTTGATGTTAGCTGCACCCACAATGCTGTTCTTCTAGCTCTCAGAGCAGTCTTTACTCAAATGTTCCATTCTCAGTGAGACCTCTGATGACCACTGCAGTACCCTGCCCCATTCTCGACCCAGAACCTCTGCTCTTTTATCCGAATATATTTATTTTCTCTGTTCAACTTACTGTACATTTGCTTATTTAGTTTCGATCTCCTGATGGAGTGGGAGCTCCAGGAGGGTGAGTATGTCTTGTACAATGCTGTACCGTCTGTGCTGGGCAAATGCTCAGTCAGTATGGACTGAATGAGAGGCTGGGATAAACGGAGAAGAGGCCAGTGTGCTTCTGAACCCCCAATCCACCTGTGCTACACTGGGCTAGGGTGGGACCAAAGCTGTGACACGTACACCATGTCACCTCAGCAGGAGCTGGTGAGGGTGACTGGTGCAGCGCATGGTGAGAGTTGCCAGGCTGTCAGAGGATGGCCAGGGGCAGCACACATCAGCTAACTGAGGAACTGTGGTGTGGCAGTTAAGATGGATTATCAACTTGACAGTCTCCAGAAACACCTTGGAGACAAACCTCTAGCACGGATGTGAGGGGTTTTCTAAACTGGGTTGACTGAGGTGGTAATGTCCACTTTGATTGTGGACAGCACCATTTTGTGAGCTAGCGTTCCGGACTGAATAAGTACCAGCATTCATCTCTCTGCTTCCTGGCTGCAGATGCAGTGTGACCAGCTGCCTCACTCCTGCTGCCTTGCCTTCCCGTCAGGAGACAGACTGTGTCTTCCCATCATGACGGACTGTGCCTTCCCGTCAGGAGATGGACTGTGTCTTCCTGTCATGAGACGGACTGTGTCTTCCCATCATGACGGACTGTGTCTTCCCATCATAACGGACTGTACCCTCACACCATGAGCCAGAATAAATCATTTCTTATGCTGCTTTGGTCAGGTGCTTTGTCACAGAATGAGAGGAATACTCATGGTCCGACTCACAGGCTCTGTGTGAGCCTCAGGAGGCTCCCCTGCTACTGGTCGGCCTTGTATAAGTGCTCATTCCATACCTTGCTCCTTGGGAAGCTGCCACCATCCCAAGCTGCTGTCTGATCAGTTATTTCAGAGTCAGGGAGGGTATCTGAAGCCCATTCTCATATCCACAAGATGATGTATTTGCATGGAAGCATTTCAAATTCAATTTCTTCTTATTTCTTTTTCAAACATGGCCTGTAATTCTAATGGGAAAATTGCAAAATGCTCAGAGATAATGATTTTCCTGAGATGGTTTAGGAGAAGAGACTTTGCAGTCATGAAACAGGAGAGGAAGGATCCTGAGGGCAGCCTTGGCCCAGCCCACTGTCTCTCCAGCTGGGGCTGTCTGTGGCGGGCAGCTCTAAGGTTCCTGAACCACCTCAAGATCTTCCATCACCTGCCCTGGCCACAGCCATCTGCTTAGTGTGTCCTTTGGTTGGTTTTAACTTCATTTTCTGAATTTTTATTGTATCTGTGATCACCACAGTTCACTTGTTCTTTAATGCTGTAAAGATCAGTAAGATGGGGCACGTGTGTGACTCACTTCTGCGTCACCAGAGCCTCACATTTGCTCTTCTGAAGCTCCACTTCCCCACCTTCTGTCCATTTTTAATGATGAATGAAACCTTTGACCAGGGCCTCAGATGAGGCATAAAAGAAGGCCAGATCAGGAGACACTCTGACATCTTGAAGGTGACACCAAATGCAGGTGGGACAGAACATGTTGAAGAGGAGTTGTTTGTCTGTTTTCAAACAGAAATGACCGCAAGAAACCCAGGCCAAAGCCTGGGGAGGACAAGTCACACCAGGACTGCTGGGAGGTACCTCCATCCGTAAGGACAGCCTGGCTTTCACAGGCCCTAGCCCTGTGGGAGGGGATCTAGAGATCTACGGCTGGCTCGAGGTAGACTCACGCAGACCTGATGGGCTTCACGTGGGGCATGAAACAAGGGGGTGGTCAAGATGGTCCCAAAGGCAGTTACCAGAGGCAGCTGCATCTATGAGGTTAGAGTTCAAGGAGGGGTCTAGGAAGGAGATATGAATCTTGGCCATTAACGCGTAAGTGGTGAAGTCTCAGAACACCTTGCCTGGGAGTGAGGGGAGGCGGAAACGAGGATGAGGAAGAGCCAGAGAGCCTCGAGGAAAAATGGCCAGAGAGACACAAGGATGTCTCCTGCTGCCCTTATGTTGTCCTGCTGCCACTGCCACCCCACCGCCAGCTTGTTTCTGCCAGAAATGCCCTGGAAGAGGTTCAGGGAAGGGCAGAAGGGGAGCAGCGCAGCCGGCAGCCCAGGCAGTGCTCCGGCCCCCGTGAAACCAAGAAGAATGAAGGCCGTCCCAGGAGCGACAGAAGATTATTTTTTAGGATGTGAATGATACCTAGGCAAGTCTGTACGCAGAGGGGTGTGGTCCAGTGCAGAAGGGAAACAGACTGCAGGAGAGAGAGAGAGAGAGAGAGAGAGAGAGAGAGAGAGAGAGAGAGAGATGGGCTGGGCTTGCAGGGGTGTGTCCCTGAACAGATAAGGGGAGGTCAGGAGCTGGACTCTTGCAGGACTCATCTTCCAGCCTTCCAAGACCATGAAGGAGATGGCAGAATGTGGCTGTCGGCGTCGTACGGGGGCTGACAGCATGAACTCTTACAGTCAGCAGTTACTAAGCCACTAATCTACGCCAGTCTCAGCAGATGCTGGAGGCACAGCCCTGAGCAAGAGACAACCACACCTGTCCTCATGGGACTTCCATTTCAGAGGGAGAGGCAGACAGAAACAGATGAGTAGACACAGAGTGTTGGTCGGCTTTCTGTCACTGGGACAGAATGCCTAAGGTAAGCGATGTACAAGGAGGAGAGGCTTATTTTGGCTCATGGTTACAGAGGCTGGTGCATAGCTTGGCTGACCTGTTGCTCTGGGGCTGTGGTAGCATGGGTGCATCATGGTAGGAGTGTGTGATGGAAGCCGTTTACCTTATTGTGGCCAAGAAGCAAAGGAGAGACAGAACAGGGTCTTATTATCCCCTTCAGGGACATACGTCCAATGACCCAACTTCCTTCTGCTGGGTCCCACTTCCTAAACGCCCTACCACTTCCTGTAGCCCCACAGGCTGGGGAGTCACCCTTCAACACAAGGGCCTAGGTGTAGCTAAAGCACACAGCATGCCTTACTTTGCTTGGGGGTCATAAAGCAAAGAAGGTTGACAGAGAGGATCAGAGCTAGGGAGAGGGAGAGAGGCTGCACGGTTAACTGGGGAGAGGAAGGATGACAGCGGGGACCAGAACTGGACGGAGGGCGAGAGACTGCACCGTTAACTGGGCAGAGGAAGGATGACAGGGAGGACCAGAGCTGGGCGGAGGGAGAGAGGCTGCATCTGTAACTGGGGAGAGGAAGGTTCCATTGATAAACAGATTCCAGAGACTGAAGACATAGATGCCAATGCACAAGAAAAAGGCCAGGCAGGCACTCCACCTTGTCTACCAAAACAAAATATACCTTGTCTACCAAAATGAGGTCTTTAGAATGGCAGAATTTAAAACAGATACCATGGTCATATTTTAAGAAGTGAGAAAGAGAATGAGAGGAAAAAGAAAAAAAATTTTCCCAGAATTCTACCATCCTTACCCCGCAGCTCCTGCCAGTTAGCACAGTCAGGTGTCCTCATCACCTCGTGGGTTTCAGAGCTCACACACACGCACACACGCACACGGACGCATACACGCGTACACACGTCCACTTTGCACATTTTTAAAAATGTTGCTCCATGGTTTGGGGCTTGTCATTAAGAGTGACATCACAAATGAGGTTCTATGACACATTAAAAAACAAGATACAGAAATGATTATATAGTAATCTATAGTATAATTATCTATCAATGTGCAGAGAAATGGTAGAGAGAATGTGTGTGTGCATGCACATATGTCTGTCTGTGTTTCTGTGTCTATGCCTGTTGTCTGGAAGGATGTTTAAGAGTGTGTCAGAAACAGGGGCATCCTGGGAAGGGCATGAGTAACCCAGGGGAGACGATGAGACTCCTCCGTGTGCTCCTTCTGTATCTTTTGAGTTTCAAAGCATGTGAATATTTGTTATAGAAGAAAAATGGAAAGGAAGAAAGAGCCTACACTCGAGGCTGCTTCCCATCCCCCTTCTCTCTTTCTGTATGTGTATCTGTGTGTGATGTGTGCGTGTTTGTGTGTGTTCACATGCATTAGTGTGAGCGTGGGTGTGCATGGAGTGTTGGTCTTTGCCTTCTGCCCTGTTTGAGACAGGGCCTCCCTCTCTTTTGTTGTTTCTATGCCAGGCTCGAGGGTCCATGAGCTTTTGGGCTTCTCTTGCCTCCGCCTCCCATCTCACTGGGACTGTGCCAGCTTTCCACAGGTTCTGGAGATCTGGACTCAGGTCCTCTCATTGCAAGGCAAGCGCTTCACCCACGGAGCCATCTTCTTTGCCCTTTCTGTGTGTTTTCTCACCTGGACAGTGAGAGACTTCTGAGGTGGGCATTGTGTGAGGTGGATGCTGTGGTAGAGGGTGACTATGTAGAAGTTGTACAGGCTGGGCACCTAGGCAGCGGCCAGGAAGGTGACAGAGGGGACCGGAGAATAGCTGAGAGGCAGGATTCATGAGATAGCTGCTGATGGCTTCTCTACTGGATCCTTCCAAAGCCTGTTAGTCTTTGTTAGGAAAGGAGTGTCTTTAAAATAAAAGCAGTTTCAAAAGGAATTGAGAATTC
The DNA here is from genome assembly GCA_035773235.1 of Eospalax fontanierii. Classification (NCBI taxonomy): domain Eukaryota; kingdom Metazoa; phylum Chordata; class Mammalia; order Rodentia; family Spalacidae; genus Eospalax; species Eospalax fontanierii. Next base: position 179,060,858 of record CM069524.1, on the reverse strand, counting down.
ATCTGCGCATCAAAATCTCTCCGTCTCCAGCAAGAAGCTTCCGACCCAGGTACCATACCCACAGCCTGTTTTGCTGGGTCCTTAACTATAATAACATTTCGCTTCATCATCTCCTTTTATCCACTGATTTCCATAAAAAGCTTTCAAATTATTAAGTAATGAAGCTCCAAATGACCCGGATGGAAAGTAAGTATGCTTGAGGCGCTCAGCACATTACAAGCAAATCAGGGTCCTGGGAGTGCTGCCTTCTTCAATGGCCCTATTTAAATGCAAAGCAACAGCTTTCCTAAGAGGCAGCCGCCTAGCCTAACCCTGCCCATTCCTGAGACCCCCACACGTCCGGCTGGACTTGGGGAGAAGATAGGAGACAATGACTGTGGGCCGGCACTGTCTGGGGGACCCCATCAGAAATTCTGGATGTCTAATATACACAGATGGTCCTCTTCCAGGCTCCTCATGCTGGCAGCAGTTTCCTTGACTGTGAACATTCCTTTTTAGTTATTATTGTAACACCATGGAGCAGGGGTTGAGAAGCAGTGTGCTGGAAGAAAGCAGATTGAAATTCAAATCTTGGTGCTGTGCACGTTGACAGACACTGCTATCCTCTCTGAGCCTGATTATCTCAGAAATACATGCTGACTGAGGTCTTCCATGGGTGTGCTGGCTCAGGATAGAGCAGCGGACAAGGATGCCGTCTCCACCCTTGTGAGGCTTGTCTTCGTGTAGGTCAACAGCCTCCAGATAATAGGTGAAAAGGTGCGGTAGTGGTGGGGGGTGAAAATTAAAGGCAATTTAATTATATCTACGGGACCTCCCTACCAGGGCAGTTCTCCATACTGTCCTGCATACCATTAGACACTTAGTACTACCTGTCATCTGTCCTGCCCAGGCGTCTCAAGGTTTGTTCTCTTTGTGCCAGTCCCTGATAGACAAGCAGGGTCACGGAGGAGTGATGAACACACACACACTTCCTGCTTCTTCTTGGTCTGTGGCAAAGACCTGGCAGCCTTTTCTCCCACTGGCAGAGAGCTTTTCCTAGCTGGCCAGTTCAGACTAGTTTAGGTAAGACCAAGGCCAGCTCTGGACATATCTTACTCAGACCCATACCAACAAAAACACTTTAAAAGGCCCACTTGAAAAACTGAAAACACTCGAAAAACTCTCCCGGGGGCTTTGGGTGGTTCTGATTCTGAGGCCCTTCTTCATGTGTGGAGAGATTTTTCCAGTGTGAGTGCATGTATGTGTGTGTCTTTAATAAAGTTTGTTGCCCATTGTTTCTGCTGTGTCTGGAATTTTTCCTGCCTCTTAAGCCTTCAATTGGTTGAGAAAAAAATGAACCAGATTAAGAGCCCTAGATGGCACCTTGTCCTCTGTCAGTGGCCCTTCTGAAACCCTCCCCATGTCCTGGACTCTCAATCTGGCTCCTTCCTCAATCATGCTTTGGTTCATTTAAGTGTTTTCACACCCACCTCTTAGCAGGGGCTTGATCAAATTATCAAGTGGAGTTCAATAAAGGAAAGTTTTCATTGCCAAATGTTTCATGTACATTGTGAGAGGATGTGGATGTTGTGACCACAGGGCGGAGAAGGATTGTCACACTGTGGAGACTTCATAGCAGAGGAACAGGCATAGATGCTTCGAAATGTTCCACTTTCTCAGAGTGAGTCTGAGAAATGCTGGGTGTCTAGGGAGGGTCTTCTCAGCTCTCTATGGGACTGTAAACATTTTGTATTTTTGTGAGAATTTAAAAACTCAGTGCAAGGCCTGGAGAGATGTTCAGAGGTTGAGAGCACTGGCTGCTCCTGCAGAGGACTTGGATTGGGTTCCCAGCACCCTGATGGCAGCTAGCAATCATTCCTTACTCCAGTTCCAAGGGGTCCAGCACCCTCTTCCGACCTCTGTGGGCCCTGTACAACATGGGTGCACTTATATACATGCAAGCAATGCACTTGTATACATGAAGAAAAATTAAAAAGAAAGCAGCGAATATGTATTTTAGATTGCCTCACAATCTTCTAATATAGCACCATTTGGACACATTCGTTCACAGCCACTGGCACCCCGCATGGTGCCACGTAGCCACGTAGGCCAGCGCAGTCAGTGCTGCTGTGGCTGTTGCCTCTTCGGGAGTGAAGGGCTGACTTCCTGGTGGCAAAACTAATGCTAAAAGTTAGCTCTGAGGCGTTGGGCTTTTGTGGGGGAAAAATAATGCTGGCTCAGAGTGAGGTCACACCCTCACGGACTCCAGAGGGGTCCTTCATTCAGTGGCCATCCAGGGGCACCAAGTCCCCGTCATAGCAGGACCCCTCTCTCTCTCAGCAGACACCTTCCTCTCCCTCTGTGGATTCCCGCCTCCTCCTCCTCAGTCCCAGAGGCATGGTTCCCAAGAACATGCCCTGGTAACACCCCGCAGGAAGTAGGTCCCAGTGCAGCAGCTGGGGAGAGCAAGAAGAGTCAACAAATTTCTGGAATCCTTCCCAGGCGAGGCCCGGGAGTGCATCAGTACTAGGAGACTGGAGAAATGAGTCAGCCCGATGGACCCCGGGGTCTGGGCACCAGGCTCTGAGGGCCCAGGCAGGCTGGTGAGCTTTGTGTCTGGATTGTGAGCAGTCATTTAATGTTCACAGAAAAGCGTCACCTTCCACATTAAAGCAGTGATCTGAATTAGCATTTTAAAGGACTAGCAGTTTATCTGCATGATTATTATATGACTATTTTGCTTTTATAGTCTTCTGAGAGCTATAAGCAAAAGGAATTAATATCTACTTATTTTTGCACATATTTAAATAATAGTACTATGATGAAAGCACCAGAGCTCAAGCCTTGTGAAGTCTGAATTTGCCTTTTAAAATAGGTCTACACAGGACTCAAGCTTAAGAATTATCCATTTTGCCAACATCATGGTATCAGTGACCTGGGTTTGGAGGCTCTGTGACTTCAAAATGTAACGTTGGACATATCATTGAATTCTTCGAGCCTTTATGGCTTCAGTTGTAAATGGGGCTAATGATCAAAGGTTTGCTGCAGGACAGAAAGAATCTGTAAATGAATGCAGTATTCTCACACAGTTCTGACATGAAAATGGGATTCAATAAACAATAGCAGGCAGAAGAGGTTCAGCAGCAAACAACATGCCCTCTTCAAGCTTTGTCCAAGCCAGCTCTGGAGAGCCCAGCTGTCTGCCTCCATCACTGATGAGCAGCAGAAGGGTGAGGCTGCAGGTGAGTTACTCCCAATAGAGAGCCAGAATTAAACACACCTAAAAGCAAGCAAGTAAGCACAACCTAGATCCCTAAGGCACACAATAGTGGAAGGCTAAAAAGTAGGAAACTATGAAGAGTTAAGACCTAAATTTGCATTTAGGGAATTTTACATTTAGGAACCAGTCAACAAATGAAATAAATGTCCTTACGGCTGTCTAATGAATGCCCCTCAAAGAGAGCTACATATGAACTCCTGAATGCGGTGAATTTTGTTTTATATGTCCGAAGGGACTTTGCAGTTAGGGTTAAATTCACGATCATGAGATGGGAAGACTGTCCTGGATTATCAGGAGGACCTAAATATAACTGTATCAGCTACTTTTCATGTTGTTGGCACCAACTACATGAAAGAATGAGCTTAAGGGAGGAAGGTTATGACGGCTCACGGTTTTAGGGCACACAGTCCAGCATGGAGGAGAGAACAAGAGGTGGGCCGCTTCATGATGGTGGGAGTGTGGCGTGGGGACTCCTAACCTCACATCTTGACAGAACAGGAAGCAGAGGGTGGACAAGAAGTTGGATTAGGCTATAAAACTTCAAGGGCTGGCCCCAGTGACCGACTTCTTGAGCAAGGGTCTACATCCTAAAGGTTGTACAACCTTCTAAGATACCCTATAAAGTTTTGACAACCTTCCAAACCACCTCCTAAAGACTCCACAACCTTCTAAAACAGCACCACCAAGTGCAGAGGACAAGTATTTCACAGGGAAACCACAACAGCGTCCTTACAGGAAAAGAGAGGGCAGTGTGCCAATGGAAGCACACTGCCGGGGTGGAGGCAGAAGCCAAGGTGTTCCAGCAGTCAGTGGCCAGAGGCTGGGAGAGGCCTCCTGCCCTGTCACACCTTGGTTTTTTAAAAGTATTTTTTATTGAGTTTTTATGCATTTCATAGAATAGATTGTAATCAATTTAGATCCTCTTTCCCTCCGCACCATCCCCTCGCCCCGCCAGCCTTCCCACTCACTGGACTTTCTGCATTCTATCATATATCCTTTCCAGTCAAGCATTTGTACCCAGATGTCCTTCGGTGCCAGTTCATCCACTGAAGTCTACTCAGCCTATCTAGAGTCTTTCCCTTAAAGATCTACTCTCCCTCACCCAAGAGTGATCGTTGCCAACAGTTCCTCTGTTACAGTTGGGGGCTGTTGCCTATTTCCTTCCTTCTATGCTGGGTTTTGGTCTAATTGAGTCAGCATGGTCTTGTGCATGCTGTCACCATTTTTGTACGTTCATATGAGCAAGTTCCCAGTGGCCTGAAAGCCTCTGTTTCCTTATGTTCATGCACCAACCCTGGCTCTTACATTGGTCTCTTCTGCACTGGTCCCTGAGTCATGGGTGGTGAGGTTTAATACAGGATCCTGTCCAGGGACATGAACTCTGTAGTCTTTTGTTCTCTAAAAGTTGGCCGGCTGTGGCCTTCTGTGTGTATCACTCTATTGTAGGAGGAAGCTTTGCTGGTGAGAGTTGAGGGATGCATTAGTTGTCTCACCTTGATTTTAATCCTGCAGAACTCATTTTGGACAACTGACTCTAGAACTTTAAGAGAATAAGTATGCATTGTATTAAGTCATCAATTTAGAGTAATGTGTTATGACAGCAAAAGAAACTAATGTGAGTCCTATGTGCTCCACTTGCTCTTTAATTAAGAGTACAATCAGTAGAAAGGAGAAGTGGGTAGAGCATGGCTAGTCAAGGCTGAAGAGCTAGTTTGAGTTCTGCCTCTCCGCTTCCAGCTGTGTGCCCTCAGGCCAGTCAGGAAGCTCCCCTGAGCGCCACACCCTTCATCAACACAGAAATTAAGCTAGTCCAGACATTTTCAAGTTGTGAAGTTAAAGATTAGAACACCTGATAGACTGTAAAACTATGAAAACTACTCATCTATCTATCATCTATCTGTCTATCTAACTATCTATTATCTATCATCTATTTCTATATGTTACCTATCACTTATCATCTATCATCTATTTATATTATCTATCATCTATCTATTTATCTATTATCTATCATCTATCAATCTATAGTCTATCTATTTATATTATCTATCATTCTGTTATCTCTCATCTATCTATCTATTATCCCTCATCTATTCTATCTGTTATCTATCATCTATCAATCTATTATCTATCATCTCTTTCTATCTATCTGTTACCTATCATCTATCACCTATCAATCTATCATCTGTCTATCTTTCTATTTATATTATCTATCATCTATTTTCTCTGTTATCTATCAACTATCATATCTATCTATCTGTTATCTATCATCTACCTATCTTATCTATTTATCTGTTATCTATCATCTATCTATCTATCTCTGTGTAATTAAAGTGGAAGATTGAAATAAAGATGCCCCTTTATAAGAAGATGGCCATATAATGTATGCAATGCATATAACATGAACATCTGATTTCGGTTTGGTTAACAGTGCCTGCAGCATGATGCTGGACATCATGGCCACTTGATTCCTGTCTGTATTGCTCTTGACACTTTATCCATTTCAACCAGACCCATCTTCAGTTGCTTAAGCTCATTACCCATTCAGTCCGTTTTGGAATAAGCCTGGCTGAAAATGGTGATATCATTATCAACTGGACTTTTCTCTGATAAAATGTTTTCTTTTCGTTGAAAGAAGATATTGATAATTCAGTCATCTCTAACTATTGGGCAATTTTCCTGCACTTGAAGTTTCCTGAAATATAAGTCTTGGACATAATCCATGCTCCAAGCTACAGCAATAAAAGCAACTATTACTTTTCAAGATAGTTCGCACATCTCTGTCTTCCTTGGTACTATACAAAGAAAAAGGAACAAAAGAAATAGCTTAGGGTTTAATGTTAGATCCTATCAACAGTTTTTCCCTCATTTGTAATTTACTTGAATGTTGCTTAAGTAGTAAGGAAAGGATTGCTCTTTTGATGGAAACTATAAGCTTTTTTTCTAAAACGTTTTTAATAATAGAGCTTTCCTTATTGCAAAATGCATTGTTGTAGAATATTTAGAAAATAGAACTAGGCAAAAGAAACACTATAAATCCGCACTCACAGATAACCACTGTTATTTTTATATATTAAGACAAAAAATGGAAAAAAGGCACATTGGTGCATCTGAATGTGACATTTATGAAACATCCAAGCACTTAATTCCAGAGACAGCAGCAGCAGCCTGATTCAGTCTTCCATCATGCACTTGGGCCCCACATTATAATTTGCATCCCAGGATCACAGGAACGGCTTTGGAAGAGGCCCCGACACCCGTATCTGCTGTGGGGCCTTCATCCTGCCTTATAGCAGTGTAGGACCCTCCGACCTCAGTCTGCACTTGGCCACCCCGTCAGGCCCAGTCCATCAGCGGGTACTTTGGACAGCAGCCACTTGAACAGGCTGCTCCCTCTCCTAAAGTTCTTCCTTCTCCCTCCATCTGCAACACCAAACCTCCCCCTTTTCCTCAGGAGCACTCTTTACTCCAGCCAATCCATCTTCGTCTTCATCCTCATCACCAGGCTGATTACCAAGCCTGGGTGTGCCCCTTGTGCTAGCTGTGAAAGCGCTAATATCATCTACACATTTCAGGTCCCCTGAAATAGTTTTGTGAAGAAGAAACAGGCTTCTAGAATCTAGAGTCAAGTCCATTCACAAGGCTAACGAAGAGGAGCTGGAGCCCCGCCTATAGTTCTTTGGTAACCATGGCATACTTGCCTCCACTCTGACTTACCAGCTGGAACTATGACTTTCCTCACCTAGATGAGGCCTGCTTGTTCCTCACAATGTAATTCAAGCACTTCCTGATGGGGACAGGAACTCAAAGCAAGAACCTGGAGCCACGGAGGAGTCTCACTGCCTCGCTCATCCCCTTATGCCCATCTCGCTTTCTTATATAGCCCAGGCTCACCCACCTAGGGATAACCCCCAACCCTAACCAGCACAGTAAGCGTTCTAATCTGCTTCCCATTGCTGAGATAAAACTGACCGAACCAACTTGGGAAAGAAAGGATTTATTTTATTTTACTCTCCCAAGGCATAGCCCGCCTCTGAGAGACATCAGGTAGGAACTCAGGGCTAGATTCCTCAAGGATGCAGGAACTGAAGCACAGACCACCTAAGAACGCTGCTTACTGGCTTGCTCCCCTGGCCTGTGCTCCGTCTGCTTTCTTATACGACTCAGAACCACCTGCCCAGGGGTGGCACCACCCACTTTGGGCTGGGCCCTCCCACGTCACTCAGCAATCAAGAAAACACCTCACAGATACACCCATAGGCCAATCTGAGGAAATTTCCCAGTTGAGATTCCTTCTTCCTAGCTGTGCCACGTTGACAACTGAGGCTAACCAGCCTAGTAAGGAAACACTTAACAGCTGAATCCATCAAAACTTGATTTGCTTATAATGCTCTTGCAGAAGTGGCTTAGGAAACACAGTGAGTGAAGCTGGAGGGACCTCTCCTCCGGCATTTTTCCATACTGAAGCCAAATGAAAGAACCCGCTATTTGCAGGGAACTTCTGCTTCTCAGTGGCACAGAAGGGAGCTAGACTCCACAGTGGCCTTTTGCTGTTGTTGTATTTAATTGTGTCATTTGGCCCTTTTGTGACTAGGTAAGGGCTAGTGGCAGAGTACTAGATTTGGAAATTATTTTTTTTAAAATGTTTATATTTATTGTGTGTGCAGGGGGTTGATGTATGCACAACTGTGTGTGGAGGCCAGAGGACAACATCTGGTTCTTTCTTCAATCTTTTTCCACCTTATTTTTTTCAGATGGAGGGAGATCTCTTACTGAATCTGAAGTGAGGGATTTGAACTCAGCTCTTCTTGCTTTCATAAGAGCTAATGCTCTTACTGATTTCCATAGCCTCTGGATTTGGAAATTTGAAAGTGGCAAAGAACAGGGGACAAAGAAATCAAATTATATCCAGGGCCTCCCATGAACAGGGAGTGGAGGGGAGGGTGGGCGTAGAAGATGGAGATGGTACTCTCGTCCCGGTCATCACTTCACAAAAGACTGGCTTGATCTCCAGAGTTAGAGATTCACCCACAGAATGAATTAAGTTCATGTTTTTTTTAAAAATGTATGTTTATTTATGTGGATGAGTGTTTTGCCTGCATGTGTGTAAGCGCACCATGTGCGTACTATGCCTGAGGAGGCCAGAAGAGGGTATAGGATCTCCTGGAACTGGAGTCACAGATGGTTATTAACCACCATGTGGGTGCTGGGTACCAAATTTCTGCAAGAGTAGTCAGTGCTCTTAACTGCTGAGTCGTCTCTCCAGCCCCTCAAGTTCATCTTTCAACTTTGACATGTCCTGCTATGAACTCATCCCATCTGCAGTTAAAATATAAACAAATTCTATTTTCTTTTAAGACAGGGTTGTATAACTTAGACTGGCCTACAACTTGCCATCCTCCTGCCTCTGCCTCTGCCTCCAAAGTGCTGGGGTTACAGGAAGTGCCTGCTATGCCTGGCCTAATAACTATTTTCTAAACCGTGCTTAAAAATTATTGTGAGTACTACAGTTCTATTGCATTGTATTTCTGGGTTAAAGTGCTAAGGCAGCTTTGCAATCCTGTACTGCAGATTTTCCTACTTTTTAATATGTCAGGAGTTTTAAAGAAGAGTGGAGGCTGCTTGGCCTCTGGCGGTCTCTGGTTATGTTGCAAAGCCAGAGTGAGGCCTGCTTCTGTACAATGTTAGGAATCAGGAAAGTTGGGTGGGGCTGAAATGGGCTGGGCTGACTTCACTGGCTTATTAGAGTTGATCGCAAGCACATTTTTCTAAACTCTGTCTTCAGTGACATCATAGTGGGTTGCTTGAACCTGGACAAGTGGGGCTATTCACACCATGGAAATACCACAAATACTATACATTTCTTTTCTCTTCTTTTTATTCCCTCACCTCCCAGAACTTTAAAGTCCACTTTGGTTCGGGCAGTGGTGAATACTGTCAGCTTGGCAAGATCCAGACTCACCCAGGAGACAAATGTTGGGGCATATCTGTGAAGAAGTTTCTAGATTTGGTCAATTGAGGTGGGAAGACCCACCCAAAATGTAGGCAGCATCATTCTATGGATGGGGCTCCTGGACTGAATAAGAAGGAGATAGCGAGCTGAGCACCAGCGTTTGGTTCTCTCTGCTTCCTGACTGTGAATGCAACGTGACCAGTCACCAAGTTCCTGTTGCCGTGATGATCTGTGAACTAACATAAGCTTTTCCTTTCTTTAAGCTGCTTTTGTCAGGAATTTTGTTCCAGCAACTCATAAAGCAGCTAATAAAGTCCCTACCACAGAAAGACTGCGTTGGAATTTGTAGGTCTAGCAATCTACAAAGTGGTTCTGTTCACTGGGGTGGTGGATGGAAACCTTTGCTGTGCATCTCAAGATGTTAAAGCACTTTAGGAAGAACACGATAAGCCTGACCCATGAGGACACTGATTTCCTAAATAGATTCCCTGTCCTGTGATGCCTCTAATCACCTGTCATAGCTGGATGAGACCAGCCCTGTAACAGCAATGGAGGTAGTGGAGCGGGGACAGAACAAGAAAAGAGAGGATGAAAGGGGACAATGAGAAAAGACAGAGTTAGAAATGTTTCTTTGTACTGATCCAAAGCTCTACTGGGTATTCTGCTTTGAAATGGGCTTAGGCCACTGTGTCAGCCACTGACAGACTTTATTGAACAATCAAACATCCTATGAAGTCAACATGACTTTGGCAAGCATGACATTATCCTTCATGGCTTCACAAAGGCACACAAAGTATGTTGACTGAAGGAATGAGTGAATAATTTAATATATGGAATAAACACATTAATGAATACTAATTCTCAGCACAACCTTTGTTGAGCTCACCCCGATGTACTCTGCCACAGATAAAAGCATTTTTCTTGTAATTCTTTTCATTTAACAGGTAGTCCCGGCCAGGTCTTCTGTCCCATTTCAAGGTCAGGGCCATTTCATTGTCTTGACCTTGGCATAATGAGCCATGAAAGTCAGGCAGCATTTTTCTGTTTTAATCCTATATTCATTTTTAATGGGCTATATTTTCCCTGGAAACAGTGGGGTGAACATCATCAAGATAATGGGTAATAACATTAACATCACCACCAGCATGATCTAGATATTATTCAATTAAAGTAATAACTCCTAATGCAGGAGAAATTGTTTTCCTCTTAAGAATCCAATTCAGTCATCAGCTCACCCTCATATCTAGATGACAGAAATTACCTTTAAGTCATAGATCTGTAATGTGATGTTGAAATGGATTTCTAATTCTATTTTATGATGTTCTATTATATTTGTTCCTAAGGTCAGAGTTTATAGCTTGTCATGTGTCCATTCCCCATCACCAGTCAACATGAATCCGTTTTCAAATATATGATGCACAAAAAGTTAAAAATCTGAGGAAGATAACCACTTAAAGGGATAGCTTAAAAGATCTTAGCAATGTCGCCTTTGTAAGAAGGATGAAGAAAAGTGGCTTCAACACTGATCCCCTGAAAATAGGAGAAGAAAAATCACTTTCAAAGGTTCAGTCAAGAGCCTCGCCCTAGACAGTGCCTAGGTCATGCCTAGAATGTGGTCCTTTCCTTTCTGCCTAGGAACTTGGATTCTGAGGCAATGAGGGGTCAACCAGAGGAAGTGACTCAAGTTTCCCAGACACTAAGATACAGAAAATATGCCAGACGACGAGAAAGAGGAAGGCCACATTGGCTCAGTGTGGTTTCAAGGTGCCCAAGGCTGGTCTTGAACTTACTATGTAGCCCAGGCAGGACTGGAACTCAAGATCCTCATGCTTCAGCCTGAGTGCTGGGATGAGAGGCATGTCTTACCACACCTGACAAGATGCCCTCATCTTAACAGTATAATGCCCAGGAAGCACATAGCCAAAGACAAAGGCTTTATCTAAATGGTCTCAATGGCTGCCCTCATGGAGCTCAGTTAATGTATTCTTTCCATTACAGAGCTAGCCACACCTCACAGATCGAAACATGTGGCATTATGCTCTCCCTTCTCAGGTATGGCACACGAGAACCTTTCCTCTCACTGTCCTTTTTCTAGAGGCCACACACACCACCTGCTTCCGTCTGCAACTTCCTCCAGCCAGGTACAAGATGACGCAGCGTGCCACAGCGTGATTTGACTTGAGGGGACTCATCCCAGTTAGGATGACTGGAATTTGGCCACCATCATTTAAAAAGGTCAGATCTTAGGTCACTTTTGTACATGGCTTGACCCACATCTCCTGCAACGGCTCCTCCTCCTACCTCCCTACGGGTTACCTGCTGTCCTGTTACTGGAGCTTCCCACCATGACCCAACCTTTGCTGTGCACACTTTGATTCAGAGAAGAACTGTAACTTGGAAAACTTTACCCTTCCAGTGAGTCTGAATTTAATTTCAAGTTTTTCTTGTGAAAGATGAGTTTCCCGCTGCTTTCCAATGAGGCAGAATATGATGAGGCAGGTGGGGACCTGGTGGTGAGGACAGGAGGGCCCCATAAATTAATGTGAGGGAGAAAAACAGCTGTACTCATCCCGGCGCTTCTAGGTGGCCTAGATGAGTGGGTCCAGGATAGACCACCATGGGTGGCGGGGAGCAGGGCGGCGAACACGCTGGATTTCTACAGCCAACCAACACGGAAACGCACAGAAGGCAGGAAGAACTTCAGAGACAGAGACCCAGAGTGGTCCCAGATTCCTCCTCAGCTAAGACCGTGCCCCATCTCCACCTATCACTCTAAGAGCTTTGTTCATTTTCCACAGCCCAGAGCAGAACTGGGTCTTCCACTGTTCAGAATTCATGAGACGGAAAAGTTATTCTATCCAAATCGTCAGCCGGCAGAGCTCATTTCAACCTCTCCGGCAACTGGGAAAACAAATCATGACAGAGAAAAGAAATGGATCCTTGCAGTTTGCTTTCCTAGGCGGTTTCTAATGTGACTCTGATCTGTCGAGAGTCTGTCACGCAGCTTTCCTTGTGGCACCGAATGGAGCCGATGGATGGAGGGGGCTCAGGTAACATTTCATAGGTCTCCAGGCAGCCCCATAGCTGACCTGTCACCAGGACCAGAAATATACAGGCTGCTAGGCCGAATCCCTGGCGGCTCCAGGAACAAATGTCCTTTTGATTTGGGGCTGACACTGCATTCATTTGCCACCTCTCTGGTAGGTGTCCACTATGTATAGAGGTGATAGGGACACAAGTGATTAAGATGTAGCTCCTGCCCCTAAGGAACTATGTTTTATCAGGGGGACAGATGGGAATACATAATGACAAATGAGAGAGATATTGGCCGGAGGGTGCTGGGGCTGCTCTAAGGAGAATTGTTCGTTCTTTTCTCAGCAGCTGAATTCTTACCTGGTATTTCATAAACTGGTTGACACAGGAAGATGCAGGACCCCCACTGGGGATAGATATTTGGCATTTCCAAGTCCCCTATTTCTGTCTCCTTGTACAGAGTAGGACCGAGAGCCACTGATGTCACAGGTGTGTCAATGAAGACCCTGAGGCTGTCATGAAATGAGATGGAAGTCAGCAGATCCGCCTTTACTTCAGCACACGTTATCAGCTGGAATGTGATGTGGATGGGCTAATCACCTTCTCTGTTTTTTGAGCTTGTAGACTGTGGTTTGCAAGTTCAGAAGTTTCAGGAAGGCTTGTTCAAGCAGATTGCTGGACCTTTCCCTTGAGAAGCTGATTCCAAGTGGCACCTGGTAGAGAATTTGTACTTATCGCCGCAGGGCTTGCTATGTAGTGAGGGGTCCATAAGACATAGTCACCAATAGTATTAATCTCTGTGCTTAGTCTTTACATAAAGTGGGAAGCTAAATCCTCGCAGAGGTCTCATATTGTGGTAATTATTATTCCCTTTATTCTTTTTAAAAAATTATTGTTATTTTGTTTTATGTGTGTATATGTGTGTCTCTCTGTGTATGTGCACCGCATGCATGTGGGTGTGTGAAGAGGCCAGAATAAGGTGTCAGATCCCAGAACTGGAGTTTCAGGTGGTTGTGAGCTCCCTGATGTGGGTGCTGGGAACCCAACCCAGATCCTTTGCAAGAGTAGTAAGCACTCTTAGCTGCTGGGCCGTCTCTCCAGCCCCATATTGCCCGTTTTCTCATGAGGAAATGGAGACAGGGATCTCAGTGTGTTGCCCAGGGTCACAGAACTGGTAAGTGGCAGAGATGATATTTAAACCCAAGTCTGTTTGCATGGAAAATCCATGTACGTTGTATTTTTTTTTCCGCTGCTGTATCTGCCTGTCCAGTAAAGTAAAAGTGTTCCTTTTGTTTTATTACAAAAGCTGAAGAGATTCAACAATAAGTAAGTGAAGTCTAGAGCCATAATATTCTTGTTTCATCTCAAATATTCCCCCAAATATGTTAGCAAAATTATCTCTCAAGAGCCAGTGGAGAGACTATTTACTTCTTAAAATATACAAGAGAGCAAGAGCTGGCTGTGTGCAGAGCCCAAGGAACCTCCTGAGCCAATAGCTATCAATCCATTCTGACGCAACAAAACACATCTTGTTAAACAAAAGTCTGCCAGAACTCCAATATATAAAGCAGACAGGATTGGGGCTGCTTTCAGACCTGTGGGAGCAAATGGTGATGCTCTGACTCAGACAGACACCCGGGATGTTCCCTAGTATTAGCTCCAGTAGAGTCTTGTATAAGGGAGATAAATGAGGGCCAGCGAGTTTCTCAGAATCGGGAAAGAGCAGAAGGAAGCCTGGCAAACACCTATGACCCACACCAACTTCTCCCAGGAAAGGGTTTCATCAGCACTCTTGGGATGTGGGGCTGGTTACTTAGGTTGGGCCGACGCTGTTGTGAGGTCTGTCTCAGTATAATGGCTACCTGAAATGCCTCTAACTATGGTTAGACCTTTATGGCTATAATTGATAGGTTAGTGTAATGGTTTGAATATGACAAGTCCCCAACTGATGGCACTGTTTTTGGAGGTTCTGGAACCTTTTGGATATGGGGCCTAGCTGGTGATGTATGACTGTAGGCTTGGGCCTTGAAGGTTATAGGCTGATTCTGCTTTAGGTCTGGCTCTCTGCATTCTGGTCTACTGAGATGTGAAGAATCCCAGCCACACGCTCTCACCACCAGAAACTCAACGTGCCTTTTTGTCCAAGCCTTCCCCAGTATGATGGAATGCTTCCTCTTAAGCCAAAATTAACCTTCCCTTAGTTGCTTTCGTCAGTGACGAAGTTGGCTAGCTAGTGGACTTTTTAGCTCACTCTTTCAAGCAATAAATTCTTCTGCAGTGTCTGTAAAGCTCAGAGTAAGGAAACTTTTTGGATATATCACCAAATGAACACGTGGATGATCTCCGTTACTGCCAACTACAGGATGAGATTGCAGTAACCAGCCATTCCCTCCAAAGAGCATCTTACTAGCACATGGCTTATTCTGCATGTGTGAATGGCCCATCACTTGCAGATATATTTAGAGTGCCTATAGTTCGCTCCCCAATCCCAGATGTGAAGGGTTTGTATGTAAAGGACTCATTATGAACTACCCCAGAGGCTAACTTCCATATTTAGAGTTGCATTTATTCACTACTACCTACTTATTTTTGTATCAACAGAGACCCAGGAAGTAGTTACTCTTAACACCCAGTCTCCTCATCTTCTATCTGGTATTACCTTGAGACCAGGTGTGGTTATATGACTAGCAGTTAGTCAATTTGGTCAAGACTACATATTATCCTTTTAAAAGATTTTATTTTTTGAGACAGGGTCTTATTATGTGGCCTTGACTGGCCTTGAATTCACAGAGATCTGCATGCCTCTGCCTCCTGAGTCTGGGATTAAGGGCATGTACCGCCATGCCTAGTCTTTTAAAAGATATTTGTGTGTGTGTGTGTGTGTGTGTGTGTGTGTGTGTGTACACATGTATATGAGTACTTGCAGAGGCCATGAGATCAGATACCCTGGACTAGAGTTAGAGGTGGTTGTGAACTGCCCAACGTGGGTACTGGGAATCACTCTGGTTTTCTGGAAGTGGCAAGTCCTCTTAACTGCTGAGTCATCTCTTCAGGCCCATGTAACTTTTTCAAGGAAGATGTTTGTCCTTCATTCTCATTTTTCCTTTCTCACTGCTGGAGAAGTAGTAAAAACACCTGTCTTGGGAGCCACGTATGGAGCCAAGTGTGGCAGTTCTCCTGCCTCACATTCACCTCTGGAGCATTACATGTGAGAGCAACAAACTTCTATTTTGTTTAAATCATCAAATATATGATTTCTGTGTGTGTGCAGTGTATGTGCATGTGTTTGTGTACATATGAGTGCATGTAACCTGTGTGCATGTGCACATAGAGGCCAGAGGTCAGGGTCAGGCGCCTTCCTTAGCTGCTTTCTGCTGTATTTTTGGAGACAGGGTCTGTCGCTGAACCTGGAGCTCTCTTGCTGGCAGTGAGCTTCCAGGATCTGCCTGTCTCTGCATCCCCAGTGCTGGGGTTAAGACATGGTATGCCTGGATTTTTACGTGGGTGACCTGGATCTGAACTCAGGTTCTCATGCTTGTGTGGCAAGAACTTTGCCAACTGGGGTATCTCCACTGCCCTAAAGTATTATACGTCGGGTCTCTCTTCTACCAGCTTAACTGTTACGTATCCACAAACCTCTACATGGATCAGAGTTGACTAAATATCTCTGTATCCCTCCCATTAGCATATGGGGGTCTGTGTTCTTTCCCCATAAATTTAAGGGGCTTTGGGACTGCTTTGCCGGTTTCTGGACTCACATCTTATGACACGGGATTATTCTATTTTCTGACACTTGGTACATTGTCTTCAGGAAACTTGAACCATCATGTGGGAAGTGTGGATTCCTGAAAAGAATGTTCTGAAGCCACCATGTGAAGGTGCATCAGTTGACGGTTCTAGTTTTACAGATACCTTCCAAGGTTACAGACATGATTGGTGCCATCTTGGACTCTTTTGATCAACCCATTTGTCAGCTGTACATCATAAACAGCCCAGTCCTTAGTTCTCTGAGAAGGAAGAATCACTCAGGTCATGTAAGATGACAAGGTGTGGAGTAAGTATTCAGATCATTGGCTTCAAGAGAAACCATAGATGACATGTTAAAATAGTGCAATGAAACAATGCTTGTGCCTTAGTACTGGATGGCATCCACAAGCTGCTGTACCAAGCATAGCCTCACTTATGAACAGCCTTCTATTTAGCAAGATAGGGAAAGTCCATAACAACTAAGCCACTTTGGGTTATGTTTTCTGTTATTTGTGGCCTTCAAGCATTCTAACCCATATGTCCCACTATACTTTATCTCTCAGAAGGTCTTTGTTGCAAGGACAAGAAGATGTGGGTGGGCTTAAGGTCTGCCTCCTTTAATCAGTTTACCAGTGGAGAGTGTAAAGCTCCATCCCTGGCTGATGCATCCTGAAGTAGCACTCTGAGGTTCTCCTGGAATCTGATGCACAGCCTCATTATTCTAGCCTTGTGGTTAACAGAACAGGTGGAATTCTATGGCATGACATCTCAGCTGCCTCCCCTTACCTTTGAGTAATGTGGGAGGCCGACATGCTCCTCCAGATGACTGAGATTATCAAATGTCAGTTTCAGGTGTAGAAAAAAACCTCAAGAAACGCCCTTGGGTTTTTCTTTACTCTTAAAAGGAAGCACAGAGAAGAAGCCTCTTAGCTCCATGCTATAAGTGTCATTTTCTATTCTGATGAGGAACTGGCTGTGAATGAGCCAACTGTCCAGGAAGGTCATGTTTTTTATCTGCAGATCATCTTTCCTAATGTCCGAGAGTGGAGAAGAATCTGGATTGCCCCCATGACTCTTTGATGGAAAATGAAGGGAATTCTTCCAACAGCCTTTCCATTGTAAGGCTTAGTCTGCCTGGGGATGGGACTCTAAGGGACAGAGCCCTGAAGCTGAGGGGCTTCTCCGAAGATAAGATGGAAGAAAGGGCTAAAAATCACGGAAGGGAATTAAATAGCGGCAGGAGCATGAATGGCAAAGATAACGAAACACACAGAAAGATGTGCTCTGTGAAACCAAGCTTTGGAGGTCATCAAACTAAAGAGAACCAGAGGCATTTCTGGGAAGAGTTTGGGAACAAACAAAGGCCACAAGGGAAAGGAGAGCAATCACAAGTCAGTAGGGAATACGGTGCTGTGTGCTTGTGTGGACTTGTGGGTCTGGCAGAATAGTCTAGAATCGCTGACATCTGGAGGCACTGAAGATGGCTATACTAATTGGATCACCTAAAGTTTTGAAGGAACATGTGCCCATTTATATCCAAGATGCAGCTTAATACAATAGGTGCTTATGAAATCCTTCTTCATTCAATGGATCCGCATTGTGCCCTCTTAACTAATTATAGAATTAAGTTCAGTGTTTCTTATAGACAGCTGGTCAGTCACTTGGCTATTTCCCCATTTGGATTAAGAACTTCCTAGGAGTGGACTGTTTCTTATTCTTCTTCCATAGCACATACCAGAATGCTTTGTACACACCGAGTATTCAGTAAGCATATTTTGATTAATTGCTGCTGTCAACCGTTTGGCTTGTTTTTCTGTTAACATTAATAAATGAATTAAAAATGTTTTGATGGTTCATGGTGCATTTTTTTCTCCAAATCCACACAAAAATATATCATCATAGAGCGAAAAATAAACCTTACACAGAAGAGTTTAATATATTTAAGAAGGAGCCAAGGGAAGGGTTCAGAGGCTGTGTTCCTCTCTGACTTTAGCCCAGCTTTCAGGTTTTCTTCTAAAAACCTCCCCGACCTTTTCCTATACACAGTGTTCTCTGGTTATTTTGTCTATAGTGCCTTTCCTATTTGGGCATGGAGTTTCACTTATTAATGAAACATAATTGGGCCCCATTTCAAAAGGATGAATACAGCCCATTTTGTTGTCTGTTCAAAAGCTGGGTTTGGCCTGGGTCACCATGTTTGTCAGCATCCCTGTTTCCAGGCCCCGAAGGCGTGGATGTGGCAGCAGGATAATTGGGGGCCAGTTGGTCAACTTCCCATTCCCAAGAGTCCCTGAAAGGGGGGGTCTCCCAAGCTCTGGAGCCTGTGTTCACTGACTATGAATATAGGTCTATATGCCCACGTCCCACTTGGCAAGGGGAGACTAGCTGGCTCACTGTCAACCCTGTCATTTCTCACAGCCCAGAGCTGTCTTCTAATGACCCCCTCACAAATCAAGCTCACACGCTGGCCTTGCGGAATGGGAGCTTTTTCTTCAAAAGCCTTTACTGTCTTCCCACTGTTTCATCTGTTGCTACTGAAAATACTCAAAAGACTACAGACAGCCCATGCAAATATAATTAAAGACTAATGGAGAAAGACAGACAGACAACACTGGAAGGAGGGCACGGCCTTCTGTTTGTTGAAAGCAGACACTGTGCTAACAACTTTGCATATATTATCTGAAATCTCGGTAACAACCCTATGATGTATAATCTGAACCCTATCTACAGTGAGAGTGGTGCCAGGTGTCAACTTACATGGCGGTGAAAGTTCCATAGATAAATTAGTGGAGGATCCTGGATTAGGTCTGATTCTATATATGAACTATGGAAAAGTATTAAGCTACTTATATAGAATACTATACATATCCAATTATGTGCTAGTTGACTAAAATTCTTAGTAATGTGGATGTTATAAAAGGTTTACTCTCTTGAATGAAACAATGAAGGTAGGAAACTCATTGCCAGTAACAGGAGAAATATATATATTTTTTTAACTTCAGAATATGGTACCCTTGGCATTGTTCTGCATGAGACAGGTGTTATTAAGGGGGAAATGGGAGAACTCGGGGGATGTTTTAACTGGGGTGGGAGTGTTGAGGGTTACACAGGGCGAGTGAGAGGGGAGACAAAGAACGCTTAGATGGTATAGAAAAGCAGGCAGAATTGTGTTAGTTCAAAATCCTACTAAAAAATATGCAATAAATATATGAGTGCATGTTTACAGCTGACGGCTGTATAGCAAGAAGCACAGTGCCAGGCAAGAGAAACTTCCCTCGAGTTGTGGTGCAAGATACTCCCGAAATAACACAGACCAGTGCCACAGTCCTTGATTACCTCGGAAGACCATGGCTCAAGGCAGGCCACAATTAGACACAGGACTTGGAGCTGCAACTGACCTGGAAGTCTCCTCCCGAACGCTAACTCTGTTAGTATCAGAGGATGCTATGCAAGTTGCCAAGGGAGAAAACTAATCAACGAGCCCATTCAGCTGTAAAGTCTATCAACCACTACAATGACCAGCCCAGCAAATAATCTGTATTAGTGCAGTAGTGTCACTTCTACCGTGGGTAATCAACAGCTGTCTCACTGGACCTTATTAAGGCCCACTCACCGGGAGGGAAATAGGCTGTAGTACTGTAAACACAGCCAAGTACACATGGCTGGAGAGGTCACAGAACCCAGAGAAAAATATGCTTTTGCCCTGTCCCTAGACCAATCCAAGTTTTTTACTTTATTCACATACACATCCTTATATTTACAAAGTGCACCTTTTACCCCTTATCAAGGACGCTCCCTTTTGCAACAGATGGAGATAATTACAGAGTTTTGGAACTTGTCAAACACAGAGCAAAAGTGTCCGTGAGATGCTTAATGCTAAGTGACACATCTTCAATGCAACCTCGGCTTGTAAGGATGAATGAATCTCTCAACTCTCACTAGAGAAGGTCCCTTATACAGCACATAGTGATTAACACAGAAACCCAGAATTGGCCAATGTGCAGAGAACAAGAGGCCACAGAACACTTATTCATGAATAGGACACCTATGTCAAACCTCTGCCTCCCAAGGCACAGGGATCACTGCGGAAGAAGAGGTAGGAAGATGGTAAGAGCCAGTCAGGTGAATGACCACAAGGAACCACAGTCTTCCAGACAGCTGCTCTTTTATTCATACAAGCTCACAGCAATGGGGACAGTGTGCACAAGACCCATGCAAGCTCAAGCCACACAACTCCCAGCATAGAAGTGAATAGGTGGGTAAGGAATCTCAGCCCAACCTAAGCGATTTTTGGCAATCAATGGCTGCTGGAGGGGGAGAGACAGTGTCTTATAGTGATGGGACTCTTGGTGGGCCCGGTGGATGTACTGAAGGATATTGGGGGACAGAAATCAGGCTTTATAGGCTGTATTATAATCTATATCTACCTATATCTATATACGTGGGAGTACATTAAATTGGGTGGGGCTGGGATAGAAAGATGGCTCAGCGATTAAGAGCACTGAATGTTCTTACAGAGGACCTGGGTTCAGTTCCTAGCACCCACATGGCATCTAGCAACTGCTGTAACTCCAGTTCCAGTGGATCTGACGTCCTCTTCTGATCTCGGGGGCACTGCATGACACAGGTGCACTTATAGGCGTGCAGGCAATACACTCACACACATAAAATAAAATAAGAGAATTACATTTTAAAACTTATAACAATTGGGTAGGGAACAGGGTGGAGGTGCAGACAGGGGCCACGGATCTAAATACCCCAAACAGAAAGGCACACAGACCTAACTCGGGCCTAACTCCCCAGGAGCAGGAAAGGCTAAGTTCTGCTACTGTATCACAGCACAGACAAGGCTGGTCCCCATTTGATTCATTCTAGGTGATGAATTTGATCTTAAAGGTGATTATTCTAAGAATGCAAAAAAACAATCAATAAAAGATTAGCATTCTCCTAACATTAGCATTAGATGATACAATTCATTTCAAAATGTTATTTTTATTTTGCGCATATGACTGTATGTACAGAAGTGCACCCATGTCATACAATGTGCACGGGGGTCACAAGAAGATGTTAGGTTCCTCTGGAACCGGAGTCATGGGCAATTGGTAGCCACCATGTAGGTACTAGGAACTGAACCTGGGTCCTCATCAAGAGCAGCTTCTGCTCTTAACTGCTGAGGCATTTCTCCCACTCTGAAACAGCCCATTTAAACAAACAGCAAAAGCAATTTATTACCTTAGCTTCAAGAAGATACCTATTTTCAATCATATGCTAATGATGGAATGATATTAAAAACTTCACATTCAAAAATAAGCAAAAAAAAGAATATAAACGTCATCATAACTTCATATTGCAAAAAATGTAAAGAATGATAATTATCAGAAAAGAAGAGAAAAATGTGTATAAAGACTATTATATACTTCAAACGAATCTTAGGCGGGTGTATTAAAAATTTGTAGCATTATTATATACAATATATTATTCTATATTATAGTCACTACATATATTATACATTGCTAGAAAGCAAACATATTCAGTAACTAGTAACATAAAATAATAATAGAAAGTACCCAGAATGCATTGACTTGGGAAGTATAACAATATATTTTAAATTAAAATCAATAGCTTTTAAATAACTTGACAAGATATTTCTAATGTTTATTACATAAATAAAATGTCAAGAATAAAAAGCAATATTTTGAAAAAAACTTTCCTGAGTAGGGAATGCTAACACTATAAATGCTATCTATACTGCATAGCATGAATAATTAAAATAACAAGGCATCTGGAGTAATACAGGACAATCAGAAAACACTGAGATAATCTTATTTTTATGACAATTTGATATATAATAAAGTACAGAAAATGTTAGGCAAAAGGAGGAAGTCAATTACAAAAATCTTTATTGTCTAAAAAGTACTAAATACGCTCAGATGAATTAAACACATATTTTTAAATCCATAGAACAGTCAAAGGATGAAAGAACGCAGATTGCACAAGATCCTAGGAGCTATATGTAATAATCTGTGAAAACTTGAAAACATTAACATTTATTAATTGTATAAAATAATGGATTTCATGATGACATTTAAAATTGTATTTGTTTATTTACTGTGTGTGTGTGTGTGTATGTGCATGTTGTGACATGTATGTGGAGTCAGAGGACAACTCTAGGGAGCTGTTCCTGTTGTCCACCTTGCTGCGGCCGGGTCTGTCTTGTTTCTGCCACACTGTGTACTCCAGGGTGCCTGGCCCACAAGTTCCTGGGTGGTTCTCTTGTCTATACCTCCTGTCTCACCATGGGAGAGCTTGGCTTACAGATGTGCATCAGTGAATTTATTATTATTATTATTTTACATGTATGAGTGTACTGCTTTCCAGTGTGTAAGTGAACCCATGTCATGCAATGCTCTTGGAGATCAGAAGATCCCTTAAAACTGGAGTTACAGATGGTTGCTAGCTACGATGCAGGTGCTGGGAATTGAACCTGGTCCTTTGCAAGAATAGTCAATGCTCTTAACTACTGAGTCATCTCTCCAACCCTGAATCTATCTAAGTGGGTTACATAGATAGAACTTTGGTTCTTAGGCTTTCTTGGCTGGTCTTTAGCCCCTGAGACATCTTTCCAGCCCCTGTGATGACAAGTGCATACACGTATGCATTGTACTTTGATTACAGTTACCTCCTCATTGCCCTTTGTTGTCCACTCCTCCTACAGGTTTCTGTGTAAAAAACTTTTAATGGCTTAAAGCAACAAAAATGGAAGAGGTAAAGAGGACACAACTGGAAAGGAACATACTGAGAAATGCTTGCATTCGAATGGTATAATTAATAACATATAAGAAGTTTGTTAAGATCAAGAATATGTTTCTTGGGGCTGGAGAGATGGTATAGTGGTTAGGAGCACTGGCTGCTCCTGCAGAGGACCCAGGTTCAATTTCTAGCACCCGTACAGCAGCTAACAAGCATCTGTAACTCCAGCTCCAGCTCCAGGAGATCTGACACGCTCCTCTGATCCCCCTGCCCTGAGAGCATTGCATGATACAGATGCATCTACCTACATGCAAGCAATACATTTGTATACATAAAATAAAAACAAGATTTTTAAAAAAGAATGTTTATCACTAGGAAAAAACTATATGTGTGAAAATGTTCCATGTTGTATTAGCTTTTAAATTCTCTTTGCTTTTTTTTTTTTTTTTTTTTTTTTTTTTTGTGAGACAGGGTCTTTGATGACTCGGGCTGATCCTGGACTTGCTATATAGACTCCTGACTCTTCTGCCTTTATCTTCTAAGTGTTGAGTTTACAGGCATGCAAAACCGTACCTGCCTTATATAACATTATTTCTAAAAACAAAAAATAAAGCTTGGTATACCAGAATGAAGACCGAAATAACTGGAGCCTACCAACCTAAAAGTTGACATTTCCCCAAAGCAACCACGAAAGGCTGTATCTTGCATCACAGAAAAGTGTTTGAGATGTGGTGTTATGGGAAGAAAGTGGGATAGCAAAGGTGCGGAAAGAATTGTAACTGTCTAATCATGGGAGACCTGGAGAAGGACGTGGAAGTGGAAAAGGTTTAGAGGGTTTGGGTTGGGGTAAATTAGAGTCACAAGCTCAACTCATATCGGAAATTAAGCAGGTGGGGCTGGACTGGGAGAGTAGCAAGCACTGGGAGTCTTGACAAACTGAAGAGCCAGGCTCAGGCCAAGGGAGTCCAGTAACAAAGCTCAAACTCTGATTGGAGCAGTGGGCATGGTAACCTTAGTCTTAGGGGAGCCCTGGAGACCCCTAAAACCTCACGGAACAGTTGAAAAGCTATGGGTAATGAAGGCCTTACAAGGGTTTTAATGGGAGAAGCGACTCTGTCAAGTTAGCAAGGTCAAATCAGGCTGTCGTCATGTGATCACTGTACAATATTTAGTGCGGTTTTTGCAAAAATGAAATTTCAATTCAAATGTAAGTGATTAAAAGAAGTCGCTTTTTGTTAACACTGAGATGCTTGCATTGGTTCTAAGACTATGACTCTTTGAATCCTCTTGAATCAAGCTGTCTGGGAAAATGCCAAGTTGCTATCTGTGGTGAATTAAACAGATACATGTGCATCCATCAAATTCTTAGTGAGTGTCCACTGCATGCCAGCTCCGGAAGGACAGTGGAGGAGGAAGAAAGAAAACAGAGATCACCACTCAGTCTCCTAGGAGTCTACAGACTAGACTGGGATTCTGATGCAGGTCGCAATACCATACACATTAGCACGTTCACAGATGTTACAGGAATGACTGACCTCAGTAAAGGCAGGAAGAGTCATATGCAACAGGTAATACGTGAATTGAATCTTTCAAAATACAAGAATACAGATATACCTGTCAGAGAAGAGGGGAGGGAAGATGTCCCAAGTAAAGGGAACAGAAGGCAAGAGAGAGGGAAGTCTCAGCAGGACTTGGTTATGTGGGTGTGCTGGGGAGACGACAGAGATGAATATAATTAGGGCGATCCCATCTGCATTTTATGCTTCAACTAGTTGCTACAATTTGAACTCGTTCTTCAAAGTTTATGTCCTGAAAACTTACTCTCCAGAACAACAGTGGACTCCGAGAAGGAGAAGCAGTCAGAGGGCTCCATCAGGAATGGATTAATGTTATTACCATGACAGTTGGTTTGTTGTAAGAGTGGGTTTGACCTCCACTTGTGCTCTCC
Organism: Eospalax fontanierii; assembly: GCA_035773235.1. NCBI lineage: Eukaryota > Metazoa > Chordata > Mammalia > Rodentia > Spalacidae > Eospalax > Eospalax fontanierii. Next base: position 179,036,171 of record CM069524.1, on the reverse strand, counting down.
TGCCCTCTCTGACACTTATTTTTGCCATGGGACCATCTCCAGATGGCAGCATCACAGATTCTGGGTGACAGGGTCTGGCCAAGCAGGCACGGCTCTGGGGCAAACTGCTGTATGGCACTTTCCTTCGGATTCGAATATTCCATTCTGGAGGGAAGCTTGTTAAGACTCAGGAAGCTCTAAAGGCAGGCGTATCAGAGCTCAGAAGTAACCACTTACAAGTCTCCGAAAGGCCCTGAAATTGACCAGATTCACAAAGTCCATTCCTCCTCAAGGTTATGTAAGCCATAAAGATGCGGTGGGGAGGAAACTCTCTGCCCTGTCCAGCTGCCCTCAAGTTATTCAGAGAGCTCCAGGTTCCAGCTGGAGCCAGCTTTTGGTGATGCGGTTATCTTTGAGTTTGAAGCAGATCCAATAAATTCATGGGGTCTCCAAGCTGGCCTTTGGTGGATCAATACTTTGGTCTTTTGTCGGTTCTCTGTCTAGGGTGAGTGGATGTTTGTTTACATCTCCCCAGGAGCACGGATGAATCCCTGCCATTACGCATGGTCACTGTCTTTCTCTCTATAGTGTCGTTTAACACATGGGTTGTCGCTATAATGTGCATGCAGAAGGGATCTGTGCCCTCAGAATCTGCATGATGCCAAACCTGCATGATACTGAGCCTCCTAGGATTGTGAGAAGTGAATTTCTTTTCTTTATAAACTATGAAGTCTATGGTATTCTGTTATAGCAACAAGAAACAGACTAAGATACAAATCCTTTTTCAACTTTGTTTCTTAGTCTAAGAACTCCTTGTTGAAAGTCTTACTTGGAAGCCTAACTTGTAGAACACAGGAAAGGAGAACTCTGATTGGAACGGAGGGAAACAGTCCCAGAGCTCTGTGCCCTCACTCTTAGTCCCCATGGAAGCTTTAGCCTAGGGTCCCATGCAGCAATCTGAAATGCAGAGTTCTAGGAAATATGAGCCACAGGAGAACTTTAGACAGGAAACAATCAGACACGCAGCAGTTAAATTATGTGAAAATTTAGAAGACTACTGTTATTCCAAAGATAGGCTGTGTCAGTTATAGTAAAGCACCCTGGATTTCTGATTTCATTTTCTTTGTATCCAAGCTGCTAAACATTATGGATGTTGGACTTTCCTGCTCCCATTTCTGGATGATTGTTCCAATTTTTGAAAGGAAAAAAGGAAAAGTCCTTTAGTTAATGTCTCCTCTGATGCTACGGAACCAATATGAATGTGTCAAGTGACATTGCCTGTTCAATTTGTTCCTTTAAGTCAGTGCATAAAAATCTCTGCACTGAGGCAGTTGTTGTGTCGATTTAGACTCTGGGCAGCCAGGGGCTCGTAGGTCAGCTTCTTCTCTGACTCCCTCTGAAGCGGGACTCTCTCCTTTTGAGCCAGTATCAGATGACCTGGGTGTGTATTGGCCAGGGGCAGGCAGACACGTCGGAGTTTACGGATTTGTTTTCCGAAGCTCCATTTGCCACCGACATTCACGGGGAGAGTATGATGGGGCAGCTGGTACAGTGCCTCTCGGAATGGACATCTTGATGTACGATAATCATCTCTTAAGGACATTTACATCCACATTTGGCTTTCAGGAGATGAAATATGAAGATGTCTTTCAATAAAGCAGGTTCCACTCCTTCTTGCCAAATCCTGACTTGGGTATTAAAAGCAGCCCACCTAACAACAAGCCCCACAGTGCCAGCAGCCAGGTCTGTGTGTGGGGCTAATAGAGCCAAAGAAAATATCTTGGTATAGAGGCGATTAGGTGATATTAAATGTCAGAATCTCAATGAATTACCCTCTGAGGTTTCATAAAATAGAAACACAGTCTTGTTTCTATTACTGCTGTGTCAAACTAACAAAAATCCATTTCTTTTTCTTTCTTTCTTTTTTTTGCCTGCTTCCTTGCAGAGAAAGGCAATGATGGGGTTTTGGCTTTGGAGCACATTTTAAGGAGGAATTTGAGGAGAAATCTGATTAGATCAGCCTTCTAAACCAAGGCATCCTGAGCCTTAATGGGGTTGATGAGAGGACTTGGGGGTGGGAGGTGGGGGTTGAGTGCTGCCTTCAATTTGTTTCCTGTAGCCTGATATTATCTTTTATTTGCATGGTGAAGAGTAGATCAAGAATGAATATAGACAGGTGCTTTCAGCAGAAACTAACAGCACGTAGCTTCCAGATGCATCTATAAAGAAGTGTTACCCCTGCCAGACTCCGCTCCGGGCTCGCTGGTACAGGATTACAGTGAGATGGCCCTAGAATTCCCATGAAAGAAGAGATTACCCTCTGAGACTCGAAAGAGAAAAATAATGGGAGATATTAGGCACTCATAGACATTGTGGAGAAGGAATGGTTCCCTGAGGGTTAAGCACAAAGACAGCGGCTGAGACAATGGAAGGTGAAAGACACTCAAGGTTAATCGACCACGGTTCCTGGAGAGGAAGAGCAGGTTCCCAGAGGAGGAAGGGCTGAGTCAACGTGGAGAGCAGAGTTCTGGAGACAGATTCTGATGCAGTGAGACCGGGTCTGGGTCCTAGCCCTGGGGTGAATCCCAGTCCCTCTAAGCCAGCCTTTGTTCCATAGTTTGACTGACATATTCAGAGCACTGCTGTCGTCATACTGGGTATAGGGTGGTGTGCAGTGAACACCCGGTAGGGTCCTTTGGTTCTCAGAAGCTATGTGCTGCTATAACATCCACAAAGGTGCAAGATAGCTTCAGAAAGTGATGAGAACCATGAAGAAGGTACAGAGGGCGGCTGGGGGGAGGAGAGAAGGGCTTTCTGAGGAAAGCGAGTGGGGCAATGGCATTCTAAGAAGGGCTCAGGTCTGGAATATAGAGCTGTCCTGAGGTCTTCCTAGGAAACATGATGATGACAGGCCCAGGAAAAGATATTCCCTGGAGGTGGGACAGGAGTGCTCTGGTCACTAACAAGTACCTCCTCCTTATAAAGGACTAGTCACAGATAAGTAGGTATTAGTCTTCCTTGAGGGTGGAAGAGACTGAGTTGGTACCCTGTTCCAAGGCCCGTCCCCTTCTTTTTCTTCCTTATGAGACAAAGTCCCTTGTGGTCCAGGATAGCCTTGAACTTGCTCTGTAGCCACGCTTGTCCTCCAATATCTGATTCTCCTGCCTCTGCCTGCCAAGTGCTGGGATTGTAAGTGCATACCAACATACCTGTTTTTATTTGGTGCTGGGGACCAAATCTAAGGCTTTCTATATATTAGGCAAGTACCTTACTTGACACGCTCAGCTCCAGCCCCTGCTGTGGTTCTGCTTGTTGACATCATGTGAGATCCTTCTAATATACTGATGGATGTTTTCTCTGCAACTGAAATTTGTAAGGGGCTACTTTTCAGTTATGCTTTGCTTCTAGAATGTTCAGTTAGGACACTCAATTAAGGATAACAAATGTACATTAGAATTCAATTTTGTCAGAGAATGATGTTAAGGAGAAATTCATTCCATCCTGAATGATATGTTTTCAAGCAAGTCAATATAATTGAGCATTTATCCATTTTGTAGATGAAGGAATTCTCTTATAGCTTAATCACAAGAAAAACAAACCGAACAAATTAGATAAAAATGGCTTCTCTACCATCTGATTCTCCAAGTTCCCTGTGAAACTGGTTTATTCCTTACTAAAAGGCACCTGCTAATGAAACCACAGCTCAAGATCAGGTGTCTTGTCCTTATGACAACCATCACCACTTATTGAACTTGATGCATATATATTCAGTTGTACGCATTTTCTCATTTAAATTTCAAACTAGTGCAACAGAGCTTGTAGTTTGATTTTTAATCCTCCTTTATAGCTGGGAAAACAGAGGTTCAGAGAAGGGAGGTAACTTGCCAAAGTCACATGGATGACAAACAGTTGGAAGGAAACCAAACGGACCTGTTTGGGACCCTGTCTCAAAAAGGAGACAGTGAGTGGAGGAATAGGAGAAGAAAGTGGAGGGGTACAAGGAGAGGGAGAAGGAGGATGAGGAGGAAGAGGAGGAGGAGGAGGAGGAGGAGGAGGAAGAGGAAGAAGAGGAGGAGGAGGAAGAGGAGGAAGAAGAGGAAGAGGAGGAGGAGGAGGAAGAAGGAGGAGGAGGAGGAGGAGAAAGAGGAGGAGGAGAAGGAAGAGGAGGAGGAGGAAGAGGAGGAGGAGAAGGAAGAGGAGGAGGAGGAAGAGGATGAGGAGGAGAAGGAAGAAGAGGGGGAGGAGGAGAAGGAGGAAGAGGAAGAGGAGGAAGAAGGGGAGGAGGAGGAAGAGGAGGAGGAGGAGAAGGAAGAGGAGGAGGAGAAGGAGGAAGAGGAGGAGGAGGAGAAGGAGGAAGAGGAAGAGGAGGAAGAAGAGGAGGAGGAGAAGGAGGAAGAGGAGGAGGAGGAAGAGGAGGAGGAGGAGAAGGAAGAGGAGGAGGAGAAGGAGGAAGAGGAGGAGGAGGAAGAGGAGGAGGAGGAGAAGGAAGAGGAGGAGGAGAAGGAGGAAGAGGAGGAGGAGGAGAAGGAGAAAGAGGAGGAGGAGAAGGAAGAGGAGGAGAAGGAAGAGGAGGAGGAGAAGGAGGAAGAGGAGAAGGAGGAAGAGGAGGAGGAGAAGGAGGAAGAGGAGGAGGAGAAGGAGGAGGAGGAGGAGGACACCCTTGGAATTGGGTGTCAGATATCCAAGTGAGGCTAACACCCTCACAGAAGCTTCAAGCCTACACCAGTGCTAACTTGCCCTTTACAAGGAGGGATGAACCTGTAGTTGTGGGCTGCGACACGGGCTGTGGGGTTCACATTCTGAGTCACTGTTCCCCACAGGACTCTCTCTTCAAATCTAGGCTGCTGCAGGTTCTATGAATCCTTTATATAACTAAGACAAACTGCCAGGGGAGAGAATGAAGAAACCAGATGATCATTTAATAAAGCTTTTGAGAAGCATGAAATCAATAACAAAATCTTATAGAAGCAAATTGAAAGTCTATTTAAAATATCATCTTCTTTTCTGTGGTTTTAGTAGAAAGGAAATGAGCGTGGCTCTTTCAAGGTCTTTCTTCTTTCCACAAATATTCGCAAATTCCCATGGTGCAAAGCAATGCACAAGATGCTGGGGTCTTAAATATGAATAACTCAGCTTTCCTGGTCTCAAGTAGTTATACTCCAGAGCAGGGTTTCTTAAACCTTTTCTACTTATGGTCCCTTTAACCCAAGATATTTTTATAAAACTCCATGAATATAGGAATATAAAACAGAGAGTCAGGGAGATAGCTCAGCCTGTAAAGCACTTGCTCAGATGCATGAGGACTCAGTTGAGATCCTCAGAATCCTTGTAAAAAGCCAGGCATGCTGGAGCCTGAGGTTGTCCTCTGACCTCTACATGTATACCGCAACACAGACATGCAAACAACTAAAAAAATAAACTTAAGTACAAAATTTAAATACTTACTGATAGGAGTCACAAAGAAATTCATTTTAAAACAATTCTTTGATCTGTAATTTTACCATTTATTAAAGATGAAAGTGAGTTTTCATACCAATGAGCTGATGTGCTTATTTTTATGTGAAGATTCAATCTTGGCTGGATATTTAAGATGGTAGGTTGCAGACTATCTTTAAAGTTTTTCAGAGTTGATCACTTTGATTTTATAATGGTCAGTGCTAAAAGTACCGTTTTTCATAAATACATAGCACAAAATGGCAGAGATATGTTGAGCACCACTTCAGAAATCGCTGGAAATTCTGCCCTTACCCTAGGCTAAAACTCATTTAGTAATTAAAAGAAATGAAACTGAAGCCAGCACTTCTAATGGCAATAGAACCAAATGTTCTAAAGAAATACCAAACATTCTAATACAATACAATCCAAAGAGATACTAATATAATGTAATGTTTACATGCTGAGAAACGACGGTGGGAAAATATTCAAGGTCTTTGTTTTCCGCAGTTCAACCATTAGGTTTCTACAAGAGCAGAACACTTTTGCACAGTAAAACACCGAAGGTGACGTGCAGTGGTCTGCAGTCTGAGCTAGGAGTTTCAGGCATCATTCCTTTATGCTGTTAGTGTGACAACAGGTGTAGCGTGTGTTCAGAACCAAGACTACAGTGAGGTCACGACTCAGGCAAGTGCTGCCAGAAATGCCACAGAGTCACCAGACATTTGAATTAATTTTTGATGGTTAGATGTTCAGAAACCTTTTACTGTTGCCTATTTAGAAACATTTTATTTAATGAGTGTATTGCCTGTATGTGTGTAAGTGGACCCATGTTGTGCAATGCCTGCAGAGATCAGAAGAGGGCATTAGATGCCATGGAACTGGAGTTAGGGAAGTTATTAACTGCCATACGGGTACTGGGAACTGAACTCAGGTCCTCTGCAAGAGCAGCCAGTGTTCTTAACTGCTGTGCCATCTCTCCAGCCTCCTGTTGCTTTTTTTTTTAACCACCCCTAACATTCTGTTAAGCAACCTCACATGAGGTTGAGAACCCAATTTAAGAAGCTGTACTTTGCTCTATAAGACATGAACTTGAATGCTCTGTTAATTATAGCTGGGCATGGAACCAATGTATGTACAGAATAAAGAGGTACGGATGGGGCATGGAGGGCTTCCTGGAAGCAGATGAAGGGTGTTTCTTGAGCTGTGTGTTAGGTGGGGGTGGGGGGAGATGTCTGAAGAAAAGAGAACAACGTGTGTGTGTGTGTGTGTGTGTGTGTGTGTGTACGTGTGCGCGCAAGCATAAGGCCACCTGGGAGGGTGGGTAGGAAGGTTGAAGTAAACCGATGTACAGGACACATGTGACTGACTGGAGAGAGCGAGGCTGCAGATACAAGGCACCGGGAGCTGAATCTAGAGCCTCATATATACAAGGCGAGTACTCTTCCACTGAGCTACAGCCCGCATGGAACGAAGCTCCTAGGCAAGGCCAAGAAGCTTTATGTGAGCCAGAGGCTCCCCTGAGGGTTTAAGCAATCCAAAGTGCTGGAGACAAGCTTGCAACTGGCATGTTCTGAATCACCTACAGCCTAGCTGAGTGAGCCTCCAAATCCAGCATCTCCGTGGACACGTGCTGGCAGGAGATAAAGTGAGGACGTCTGCTGGGTATGATGGAGCAGCACTGAGCCAGGCAGGAGTGTGACATGCTCAGACTTGTGTTCAGAAAACTGCCTAGCAGCAGTGTGGAGGACGGACGGCAGTTAGGGGAGGAACGCTGAGAGGAGACAGTAAGTGGAGAAAAGTTTAAGAGGTGGCAAGAGGTGATGACGAGGCCAGGTCAGGGAAGAGAGAGGGTCAAGGGGTATTTTGGGATAGAGATGAAGAAGAGTGGTCTGGGGAAACTTCTGGGGACTGGACTGAACATTTGGGAAAGGACTTTCAAAGGAAGCAGTGTAACTATGAAGACACGAAGGAATAAAGTCATGTTCTCTCTGGAAAGGCATACTGAAAGCCTGTCTGAATACCACCTCACAAACATCAAACCACCAAGCATCCTCAGCCACCTGTGACCACCTGGTTAAGGTGTGCACTCGTGACCCATTTCTGAATGCATGTGGCTGATGTTTAGGGTCTCAGAAAATCTGTATACAAGGGCCATTTCTTTTTCTCACCTAAAGTAATTAGTTTTGTCATGAGAATTTTGTACTGGAAAAGCTCTAACTGACAGCAGTTTGATCTAAGTATGAGAATAGCAACAAACTTCACTCCAGTCCTTAGACCAACTTTAGCTTAATTTCTGGCTGTCTTTTGGAATCCCCATTAATGCCTTAATAAGTTGATTTTAAAAATAAAAACCAAATAGAAGCACCCTTTCTTTCCCAAGTTTGAGTTTTTAGAAGAAAGGTAAGAGCAAATGCAATGAATTTGTAAATATTTTCATTTCAAAAGAATCTTTGTCGACACAAAATTATTTCAAGTAGCTGAAATGAGGACAGTTTTAAAGATCTATTTTTACTTTTAATTATGTGTAAGAGTGTACATCTACGCCTGTGAGTGTGGGTGCCCACAGAGGCCAGAGGTGTCAGTTTCCCTGGAGCTGGAGTTTCAGGTGGTTGTGAGCTGCCCAAAATAGGTACTGGAACCAGACTTTGGTCTTCTGTAAAAGCAGTACACACTCTCAACCATTGAACCATCTCTCCAGCCCAAGAAATGGTTTTGAGACTTGCCCAAATTCCCCTCAGGTAAAGCCTGAGCCCTTTAGCCACAGCAGGTTTATTCTGGAGAGGGTGCTGAGCCCAGGGTCCATGACTAAGAAACACTATCTTGGAAGGTGCTATCTTTATACAGAGATCTGGTGAAATGAGAACTTGATTAAATCCTTTAGACAGGCAGTAGTGTGTGCCTGGCACCTTAGCTACAGAGGAGGCTGAGGGGGAAGATCACTTGAGCCCAGGAAGATTCCTGGGGACTACTGGCCAGCTAGTCTATTTGTTTTAAGTCTTTTTTTGAGGTAGGGTCTCCCTGTAGCTCCAACTGGCCTGGAACTCACTGTGTAGACCAGGCTGATCTTGATCTCACAGAGATCCACCTGCCTCTGCCTCCCAAGTGCTGGGACTACAGGCATGCACTACCTCGCCCGGCTTCTGGCCAGTCTATTTTAATAAAAGAACTCTGGATTGAGTGAGAGACCATGCCTCCAAAAATAAGGTGGCGAGTTACTGAGGAAGGCACTCACTGATGACAGAGAGAGAGAGAGAGAGAGAGAGAGAAAGAGAGAGAGAGAGAGGAGAGCGCAAAAGAAGAGAAACAATAGAAATGTACAGAGCACCTGTTGTGAGGGGTCCTGGCTCAACAGATTCTATATGGGTCATATTCTAAAACTCTGTAACTACAACCAGTATTTACAAGCCTAGAGAGTCTCAGCATTAAAACACGATGGTGTTAGCTCTGGTAAACACCCACCTCCTATTGAGGTTAAAGATTTAAGGTTGCTATGGGCACAGACATCTACGTGTGGATGGTCTTTCTTGCCTTTTGGCTTAGTGGCTTTCAAACTTGAGCATAGCTAAGACCTACTGACAAGGTCACAGGCGTTAAACCACATATTCTGCACCTAACATGGGACTGGAAGTGTTTTAAGGGAAATTAGACTATGTGCAGTTTTTATACCATGAGCAGAGTTTGAAGCTTGACCCCCACATGGATGACAGGCCAGGTCATGTTTCAGTTATTGGCAAGGTGATATGGAGAGGCCGACTTACAGGAACCGGAACCTTCAGGCCCTCTTTGCACATCCCTTTCCAAGGCCTGTCACTTGGCTCTCCATTCCTATTTGGGCATTCACTTTTCAGAGCCTTTTCTTTTCTAAAATGAATAAAGTTGCAGTCTTATGAATTCTGAGTTGGCCCCTTCCCTGTGGCACTCCTAACATCCTCATGTCCATGAGTTCTAAGTGAAGTCCTGGACTTCCAGGTGCCAAGGACGCACATGCTACAGTATAATGTCAGGAGCTGTGACGAGCATCCAAGCACAGAGCAGTGTTAACTGCAGCCTAATGTACAGCGTTGGAGCTGACAGTCTGGGAAAATTAGGCAGCAACGTTAGGAAACTGGGCAATGTCACTGCCTTATTAGTTAATGTTTTTATCTCCAGTTGTCCAGGGGTCCAATAAACATGCATTTATCAAGTGCCTACTCAGCAGCCAGCCCTGAGCTAGATTCCCAGGAGGACATGACAGGCACAAGCACAGACTTTTCTTCACTTGAAAGTTCTGGAGAGGCAGATCAGGATGTACTGAATACGGGTTACTGAAACAACGAAGGTGTCTGGGAGGAAACACAAAGCTGATTCTGACATTTAACTTCTTCAACACAGGGCTGGGTCTGAGATCTACTGCACATCAGCCCTGTTTGGTAGAAGTGAGGAAGTGGGAAGCAGGCTGCAGAAATCAAGATGCAGGAACACGTGACCACTGAGCCTTAAATACGTCCTGAGCTCATCTTGTCTTTAGTAGCAGTTTTACTGAGATACATTTTACATAATATGTTTCACCTATTTAAAGTGTACAGTGGAACAGTTTTTATTAGTCACAGTTCTGTGGAGCCATCAGCACAACCAGTTTAAAATATCTTCTTTGTCTCTCTCATCCCCAAACCCCACGCTGGTTGGCAGCCACTCCGATCTCCCTTCCCCAAGCCTGGGCTTCTCAAACTGACCACACCAGGCCTTTCCAAGCTCCCGTTCTGTCCATGCCTAAGGCCAGGACCACTGGCTATGGTCAGCACCCTGCCCACCCCCAGCCCCTTTCACCCTCCCGCCGCCCCCTGCACCACCAGGCTCTGCTGTTAACTTGGAGGACAGATCTTCTAACCTGCCCGGACCTCAGTTTTTTTCCTCCTAAAAATGAAAGGGACAAAATTCAGGTATCCTTCTACTTTGAAGAATCTACTTTTAAAACTCAGCCCTAGATAAAAACATGAAGCAGATGGTAAATAACTTGGGCAGTGAGACCTTTCAAAAGCTCTTGTTAGGAAGACGGACCATGTCATTTTCCTGGAGGCCCAACTGGCAAGGTGCATTCCCTCAGACTCATAAATCCCACGTTCAGGGGATCCTTATACACTCCTCAAGGATGGTTGTAGAGATGTATGTCCACAGATGATCACAGCAGCGTCACCAGTCATGGAGACTGTGAAATACGTGTGGTAGCAGAAGGTGAGGTGTATGCGTCCTCTGACAGAGCTCCAGATGAGAACCTCCTTCCAGATGCCATCTGACCCCGTCCATGTCACAGCGGCCTTTCTGCAGCTTCTCTGTACACTCATTAACAGAGTCTTTCCACTGTCCACTAGATCCTGCATGCTATTTGTTTAGTCTTGTTTTGTTTCAGGACAGGGTCTCAGGGAGCCCTGATGGGCCTTGGACTCTCTATATAGTGAGGCTGACCTTGAACTTGTGATTCTCCTGCCTCTTTCTCCCTGGTGCTGTTTTACAGGTGTGAGCAATCATGTCCTGTTTATTTGGTGCCTGGGATCAAACCCAGGACTCAGCCCTCTCTGAACTGGCGACACCCCTTCCCTGTACGCCATTTTATCGCCCTTCTTTCCTCTATATTCTTGTCACTGTGCTGATACTTTTAGGTCTGTGTGTAGGATCTGGTGTTTTGTCCCACTCTATCCAGGGTCATGATCATAGGGTTGACTTGGCTTACACTACAAAGCAATCCAGGATAGCATGACATGTTTGATTGTGAGATTATACTGAATTATAGTTAACAACCTCAGCTTTTGTCCTTTGACTCTGAAGTCCTTTTCACTTATTTTTGTCTGTCATTTTTTATCTCACATTTTCAACCCATGAGTAACTTTCATCTTGTCAGAAAGTTGAAAGCCTGACATATCCATGGCAAAGTATCTTTAAATGCCTTCCAAGAGCAGTGACTTCATTAAGGACTCCGCAAACCAGGCTCATCAGACAACACCTTTTGAACTTTGTGCGGCATCTAATAGAACTCTAATTTAGAACTTGCAAACAAAATGTGAGCTTATCATAATTTTAAAGAGCACAGAGTATGTGCTTCTGAAAAAGGCATTACCTCTAGATACTTAGTAACTGCGTGTGGTAAGGTCACAAACTCAGCCGACAGACAAGACAGATGGCAAGTGTCACAGTCCCACTCCACTTCTTCACTCTGAAAACATTTCCGTAGTCAGTGACCACAGTCAACCAAGACAATCGTGGGAACACTTCCTGTCGACTGCCCCGCTGGCATTTCCAATGACTCAAGCACGTCTCTTGTCCTAGTTAGCACTGTCAATGTGACATAGCCTACAGTCACCTGACAAGGGAGTCTCAATTAATGTACCACCCAGATCAGATATTCTCTCTCTCTTTCTCTTTCTCTCTCTCCTTCTCCCTCTCCTTCTTTTCCTGTCTCCCACTCTCTCCCTCTCTCCTCTCTTTCTGTCTCTCCTCTCCCTCTCTCTCCCTCTGTCCCCCTTCCTCACTCCCCCTTCCTGTCTCCCTCTCTCTTCTCTCTGTCTTGATTGATGAGGAGGGCTCAGCCCACTGTGCGCAGCACCATTTCCTGGGCGTGTGGTCCTTGGCTGTATAAGAAAACTAGCTAAGCATGAGTCAGAGCCGGCCGCATCCTCCATGATGTCTGCTCGGGTTCCTGCCCCAACCTCTCTTGGTCATGGACTTGTAAATGGAAGTCAACTCTTTCCTCTTTTAAGTTTCTTTTGGTCAGAATGTTTTGTCACAGGAACAGAAAGGAAAGTAGAATACTTCCCCTTTCTCCCTCACCCATCCCAAAGTAGAATGCAGGGGCTGGAGAGACAGCGGCTCAGTGGTGAAAAGCACGGGCAGCTCTTGCAGAAGACCCAGGTTCAGTACTCAAAACCCACACGGCAGTTCACAACTGTCTGTAAATCCAGTGCCATCGGATCTGACAACCTTTTCTGGCCTCCATGGGCACCAGGCACGTATGTGGTACAGATATACACAGACAGACAAACACTCATGCACACACAATAAAAATAAATATTAAAAAGATGATATTCTGAAAAAAAATAGAATGCATATTGACTTTTAAATTAGGAATTGCTCACAAAATAATTAAAATTCTATCCAGTGCTTTACCCTAAATAATTTTTAGAGGAATGCCTTAACTTTCAATTTGATAACAACTAATTTATTCTGTATCTAATTGAATTACTTTGTAATTAGTGTACTGGAGTAGAGAAGAAGACAAAGCAAATATCTTTGTGATTGGTCCCTTGTAGTGACAGAGAGGAGCAGGCAGAGGTTGATTGTACCCACCGATGCCTGTGTGTGAAACAGACCAGGATTCTTTGCTGTTGGCATTTCACTGTTGAAATTAAAATTAACCTTGATCTTTAATTTGCCTCACTGGCTGATATTTGTCACAAAGTTAGAGTCAATAACAAAACTTGGGTTGCATTTCTTGCTTACAAGTATTGAAGGATACAGAGGACTGTCAGATTGATTATTCCAGAAAATGCCCAGAGTTCCATGCTTCCCATGAGGAAGAGTCTAGAGCTTCTACCAAGTGCTTCAGATACTGAATCTTACATCAGGAAGGTTTTGTAGGCAGATTCTGCCTCACTGGCAAGGGGTGAGTTGGCAGACATCAGCTTGGGGAAGATGGAGTTTTATCCATCATCCAAAGGGCTATAGAATCGCTGACCTGAGCTGCACAGGAAGAGGGGCGTCTCAGAAATAGTTACAAGTGCAGGCTTGTCTTCCTAAGGAACTCCAATAAAAACTCTGAAATTTTTAAAAAATTTATTTATTTATTTTATGTGTATGAGTGCTTTGCCTGCATGAATATAAATGCACCTGTCTCACGTGATACTCGCAGAGACTAGAAGAGGATGTTAGAGTTCCTGGAACTGGAGTTATGGAGGGTTGTTAGTTGTCATGTGGGTGCTGGGAACTGAACGTGGGTCCTTTGCAAGAAAAACTAGTGGTTTTAACAATTGAGCCACCTCTCCAATCTTAAAAATATGAATTGTTTAAAGAAATATGCTCCTCAGGCAAACTGTATGATTAATTCTGTTTCCCAGAGGCTCAGCAGGGGTCTTTTGTAAAACTCTGTCTCTTAGAGGCACTGCTGAGATCCTTACAACCACCAAGACTATTCAGGCAAGCGGGAAGCCTCGACAGCCTCACAGCCTCAGCTGCCAGGGGCTCTGTGGGAATCCTTTGCAAGGACACTGTGAAGGATAAACCTCAAAGTCTGAGCTCCCAGTACTGGCCTTTTCTGGCAGAGTATAGACTGAAAGCATATTTTAGTACCATCAAATGAACGATCTATATTTCTAATTCCTAAAGGTAAGAAGGAAAAAAGTTAAAAGACTTTTGGAAATGAATTTAATGAAATCACAGCAGAATACATCCCTCATCTTGGGAAAGATACAGGCATCCATGTATAAGAATTGTTATTCTCCCTTCAAGGGTAACATGTCATTACTCTTACGAAAAACAAGTGCAGAGTCCAGGCACTAGCCAACTAGATTGCCCAGCAAGTTCTCTCTTGGGACTTCCAGGTAATCCCTGTACTTTACAGACAGTATCTCTGCTCTACTTGTAGGGAATTAGGTAAGGGAAAGGTAGTGCCTTAGAACGCTGGAGAATGAAGCAGGCCATTCTCGTGTGTGTGTGTGTGTGTGTGTGTGTGTGTGTGTGTGTACTAGCATGCATGTATATGTAGAGGCCAGAAGACAACATCATACATTGTTTCTTGAGTGTCATTCACCTTGTTTTTGGAGACAGAATCTCTCACTGGCCCAGAACTCACCAAATAGCCTAGGCTGGCTGGCCAACAAGCTTCAGACATTTGTCTGTCTCTGCCTGCCCAGCACCAACATACCCACAGTCAGTTTTTTTTAAAATGTGAGTTCTGAGATCCAACTCAGGTCTTTTTTTTTCTCTCTTTTTGAGACAGGGTCTCCCTATAGACCCAGACTTGAACTCACAGATATCTACCTGCCTCTACTTCCTAAGTGCTGGGATTCGTATGTGCCACCTGGTTCAAACTCAGGTCTTCATATTTGCAAGGCAAGTGTTTTCGGACTGAGGGGCCTTTCCCCAACAGTAGTGGACCCTCTTCTCAAAGCACCAATATCACAACATTTTGATGGCAAGGCGACATCAAATGTGAGTTTTACTAAGAAATCAATGAAAAATAGAGTCGAAAGCCTTGACAATAGAATAGTCAATATAAAGAATATCTAAACTTAAAGAGAAGGTTTCAGGTCATCTCAGTCCAAACAAACAACAAAAAAACAAGAAAGAATTCAAGATCCTTGGGAAACGATCCACGTTTTCATGATGCCTAAAGGTAAGAAGAAAAAGGTTAAGATTATTGGAAATAGATTTAATGAAATCACAGCAGAATGAATGCCTCATCTTGAGAAAGCTGCAGACATCCATGTACAAGAGGCTTACAGGCTCCAAATAGACCTAGAAAGACCTTGAACTGGGAATGATGGCATATTCCTAGAATCCCAGCCAATGAGGGATGCGAGAAGAGGATTGTAGGTTCGAGGTCAGCCTGGGCTATATAGTGAGACTGTCTCAAGAAATAAAAAAAAAAAAATTCCATCATACAACTGTAGTCAAATTGTAAAAGTAGAATACAAAGAAAGATGTTTAAAATCTGTAAGAGAAAAGCACCAAGCCCCATTTAAGTGTGTTCTTACCTGATTTGTCAGCAGAAACCTTATTCAAGAGGGAAGGGAAGGGCCTGTCTCAACGGCTGAAGCAAAGTGACTTCAACCAAGAATTCCAAATCCAGCAAGGCTGTCCTTCAGGAATTATGGGGAAAAAAGATCTATTAGGACAAACAAAAATGGAGGGATCTCATGACCAGTAGGCCGGCTCTGCACAAGATACTTTTCACCTCTGCATCCAGAAGTGAAAGAAACGTAGTCACCAGGAAAGCCCCTGGATGTGAGAATCCCCCCGGAACAGCAGGTGCATAAAAGGGGAATGACGAGAAAAAATGATATCAAAAGCATAAAAGATCAAAGCACAAGGATGCCCAGCAGAGGAGGAACAGAACTACTCAAAACAAGACGAGGATCAGCAAGATGACCAGAAGAAGTCCTTGCCTAGCAATGATAACCTTGGACAGACTAAAGTCTACAGCTGAATAGTACGGACAGGCTGAATGGATGAAAATATGAACTACTAACAGACTGCCTAGAGAAATCCATGTCCCAAAAAAACATGCACATAGACTTTGAGAGAAAAGACAGAAAATAATATTCTCAGCAAATGGAAATCAGAAGCAAGCAGGAGCAGCCATGTTTGTAACTGACCAGATAGACTTTAGTATGACACCTGTGAGACAAACTTATAGATAGTGATCAAGAGTTCAACAAGAAGATATAACGATTATAAACCTACATGTGCCTAATGCTGGAGCACTCAGTTTTATAAATCAAATAGTGTTAGGCCTAAATGGGGAGGCGGGCCCCATGTAAAAGTAGTAGGAGATTTAAATGCAGTGCTTTTATCAATGGGCAGGCCCATCAATCCAGACAAAAATAACAACAAAGAGATGTCAGTGCTAAACTGCACTGTAGGTTAAATGGACTTGATAGACATCTGCAGAACATTCCATTGAGAAGCCACAGACTATGTGTTCCATCAGTGCACATAATCTTCTCTAGAATAGAACGTACATTTTACAACAAAAGAAGTTTCAAGTCAAAGGAAAACCCTAAAATCGTATCCTGCATTTTTTTTGATTACAACAAATTTCTTAGAACAAATGAAAACAGAAAAACAATATACTAAAACTTGTGAGCAGAAGCAAAACTACTACTAAGAAGGAATTTTATAGCAATGAATGCTTACATTAAAACTGATTTCAAATAAACAAACTAATGATGCATTATAAGGAAAATCAAGAAGAAAACCAAACTCAAAGCTAGTAGAAAAAAGAAAATAGAGACTAAAAATGTCACACTACAGGTCAATGAAACAATGTTTCGGTTCTTGAAAAGGTGAACAGAATCGACAAACTTTTAGCTAGATTAAAAGAAAAGAGAATAAATAAGATTAGAGGTGAAATGGGGACCCTTACAACTGATACCGCAGTTTGGCATTATGATGAAAAACTATACACTACAGAAAACGTAGAAGGAAGGAAAAGATTTATGGATACCTATGAGGCAAGTTCAATCATGACACAGCCCAATAATAATGAGTGAGCTTGAATCAGTAATATAAAGCTTCCCAAAAGAGAATCTCCCCCAAAGCTTCATACCTGAATTTTACTCAACTTTTAAAGAAGTAATGCCAGTTCTTTCCAGACTATTCCATACAAATGAAGGGACCCTTCCAGATTCATATGAGGCCAAATGTTACCAATGTAACCAAAACAAGGACACCAGAACAACAGAAAGAAAACTATAGACCAATCCCCCGGGAACAGAGGCAAACATCCTCAACAATACTGGCAAACCGAATTCAGCTGCACATCGAAAAGCTCATTTGCCACAACTAAGTAGATCTCGTCTTAGGAAGGTAGGGATGGTTTACTAATATATGTGCACACATATATGTACACATAATATATAACAGTAGAATAAAGGGTAAAAATCAAATGGTAATCACAGAAAATGTAGAGGAACAGTTGATAAAATCCAACCTCTCTGTATAATGAGAGCTGTGAACTAATTAGGCCTTGAAGGATCATGTCAATGTAATAAAAGCTTTACACAACAGACACCTAGCCAGCATCAGGCTAAGGGAGGAGAACCTGAAAGCATTTCTTTTAAATCGGGAATAATTCAAGAGTGTTAATTTCCTTGCTTGTATTTAAATGAGATAACAGGCATGCAAATAGAAAGGGAGGAAGTCAATGTATTGCTGCTTTCAGAAAATCTGGTTCTATACAGAGAAAAGCCTAAAGACTCCACCAAGAGACTATTAGAACTGATAAGTGAATTCATCATGCTAGGACAAAAACATACAAAAAGTAGCATTTTTATACACTATTAATAACTTTTGAGACAAGGTCTCACTATACACCTCTAGGCTGGCCTTGAACTCACAGGCACCTTGCCTGCCTCTGCCTCTTGAGTGACGGGATTAAAGGCATGTATCACTATGCCTGGCTACTAATAACAAATTTGTTGAGAAATGATGAAACCAGTCCTATTTACAATGTCTATGAGACATCCCCTAGGAATAAACAGAATCTAGGAAGTAAAGTAGTAGTTATAAACTACTTTTGAAAGATGATGAAGAAAACACATGAAGATTGTATGTTAATCTTGGTTGTCAACATGATGGGGTCTGGAATCAACTGAAATACAAACTGCTGGGTGCTCCTGTGAGAGCTTTTCGTGATTAGATCCCACTCTAAATGTGGGTGACACCTTGTGGTGGCAGCCCACGTAAAAGGCCACAGAAGAACACTCCCACTTTTGGCCTGCTTCCTTTCCTGGTGAGTTTTCTCTCCTGTTGCTGTGGTGTTCCTTTGCCAATACTAGAACCAACTTCTTTAGGTTCCAACATAGACTGAAGACCAGCAGCTCTCCAGGAATCCTGCAGGCCCTCAGTGCCAGACTGGGACTGATGAGCCATCCAACTTTGTGGACTGAACAACTACTGGATTATTGGCCTCTCTGGTGTGGCACAGCTATCACTGGACTGCACAGACCTTATCCTGTAGGCCAATCTAATATATATATAAATATGCATTCTATCAGCCTGACTACTAATAACAAATTTGTTGAGAAATTATGAAACCAATCCTATTTACAATGTCTATGAGACATCCCCTAGGAATAAACAGAATCTAGGAAGTAAAGTGTATATCTCTCTATATCCTTTGAGAACCCTAATACAGATGGAAGGTCTCCTGTGCTCATAGGTTGGAAGAATTAACAGGATTAAACTGTCAGTATCGCCCAAAGGGATCTGTGGATTCAAAGCAACTCCCACAAAAAAATTACATTCTTCACAGAACAAGAAACAATTGTAAATAAAATTCACATGGGAAAGATCACGAAGAGCCCAAACCATCTCAAACAAGAAGAACAAATCAAGACACCTGACTTGAAGACACAGTTCACAGCGATGCTAACCAAACGGTATGGTAACGACACAGACCAGTGCAACAGAATAGAGATCCCAGGAATAAACTTCACACCTAGAGACAACCGATTCTTGACAAAGCACTGAAAACAGTCTTTGGAGAAAGGACAGCCTGTCCAACACACAGTGCTGGGAAAATTGGATACCACACACAGAAGACTGAAACTGGACACATTCAACCTAAGCAAAAGTCAACTCAAAACGAATCAAAAACCGCAACATAAGACATGAAACTAAAATTACCAGAAAACATTAGGGGAAACACTTCACAATGTTGGTCTAAGCAATGGTTTTCTGGATAAGATCCCCAAAGTCCAGAAAAAAAAAAAAAGCAAAAAATTGACAAGTGGAATCATGTCAAGTTACAAATAACTACAACGAAGAATCCAGTCTACAGAGTACAAAGACAGATGGGAAAAGATATTTACCAATGGTTTATGTGAAAGAACATAACATCTGCAATTCATAGAGCGAAAGAATTTAACAATAAAAATCAAATAAACAAATTAAAAATTATCTGAATAGATGCTTCTCAAAAGAACAAATACAAATGATCTACAAATATCTATGAAAAATGCTCAAGCTGTTGAACACTGAGGAAATGCCCATCAAACTGAGAAGAGCCTATCCTACCACAGCTAGAAAGGCTACTACCCACACATTCAAAAGTTTAAAACAAACACAAATCAAATGCTAGTGCTGATGCAAGAAGGGACCTTTATATACCGTAAGTGGGAACACAAATTAGTAGTCATTGTGGGAATAGGGTGGGGGTTCTGAACAAAAACAAAAGCAGATCTGTCGTCTGGGGGACAGGAGGGGAGAAAGGGTTGTATTTGATCAGTGCATGCTCAGAGCACGATTTGAAACTCTACGAAGTTGGCACAGCAAGGAGACACCTGCACGACCATGTTTATTTCGGCACCAGTCACAATGTTTAGAATATGGAATCACTGTAGATGTCCATCAGTGAACGAATAGACTAAAACATCTCTCTCTCTCTCTCTCTCTCTCTCTCTCACACACACACACACACACACATATCCCACAATGAAGCGTTATTCAGCCACAAAGGAAAATGAAATCCTAGCACTTCTAGTAAAGTAGATGGAACAGAGGAAATCATATTGCATGAAATAAGCCAGGCAGAGAAATATCAGTATTGTATGTTGTCATATGTGGAAGCTGAAAATAGTCAACTGGAAAGTAACAGAATGATTACTAGGGTTTGAGAGGGCACGGACATAGAGAGAGGGAAGAAGAAGAGGAGGAGAAGGAGGAGGAAGAGGAAGAAGAGGAGGAGGAAGAGACTGTATTTGATCAGTGTATTTATGTGCATGATTTGAAACTCCATTAATGTATACAATTGGTATGTGCTAATAAAAGGAATGTTAAATAAAAATTATAAAGTATGCTTACATAAAGTGAAGCTAATTATCACCCCCTTTATCTGTGGGACAAGCAGAGCTTGTCATCTCAAAACCCCTGGAATGGGATGCCTTATGTACACTTCTCTTGCTGGGCCCCGCACAAGTTCATGAGCTTCTGTTGAAGAAGTTCAGAGGGTGATGTCTTGCAGATTGGTGTGGCTGGTCAGGGCCTTCCACAGATACAGCTCTGTCCTGTTATTCTCCAGATTTTCCCTCTCATACTTCCTGGCTCAGATCTTGGAACCCCAGGACCACCCTGCTCTGACTCTGTCTCTGACGTCACCTGCTGTTCTTCCTCTATACCCAAGGTCCTAACATTGAAATACTCTTCTCTGTTCAACTGTGTTCAAGCTTTGGTTTCATAATTTATGTCTTGGAGCTGACACTCTGGAGACGTGTCTGCTGGGGCTGAGTTGAGACTTTGTTTCCACGGAGTTATCTCTCCCTCGGTTCAGCAGCTTCATGCAGCCTACTCTGCCTTCTTCAGATGCACCCAGCCCGGAGGGGGAAGCATCCCTTCGGAAGCTTGCACTCTCCCTTGAGGACTCTTCTAGATGCATTTGTTCCCACGGTGCACACTCGCCAGTGTGGCTAGCTTCCCACCTTGCTATACTGAACTTCCATTTTCGTTCCTTGCTTGAGCTACTGGTCTGGACCTGGGTGCTGGTCCTCCTCTGGGGGGCAACTTTCTCTTGCAGACACATTTACTGAGGAAAGAGTCCTCACTTCCAAGCCCTGTGTTTGTTCTTGGATCATAAAGACCTAATCAGGCCTGATGTTTCTTTCTTTGCTTGTTTTTAAGGCTTCATTGTTTTTATTTTATTTTACTTATATAATTATTTTTGTTTATTTATTACTGTTGCACAGCTGGGCCTGGGTACCAGGGCCCTACTGAGAGGGCAAATTCATGGAATCAGCTCTCCCTCCACCATTACTTGGATTCCAGGGATGGAACTCAGGTTGCCAGGCTTGCAGGACAAGTAACTTTACTGGTTGAGCCACCTTGCTGGCCTTGGATCTGTTTTTTGGCTGACTTTAGTGAGATGTATGTGTGACTTGGAGGAAGGAATGTCATGAGAGATGATATTTAAACAACAGTCTAACAGCTCTTTGTTATCCTCTCTGCTCAAATCTACCCTGCACACCCCCGTAAGACACACATCTGTTCCAAGGCCCAAGCAGAGCAGCCTCAGAATCCTTTCTTTCTTGATTCTCTTTCTGTATCGAGGGACAGTCACATATACTTCTATTGTAATGCACAGTAAAGTCCTAGAACTGCTGAACATGCAACTGATGCTAGTCATTTGTTCAACATCTACTTCTGTTCATTTTAAAAAATATTTTTTATTTTTATTTTATGTATATGAGTGTATTGCCTGCTTCTATGTAAGCTGTGCATGTTGTGCAAGGCCTGTGGCGGTCAGAAGAGGTCTGAAGTTATGAATGTTTGTTAGCAGCCATGGGGTGCTGGGAATCGAACCTGGTTCCTCTGCAAGAGCAGTCAGTGCTCTTAACAGAGGAGCCATCTCTCCAGCCCCTGTTTGTTCATTTTATGAGACAGCGTCTCCAAAGATGGACTCAAACTTCTGATCCTCCGGCCTTTACCTCCCAAGTGCTGGGATTACAAGTATGTCATCAAGCCCAGTTTATGAAGTGTGGGGGACTGGACCCAAGGCTTTGGGCACAGTAGAAAGGCACTTTACTAACTGAGCCACACCCTTAACTTAATCATTAAATATTTATGGATTGTCTGTCCATTATGTGTGAAACATAGAAGAAAGGTCTTCCCTGGTAGGGTCCCAAGTATCAGAAGACTCCACTTTGAGGACTCCTCAAAAATACAACTTCTTGGGGCTGGAGAGATGGCTCAGTGGTTAAGAGCATTGCCTGTTCTTGCTGAGGACCTGGGTTCAATGCCCAGCTCCCACATGGTGGCTAACAACCATTTATAATTCCAGTTCCAAGGTCTCTGATGCTCCTCTTTTCATCTCTGCCGATACTGTACAACATGGGCGCCTTTACAGACATGCAGGTGATATACTCACACACATAAAATTAAAAAAAAATACCACTTCTTAAGGATGGCTTATCTGTTTTCCACAATTTGCTACCAACATGTTCAACATTTTACATGAAGTCTTAAAATCTGCTGTCTTCCTTCAGAATTGAACACACAGCTGCTGGACTTAAATCCAGTGATGACCCGAGGCCAGCGTTACGCCCCCTTTAGCATACCTCATAATTTCCTTTATCTTCTCAAGTATTTTGTGAGTTTCTGAGATCTACACTTCTGATTACTTTTGATCTTTGGTTTTGCCACTCTTTTTTTTTTTTTTTTTTTCTGAACCTCAAATCAAAGTAGAGGAAAATCCCCCAGTAATTACATAGACAACGGCTGGCATTTGTTGTTTGGAAGGCAATTCGGGGGGTCAATGTTGGACGTTTGAAAACAAAGATTATTTGAAAGTGAATATATGAAAATATAAGATGGCTGGGAGCCTGGATGCCTCTTGTCCGACACTTATGGCTTTTGTAAATGCTATGATTTTGGCAAAAAAGTAGACTTCCAGCTGTTTGAAGTCACAGATGTATTCTTTTCTGGGTTGTTCTAAAAATATGTACAGACTGTTTTCTTAAGTTTTAAATCAGGACTCCCTTGATGGAGTTTTGCTTTGATTTGGAATCCTTTGGTTTGGAACTGTGCGAGAGTGGACTGGAGACTAGCTTAGCCTGGAAGAGAATTTCGGAGCCAGGAGTCAGGCAGGCAGCCTTCACTGTCTCTCCCTTCCCAGTTGTTATTTTACAGAGTGTGCTCAGGCCCAAAAGTTCATGAAGAACAAAATGTGCCTGACTGTTTTAAGTGTAGGGGAAGAAGGAGGGAGACTCCTCTGCATTTAAAGAGCGGCTAGGGTGTGGGGCGACCTGCCGGGATGCTGCAGGCTCAAGCCCAAGGTCACAGATTAGGGGGAAACTTTAAACTGCTTTTGCACAGTTCTTTCTCTATAGATGCCAGCTGTGAGTGCTTCCCAGGCAGAGTTTGGTTCTTATTCCTCTAAGGTCTATCCCTTCAGGGGCCAATTGGAGCGAGAGTTGAATTCCCAGCCCAAGACTACTGTGGGACACCCAGGAACAGAGGACCCTGGGAAGGGAGCATAGACAATATCATTTAGAGAAGAAAGCCAAGACCCTGAAGCCTGGGAGAGCAATAGGGGCCAAGATATAGGGGAGTGGATGAGTCTAGTGGAAAGAAAGGTGGGATCCACAGGCTGGGTGCAAACTTAGTCTTACCCCTTGCACCTGCGGTTTTGGAGGTGGAAGGGGGAGGCGGGGGGGAGCTGCTTTCGGCCTTGAGCCCTGGTGTTTCACTGTCAAATGACAATGGTCATAGTACCTGCCTCACACAGGCTTTCAGGATTAAAGGAAGCATGTTGAGCATCTAACATGCACCACACGCCTAGAAGGCATCCCCACTCTCAGAGTCAGTCAGACCAACGATCATGGAGTCCACGGAGGCTGATTCATGGACCTTTCACTCTATCACACGCCAGGGGCATATGAACTAAGACGACAGTGTCTTCCTCATTTAGAAGAGTAGCAAAAATAAAGGCAGGAGAATCTCCAGAACTGAAATAACTAAATCAAGCAGGTAAACACATATGTGTGTATTTATGAGTGTTCACCGCACAACGGTTTATAATGGCAGAAGCACAAAACTCAGAACAACCAAAATGTCCGTGAGGAGGGAAATGGCAAACTGAGCATGCACCCCCTTTTAATGAAGGCTAACCTCGATAAAAATGAGGCAGAGGAGGAGAAGCTGCAATACATTAAGCAAAGTACGGTAGCACGGTGTCTTGAGATTATAAAAGCATTCTGTTACTATAAAAAATTTCTGGATACAAATAGTGTCATTTGTGTGACCGAGATCAAAGGTGAGACGTGATGCACACGAGTCTGAGAAGGGTGCCAGATGGGGGTTAGGGGTTAGAAGATGCTCTTTGATTATTTTACATATATGTTGCCAGGTGTGGCATCACATGCCTTTAGTCCCAGCACTTGGGAGGCAAAGGCAGATGGATCTCTGGGAGCTTGGAGGCTAGCCTGGAGTACATAGTGAGACCTTATCTCAAAAACGTCTGTTAAATGGTAGTTGTTATCTGCTTTTTGTTCTTTTTGGGTTTTCAACATTATCTACGTAATACTCAAGAAAAGAAAGGGGGGAAAGAAAGAAGATTTAAAGAAGGAAGAAAAGAGGAAAGAAAAGAAGGAAGGAAGGAAGGAAGGAAGGGAGGAAGGAAGGGAGGAAGGAAGGAAGGAAGGTGGGCCAGGGCAGAGCAACAGGAGTCTCCCACATAGCCCAGTACACTATGAACACAGCACTCACTAGGTGCTTAGTAAAATTTGAGTCAAAATAGTGACTGATTGTTGTTCAACCAGTAAAGCGACATTAAAAACACAAGCAGCTTATCTGCTTTTTAAAATGGCCCTCACTCGCACAGCCGCGCTGAGAGGGCTGCAGGCAGCTCGGGGAGACCCTGGACGGCCTGTTCTGTGCTCTGCTGGGAAGGTTCACAGAGTTTCAACACATGCTGACCTGGGCCTCTGTGGTCCAGATGTTGGAGCTGACAGGAAAAAACCCAGTTGTGAAATTGTCCTCAGAGTTCAAAGTACTGCAGCCAAATGCCGCCCTGTGCGTGCCAAGGTCCAGAAGTTGCAAAATGCAGATCATTATACAAACTCAAGGGAAACCAAATGTTCTTCCTCATGGTGTTATCAGAAGAAATTCCTGCTTGTGGATTAAGACAGCACCAAGAAACATTCTTGCTTCTTTCCCTCCATCTAACTGCCCACGTCTCCAACTTTCACGGATGCTGGTTTTGAAAGGATAGACTTTCACAAAATCTCAGTCCTCTCTTGAGAGATTTCACAAAGCATTTAGAGTTCCAAGACTCGGCATCTAAGCGGACTTCAAAATCAACTTAAACATCAAATTATCCTTCTCATCCTATTTATTAGAATGAACAAATTCTGGACACTTGAGAAAGGCTTTCTCTGACTTAGAAGGATGTAACAAATCATGGTGGAATTAACAGGGAAAGAAGCTAGACTGGGGAAACACCAGGGATGTGGGGCTAGTATTGAGGAAGGTGTTTGCCAGTCAGCCTCTGTAGGCGGAGAGCTGAGCCAAGGGTACCAGTCTTGGATGAGAAGCTTTGAGTCTACAGAGGGCTTAAGCAGCTGGGTAGAAAGCTGAGTCTGGGCTGGTGGGCTTGGGCATGAGGCCAGCGGGCACTGCCCAGATGGAAGGACTCTGAGTGAGAGGGAAGGGAGGCATGTGGGAAACCCTGCAGAAACAGGGGCTGGAGATCAGAGCTGATAGAAAAGGAAATGTTTGGTCTTTGATTTACTTTCCACTTTGGAGGCACTGTTTGAGTTCTCTGTTTAATCTGGATTTAAAACATTTTTGGAGCGTTGGCAGATTGCAGGGGATTCTGTAGTCATCTGCTCCTGGACACACGGGCTGCCTCTAATTTCTGTTATAGCCATCCACGCAGCGAACCTCTTTGCGCTTTAGGCTCTTCCTGTATTGAGGACAATTTCCTAAGAATAGATTCTGAGAAGTGGAACAATTGGGTCAAAGGACAGGAACATTTTTTTATGTGTCTTAATATACAGTGGAAAGCATTTGGGAAGCCAAATTGCTTTCTGAAAGGTTGGTTGAACCCAATCACTTTCATTTCAAACAAGATTTTACGGGTGATTATGCAGGCTTTTAATGAGACGTTTTGGCTCAGAAATGATAGTACAAAACTGACATTTATTCTGTGCTAATCATAGCTTTTCAATGTTAGCTATGGTCTTATTTAATCCTTACAACAACCTGGTGTGGCAGATATTGTTCTCCTGGTCTTACAGATGGGGAAGCAAATTCAGAAGATTAAGCACATTTCCAAGGTCAGATGCTCAGTGGAATGGCAGGAGCACTATCTGAACCAGTCTGGCATTAAAGCCCTGACCTTTCTGCCTCCATGCTGCCTCCATTTGTTTCAAGAACACAAACCAAGGAGCAGTGACACCTGAGATGTGTCCTGACCTCCGGAGAGCTATAAAGTCACAAGCTGGGTCTTTACAGATGACCTCATAGTTGAAAAAGTTTGTTTTCAGAAGAAAGACTTGTTAGCAGAGAATAGTGCTTCATACTTATACTTCATACTTCATACTTCACACTTGGGAGACTGAGACAGGGGGACTGCCACACGTTTGCGATCACCTGGCACTACAGAGTGAGATCCTGCCTTGAAAGACTAAAAATTAAGAATGAAGTAATACATATGATTTCAGAATAGTATCAAAAGATTCTGATTCTGTTTGCATGCTCAGTTTCCAGCTCTGCCTACTTCATTCAAATCCTTATATGTTACCTTTCATCACAAAATAGGCTGCAAACTCTCCTCTGCCTGTAACCTCCCAAGGTTACATGGAGGGAAAGATGCAGGAATGTTTCTTGGTGCTGTCCTAATCCACGAGCAGGAATTTCTTCTGAGAACACCATGAGGAAGAACATTTGGTTTCCCTCGAGTTTGTATAATGATCTGCATTTTGCAACTTCTGGACCTTGGCACACGTAGAATGGAACACGCAGGATAGTCGTTCTGACTAGAGTCATCTAGGGTCACTAAAGAGGAAAGAATCAGGGAGGTTCAAGTACTAAGAGACTGAATCTTTGGTCAATGGCTTAGAACTACACTATGGGATCAGAGAGCTTGGGTTCCAATTCCAGCTCTTCTACTTTGTGGGGATACCTTGAACCTGAACATCTCAAGTCTGTTTCCCTATCTGCAAAATGGGGGCAAGGGATGCCACCTCACAGGGTTACCATGGGAAGAAAGCGGGAGAGCATTGAGCCACCTCATACAGAGCTTTGGGTTAGGGTTAGCTTACTTGTGTAGGCTGGAGTGGGAACTGAAAAATTAGCCTTACAGGCAAAAAATCAGAATCAAGCTGTCAGGGCTGTGAATGGGAAGCAAAGCTCAAACAAGGAGTCAAGTGGAGACGGGACTCAAGGGCTGGGGTACACAGTCAGTTTGAAAAGACTGACCCAAGCCCCGTGGCAGAGGGATTTCAGTTTGTTTAAAGGGACAGAGTAAGAAAAAACAAACCCACCATTTTCTGTTTCCCACTCCATCAATGCATATCCTTCCCTTTGCTATCAAATGTCCCCTGTCATTTCCAACAGGATATAGTGCCCTCTCCCCTCCAACACAAGTCCTATCCTACAAGATCCAGGGAAAATCTGTTCTATAAGCCTGTATCTTGTTCTTTTCCTGCCTCCATAGTAGAAAGACCCCCTTTTCCTGCTCATATTCATCTGGCAATTATTCTCTGTATAATTCACTTGGCAATTAATCACACTGCCTTGTGATGCATTTACTGCTGTTGAACTGAATAGCTAGAAATATCTTCTCCGTCTGTTTTAATTCGTCATATGTGTCTGGCTTGCTTTTCTGATGGAAGAGTCCAAAGGACAAGCCAGGAATCACTAATGAGGAAGACCTTTCAAAAATAAATAATCATACTCATAACCAGACCCATGTGGTTATATATACCATGAAATGCATATACATCATATATCTATGCACAATAGCTGATCCTTACCCAATTTGATGTGTAGTATTAGAATTTTCTGTATAATTTTACTGATGGCTGTAGGATGAAATGCAGCATCTGACACTGAATTTCTCCCAGTCCTCCTCCTCTCGTATCAGGTCCGTTGGACAGACGTGAACAGTAAGAATTCTTTACACCGATCAGCTCTGATCTAAGGAGGTGGCCAGGCTGAGAGGATGGCTCATCCTAAGTCCAGAGATGGATTTGCAGAAACCACAGAAGCATCACAAAGAGAGGTAGACAGACCGTGGGGGTCCAAGAAGGGTCCAGAGAAGGGGTTGCGAGATCCCACGGATGAGGAGCAGTGGAGTCTGCACAAGAGGTGTTCTTTAGAAGACACGATTTGAGGTACAGAGAATCAACGTTGGTAGTAAAGAGAGATTTCCTAGTTTTCTGTCTGTTGCTGTGATAAACCCCGTGACCAAAAGCAGCTTGGGAAGGAAAGGGTTGATTCCATCCTACAGCTCCTGCCCTCACAGGGGCAGGAACCTGGAGGCAGGAGCTGAGTGAAGCAGAGACCACGGAGAACATGGCTTACTGGCTTGTTTTACCTGGCTGGCTCAGCTACCTTTCTTATATAACCCAGGCCCACCAGCATAGGGATGGCATGACTCACAGTGTGCTGTGTCCCTCCCACGTCAACCAGCAATTAAGAAAATATCACAGAAAAGTCAATAAAAGAGGGAAAAATGGGGCTCTAAAGGCAATCAAAATACATTGTATGAAGGTCACAAAATTCAACTAAAAAAAAAAAAAAAAAAAGGAAAAAGAAAATGCCTCAGGGGCTGGGAATGGCTGAGTGGTTGAAAGTGTTGGCTGCTCTTGCAGAGGACCTAGATTTGGTTCCCAGCACCCACACGGTGGCTGACAAGCATCCAGAAATGCCTTACGGATAAGAGAGCCATATGAGACATTTGTGGGACCCTGCAAAGATTATAATCTCAGTCAGGAGAGCTATCAGGGAAGACCAGAAGTACTGATGAATGGCCTGGGACCTCCCTGGTCTGCCCTTCTCTTGACTTTCAACACCTGGAGCTCTTGTGTTTCCCAGGATGGGGAGGTTTTAGTGCTCTGGTAGGAGTGCAGGGTGCAGAACTTGCAGGAACTGTAGAGGCTGGCAGCACCAACAGTCCTATCGTTTAATATCGTGTCTGGCTGGCTTTCAGGAAGTGCCAGAAACCCAGAGCTGGGAGTGAAATACTTCAAGAATCACAGTTGTTATGGGGAAGGTCAAGTTAGAACCAGAGAAGACAAAAGAATTGGCTGGGTCACCCATGGTCTGTGCTGTGACTTATTCTCTCAGACTCACAGGTGACGTGCACGTTCTTCACCTAGCCGGCGAGGTGACAGGTCTCACCTTTGCCTAGCGTGGAGGAAAATCTCCTCCCTCAGCCCCCCAACCATGTGATGCTTTGAAGGTAATAGCAATTAATGATGACTGGAACAGTTATGAGTCATTAACCTGTCAATTAATGAATTCATCCCTTATCTTCTCCACAAAGGACTGGAAGCAGGAGTTATTAGCGCCATTTATCACGGTTCCCTAAAGAAAATGATGATGCTTCACCAGGAGCCGCATGGTAATGGTTGTCACAGTCGCATTCTCTGTAAGTGAGCAGATCGACACCAAGTGCAAGGACTGTTTGGAAAAAGAATTTATGCTACTGATGATCGAGGAAAGAGGCTAGGGAAAGGGAATTGCAGAAATCACAGGTGGAACAATGCCAGGGACGAAGACTGGTGGAGGTGATGGGGAACAAAATTACTACTTTGTTGTGCGTTTGCATTGCGGGCGGTGACTGAATGCTTTCTGTGTTATAATATCTAATCCATAATCCAGTCGCTGTTTACAGATAGAGAAAAGGCACTCCAGGCTCTGCAAATGCATCACACTACCTGTAGGACCAAGAGCGATCCCTTCTCACCAAGCAAGCTGTCGTTTTCCACTTTTAGATCTCACTTACCCAAGTCCTAAGTATAAGGTTTACTTGGTTCTCTCTCTAGTTTTTATTTATTTTTCCATTTTCATATGCAGGGGAGTGTGTTTGTATGGGTATTTGCATGGACTCATGGGTGTACATGGGTGTGGAGGCCCGAGGTTGATTCTGGAATTATCCGGGATTCCTCTTCTACCTTATTCATTAAGGCAGGCATTCTCAGTTGAACTCAGAGCTCACTGATATGGCTAATCCCACTAGTCAGCTAGCTCTGGGGATACTCTGTCTTTACCTTCTGAAGCTGGAATTACAGGCCAGGACCACCTGACATTTATGTGGTTATGGGGATCCAGACTCTGGTTCTCACACTTGCACAACAAGAGCTTTAATCACTGAGCCATCTCCAGCCTCTCTCTCTCTCTCTCTCTCTCTGTGTATGTGGTTATAACCCTGTAGAAGGCTTGGAAAAATCAAGGTTTGGGACATGTTGCACCCAAGAACTCATAGGACACTGGGAGACTTGACTTATCACATAAATGTAATGCAAGTCACTTATATTTATTGCCGTGTTTGATTCCCATAAAGATCTGTGTTCTCATTTTATAGGTGCAGATGCAATGATCAGAGTGTTAACGTGACTCTCTGAGCTCCCTGAACCAGAACAAACTACAAAGATTAGATCCTTTGGAGTTAGATTTGGATTTTGATCCAAAGGCCACAACTTACCTGCTGTGTGACCTTGGGCACCTTACCCTCTCTGAGCCAAAGTTTCCCCATCTGTGAATGGAAATAATGACCCACAGTACACAGAGCTGTTAGACACAGTAAATGTCTCATCCAGAACCTGACAGCTGGCAGATACCTACTAAATGACCATTCCTTTCCCCCTGTCTTCCAGCTCTAATGTTAGAGGGCTGAGACAGAACAAACACAATGACACTCTGAATAATAGGAGAAAAAAACTTACCAGCTCTAATTAGATCTTAGGAACATGTCAACAGTGGTGGCTTATTAACCAGACACTGTGTCTCCAGAAACACTTAATGATTCAAGTGAAACTCCATGCAGCAAAGGGTCTCTACTTCTAATTGCACAGAAAGTTGTGTCCACGAACAGTGCTGAGCAGAAGAGGGGTGTGAAATCGTGTTTTTTTGGCTTCTTCTGCGAGGAACGCTGGGATGATCTAATTAGCATGCTTGGTGTCTCCCAAATTGAATTCAACCTAAGAGTATACGATTAAAGCTCCCACATTAGACAGAGAAGTAATTTGAAATGACTGAGCTCTCTGCACAAACACCTAATGTTACTCTAATGGGCCCAGAAGAAAAGAATGACATCAAATACAGTTAAAAGGAATTTAAGTTTAATTGCTGCCTAATAAAATTATTAGTACATTTTCCCAACCATAAAGTCATTTCACAGTCATGGGGAAGAGTTTGCAATTTAATAAATGATCAAGCCCAGTTTGCTTCTGCAGCTCCTTATTTTGCTCAGTCTTTTCTGAGTTAACATGGATGCTAACTGCTGGGCCCTCACCTCCTGGATGCACTTGAGGCCAGGCCCTTGCTGAGCAGAGCCAAAGGACAGAAGGTCTCACCATCCTCATCTGTCTTACAGTGAGCCCCAGAGTGTGGTGACCTGACAGGGTCACTGCTCGTCTACACAATGCCACTGTGAAAGTTATAGAAAAAATGGTGGCAGTGGTTAAAGTGCTTGCTGAGCAAGCACGAGGATTCATGTTTGGACCCCTCCCCTAACCCACATACATGCTAGGTGAGTGTGGAAGCTTGTCTGTAATTTTAGCATCAAGAGGCAGAGACTGGG
Organism: Eospalax fontanierii; assembly: GCA_035773235.1. Classification (NCBI taxonomy): domain Eukaryota; kingdom Metazoa; phylum Chordata; class Mammalia; order Rodentia; family Spalacidae; genus Eospalax; species Eospalax fontanierii. The sequence goes on along the minus strand of CM069524.1, from coordinate 179,004,763 downwards.
GATCCCTGGAGTAAGCGGGCTAGCAAGACAAGTCATAGGGTTGAGCTCTGGTTCTGATTGACAGGCCGTGCCTCAATGAATCAGGTAGAAGAAGATGACTCCAGATGTCAGCTTCAGCTTCCATGTGCACACATGCACACGTGCGCATGTCCATTTGCACCTACAGGTATGCAAAACATGCATACACATATGCATACAATGAACACAGGAAAATAGGAAAAAGATCTCTTATGGAGAGTTAGATTGGTAAAAGGCTTCTGAGACAACCGGTTCAATAAGCAGAGGGGACTGGATTTCAGCTCCTGTATATATATTCAGTGCTTAGACAGGGTCTTCCTGTAGCCTCGGCTGGCCTAGAACTCATTACATACACCAGCCTGGCTTCAGTCTCATAGAGATCCACCTGCATCTGCCTCTCGAGTCCTGTGGCCTTGAACTCTTGAGAATCCTCCTGCCTTAGTCTCTCAAGTGCTGAGATCACAAGTATGTATAACCATTCCCAGCTCAAAGGTGATTTTCAAGAAGTGATGGACTTTGGAAGCCGACTGAGCAGCTCTCAGAAGCTCCAGTTGACCTATTCTTGCAAGAAGGAGTCTGAAAGAAACCAAGGGACACTTGAAGGAGTCCGAGGCCAATGATGCCTCTCCATTTGGTAGATGTGGGAGAGCAAGTGTGGGTTGGAATGGATCAGAGGTATTTCTAGAACTTTCAGGAGACTTCATTTTTTTTCCTGTCACAGTTCATAGACAGGGCTGTCACATTTCCCAGACTCTCCCTGACGGTCTTAATTCTATCCTGTTCCATTGGCTTTGTCTTTCTACTAAAGAGTAATTTTAAAATGTGTATCTAAATCTGATTTCATTAAGAGCAATCTTTATGAGAGTTATCATTATAAAGAAACCCACAAACAAGGGGAAAATCCTTTGTCAGAGCAGAAGTGTCATTCCAGCAAATATAACAGTGGAAGAGAGTTTGAATCACCTGAGCATACACTGTGGCCACTGGGTTTTGCTCTGCTGTGAGATTAGCAAAAGAAGGTCAGTGGTCCAACAGCTTGGGACAGCAGCTTGACCATGGAAGAGCTTTGGATTCTGTGTCTCCAGGGCCAGGTGCCGTGGACGTTCCCTCCCCTCCACACTTATCGCCAGGAAGTGATGGTTTGAATGAGAATATCCCCCAGGTACTTGGACATTTTGTCTGCAGTTGGTGGCTCTGTTTTGGAAGGCTTTACGAGGCGTGGCCTTGCTGGAGGAAGCACGTCGCTGAGGGTGGGCTTAGAGAGTTCTTAAGCACTGCTGGACTTCCAGGCACTTTCAGCTTCCTGTGCCTACTTGAAGATGTGAGCACTTAACTTCCGCTCCTGCTCCAGCCACCTCACCCTGCCTCCCCACCATGACAGACTCTAATCCCTCTGGATCCGTAAGCTTGAATAACTTCCTTCTAAAGTTCTCTTGGTCATGGTATTTCACCACCACAACAAAGAAGTAACCAATACACAGGAACAATCTCTCATGTCCCAAACTTTTCTCATTTTCTCCTGCCATCTCCCTTGAGGTCTCGTTCATTGCTGACCTTGCTACTCAACTTGAAATAAAGGTTTTATACTGGAGAAAGTTGCAGATTCTTGACTGGAAAGGTGGTTGGAGATGATGGATGGATGTGGCCTGTAGCCTGACTTCCTGCCACCACACAGTGAAATCTGCATTGTCAGAAAGGACTCCCAACTGCTTAATGTTGAGCTCCAGGAATTCTAAAGCACTGTAGAAGTGAAAATGACAAATATTTCATCTTTGTAGTGGGAAAACCATCTGGTGTAGCCTTCTCCCCTATAGGCAAGTGGCCTTTATATTCTACTGTGTAAGGAAAGGAGCTGAGAATTTTCTCAGATCTGAAATCCAATATTTGGACAGAAATCATTTTCCTCCTGAAGTGTACTTGGTTAGAAGAGGTCATGACTCAAGTGACACAGCTGATGGCATTTGTGCATTGTGTTGGACAGCTTCAGTTGTCAACTTGACACATTTGGGTAGAGGGAGCCTCAACTGGGGAACTGACTCCATTTGACTGACCTGTGACCATGTCTGTGGGACGTTTTCTTGATTTCTGAGTGATGCGGGAGGGCCCAGCCCACTGTGGGTGATGCCAATCCTGGCCAGGTTGTTGGCCATTATATGAGAAAGCAGGCTGAGCATGGGCCAGGGGAGCAAGCCAGTAAGCAGGTTCCTCTATAGCCTTTGCTTCAGCTCCTACCTCCAGTTTCCTGCCCTGAGTTCCTTCCTTGGGCTCCCTCAGTGATGAACTGTGACCTGGGAAATGTGAGCCAAATAAACCCTTTCTTCCCCAAGGTGGTTTTTGTCAGAGTGTTCTGTCACAGCAATTGAAATCAAACTAGAATGTGCCATGTCTGGGTGGTGAAGGTTAAGCTGGAGAGCAAGGCAGGGAGGGATTCCTGAGGGCTTTATGTACCGCACAGTTAGTTGAACATTGATCTTGGCGCCCTCGAGGAGCCATGGAGAGCTGTCACCTGAGAAGCAGGTGGGAGGTGCAATGGGCAAGCGTAGCTATGAGAGACGACTGCACTCTTTCGAGAGGGATGCATTAACCACGTGTGAATGAAGAAGCAGCCGAGAACCAAGACTGGATGTGAAATGTGTAGACACAGCTGCATTTTATCACCCTTTTACTTGAGGGAAGACAGAAAGGACAGTTTAATTAAATTCTGGTTCCTGGCTTGCCTGTCAATTAGCATCATAAACAGGAGTGAAAAAAATGCTACAGTAAGAGATGAAGAAACATACATATGTCCTTCACGTCCCTTCGAGGACCAGACACCCCTGGGCTTTCCATAGGGTCCTCATTTTATCCTCATAACAACTACATAGGAGAATGCTAATTCTCCATTATGCAGTTTAGAAAGCAGGAACTGGGCTAGCAATGAATAACACCTCAAGGGTTTGGAGGTCACTTCAGCGAGTAAAACAGATGTCAAGAGAGGGGACGAGAGTTAAATCAAAGAATTGTTCTTTGAGGCGCTGGAGAGATGGCTCAGTGGTTAAGAGCACTGGTTGTTTTTACAGAGGACCTGGGTTCAAATCCCAGCACCCACATGGCAGCTAAAAGCCATCTATAACTCTAGTTCCAGGGAATTCAATGCCCTCTTCTGACCTCTGAGGGAACTGCACAACATGGGTGCACTTACATTCATGCAGGCAATAATAATAATAATAAATAAATAAAAAACCTTGCTATGAATCAAGCATAATTTTGAACTTTTGGCCCTCCTGAGGATCAGAATTATGGGCATGCTACTCTCTACCCAGTTCATTTGGTGCTATCGATCAGACCCAGGGCTTCATGCATGCTGGGCAAGCACTCTACAATTGGATCACATCCGGAGCCCTCAGTCCATGTACCTCTTCTCTTCCCTGTCTAAATTAGGGCAAACAGAAGTATCAGTTGAGCTGACTCAAAGGAAAAGTGAGAGAGAATGGAAAAGCGCATGCTGTCATCCAAGGACACGACTGACAGAATGTTCTGGAAAACCCCAAGGACATGACTGACAGAGTGTTCTGGAAAACCCCAAGAATGTCTTTGGCTCTGTCTCCTGGGATCATAAATGAATACACACGCTCATCAGGGTTAATTATTCCTGACCCTTTTATGCAGAACATCTACAGTGAGGGCGAGGTACTGCCTCATATCTTAAATCTGTTCAATGGATTTTAATTGCCCAAGTAAGATAAACAGAAATCAACCAAAAGAAGCTTTCTTCTTGATTTTCATCCTGCTTGAAAACCCCATGGCTTGCCAATATGTCCCACACAGGCCCACTGAGTCATGGTGAATGACCTGAAGAAAGGAGACCGGGGAGGACAGAACTCCCCCACCACCCCACCAAGTTTTGTTTCCTTTCAGGACTTTTCTTGCTTTCAGGCCAATAGACAGGTAGGAAAGTGCTGGCAGACATAATTAAAATGGAAGTGGCTTTCTTCATCCTCAGTGATTCCAGTCAATGAAATTAATCACCATTGGCCAGTCTAGCAGGCTGCCATGGTCTCTCCAGGAAATGTATTTTAAGGTGTCTGCTGCAGCAGCTGCAATTAAAATCTATTGAGCGATGGGATAAAATGAAGCGAGCGCTTGCCACAAGGGCAGAGGCGAAGGATAAACGAAGGGAGTGTGATTAACAGATCAGTGGAATTGGGGCTGGGGGCTTTATGCAGACTGACACTTGAGTGCTTCTGATGGGCACCATCTGATGGAGAAAAATTACTTTATTAGCTCTAACTGTGATGTATTCCAGCATTCATTGTATTTGTTGGTGACTTCTTGTGTGAGATGGTTCAGCCTCAGAATATCGCATTTCCTTGCAAGGCATATAATGATTTAATTCAGGGAAACAAAAGGCAGGCTGATTCCATTTGCTTTCCCATCCGTGGAGTAGGAATGGGGATTGGTTGTAAGCTGAAACCAAATTTGTGCAGGATTCTGTGTAGTGTCTGATGTCTGAACCCTCCTTAATTGAAGGATTGTGTGTAGAATACAGTAATCCACGAGAGCAAGTAGGTTCCCTACTCACTGAAGACATTATCTCTCTCTTTCCTCTCCCCACCCCCCTCAGTCTCTGACAATAAAGAACAACACAGAGACCCCGAGTTCAAGCGCACGGTTGGCGTTCTCTATCCGTAACTTCCACATTCCCTGATTCAAGTGACCGTGGATGGAAATAATCAGAAACACAAAACACTGCATCTACACTGAGGGTATACTGACTCTTCTCTTGACAATATTCCCTAAGCAACACATCAGGACAGCTTTTCTCAGAGTACTTACATTGCATTTGGCATTTTAAGTAATCAGGATATATGCAAAAATGATGCCATTTTATATAGGCGGTTTTAGCACCTGCAGGTTCTTCTTTTTTTTTTTTAATGTGGATTCTTTTTTGCCTGCAGATATGTCTGTGCACCATGTGCATACCTGGTGCCTGGGGAGGGAGTCCAGAAGAGGATGTTAAATCCCCTGGATATAGAGTTACAGACGGTTATGAACCACCACCTGCGTGCTGGAAACTGAACCTGGGTACTCTACAAGAGCAGCCAGGGCACTTACCCGCTTAGCCAGCCCTATCCCACAGGTTTTGAGATCTGTAGAGAATTCTGGATCCTTGGATAATGAGGATGAACTGGACTTCATATGACAAGTATGTTGAAAGAGGATATAAACCAAATTGTTCTCAATTACTTTTGGGGTTCTAGTTAGGATCAGGTCTGTTTGCATATAGTGACTTAGAAAGTGCAAACATCAGAGCTTAAACAAGAATAAGTTTATTTTTGTCTTCCATACAGAAGTTTGCAGGTGGGCAGTTCAGGAGAAAAAGGGCTTGCTTTCTCAATTAAGGACTCACACTTTTTTCACACTTTCTCTTACAGCTCATTGGTGAGACCTTAGTTTCCCTGGCACAGCTAACTCAAGTAAAGCTGGGAAATGTCATTTTTATTCTGAGTGGCCATGTATCCAGTTGACAGTGACCTTTTTGTTAGGAAGAGGCGTGGGAGAATGGACACTGAGGCGCACAGGTGTACTGTATTTTGCAGTGGAAGCTGAAACATACCCATGGACTTTTGCTGAGTTTCTTCTGTTTCAGCACATCCTAGTAATGCCTTCTTGGGTAAATGCTACTTAGAGGAACAGAGCTCTTTTCAGAGTTGATAGTTAACAATGACTGAAGGTGTGACTCTCAAGCCCTATCCACTCAGCATTAGCTGTGCCAGGAAAAATTCTGGATATTTTGACAGTTCTTCCAGAAGTGGGGATGCTTACTCTTAAATAGCCAGTTTGAAGGGTTTCATATAACACTGAAATCGAGGGAGCATCTGTGCTGGGAAAATGGGACTTCGTGAGTGTGGGGTAACCAGGCTGCTGTCAGATGAGGAGAAGGAACTTGGGATCCCTTTCCCAGGAGCATGTATGGGGGCAGAGATCCAAGGCAGTGCTCGCTTCCCATCTTAGCATGATAGCATAAAACCCCAAATTCAAGAATGTTGTTTCTGGAATCTTTATCTTTTTTTACTGCCTGTGTTTCCCTCTTAGCCTGTGTCTCCAGAGTGATGACAAGAAAATCTGTAAGTCACTCAGAGACCACAAGGACATGCTAATTACAGAAGGATGTCCAAGTTCAGTGCTCAGCTTGGGACGGGAATCTGGAGGATGAAAAGGAAACCATCTACTTTTGAAAGGAAGACAAGTGGGCTGAGTTTAGAAGGCTCACTGGAGCAAGCAGAGGTGATGACAGGACCCACTACCATCTCCCAAGTTCCGTAGCCGGGAATACAGATTGTGTGCAGAAACAAGATGTGGAGTGTGGATTCTCAGGGTCTGGGCTTGAATTCTTCATCTACCAATGTTAACTGTGAGTCTCTGGGCAAGCAATTTCCTTCCTGTGGGTCTGGCCCTTAGCAACACTGAAGATGTTCGCTGCTATTAACTTATACAATACCACAGACTGGTGAGGGAGCCGCTTTCAATCATTCTGACATCATGCCCACAAACGTGAGGATGAAATGAGAGGTACCAGGAAGAAGATGACTTAAAGAGAGATCAGTTCAGCCCAGGTCTCAGCAAAAGAACTATATTCACAAGTGCTTCATAAAAGCCCCCTTGATGAAGCCCTACTTAGCTACTGCTCATGACCAACCAATGCTTTTGCCTCCTTCTAAAGTGGATACTGGTAGAGCCCCTGTGGTATGTTGATGCTTCCGTGTATGGCCCTGTATGGCAGCACACATACGCTCCCCCCTGAAAGCTCCGTGTGTGTTGGGAGGAAGCTGTGTTTGATCCCAAACCTTGTGACAGTTACACTCTGTTTGTATAACAGTTCTAAGGTCTTTTTTTTTTTTTTGAAGTTGGTGCAATGTGAGAAAAGAAAGGTGTTATTAATGACTTCTTGAAAGGACTGACTGGTGGCAAGGCATCGGAAATATGTTGAATAATTAGGGGAGAGCAAGACAGTTGCAAAAGATTGTGAGACATGGTGCAAATCAGATGTCTGTGCTCTGCACAGACATTTATGTGTATGAGTGTTTTGCCTGCATGTGTGTAAGCACACCCATGTCATGCAATGCCCATGAGGACAAAAAGACAGAGGGAGTCAAATCCCCTGGAACTGGAATTACAGATGGTTTTTTGCTGCTGTGTGGGTGATGGGAACCAAACTTGGGTCCTTTGCAAGAACAGTCAGCGCTCTTAACTATTGAGCTATCTCTTCAACCCTGACCATGGCTCTAAGTACCAGGTACACTTTCCAGTTTAAAGTAGAGACTAAGGGATGATGGATTATTAGTGTTATACATTTGTCATTAAAGCACATCTAAAGGGCTGGTGAGATGGCTCAGTACATAAGGTACTTGCCATGCAAGCCCAGAGACCTCCACTCAAGTCCCTGGAACCCAGGTAAAGGCATAAGAGAACAAACTTCACAAAGTTCTCCATGGTATGCCGTGAAATGCATGCACATGCACACACGTCAAGTACACATAAACAAAAATAGAAAATAAGTTTTTTTTTTGTTTTTTTGAAAGTGGGTCTCACTGTAATCCCAACTGGCCTGGAACTTACTATGTGGGACCAGGTCAGCCACCATCTCACAGAGATCCACCTGCCTCTGCCTCCTGAGTGCTAGGATTAAAGGTGTGCATCACCATGCCTGGCTAAACAATCTTTTAAAGTACACATACATAAGTAATAATGATATATTTGATAAATCCATTCATTAATCCCTGTAATTCCTTTTTTTAACACATCCTTTTCAGACTATAGTAATCAATTACTGCATTCAACTGAGTTGGGATGGAGGGTATCTACCAAATTACACAAATTACATTATTTTCACACACACACACACACACACACACACACACACACACACACACATGTGTTCAATTTATAAGCCAGACTAGTTCATTGTAGATTTTCAGGAAGATCTTAAAATAATTAAATTTTAACAGCATTCCTTTTCAAAGGCATCAAGAAAATCTTAAATAATGCTTGATTCACATCTAACAGCTTTAACAGTTGAAAAACAATAGCATCAATTGCATGACATCTCAGAATTAATCAATTATGGGGGCTGGAAAGATGACTCAGCAGTTAAGAGTACTTGCTGCACTTGCAGTAGACCTGGGTTTGGAAGTTCACGATTGCCCGTAACTGCAGTTTCAGGCATATGTCACACTCTATGGCACATTCTGGCCTCTGTGGGTACCGCATGCACATGGTGCATTTACAGTCACATAAAAATAAGCAAAACTTTTAAAAAGAGACAATCAATTATGGGAATACCAGTTGATTACTGTAATTAATTATTTTAATTCCATAAAATTAAGTCTTAAGAATTTGACTGTTTGGCCAGGTGTGCTAGCATATGCCTTTAGTTATAGAACTTGGGAGGCAAAGCCAGGTGATCTCTGTGAGTTCCAATGCTACATAGTGAGACTCTGTCTGAAAAACAAAACACCTACAGCAAACAGAGAAAATGGCACAATATTATAAGCTGAGTTCGAAAAAGGCTATCTTCAAATGAACAGCAGTAAGATTGACAGATGACTTCTCACAGGAAGCAATAGAAGCCAAGGACAGAGGAACATTCTTAAAATACTAAAAGAGAATAGCCATTAACTTCTTAAATATACTTTTCAAAAAAATAAACACTGTTTTCAGATTAGAACAAAGACTCTTTGCCTAAAATGTCTCACTTAAAGAAAAGCCAGACAAGTTTTTCAGGTCAGAGGAAATAACCTCCTAGGAAAAATGGGTAAGAAATGGAAGAAAAAGGAACAGAGTAAAAATACAGGTCAAATGAGTACAGATGTGCAAAGTGATGCAAATACTGTGCCATGAAAATACAAGTAAAATTTAATTATAGCAACAATAATTCTTAAGATGACAGTGGGAGTAAGGGGAATCAAAGTGTTCTAAGGTCTTTGTGTCATCTAAGAAGCAGTAAAGTTTACTGGATGCTAATATACTAGACTTCAGTAGATTATAGCTGTGTTAGATGTACACTTTGAGAGGATGCATAGAGAACAAGAATGTGAGCTTAATAACTAACAGAGTTTAGAAGACCAAAATGAAGCTCTGAACCAGGCTATACACCCACTGGAAGCAAATACTGCTGTTGCCTTTGGGCCCTGAAGGAGTTGGGCGCAAATTTCAATGTCATTTATTTCTATGTTAGATGCTCTTGATTTATATATTTGCTCAACAAGGGCTCAAAATATGCATGGTGAGTTTTGAATCATCAAATCCATTCAAGGAAGAAAACTTCCCTGAATACTGGTATAGAGGAGAACTCCATCTCAAAGCCTCAACCAGGCCTGCTGCCACGATCACAGATCATGAGCCAGAGGCACATGCTTTATATTTGCACTGATTCAAAAACCATTCTGGAGGGATAAAGAATAAGTTCAGTCTACTCAATATAACATGTGTATATTAGTCAGTGATTCTTTCATAATGTATGCACCCACAGCATGAAGGATTCTCTAGATTAGTGAAAGTAAATAGCCTTCTGTTTTCTATTCCCCACTAAAGTAATTCCTAATAAGTGTCAGATGTGTTACCCCAGAGAGTTAACCCCAGGAGCTGTAGTTCCCAATGAACATGCTGTCCATAACATACATACCTCAGTTCCTTTTGGAACAGCATTGCTTGCCAGCTAATAGACTTTTGATTTTCTTTACCCATTGATTAATGAAGCAGTAATTCTGTTTTTGAATTAGACGACAAATTAAGAAGTACTGTAATTGGAGCCTATTAGGAAATAGCTGTTGTTTGGAGACCTGGTGGTAGCTATGGAGACCAAGTAGCCAGAACGGCTGACTTTGCTAAAGCAGTCAGGGAACTCTTGGGAATGAGCGGAAAAGGCACAGAACTCAGTTAACAGACACTTCCCAACATACCTTGAGTCACCTGTATTTCAGAAGCAGTTCACTGAACCTCAGTGAGTCCTAGCGTGCCCTTCCGCATTGCAACCCGGAAAACTTCAGGCTAATTTTGTTTATATTTTGGGGTCATTCACTTTGAGACAGAGTCAGGCAGAACTGACACGTCCTCTATGCTTCCTGCCGCCTTTGACAAAACTCTACAGTGAGTCTTGTGATGACTTGTTTCCTGTCTTTCTGGCCCAAAGACCCCTATGTTAAAAGTTTGATTGTCGGGCTGTGGCACTACTGGAAGGTGCTGGAATATTTAGGAGGTGAGCCTAGTGTAAGGAAATTAGGTCATCGGAGGGTACTTCGGGGTGGAATATGAGATCCTAGCCCGTACTTCCTGTATCCTCCCAGCTGCTCAGAAGTGAGTAGCTTTGTTCTGACAATGGCTCACAGCTATGATGTTTTTACCACAGGCACCAGCCCACAGGCCAGTGGACCATGGGCTGAAAACTTAGAAACCATAAGTGTAGACCTTTCCGTCTTGTAAGTTGCTTATGTGAGTATTTGTCTCAGTAGCAGAGAGCTGAGTAACACAATCTCTTTTCAGATAGGGCTCCAGTTTTGTGTTTCATTTTTGTGCTTCTATTTACAATGTTTCCATAGTTATAAAAGACCAATGTGGGGCTGCAGAGATGGTTCAGGGGTTAAGAGCACTTGGGTTCTTCCAGAGGATCCTTGTTCAGCCCCAAGTACCCACTTTGGGCAGCCAACAACCACCTGTAACTCCAGGTCGAGGGGATCTGATGCCATCTTCTAGCCTCAAAGGACACTGTGCACACGCACACACACACACACACACACACACACACACACACACACATTCAAATAAAAATAGATTAATCTTTAAAAAACAAAAGGAACTGAAAGTCTCAGCTTTATAGTTTCTGAAGCTCATTTCATATAATATGAAGTTTCAGATACAATATAATTTCTTTGCTTTTCTGAGACACAGATTTTGAGTTTTCACAGGGTGGTCGGGGGAGGGTGTGATGTGTCTCTCACACTCCGTCTCATTCATTGCTATGCTTGGAACTCTAGCATGAGGTCCCACTCAGAATGCTGCATACAAGAGATGTCAAGAACTTTTTGTGGAATGAATGAAGGCCTTGGTCTCTGGTTTCTTCTTGGCTCAGAAATCCTCAGTGGTTTTCCAGTTCACTTTCACTGAAGACAAGTTAGACTCGTGGGTGGATGGCTCTCCATTGCACGAAGAGCATCTTCTGGGGCTGTTAAAACTTGCTTGAACAGAGAATGCAGACTGACCCTTAGGAGAGTGTCAGGACAACAGGCTGAAGAACAGAATGGGCCAGAGGACAGGTCACACAGGTTCTTAGGTGAGAAATGCACAGTGCATCCTCAAGACAGACCTAAAAACCAGATTCAGCGGCGGCTTGGATTCAGCTCTGTGAAAGCTACAACGTTCAGCCAGCCCCCACACTGGCTGCCTTCCTTGTATGCTCAGGGAATGAGTCCATCCTCAGCTCTAGAGTAGTGGCAGCAAACACTCCATTCTGATAGTGCCCAGCAAGAAAAAGGAAGGAGGGTCACAGGCTTTGAGTACAAACCGAGTTACACATTCAATACATCTTCAAATTACCAAGGAAGGTGCAGGCCCTGCTCTGGGCTCCCAGGGTATCAGCAAAGCTTGACCTTCCTAGCCCTGGGTCCACTCTAGAGCAATTATCCATCTGCATGTCAGTTTTCCCCAATGAGATCCGTGTAAGAACAAATGATTTCTTAAATATGGTGTTGGGCACATGAACGGATGAATGGTCTAAGTTATGTGCATATATCCTTTTATAAACTTTTGGATGGTAGATACTCATTGAAAGTCTAGTTCTAAACTGCCTTAGAAATAGAGAATCTGGGGAAAATAAACATGTTTTGCAGTATACCGGGTGAGCAAATATATCAGGGTGAACTTTCAGGAATGCTTTGCCTTTGTCTTTGAATAGCATGAGAAGAAGAACAGAAGTCAGGAGTCCTAGACTGGGGCTAGATGTGCACACCTTTAATCCTCACACTCAGGAGGCAGAGACAGAGGCAAGCAAGTCTCTGAGAGATTGAGGCCAGCCTGGTCTACATAGTGAATTCCATGTCAGTTGGAGCGAGAGGGAGACCCTGTCTCAAACAACAAACAGACAGCCCTATGTTGCACACATGCCTGTTATTAGCATTTAGACAGTCAAGTATATGCTCTGTGAGACAGTTTGTCATTCAGAAATAAACCTAGTAGACTGTAGCTCTGAAGGTTGCCAAAATGAGAACAAAGCACAAAGATCATACAACATGCCTTCATAGACAGTCCTTCTAGACTCCTCAGCTTGAGTATTTGTTTGTTGGTGAATTGATTTCTTAACTATTTTAACTCTAAAATTATCACTTTTTGAATCAGTAACAAACAAGCATGATGCAACATTCAAAAAGCAGAAAGGGAATTTGAGGAAGGTCCCTTCCTTTCTTTTCCCATAACGACTCAGCTCCAGCCCACAGCCAACCCCTATTGATAATAAACCATTCAGGAGATGTCGGGCACATCTTTCAAAAGACAACACAAGTGAAATGCACAGTGAATTCTCTGCAGCACAATCTCTGAACTAAGCCATCTGTCTTACAAATGTTTAATATCTGATTCTTATTAAATGGCTCCCTAATAAGGGATATTTAAGTCATCACACTTTTTGTGTTTCAGTGTTTAATAAGTAGCATAAACCCAGACACATCTGTGTACTAAATGCCTGCATGTAAACTACTGGTTAGAAGAATGTGCCCTTCCCAAAGTTATATTGACCAACCTTGGCACAATTAGCATGTAGAACTGTCTGTCTCTGTATGCCACTGACAACATATGGTTATTAAAGTCTACCAAGCTATAGCTCTGTGAAATCAATTACACTTCTATAATTGTAAATGAACTTGAGCATCTTTAAAAAATATCTAAAAGTCAAGTAACTTCTTTTGGAGACCTGTTCTTATGTTTTGATTATTTTGTGATTCTTTTGTTGGTCTTTTAAAATTGACTTGCTTGGGGTTGGAGATATGGCTCAGCAGTTAAGAGCACTGGCTGCTCTGGCAGAAGACCTGGGTTCAGTTCTCAGCACCCACATGGTAGCTGAAAACCATCAGTAACTCCAGTTCCAGGTGATCTGATGCCCTCTTCCAGTGTCTGTGGGCACTGCATGCACATGGCATACTTACATACATGCACTCAGGCAAAACACTCCTCTACATTAAAAGAACTAGTTAATTAAAGAAAAATGATCTGATGGGTGTGGTGACCCATGCCTGTAGTTAAGTCCAACATGTGGGAGGCTGAGGCAGGAGGATCAAGAGTTCAAGATCATCCCCAGTTACAAAGCGAGTTCAAAGCCAGCCTGGGCTACATGAAAGTCCATCTCAACAAACTAAAAACAAACAAACAAATAAATAAATAAAAAAGGTGACCTAGAGGAGGCTTTTCACATATCCAAGAATGAAGCCTCTGTTTATCGCATGAGTTATCAATATTTTTCACTAGTTGCCCTTTATTTTTTAATTCTCTTAATATTTTAAGAGAAATAGAAATGTTTCCAGTTTTCTCTACACCTCATTTCTTTCATGATCTCCAGGGTTTGTGATGTGCTTAGAAAGGACTTTGCTCTGTATTATAAAAATGGATTTTTTTCACTTTTTTCTCCTAAAGTGTGATCAAATATTTAACTCTTTGTTACATAGTTGGAGCTTATGTGATGGTTCAAGGATTGCAACTTGGAGGAAACTTCTTTTTTCCATGTGTTTCCAGTTGGGCTAGTGCCATTTACCAAACCATCAAGCGTTTCTCCCGTTGTTAGGAAACTGTGGGGATCTGAATGAGAATGTCCCCCTTAGGCTCCAAGTATATGGACATTTTGCCCCCAGCAGGTGGTGCTGTTTGGAGGTCTCAGCAGCTGTGGCCTTACTGGGGAACAGATGTCCCTGGGGTGGGCTTTGAGCATTGGTAAACCTGGTCAGATTTCCAGCCTCACTTCCTGTACCTGTTTGAAGATGTGAGTGCTCCTCCTCCTGTGCAGGCTGCGTCTTGCTACGGAGCTTCCCCATCATGATGGACTCTGATTCCTCTGGAACGGTAAGTTCAAATAAACTCTTCCTTTTATAAGTTTCCCTACCATAGCAACAGAGAGTAACCAATACAGAAATCATATTCTTTTCAATTCTTAATTTACAAATGAACCTGAGTCTATTTTTGAACTCTATTGCTCTGTGTTTCATAGTTTTAGTCAATGTCATTTTATATTGTTTTAATCTCTGCCTTGGTGAGTCTCATCTCCCTCATGAATATTTTTTTCAAACTTTTCTTTTTTTTCCTATTTTTGACTCTTTAGCTTTCCATTTCCAAAGGATCAGCCTGTATAACTAGAAAAGTAGCTTAATAATTCTTGTTCAAATACATGAAATGTATTAATTAGGTTATGGAGTATCCCTGGGGTACTCAGATTTTTCAGAATCAATGTTTTCTTTGTTTATTTAGGCATAATTCCTGAAGAAGGCAGCATGTATATATCAGTTAAACCAAAATGGTACAGAAGGGCAGATGGTAAAACGTGAACACGCCTTTCAGTGTTGAGCCTTCCCCTCCCTGCTGGCCCTGGAGACTGTGAGTCTCTGGTGTGTGTTGAAATACTTTGTGCTCAGCAGAGTGGGGGTGGCTTACATCTACAATCCCAGCATTTGGAAGGCTGCAACAGGGGAATTACCATGAATTCAAGGCCATCCTGAGCTAAAACGTGAATTCCAGATCAGTCTAGGCTACAATGTTGGACCTTGTCTCAAAAACAAAGATATTTTGTGCATGAAAATTTCTCTGTGTGTGCAGTCATCTCCCTCCGCCCCACCTGCCTTTTCCAGGAGATGGCTGCAGGCCCTAAGCCCTGTTCTTCTCTACTCTATGGGTCACGTCACTGTTGCTGTGATATGACACTGGGACCAAGGGAACTTAGAGACAGAAGAGTTTATTTGGCTTACGGTTCCAGAGGAATTAGAATCCACAATGACGGGGAAGGATGACAGCAGAGGTGGCGGGAGCAGAAAGCTGAGTGCTCATGTCTTCAAGCAGGCCCAGGAAGTAGAGAGCACTGGAAATCCAGCAGGGCTCATGAGGTCTCAAAGTCCGCCCCAGTGACATGCTTCCTCCAGCATGGCCACACCTCCTAAAACCTCCCCAAATAGTGCCACCGATGGGAAGAACATTTCCAAGTACCTGGAGCCTATGGGTGACATTCACATTCAAACTACCACACCCACCAATACACACCAGGCATCATTCTGTACAGTACAAGCCGATCTGCCTTATTCCTTTTCAAAGCTGCATGGCATTTGGCTGTATAGTGTGGCTAGAATTTAAAATGTCCTCTATTGAGAAAAAGAATCCTACTTCCATCTCCTATTTTTAAACAGTGTTGCAAAGAATGTCCTTCCTCATGTCCTCTGTGTGAGAGCATTTCTGAAAGCAATCTCTAGGGACAGAATTACTATGTTGAGGTATAAAATAGATTTACACATAACAAGTAGATGGGGAGGTGCATGATTGTAATCCTAGCACTGGGGACGCCGAGGGAGAGGATTGCAGGTTCAAGGCCAGTCTGAGTTATGCAGTGAGATCCTGTTTCAACAAATAAACACACAAACAAAGATGCATAAGCTACAATGTGAATATTCTCAGCATGGTGGAACTGCACACTTAGAAACGGTTATGCTGGCAATAGCTGTTCTTATTGCGACAATAAAAAAGAACAATGTAAAATTTTGATAGATATGACTAAATTGCCCTCTACATCCTAAGGTGATATATCAATTATTCCCCACTTGAATACGCCTTCTGTCGGAACTACTTTGTTTCAGTTATTTGAAAAATAGATTTTTCTGTGAGTTAAACACCATGAGGTTCTGGTCAAATGTTTCCCGCCCTTCCCCTTCTCTTAGAGATTCTCAGCTTCCCCATGGCATTGGTGATATTGTTGGGTAAAGTATGGAGCAGGGGAATAGCTGCTCAGGAGCAGGTTATACCCTTCCGGTCTGGGCAGCCTGGGTTGGTTTCCTTAAAGAAATGGTCACCACTAAACCACATTCGCCATGGGTCCCTACTCTGACTTTACATGTCCAAAGACTTCACTGAAAGCAAATGAGAAGTTTCACCTGACTCAAATCATTCCTGTCAAAGGATGTTATAATTCTGCATCAAGTGTCTGTTACTGAAGATCTTCAGCTCCTTCTTCTTGCCCCATCTTGCACATCACCTTACTTCTATTAACCACAAGTGTCCACTCAAACACACTGCACTGAGCAAGCCCTGAAGACGGCAGGGGTGGGCAATGGAGGTACATATAATGTAGTGATGCAAATCAAATAAACTGAGGCACCCGAGGGCCACCTGCAGCAGGATGATGCATTTAAAAGTAGATATATACCCAAGTCTTTCAGACCTTAAACAGAATGCTGTGATCAGGACCCAGCGCCCATCTCTGTTGTTGTCAGAAAGGAGTGGGGGCGGAGGCAAGTCCAGGCACCCACTGTATGGGGTCCAAGACAGCTTCTGGTCGTATGTTAGGTGACTCTTAGCATGTAGGCTAAGTCACACAATAGGCCACTTATTAATTACATGACACATGACTTTTCCCCTTCCTCAGAAACCCTTAAGAGGGGAGCCCTGCTTTGCCTGGTAGAACTGAAGGCTGTCTTCATGGTCCTGCCACAATGTCTGTGGCATTAATATGAAGCTCTCCCTTGAAGGACAATTTGTTTCAGCTCCTCTCTCTTGAGCCAAACCATCTCTCATCTAGTATACCCCCAATCTGAAAACTGGGCATGATGGTACATGTCTGTTAACTCCAGCACTCAGGAGGAGGGTGCAGGAGGATCAGAAGTTCAAGGTCATTATCTGTTGTAGAGGTTCACCCAGTAAAGACAGGCACCATCTTATTAGATCAGCTGGATCTGCTTGGAAGAGATCATCGCGGTAGGGCTTGTGGATTGCTGAGATTCCCTCATAGGAGGAAGAGGCGGGGAGGATCACTGGACCATCACCCGAAATTCCAGCCACGCCTCCCAGCCATTTGTATGTGATTCTGCCCTAATGCACGCGGCTTCCAGGTCTTGGGAGGTCCTGGAGTACACTGGTGCGGGGGGTGTTAGTTGAGAGGGGTTCATCTCTGTGGTGACGAGGAAGCCACAATTCATGCTGAGTGAAGACTTTCAGTGCAGCTGCTTTAGGGCCAGTAATGAACCTAAACCTTTCACCAGGTTCTCTGTAAGTACGCCCAATAAATTCATTGGTTCCCCAGATTGAACTGTGGTAGAATTGTACTTTGGGTTGTCACTGGGACCTTATAAAGAAGGTGTACATCTCCCTTTGGGAAGGGATTTTCATAACATCCTCTACTTCATAGCAAGTTCAAGACCAGTCTGGGGTATAAGTTCATTTATCCATCTATCCATCCATCCATCCATCCATCCATCTATCCATCTACTCATCTATCTTTCTATCATCTATCTATCTATCCATTCATCCATCTGTCTTCTATCTATCTGATATTTGATCCAAACACGTATGATTTGAATGACTCCTCCAAATCTCATGCTGAAATTTGCCATTCTGATCATGTTGAAAAGGGGTGGGGACTTTAAAAGGTGAGTGGGTCATAAGGGGTCTACAGTAGTGATCAATGTCATGATCCTAGATGTGGGGACCTGAATGGAGGAACCGGCCCCTCCCACTCTCTGCTTCCTTGGGTGCACTTGCCCCTTTGACATACTATGACACAGCATGAGGGTCCTTACCAGGTGTAGCCTTTCATCCTAGGCTTCCCGACCTCTGGAACTATGAGCAGAATAAAGGTCTATTGCTTATAATTTACCCAACCTGTACTACACTGTTTTATACCAACAGACCGCAAATGAAGACACCAAGTACCACAGGTCTTGGCTGAATGTTCCTGAAGAGGCAGCTAAGGAGAAACCAGAGTGTGCGGGTCTCTAAAGCGCACTGCTAAAAATGCTCTTTTGATGCCTCCTCTTTTAGAAAACAAGTTTACTCAGATTTTTGGATCTTTCTTTCTCTCCCTGATTTTCAATCCAAATGGCAGCCGCTCAATTGAGCCTCTTCCCACTCCTTAGAATTCCAACACGGCTTCATCTTGGGCCTGCTTTCCCTCATCCCTCTTCTGGTCTCTATTCAGGAGCAACTGTTTTGGTAGCACAATTTATTTCTTTTGATTCTGCTCTTACCCAATGAAACCAAATCATCTCTGAAGGCTAAAGGAGGCTCACAAGTCCTCCCAGTTGAATCTTTTGTCCCAGTAATTACAGAAATAATGTGCTCCCGTACCAAGTACCAAGCCAGGCACTGTTAGTTCCTACACTTCCGCCGACCATCACTTTGAAAATGAATGATGTAAGGCTTGCTGTTTTGTGGTCTGCTCAAGGTGACAGACTTAAGAAGTCACGTTCAACTTGCCCACTCATTCCATTTTCCTGGCCCTTTACAACACTTGTCAGCAAGTCTCCAGAGCACAGGAGTAATCCTGGCAGTGCTTCTGAGCTCCACTTGTGCGCAGAAATTCTTGTGCTTCAGTCTGGTAATGTCCATTGGTCCCTCCCCAACCACTGAACCAGTATCTAGCCCCAGCATCTTGTTACCGGGATCTCATCACCAGGCTGGTGAAGCTGTGTCCAGGGTTTCTGCTGACGGCACCACCTCTCTCCCTGCCACGGAACTGACACCCCTCCCTGGATCCCCGCCTTTTGCAACAACCAGCGAGCACTTTCTCCAGGGCAGGCTCTGCTTCAAGCGCTCTGTCTTTACCAGCTCATGGTTCTTACAACTCTATATAGTTGCCCTGACTACTATCTCCGCCTCTCGGGAGGAGAAATCGAGACATGGAGGGGTCAAGCAACTTGCTCCAAATCACGGAGTAAGTTATTTATAGAGTCAGAATTCAAACTCAGGAAATCTTGATTCAGAGTCAATGTTTTTAACCATTGTACACAACTATGTCTTATAAGTAGGAAGATCACCAGGGTGAGACACATCTCTCTCTCTCTCTCTCTCTCTCTCTCTCTTTCTCTCTCTCTCTCGTGTGTGTACTCTATTTCTGTCTCTCTTTTTGTGTGTTTGTGTGGGTTTTTTTGAGACAGGGTCTTACTATGTAGCTGAGATTGACCTGAAACTTTCTATGTAGCCCAGCCTGGCCTTAAATTCATGATCCTCTGCTTCCATCTCCTAAGTGCAGGAATTACAGGTGTCAACTACCACCAAGTGATGGGTGTAGTTAGAGAAAGGAAATTAAAGTTCTAGAAATTAAAGATTTTACAAACGCAAAGGTTTAGGAGATACATGTTATCTTCAGTGACGTGAAGGAAACAAAAGAAAATCCCTCCAGGTCTCAAAACCAAATAAACTGCTTCAATTTAAAGATGAAGATGCTGCCGCTTTGCTCATCACTCATGGTCTGTCCTCCCCAGGAGGTTCAGGAGTCCCACTGGCTTGTTCATGGAGTCCAGCAAAGCACGGCCTCCCAAAGGCCAGCCAGTCCATGCTAGTGTCAGGGCCCAGCCTGACCCGCTCTCTTGTGGCCCAGGCAGCCTTGACCTCAGAAATTAAACACAGAAGTGGCTCCCCCAGGGCACCTATCAGGAGTGGGTGGATAGGCAACTTTCAGAGTCTGTAAGAGACTTCATGGCTAACCTGCCAGTGAAGCAATCTTCCTGTTAGTTGCTGGGAGCATCTGGAATCACGGGAAGCGAATGGCTGCCTTCCATGAGCACGTGGAACTGTTGGACAAAATACAGCAGGACACATTTCTGAAAACACACTGCTGGGATTAGAACTGCTGGGCTGCTGGAAACGGGGAGGAGTCTAACAGAGAACAGCAAGCAGGAGCCGGAATGATGAGCTGTCGGGGCCCTGGACTGGAGCGTGGGCTGGGGAGCCAATGCATGCAGGGAAGGTGGGCAGTGGGGCCTGGGGTGGCACCTCTACATAGACCCAGATGTCCTGAAGGGCTGCCCTGTTTGTGAAAGGATGACAAAACCCGACACGGCACGTGGGGACATGGCGTGCCCTTCGCTCTGGGAACCTTCATGACATGGACCCTTGGGTGAGGGGTAGAGTCCTGGTGCACACCAGCTGTGCAGTGGGCACCACAGAGCTGAAGGATTGGGATGAGGTAGGACCAGGTGTATAGTAAGGTCACCGTGAAGGAATCATCCCTTGAGCTCCATCCCCACCCCAGAATACAAAGAAAAGCCGGAAGATGTCTAACTCATCCAAAACCAACGAGGAAACTAGTGACAGAGGAAAAGCAGTTCAGTGAAGAGGAAAAGAGTCCCCGAGACCGTAGACTAATCCAAGCGAGAACCTGGCCATGTCTGGCGTTCCTGAAGAGCTGAGGCAGCAGTCGGCCACAGTCTACAGGAGGCAGAGAAATGACCAGCCCAGGTCAGGGATGGACCGGGAGCTATAGGGCTCCAGAGGGGACACACTAGACCAGGCTAGGAGACACCTTTTTGCTCCTAGTCCCCTCTCAGCCATCCCATCTTGGCTTCTCGTTTGCCACAATTTGCTATTATGTTTAATAATATTTTTATTTATTCTTTGAAAAACTTCATACATTTATTCAACGTATTTTTATCATATCCATTCACTACCGCCTTCCTCAAACTCCCCGTATTGTCCCTACCTGTCTCCATTCTAACTTCATGCCTACTCTGCTTTGTTCGAAATAATACAGTTAGCGCAGTTCATATGCACTTGGGGCCCTCCCTTGGGGTGTGCCCCACACTGACTCTAGGCATTAGCACCAGTTGCCAACACTTTGGTAATTTTTCATTAATTTTCTTGGGGCCTTGCAGTTATAGTAACATTAAAGTTTATATTCAATAGAATGATTATAGTTTCTCACTAGTAATGGGATTAGTATTTCTGTTCATTTGTGTTTGAAATCCATTAGCATAAAATTTATATCCAATAATACCCATTGTGGTTTTTAATGCCTTTGAAATTTGCTGTGAGGTATATGTGGATAATAAGAGAAAGCATCAAAATGTCTTCTGTGGGAAAAGAGTACCTTTTATTTTCACCATGGTTAAAATGGGGTTCTTTGATAGAGGGTATAAAGTATTGGGGGCTGAGAACAGCGTGTTAGTTTGAAGAAGTTTTCAAACAAGCCCTCTGGTTATTCAGAGGACACTTTTCTATTTTAGGAGGAGCCGTGTTCTGGCTCCTTTTGATGTTGCTTCTTCCCTAACTTACAGAAATATATGCTGTGTGCTTGTGGGGAAGGATATTTAGGACTGTGAATCTTTTGGACATGAAGGGACCCTGAAATCACTCAACTGAAGCGGCTTTTCCAGGAGCTGGAGGACCAATGAGCCTCCAGCTGAGGCTCCATTCTGCACTGGGGAGAAGCATTTCCCTGCAGGGCGACAGTGTGGGGCAAGGGAGACGCACAGGTGGGGGTGGCTTGTGAAAGCCACTGTCATTGTGGTATTTTCATCATTTGGAACAAGGGACCCCACATTTGCTCGAGGCACCATGACTTACATACCTGGTTTTGTATATACACTTCGGAGCCAGAGAGACATAGGCTTAAGTTCCAGGATTCTCTATAATAGACCATGCCTTCTGATCTGTGGAATTTGGGTGATAATATGGATCTCTCTGGCTTTGATGTGACGGAGCTGGCCTCAAGCATGTGGTTAAGGTCACACCAAGCACATAATATTTTCTGAAGTAGGACAATCTAGGGTGCAGTCCCATCCACAAATTTTCAACCTTTTCCCTATAAGGACACACATGATGTCGTGTTCACCAGGACGATACAATCGCAGTTTAAAAAATTTTATTACTACTGTGTGTTTATGTGTCAGGGGATGCATGCCACAGTACACATGTAGAGGTCAGAGGATAACTGTGGAGTTGGTCTCTCCTTCTATCAGACTTGTGTGGCAAGAGCCTTCACCTGCTGAGCCATCGCTCCAGCCCCAAGCTCCAATTCTGTTTGATTTCTGCATGTGTCTCCGCTGTTCAGAAACCTCTCAAGAAAGTCAAGAAGTAAGGCTGACAGTTTTAGGAAGACACCTGTTATCTTGATCTAATCTATGTGCAAACTTTAGCATTTCTTTATAACAAAAGGTTTCAGCATTCCATTCTTCAGAGCTGGACAATCACAGTTCCCTGTCTGGGAACTAGGAATGTGGACCCTTGGGATCCCAGACAAGGTTCCCCAGTGGCAAACCGGACAGACTGGCACCAACATAGAAGCAGCTCATCATGTGACTGCAACCTGAAGAGTGATGTCACTGGTGAAAGGGGTGGAGTCAGAGAATCTGGGTAGTCAGAGGCTGACTTTGTAGGGTGGGATGTGGCGCAGTTGGGAGAATGCTGACCTCCCAGCATACATGAAGCCCTGAGTTTGACCCCCAGCACTCTATAAAACTCAGCATGGTGGTGCATGCCGAGGCAGGAGGATCAGGAGTTCTAGGTCATCTTCAGCTACGTAGAAGTCTGACTGATGATTAAGGTCCATGCAATCTTAAAACATCATGTCAAACTTTTTTTTTTTTCTTAAAAAAGTAGAAAAGAGTTTAAATCAAATTAATAAGAAATGCAAGCTTATTCTGGAGCATTTTTTCCATTCTAGTCCTAAAAGGTTCCCCAGGGGATTATGGAAGGAGTCAGAGTGGCTTTGGTTGCATTCAATCCAGGACTGTGGGCAGCCTGGCGTCCAGATGGCAGGCTTCAGAGAAGCACTGGGTTGGGGCTGTGCTCACGCCCTCTGTCTGCTGAGGTCTCTGAGGATAGGCCTGTTATGACACAATGCAGGCACCGTGCATCTGGGGCCTGCCGCACCACTCTGGGGCTGGACAGGAACGTGAGGAGCACATCGGCCTCTCAGCAAACTGTGCTGTGACATGATCACACCCCAAGCAGTTTGCCCACTCCTTGCTCCAGAACAGCCAGTTCTTTGGGATCAGTAGACACAGCTGCCCAAAGGGCTCCCTCAGACCAGGGGGGCTGCAGTGGGAGTGACAGTTGAAGCCAGCCTGTCACTTCTCCACAGCACAGCACTGCTGGAAAATGGCTATTCTGCTCCAGACCCTCTCCTCAGCCTCTCTCTGGTGTTGACGGGATCAGGCTTTGGATAAGGGGCGGTCCACGGTGAGACAAACAAACTGAAAAAATATTGGGTCTTTCTGTCTGCCTTTCTCAGTGGATGGCAGGGAGTTTCCAGAGATCCTGCGATGTGGCTCACAGAGGATGCCTCAATACATGGCGATTACGACTAATGAGTGGAGAATTTATCAGATACTTCAAGATATAGCCGAAGAAAACCACATGCCAACATACAAATGTCTATTTTTGGAAGCAGCAATTTGCTTAGACAGTTGGAGTAGCATCTCCTACCCCCAAGGACCGTAGTAACCATAAATCATTCTTTTCACCCTCGGGAAACCAGAGACATGCCATTCCAACAATGGAACCAGAGCAGCATTAGCATTTAGGGTAGAAAGGCCAGAGGACACAGGAATTCAGGCTGGGAAACTTGGGGACAGAATCCCCAACTCAGCAAACAAACCCCAGCACACTGTACTGCAAATTCCTGCAGAAGAAACCTCCTTTCTAGCTGCTGGATAATCTGAGAGGCTGTTCCTACCTGTTGTCGAATTTCTTCCTCCATCTTCACTGGTGAGCCCAATTCTGCAACCTGTTTGACACCTTCGCTGGCATATCCTCCATACTCCCACAGCACGTAGTTCTTGGAGTGCGATCCGCCAATGATGGCAGACCAGTGATTGGCCCGACCTGGAAATCAATTCAGATGGAGATATCAGTGAGGTTGGTGCTGAAAAACAAGCCTCTTCAGTGATGGGGAGGAGAGGTGACTGGTCAAAGATTCAGTCAGTACTGTTTAGTCACCTGTCCAGTCTCAAGCCTAGGAGCACCCAGTGATTAGACAGAGTATTCACAGTAAGTCTGGGGGACATGTAGGCAGGTGAACAATAGACGCCTCAAGGAGACATGGAGGCAGCCTGGGAACACCTTCTGTCTAAGGGTTTCTCCAAGAAGGGGACAGTTGAGAGGATTAGAAACGCTGGTCAGATCTGTAAGGCAAAACAGGAGAGGCTATTTGTGTCAGGCTCAGAAACATTAAATAACATTGTGCTTGGAGAGTCATCAGTAATTCAGCAGGGCTGTCAACGGAGAGTTAGGAGACAGTTGCAGCGGCTACAAGGAGCCTGCTCACAAACAGCACGCTCTACACACTTCAGGAGTTCGGATGTCATCTGAAAAGATCTGGAAACCACTGAAGGGCTCTGAGCAGAGGAGAGACATGATTGCATCTGAATTTTAGATAAATTGCCCAGGCAGAGGAAGCAGGACTGGGTGAAGAGCTGGGGAGGGGTGAAGAGCGGACTCTAACTGTGGGTTGATGAAGCCATTTCAGACAGTCCTCAGGACTAAACATGTCTGTCCTCAGCAGATTTTAACGTACATCTCCAACATCAGAAACGAGCAGGCTGGCCACATTCAAAGGACGGAACAGACAACCTGCGTATGTGGAGGAGGCTGGTCCACAGTGGCTTGGTGGTGATCATGGGGCACAGTAGTGGGATGCATGATGTGAGGGCATGGGGAAACAGCAAGACTTCAACAGGGCCGAGATGGAGCATGGCTTGAGGGTTTTATCAAGATGCCCAAGGAAAGCGGGGCAGAGGGAACTGACATTCAACATCAGCACCACATTCAACTTGTTTTTAAATGCAAAGAATACAGATGCATTTGTGTTTAATAGTCTCTAAATTTCATACAGTTCATAGGATTAGCTCAATTCTCAGTCACTCTCTGGTTGGTTTTATAGTCTCAGGTTAAAGACAAAGCAAAGGCTGAATTTGATAAACACAAATACCATTTTTGGTTTCCTATCCTGTGGCCTCGTATGGTCAGAACGCTTCACTCCATCCCCCCATCCGTGAAAAGGATTCTGAACAGGGCCTGGTCCTCTTTGTTTAGCAACTATTGCTACTTCAAGGCTTTCTACCTTAGGGTGAGTGTCAAGAACACATGCGTAAAACCAGGTTGCATCCTCCCGGCCTGCTGAAGACAATCTCACCCACCCCATGCCGATGACAGCACCGTGTGGGTAAGTCTGCTCAGTTGGTTATTATTTCTTCCACATCAGAGAAATGAAGCCTCCATGTTTATCCCTCATATCCCAGGAGAAGATAAGATGGCGATGCTGCCCACTATTTCTCTAACTCATTTCCTTGGCAGGGGCAGTGTCTTAGTTGTCATCTAAGCCAAGAGCATGCATGTGAAGGGCAGGAGATGGTGACTTGCTGCGACCTTCAGTTCATGAGGTTTGCTATTCCCTCTGTGTTTTCTGGATAGGCTCAGCCAACTCTGATTCATCATTTACGATTTTCCTGGCTACTCTTAATTGTCAGCTTGGTACAGTCTACAGTCATTTGAGAGGAGAAGTCTCAATTGAAGGACTGCCCAAATCAGACTGCTCTGTGGGCATGTCTGTAGAGGGATTGCCTTGACTAGTAATTGATATAGGAGCTCAAGCCCACTGTAGGCAGCACCATTCTTTGGTCAAGTGGTCCTGGGCTGTATAAGAAAGGGAGCTAAGAAAGCATAGGTGACTGAGTCAACCAGCAAGCCAGCCAGCAGCATTCTTCCATGTTTTCTGCTTGAAGTTCTTATGTTTCTGCCCTGACTTCTCTCCAATGACGGATTGCGATTTGGAGCCAAATCAATCCTTTCCTCCCCTAACTTGCTTTTGATCATGGTGTTTGCCCCAGAAATAGAAAGGAGACAAGAACAGTGGCTGACTCAGAAGCTGCCCAGGACCACTCTAGGCTGACCTAAGCTTCTGTGCCCTGCGTCTTCATGGTACAGACCATATTTACTATCGTCATAGTTCCACCAGTTGGTAGATCCTTTGAGGAAATCTGTCCTCAGCTCTGGGCCTGGACATGAGCACTCAGTTCATCTTTCCAGAAGCATTTCATTTGATCCATCACACTGGAAGATGGCAGTGTGTGTGCCTGAAGCATCAGGGTCACACCTGCACAGATTTGATTCATCATGACCAAATTCAAGTTCAGCTCAGCAGGGTTCCTGACACACACCTATGTTATGTCCTGTTTGGAAGCAAAGAGCAACAGCAAGGAAGGCACTGGTCTTCAAGCCAGTGGGTGAGATTCCAGTCCTCACACCGCTCTTCCTAGCTGTGTAAACTGTCAAATTCAGTTGCTTTATTTACCAAAGTTCCTGCTTCTTCTTTCACAGTTCAGAGAGGAGGATATTTACCTTCCTGACTTATTAAGAGAGTTAAATTGTTATAAGATGATACATGTAAAATCACTCCTGGCACAGAACAGACTCTTAGGAAACCATGGTTGTTGGAGAGGTTTCAAAAATGAGTAAGACCCAAAGCCTGCCCTTAGTTCAGTGGAAGAAATAAACATGTACGGTATGGAATTTGCTAGAAAGGGAATGGGGATGAACAGAAGATGGGCCCAGATGGGATTCTGTTCAACTTCCATTAGGTAAGGGCCAAACACAGTGGTAGACTATGGGTACCAACAGGAATAGGACATGGACTTGCCCTGAGGGACTCACAGTCTGGGGTGCCGGAAACAGATGGATGCGCAGATTAACTATAATCCAGCTCATCGGGATTATTATACGAGAACGCAGAACACATGGAGTGAAGGAGCCAACTCCGGATCCCGCAGATCCAATGACTCAAAGTCCAGATGTTCTGCTCCAGATAAGCAGGTACTTCTGGAGTGGGATTTGTCTCCCTGCTTCTTACTGGAATAGAGTGCCGGTGTGCCCGTCCGAGCTTCTAACCAGTGCGACTGTTTCCTATTATGACTCTGCAGCATCACACGTGTTCAGATTTCAACACGATGAATGTAGCAAACCTACAACACATCTGTACAAGAGACTGGACTACATCCTTGAAGGGCAGGGGCACAGAAAGCAAGCACCAATGGAGAGAGAATCGGCAGTGTCGGAATGGGCACCAATGGCAGGGAAGCAGCAGCCTTTCAGTGCAAACCAGGGGGAGAGACATGATGACCAAAGCCAGAAGCTGTGACTATAGACCATTCGACTCCTTATGATCTCAGTTTTCCTCATAGTTATTTATTTTTTGAGTGTGTGTAAGACCAAAACCAGTGCCTCACACATGTTAGGCAAGTACTCTTCTAGGTCCTCCTCCCTTTGAAAAGAGGAAGAGGAATAAAACTGGATGCGGAGGTGCAGGCCTTTACCCAGCACTCAGGAGGCAAAGGCAGGCAGATCTTTGTGAGATCGAGGCCAGCCTATTCTACACAGCAAGTTCCATGCCAGCCAGAGCTGTGGGGAGAACTTGTCTCAACAATCCTAAGAAGTAAGTAAATAAATAAATATATAGGTAATAAGAGTAATCTGGCAATCTCCCAGAGTAGTGCAAATTAATTGGGCTGGTTTTGGAAGGGACTGTGAAAGCTGTAAAGAACTTTAAAATATTTTGTTTATTGTTTTTTATTTTATGTGTATGAGAATATTGCCTGCATGTGTGTAAGTGCACCTGTGTCATGCAGTGCCTGAGGAAGTCAGAAGAGAGCATTGGATTTCCCTGGAACTGGAGTAATGGATGCTTGTTATCTGTCACGTGTATGCCAGGAATTGAACCCAGGTCCTCTGCAAGAGCAGTCAGTGCTCTTAACCACTGAGCCATCTCTCCACCCCTAAAGAACTTCATAAAACAGCCGGGTATGGTGATGCACACCTTTAATCCCAGTGCTCAGGAGGCAGAAGCAAGCAGCTCTCTGTGAGATGGAGGCCAGGCTGGTGTACACAGGGAGTCCAGGCCAGCTGGGACTACAGGGAGGCTTTGTTTTCAGAAGACCAGAAAAAGAGAGAACTTTACAAAACAGTCATCAACTTTGCTTCAGATAGAAAGCCCCACAGGAATCAACAAGCAAAAACCCCAAAGAAGGTAAAAGAAGGAACCCCACCCCCTCTTGGAAGGAAGGCTCCCAGAGATAAAGAGAAATGGGAGCACCGAGGCTGGGTGGGAAGACTAGCCGGCCAGAGGGAGCAGGGAGTTCTGTAACAACACAGAAGAGAGATCAAACAGCTGTTAGGAGGCTGCTTTGCTACCCTCGCTCCTTGCTACAACCTACCTACATGTTCTGGATGGGGAAACTGAGACCCACAGAGTTCAAGAAGCCTGCGAAGTTCACAGACCTAGGGAGGGGCAAAAGTTAGGCTTCGAACCCAAATTCTCTGGACTCAAAAACACTTGCTTTCCCCTCTACATCCCCCTGTGGGGTCACAAAATGATACGGATTATTGAGTAGACTGGAGAGTTTGAAGACCAACAAATGAGAGAGGACAGAAAGTCAGAACCAGACACAGAGTGCCAAGTGTCCATGTGGTCACTTGTATGAGAAAAGAGGGGAACAATAGAGAATTCTTTCTGGGTAGAATGATATAATTACAGTTAACATTCATTGAACCTTTTCTGTATCCTGGTTCCTGTGCCAAAGACTGAAACTATATTATTTCACCTCACTAATTACTCAAAAAGAAAGCTCTTTGGAGACAGATGTGTTATGGCTGTAAGGTGAAGCTCATGTGTTTGAAAACCTGGTCCTCAGCTGGTGGGGAGGTTATGGGTCCTGTAAGAGGTGGGTTCTGGCTGGCAGCGGTGGTCACTGGGCGCAGGTCTTTGAGGATACAGGCTAGGCTGACTTCTGGTATTATGCTCTTGCTGCTGTGGATAGATCGGTCTCAGCTGCCTCACTGTCATTGTCATAACAAACTGTTCCCTCTGAAACCACAAGCCAAATTATGTCATTCTTTCTTTAGGTTGCTTCTGTCAAATACTTTGTCACAGTGAAAAGAAAAGTTAAGTAATAAAGGGTGCTACCATAATTCTTATTTCATATGAGGAATCTGGACTTAGGGAGGTTAGCCCGAGATTACAGAAGTGAGCGAATGAAGGCACGAGGATTCAAAGTCAGGTCAGCCTGGTGCAGAGGCCATCTCTTCTCAATCACTTCGTATAACGTATCTGGTGGCACACAACCAGGGTCAGGAAGAGACGGGGTACAGAAGTGAGAAGGCCAAACAGAAGGCCCTTCAACAATCCTTGACTGAATTCATAGGGTTTGACCTAAGGCAGTAGCAGAGGAAATGTAGACAGGGGTTGGGATATGAACCCATTGAGATGGAAGCAGGGACTGGGAATGTAGCTCAGTGGTAAAGCACTTGCTGGGGTAATATGTGAGAAGCCCTAAGTTCAACCCCCCAGTACCACAGACACACAGACACAGACACAGACACAGACACACACACACACACGCACACACACGCATGTGAAGACTCTGGGAAGCAATTAGCAATTTGGTGAATTGATGTATATTTTACCTTTAGTTTTGTAACTTCCTAAGTGGAACAACTTACTCTACCAATTCAAATGCTGGTCTCATCCAGACGCCTTCAGAGTCCTATCCAGAAGAACTTTTGAACAGACGTCTGACCTCCCCACAGCCCATTCAGGTTGACACATCAAATTAACCGTCACACAAGCCACGTGCCAAACACCTCAGAGAATCCACCTGCCATGCTACATGCCTCCACCAACACCAGAGAAGATGCAGATATGATTCTCCCATGATGAATGCTGGCCTTGGAGGCATCTTTGTAAGCACTTTCTCTGAAGGGGGGGCTCCTCCTAGTCAACGTGAATGAGGAGTTCCTGCTGCCCAGCGGTCTCCAGGCTGGGACTTGGTCTCCCCCTTGCCTGTCCTTCCTGGGTCTTGAGCCAGCTGGTGGCTTGCATGCTGGAACTATACAACCAGAAGGTTCTCGGGCCTTCAGACCAAGACAGGAGCTTCACTGTTGTCTTGTCTTGGTTTTCAGCTTGGTAGCTACTAATTTTCGACTCTACAGTCTTTATATTTGGACGGCCAACTCCTTATAGTAAATCTCTTTGTACATACCCACACGTACCTTCTTGCTTGTTTCTTCAGAATGTGCTGACTAATGTAGCTCAGTGACTGCCCAGATTTCCCAGCCAGCCGCTGTGATACCGTGCCAACCCTAGCCCTGTAAAAGCCTCTCATTTATTTTCTTGATGTCCATCCATAGCTTCATAGTAGAGTGCTCTAGCCTTTAGTGACAGGCCTGACTCAGCCCTTACTGTCTGACCTCAGCCTTGACCCCCGTACTCTGAGCAAGCCTTTCTTCTGGGCCTCTATGGAATCTGCTTAGTGGCCACACCAAGCAGAGCTCCTCTGACCTCTTTCTCCTAATAGAATAGAACTTTTTTTTTTTAGTCTTTTTGAGGCAGGGTCTTCCTGTAGCCCTAGCTGTCCTGGAACTAACTATGTAGACCAGGCTGGCCTTGAATTCATAGAGATCTGCCTGCCTCTGCCTCCTCAGTGCTGGGGTTAAAGGTGTGCAACCACCATGTCTAGCTATACAATAAAACTTTATCTCTTAGTAGGTGACCGTGTTTACTTACATACTCTCAAGACCAAGGTCCAGCCATCTGCAGACTTAGGTGAGTACCATGTGGTCAGTTCCTAACAGGAAAATTTTGAGGACCTGCCAGTTCTGGTCATAATGTTGTCTTGGACCCCACTTCCCCCTTGGCCTTGTTAGTCTCACCCAGGCTTGGGCTCAGGCCCAGGCCCAGGCTCTGTCTAATTTCCAAAGGTTTGGGCTTGGCTGCAGAACTTGGCTTCTGTGAACCTGGCCCAGTGTATACTCGTCCTCAGGCTCTTTCAGTTTTGGCTGCTTTGGGGGCTCACTCTGACCAAGTCATTGTCTTTGGGATCCTGTCCCAGGACAGCAAAAACCCTGCATGAGAAGGTCTCTTGACTGAGCTAGAAATTCCTCAGTTTTCTATCTTTCTGACTTCCCCACTTAGCTGTCATTTTAGTCTTTCCTTAAGGACTCAAGAAAAGTTATTTTCATTCCTGGGGAAAATCTTACACTTAGAAACTGATTAGATTCTTTCCTTCTCCTCTGAGACAACCAACAAGATCATACTGTCTCCCATTAAGTCATTCAGTGAACACTTACTTGCCTCATAGTATGCATTAAGCCAGGGACCATCAAGCTAGAGTTGCCTGTTTGTGCTCTAATAATATTTTTGATTTTATGCTGTACTTATGTATTGTTTTCATGTTACAATGGCAAAGTTGAGTTGTTTGGCTTGTAAACCCTAAAATATTTACCATCTGGCCTTGTATATATAAAAACATTTGCCAAAACCTGTGCCAGGCCATGACAACTTGGTGATGAGTCAGACTTGGTGCCTATCTTTGAGATGTTCAGTCTGGGGGTAGAGTGAAGGGTAGGAAGGACAGGCCGGCTATGACAGCAAAGCATGTGGGATACAAACAAGCAGATGACCAGTCCAGATGCCGCTAGGGCACGGTTCCTGGAGGACATGCAGGGAGCTGCGGTCAGGAGGATAAGGGGTCCTGAGGCAGAGAGGAGTTGGGCAAAGACTGTCCTCCAGCCCACAGAAGGAAAGTTAGGGGTAAATGCAGAGAGCAAAAAGTACGTAGGAAGCCGTGAGTTGGCCACGGTTGTATGCATGTGTGTGTTCATAAAGAAAACATGATCTGTGATCCATGTGAGACTAGGAAGCCAAGCAGAGCATGGAAGGATATGCAATGTGTCCTTTTTAGGAGACAGGTCTCCCTATAGCCCCGGCTGGCCTGGAACTTGCTATATAGACCAGGCTGGCCTTGAACTCACAGAGATCTATCTGCCTCTACCTCACAAGGGCTGAGATCAAAGGTGTGCACCACCTGGCCTGCAGGGTATCTTCGTAGCAAATTTTAACTTTTTTCCTGAAAGGTAATACAGGGAATGAACAGATCTAATTTTTTTGGTTTCAGGATTGACTCGAGGGCCTCACAAATGCTGTGTAAGAGCGTGCCCACTGATGTACATTCTGAGCCCTCTGACTTTGAAATTGTGATCTTCCTGCCTCAGCCTCATGAGCAGCTGAGATGACAGACTTGAGCCACCAGGCCTGGCTAGAATAAGCGAATCTTATTTACACACAACCCCACACCTGTATATACTCAGTTGACCTCTGTGTCTGATTCGCTTAGAATCTTTCTCTACATATAGGTAACCATAAAGCTGAACAAATCTACAACACACTGGATTTTAGAGGTTCAAAAGAGAAGAGGATTAAGATCCCAGAGCCCAGGCCTGCCTTGGATTGTTACCAGGCTGCGAAGCAAGCTGCAGAGAGGGGAGCTGCAGGAATTTTAAGATATCCCCTTAGACCCTTGACCACATTAAACTGTGACATGTGCAGGCTGAGACTCCACAAGATAGAGAAGAGTTAAGAGCTCAACGGAGACTCCAGAGGTTACAGAGTGCTGGGATGCAGGACTGTGAAACTGTCCACAGTGCAGCGGCTCTGCTGACCATTCCAGACATCCAACCGAGTGCTGAAGAAGAGCCACAGTAAGTAAGTGTAAAACTACTTCACCCTCGGAAGAAAGGCTACTGTCCTAGTTTCCTTTCAATTACTGTGACAAAACACTCTGACCAGTATCAACTTGGGGAGGAAAGGGTTTATTTGGCTCACATCTCCCAGGTCACAGTTCATCACTGAGGGAGTCCAAGGTAGGAACTTGGGGCAAGAACCTGGAGGCAGGAGCTGGAGCAAGGGCATGGAGGAGCGCTGCTTTCTGGCTGGCTCCCCAGGCCCACGCTCAGCCTGCTTTCTTATACAATACAGATCAACCTGCCCAGGGGTGGGCACTGCCCACAGTGGGTTGGGCCCTCCCACAGCACTCAACAATCAAGAAAATACCCCATAGATATGGCTGCAGGCCAGTCCAGTTGAGGAAATTCCTCAGCTGTGGCTCCCTCAACCAAGGTGTGTCAAGTTGACACTAAAATTATCCAGCACAGCTAGCTTAGAAAACAAGCCTTGAAAGGGTATCAAGCAGATTCACCAGCAAATTATCTATAAGCTAGACCAAAGTTTCATGTTCTTCAAATGAAGTCCAGGCATTCAACAATATGGCCTTTACAATGTCTATCACAATAAAAACTGGTTATATAAAAGCCATCTGCAGTCCCTATGCTGGGGAAAGGGCCCTGATGGTAGTGGGTTTGGACATAGCTAAATCCCTGGAGCTCATTGGCCAGCCAGTCTAGCTAAATCCATGAGCTCCAGGTTCAGCAATAGGCTCTGCTTCAATGAATAAAGGGGAATGATTGAGGAAGACACTCAACTTTGATCTCTGGTATCCTTATGCATATGCATACATGTACATACACACATGCTCACCACACACAAACACACACACACACACACACACACACACAATGACTAGACATATAGAAGTGAGAAAATTTGACCTAAGGTATGGCTAAAAAGCAGTCAATAGAAAAAGTTCCTGAGATTACTGACAGACAGGGCTAACATGCAAGGACTGTAAAGTACCTATTATCAATATGCTCAAGAATTTAAAGGAAAGATGGACATAATGAATGAACAGATGGGAAATTCTGGCAGAGAAATAGGACTTAGTTTTTAAAGTCCAAATGGAAATTCTAGAAGAGAAAACTATAATATCTCTATTTAGACACAGCAAAGGAAAATATCAGTAAACTGAAAGATGGGGTGATATAAGCACAATTCAAAGTGAAGTAGAGAAGGATTAAAAAGGGTGAAGAATTGAACTGCAGTCCTGGTGATATGTGGAATAAGAATAAATGGTTTAAATGGGGTCCCACACGTAGGCTAGAGATGACCAAGCGAGAAACACATTTGAATAAACACTTGAATTGTCCTCAAATCTGACAAAAAAATGTCAAACTACAGATTCAAGAAGCCCTGCACAGTCTCCAGAAGATATACACAAAGAAAATAATACCTAGAGACAAAATGAAAGAAAATAAAGCAAAGAGAGAGAAAATGGCATTCAGCAATCACAGCCGATGATCAGAACAGAGAATCTTAGAGGCAATAAAAGACACATTGAAATTATCGCAAAGTAAGGAACAACTGCCAGGTTCAAAAATAAGGCAAACCAGGAGACAATGAAAGACACCTCTAAGACTTCAGGAGAGATAACACCGCTGATTTAGAATTCTATTATCTTGTAAAAATATTCTTCAACAAGGGTAAAAGAAAGCATAGTTTTTGATAAATGGAAGCCGAGTGAATTTATGACTAGCACATCTGCAGCGTATGAAATATTAAAGGAAGTTCTTCAGGCCGCAGGGAAATGAGAACAGATGGCAGCTCATATCTGCATGACAGGACAGAGTCCTGGAGATGGTAAACAGGCGGGTAAGAGGCATCTTTTGGTTCTCTGTCACTGAAGAGTCTCTCCCTCTGAGTAGAAGGTTCCAGTTCCTCACTCTGGGTAAAGAGCCCTTGGTCAATCAGTGCTCTCTTCCCACAAAGCCTATGATTTGTCCTTCCTGCACAGAGGCCAGCCGGCCTCAGCTCGGGCTCCCTGGCCCTCCACCACGCTTTTCCTTGCAGTCTGAACCTCAGCTCCGTCTACACTCTTCTCCCTAGTCTTCAGGACGTTGATGTTGGCTCCTCTCTGTTCTCCAGGTGGACAGTGGCTGGGGACAGAGGAAACTTACTCTCTGCCTTCTTTATCTCCCATTTTAAAATAAAAGCATCTTTGACACCAGTATTCATCACCTTTATTTCATGTACAGGCCAGCAAGTTTTGATCAGTATGTGCACTCACGTGGCCGTCACCACAGTCAAGGCATAGATAGTTCTGTTCTCCTGAAACCTTCATATTACATTTGTAATCAACCCCACCCACTGCCCCCAGCCCTGGCAAACTCTGGTCTCTTTTTCTGCCCCCATAATTTTATCTTTTCTTTGACAATAAGAGGATTCACGTGGTATATATCTGTCTAAGCCTAATTTACAAACATTCCATATAATGTATTTGAATTCCATATATGCTGTTTTACCAATTCTTGAAAGAAAAAGGAGACTTGCTGCTGGCTCAAAGCCACTAACACACTCCTGTTTCTAATATACATTAGCTGTGTGACTTTGAACAAGTTACATACATTGTCCAAAGATCAGTTTTATTGTTTGTGAAATGGGACAGTACCCATCTTCTGAGATTGTTACAGGGTAGTACGAGGAAATCCATATTAAAACATGTGACACAGTTCTTATTACTTCAAAAAGTTCTGTAAGTGGTTCTACTTAATATTCGTATTTTACTTCTCCAGGAAAGGTAGAGCTGGGGACACAGTGAGACACACAGGGTCTGTCCAATCAGGAAAGGCGAGATCTTAGAATGTAGTAGCATTTCTAAGAGGTGTGGTCAGTGAAGACTGGGGTTCAGGCACCAGTCAGCAGTGCCAGGGGCACAGAAACCCAATGGGCAAGTAGAGCGGATGGCAGCAGAACAAGCCAGGCCTGCAACACACAGCCAGTCCTTGGCATCGATGAGGCACATGGTCAGGCTCCTGCTCCTGGAGTCAGGGTAGAAGCTGAACGAGATGTGAGGACAGAAGCGGTATCTCAGTGTGGAACCCTGCGGGCATTCGACAAACACCTCCAGGATGGAGACAAATGAGGGGCCCAGGGATAAGCCCAAGGAGTCCAGGCCTTAGAGCAGGGCTGGGGGTTCTGGAAGAACTGTCTGCCTAGTGCAGGCCAGTAGTCTCTGTTCCTTAGGAGGCTGCTTGCAAGAAGATTGCAAGTCTAAGGCCTTCATGGTTGCAGAGTTGCATTCAAGGCTAGTTTGGACAACCTGTGAAGATTGGAGAGAACTCGGTGTATGAGGCCCTAGGGATAATCCCACTCTCATGAAAAACAAACAACAAACTAACTGTCTGCCTGGCATAGGAACTTCCCTAGTGAACTGGAAAATAATAAGCATTAACACCTGGGGAGACTTCAGTACACTTTACACACTGCTCAGCACTGTTTAAGTTTTAAAATCTAGAAACCCATATCTGCAAGCTTTGCAGATGCAATACATGCAGAGTGTGACAAAAATCAGACCCTCGGAGCCTCATTTTCCAGGTTTGAACCCCAACTCTCAGCTGAACTCTGTAAACAATGAAGGCAGTGTTCATCTGTGTTTGAGAAGATGGGCGAGAACCTGGAATTTCTGAGCACCTGCTTGTATTCTTAGGCACCGTCTCACTGGCTTTCACAATCTCCCGAATCTGCTGAGGAAACAGGCTGAGAGGATCCGGGACTTGCCGGGGACACATGGCCAGTGAGTGGCGAGACAGGATGTGGCCCAAGAGTGCTTTATCTTTGGGAAAGCTTTTTGCTCTGCCAACAAGAGAAAAACTAGAGGCTCTGGGCATTTTGCTAAGATAGTAATGAACCAAAATCTATTTAAATGAATCATCCATCTGTCTGTCTATGAATGACAAAAGACTAGTCTCTTCTAGGGATGGAGAGATGGCTCAGCAGCTAAGAGCACATAAATAAATAAATAAATAAACAAACAAATGTAACAGAACTAAAACCTCTGTTCCTCAAAAGACTAGGAGACTCAAAAGGCAAACCACAGAATGAAGAGATGCTTGTGGTACATATGATTAATAAAAGACATACCTAGACTGTATAAAGAACTTCTACAAATCAATAAGGAAAAAGACAGAAAATCCAAGAGAAAATTATGCTCCAGAGATGAAAACAAGTACTTCATGCCATATGAGTTGCCGGTGACAACACAGCAGACAAAAATCAAAGAAGTTCAAATAAAGCCACAATGTGATGCCACAATACATTTCCTAAGTAGTTAAAATAGAAAAGAAAGATACCCAAACTCCAGGAGTATCTAATACTATCAACAATGTATTAACACATCTCTCTCCCTGTGGAAAATTGTTTAGCAATATCTGCTTAAGTTGAGACACATAGGAGCCAGATCTTCACCACATCCATAGGCATCAGAAATGCATGCATCTACTGACCAATGTGCTGTTCATAATAAACCAAAAATAGAAACTGCCCGAATAGTCACCCATCACAGGACAGATATGTGAAATGTGGTAAAACTCCTCATGAAATCTTACCTAGTCATGAGAAGGAAGAAATCAAAAGACCCATGACCTGAATGAGTCTCACAACTACGAAACGAAATGTGAGACAAAAGGCACACACTAGCAAGTATCATTTAAGAGTTTTCAAAGAAGTAAAATGAGCCTATGACAGAAGTCAAGACATTTGTCCTTAAGATATAGTAGTGACTAGAACAAGAGAAGGCTTTGGCATCCTGGTCATTTTCTGAACTTTGTGTTTGTGACATAGTATGAAAGTGAACTGGAAGCTAAGTTTACTTGTACTTCTGTATGCTTGCTATGTTTTTATACAAAGTTCATCTGGGGAGATGTGGATGTAGCTAGCTGGGCTCGGTGTCTACCTAGCATATAGGAGGCTCTGCCTTCGATTCCCAGCATGGAGTAAACTAGGCATGGTAGCACACGTCTGTGGTCCTGGCACTTAGGAGTCAGAGCCAGGGAGATCTGAAGTTCAGGGTTTCAAGGTTATCTTTGGCTACATAGTGAATTCAAGGCCAGTCTTGGGCTACATAAGTCCCATCTCAAAAATAAACAAAAATAAAAAGCAAAATAAAATCAAGAACAAATTGATTTAAAAGAGTTTTTAAAATTTTCATTTACTTATATATTCTCTCTCTCTCTCTCTCTCTCTCTCTCTCTCTCCCTGTGTGTGTGTGTGTGTAGGTGTGTCTGAGAGGTCAGAGGACAACTTGCAGGAGTTGCTGCTCTCCTTCTACTGTATTGGTCTGAGAAATGGAACTCAGATCTTCAAACACCTTTATCTGCTGAGTCATCACAAAGGCAAAGGGACAGCAGAGTGGCTTTGCTTTTCTGATGTCTGGCCTCACCCCTGCTCTGCTGTGCCGGAGGTTGCCTAGCTGAGAAGGAAAGCTCGATCTCTTGTTCCGGGTGTGGGTCGGGGAGCTGTAAGCTTAGAGAAAGTAGAGCGGAGGTCAAAGCCTACTCCAGGAATGCTTTAAAAATCCGGGATCAGCTATGCTGGCCCAGGACGGCTGCCTAGAGGCAGGAGTCGCAGAGCTAGAATTTTCATTGGGATTTAGCCTATCAGGAAGGTAACTGAAGGAGTCTGACCCATCTTAATCCAGCACACACTCACTGGTCATGTGTTCTAAGCACCACACAGGGGCTGAGGATTCTGAAATAAACCAGATACCATCTCTGCCTTTGACAACTCCCAGCATATTAGAGGATCAAACACAAGGATGGGAATTTATGCATCTGATATGGGCTGGAATGGATAGAGAGAGTCACAGAGCAGAAAACAGGGAGGCCACTGACCCAGATGGGGCTTGGAAAGGCTTTCTGGGCAATGGGGTTTATACTGGAAACAAAAATTGGCCGAAACCAGCCCTGGAGAAGTGTTGTGATCATGAGAAGCAGCTTGCCTGTGCACAGGCCAGAGAGCAGATTCACTGAAGGACCGGGCAGTGTCTGGGAACTGTAACACACATGTGGAGCCACGGTACAAGTTGCAGAGGGCAAGAGCTTAGGCTGGCACAGGTTGAGTACCAGAGAACCCAGCCGAGGAACTTGTATTTTAACTCAGGCTGATGAAACTAAACCCAGGTCTGCCCTATCTCAACTCTGTAGCTCTAGGCCAGTCACTTCTGTTCTGACTGCATCAAAACATTATTTACTTTTAATATAAGTTTTCATCCAATACTTATGCGTGTGTGGGGGGTATGTGTGTGCACATGTGTGTGCGGGTGCACATGCACATACGCACGTACATACTGAGACCAAAGTCAACCTCTGGTGTCATTCCTCAAGAGCTGTCCATCTTGTTTTTTTTTTTTTTTTTGAGTTAGTTTCTCACTGGCCTGGAGCTCACCTAATAGGCTAGACTAGCTGGCCAGTGAGACCCAGAGACCTGCCTGTTCCTGCCTCCTCGGCTCTGACATGATGAAGGTATGCTACCACGCCTGGCTGATTACATGAACTCTGAGGTTCAAACTCAGGCCCTCATGTTTAGGTAGCAAATACTTTATTGATGGCTATTTCCCCAGACTTTCTCCCTCTTTTTAAAGACAAGTCTTTTATGTAGCCTTGAACTGTTGGTCCCCCTGCCTCAGGCTCCTGAGAGCTGGAATTATAAATGTGTTTTGCCACTCCTAGTCCTCTATCACTTAATTTTTTCATTTTAATAAGTATTTTTTACTTTATGTGTATAAATGTTTTGCCTATGGGTATGGAAGTGCTTCTGTGTCAAACAGTGTCCGTGGAGGTCAGAAGAGGATGTCAGATTCCCTGGAACTGGAGTTACGAATAGTTGTCAGCTGCTATCTGGGTGCTGGGAACCAAACTTAGGTTCCCTGCAAGAGCAGCCAGTGCTCTTAACTGTTGAACCATCTCTCTAAACCCTACCTATCACTTTAAAAATAACAGCAGGTGACTCTCTTCCAAAGGCCGATACACAGCAGGCACACCCAGGAAAGTTTGCTGACTGATGAATGTTCAGTATGCTACAGCTAAAGAGGTCGGAATCTTAGACTTCTTACTTAAGAAGAACACCAAGTTGGCTCATATTCACGCCCACACCATGTACTGGCAGCTGAGAATTCTGCAAAGGCAGTAACATGGATGGAAAATTCCTTTTCTAAGCTCCTGTGACCATCAGCCCAAGGTGTCAGTTGGTGGCCTATGGGTCCCTGGAATCCTGGTGGAATGGAAAAGTCCTATTTATGCAAGTCTGGACAAGGGAGGTCTGTTTTCTCTTGATGGAGTAGAACAGTTTATGATTGCAGGAATATTTCCTTAGCCACTTTGCTTTAGTATTTTAGAGATTAAATATTGTCATCATTACAGGATTTAATATATTGCAGTCTGGCATGGAACTCAATACAGAGCTGAGAATGACTCTGGACTTCGGATCACCCTGCCTCCACTTTCTGAGTGCTGGGATTACACCAACATGCACCCTTTTATGCAGTGCTGAGAACCAAACCCACAGCTTCCTGACTGCTAAGCAAGTACTCTATTAACTGAGCCACATTCCAGCCCAACTTTTCATTATTACAGTAAGAAGAAATCAAGAATTCCTTTGACTTGGTAACATCTTACATCCTTGCTCTCCTTTAGGGGCAATAAAAGATGGAATTATCTATTCATTGCTTGAAAAATTCTCTAGGGTGTAGTCAACATTAAGACTAGACCAGGCAATTTGACCTTTAAGACTAGACAGAAATGGGTCACGGAGATGAGCAGGCCTGCCAGGGAAATCAGGAAGGTAGAGCGTCAGGTGGCATCAGATACAGCTGGCAGCACAGAGATGAAGAATTCCAGGGCTTGGCAGAAACAAGAGAAGGACCTAGTCCTTGAGACATTCTTGCCCACAGGCCTTACTAGGGTAAAAGGCAACCAAAGGACAAAGCTAGAGGGTTAGCAGACAGTCACTGAATGGCTACAGACCAAGGCATGCATGAAGACTGAGATCCAAATTGTGAGAACTGGAGCCAGAGGCAGAGCTAGGTGATAGAAGCTGGGTTGTAACAGGAACTGGCCATTATACAACACTTGATCTGTAACGGGACACAACATACAGACTACATACAGATTCTTCTCAACTCCCAACACGTGTTATTTGCTTTCATCCTCACAACAGTCCTGGGGAGATAGCTCAGACTCTTCCATTTCACTAGGCTTCAGGGACCCAAAGGTCACCAGCTGCTACCTTGGCTGCAGTCTCTGGGGCATGGAAAAGGGAATTCTCTAGATAAGGAAACTGAGACACAGAGAGTCCATCCCAGTATTTCACAAGTGCCCAGTGGTGGAGTCAGGATTCAGTGTGCCGGTGAGTTCACAGGATTCTTAACCATCGAATATCCAGGCTTTGTCAGAACTGGGACAGTATCGGGTGGCTAATCTCTTCTAAAATTCTTCCAAACAAAATAAATTGCGGCTTCTAGGACTTGGGGCTGGACTGAGGCAGAAAGGTTTATAGCTAGATCATTTTTTAAAAGGCTTAATTCACTTTATTTTCCTTGTGTAAAAGTCTTATCCAACTAGGGAAGGTGGCACACACTTTTAATCCTATTACTTGAGAGGCAGAGGCAGGTGGATCTCCATTGTCTGTTACCAGTGTGGTCTACATAGTGAGTTCCAGGTCAGTCAGGGTTACAGAGTAAGTGAGACTGTCTCAAAAACAAAGAAAATCTTATCTGAGAGTTGCAGCAGAGGCATGGCCTTCTACATAGAGACTCTAATGTGGACTTTTACTGGGTGATAGGTGAATTCCTGACAGAGAGACCCAGTAACCCCAGTCTCTTTCCAGTCAGTGGCCAGGGGTTAGATTCTGTGGGTGAGAAAGGTGGCCTCGAAGAAATTACCCAAAGTGGTAGAGAGGCTCCTGGCTGAGTTGTAGCATTGATGGGTTCCAGCTACCACCAACAGCTTCTTAGGCACAGGGCTTGAGACGATGCCAGCGCCTCTGGGGCGGGGAACGGGCAGACCAGCACAGAGTGACAGCGATCTGCCACCTTGAAAGGGTTGGTGTGAGGTGTGATGACCTTGTTCCCGATGCAATGTGCCCAGACTCTCCATGCTTCGGGCACTAGGCCTTCCCAACACGACTGACTGTATCCCTTTGATCTGTAAGCTAAAGTGAACTCTTCTCTCCCTACATCACTTTCTGTCTGGTATTCGGTCACAGAAACAAGAAAAGGAACTCAGAGGCCCGCTGACTTGTTTCCTTGATTGAAAACTCACACTACATTGTCAAATGATGCAATGGCTTCAAAACGGAGTTAGGATATTCTAATCAATGTAGCCCGAGTGCTAATGGACAGAAAAGCCATATAAGTTGTGTTGAAGAAGAAGTTTATTTCCAGCACGAGAACCAAGAATCCCTGCAAACTGGGAAGATGTTTGGCAGAACTTAACAGTTGGCATAAAACATGTGAAGGATCCAATCACGATTGTGAAGTCAGCCTTGGCAGAAACGATTCTTCAGGGTGTATTTTCTGGTTCTTGTTTGGAAAATTTAAGCACAGACATGCTCTTTAGCTTCAGCAGAATTCTGTGCGCACGATTCTGAGTAATCTTATTAAGGGTTATAGAACATGTACATACCTTCTTATCACCGTTTTAAGTACTTCGAATATTCCCTTAAAAATGAAGACTTTTTGCAGTAATGTATGGGGTGCTGGGACCGTGGGTGTAACAATGGTCCCAACACACTAACTGTCTTTCTCTGGAGTGGGTCATAAAACTAGGGGTGTGGCTTAACAAGTTAGAGTTCTTGCTTAGCATGACCGAATCCCTGGATGGAATCTCCAGCATCACATGAACTGGGCGTGGTGGCTTGTGCCCACAATCCCAGCAGTCAGGAGATGGAGGCAGGAGGATTAGAAATTCAAGGTATATAATGAGTTTCAGACCAGTATGGGTCACATGGGGCTGTGTCTCTGAAAAAAAAATGGGCTGGAGAGATGGCTCAGTATGTAAGAACATATACTGCTCTTTCAGAGGACAGGAGTTCAATTCCCAGCAACCATTGTTGGCAAGCTCATAACTGCCTGTAACTCCAGTTCCTGGGGTATCTGACACTTCTGGATTCCACAGGCACCTGCACTCGTATGTAGACACTCACTACCCTACACACATACATACATAATTAGAAAATAAAAATGAACTTTAAAAAATCATCCTTGAAGACTGAAATAAAGAAGGGGGCACAGGAGCTTGAAGGGAAGGGAAGGATGTGTTTGCCGCATAGGAAGTTTGCTCGATGCTGTTTCTAATATCTGTTTTATCTTGAAGATGACAACTCTAATTGTAGGCTTCAGGGTTGAGGATAATGTAAGAAAAATTTCCAAGTTTTATAGATTAAAGGACCCAGAATGCTTCTAACTAAGGTAGGTGTTCAAGAGGATTTAGGTTTTGTTCTCTGTGATATTGTCTCACTGTTATTATAAGGGATGGGCCCCAGGAGCCTGGTTCATCCATACATCCTATTTTCCTCATCCATTGGATAGCCAGAGGCATCTATCTTGTTTTGCATAGGCTGGGAGGCGGTGATCCTAGCCATGACTCGGAGGATGGTAGTCTAGTGCGGGAAACAAGTAACTGGGCCTACAG
The DNA here is from genome assembly GCA_035773235.1 of Eospalax fontanierii. NCBI lineage: Eukaryota > Metazoa > Chordata > Mammalia > Rodentia > Spalacidae > Eospalax > Eospalax fontanierii. Next base: position 178,961,575 of record CM069524.1, on the reverse strand, counting down.
AACCTGTAGTGGTATGTAAGGGTTGACAGGACAGACTCACTGCTCTACACAGAGAAATGTGCTCCTCTTCAGACTTTCGGAAGGTCAGAAGGATCATCTTCTCCATCTGAAGCCCTCTCTTTCTGGCTTTAGTTTGAAATGAAGTCATCATTTCAAAACAGAATTACATGTTTAATTGGTATAGCCTAACTACTAATGAAGCGAAGAAGCCATGTAAGTTGTGTTGAAGAAGTTTATTACTCTATTTCTAATATGAAACTCAAGAAGCCCTGCAAATCAGGAAGATGTATCTCAGGCTGGCCCGGGATTTACTGCTTAATCCCAAGCTAGCCTCTCACCCAAGGTCCTCCTGCTTTAGCCTTCTGAATGCTGAAATTACAGATGCATGCCATCCTGCCCAGCCCCTTATACATTTCTTATCATGTACTAATAAAGGCCTTCCATGTGCAAAATATAAAACAACACAAAACTCCTTTTCTCCAAAGAATCACTCCTCCAGAGTTGGCCGCTGAGTCAGTTTGAAACTGTGTTTATATTTTTATGCACAACGATACCACCACATAGTTAGTCTTAGAAAGCAGCCTTAATCCTTCTTTAGGACGAATCTTGAATTTTTTAAGCTTTAAATGATGTGGCTACCCTCAGAAAACCAGCAGTGGTTGTTCTGCATGGTAAATAGCTGGAAGGGTACAAAAGGCTATAAAGGGGCATTGAGAACTCACCAACCCGATGAGGGATGTCAGGGAAGACTCCTTGAAGAAATGGTGGTTTGGCCTGAAATATAAAGGCTGAGTACGCTAGACAGAGAGAAAGTTGTTTCAGTGTCTAGCCAACAATGTGTATGTGGTGTGTATGTATATGTACGTGAGATGTATATTGTGTAGGCCCTCGTGTGTGTGTGTGTGTGTGTGTGTGTGTGTGTGTGTGTGTGCGCGCAGGTGTCTGTGCTCATGTGTATGCGGAGGTCAGAGGGATGATGGATGTCCTACTCTAGCACACTCCACCTTATTCCCTTGAGACAGGGTCTCTCAATGAGCCGGGAAGGAGGCCGGCAGCCAGCAAGCCAGAGCAACCCTCCTGTCTCTACCCCTGAGCTTGCAGGTGTGTGAGTCCACACTTAGCTTTTCATGTGGGTACTGGGGATTCAAACTCAGGTCCTTATGCTTGTGCAGTAAGCCCATTGAACTACCTCCCTGGTGCCTAGGTGGATTTTCTTGTCACCCAGCATTGCTTTTCCTCTAGGTGGTCGTTCCTCAGTCCTAAGCATACCTTGAGGCAGGCCCCACGGAAAGGAGGGAAACTGAGGAAAACTGATCTTAGGCAAGAGAAATTCCAGAACACATAAATTCCAAACTATTTACTTTCCATTGTTACAAACAAACGAGTCAGTAACTACCAGCTTGAGAGTCAGTTAGCTGACTAGTTCCATGTGTCAGCCTGGGTGATTGTGCAATATATATTTGTTATTACATTCCTTTCTGATGGGGACTAGGTCACCAATGCACACTCCTTCCTCATTACTGGGTAGGCCTTTATTGCGAGATCTGTTCTGTGATGTCTTTCAATTTTATTGCATTTATTTATTTTTGAAACAGGGTCTCACATATCCCAGGCTGGCCTTGAATTCAATTTGTAGCTGAGAATGACTTTGAACTTCTGATCCTCCGGCCTCTACCTCCCAAGTGCTGTCATTACAGGCATGTGCCACCATGCTTGGTTAATACCGTGCTGGTGACGGAACCTAGGGCTCTGTGCATGCCAGGTAGGTGTGCTGGCACCTGAGCTACGCACTCACCCCACCTTTCAATCTTAAATGTGTAAAATTAGGGATGATGAAAATCTACCTAGAACTCAGCTCTCTCTCTGTTTGAGACACGGAGCGGGTCAGACATTTAGCAAATTTGCCTCTGATGACAGAAGGCAATCAGATGAGAGGACTTCCCCAGGAGAACAACATGAGATCAGAGCTGATTCCTCATGTGGAGTTTGATAACTGGGATAGGAATAGTGACAGGGCTAGCAATGCACACTGGACAGTCACGGAACCCAGATATCCTTTGCTCTGCGTCTGGTACTGAGTTCAAAAACATGTACACGTTATCTCATTTTACAGTGGTGAGAGTAACTCTTGGTAAACTCCCAATCTGTGCCAAGCTTGTTAAGGGACTGTGAAAATATTAACTTACCTCAACCCATTACAACACATAATGATGCATGTTTGGCCTTGCTGGCAGGGACCTGCAGCTCAGAGGTAGAGCATTGTCCTTTCCGAGGTGCTACAGTTAGTGAATGGTAGTTTGATTAGAATCAAAGTTGTAAAGACATTTCCCACAAGGTAGGTACTTTGGGCAATGCTTGCTTCACAGATGAGGAAACTGAGGCACAGAGAGTAAGGTAATCTTCATAAAGCCTGCTACTAAGTCTCCAGTTTAAAATTGCAAGATGACTCTGACTCCCACATTAGTCTGAGATCGTCCAGACTGCATGTTCTATCTTGTTTTCCAGCTGAGGACCTACTGATCACTGACCACTCATAGACTTCGGCTCATAGAAGAAACAGATTCCAGTTCTGAAAGGTCCTTTCCATTCCCACATCGCTCTGATCCGTGATGCTGAGGATGAGAATTCCCGCAGGAAGCCCTTGCTCCCACCTCGCTGCTTGGCTATTTTTCTGGGGTTTGGTTTCCACTTCAAAAGCATGTCCCTTTCCATTCCTATTTAGTTTGCCTTCTGAATGCAGATCAAAGTTTAAGAGACAGAATTAGCCCAGGAGCCCAGGAGCTGTAGGACATGTTTACCAAAAAACTTAAGTCAATGGACCAAAGATGGAACCAGAGACTCAAGAAGCAGTCAAAGGAATTCATGTATGCTGGAGAAGGGCAGCCAGACAGATGGAGAACTCTCTCTTCAAAGGTTGCTTAGGGACCCAATAAACCTGAAAAGCCTGTGCCCTGAATCTCAATGTGGGTGGGCGGATAAAGGCACAGCATTCTCTCTTTCTGCTTTTCCCAGGGTGTGTACAACAAAGCAACTACAATTTGCATTCAATGACTGAAAGCCACTCACATCTGTAAACAGTAACTGTCCCAGCCAGCAAAACCCTCCAGAAACCTCTTAACCCCCTTTCAAGGAGCCAGATGTGAACAGAAAGCCTTCTGAGTTCCATTGTTCTTTCCACTTGAGCTGCAAGGGCCCAGAGATGCTCCATGTGGAGGCGAAATGTGGTGCGTTTTGCTCAAAGTAGAGTCAAGCTTATAACGTTAGAGTTTAATTAAACTCTCGCTGGCTGTTCTAAAAAGTTTCCCTTCCTCCCAAGCCTTTCTTCATGCTTTCCCTGCGGGCAGTACACACTTTTCCCTTATAATGGAGGGTCATTAGGGCCACATGAATATGCAAGACTCAGGAAGGTTCCAAGATGCTCTCAGGGTATTTGGCTCATAACTTTCAATTTAATCAATCAACTCAGTGGTATAGTAAAGGGATTACAACTATCCAACTCCCTGATCACAGGCGATCGCTTTACTGCGAGGCTGACTGATATTAATCCTTTTCACTAGAAATAAGGCATGGCTGCCTGTGTTGGGATTTCCTACATGTTTTCGCTACCTACATGTTCTTTCACTTTGAGTTTAACTAAGACTAGGGGAAAGCTACAAGTATTTCTTTGGACTCACAGTTTGCTTCCAACCCAACACAGTAGAGTTCTTGCAAATTGGGATGGATATTTGCCAGGATTGTGGTGCCTGGCACCAACCTCTGCAGAAACTCCACTTGTGATTATAAATAGTTGGCCTTTCTTGGGAATAAACAATTCTTGAGGGTGTGTTTCTCAACTCATTGTTTGGAAAACTCAAATGTCATTAGCTATAGCAGAGTTTTGTGTGCAAATTCCTTGGAAAACCATACTGAATGTGGTCATTAACAGACTTTGCATTTTCTCCCTCCTACGGCTTCCTCAGGCCTTTTGGTGTTTAGAATAGTTTCATGCAGAAGGCAACCTAAGTCTTTCTTATTGAAACTTACATTTCTTGGGATCACAAGCCGGGAACTGGCAAACAGATTTCAAGGAAACAGTTAATGGATAATAATGGCAGGTTGGCGTCAAACTTCAGCGTTAAGCATCTGTACATTTCCCCTAGGGTAGCCAGCAGTATTAGTGCTTACACAGCAATGAATCCAGGATGTCCCAATGAATCCAATATTTCTGTGCAGAACAGGTGACAATATAAGCTACATGAATAAGAGAGAGCAAGCACGAGCTCCTGAAACTGCCAAGCATGAGGCGTAAATGGCAAGCAAGTTACCACTGAATTATGTTCTCTCAGTGATAACAGGACTCTTGACAGGGAGAAGAAAAAGGTTATTTCATGTAATACATAATTCTGGAAGGCCAGTCCAAAACAGGTGCATTTTATTTGAGAAAAGAAACCCAGGACTTCCAGGAGGACAGTGGAAGGAAGAGGTTCTGGCCCTTCCAATTGTAAGGCCTACTTAAATGTCAATAAAATAATTGGAAGCTAAGGTTTTAGAAGGAGTAGCCCCATCAACAGAGATTCAAGGAAGAATGAGTAACAAAGGAAAAAGCGATACTGAACTACTAAAAATGTTTAGAGATAGCTCAGCAGTTAAGAGCACTGGCTGCTTCCAGAGGGAGAAGACCTGGGTTCTGTTCCCAGAACCCACATGGTAGCTAACAACTGACTGTAACTCCAGTTCCAGGTAATTTGATGCCCTCTTCTGACCTCCACAGGCATTGCATGGCATAGGTGGACTTAAATACATGCAGGCAATACATACACTCACAAACATAAAATAGAAATAATAAATAAAACATCTAAAAAAAAACCAAGGAAGTGGGAGAAAATCTTCACCAGTGACACATGTAACAGAGGTTTAACATCCAGAACATGTAAAGGACTCAAAAAACAGAGAATCAAGAGACCAATGATCCACCCAAGAGATGGGCTGTGACTCTGAATAGAGTGTTCAAAGTGGGAATAAAGATGCTAAGAAACACATTAAAAAGTGTTCAACATCCACAGCAATTAGGGAAATGCAAATCAAAACCACCTTAAGATTTCATCTTACCCCAGTCAGACTGGCTAAGATCAAGAGAACAAATGACAGTAAATGTTGCTGGTGGGATTGCAAACTCGTGAAACCCCTATGGAAAGCAGTGTGGACATCCCTTAAAAAACTAAAAACAGAGGGCTGGAGAGATGGCTCAGCTCTTGCAGAGAAACCAGGATTGATTCCCAGAACCCACATGACAGTGAACAACTGTCTGCAACTCCAGTTCCAGAAGATTCAACACCCGCTTCTGACCTCCGTGGGCATTGTGCAACATGGGTGCACTTATATGCGTACAGGCAATATACTCATACACATAAAACAATAAAGTAAAAAAATAAAAATATAGGGGGGCTGGAGAGAATGCTCAGCACTTAAGAACACTGGCTGCTCCTGAAGAGGACCCGGGTTCAATTTCCAATACCGACATGGCAGCTAGAAATCATGTGTATCTCCAGTTCCAGGGGATTTGATGCCCTCTCTGAGCTCAGGCATTCCATGACACATGTGCACTTACATATATACAGGCAATGTATTCATACACATAAAGTAAAGTAAAATAAATAATGAAAACAAAATATTTTTAAAAAAACTAAAAATGAATCTACCATATGACCCAGTTATACCAGTCCTTGGCTTCTACCCAAAGGGCTCATCCTATCGCAGAGGACATGCTTACCAAAAACGTGTACATCCATGTTTGTTGCTGCTCTTTTCACAATAGCTAAGGGATGGAAGCAACAAAAGTGGCCCTCAACTGAGGAGTGGGTGATAAAAACGGGGTGCATCTGCACAACGGAGTTCTACTCGGTGTGAAGAGAGATGAAATCATGACATTTACAGGTAAGTGGATGGAACTAGAAACTGTTATGCTAAGTGAAGTAACACAGAATCAAAAAAGTAAATGATGTATTTTCTCTCTCATTTATGGATCCTAGCACCAAAGCCTTATATGTGAGTACAAATCCGGATGTAACTGTAGCAACCAGGAAAATTGGAAAGGAACCACGGAGATAAAGGAAAGAAAGAACTTGGGAGAAAAGAATAGTAGGAGATAGGTGTTACTGAGGGAGAAATAAAGGGAGGTATTTAAGTGGGAGGAGGCAGGGAGGGTTATAAAAGGAACTATGGGGAGACTGGGGAAAAAGGAGCTCAAGAGAGGTGGGGCCATAGGAGACTGGTACTATCAAGGGAAAAATGGAGAGATAGGGACATTTTAAATGGGGAAGGCATGGAGGGAGGGAGAGAGAGAATAAATATTGTTTAGCTAGTGTAAAACGAGAGAGGGAATCATATTAGTTTAACAACTTAATGACAAGCTACACATACAATATCTTTACATGAGCCCATGTGCATAGTTGAAGGCTACATAGCAAAAAACAGTGCTAGACGGGAGAAACCTTCCTTTGAGTTGTTTGCCATGGTCTAAGAGACTCCCAAAACTACACAAGCTATTGCTACAGTCCTTGATTGCCTCCCCAAACTTGAAGGTAAGACCCTGTTGCTGAAGACAGGGCATACTTCAGAGACTAGATTTGGAGCTGGAACTGACCTGGAAGCCACTTCCCCTGAAGGCTGGCACTCATAGATCTGGAGAACACGACATAAACAGCCCAGGGAAAACATCAACTTATGGCCCAACACCAGCTTCATGACCAAATAACCACATTGATGACTGGCACAGCATTCAATGTTGGTGTGGTAGTGGCACTTATAATTTAGGGCTAATTAATGGTTACCTAATTGGTCTTAGAGCCCACTCAATGGGAGGAAACTCATGTGTGGTACTGTAATCATAGCCAAATACACATGACAGGGAAGATCCTAGATCTCAGAGAAATCCCCAGGGCTGTCACATCCAAGGCTAATGTAACTTCTTACTAAATACAGTCAAGTATCCTGGTCACCACTCATCAAAGAATCTTCTTTTGCACCAGATGGAGACTGCTACAGAGCACCACAGCTGGTCACACACAGATGTTTTCCATGAATTGCCCATGCAACCTCTACACTCAAGGCTCACACAGCACGGAATCAGGGATAAAGAAGACACTAAAGTATCTCTCAGCTCTCAGTAATGAAGCTCCCTCCTGCAACAAAGGGCCAGTAACACAAAAGATCACAAATGGCTAATCATGGAGATTAGGAATCTACAGAGTGTGAGTCCCTGGATAGGACTCATGTTAAGTTTCACTCACCCAAGGCTCAGAGGCCATTGGGGAAGATGGGGCAGAAAGACTGTAAGAGCCAGGGAGGAGGTGTGTGACCATATGGAAATAGAATCCTACAAGCTCCTGGGACCCTCCCTGCTCATAGGAATCTACAGCAATGGTTTCGGCATGCTCAGACCCCAATTAGCTCATCCTCACCCAGCTCTAATCAGTTGACGATATTTCTTCAGCAGAGGTTGGGGTCTGACACCCATTTCCCCAGTGCCATGCTGACTTTTTGTCTGCCTGAGTTTGCCTGGGTCTTGAGCATATGGATCTTAGAGAAAACTCCAAGTTTATCACATCCCTAGATAAATATAATTTCTTACTATGTGCTAAATATGGAGCCTTATATTTACAGAGAAGCATGCCAGTCACCACTCACCAAAGAAGCTTCTTTTGCAACAGACAAGAGACTATTACAGAGGTCCACAATTGGTCGCGTACAAAGGTAAGTGTCTGTGAGACTCCCAACCCTCAGCAACACATCTACAATGGAACCTCTACACTTTAAGGCTTATGGAACATAGCTGAACAAGGTGTAGAGAGAACACTAATGCATTTCTCAACTCTCATCAACACAGGACAATAAACCCAGGGCTTAAGAATTATTGCAGAAGAGGAGGCAGAAAGATTGTAAGAACCAGGGAGGAGGCATGACCATATGAAAAGAGAGTCCTGCAGCCTCCTGGGACTTCGCCCGAATGGACTTATACATATGGTGACAGCATGCACAAGACCCATGAAAGATCAAGTAGACAAAAACTGGACATAGAACTGAGGAAATGGGCAGCAGGCACCAATTTTAGCCAAAGAACTATTGGCAGCTGATTATTGCTGGGTGAGGAAGAGCCGATCTTCTTAAAGGGAGTGACTCTAGATAGGTTGACTAGACCCCAGTAAATGAACTTGCACTGAGGGATGTCAGGGGACACTAACTTGACAGGCCTCAACATAAATGGCAGAATGCATGAAATTCAGGTGCGGGGTATGGGAGGGAACCAATGGGGAAGAGCGTGTGTGCAAAGACGATTAAGATGTTGTTTGTGAAATACTCAAAAATTCATAAAAATGTTAAAAAATGTTTGATGAGAGGAGAAGAAAGGAGCCTTCAGAACCTGCTTTGGGGAAGGGTAGGTATAAGGATTAGAAACCAAACAGGAGGTAGAGAACCCACAATCTGTGTCATCGATGTATCAGGAAGACTTTCCATCCATTTCAGAAGAGATTATGGGAGGCAGGGGCAGGGAGCAGTGAAGAAAGATGCAGGCATGCTGTGGACTGGATGCTGTCAGAAAGCGGGCAACAATGAGGGGTGTGAAGAGAAGGAAAAAGCTGGAAACCGAGAACGGAGGGTCTGGGAGAGGCAGGTTAAAGGAAGGAAAGGCAGAGGACAGTGTGTGCACAGAACAGATGCTTTGAATGCAGTTGTGCAAGGAATTAGCAAACAGCAAGGAAGGAAAACTGAAAGGTTAGAAAAAAAAAGACCCACTAGAAGAAAAATGCCGCCATTAATAAAATATTTGGAGGTATGACTCGAATCCTAAGAGTCACTTAAAATAACCGGGCTGCAAATGTATCAGGGACCATGTTAGTTGAAAAAGAATAAAGGAACGTTGTAGAAGGAGCAAAGCCGCTGATTTCATGTAAGGGATATGATGGCGAATAAGGGATGTTTCTTTGTTTTTCACTGCAGTGGAAAAACCATGCACAGAGTAAAAAGCTGTATGATTTGGATTTTTAATTCAATTATTTTCCAAATGCAAATAACTTTACAAAATTTCGGTTGTAGGAAATACAATCACTAATGAACAAGCACGGGCTTGAAAAAAAATTTTTTTTTCTCCAAATAACAGGCCTTTAAAAGGCTGGAGAGATGACGGTAAGAAATCCCAAGTTAACAAGGTTTCATTGAAGAGATTAATAATTAAAACCAATAACAGAGAAATGTCATTGAGGAAAGGAGCTGGCAGTTAAGAGAACTCCCAGAATAAAAGCAGATTAAAAGAAACAAATGGAGTATCAGATTAAATCACTGTAAAATGGAAGCAGGAAAATTCTAGAAAAGAGATATCAAAAGTTTTCCAAAAAGTGACCCAAAGATATGATTTTTGATAAATTTGGATATATAATAAAACTAGAAGCGGAATCTTGGCTTATTTTTAAAATTAATTAATTTATTAAAATTTGCAGAGCTGAGGACTCAACCTAGAGCTTCACATATACTAGACAAGTACTCTACCACTGGCTTACATGCCCAGCCCTTGTTTGTTATCAATTGACAGCTAATTAGATGGGAAAAAGATGGGTGACAGTGGGAATTAAAAGCAAGCAGAATCCAAGCTAAATGAACAAATACCTAAGAAAGTCTAAAGCAAACCAAAACAAAGCAAGTATAAAGCTCAAGAGAGCCAAGCATGGTGGCATACTTGGGAGGCAGAGGCAGGTGGATCTCTGTGAGATCAAGGTCAGCCTAGTCTACATAGTGAGTTGCAGACCAGCTGTGGCTATAGTGAGACCCTGTCTCAAAGACAAGAACACAACAAACAAAAAAACTTGAGAGACAGAAAGTGAAAGAACAGAACAGAAATTCAAAGAGATGGGTCAATATAAGTCTAAATTCAAAAGATTCAGGAGGTAAAACAAAATGAGACGAAAACAAAAATATTTCTAGTGAGATCAATGCATCCATTTCCTAGGAAATCTTAAAGACTTACCAAATCTAAAATTACTATAAACAAGGGAAAACCTGCTTAATCAAGATATACTGCAGAGGAGAAAACCGAAGGGAGACCAGAGGCAGTGTGAAATGTAAGGTACACGTTATTAAAGTCAGCTCATTTGCTAGTTCTGTGATGACCAAGGGCAGAGACAATGAGATTATCGTGATATCACATTCAGAGAGCCTACAGAGCACAGCCACAGAGAAATTAGAAGTGTACAATTCCAGAACAAGGTATCGGTACCCCCACTGTCAGAATAGCATAATGCAGATGGAAATGATAGAGAAAACCCTAACTAAATATGCAGCAGAAAGGTTATATTTGCCCCACGTCAAACACGCAGTGTAACAACGACAGCAAATCCCCTCTGCGGGCTCCTGAGGAGATGCAGTAGCATAGTCTCCTTCTCCTCTGGCGTCAGTCCTGGGAGATGCTGTAGGTACAGGAAAGTACAAGATGCCAGAAACCAGTACAGCTGGAGCTTCGAGGTCTTACCAGATCGATTTCTCCTTATTTGTTCTACGACTCATGTATGTCGTATCTTCGGCAATATGACCTTCTCATAAAGTTCAGTGGTAACCAAGAGGCAAAAGCCAGTATTGTTTGAGTTTCTATGGGACCTTTGGTCAACAACTCCAACAGAGGGAGTCCATTCCTGACACTGGGCTTTTTATTTGCTGGCCGATTGTCTGTCATGGGCACTGTCCCCACATTAGAAGGAAACTCTATTTACATTCTTTTTATATTGTGTGTGTGTGTGTATATATATATATATATATACTTTAAGAAAATTCTATATTAGTGGGTTTCCATATGACTTTTTCAAAAGGCCTTTTGTGTTAGTTATCGCTCTCCACATTCCTTCCTCTGTCCTGTCTTCCCAGTCTCCACCCCACTGAGCACTTCCTGTTCTAAGATTCCCCTTTCCCCTTCTATATCACTGCATTCATAATGCTGTGTTAAAACACTGACCAAAACCAGCTCGGGGAGGAAAGGAGATTTTGGCTTGTATCTCCTGGGTCACAGTTCATCACTGAGGGAGCCAAGGTAGGAACTCAAGGCAGGAACCTGGAGCACAGACTATGGAGGATGATTGCTTACTGACTTGCTCCCCCGGCCTGTGCCCAGCCTGCTGTCTTATGCAATGCAGGACTATCTGCAAAGGGGTGGCACTGCTTGAATCAAGAGAATACCCCACAGACACGGCCACAGGCCAGTCCAATGGAGAGACAGTTCCTCATTTGGGGTTCCCTCTAACCAGGTGTGTCAAGTTGACAGCTAAAGATACCCAGCACATGCCAGAAGGTGCTATGCATACTACTGGAAGAGAAAAGACCAACAACCTTTCCCAGCTGAGTATCCTGAAAGCTACAATAACAACTAGATGACAGGATATGTCCACGGGTGCAGTAGTTGCACGCACGTTATGAGAGTAACCAGCTGCTTTCTGATTGGATTTAGGCCCACTTCACAAGATGGAGCCCATGCTTGGCACTAATACTAGGCCTCGGTACCTGTGGCTAGGTAGTTCTCAGCCATAAGGGAGAACCTACTACTGCTATTGAAACCTACTGACTGCTAAATGGACATAAAGGCCAACTGACCTCCAATGGTTTATTGTTACATCCATAGATTAGTGGATCTTCCCCACCAGAGAAGCTTTTTTTGCAGCAGATGGTGATTAACACAGAGACTCACAACTGGTCAAAGCACAGAGGATAAGAGGCCGAGGAGTGCTCAGTCTTAAATGGAACATTTATATCACACTCTCTCCTCCCAAAACACAGGGATTATTGCAAAAGAGGGGGCAGAAAGAGTGCAAGAGCCAGAGGTTGTGGGTAACCGCAAGACATCCGTGTTTTCCAGACAGCAGAACAGTTGTACATACGAACTCACAGCAATAGTACAGTGTATACAAGACTTAGGTAAGCTCAAGCTGGAAAAAATTCCAGCATGGAGGGGAGGAGGCGGGTAGGAAGACGCCTCAACCCAAGCTAAGAAAATATTGGCAACTGATTGAGGGAGAATCAGTTTTCTTTAAGGGTGAAATTCTGGGGAGGTTGACGAGGTTCCAGGGAATGGACACACACCAAAGAGTATTTGGGGACACAGACCTTAAAAAATAACAGTCCGAGGATCCATAAATGAGGGAGGACGTACATCATTTGTTTTTCTGAGTCTGTGTTACGTCACTTAGTACAACAGTTTCTGGTTCCATGCATATACCTGCAGATTTCATTATTTCGTCTTCTTTACTGCTGAGTAGAACTCCCTTGTGTAAATGCACCACGCTTTGATTACCCACTTGTCAGGTGAGGGACATTTAAGTTGCTTCCATCCCTCAGCTACTGTGAAAGGAGGGGCAACAAACATAGATGTACAAGTATCTCTGCGGTAGGGCGAGTCCTTTGGGTCTATGCTGAGGAGTGATATAACTAGGTCACAGGGTAGGTTCATTTTTAGTTTTTAAAGTTATCTACACTGCTTTTCATAGGGGTTGCATGAGGTTGCAATCCTACCAGCAGTGAATGAGCAGATCCTAGCACCGACTCCTTATATATGAGTATACATCCTGATGTAACTGCAGGAGCCAGGATCATGGAAAGGAACCAGGAAAACAGAGGGAAAGAAGGAGGAAAACAGTAGGAAACAGGTGTTATAGGGGAGAAATGAGCAAAGTGGGGTATTTAAATGAGAGAGGGAGAGGGGGGTATACAAGAAACCATCGGGTAAAGGGAAAGAAGTGCTCAAGAGATGGGGAACCACAGGAAGCAGGTATTATCAAGGGAGAAATGGGGACAATGGGGTACTTTAAATGGGGAAGGAGGCGAGGCTAGACAGGGAGAGAGGAGAAATAAATAACACCTCACCAGTGTACCTTATTAGTACAAGAACATACTGACAAATTACACATACAATATTTCCACATGAGCCCATATGTTTAGGTGAAAGCTATATAACAAGAAACAGTGCCAGACAGGAGAAACCTTCCTTTGAGTTGTTGGCTGGGGTGGTCCAAGAGACTCCCAAAATTACACAGGCTAGTGCTACAGTCCCTGATTGCCACTGAGAACTTAAAGGTAAGACCCATCCTGAAGACAAGACATACTTCAGATCTTCAGATACAGAACTTGGAGCAATGGAGCTGGACCTGACCTGGAAGCCACCTCCTCTGAAGGCTATCTTTTATAGCTCTGAAAAGCACTATGCAAGCTGCTAAGGGAGAACATCAAAGGATGGTAGACCCAATCTTTAAGGCCTACTTAATAACCACAACAATGACCAGCACAGCAAACTCAATTGGGGAAGTCCTGGCACTTTTACCTTGGGGTAATTAACAGCTACCTAACTGGACTTAACGTCCACTCAATGGGAGGAAACTCATGTGTGGTACTGCATACACAGCCAACCGGAGAGGTCAAAGATCTTAGAGAAAACCTCAAGGTTGTCACACCCCTCCACAAATGTAATTTCTCACTACGTACAAAATACGAATCCTTACATTTACAGACAAGCATGTCAGTCACCACTCAACAAGGAAGCTTCTTTTGCAACAGATGGAGATTATTACAGAGTTCTCCAACTGGTCATACAGAGAGTGTCTGTGAATTGCCCTAGCCTAAGTGACACATCTACAAGGCAACCTCTCTATATAAGACTCTCAGAACATAGTGGAGCGAGGAATAGAGAGAACACTAATGAATCTCTCAACTCTCATCAATGAAGCTCCCTCATACAACAGAGGGCCATGAGCACAAAAGGGCACAAATGGCCAAAACACAGAGAATAAGGGTCTGCAGAGGGTGGGCTCCTTGTACAGGACTCCCATGTTCAATTCCACCCACCCAGGGCTCAGGGACCACTGTGAAAGAGGGCAGAAAGATTGTAAGAGGCAGGGAGGAGGTGCGTGACCACAAGGAAATAGAGTCTTATAGTCTCCTGGGACCCTGCTCATATGAACTTACACAAATGGTGTCGGCACATACAAGACCCACGCAAACTCATGTAGACAAAAACCCATCACAGAACTGTGGAAATGGGCAGCAGGCCCCAATTTTAGCCAAAGAACTATGGGCACCTGATCACTGTTGGGTGAGGAAGAGCCGATCTTCTTAAAGGGAGTGACTTTAGATAGGCTGACTAGGCACAATGATGAACTTGCACTGACAGATGTCTGGGGACATGAAATTGACTCCATAGGCCTTAATACAATGGAGAGAACGCATAAATCCCAGTGGGAGGCTATAGGAGGGTGCAAAGGAGGGCCTACCAAGATGATTAAGGTGTTCTGTATGAAAGACACAAAAATTCAATAAAAAATTTACACATAAAAATGATAATAGAGGACATGAAGTTGGGTTGGGGTGGCGAGGATGGGGTGAAGATGCAGGTCTGACTATGATCAAAGTACACTATGAAATCCTCAAAGAATCAGCAAAAAGGTATTTCTTAAAAAGAAATCACACACACACACACACACACACACACACACACACTCACCACCACCCAAGAAACCAAGAGAGATGCTGATGTAAAGGGGAGATTAAAGCTGATTCTGAACTGGATGGAAGTTCGGGTGCAGGTGGCCTGACCCAGAGGATGATGGGTGCAGGAGTGGCAATACCCTTTTTGCTTTAGTCCAGTGGTGGGGTGACTTTAGTCCGGGGCGGGGTGACTTTAGTCCAGGGGTGGGGTGACTTTGCAAGGCTTGGTTCTTCTCTTCCTCCTTCCTGGCATTTCCAAGGAAAGGACATTTTCTGTAGCACAGATGTTTGCCAAACGTGGCCAGCTCTAGTATCTGCAGCCAGGGCGCTATCAGGACAGCACATAGGCCCCCTCAGGAGCTCAGGGGTCCAGCTTTAACTGGGCACACACTTTCCCATCCCTTCCCTCCCTCCAAACACGCATGGCTGAGGATTAGAACCAAGGAGCTAGCTTCATCCCATATCCACATCACCCTAAGGTGGTCACATTCCTCCTGCACTGGGGAAGCTCCTCAAAAGAATGGAAGTAATCAAGGGTTTCTCAGCAATGACATGATGCCTGGGCCTACCTTTCTTGGCTTCATCTCCTCTTTCCATAAACACTCCAGAATATATACCACCCAAAATTCCCCTTTTCCTCATCACACACTACCAGGCATAACAATTACAGCCCCAGAGAAACACAAGGCTCCCAGCTACAACAAGATCCCAGGGAAACCCAGCTGGTGAGCAGGATGCAAGCAGCGCAGGAAGTAGCTTTATTACAGCAGGAGGAGTAGAGATTCAACCTAAGCACAGGGCACATCCTCACAGGCAGCAAAGACATTAGTAACATGAAACAAAAGGGAGTGGAAAGAGGCTAAAGAAATGGCTCAGCACTGAGCAGTTACTGCTCTTGCAGAGGACCCAGATTCGGTTCCCAGCACCCACATGTAGAAGCTCACAATCACCTGTAACTCTATTTCCAGGGAATCTGATGTTGTCTGACCTCCATGGACACCTGCATACACATAGTACACATAAGCTCACATGGGCACACATACATACACATCAAAAATTAAATCTTAAAAAATAAAACACAAAACAAGTAGAGGAAAAAGAACAAGCACAAACCAGCTGTTACCATACACATCCTTGGCCATGGTGTCCTTACCAAAGGTGCATGAGAAAATGCAGGACCTCAGTCTAATCAAATAGAAGCCTCGGATAACCCTAAATTGAAAGATGGTCTATACACTGACTCCCCAGTGCTCTTCAGAAGAAAGTCAAGAAACCTGAGAGCCTGTTCCATATCAAGGGAGACAAGAAGACACAATGGTTAAATGCAGCATGGGATACTGCACTGGAGCTTGGGTAAACATTTTTTTGTTTGTTTCTTTTGCTGCAGAGCTGTTTTATGCTACCAAACACTCACAGCTGGGGACGAGGACCAAGGGACCACCTCATCTTTTGCCTACTTTGCTCTAAGAGGATTAGGATTCATCCCTCATTCTTACCTACACATGGCTACCGTGTGATTAAAACCCGACTGAATGCAAAACATGTACCAGATCTCAGCATTGCACAAAGTACGAAAAAAAATCTCAATAATGAATTTTCATATTAATCACAAGCATACTTGACACTATTTTGGGCACTGGCTTCAATAAAATAGAGCATTACAATTAATTTCATTGCTTCTTTTTACTTTTTAAACATGGCTTCTAGAACCCTTCAAAGTGTCCGTTTCACTCATAGAGACAGCTTGCACTATGGGGCAGCACTGGTCAAGAAAACACAGGTATAATCAGAATAATTTAAAGAAGACATCCAGATCACACAGTAGTACTTTATCATTGCTAGTTTGAAGTATACTATACTTTTGTACAAGAATGTCATTCTTAGGAAGTGCACATCAAAGTTCTAAGAAGGGGAGGAGCAGACATACATTTATCCCTTATGCTCAAAAGTCCACAAAATATGAATCTATATGGAGAGAGAATAAAAAACACACACATGATACATGTTAGTGATGCCAAATCTGAGTGAGGGACACTCAGAAGTTCTGTCAATGACTCCTGTAGCTTTACATAAATTTGAAGTTGTTTCAGAAGAAAAGGCTACAATCTCCCACAACCACGGTAGAAAATAGCACAGCAGTCAGGATAAGCGGGGTGGTTGACACTCAAGGAAGGAGTGACCTCGACCCCTCTCACGGGCAGCAGACAGAAAGACGATGAAGATGAAGAGGAGGATACATCTGATACGCAGAAGCTCTTTCAGTTTCCTCCTGTTGCTCTGATAAAACATTCT
The DNA here is from genome assembly GCA_035773235.1 of Eospalax fontanierii. Lineage (NCBI taxonomy): Eukaryota > Metazoa > Chordata > Mammalia > Rodentia > Spalacidae > Eospalax > Eospalax fontanierii. Next base: position 178,944,796 of record CM069524.1, on the reverse strand, counting down.
GATTCAAAGCCCCTTAGGGATGGAAAGGGTTAATCTGGCTCACACTTCCAGATCTCAGACCGCCACTGAGAAAGTCAGGGCAGGGATTCAAGCAGGAACTTGAAGCAGAAACCATGAGGGATGCTGCGTACCTTGCCAGTTTGCTCTCAGGCTTATGCTCAGCTAAGTGTCCCCTACCACCCAGGACCACCTGCTCAGGGAGTGGTGCTGCCTGCGTGGGCTGGGCTGCTTTCAATGAGCAATCAAGACAGTCCTCCCTAGATACACCCACAGACTGATCTGATCCGGAAAAGCCTTCTGAGACTCCCTTCCAAGGTAACTCCAGGCTGTGTCAAATTGATAGTTACAGCTAAGGAGGGCTCAGGGAAAAAAAAAAAACAAAACCCCAAACAACAACAACAAAAAAAAACAGAGAGGGAATTCCTGGCAACAACCATTTCTCAGAACAAAAGGAGGAAGAAAGATCTCACGTGGAAAGAGCTTGTTAAATAGGAAAGTTTTTTTTTTAAACACACACACACACACATATTCACTCACACACACACACCAGACTCATAGTGAAAACGAAGTTCATCAAAGAGATAGGTGCAAAACTTGGAAAGCAGAGTAGAAGCACAGATCATTTAGCAAGAGGCAGAGACCAGACGGACGCCGGACTTCCGAGCAGGTGCAGAAATGAACACAATGACAGGCAGCGTAAGGAAAAGGTTCCTGAACCTTGGTCCCATATTCAGTGATGCATCACCAACCAAGAGAACACGAAGGAAATGTCACCAGGCGTATAATATTCCCAGGCATATAAAGTCTTGGTGGGCTTGCCTTGCAAAGAGACCATAAAATATTCTTAGAAAGCTCTCAAGTATGGGAAGTGCTCATGGGCAAGGAGTGACCAAAACTTTAGCAAAGTTTATGGTTGTATAGAAATGCAAAGACTGGACTGGTAAGATGGCAAGATGGCTCAGTGGTTAAGAGCACTGGCTGCTCTTGCAGAGGCCCCGGGTTCAAATCCCAGCACCCACGTGGTAGCTAACAATCATTCGTAATTTCAGTTCCAGAGACTTTGACGCCCTTTTCTGACCTCCAAGGGCATTGCACGACCCAGAGCGCGCCTACCTACATGTGGGCATGGCACTCATACACATAAAATAAAAAGCTAAAAAAGGGAAGCAGAAAAAAAATGCAACAACTGAACAGAAGAAAGTCACGGCCATTAGGAAGTACCATTCTAGGAAGTAATCAGTGCGAAGTGTGCGTTTGATTAGAAGGACGGTAGAAACCTAAGAAATATGAAGAAGATGTTGATGTTAACTTGTTCATGACGTTAACATGAGTATGAGTCTCATCTTAAAGGTGGTCACTGTAAGGATTTTTTAAAAAAGAATCAAATAACTCTGTTGTTGTTTTGAGACAGGGTCCCATGTAGCCAAGGCTGCTCCTGAACTTGCTGTGTAGCTGAAGATAACCTTGAACTCCTGATCTTCTTTCATTACCTCCCAAGTGCTAGGATTGTAGGCCTGTGCCACTGTACCTGGCTTAGATAACTTTTAAACCAGGAGGAGAAAACATAATTTTGCAATAGTAAAGAATAAAATGAAAATATGGAACAAAAAAGATATATAACCAGAACCTATAAAATGAAGCAGCAGATAGAATTTTAGTGTGACAGTAATCGTAGTGCATGTAGGGTAAAGAAAAAGAAAACAAAGCGCCAGGGGCCTTGCTGGACCGGCAAGGCTGAACATCCTGAGGGGAAAGACATATTCTTTAGCACCTGAGGCGGAGTAAGACAAACAGCTGAAGTACACTTGAACTGAATTATTTTCAAAAAACAAACTCAGTAAATTCAACACAGCAAGGATTATATATCACATACTCTTTTAGCAAAGCAAAGAAACAAGGTTAAAAACAACGATATAAATCACAAACCTCTGACTTGCTGGGAATTTTTACATGCTCTGTTAATTAATAAGCACGTCAAGAAGATAAAACGCACAAAAGTATTCCATTAAGAGAACAATGAACACGAGAATTCCATATTGAGATCTCTGGGAAGGGCTCAGAAGAAAATTCGAAGCCTTAAGTGCATTTATTATTAATAAAAACAAGAAATACAAAAGGGAAGGAATCAGCATACAAAGTAAACAATACAGAAATTTACCAAGGGAACAAAAGGACCAGTCAGGAGAAATTAGAGATCATGGGATGGATAAAAGCCAGTATACGCAAATGAAGATAGAGATAACAATGGCATTATTTAAGAAGCTAACAAAGCTTATTAGATAAAGTCAATCCAGGTTAGTCAAGAAATGACGGAGAAAGCTCTTACAGGACTGTGGAACCCGCGATAAGGTGGATGATTGTTAAGGAAAGAAATAAAATTCTAAAACTAAACACAAAAGCACCTGTTTACACTAACTGATGAAGGTACTGGAACAGGACTAAGGAACGAGGGTGGAAAATGTCCTGTTTGTGTGGGACGCTTTCCAACTAGCACTTTACAATAGAGGTAACAACTAGCTGATTTGCTCCAGCGTTTTGAGACTAACAGGAGATCAAAAGCCAGAGATGACTGGCTCTTGCATGCAGACGTGAAGAATTTGAAGACTCCTGTGCTAAAGGAAAGGCATGGTGGATGGTACCTGGGTCAACTGGAGCTTGGATCTTCCACAGATATACACTGCACACTGCCTCATGTTAACCCTTAGTTTCCTCTTCTGTAAACAGAGAACATAGTGTTTACCCCATGGGGCCAAAACAAAAAATAATAGAGAAAATGTAATGTGTTGTTCATAGTCTATAGTATTGGAAGAAGAGAGTTACTTACACATGTATTCTCAAAGATAAAGCACACCAAGAGGGAATTTGGTTCATTCTGGCATGGCAGAAGATCCTTGCAAATGGGAAGCTCCACAACACATAGGTTAGTTAACAACAACACGTGCGTTATCAACAGATGCCAAAAAGCCTTTGAAACCAGGCGTAGTGGCACATGCCTATAACCCAGCACTTAAAGCTAAGAGTAATGTGGTCCTTCAGAGACATTAAAGCATTTTAAACACAAAGAGTAGGGGGTATAAACCTCTAATCCCAACACTTAGGGAGTGGAGCTAAGAAGATCAGGAGATAAGGACTATCCTCAGCTACAGAGTGAATTTGAAGCCAGCCTGGGCTACATGAGACCCTGACTCAAACAAACAAGGGCGGAGGAGATGGCTCAGTGATCAAAGCACTCACTGTACAAGCAGGAAGACCAGAGTTCAGATCTCAGACAGGTGTGGCAGCCCTCCTGTAATCCCAACCTTGGAAGAGATGGGATTCCCAGAGCAAGCTGGCTAGCAGGATTGGCTGTATTGATCAGCTCTAGGTTTGATTGAGAGGCCCTGCCTCAATGAATCAGGTAGAAGAGCCATCAAGGGTGATTTCCAACATCAACCTTGGACCCTTATAAACATGCACACACACATGTAAAACGTGTATATACACACATGCACATGCCACCTTGGACCTTTACAAACATGCACACACACATGTAAAACATGTATATATACACATGCACATGCCACACATGTGTGAAAAATGGAAGCAAAAAAATCCCCAAAGTCTACCCAATTCTATTATTATTGATCATGCCATAGGAGGTTCTTATCATAGAACTAGAGAGGATACAAAGAAGAATGTGAACAAAGAGACAAAGACATGCTTGCTTTTTTTTTTCAGAAAATTACAGTTGATTACTTATGAATCCAAGGAATCTTGAGTAAACCTATTAGAGAAAAGGCCTAAATCTAATTCACGTGAATAATAGCCAATAGTGTTCTTGTAACTTTATCCTGAAAACAGTGGAAACAAAATCTAAATTGTAATAATAATAAAAGTACAATTATCTTAGAAATTAATTCTATGAAAGGTCTTAAAAAAAAAAAGGAAGACGAAAAGAAGCTGCAAAGATTTCATGGGAGAAAGGATACCGTTCAGGGGAAATGAAAATTTATCCAAGCCACAGTTTCTACACAAACTGCAGGTATTCTGAAAGTCAGAATTATGATCCATGAGAATATACTCTATCTGATTAGGTCACCTTTTAGCTAAAAGTCTAGAAACCCCTGATAAAACAAGCAAGTCCTGAAGTGTCTCCTGGTCATGCTACTTCTCGGAATGCTCTGAGCGATATGAGTCCAGAGTTGGCAAAGGGTGTGGGATGAGAAGGCATGGGATGAGTTCTGAGCTGGCAGCAGGGTTTGGCCTCAGACATAGAGGAAAGCCAGCCCCATGTGAATATTGCTGGGACCTGGGGGACTTGAGGAACGTGCAACGCTGGCTGCAGAGCTGGAGCGGGAGGGCGGTTGTGCGTGGGTCAGAGGAGGCGGCAAGACAAGCAGCACCTACGACCCTATGTAAAATGCTACAGGAAAGGAAAATCCCAGACAACGCTGATGTTATCATGCTTACTTGTTGTGTATTTAATTTTTTTCAAGGCAATAATTGTAAAGAGACAGTGTGGTAGCATCAGGCAGAAGGCTCCGGAAAAAGATGGTGCAACCACGGGAGGCAACAGGGGTGTACCTGGGGGACAGTTTACAAGGCCATGGCAGAGCTGAAGAAGAGCCGTGAGGGATGGAGTCTCCCAAGGAGAGGAGAAAACCTGGGAAGGGGAACCCCACGGGAGGGGTTGTTTCAGGAGCCAGGAAGAAGCTGTAGGGGAAGGGAGGTGACTGACCAGAGCTGTGAGCTCTGGGTAACGCTGTCCATCCTCACCCTCCACGGTGACCTAATCAGATAGAGTACACCTACAGGTAAAGGTGCTGACGTCACTGCCCTCTGACCTTGGGTCTCACTGACCCAATCTAGCTAGAGGTTGGGGAGTGAGGCAGCCAGGCAGTGAGGTCTCTAAAAGTCACCTTCCCAAAGTTGACTGGATCAGAGTGGATCTGGGGGCCACAGTGAAAACTTGTCCCCAAGTCCTAGAGGTGCTAGAGAAAACTACAGATTCTAATGAAAGAAAGCAGCTTCTGTTGAACTGTCGGCGTGGACTGGTGCTGTGGCTGCCTGGGCTGAAGTGTCTATGGCCACGTGGGGGTAGGAAGCCCGTAGGCTCCCTCTAGCCCAGGAAGGAGCCCAATCCTCTTAAAGGCAGGGCCCACGGAGGGCCAAACTTTCAATGAAAGAATGAGGCAGAGAGAAATCCAGCCAGCACATGGAGACTGCGGGGCGCCTCTCAGAGTCAGCCTGGAGTCTGGACTAAACCAGTAGGTCGCTCACAAACCCCAGAACGTGCTTCATTGTCTGAAGCTTCTGTCCTTGAGGGTCCAATACCATCTTTGCTTGGTCCTTTGACTGACTGCATTTTCCTGAGTGCTTTTAGGATGGTCTCTATCTCACTTTATTTCTTTCTGAAGACTCATTTTCAAAAATATTATTAATTCTCTGAGACTTTCATGTACTATATTTGATCACATTCAACACTCCTCCATCCCCTCTCAGATCCAGTCCCTCCCAATTTCATGTCCTCTTTTATATATTTTTGAAAGCCTGAGTCCAATTTGTGTTCTCCAAATACTTCTGAGTGTGGGCCCATCCCCTGAAGTGTAGTCAATCTACCTGGGGTCACACCCTTAAAGAAGACTGACTCTTCCTCTCCTAGTAGCTATCAATTCCAATAGCTCCTCAGCTAGGGGTGGGGCTTCATGCCCACCTCCCGCCTCCAGGCGGGATTTTGTCTGGTTTGAGTTGTTGCCCGTTTTGTGCATGCTGTCTCAACTGCTGTGGGTTCATATGTACAACTGCCTTCTTGTATCCAGAAAATAGTTTTGCTGAAGTTATCTACAACCTCCAGCTCTTATAATATTTCCAGACTCTTTTTTACAATGTTCCCTGAGCGTCTAGGGGAGGAACATGACACAGATATCCCATTTAGGGCTGAGCACTGGGCTGTCTCTTATTCTTTGCATGTTGACCAGTTTTGGGCCTTCATATTAATCACCATCTACTGCAAAAAGAAACTTCTCTGATGACAGTTGAAAGCTGCACTAATTTGAGAGTCGGGAGACACAATAAGTCATTAAGAGTCAGTTTAATACTTTGTCCATTTAGCAAATAAGGTCTATGACCTCTCTGGCCACAGGTTCTTGGCCCCAGTAATGATGACAGAAATGGGTTCCATCTTGTGGAATAGACCTTCAGTCCAAGCAGAGAGTGGTTGGTTACTCCCATAACATTCACGCCACTATTGCCAGACAAGGTTTATAGCTAGGTAAGACTGATGATTACTGTTCCAGGAGTGTACACAGCACCTTTTATTACTACGAGAGCTAGGAGGTAGGGGTGGGGCTTCCAGGTCAGTAGCAGTTTGATTCCTTCCTACATGTTTTATGACCAAAGTGTATGGTGTCTTCAGCAATAGGGTAAAGCTTCATTTTTATTATTCATTTGCATGTGTGTGTGCATACTGATTGGTGCCAGAGAAGGGCGTCAGAGCTGGAATTACAAGGAACTGTGAGCCACATGATGTGGGTGCTAAGAACCCAGGTTCAGTCCTGTGCAAGAGCAACAAGCATCCTTAACCACTGCTTTGTCTCTCCACACCCCAATTATTCTAAAATTTCACTACAATTTGTCTTTCTCACTAGTGACACAAAGCATATGGCCTTGCTGTCACTCCTGGGGCTTTTCTGGCCCCAAGTGGGGTGCTGTGTTGACTCTCAGGCACTGTGCCCTACAGGCCCTTAGGACTCAGCTTTCTGCACTCTGCTAGGACTGCTGCCGCTTACTGATTTCAATCTCCCCCGTCTCTTCTTCAGTGTGGCTTTCCTTCCTTGTTTCTTATTTTGTGGCTTTATATTTTCTTTATTCATCTCATGTTATCTTTGTGGCATTTGGGACAAGAACAGAAACAAACATACGTGTTCAAGCCTCTGTGTTTAACTCAAAGATCTGATTGTTGATTTTCTGTAATGGAGTGACCCGATGGGCAGGCTTCTTCAGCTCTGGGAAGGGTTTCTGAGTGATGGAGAGAAACCGTCGGATATGTGTGTGTTGAAAGCCTGTGGTGATGAGTTTTGTGTCAGTGTGACTGAACCATGTACTGCCCAGATGAATTATCATTTCTGAGAGTGTCTGTGAAGGCTGTTTCTGGATAAGATTAGCATTTGAATCGGTGAACTTGATAAAGTAGATCAACCTCCAAATGTGTAAGGGTATCATTCAAACAACTGAGAGCCTCCAAAGAACGAAAGAGCAGACAGAGGAATCTGCCTCTTGGCTTCCTGCCTGCCTGCTTGAGCTGGGACATTGGCCCTCTCCGACTCTGGGACTGGGATTTATATGATTAGTTCCCTTTGTTCTCAGCCCTTTGGTCTTGAACTAGAACTGTCTTTCATAGTCATAATATAACTATAGCTTGTGTAGGTGGCAGATGATGTGCTCTCTCAGCTTCTGGAATTGTATGTGAGCCAACTCCTCATACAGATCTCCAGTTTTCATTTATATGTTTATCCCTCTTCTTGGTTCTGTTTCTCTGGGGAAACCTTGATGAATAGAATATTTTATTTAATTTATTTTTAATACTTCATGTTTAATGATGTGCATATCTGTGTGTGGGTATGTACATTTGACTCCAGGTGCCTATGAAGGACAGAAGAAGACATTAGATCCCCTGGAGCTGGAGTCATAGGTAGTTGTGAGCTGCCCAGTGTGGGTGCTGGGGACCAAACTGCAGTCCTTTGTAAGAGCATTACACACTCTTAACCACTGAGTCAACCCTCAGCCCATGGAATATTCAATTTATTTCTGAAGTTAGACTTAGAAAGAAAGCCTACAGCCCACGTGAGATCACTGATTTAGACACTGTGTTAAGAAAGCCCACAAATGGTTGGTTTTATTCATAAATGAGAAGAAACTAAGTGAGTTAAATATTATAAAGCTAACAGTTATTCTCAAGGTAATTTTTGGACTGAGTACAATCCCACTTAAAATTCTGACAGGATCCTTTACAGAGGTTGATGAAACGATTTCAAAACCATCTGTAAAAATAGAAAGACAATAATATTGAGGAAGATTTTTAAGAGAAAGAGCACCTCCACCTTGGAGGCCGGAACCTGGTTTGCCAGCTTGGTTCTCTCTCTCTCTCTGTCTCTCTCTGTCTCTCTCTCTCTGCCTCTCTGTCTCTGTCTCTGTCTCTTTCTCTCCCAACCCACCATCCAAGCCAGGGCACATGGGCTGAATCTAGCCATTTTCTCCATCACTACTTCCTCCACTGTGGTCCAAGCCCGACCAGTGCCTGTTAATCACTGCGTTGTCCTCCTAACCCACCTTCCCTCTGGCCACATCTGCTTCTTATTTCATGGCCACACAGAGTCCCACCTTTCTCCTGGCCTAAGCTCTTCATTAGCTTTTCACTACTCATCTCTCTCCACTTGCTTCCTTAATCATTTTTAACTACTTTATTCATTTCATCGTTCTTAATTAATTAATTAATTGAATGCTACGTATTCCGAGCTTTCAATGTGTCACATAATGAGCAAGACCCTGGGGAGATAATAAGCAAAATAAAATTTGATTCATGCCAGCACCCAAGTGATTTGAAAGTCAAAGAATAATAAACATAAAAAGATTCCAGTGTGTTAATAAACTCATGTCAATTTAAAATAATAAGATAAACTTTTATAACCAATTAAACTGGCCAGATTCAAGTGGAAAAGCTTAAATTGCATGGTGAGGAGGCTGAGAGAAACAGATGTATTTAGCTATTATTGGTAATGTGGTAAATCAATACAAATGTTTTGGTTCAAAAGTGACATAAAGAACTAACCCCCCCAAACAAACAAAAAACCCAAACAAACAAACAAAATAAACAGAGGCTGGAGAGAGGTCTGGTTCAGTGGTAAAGATGTATTATTTTGCTCTTGCAGAAGACCTGAGTTCAGGTCTCAGCACCCATGTCAGGCAGCTCATAGCTGCTTGTAACTCCAGGTCCAGGGTATCTGAAGCCTCTGACCTCTGTGGGCACCTGCACTCGCATGTACATACGCGCGTGTGCACACACACACACACACATACACATAATCAAAAATAATACAAATAAATCTTTTAAAGAAGATCCAACAAAATCTCCATTTCCTCAGAGCCAGTTCTTACTTTAAAGAAATAATTCCAAGGATGAGAAAAGTGTAAGGGGAAATTTTAATGGTCAATAAAAGAATATTTAGATGGCTTGTTTAGAGTAAGCCAATGTTGTAAGTAATGACTATGAAAGGTTTATGTGCAAAAAATAGGGTACTATGTTCTTGAACATGACTTAGAAACTCTGTATACAACCAGATAAATACAAAATAAAATAGTAATAGTAATCTGGTGTTAGATTAGTCATTTTTATGGGGTTGGACATAATTGTTTTGTAAGCATGTAACTCAATGGAGATGGCTGAATGCCACTGTAAAATTAATTTTGATCATGTGGAATACATTTACCAGTGGCCGTATCAAGACTGTGGACAACACATCATCAAGATTTAAAAAATTTGTTTGTGGAAAAAATATTCTTCAACAGGGATTTGTTGTTTAAACAGCATTAAAACTAGTGCAATATCCAGAATGGAAGGAAGGCAAGCACTGGGGATGGATGGTCCAGGGAAGATGACAAGGTGTCTACAGGATGGAAGTATTTGTCAAGATGCAGGAGCTGAATGAGAATTAATGATTAAAGAGACTTAGCATCTCTGGTAGGACTCTCCAATCCCACGGCAAAGACTGGGTACATGTCCATCCCTCAAGACATCCTTATGTGCTGGTCACCTTGCTCCTAGGGAGCAGCTGCACCCATGGCTCCTGAAGTTGGAAGCTGCGGTCTGGCAGTGACTGGAACAGACACCGCAGAGCTTGCCGCTCCTAATGATTCAGGATTCAGGAACGCTGATTAGGCTCAGAAAAGCCAGACAACCTCTTGTTAGCTTCTAAGTCAGCCTCTCTGAAGAGCATCAGATCCGCATGTAATGGCACAGAGTCTGCTATCAACTGAATTCTTGTTAGAGGATGCTTTGCGTGTTAATTGCTGAATTTGACTGCAGAGGACAGAAGGTAACAGAGAATCATCTGGATCTAAGCTTTCACTTTGGTTGGACATTCTTGGGCTATTGACTGCCTCGTGACAGCCCCTAAGGTAGAGCAAGAGGGATTCATTGTGGTCTTAACTTTGATTTTTGGTTCAGATGTTCTCTGACGTTCTGCATTGATAACTTCTTTGTGCGTCGGGATTTCTTCATTTATAGAACTAAGAAGCCAACTTACATAGTCTAGCCTTAAAATGGATTTTCAGAGTTCCTCAATTAGGAGTGTTTTGAAAGGATATCACAATTTCCAGATGGCCAGCAGAGATTTATGTCATTACCTCAGAGGAAGAATGCCAGAAGCTATTTGGTCCAGTCTCCCGATTCTCTTTCTGCCCTACCACATTTAGAAGATAGAAGAATGAAGACGGCTCCCATGGCGAGAACCCCAGAAGCAGCATTTGGAACAAATTATTCTGGAGCATGGGTAGGAAAAGCCACCTGCAGGAGTGGTTCGTTAAACATGGAGGCTGGGGCACATGTTCTGCTTAATGCTCCATGTGGAATACACTGTGGACTGTCAAAGGCAAGCTACTCCCAGGGACTAGGGAGTCGGACACTTGAAGCTGCTTACCCCATCACAGAGGTTATCAAAGTGTGGTTCACTGACTCCTGGGAACTCTGAGATCCTTTCAGGAAATCTGAGAGATTAAAACTACTCCATAACAATATGAAGAAATTATTTGCCCACTGCCATATGTTGATACTGACATTGAACATTGGGTGAGGCTATAGTCTTGAACTATATTAGTTGTCAGTGTCTTCTTCAAGGCCACATGCTCATAGTAGACAACAAAAAACTCAATTTCACTGGAGTGTCCTTCACATCACAGTAAAAAATGAGTAATTTTGAGTTTCTACCTATGAGTACACATCTTATTATTTTAACTAAAAAGTGTGCAAAAGTGGTTCTGCTGGACTCTGATCGTCCTTGATAAATGCACTTACGTGGTTCTTAAAGTTGCATGACAGGCAAATTATGGTTATTCAGACTTGGGAATTTGGCAGACATTTTTCTCAGAAATGAAGCCAGTCTGTCACTTCAAGGAAAACAACTGAAAGTATTTTGTCGCCAATAATAAAATTTGAATTTTCAAGCACAAATCAGAACCTTGGAAAACTTGTAGCCAGTACTGTGAACTTGAGAGCTTTCCAGTTTTCTTACGTTTTTCTGATGAGCTCTATTATTCTAGTAATATATGTGATTGTGATTTTGTTATATGAGCTTTCTCAGTGGTCAGATGATCCAAGTAGCTCCTGAACCAGCACTTTTCAGATGGTCAGCATGAGGGCTACAAAATCATGCATTTGTGAAAGACCCATCCAAAGTAAAAGCTAAGCAGTGAGTCTCAGTGTCACAGAATACCAGCCTATTGCTATAAGTTCATATCATAACAAAACTTTAAAAAAACTGCCATTTGTAGAGCTGAAAGTAGTTTGTGGTATAGCATCAAAGATTTAAAAGTATTTGGAAAGGTGATGAAAGCATTCTTTCTAATTTTTAAAGATTCATGTGTTTGTGTGTGCATGCCTGATTGTCCATACATGTACCACATGCATGTACATGCTTACAGAGGCCAAAAGAGGGCATCAGATCAGATCTCCTGAGCCACCTGAAGTGGGGTCTGGGAACCAAACCCGGGTCCTCTGCAAGAGCAGCAAGTGCTCTTAACTACTGAACCATCTCCAGCTTCCCCAAACACACTCTTCCTTTTTCCAGTTAGATATGCCTAATCAGCTAGAATTTTCTCATATACATCAGAAATATGCCCCATGGATTGGATAAAGAAACAAAGATGAAGAAGAATCCACATGTTTTCTATTAATCCACACACTAAAGAGATCAGCAAAAATGTAAAAAATGACATCGTTTTCACTAAATTTCATTTGGACAATGTAGTCATTTTCATAAATATACTAGTATTCTTTCTATTAGCATGTAATAAATTTATTATTACTATGTACTGCTTGAAATTAGTAAGCCATATTTTAGAGGTTCTCAGCTTTCATTTCATAAGGTAAGGAATAGGAGATGTAACAAAGGTTCAAGTTCTCTATTGTTCTTAAGCATGTGTAAAGGATGCTGAGACTAAAAAGGCCAAGAGCCATCATCCCAAGATGCCGGCTTGGAAAGTGACATTTTGGATGACTAATTAAGAAGGGACAAGGGGACTTGGCACTTGACAGTTTGTTGTCAGGAAGCTACTCTGGGCTGACAAGGGCTGGTAATAATGACAGAATTACCCCTGCAGCTAAGACTGGTAGAAGCCACTGTTGAGAACATAAAACTTCAAGGTCCTGATTAGACATTGCCTATGCTTTCCATTCCTCTCCCTGGCCCCTACAATTGTCCAAGTTCATCCTCTTGCCTTTAAGGAAGGCCTGATCCCTACTTTCTACTCAGTATTGGCTATTGTGACTCTGTGTCAGAGAGATACCTGCTTCTCAGGTTACAGTGTATGGTACTCTGAGCTTAGCAGTCACTAGTCCTCAGGGCAGTACCAGGAGCTTTCAGAAACTAACACTCAAAGCAGGTCATGGTTTTTGTCCTGGAGAACTTCCTAATCAGATGGGGAGGAAACATTCCTGAAGAAGTCATCGCAACACAATACACTAAATGCTCTTCTATACCTGGTGATCACACTTTCCCCACAGAGAAACGAGGGCACAGTTCAACACTGTAACACGCTGTCTGACAATGGAACAATCCTAAAGGGTTGGAACACATGTCTGCTACATTTATTAAACTCTCAGCAATGCCACAGAAATTCTGTATAGATTTGTACTTGGTTTGCCCCAGAGGCCCAGAAACAATGATGTGGTACCTCCCTCTGCCTAAATTCTGGGAAACAACAGTGGCAGAATGGAAATGAACAAAAAGCTCCTTAGGATCACAAAGGATGAGTAATGGCCTCTAACATTTTATTTCCTCTGTTAGTGGATGGGAGCACTGAAGAAAATTTTTTATAGCATTCTGGTTCCAAGTGGTCACCCCACCACACACACACTTCTCCTCCTCCACCACCCTCAGGCAAAGAGTCCAAGTTTGTTCACAGAAGTCTCCCATACCAGCTGAGGCATATCAGGCTGAATCCCAGAGTCACAGGAATGAATTAGGCAGAGGCTCCTAAGATGTGGGTAAAACTAACCAATGGGACTCTCGATCTGGCCAGGAATGTTGGAGTCCCCTCTGGGTGGGCTGTTTGGAGACCAAGGAGGTTTTGATGTAGTCAGAGTCTTCTTAGGTCCTTACCACGTGCCCTTTCTCCTCTTTCCTTTGGGGCTTGGCCCAAATCCCTCCTTTTAATCTTTCTCTCATTTCTGCTGTTCTCCTTTAGCTGTGGTAACTCCAGAGTGAAATGCCAAAACAAAACAGCCCAGACCCTGCCCAGACACAATGTGCTCACTGCCACACAGAGCCATCCTGCCTCCCACAGCTAGAGAGAATGACCCCCTGCCCAGGGTCTGAAAGGAAACACAAATCAAAGGCAAGATATGACATTTGACTCTGGGAAAATGGTGCTTTCTCTGTGATCTTCAGTGAACTTATCCATAAAACAGGTGATTTTCAGGATACTCCATAGGTAAAAACTAATAATGTGTGGTAAGTTCAATATTCATAGCTACAGTTTCCATGCAATTATTTGATAAGTGTCCAATCCCTGAGTGACCTCAGACTCTGCACTGTGTCTTTTCTGTTTACTATTACATCTCTGAAGCTTAACACAGTACCTGACACATGTTAAGCATCTATTGAGACAGCTTTCTGATAAAAAAGGAATGGGGAATGTCCTGTTTCTGTCCCGTTTCAGGATCTACTCCCAAAGAGCAAGTTTGGGGTTTCCTGACAACTCTCATGGATTGATATTGGAGATTTTCAGCCTGATGTCATGAAGGCATTGGAAGGTGACATTTGGAACCAGTAGAGAAAGGGCACATCGATTGCTTACTGACACCTGCCTATGGTTAAGGATGCCAAGTACTTGTGTTGTCTGTGGAGTCAAGAGATAGTCCCTTTGCCAGATATTTCCGGCACAGACTGTCTGTTCTATGATACACATACAGCTGTTTTAGGAGGTCTGAAGTTGCCTGGCTTGAAGATAAATCACTTGAAGAGAAATTTTTTCTTCAAATCACAGATAAAACATTTAGAGCAATGTTAAACAAAGAAGCTAAAAGCATACCACTATTATGTCTGCCTGTCTCCACGAATTTACTTAACTTGGAATGCAATTTTCATGAGTCAGTGGATAATAATGGGCAGCCCTGACACAGCTCAGCCTGCAGATCCCACAGTCAGACAGAGTGTTAGCAATGTGCTTTCCATAGCCAATGAAGCAGCTGTGTACTCACGAGGGTAGTCCTTCGGGTGAGTCTTCTCGGACCAGTTCCCGTAAAACGTGAGTCTGTACTTGGCAGTTCCACAGGCACAGCAGTCTAAGATGGGTCTGTCCGTCACCCCGTCAAGTGTGGGATCTGCAGTGGGAAGTCAAGTTAGAAAACAGAGGCTTGTACATTCAGTACCATCTCGGCTACTCTTATCCCTGATCCCTGCATAAGGAAGACAAAATTTCACTGATTCTTAGGACTCAGGACCAGTACTTAATCTCTTAAGGATTTTACATCCCTCAAGTAAAGAAATGAAAAGGAAAAACAACTCAAAAAACCAAAGCCTTTGCTTTGATAATTAAGGAGCTTCACAAGAGCAAGATTGTAGAGTCTTTAAGATGAAGAAACCAGTGGTAATTTTACTGTTAGTCTTCCAGGACTCTGGCTTCCTTCTCATCCATCTCACAGTAGGATTGCTCTACTAGATTTTAAAAGAAATACATGCATCTGTTTTCCCTAAGAAATATTTTTAGGGCCAAAATGTCAGAGCAGAGAGGGAGGCTTTGAAGGACAAGAGTGAATAAGCAGGAAGACATAAAGAACTGCTGAAGAGGGGGTCACATCATCCTTTTTAAAAAGCTATTGTTATTCTGTGTCTCTGTATGTGTCTGTGTATAAGTATGTGCACATGCGTGCAGGTTACAGGCAGTTGTGAGCCACGCAGGTGGGTGCTAGGAACTAAACTCTGCAACAGCGAAGTGCTTTAAAAATTATTTAATTTTATGTGTATGAGTGTTTTGCCTGCATGTAGGTAAATGCACCACTTGCATACAATGCCCATGGAGGCCAGAAGAAGGCATTGAATCCCCTGGAACTGGAGTTCCAGACTGTTGTTAGCTGCTGTGTGGGATCTGGGAACGGAACCCAGCTCCTCTGCAATCACAGCCAGTGCTCTTAACCGCTGAGCCATCTCTCTGACCCCCACACCATCTCTTATCAAGCTTTCAGAGCTCTACTGGGAGGCACGGGAGTTGCAAATGTGCTCAAAAGCTCAGGTTTACTTCTAAGCATAGAAGCTGTCAGGAAAACCTGAAGAGTCCCCCTGCGTTCCCAGGTTTTAGCTATGAAGAGCTGGTAAGTGGTAAAGAGAGATTGCAGGGATCCATTCACAGGTCCGACGGAGCCCACCTCTCCAGCTGTGCCTTGCTGACCTCAGTCCTCTCTGCTTTCTGCGAGAGGAAAACAGTGACTATAGATGCAACTTTGCCACAGCTGCTTTCTCTGTAGTACTCCCCAGGGGATGAACATAAATCGAAATCTTCCTTTTTCTTTGAAAGTTGGACATTTATTCTTAAACACTGAACAAAGAGCAGCAACAGAGAGGACGAAAACCATTTTGCATATCAGAAACAGTGCTTTTCAAGTGGCCTCTTTTAGAATTCATTGCGCCCACTCTGTTAGAACATGTGAAATCGGTGAGCAGTAGAGCCGAGATGCTGGATGGAGGCAAAGTCGGGGACCTCCCCTGGTGCTGCGTCCTCGTCCTCTCATGTGCACACTCCTCCCACGCGCTGTCTCTAGAAATACTGGGCTTGCCCCTTGTGGTCTGAATATGAAATGTCCCCCACAGATTCATGTGTTTGAACACTTGGTCCCAGTTCGTGGCACTGTTTGGGAAGGTTGTGGAACCTTTAGGAGGTGGAGCCTTGCTGGAGGAGGTAGGTCATGGGGCTGGGCCTTGAGGCTTTACAACCCGGTCTCATTTCCTGTTCACTCTCTGCTTCCTGAGTGTAGATGCCATGTGACCAACCAGTCTCCTGCTTCTGCCACAATGCCTTCCCTGCCATGATGGGCTGCATTCTCCCAGAACTGTAAGTCAAAACAAACCCTTTCTCCTTTAAGTTGTTTCTGTCAGAGTATTTTATTTTATAGCAACAGTATAGGAACTAAGACATCCCTGTTTTACAGATCAGTAACCTGAAGCAGATCAGATGACCTGCTCAGAGTCACAGGGTCATTGAGCAGTGCAGACAGAACTGGAGCTTGGGTCTTTTATGGTCCAGAGCCAGTGCTTTTCCTCTGTATTCTAACACTCCAGGAAAAACCCACTCTGGGTGGGTCTGCATAAATAACACCTAGTGAAAACCAGTGTTTCTGCTTTGCCTTTTCCAAATGAAGAATGGTGCATTAAAAAATTCACCTCCCCACATTGCCCTGAGACCTCTAAGAAGCCCCAAAGGAGAAGCCAAACTTCTGAAAGCAGAAGGTTCTTTTCTGATACCTGGCAAAGGCCAGAGTTTTGCCTGTTCCTAGGAGCAAGCTGCCCTTTGCCAGATGTGAATGAAGCCTGGACCTGATTCCTATGTGAGTCATGTGGCTAGTGAAGACAGACCCCAATAAGCACATTTCAGGAAAAGGAGCATGAAGAGGCAACTCCAGAAGACCTGGCCTCTTGCATTCCTATAATGATGAGTGATATTGTAAAAAAAAATGGAAATTAGTTCTGAAAAGGGGATTGCAAACCAAGAGATACATGCTGGGGTTTCAATTATAGGTGCCAGGTACTGCTAAATGAGATGGCAATAATCTCTGGAAAACCCAAAATAAGACCAATTGGTAGCTTTGCTTTATCAGAAGGGCTTTCAGATTTAAGTAGTGAAGTTACAGATACTGCTAAGCCTTTAATGAAATGCATTTATGCTAGATCTTTGGAATTCCAAAGGAAAACGAGCTTTTTATCTAAAAGGTAAATTTATGTTTGAAAGCAACTGTTTCCTCCTGAGGAAAGGACTGCTGATAATGGAGCGGGCTTTCAAGGTTGACAAGTGCCAGCTTACTTCTGTGCACAACAACTGGGTGGCCAGACCGGTAACATCAGGTTTGGAGCATGGCTCAGTTTCCCCCTTTTCCCACTTTATTTATTTATTTATTTATTTTAGCACTGGGGATTATATCTAGAGCTTTGTACATGCAAGGACCATGCGATACCACTGAACACACAGTGGTACTTGGTTTGATTTTTAAGACTGTGCCCGTCCTTTCTGCTCACTTCCATTATTGATTGGTTGGCTTCCTTTTAAACTCTCTTCCTTTTCCTCCTCTTCTTGTGTGTGTGTGTGTGTGTGTGTGCGCATGCACGTGTGGGGAGCTGTGTATGGAGGTGTCAGTGCACACGTGTGTGGAGGCCAGAGGACAACTTCATGTAGTGTTCCTTGGTCGCCATTTACTTTGCTTTTTAAACCTTTCTTGTAATTTTTAATTTTTGAAATTTAGTTTTATTTTATGTATGAGTATTTTTGTCTGCGTGTACGTGTATCTGTGCACACAATGCCCACAGAGGCCAGAAGAAGACATTAGATTCTTTGGAACTGGAGTTAAGGATGGTTGTTAGCTGCCATGTGGGTGCTGGGAACTGAACCTGGGTCCTCTGTAAGAGGAGCCAGTGCTCTTAACCACTGAGCCGTCTCTCCAGCCCCTGTAGTTTTAATTTAAAGATTATGTGTATGTGTGTATTCTTACGTGTTTGTATGTATACCATGTGAATGCAGTGTCTGCAGAGGATCCACTAGAACTGGAGTAACAGGTAGTTGTATACTGCCTGATGTAGGTACTGGGAACCAAGCTTGAGTCCTGTGGAAGAGCAGTGTGTACTCTTAACCACTGGGCCATATATGAAGTTTGTTTTTTGAGACAGGGTCTCTCCCTGGCATGGAACAAACCAAATAGTTTAGGCAGGCTGACAGGGCAGCGAGTCCCATGGATCCTTCTGTTTTCACCTCCCCAGCACTGGGCTCCAAGTACACTCTGTCACACCCAGCTTTTTATGTGGGTTTTGGGATTCTGGGGATTGAACTCAAATCCTCATGCTTGCAAGGAGTGTTTACTGTGAATTAACTTCTCAGCCCTCTTCTCCTCCTGCTCTTCTTCTCCTCCTCCTCTCCTTCCCCCTTCTTCCCCGCCTTCCCTTTCTCTGACAGTCAAACTAACAGACCCACAGCATGGTGGCTGTCAACCACATACAGGGGAAGACCAAGAGGTGGCCTGAATATGTGTGAGTCAGACTACCTCCAAGTCCAGCCCACCAAGTCCAGGCCATGGGTGCTAGGTACCACATCACAGAGCGAGTGTAGGGCGTGGGATTGCCATTTGGGAACCAAGAGCCTAAGAGTCAAGATTCTCCCTGTTTGGAGAAAAGCTGACCAAACTGCTGATCAGCTAAATACGCTGCAAGGAAGACCTCAGCACCTCATGGGGTGGTGCTCCCTGGGAAGTTAGAGTCACACCACTAGGTGGAAGACTGTGGAGAGAGCTGGACACTAGCTTCCAGTGCTCCAGTCCTGACGTCAGAGCATCCAACTCTCTTCACAGTCTTCCGCCTAGTGGTTTGACTCTAGGTCCTCTGCAAAGAGAATCTGCATTGATTGACCTGCTAGAGAGAGAGAGCTGCAAACCACTGTTGCCATGTTGACAGAGGACAGAGGCTCAGGGCACTGGCTCCCGGTGTCAATCCCTGCCTTCCTCCACTGGTTGGATGATATTAAAAGAGCTATTTAAATTGTGTCTCTCTCAAGTGCCTCATCTATACAATAGGGGTGATCCATTAATCTTTACCATATAGGGTAATAATATAAATGACACGATTAACGCCTGGTATGAAGCAAGCACTTAAAATTATCGAAATTATTATTATTTCCCCAGAAGACCTTTCCTTAACCTTTCTTAATAGTTCATGATTTGCTAAAATTGAAGAAGATTATTTCTTCTGAAAAGCCTAATTGCTCAAAATGCAAATATGAATAGAAATGAGATAGTGAAGCTCTATAATTATGGAGTGTTTTTCTGCTTTTATTGAGTTATCTAAAAACTTCTAAACAAATTCTGATGTTTAAGGTCCTAGTTTTTAACAGTAGATTAATGAACATGTTTTAGATACAGACAGCAATAGCTACTAGTTATGTAGGCAGGATTTGCAATGTGCTTGGGAGGCACTACACTTTCTACTCTCTCTCTCTCTCTCTCTCTCTTGTTTGTGTGTGTGTGTGTGTGTGTGTGTGTTCGTGTTGGTGAGTGTAGGCACTCTGTGGCACACATGCAGAGGTTAGAGGACAAGCTCGGATGTTGGGCCTCACCTTCTACCTTGTTTGAGTCAAGGATTCTCGTTGTTTGCCACAGAGAATCTCTGTGTACCCCAGGCCACCTAGCCTGGGGACCTCAGGGAATCTCCTGTCTGTATCTTCCATCTTTCTGTAGGAGCTCTCGGTTTACAGATGAGTGCTGGGATTCCAGATGCGTACTACCCGTGTCCAACTTGACGTGGATTATGGTGACCTGAACTCAGGTCCTCATACTTGCACGACTGCTTTACCCATTGGCCAGCTCTCCAGCCCTGTTTTACATATATTAAGCTGCATAGTTAGAAGAGATAGAGGTAGGTTCGAACAAGGCTTGATCTGAACCTAGGCCCCTGCTCTAAACTCCCCAGTCTATTTTGTTAGGATGCTCCAGTCCTGGGCTGAGGAGTATCTCAGTTTAAGAGCACTTGCCTAGAGTGCACAAGGCACTGGATTGGTCCCCAGAAGAAAAAAAAGACATTTATTAGAATGCTTCAATCCAAGGAAAGTGGGTTGATGAACTTGCAAATCCAAGGACCAGAGAGTTGAAGAGAGTTGAATATGGTAAACCAGAAGACCAGTGTCCCTTGCCCTTCCAACCACGATAGCCTCACCATCCTGGCCTTCTCTGGGGAAGATTGCCCCCACAGTGCCCAGATGCCACACAAGTTCCTGGGGGACGATTTTCCCAGAGAGCCACTGTAGACTTTTTAAAGGCACACAACTGCATTCCTTAATTAAGTCCTGTGAATTATTCCAGAGAACCTCTTCAGAATAATCACTGTTTCACAAAAATAAGACAACGACACCAATATAAGGTACATTATCTCCTACCCAGGGAATCAAGCTGAGTAATTAGAGCTTAAGGCAGATCCAATTATCCACAGCACACAGCCAGATTAAAAATCAGAGCTACGTGAGGAAGCAGAGCCTGGGGGAACTCAGAGTCCACTTGCCTGAATTCCGACAGTGGTGTTTGAATTGAAGGAGCCCCTCCATTAGGTCCCCTCCACACTTGCCCAGTCTTACCTTGTTCACACAGCTTCTTGGTCAGAGAGCCCTCGTCTTGAAAATAAATAATGCGTTTCTGTACGATGCTGGCCCTGCAGAGAAGGAAGACATCAAACAGTGGTGAGAGGGACAGGCTTGGATGGACAGGAAAATGCAGTCCTTGTTCAGCCACCCGTGACTGTGTGGCTCTAAGTGAGTCACCTGAGCTCTCTGGGCTTCTGTTTCTTCATCTGAAAATGGGCACACTAATACCCATCCCACAGTGTCACTGTGAGGATTGTCAGAAAACATATGTCAGCAGCTTTGCACATGCCTGGAAACCACCCACTGCACATTAAATATCGAGTTATTACTGGTGGTATTATTATTGAGATAAGAAAGCGAACTAAGCGCGTTTTCAGTTTCTTTTCTCAATGGCTCATTTTACTCTTCCTGTTAAACAATTGAGGCCATTTATAGATCTACCCAGTTCAAATTATAGAAGCATGTCAAATCCTCTTCCTGAAGGGAAAAAGAGGAATTTAAAAATATATTTTGATTTGTTCTGAAAATGTCACTCTATATCTTTCTTGAAAGTCTAGACAAAACTGTCTCCTACGCTCTGAACGAAGACAACTTCAGCTGTGGCGTCTCTTAGGCATGTCAAACGCAGGCTCTTAGAATTTGGAAAGCATATTTTGAGGTTGCAGATGACTTACTTTTTGGTCAGCACATATTTTCTCTTTCAGCTGGGACTGCACAGACATGCAGCCTCACCTTCAACTTGCTCTACTGTTTATTTTCAGCCAGCCTTGAAGAGGCTGCATCCAGAAACCTAGTGTTCCAGTAATTTGAGAGTCTACAACACTTAAAATTGAGACGGTGCCGATAAATCTTCAGCCATTTCTATTGATTTTCTTCAGCAATGCTACTCAATCAAAAGGTAATTTTCACTTCGATTCGCCCTATTTAACAGATAAAGGCATCCCTTGGCTCCATTACAGCTGACCATGCTGACTAACTGTTAAAGTCCCATAATCCCAGACTGAGGAATAGGCCCCATGTTCTCTGCAGGGATCTGCACACAGTGGAAGCAATTTCCCCCAACAGCCTGGGCCAAGGCCAAGACGACTTTCCAAAGAAATGTCTACTCTACATCCAGTCTAGCACAAAAGAATACAATTCAGACCATTCTCACAGATGTCTTTTACAGTCTTTCCCCACCCAAGAGAGATGAGATGTTGCAATAAATGAATGAAATATGCTTCCTGTCTATACAAAGCTACTTTGACCATTTATCCATTTGCTTGACCATTAAGTGGGAAAGTTCTCTTGGGCCAAAAGAATAACAGCCATTCCCAGTCCAAAGCCAAATAACAAACCCTTCTGTTCATCTGAGTGGTCCCAGTCTACAGCAGGACTGCTCAGAATGACTGTCTTCTGTGCCTGGAGGACCCCTGTAAGAGGACAAAGCAGCCTCCCAGGAAGTGTCCCAAGATCCACAGTTTTGGTTCAATAGAAGGCTCCATCCTTATGTCAAAACTTCCTCACCTTTGTCTTCTTGCATTTATAGGCATATTTTCAACAAGTGCTTGCCTGGGGCATGCTTAGTGGCTAACACTGAGGAGGGTACCAGGGATATCATAAAAAAGAAAGATGGGGCCCCCAGCCCATTCTCAAAGTTCACAGCACAGGAGGGGAAAGCATGAAATGACCAAACCCATAGCTAGTGATTGAACCCAATGGTGATTAAGGGTGACAGTAGAATCAGCCACAGAATGTGGGAAAGCAGTGGAGGGGCCTGACCAAGCTGGGAAGAGCTTCCCCCAGCAGGGATGGCTGGATGGAGTGCAGGAAGAGCAGGAATAACTAGACCAGGAGGAGAAGAAAGGAAGGAAGAGGACATGCTTTATAAATTCCTTGGGGTGGGGAGGGCCACGGGTGATAAATCCAGGAGACGGCATGAGATGAGAGGGGAGGTAGGCAGGTCCACGCCACCCAGTGCCTGCTGGGAGATGGCCTTTATTTCAAGTTTAACAGATGTCAGGGGCCCCACTCTCCATACCAGTCCAAGAGGGACCAAAGGGGTCTCTGCTGTGGAGGGGGGTGAGTAGGCGCGGACTCCGGGAGATGGGGCATTGATAATCCGCTGCAAACTCAATTTATTCAGGAAGTACACAGAGTCTTATACATTTGGTTAGCCAATCAACTTATTGGGTGGGGTCCCGACTGCAGCCAATTGTAATTTGTTCCCAGGTGGATCAGTTTCTTTCCAGATGCTGGGCGGAAGCCAGTGTGGAGGGCCATGCCCACGGGAGCCATTCCTCTATTCCTCAGAGCAGGTGACCTGGCTAGGCCCATCCTGCATTGTGCCCTACAAATAGATGTCTCAGGAGCATGCCCTAAGGACTGAAATAATCAGATCTGTTCTTTTAAAAGGGCACTTGGGCCACTGAGTAAAAATAAATTGTGTGTGGTGTTATGTGGTACTGAGGTCCCATGTAAATCAACTTTTGTTTCAATACAATTCCAAAAAAAAGGATGGAAATGTCAGAAGCATGTGTATTAGTTACTCTTTTTGTTGTGTTGACTGAATATCCAACAAGGAACAACTTAAATGAAGAGGTCTATTTGGACCCACAGTTTGAGGGGAGGAAAGGGGTATGGCTCTCTCAAGGCAGGAGTGTAGCAAGCTGGTGCTATCATCCCAATGGATCAGGAAGCAAAGACGGGACAAGAAGCTGTGCAGGACTATACATCTCAATACCCATCCTCCAGACACGCACTTCTTCCAGCTAAGCCCCATCTCCAAATGGTGCCACAACCTCCCCAAACAGCTCTACTAGCTGGAGACCAAGTGCTCAAACACACAAGCCTGGAGGGGGGCATTTTGCATCCAAATCGGATCAGGACACTATACAAAGATGGTACTAAAGGCTCTTTATAGGCAAGTGCTGTACTGCAGAGCCCGGCTCTCAGGGCTCTATCCTACTCCTCAAACGCCCTTGGCCTTCATTTGTCACCACTGCGTGCCAACTTCCCTAGGTTTCAGACTTTTGATGTTATTCCTGTCTGAACCCTTCTTCTCTTCTCATAACAGCCGCCTTTGCTAGCACCTGGCAAAATACCCCGAATGTCATTCCTCTTCTGTGAGCGAGAGAATAATGGTAAAACCTATCATTTCAGTGTGATCATGAGAAGTACTTGCCCCTAACTTTTGAAAAATATGATTGTAAAAATTTGTAGGGACCACAAATGGAAGACATGCATTTCCTATAAAATGCCTCAACTTCGCCATCCCTTGAGGTTTTATGAAATCAAAGGCATCCAGTCATTTTAAAAGATAATCTTTGTGTTTGACACAAGGAACTCAGGGGACTGGGGAGTTGGTTCAATGGTTAGGAACACTTGCTGGAGTTGGATTCCCGGAACCATGTGAGACAGCTCAGCTCACAACTGCCTATGAGTCCAGCTCTGTGTGTGTGCGGCAGGGAGGGTCAGATACCCTCTCTAGCCTCCGTGGCATGTATACACACATGGCATGCACACAGAGACATATACATACACATCAATAAAAAAAATCTTTAGGACTCTCCCCCACTGCAAACACACAAACAGATGGAGGAGCTGAGATTCAGCTCAGTAATACAGCACTATTTAGCATGCCTGAGATCCAGTGTTCAATCTCTAGCATCACCAAACTAAGTAAGTACATAAACAAAATAGGAGCTTAAAAATAGAATATAAGAACCTTATCATTTCTGAACCCTTTATTACATGCCAGTTTGTACTAAAGAGGCATCTTATAAGTATCATCTTATACAACAGATGATATACTATGTATATGTGTGTGCAGATATGTGCATATTTCATATTGCTCATTTAATATTTTCATTTTATCATCCAATATGCTTGAGTTAGAATTTTTCATGCGTTAGAACTACTGTGCATATGCCACTGAAACTTTGCTATTCCATAGCAAAGTGTTAGAGAATTCATATTGAAAGAGTAAAATAAGACTATAAATAGCTTGATCAAAACTTAGGTCAAAATGCTCTTGTTTTCTATGGGATTCAGATCAAGGCTTGTGGCTATTCCACTCTTCATAAAAATATTTCATTTATTTTATATGATGAGTATATTGCCTGCATGTATGTAAATGCACTTGCTTCATACAGTGCCCTCAAAGATCAGAAGAAGGTGTCAGATTCCCTGGAACTGGAGCTACAGATGGTTGTTAGCTGCCATGTGGGTCCTGGGAATTGAACCTAGGTCCTGTGCAAGAACAGTCAGTGCTCTTAACCCCTGAGCCATTTCTCCAGCCCATCCACTCTTATGGCTAAGAATCATGAAGATTCACAAAGTCCCTGAGCCATCTCATGCTACCTTTGATTCAAGGTGGAGATACATGTCACTATAAAATGTTGCCTAAACTGATTTTTCCTTGGATCCATTTCAGCATCTTGGAAAGCATACTGTGGAGTCTCCAGAGTGCAGTCTGAAACATTCCATGCAAAAGCTGGGCGTGGCCAACCCTCTGCATTGTGCCCTTTGGGTTTCACACAGTGGGGATCAAGCAAGGACGCTACGCCCTGCTCTCGTCTCTGGGACCTAGCTCCATCTCTGTCCAGTCTCTCCAGGGCCCTAGTCACATTCTATGTCCATTTCCCAATGCTCAGGCCTTAGGTCTCCATCCACCGCCTCCTCCAACTTCATAGCCACCCTCCCCCAGCATCCACTCCAGCACACCTGTACTTCAGTTACCTGATTCACACCAGACCCTGTTGTTCCTTCTTTCAAAGCTAGTTTCCTGAATGGGTGTTTTTTCCTCTGAGAGCCAGAGACTCCTGGGATTCTCTGAGCATAGCACCCTTTAAAGCATGGGGTACCTTTCCATTTTAAAGATTTTTTGTTGTTGTTATTTAATTTTTATGTATATTATGTGCCTGGTTGTCTGTATATGCAGCATGTGCATGCAGTGCCAATGAAGGCCAGAAGAGGGTGTTTGAATCCCCTGGTACTGAAGTTACAGGTATCTGTAAGCCGCCTGATGTGGGTGCTGAGAACTGAGCCCAGACCGTCTGCAAGAGCAGCAAGTACTCCTAACTCCTGAGCCATCTCTTCAGCCCCTAGCTTATTGCTTTCTTTTATTCCTGTGCTAGATTTTAACCTCTTTGGGAGCAGGATCTAAATCTCATTCGTCTCTATTGGTCGTGCTTTCATTCCTATACTTGGATTCAAGAAGGAATAAGGTTTTCAGAAAAGGGGAGAATTTGAGATGAACTGGCTGTGAAGTGTGATGGTGGTCAGTCCAGTGGGGGTTAGATACAGGAACCTTTAACATGGGAGGGATTGGAGGGGGTGAGTGTGAGTGGTAGGGGTGTCACTGGGTGTAGGAGAGACCTGAAGCACTTGGAGTGACTGGTATGAGCCTGGGAAAGTATGCAGAGTAAGAAAGAGTCCCGTGGAGCCTGGACTGCGGTGGAAACCAACACACACCCACAGGTGTGCTCACAGAGACCAAGGCTTTGGCCCACTTAGCTCCAGAAAACGCCTCTCTTCAGTCCTCCTTCGTCACCTCCTAGGAGAACTTTATATTCTGAGAAAACGCATTTTTACTTTGAGACGATTCCCATCAAAAGCATAAAATTCAGCTGAGGCTTATAAATCATATTATGGTTCAGAAAAATAATAGTTTTACAAGATGAGAAAGCTGTTAGTAAGAATCCCCTTAGCATTTCAAAATGACAAATTTTCTCCATTCTGGGTTGCAATTTGGCAGCCCTGCCGCCCTGCATTCATACACTGAATGCTCTCTTATCAGGAGACAGCCTGCTAAGGAAATTTAAATTAAATTTCTCAGTGTGCAAGCATTTCAGACTTTGGGATATCGAAGTCCTAAGTAATTCACGAACCATTTCAAAACTTTTAAAACTAAACCGAACATTTCCAGAAACACCATCCCCAACCCCTAAGCCTTCAATCCTTTTCTGTCTAAAGAGTTTATTCATTTGCTATTATTTTTCCATGGGGAATTTGCCTGCTGGGGTAAAGTTAGAATTTGCTAAGTTGTGGGTTTGTTGTCTAGTACTGAAAAGAGCTGACCAAGAGAGATTTCGGAAATGGATGGACTTCAGAGATATCAGGTCATTGAAGTGATTAAAAAAAAAAAAAAACTACCTCCTCCACGGCTGGTTCATTTCCTGTACAGACAATTCCTGGAAGGTTCTATTGCAGTGTGTTACATTCAGTAACTATTCCAAAATGATGGTCATTATTACCATGGTCCTTAAATCGTCATCCCCTATGAAGTTCCTGGCACATGCTTAATAAAGAGTTCCTATTATCATGATTGATGTCAGGTCTGACTGCCACGGAGGGAGGGAGGGAGGTCTGAAGATGATCTCTCAGTGAGCCACTTCAGACAGAGATGATGGGTGCCAACATGAAGCCTGGGTTTGTTGTCTCCAGACCATGTTTGCCAACCTTCTTCCCAATTCCAGTAAATTTCCTTTTACTGAACGTTTCTTGGAATACTTTATAAAATTTCTCTATGATCTCATGATTGTTTTCCCACTGAGGTGGTCCAGTGTGTAACCAGAAACATTTATTTTTTCCTACAAGCCAAAGAGTGATTGTGGAAGGACCAAGGGATAAGTGTTTGGAGTCTCGGTGGTGGTAGAATCACCAGAGCTGAAGTCACCTGCCTAAGGGCATCCAGTGCTAACCTGATTGTGGCCTTACACTCAAGAGGCTGTGCCCAGGTCATGGTTCAGACTCTTCCCAAACTTTTATTTTGTTCCAGGAGACAGAACTATGTCCTAGAATTCTGGCAGCTCATAGTAATGTACCCAGGGGAGAAGAGTAAACATTTATTTGCAAGGCTCTATGTATAAGACAACAAGGTGTGCAGGACTGCCCAAGGGTAAGGTCACAATCTCTGTTTGGTGTCAAAAAACTATAGATTCAGAGACCAGTGTAATTATTATGCTAGTTAATTTTCTTGTTGTTATGACCAAAAATATCTGACAGACCAACTTCAGGGAATAAGAATTTGCTTTGGCTCCTAATTTAAGACAGGATACAAGCTACCCTGGTGGGTAGGCATGGCACCATGTTAAAGAAAGCAAATGATGAACAGGGAGTAGAGCCAGGCTAGCAAACCTTAGGTCTGTCCCCAGTGATTCACTTCATTCAGCAAGGCTCCACCTGCTACAGGCTCTGAAACAGCACCACTCAACCTCACAGGCCTCTGGGATTGTGGTAACTGCCATGAATTACTCCTGATTAGTTATCACTCATCACACACTTGCTGGAATCAGACACTCTCCGAGACATACTCATATAGGATTCACTAACTTATCGATCTGGGGCAGAAAGAGAAGACTGAACGCAAGATGTTTATTATTTTTGCTAAGCAAGCATTTTCTACATGCTTCATAAACATGAATACATTTAATCATCCTAAGAACCGTAAGCACTGGTATTAGCCCCATTTTATAGATGAGAAAACTGAGATAGAGGAAAAGTGAGCTCACTCATGCCTCATCTACAAACTCCAGTGGTGAAGGATGATACAGGACAGAGGACAAAGAAGATATATGGAGAGAGAGAGACAAACAGAGACAGAGATAGAGACAGACAGCGACAGACACAGACAGAGACACAGACAGTCTCCCTGTAGCCCTAGCTGGCCTGGAACTTGCTATGCAGACCAGACTGGCCTCAATCTACCAGATACCTGCCTGCCTCTGCCTCCTGAGTGCTGGGATTCAAGGTCCTTGTCAACATGCCTGGTAGATTTTAAAATGGGGGGTTGCTACGAACATGGTTTCATGTTCAAATGCAGTTATAAGAAATAACAGAGGGACTGAAGAGATGGCTCAGCAGGAAAAAGTGCTCACTGCTATTGCAGAGAACCTGAGTTCAGTTCCCAGAACCCACATCAGGTAGCTTACAACTGCCTATAACTCCAGCTCTAGACTGTCTGATATCTTCTTCTGGCCTCAGAGGGCAGCTGTACTCATGGGCACAAACCCCACCTCATACATACATAAATAAAAATAAAATAATACACAGGGACTGTACTCTGCCTAGTTTTCTCCCAGGGCCAACATTTCTTAAAACCTAAGTAGAATAAGTAATCCAGAATGTTAACACTGAGTTCTCCCTGGACTTGAACCTAGAACAGAATGGTGCTCAGGGTTAAATGAGAACAAGATCATTCTGAAAGAAGCTGGCTGATTTGCCACTGTCCATGAACTCTGCAAACACATAGCTCACTAGAACTCCAATCAGAGAACTGTCTATAACTGAAGAGGTGACTCCAAAGCAGGAAGACTGTCTCTGGCTGTGGTGAGGTAGAGTTGGGCAAGTGTTGGTAATAACGAAGTCCATAAGGAATAACTTCTCCAAGAAATGGCACCGGAGCCAGATTTGGTGTCCCAGAGGCCTGTCTGGTGTCCAGGAATAGGAACTTTGCAGCAGACAGAGCAGCACACCAAGATGAAAACTTTAGAGAATCTGACTAAGAGGCTTGTTACATCCTTAACAAGACTGTAGCTGGACCTGGGAGGCAGGCCTATAATTCCACTTGCTCTGGAGGCTGAGGCAAGAGGAATCCAAGTTCGAGGCCCATGTGAATAACTTAACAAGTCCACGTCTCAAAGTAAAAAGCTGAAAAAAGGGCTCAGTATTAGCTCACTGGTAGAGCATTTACTTGGTTAGCATGTATGAGGATCTAGGTTCAATTACCAGTAATGAAAAAACGAGAACAAAAAATAAGACTACAACGCAGTCCTGACCTTGGATGGTCATTGGATTTCTGGACCTCCTGACCCAATCACTGAACAAAGTTATACTCACCACATCGCCAAGCCTAGTTCTGAGTTTAATAAATATGAGAGGAGAGCTAGTTTTAGCACTTAGTTTCTTTCTTGGAATAAGAGAATGACTCTAGTGATAATAAGCTTCTATTTTCTCTCATTATTGTTCAATTTATGACCTTATCTTTATCACAGATCTTATCAATATAATTCCTCTAGCACTTAAAAATCATGCTCATAGCAAAGCCAATGGAAAACTAATGAGAAATTGAGTGTTAGGTCTTAAAGGAGCTGCAAAAAGAAAATAATAAAATTGAATTGGAAAGAGTCTCAGAACGAGAGGGAGCAGACATCTGCAGTAAAACAGTGTTTTCCAGACATGACAGGGTTGCTACATTGTTTCAGGGATGGTACTGCATACATAAGATCAGAACAAGATCCAGCCAGCCAAAATCTTAGGGAAGGGCTCACGATGTTCCAACTCTATCCAAGGAACTATGAGTAACTGATGGTACAGGGAAGGAGAGTCATTGTTCTACAGGAATGTGGTAGGCTAGCCATGCTCCAGTGGATGTTTCTAGTCCCATGCACATACGGGAAGTGGGTTCAGTGAGTTTAAAAACAGAGCATGTGGAGTTGGGAGGGAAAAGTAGTGGGACAGATGGGGAGGAACTGGAGGGTTGGGAATGAGGTGGAGTTGATCTAAACAGATTATTATGCACGTATAAAATCACCAACAACAAAATTAATTTAAGAAATGGATCATGTTTTAAAAGAATTCATTTAGATGTGAGAGACATTAAAACCAGACTTTAGTTTACTCATGAATGTGTTTAACAATGTAGGAGTCACAGAACTGTGTCAGGATCTGGAGGCACAAAACTGAATAAAACATTGTGAGTGTGTATATGGAGTGTGTGTGTATATACACGTTTATATGTGTTTTTGTATATGTGTGCATGTGTTTTTCGTGTGTGTTTGTATATGTGCTTGTATGTATTTGTGTGTGTGCACATGTGTATGGTTTGTATGTTTATGTGTTTGTGTGTTTATGTGTGCATGTATATGTTTTTTTTGTGTATGTGGTGTGTGTGTGTGTGCATGTGTGTATGTGTGTGATTGTGCAAGTAGTTGGCAGCCTAGAGAGAGGGACATGTAAACACAATCGAAAGAATCTGAAATGGCATTGCAAGTACCAGACTCCAGCAAAACCCCACTCATTGTCCATGAGCAGAGAACTGTCATTTTGCTTGGGCTGGTCTCAGGCAAACCTGTCATCAAAGCCTGTTCCTCCTTTCCCAGTCTTCCCTGCAGATGGAGAAGGGAGACTTGTGACCTATATTTGGCCTTAGTGAAATTAGATGGGGCTTTCAGAATGGAGGGGAGGCTTTCTGAGGAAGAAATTTATGATCAACCTAACCTGTCCCTCTTTGTCTAGCTTTGGTTATTGTCAAGCAAGGCAATTATCTTGCCACTATGAGGAAAAGGCCAAGAAAAACCACACAGGCTCCAGTCCTGGAATCATTTAGCTGTGGAAACAGCACCCATATTAACATGTTTCTGGCTTTCTCATTATATGAAGAAAATAAACCTCAATTTGTTGAAATCATCAGTCAGGTTTTCTAGAACCTCGCTGTCCAAAGCATGTTTAACTTATAGATAGAGGTGTGGGTAAAGTCACGATTCTACAGACGATGACAGTTCAAAAAGGAAGAGGATCCCAGTGATGCCTTGACCTGTGCATCAGGCTCTCAGAGGCTGTACCGGAGAGGTGTAGTCAAGGCTTTCACGTTAGTCACTTGTCTCGTTATTATGATGAAATAAGTATCTGACAGAAGGAAATTTGAAGGAAGAAAGAGTTATTTTGGCTTACAGTTTGAGACGGCACCATCCATCACCGTGGGAAAGGCATGGGTAAGTGTGAATCTGCTCACTCACACCTGAGTGGATTGGGAAGCGGAGAAAGACGAATGTGGTGCTCTGTTGACTTTCTACTATTTCTTTTTTTTAAATTTTACTTGGGTCCCCAGCCTGGGAGATAATGCCATTTTGATGTGATTTGCGTTTTCCCTCTACATTGAAGCTGCTTTAGAGAAGTCCTCATCAACGACTCAGGAGTGTGCCTCTTAGGAGGTTCTAAATCAAGGGAAGTTGGTGCTGAAGATTAACCACTAGGATGTTCTCATCAGAAGAGTATGCTGGATGGACAGCTGTGGACCAGGCTTAGAAGAGGGCCTTGGATTCAGGACCCAGAAAGAAAGGACTCTGCTTTTCTTTGTGAGGTACACTCTCCAAGTACACACTCCAGACTGGAACAAGACATGGCTCTGAACAGGAGGAGGGTCTGGGCAGGAGTGTGCTAGGAAGACACAGTAAGGGCGTCACTGTTCTTTCTCTCTCCAGGTAGCTCCCGTGTGTGCAAGTCAGAACTAAGGTGGAAATCCTTGGAGGTTCCTGGTAGATCAATGGCTGTAAATTTGTCAGCTACTGGAAAGACTCTTAAACTCATGTGTATGAAACAGACTGTAAGCTGAAATCTCAGCTGTGGTAGAAGCTCTAATGGAGAGGCAGTTCTGGGCAGTAAGCAGGACAATACCTCATTTTCTAGACTTGTCCTAAACTAAACTATCTTATTTTTTCAGCATCTTTCAAGACGTAATAGTTTCTTCTCTGTGATTTAGAATTAACTGTAACATGATGCTTCTTTCTTATTTGCTTGTGGTTTGTTTGTTTGTTTTTGTTTGTTTGAGATAGGGTCTCCCTGTAGCCCCTGCTGGCCTGGAACTCCCTATGCAGACCAGGATGGCCTCAGTCGCACAGAGATCTGCCTGCCCCTGCCCCCTGAGTGCCGGGATTAAAGACATGTGCCACCATGCCCAGTTCCAGGAGACCCAACACCCTCTTCTGGCCTCCAAGGGCACTGCATGCACACAGTGCACAAACATATATGAAACTTTCATATACATAAGACAAGAATAAATCTCAAAAAATACATGAATGGGAACTGTAGAGATGGCTCAGTGGTTAAGAGCACTGACTGCTCTTGCAGAGGACCCAGGTTCCATTCCCCGCACCCACATGGTAGCTGACAACTGTCC
Source organism: Eospalax fontanierii (assembly GCA_035773235.1). Classification (NCBI taxonomy): domain Eukaryota; kingdom Metazoa; phylum Chordata; class Mammalia; order Rodentia; family Spalacidae; genus Eospalax; species Eospalax fontanierii. The sequence goes on along the minus strand of CM069524.1, from coordinate 178,912,344 downwards.
ATGACTCTAGTTCCAGGGGATCCAACACTCTCTTCTGACCCGCTGGCACTGCATGACATGGGTGCACCCACCTACATGCAGGCAATACACTCATATACACATAAAGAAAAATAAATAAAAAATAAAAAATTTTAAAATGCATGAACAAGGGGTTTGATGATTTTGGAAAATAACATTTTCCCACCAACTTTAGCATGATCTCCCACTTTTGCTATGTGACTATTGGTATCTGGGATATTACCAGTCAAGGGACAACAGACAGGCTCCCTGTGTCTTTGAGGATGTTGAACCCATGATTTGTAATGACCTACACAGTGAACCTTCCTCTTACTGGGCTATCTAGCTCTGCCTCCAGCTTCTTCACATCTTTAACCCCTCTCCAGACCCTAAGCCCCTCAAGCCCAGGGACCATGTCTTGTTCACAGTCTTTGCGCCCCTTAAACTGAATTTGGGGTTCTTAACCTGGGGTTTGAAGACAGATTTGGGGTATTTGGTTAAGAATGCCTAGCTTTCACCTGCTACTAAGAAGGGTCCCCCAAAAGCTTAACAACTACCAACAGGTCTAAAGTGTATGACAGTAGATACTGGAAGTGGAGTGACTGTCCTTCAACTAAGTCTCCAACTAAGACAAGTGCTATTTTAGTGCCCCTAAGGATAAGGTCAAATTTTTACTTCAAGCACCGAAGCCTTCAAGGGCTTTCTCTTCAGACCAAGCTCTGGTTCCAAAATAGAACCTGTCTCAGCTGGGAAAAAAAAAAAAACAAAACAGGAAACGAAGCATTGCTCCTGAGTTTCTTGGGTGCTTATGCGGAGTCCATGCTGTTCCATGGTGCTTGTGCAGAGTCCTTGCTGCTCCATGGCAGGGTATGTGTACAGCCACATGACGGCCCCTGCCTCTCTCTGTCTGACTTTCCACAACTCGCTACCCCAGCCTTGCCTTGGCTTTGTCCCCGTCTGTGGGTTCCTGAAAGTCAGAGCTGGCAGAGCACTGTCCCCTCATGCAGAAGAAAGCAATTCGGGTGGGGTGCAAGGCCACACGATGGGGGAGTGTCCTGTAGGGGAGAAGAACTGATATTTTCTCCCCTGGCCAGGACTAAGGATGGGAGTGCCCTGTAGGGGAGAAGAACTGATATTTTCTCCCCTGGCCAGGGCTGGGGGTGTGGGAGTGTGGTTATTGTTCTCAGCTAGGGATCTCCCATCCATGCTGAGGACTCAGAGGATCTGTGAACCCCTGTAGGTAGTACAGAAATGCAAAGCAGAACCACAAACGTGCACTGCAGAGGGGAGAGATTCTGCGGGAACCATTGCTCTGTATCTGGTCATCAGTTTCCTGCCTTGGTACACTGGAGCCCATTCCACTCACGCCCAAAGGAAGGACATTGGTATAGAACGAAGGATTCCCGGGGAATGCCTGCACTCTCCGCTATCCCAGCACATCCAGCTGGCCTGCTCTCCGGGGATGCAGTGTTACCTGCAGCTCATGCTCTCCCCTCCACAGGCAGCAAGGGCACCACATTCTGGCTATTTTACCCTCCACTCTGCCCTGCCCCAGCACAGGGTCTGACCCAGAGCAGATCCTCTCTCAACAAAGTCTCTTCTCTCACATGTAGATTGCAGTCCATATGTGTGACCAAACATTCATAGTCCTGAATTCTCAGATGCAAATGACCTTTCAGACCTGACAACCTGCTGCTATGGTGTGAAGGCGGCTTGTCCCCAAGTGCTCCCATGTTAGAAGGTTGGTTCCCAGGGTGGCAATGTTAGGAAGTGATGGAATCTTTAAAGGGAGATGATTAGAGGAAGTGTCTAGAAGAGATTAAGATCATTCCCATGTGCCCCCAATGTTGCTCTGGCTTCCGGTCTGACTGTATGGTCTCTCTCTCTCATGTACTCCTGCCGTGATTCCATCTGCCATGTAACACAGAGGGGCCCTCACCAGTGTCATGCCTTCAAACCTCCAAAACAATGAGCAAATCTCAGTTACCAAGCCTCAGGTATTTCATTACAATAATGGAAAATAGACGAGAGCACTCCCTTTCCAACTCCCAACTCTGATCTGCCTCTCCCGGGGTGTGGGCCTCTCCTGGGGTGTGGAGCATGTATCACAGGGCCCCTACTAGTTTATACTTTTCACACTCAATAACCAAGACTTCACTTCTTTCTCTTCCCGTCCACCTCTCTGTCTCTCTTACCTCCACGTTAGAGTCTTGCTGACCTGGACCAGTAGAAGAGACTTACTTCTTGGATGAACTTCTAGAACACAATTTACTTTTACTGCTCATTTAGAGTTTGGTATGATGTTTGTTTCAACTTTATTGACTAACTTGTATAATTCTTTGAGTGGTTATGTCTTTTACATTTTGTACTTCGCTTTGAAGCCCAGAGGCTTTTTAAGGACAGGCCTGGCAGACCCTTATGGCCCTTCAGTGCCTATTCAGGAGGAACTGAGGACATGCTGATCTGACGCATTTTCAGTATTTTGTCTTGACTATCATTCAGCGTTTATACACCCTCCCCCGACAATTCTTCGTGTCTGTCAAGTGTTCGCAGTCTGGCAAGAAGCCTTAGGTCCTCTGTATCCTCTGAGCCATGCAGGGCACCCTGCCATCAGCACAGTAACTGGTCTGAGTCAGGAAACACTACCCACTGCAGAAAGGTTGTGCACATCTGTTTTGCTACATCTAAACTAGGTAGCTTGGCTGGTGGCAACTGCTGTTCCTGAAAGGAACCTTTGGGGTTGAATTCAAAACCCCTTCACTACGTTGGCGCTTGGCAGGGTGGCCTGTCCCCCAGCAGGAGGCAAGCTGAGGGTGGGCTTTATGGGAAAGACACTGATTGCCCCTGCATTTTATTTTGCTTGCCCTTGAGTTGTCTCATGTTTTCTTTTTCAATGCACCCTGAATTCATCTTTATGTTCTAAGAGCTTGTAAGGAGCAAGCCACTGTCACCAAAATCTCACAGAGGTCTGCAGCAATGAATGAGACCACATGTGAGCCATAAAATCTGGGTATGATTTGTTCTTTTTTAATAGTCCTTGTAGTAAATCCTTCCAGAAACAATAAAGGAATGGAGAGAAGGAGGGAGAAAGGGATGGAGAAAAAAGAGTGAGGTAGGATGGAGGGAGGGAGAACGAAAGGGAGGGAGGGAGAGAAAATGCATAGAGCTCTAGTTTTCTTAGTGAAAAGTATGGACAAAATCAATTAATGAAACTTCATTTTAATGCTGAGTAGAAGGCCAGTGACCAGAATTTTTAAAAGAATGATAAGCCGCTAATGCTTGTGATGGGGATTTGGGTCTGATTCCAGAGCTTCCTCTCCATGTTAAAAACTACAGCACTATAAATCTTTTTTCTTCTTCTAAGTGGTAAGGACTAACTTAAAACTCAGCAGATCTTAAAATGATCTATCCTTAAGGTTACAAAGTAACAGCAGGTACATTCCCCGGTTGCATGCTTCAGAGAGCTGAGGGAATCGAGTGGCAGAGCCATTGTCTGTGGGAAGCTTAAAACTTCCACAAAGAAGGGATCTGAGAAGCCACAGTAGAAGACAGGCCGGAAGGAGGGCAATGGGGGGCCACGGGCTGACTCATCGCCACAAGGGAACAGGAGGACAACCAGGAGATTACACCTCCACACGGAAGCACAGCAGACTTCTTGGAAGTTGGACCCCTGTAGTATGGAGGATCCAAACATCAAACTCTTTCCAGGGTCTGAGCCCTGGTCAGTGTTTAGTTTTGTGTTTGTAACTAGATACAGTTTTGCCATCAGATTGAGATACACATTTCTGGAATCTTCTGGATGATTCTGGGTGAAGGATGTTTCTGATACAAATTATGATAGATTGCAAGAAAGTGAGCTAGTAGGATTGTTATCTTAGGGGGCTATTTGGGAACCAACTTCTGCTAATGAGACTTTGCACAATATTAATTCATCCCCATCCAAAAGCATCAATATGCATGCTGCTGCTTGGGCGGATGTGGTCTTAAAAATCTATAATTCAACCTCCTGCTAGCTTAAGATTCTTGATTCTTTAATGTTCTAGCTGCACTAGAAATGCCCAGGAGTCTTACACAGCTGGACATCTAATGTCACCATCTGGCTTAATCTGCAATGCCTTGGACTGGATGGCCAGTAGAAAAAGCTAATAAATCCTGGCTCTAGGTTTCTTAGTGAAAATGTGGAATAGATTAATGAACAAAACTTGATTTTAATACAGAGTAGAACACAAGTGACCAGAACCTTTTCTGGTAGATGAATTACTTCCTTAGAAAACATAAACCAGTTCATAGATGGGTAAAGTGCTCTGATCTGTGCAACATGTTTTGGTGAAACCAGTTGGTTAGATAAATTATCAGTACCTCAGCCAAAACCATCAATATATTGGATGTGAGGGACAATGACAATGTCTGGCTTGTGCTAACTCTGCCCCACAGGGACAGTATTTATTGAATGGTACAAAGTGGCCAGCCTGAATTCTTTCATTTTGGGGATGAGATATCAGAGAATTTAAGAGAAGGTGAGTCAGCCCTAGGTCCATGGCAAAGAACACTTTTCTCCCGGAGTCTGTGGAATACCCCACTGTTACCTAGTACCACAGGGGCTGGCTGATGTGATGTCACAGCTTGCCATGCAGGCCCACAGAACTGAGCAATAAACTTTCCGCACTGGAGGCTGACTGGGTGAGAAAGCCCACATGGAAACCCACAGTGAGCTACATCTCCACTTGGACCCATTTGGGTTCTTTCTGTTGTTGTTGTTGTTGATGCTGGGCCTCGTCATTACCACGAAAACGAAGTTGTTTTGATTTGCTCTTGTCTGTCTGCTATTAAAAACTGTTATTAGGAAAATTACATTAATTAGTAGCAGCTGAGATGAGGCTGGGCTATTTTAAGGCTGCAGCTGTAAGTCTCTCTGCAGTCTGACTGTTGACTACATTTTAACAATTGATGGAATAAATAGTTTCAGAGTACGTTTAATCACATTAATTTTGTTTTCCTCTACTTGCAGTGCTGTTTAGGGTTGGTACATTAAATAATCGGTTTTCATTAGCATACTCTAAAGCAATCTTAGTTTCCTTATTTCTTGAAATGATATATTATTTAGTTTAATGCTAATTTTATTAACTTTATTCATGAAAATAGAGCATTAAAATTTACCCCCAAAATTAACCTATCAAGTGGAATATTTGATTCAGCTGAAAATCTGATTTTACAATAATACAGGGCAACAAAATTGGATGGATGATGGGTTCATGGGTAGAATGACAGATAATACTAAATTTGTACACACATGGACTGAGATTTGAATCTTCTAAATTCTACCTTATTATTTATTTTTAAGAACACCATGAAACAAAAATGGGAGACATGCTATAAGAGACCTTCGTGGTCTCTGTAGCAGGTGACTCACCTCCCAGAATCTCAGTTTTCTGCCCTATAAATTGGGGTGTATATCACTTTGTGGGGTTGTTTTCTTAGCCCATTAGCTGGCATGGAAATAGCCTTGTATGCTGTAGGTACTTGAAAAGTGCTTTCTGCCCTTTTCTTTCCTACCTTAAACTTGTGCTGCTATTTAATTTCTTTTTGTCTTATATATATTCTACTCAACTAAAGAGTTAGCTAAAACCCGATGAAGAATGGACGCCCTCCTGCTTGACTCTACACCTACCCATGGTGCACTGCTCTGCCTGGTAGTGGGGCTTACTGGAGGGTCCCACAGTTCATTAGTGCCTGTCCACACTTGGTTTCATTGTCAACCACTTTAATAGTAACTATCAGCCACCAAGCACTTACTGTTTCCCAAAAGTTCTTAGCCCTGCTTAATCAATGGAATAATTAGAAAAGCTTTGACTGATGACCAATATCAGCCCAGAATAGAATTTCCAGAGATGGGGAGCCTTTGGAAATGAAAAGTGGTGGCATTTAAATGTGACAACGAGTCACTAAGAAGCATTGGCATAGATTCCTGTGTTCAGTTCTCCACGTCTGTACCCAAGCACTGGTACTACAACCACACCACCATGCCCAGCAATCACCTACATTTTACTGATGAAAAAAGCCAAGGCAGAGACACTGCTCAAGGTCATCCAGCCGTGGAAGTACAGCGAATCTGGAACCCAAGGAGTCCGACTCCCACCCTCACCCCAACTCTCCTGCCTCCAACCAAACTGGTTCAAAGCCCATTACCTCTTCAGGCTTTAACCTTCTGAGATGAGTTGAGAGATTGTGGAAGGCCTTGTGTAAACCATGACTAGGGACCTTACTGAAAACAGACTCTGACTGAGTAGATTCCAGCTTGAGAGCCACCTCTGACCTGTCTGACCCCAGAGCCTGCCTTCAAGCTACCATCTTTGTCTCCAAGGCCTATTTGGAAAATATGATGAGAGGCTTTTCCTGGCTGTGGAGGAGACAGTTAATCTGCAAGTGTTGCTCAATTCCTCCTGGGAGGTTTGAAGTTTGGTCCCTTCTTCCCCCATCCTCCAACAAATGAGACACAAATTCCCCAAACAGCATTTTGGCAAATTGTAGTTATTTTACTTAGGCTTACTAACAGAGCAGTAGATGAGGTTACTTACAGAAGAGCGGGCCCCCTCCCCACCTTCATAGGTCACACCAGTAAATCCACAACCAGGCTTGTATCTTATGACTTCCTAGAGGTCACACTGAGAATGGGGAGGGAAAAAAGGTCCCGCCTCACGGTGCCCTCAGCTTTACGCCTTTAGCCCCTCCCCCACGTACATCCCAGGTCAGTGGGTTGGGAGGGGCATCTGACTCTCCCAGTTCCTCCTTTCCTTGGGAGAGGTCATCGAGTTTATAGTCCTTGGCAAGCAGACACCACCTGGTCTGGGATGAAGGTCTGGGATTTGTCCATAGTGTTTGTCAGTCCCCTTGCTAGGCAGAGGACAAGCCCATGTGGTTCTCTACCCCTTCTTCACGATTACATTCTTTCTGCCATCCTCTTCCACAAGAGTCACTGAGCCTTAGAAGGGGGTGACAGGTGTAGGACAATCCTCTTCCCGTTGTGGTGAGGCATTAAATACTAGGGAAGCCCTGGAACCCTGGAAGCTTCCTCTACAATAAAGGCCATTGCCACAAATGTTCATTGCACACCAGAAGCAGACAGTAAAGATGCTACTGCTGAAGACGTGGCGTGATGTGAGCATGGGAAGGAGCGATCCAGCTGGGACTGAGCTGAAAAGTCCCTGCAAATGGATGTCTGGCCTTCATAGTGCCAAAGGGCACTGTGCAGATTACTAGGGGAGAATGGCCCCAAAAGTTCTGCTTAATGACAGGTAGATCCTGCATGCTCCACTCTCATATGCCAAGCAAGATGTTCCTGCTGGCACAACAGTGGCTCGTCTAATACATATCTACAACCAGCAAATTTCCAATTGGATTTAAGGCCCACTCCTCAGGGAGAAACACCTATCTGATACTGTAAGAAAGGTCGACCTCTAGGAGAAGGGGAAATTATAGACCCCAGTGGGGAAGCCACTGCAACTGTTTTGTAAGATGAATATGATGCATTCTCTAAGGTACCATCCAAGCATTTGTGTTTATGCACATAGGTTAGGTTGTTATAGCAGTCAGTGTTTGTTTAGATATTCCTGCTTTCATCTGTTTGTGTTTTCATAGTAGAAGGAATACTGCTGGAATGGGCCAGTTGTCCACTGAAGATGACGAAAAGGCCCAGGAGTTCAGTATCTCACCACAGTAGAAGGAAGATTGTCCTACATGTATGACACCCTCTCCAAGGCTCAGGGACTCTTATGGAAGAGGATGGCAGAAAGACTGTAAGAGCTGGATCAAGGGGCAGAGTGTTGCATGGACTTGTCTTCTGCCTGTCAAGCTGAACTGGCAAGCTATGGACAAAACATTCATCATCCCAAGCCTGGGGGCACCTGCTTACCAAGGATTATAAACTTGTTGACCTTCCAAAAGAAGAGGAGGAGCCTGGAGAGTCAGCTACCCCTCCCAACCAACCAGTGGCCTGAGTTGTACACGGGGGAAGGACTATGAGCGGAGGAAGCTGCGTAGAGACTATCCCTTTGCCATCTTGGATAGCTGACAGCAGGTCACAGGGTCCCTGCTGGGATGTAGAATTTGCTGTACAGCCTCAGTAGGGGAGCCCCCCCAACCCATTGCTCTGTAAGTAAGGCCAAATAAACTCTGGTTTCTCAAACTGTAGTTTGGTGAAATTATACCTTGCTTTGCTTTGTTGCCTGGGACCTAGAGAGAAGGGCAGGGCTGGATGTCGCTTATCCCTCCAGAAAGTTGTTTAGCAATAGCAGGTGACTTTGGCGAGGTACTGGGGGACTATGCTCTCCTCATCTAGTCACCCTGGCTGTGTTCCAAGGGCTAATGTGAAAATGAATGCAGCCTACTTTCAAAATGAGCGTCGCATGTCAGATGGTCAGGTGAATATTCACATTCTTGACGAGATGCTCTGCCTTATTCTCTTTCGTCTTCCTCCCACACTCAGCTCAAGTCTGACACGTAGTAGGTGCTTACTAAATGTTTGTGAAATGGCCAGCCGAGTCCTGTGGGATGGTGAAGTAGATGAAGGTGGATGTGGGATGAGACTGCTCCTATGGGGGTGGCAGGTTCAGAACCTTTCATAGACTGAATTTTCGACTTGGCCATATCAGGTTCTGAACTTCTCCCCTTGACTCAACTTTGTGTCTAGTTCCTTGCTTTGCAGCTGCCTTTCATGAGGGCTCCTGGGACCTGTTCCTTCTTTTTTTTTGATGCTTCTTCACCTTCCTGTGCACCACTGTGCACTGCTTTGCCTCCGCAGCCACTCTGGGCAAAACCCTTACCTGATCCAGCTCCATGTGTTCCTGGCCCCATGTGTGGTCCACATGTCAGATCACAGAACATGTGAAGACAGTGAATGGGAGAACAGGGGGGCCAGCCTACATGGCAGATGCACCAGCAGTTTAGACGCCTCTACCACTTTGCCCCTGGGATTAGGGGAACCACTGAGGCAATCTTCTTGAGACATCAGCCTTATTAAAGACTCACTCAGGCACCATGGTAGACACAAGCTTTAGCTATGGAATTAGACTACTGGGATTCAAATCCTAGCTCTGCTAGTGATGAGCAACATGGTGTTACATAACTGTACTTCGGTTTCCTTTTCTGTAAAATTGAGGAGCTAATAGCATTAAATTATTACATATTTTCATTATTACATATTACATAAACTATTACATATTTTCTATTACATATTTATGTGTGTATGTGTAAGTGCGCCCATGCATGCACATGTACATGCCATGAAATGCTTGTGGAGGTCAGAGGACAACTTACAGGAGTCAGTTCCCTCCTTCTACCACGTGGGTCTCAGCGGGGAACTCGGTTCATCAGACTTGCTGTCAATCACCTTTTCCCAGTGAGCCATCTTGCCAGATCAATAGTATTTTCATTATCGGATTGTTGGTGCATATTTTATTATATTATTATTATTTTGATCTTTTTGAGACAGGGTCTCCCTGTAGCCCAAGCTGGTCTGGAACTCACTATGTAGACCAGACTGGACTCAATCTCCCAGAGTCACACCTGCCTCTTCTTCCCAAGAGATGGGATTAAAGATGTGCAATATCACGTCCTGCTTCATTGGTGCACATTTTAGCTATTACTGTGACTAATATTTCAGATGAGGATCCTGCTTAATTCTGGTAAGTTCTGGCAAAGAAAGTGATAAAAAGGAAAAAAAAAAAGGAAAGTAAACAAACCAAAATAAAACAACAAAAATGTTCACTGAGGATCCTCTCCTGGCCAAATTCCCCAGCGTTCCCCACAGTCACACCGCCCCCTCTTTCTGACTCTACTCTTGAGACTCCTGTGCATGTCCCTTGCTTCCCCTGTCTAGGGTCAAGCCCATACTCCATTTTCCTATTGCCGTTGCAATTTGTCACTCAGAAATTGTATTCTCTGGACCTTCCCCACCCCAACTGTGCTTCTCCCAGGACAGCCCTCTCCCCTCATGGCTACTGCCCAGTACAGGTCTGTTTCCCAAGTGTTCTCTTAGCTCCTGGCAGCAGAGGTGGCATCCTGCTCTGCTCAGCATGCCCAGTATTTGGCAGGGCCTGGCATGGGATGAGGGGCTTCATGCTCACACCATGGGAAGGAACCAGTGAACTCAGCACAAGTCCCTCAGGCCAGGAAAGTCCTTCCTGTCTTCCTCATCGAATCCAGTGTCTTCTCATGCAGTCAATGCTGCAACCTCAAAGAAAACCTTCAGGAACTGTACAAAGAACTGTCTCCTCTACACGGATGCACTTAGGAGTGAGTGATTGACACTGTGGCCAGTTACCTCATTCTTTCTTCGCCCTCTCTCCCTCCCCCACCTCTCATTCCCTCCCTCCCTCTTTCCCTGCCTCCCTTTTCCCTTTTATTTCTCCCTTTGTTTTTTCGGGGTTTCATATAGCAGTGAGCTTTTCTCTTTACTTTCCGTTCGTTGACAGCACCGCTCTCTCCCCAGTCTTTCTTGGCTTTTATGACGGAAACTTTTGATTACATGGTGTTTATTTTGCAAAAACGTCCTGTGCTTCTTCATAAATAGGTCAGGTTTATGCATTGTTAGCAGGAATATTCTAGAAGGGATATGTATTCTATCAGGTTCTATCACAATTAAAATTTAGATTTGCCCTATTCTAAGCACCTGCCAAACTTTTCTACTCTAACAATTCCATTTTCCTTGCTAACCTTACAAAGTATTTTGAAAACAGGTATGAGTGTCCTGTTCCATAATAAACTTTCCAACTAGTCATTCATTTTTGGTTGACTTGGCATCTGAATTTATTTATCTCAGTGACCTGTAGTTCCCCATTTTATATAACAGAATTTTATATAAAGCATTACTCTTACAAAGGCTGAATGAGAACTTAGATGACATATTTTTGCTTGTTTTCTTCCTGTCTTGATTGTTCTAGTTTAATGTTTATTTTTCTCTGCTCTTGACTTCTAAAAAAATTAGCACAATTATCTTGTGTTTTTCATAGTACCATTTCATATTCTTTTTGGGGGGTGGTGGTGGTTTTGTTTTGAGACAGAGTCTCCCTGTAGCCTCAGCTGACCTGGAGATGTAGACCTCACAGATACTGCCTGCCACTGCCTGGTGAGCGGAATACTGGGATTAAAGGTACCACCACACCCTGTTCCACTCCGTATTCTTCATGGGAGCTGGCAAGGAGCAAGCAAAGGGACGAAGGCCAAGTCAGAATGAATTTTCTTGGTTTTGCTTTTAGGAAACAACATCTTGATGGCTCAGGCTGACTTTAAATTTGTGATCCTCCTGCCTCAGTCTTCTATGTGCTCAAGTGACAGGCACATTGTGCTAGGATACCTGAATGGTTTATTTGTTTATTTTCAAGACAGAATCTGACCATAAGGAAAAATGAAAGGAATTATTATTTTTAAATCTCAGTGATGGGGCTGGAGAGATTGCTCAGGAGTTAAGAACACTGACTGTTCCAACAGAGGTCCTGGTTTGATTTCTGGCATCTCCTTGCCAACTAACAAATACCTGTAATTCCAGTTTCAGTGGATCCCAAGCCATCTTCTGGCCTCCTTGGGCATTTAATGATATGGTTGCATTTACATACATGCAGGTAAAACACTCATACATAAAATTTACAAAAACAAACAAACAGCTCAGTGAAATCCAGGAGGAAACAGGGGGCCAGGCAGCTGAAATTAGGAAGATAATAATTCAGAATATGAATGAGAAATTTACGTAAGAAAGCAGAACTCTTGAAAACAAAGATCTTAGGTCAAAACAGCAGCAACAACAAAGCAGAAGCTTCAGCGAGCTTAGACCAAGTAGAAGAGACAATATCTGAACTTGAAGATAGGACCTTTGAAATATTCCAGTCAGACCAAAATAAAATGTAAACACAAATAAGTAAATAATGATGGGGGCATGTGAGGCCCTTGGGACACATGGTACAGACAAACATTTGTACTTCCAGAGATGACGAAAAGACAGTTAAGCGCATAGGAAACAAACTTCATGAATTAATACCAGAAACCATTCTGAAGACCCAAACAAACCTTGAGTGATTATAAACATGCACATGTAGAAAGCTCATAGGAGCCCATGTGGACACAACCAGAAGACATCTTCCCCACAGCATGCAGTAGACATGCTGTCAAAATGTAAGACAGAAAGATCCTGATATATATGGTAACATAGTTCCGCATTTGAGTATCCTGACTAGATAAACAGCTTTATCAGCAGAAATCTTACAGACACAGAGGGAATGCCATGACACATTCCATGTGTTAGAGGAAGTAACTTCTAAGCAAGCATTCCGAAAGCAGAGTGGCTATTCCTCGGGAGCATGGGTCTTTCAAAACAAGCAAGACTGAAGGAATTTACGGCCACCAGAAGAGCCTTGCAAAGGCCGCTTAGAGAGTCCTACATCCAGAGATGATACTGGAAGCCTGTGGAAGTACAAACCTACTAAAAGGGTATGGAAACACAAGACAGACGCCAAACATTGTCAGCACAAGGAGAACCAAACCCACAAGGACGAGCAAGAACGAAGACCATTCAACACAGAAAGAAAATCAGCAAAATGACAGAAGCCCATCTTTGCCCATCAGCAGTACGCTGGAGTATAAACAGACCAGACCGAACTCTCAACAGATGCAGGCTAGCTAGATGGGTATGTGGTGTCGGGGGGACGGAAGACCCCGCTGCCCACGTGAAACTGACCTCCCCGGTGAAGAGACACGCACAGCACAGATGGATGTGCAAAATGGAAAGACAGCCCAAGCAAACGGAGCACTAAGGAGAGGGAGCGCTCTATGTAACCTCTGATGAAATGGACTTCCAGACAAGAGCTGTAAGGAGAAACACAGAAAGCCATCGCATCGTGATCAAGGCATCAGTTTCACAAGAAAAGATGATCACAAATCAATGTGTATGTCATGTTGGAGCACCCCCTTTTGTAAAACAAGTCTTATTATACCTAAAGGGAGAGATGGGCTACACTACGGTACTAGAGAGATATTTTAACCCCTTACTTCCATCAATAGGAAGATTATTCAGGCAAAAATAAATCAAAGATACAATGACGTTATCCTGTTGGAATGTTTGCAGAACATTCCATATAACAGCTTCTCAGTGCATGGAATTTTCCCTAGAATAGACCTCATATTTAGCTATAAAATTAGTCTCTCAAGTTCAAAAAAATTGAAATCACATCCTGTATCTTTTCCGACCATGGTGGAATAAAATGAGAATTCAACAAGAAAAGAAATTTCAGGAAGTATACAAATACATGGAATGTGTATGAAGAAATTAAAAGCAAAATTAAAAAGAATTTTAGGAGTTTGCTTTTTTTTTTTTTTTTTATAATACAGAGTCTTTCTATGTAGCCCTGGCTGACCTGGAACTTGCTATGTAGACCAGGCTAGCCTTGAACTTGTTGCATTTTTCTGGTCTTTGTTTCTTGAGTGTTGGGATTACAAGTGCATGCCAAAAAGTGAAGTTAAAACATTGCTTGAAACAGATGAAAACTGAAACACAATATGTGAAGCAATGCAAACAGTGTTAAGGGGCGTTTATAGTAATTTGAACGGCTACATCAAAAATCAGAACAATTGCAGATATACGACAGTGTATCTCAAGAACTTAGAAAAGCAGGAACCAAGCCAGGTTCAAATGATTAGATGGAGAGAAATAAGAATCAGTGTAGACATAAACAAACTAGTAAGAAAAAAAACCAAAAGATCAAGGGAACAGAGAATTCGTTCTTTGAAAAAATAAACAAAATTGACATGAGACAAAAACAAACCCACGTTAATAAACTTAGAAAAAAGAAGGGCTGGAGAGATGGATCCGTGGTTAAGAGCACTGGCTGCTCTTGCAGAGGACCCAGGTTCAAATCCCAGCACCTACATGGACGCTCACAAACATCTTTAACTCCAGTTCCAGGGGATGCAACGCCCTCTTCTCTCCTCCGCAGGCACTGCATGACACGGGTGCACTTACATACATGTAGACAATACATTCCCACACGTAAAATAAAAAATAAAATTAGGAAAAAGAAAGCACTGCAGAAAATATTATTGAATAACAAAGGATCTTTAGGTATTGTAGAAAACCGTACACTGACAACTTGGGACATCTAGAGCGATGGCCAAACCTCTGTATATGCATGACTTAACACTGTTGAAACACGACAACATTTTTAAAGACCAGAGTGAACAATAAGGACTAATGAGGTTGAATCTGTAATAAAAAGTCTTCCACCAAAGAAAAATCCAGGACTAGATGGTTTTAATGCTGAATTTCATCAACCATATTTTTTTCCTTTTTGGGCATTGCTTCATTATATAGCCCAGGTTAGCTTCAAAATCATGATCCTTCTGTCTTAACTGCTTAGCTGCACCTCTGTGTTCACCTCTTACCAAACTTTTAAAGAAAGAGCTATGCCAACTTTATAACACCACCCCACGGAATTGAAAAGGAGGCAACTGTTCCAAGTTCTTGCCACGAGAACAGCATTACCTTGTAACCAGAACCAGACAAGGACATAAGAAAACTGTAGATCAACATCCCTATTGAAATGTAAAATTCTCAACAAAATACCAGCAAATCAGCACCCTCTGAGAATAAAAGCCCTGAACAAGTTAAATGTGGAAGAATCATCTCTCAACATAAAAAAGATGTGATAGCCATCGTCACACTACACAGGATAACGCTGAGAGCATTTCCTCTAGGGCTGGGAAGGAGACAAGCACGTCTGTTCTTCCCGCTATCATTCAATACTGTGCTGCAAGTCTTAGAGCAATTAGGGAACAGGAGGAAATAAAGGCATTGGAGTAGGAAGGGAGGAAGTCAAATTATCCCTGTTTGATTCTACATAGAAAAACCGAAAGCTGTCACCGAAAGACTACTAGAATTGATAAATTCAGTAAAATAACAGGATACAAAAGCAAGGCAAAACAAAACAAAATCAATAGCTTTTCTAGGGATGGTGAATTCCTTGAGGAAGAAACCAGGACCACACCAGGAGCCCCAGACCTCCGAGACAGCCTGTCTCAGAACATGTCTCCAAAGAAGAAATAAAAATGACCAATAAATATATGAAAAAATGTCCAGTGTCATCAACTGTCAGGGAAACACAAATTAGAACTACAAGGAAAATAAACTGGATGTTGTGGGGAGTGCCTGTAATCCCAGCTGCTAGAGAGGCTGAGACAGGAGGACTGCAAATGTGAGGCCTGCCTGGTGATTTAGTAAGCCTTGTCTTAAAAGACAGGGCCAGAGCCAGTGAGATGGTTTGGCAGAAAAAGGCATTTGCCATCAAGCCGTCCCTGGGACCTGCAAGGTGTCTTCTGACCACAGGCAAGCTGACGTCACATCCACACATACAAGTAACAAATGAGATTTAAAGCAAACAGACCCCCACACCTACCATGATATATGATCTTCGTCTAGTTGGAATGGCCATGATTGAAAAAAATAAGACATGTTTAGAGGATGTGGAGAAAAATGAGCTTTATACATCATAGAAGTTAGAAATGTTTACTGTGAAGAACTGGGTCTTTCCACACGTGTGTTGTCTCTTGATCAAGCTCTGATTTCACAACTGGGATCTGATATCTGCTGACATTTTTGTCTGGGTAGCTTAGAAGACACTTTTTCATGGTTGTGACAAAACATGCAACAAGGAACATAAGGAAAGAAAGGCTTATTTTAGCTCACAATCCATCACGGTGGCGGGAGCTTAAAGCAACTGGTCTCATTGCATCTGCATCAGGAAGCAGAGTTGAGTACTGGGATTTAGTGAAATTTCTCCTTTCTTATTCTGACTGGGACCCCAGTCCATGGGATATTGCCACCTATATTTTAGGGTGGGTCTTCCAACCTCACTTAATTCAATCTAGAAACTCGGGCAAAGGCAGCCCAGAGGTATATATCTCTTAAGCGGTTCTAGATCTTGTCAAATGACAATATTGATTATCATAGGTGGAAATGTTTTTAGTACAACACACATCATATTATTGATTGAGGAAGAGTCAAGGTGCCTTTGAACTCAGTGTACACAAAACAAATAGGAGGATACGTGATGAGTGCGTTGTGGCCTATATGACATGGTCTATAAAGCCCCCACAACAAAGCTCTGTCCATAAGGTATTATAGGTTATTAATGGGACATGAGAATACTAAAAAGAAAAGGCCAAGTGCAAGTGGAACCACTGAAAGCCAAACACGCAAGAACGACGGTAAAGAAATCAGGAAGTGGGTTTACCAAGCAATACAGCTGGTAAAGGAACAGAAGGGCTGATCACGTGGTACTGACTCATCAGATTTCTTCACGGAGTCACAGGTGTGTTTACTTTCATACACCAAGGCCGATTTGCACACTGAGAAAGGGCAGGCAGTCAGCTCCCTGGCCGCAGGAGCACAGCACACAGGCACCGGGGTGGGGAGCCCGCTGCTGCTCTGAGGCTCTGGCTGCTGTCTGGGGCTTCGTGACTCCAGAGCCATAACAAGGCCCAGCCCTGCCACGTTCATCTGGGGTTCTCACTCGTTCTTCACCACTCCCCAGTTTCTCCTGCACTTTAGGAGGCTTTGCTGGGTAGCGGGAAATGTTGTTCAGTGCCCCTGTGTAATTACAAAACAGCCTCTGACTTCAGAAAGAGAGAAAATGAGAAGTAGACTCTGGACCATGCAGGAGATGATGGCTGACTGGTCCTGAACCCAAAGTTGCAATTAGAGCAATTCTTCTGTCATTGTTAATCATTCCAACTTACGCTTTGAAATGAAACCAAATGATGAACATAACGATTATTTCTGTTTCTGCTTTCCCTTCTCTTTTGCCTAAAAATCTGGCAAGAGCACTAAAGTCAAATTAAACATCTGTTTGAGAAATAAGCTGGCGTCCTGATGACAGCTGCCTTGGACCTACAAATGGACCACAGCTGTCAAACTCTAAATTAACAATGATTCTCATTTATGAATAGCACAGAACCTAAGCATAAAGGAGTTTGTGCTCTTCTGTTTTCCTGACTTCCAGGGCCTCTTAAACGTGAACTGTGAGGAAAATGCCCAAGGAAAAGTAGAGCTGAAATCAGCTTGCAATAATTAGTCACAGGTATGTGTGTGTGTTGCGGGGAGGAAGCGTTCTTCTTATGGAATCTCACTGGCTTCAAGTGAGGTTTTCGCTGTGGTGAGCAGGCTTGTAGGGAGGCAGCAATTCAGGAACCGTTCTTGACTGGTAATTAAGAATCACTAGTGATGGAGCTGATGAGTGTTGACAGAGGAACGTGGTCCTCTGAGCACCTCCGCTTGTCTGTCAAACATCACTGGTGCATCCAGTGGACTCCAATCCTTGCTTCATCCAGAGTAACAGATATTTGGGTGTGACTGTTACACGGCAGTCATGTATGTGTGTAGAAGATTGACGAAGACACGTTGGTGACAAGAAAAACGTGCCTAGCAGCTTCACTCTCATTTCATCACCATGAAAGACAAAGTTCTGTCATATGCTACATAACGATGGCTCAGCTAACAGCAGGCCGCACACAGGATGGTAGGCCCCGAAGCTTATATACAGGGATGGAGACGCCACGTTACTTTGTGCGTGTATGCCATACAATGCTCAGAAGCCCATCATGGAGGGATGCTGATTGTAGCTCTGCAGCCTTCCTTTGTCCTTTCCCGCTTGTCTCAGAGTCATTGGTGTCTTTCCTAGGGGACTTTCACCTAGACACCCAGGTGTGGGGAAACAGGCCAATTGTGAATTTTCTAATAAAAATGGAGTGGGGTGAGAGCGATGGTGAGGAGCACTTACTGCTTTTCCAGAGGACCCCAGTTCAGATGGCAGCCCTACATCAGGCCTCTCACAACCACTTATAAAACCAGTCCCAGAGGATCTGGTGGCCTTTTCTGGTCTCTGTAGGCACTGCACTCAGATGCACAGACCCATGAACATAATGAAAAATAAAACACCTTTAAAAAAAATGGAGTGTAGACAGGTGTGGTGGCTCATGCCTTTAATCCCAGCAGTCAGGAGGCAGAGCCAGGCAGATCTCTATGAGATCAGGGCCAGTCTCATATCAGGTTTCAGGCCAGCTGGGGCTGCAGGGAGAACCTGCCTCAAGCACGAAAGATGACGTATACACATGAAACCATCTGGTACTTTTCCACTGTCCTCATTTGTATCCTCCAATAATCTCCAGTTTAAGATGTTCACAGGAGTAAACCAATGATGGTATATCTATGTAGTGGAATGCGATTTGGCTATCTATATAAGGGTATAGTTGGCCCTTGTTGCATAGAAAAGCAGTTTTCTCTCTGTCTGCTATGAGGGATGGACTTCCAAATGTGATTGACACCCAACTAACCAATGACTTAAGGGGGGAGGTTTAGCAGAAATGCAGGGAAGGCTGGGAAGGAGAGAGGTGGGCACAGTGCCAGCTCTCCATCTTGGGTGCATGTTCCAGAGTTCTAGAGGGACTTGTGATCAAAATGCAGGCTCCGCCATAAGAAATCTCTGTCTCTGTCTCTGTCTCTCTCTCTCTCCAGGGATGAATCCCTTACAAGCAACATGGAATAAACTAATTTCTCTAAAGAACATTCTCTGTCCGTTCAGTTGGTTCAAACCTGGGGGTGGGGTGAGGCTGAATGCTGGGCCTCACCATGAGTGAATTCATGATACAACCCCCCCCCAAAGCTTTTACCTCCACAGATTCAACCAACCATGGATCAGAAATACTTGAAAAAATTATATCTAGTCTGGTGCGGTGGTGTGTACCTTTAATACCAGTACTTGGGAGACAGAGGCAGGCATATCTCTGTGAGTTCAAGACCAGCCTGGTCTACATATCAAGTTTTATGCCAGACAAGGCTATACAGTGAGACACTTTCTCCAAAAACCAAAAAAAAAAAAAAAAAAAGAAAGAAAGGAAAAGAGAAAACATTTACAGCTGTGCTGAACATGTACAGAGTTTTCATTTGTCATGATTCCTTATCCTTTAGCAATTCACATGACCTACACAGGATTCACACTGTATGGGAGACAATATGTAATCTAGAGGTGATTTAAGTATTCGGGGGGTGTGGACTGAATACAAACACCATGGCATTTTATCCAATGGACTCGAGTGTCCTTATATTATAGTATCTATGAGGGGCCCTCAACTCAGTCCCCCATAAATGATGGAGAGACCATGCCAAAACATGCAACAGTGTGGATGGATTCCAAAGACATCATGCTAAGTGAGAAAAGCCAGACCAGAAGATTGCATTTATACGAAATACTGGGAGAGGCAATCTATAAAGATAGAACACAGATGGGCAGTTGGCCTGACTCAGAGAAGAGGAGGATGGGGAGAAACTGCTCCATGGACATAAATAGTTCAGAAATAGATAAAGTCAGTGGGGATTCCACACAATGCATGTACTACGTCCTACTGAACTGACAACTCTAAAATGGTTAATTAAAATTTTTACCCACTTATTGTGTGTATGTGTTGTATGTGTACATGTGTGTGTGTGTGCGCACACTTGTACATACATGGCAAGGAGGCCAGAGGAGGACTGCAGGTGTCCTGTTTAATCTCTCCAGGTTATCCTTCTGAGACAGGATCTCTTACTGAAACTGGAGCTAGACTGACACAGCAACTGCAATCTTTCTGCCTCTTCCTCCCATTGCACTGAGGTTACAGGAGCATGAAGCCACACTCGGCTTTTTATGTGGGTGCTGGGAGCCGAGAACTCTGGTCTACATCTTGTGTAGCACGAGCTCTTACCCAGGGAGCCATCTCTCCATTCCTAAAACAGTTACTTTTACATTATGTACATTTTGTAAGAACTTCCTGGTTTGATCCCGCCCTGACCATGGCAAAGTCTATTGACAGCTCTGCTCCATGAGTCTCATGCTGCAGCCTTAGACCTGGGTCTCCATGTTACCGGCTCTACCCCAGGAGCCTGGCTTTCTTTTTCTCATACGGGCTTCAGGTTGCCGATTTGCCTGGAATGCGGTCTTCTGTAACAGCATTTCCTGTTTGGCTCTTTCCAGCTTCCTCTCTTGAGGGCTGGATGCTGCACCTGGAATCCCAGCTGCTGAATGGAACTCTGCTGTCACTGGACTCTTCCTCCGTGGAGTCTTGCCACAGCTGGCCTTCCAGGAACTCTCAGCATCTGAATTCCACCTGTTGGATGGTTGGTCCTGGGGCTCCAATGCTTTCTCAACTAAGCGTGTTGCCATGGCGTTGCTGGTCCCAATTGCTCTCCCAACAAGCTGTCATAGTAGCTGGAGCTCTCCCCATCTGGTAGCTCTCCCCGTCTCTTTCCTGTTAACTCTTCCCTCTATCCTAGTGTGCTGTGGTGAGGTCCTAGCCTGCCTTAAGTGAAGCCATTGTGTCTATGACAAACGAGGTTGGGGTCTTTCAGTGAGCCCCCACAGTCAGAAAGTACCGAGTGCTGGCTACTCCCTCTCTAAGGCTCACCCTCTTCCCACTAACAAGCCTTTCCCTTGCCAGGTCCTCAGACTTCTTTTCTATTTCCCGAACAGTATTCAGTTTCCTTATTTAGGAAACAGCTTCTGCCCTCACAGGCAGTCCCTCTCCCCTTGGTTCAGGAGGGACTTTACATCGCCTCTCCAGACCAGCTGAAGCAAGGGGTGAGAGAGCCAACCTCCATCAGTATCTTTTAGAGAAGCTCAGTTAATGAGTCAGGTAGAAGGAGATTAAATCCCAGCTCCATGACTTGACTGCTTTATTACCCAGAATATAAATGTTCTGAACCTCAGTTTTCTCATCAACAAAATGGGAATAATATAGTAAAGCCCTTACAGGACTTTTGTGAAGATTAAGATAAGGTGTACTGGAGCTGGAGACAAGGTTTAGAGGTTCAGAGCACGTGTTTCTCTTCCAGTTCAAGGCCAGTACCCACGTCAGATGGCTCACAACCACTTGTAACTCCAGATCCAGGGAATCCAACACCCTCTTCTGGCCCCAGTGGGCATCTGTACTCACATGCACACACACACACACACACACACACACACACACACACACACACATTAGAGATGCTATAACAAAGTACCATAAACTGGATGATTAGAAGAAGAACAGATATTTCTAGGTGAGTGAATGGAGCAGCAAACAATCATTGTGAGGTAACCCAGTTAAGTGAAGTGGGCCTGGGAGGGGAGGGCAGAGGAGAGAATGCAAGGAGGGAAAACTAACTCTGAAGACCTTTTGGAAAAGTCACACAGAAGCCTACTACTGTACAGTGTCCTAACATATACATACACACATATAAAGAGTTTAAATGGAGTTATTCTATAATGGGGCAATAATGTCCCTATAAGACACCACAAGCTAACAAATAAGAAACCCACTGCCAGTGATCGGTTACTGCTTCTAGAGTTGTTGGTCATTGGGACCCCACAGACCCCAAACATTACAGGTTTTTGCCAGTGTTCTTGGTTACCCTCCCAAATTTGATGGTAAGATTTTATGGCTAAAGATGCCATATACGTAAATCATAGAACATGGAGAAATTAAGCTGGTATTGATCTCAAAGCTTCAGCCCTATTGGCTAGCTGTCAAAGTGCCAGAAGGTGCTGTGAACGCTACCAGAGGAGAAAAGAAATAATAGGTTTTACCCAGCTGTGAACCCTGAAAGTTATAATAATGCCTAGCTTCGCAAGACATGCCCACTGGTGTATAGTGATATGACATCATGGGAGTACCTGATCACATTCTGATTAGATTTAAGGTTATTTTCACAAGATAAAACCCATGCCTGGTACTGTTATTGGGACTACAAACCTGTAACTAGGCAGGTTGTAGGCCCTAAGAGAGAACTTACTATTATTATTCTATTAAAGGGACATAGTATTAAACCAACTTCTAATAATTCATCTTTATACCACAGATTAGTGCATCTCTCAACCTTTATTAGAGAAACTGCTTTTGGGAGTAGATGGTAATTAACAGAGACCCACAACTGCTCAAAGGGCAGAGAATGTGAGACTGGAAAGCTCAGCGCCAAATGGGACCCCTCTATCATACCTTCCAGTCCCAAAGCTCAAGGATTATTGGGCAAGAGGAGGCAGAAAGAGTGTAAGAGCCAGAGGCAGGAGATGACTACCAGGGAAGCATGTCTTCCTGACACAGCAGGACTGGTGCGCATACGAACTCTGTTTGTGACAACATGCACAAGACCTATGAAACCTAAAGCCAGACAAAACCCCAGCGCGAGGAGCTATTGGTCTTTGGTCGCTGTTGAGAGGGGGAGAGTCAGGTTCCTTGAAGAGTGTGATTCCTGGTAGGTCAACCTGGGCTCCAACCTCATGAGCCACTCATCCCAAAGTCTCTCTCCTAATGTCATCACAGTAGAGGCTACATTTCCACACATGAATTTGGAGGAGGGACACAGACATTTAGACCACCAGAGTCACCCCCCGACCTCTTCACATCCTCTCAGTCCAGCTCTGGCTACAACCGCTGTTGGAGTAACCATCTCTGTCCTACTGAGATTGAATGATGCACATCTTTGCCTCCCTGGTACAATGCCTGCTTTCTGTCCCCTTGTTGACATAACTGACTGGCTCCTATTCTACCACATTCTCTGGTGCTAGGAACTCGGTAACTATTGATTCCTGGTTTGGACTCCTTCTGAACCAGCAGTTCTCAGCCTCTCTGATGCTGAGGCAAGTGTTCATAACCTGCTGGAGTCACATGTGTGCATCTTAGAAGAGGTGATGCTTGAGCCACCAACCATGATGGACTGAGGAAGGCAGCCAATGAATATGGCTCCTCCTTCACCCAGAACACACTAGCAAGACACATGTTATAAAGCTTCCTCAAACGCTTTTCAGGGATCAAGTACCACTTTGCTGTGATGGCCAAGGCCACAGCACCTACACAAAAGGCCTGAGGTCTGTGTGTGTGTGTGTGTGTGTGTGTGTGTGTGTGTGTGTAGAGCCACATTTGCGCAGCTCAGAAGAGCTGATGTTTGTGGGGCCATCTGTGATGGACTGAAGAAGGCAGCCATGTGTGTGTGTGTGTGTGTGTGTGTGTGTGTGTGTGTGTGTGTGTGTTTGCAGACCATGTTGTCTCTGTTGAAGCATTTTAAAAATTTTTTATCACTTTTATTTTATGTGTAGGAGCTTATTGCTTCCACGTAGGCAGATGCATCCATGTTGTGCAGCACCTGCAGAGGTCATAAGAAGGTGTCAGATCCCCCGGAAGTGGATCTACAGATAGTTGTCAACTCCCATTGGGCACTGGGAATCAGACCCAGGTCCTCTGCAAGAGCAGCCAGTGCTCTTAACTGATGAGCTATTTCTCCAGCATTTTAATTCTGTGGATGGACTGTGAAAGCTATAGAATTGAAAGACTGTGGCTGTTTCCAATAAATCTCTCTCTTTCTCTCTCCCCCGTCCCCCCCAATCACTCTCCATCTCAGTCCAACAGGAGGGTTGGATTGGCCTATAGCGTGTGTTTGTTGATTCTTGCATTAAGGACACAGGAGGAGGGAAACTGATCCCCGCCTTCCTAACACACATGGTCCTGAGAGAGCAGCTTGGACCACCTAAATATGAGGCTGTAGAGGTGGATGGAGGAAGGTCTGGGTATAGGTCAGTGGTAGAGCACTTGCTTATCATGTGCAAGGCTCTGAGCTTCATCCCCAACACTGAAAAAAAATAATAAACATGACAGGAACAAGTCACAAAGAGCCTCAAACATTATGCTGAGGAATTCTGACTTTATCCTTTGGCGGCGTGGAACACTCGATGAGTTCTCAGTTTTTACAGTGGCTGGAGCCTGGAAGAGGTCCTTACGCTGGGAAATACACTGATCCTGCATCTCTTCTAGGCGGTCCCAGTGTTGCTTCCTGGTTACCACCCTGAATTGTGCTGTGGAAGCCAGAAGTGCTTTGGAATTGAAATATTTTTGGATTTCAGAAAGACAATACAGTGTATACTCTACCTCTGCTAGGGTCTATGGCAACATCTCACAATCAAATTCATATTTACACTAAAACGTGATAACTAAGTCAGTCAGCCCAGAGAAAGGTGGAACCTTAAATGAGCAATGAAAACTCTGTTGGTTTTTAGAGTCTTTGAATTTCAGAATTTCAGATGAATGTGCACCTGATTCATATTGTTCGTAGACTGTGTCAGGCTCAAAGACAGACCCCTGTGTCCTCAATGCCTGTATACAAGAGGTGCTCAATAAAAGTTACCAAATGGGCAGGCAGAGAAGAAGAGCTGGGAGTTCAAAGTTCAGGAGATGCTGATGGAACACTCTACTGGACAGCATGGGGAGATTTACACTCCAGGATCTGACCTTATCTTGAGGTGATGGGCAGCCACAGTGGGTTTGTTAGGTAAGTGGTGGGACTTAACTACAAATAAGGAAAGCAAGTCTTGCACCACAGAGAGCAAGGATCAGAGGGAGGAGCTCCTGTGGCCCAGTTCAAAGGTTTCTGTGACAGTAAGATAAGAAGGAAGGTGTCTGTGAAAGCAACAAATGTAATGCAAGTGACAACGCAGAAAAGCCACGCCGACAGCTTTTAAGACCCGCCGACTAACCACGTTCAGAGAGCGGGACACTGGAGCCGGGTCTGAGATGCTGAAGTGCAGTAAGATCAGAGCTTCAGGGGCTGGAGAGATAGCTCAGTGGTTAAGAGCACTGGCTGCTCTTGCAGAGGACCCAAGTTTGAGTTCCAGCACCCACAGGGTGGCTAACAGCCATCCATAATTCCAGTTCCAGGGGATCCGATGCCCTCTTCTGACTTCCATGGGCATTTCATGACACAGGTACATTTATATACATGCAGGCAACAAACTCATACACATAAAATAAAAAGAAATCCAAAAGGAAAAAAAAATTCAGTGCTCTAGAGCCCAGATGTTTTCAAACATTGTCACCTGCTCTGCAACCTTGAGCAATTACTTAACATCCCTGGGCCTCAATTCCTCCTTAACATCTCCTTCATGAGACTGGCTATCATTACTGCTGTAACCAATCACTTCTGTATAAAACTGAATTCCTCAAATGGTTCACCCAATGACCTTGAACTCAGAATAATGAATCACCTCTCAGATCCTTCCAAGCAGGGACAGTAAAGATAGTAATGTGTGGGAAGGGAGGATCACTTCAAGAGCCAAAGCTTGTCAGGCTCAAGAGGACAGGATTTTCTTCTGATGGAGTCTCTAAACATCTATTCTGCATACGGCGCTGTTGCTTTTAATGCACCACCTGGCTGCGATGGTTGCAGCAGCCTTACAGCATTATAGCAAGCCACGGGAACCTGAAGTGCTTGAACACTCACTAGAGGGGAGAAGGCTTTAGAGATGGCCACCTGCAGAGTGGGTAATTCAGACACATGCACATCTTTATATGCAAACGGAAAGTGGAAATGGCGGTAGGGTTGCCAAGAGGAAATTCAGAATTGCCATGTGCTGGCCTTCTCAGCCATCTTGGGGAAAAGAACACAACTATGCAGGGGGGCTTCAGAGCCGGCGCCTACAGACACTCAGCAGACTCCAGCTTTTCCTACCAGGAATATTACCCCAGCACTGCAACATAAATGCCCCTGCTGGCAAGCCAGGGCTCAGCAATACAGCTGACATTTCTTCTCCCTCCCTCTCTCCCTTCCTGCCTTCTGTCTGGTTTAACAGGGTCTCAAGTTCTCCCTGGCTGGCCCAGAAACTTACTATGTAGCTGAAGATGACCTTGAACTCTTGCGTCCGCCTCCTGCATACTGGGATTCTAGACACGGCTCACCACAGCTGATTTCATCCAGTGTCAGAGATGGAACCCAGGGCTTCATGCACGCTAGGCAAGCAAACTCCCAGCTGAGCTACACCCCAACAAAGTCGTTCATTGCCGTTGCTAGACTTCCTCTTTCATCTGTTCTGATTTAACATTCTTGTTAACTTAACCAACTCTCTGCACAGTGCATGGGCCCACTGTTTAATAACCACTAATGGTTCCCCTGATGCTCTTGAATCAGGTTCAGTCTCTTCATGTTGACACTGGACAACCTCCCTGTTTCGCAGTGGATTCCGGCCGCTAGCGCTCTCTCAGCACATCTGTCTGTTGGGGCTGTATTCACCTCCTGGCCCTCATTTCATTTCTGTTTTTGCTGGTTGCTCCTTTAAACTGGAGCAACCTCTTCCCTTCTCCCCATGTATCTCAGCCCTATCACCGTCACCAAGAAATAAACGCTGACATTTCTAAGAGGCTCTAATTATTTCCCTCCTTGCTCATCTCTACATTTTAACCATGCTGAATCTGGCCCTGCTCATATCGCAGGCTTGCTAATTTTTGCATACGTATTTTTATTTATACCACAACTAGACTGAAAGTGTTTTGGAAACTGGGACTGTTATTTACATTCTGAACTGAGTGTTTCTCGGTTTCTGCTCTGTTCGTTGGTTATCTGGCAAGCCTACTGGCTGGTGTTGTAAACACTACCTTCAACATGAAAAGGAAGACTCGCCTAGCTAAATCAAAGGCCTTCTTACACTTAACTGAAGACATCAACTTTAAACTTGCTTCTCATATATTAGACTTAAAAATAAAATGTAGTGTATTCTCATAAAAATTAAAATGTGTGAGAAAAATGAACAGTGTATTTGTTATCATAGTTTTCAGATATTAGCAATTACACTGACAATCTCCAAAGAATGAAAAAATAAGCCATAAAACCACAGAGATAGCTCATCATCCAGGAAAAAACACAGGGCACGATGGTGATGATGGTTTTCTCCACATTAAGCTATGAATTCAGAGCAGGAGTACATCAGTATCAGATTTTATTGAACAGAACACACTTGTTTTTTGAATCACCTGGAATTATGAGTCTGCCTGAATGACCACAAACACTTTGAACACTTAGAAGATTAATGATTAATGGATTGTTATCAAAACAATATTATGCTAAAATTGGGGCAGGTTTCCTGGAGAGGACTAAATAAAAAACCCAAGTGAGCTTGCAGAGCTCAATAAAACTTCTGCATTTCATGAAGCAGCACTCCAAGTCATTGGAAACAGAACACATTTTTCAGTAGATGGAAATAAGATTCTGAACTATTCACTTTATGGAAAAAGAGACTGATTTTGATTTCCCATCTGTGCTATCTTTGGGGTCCTCCCCTCTGGAGGGCCTGCCCAGCCCTCTGTCCCTTGTCTGTGCCTGAGTAGATGCTCTGTGTGGACTGGTCCCGTGGACTCTAGGATGGGGCCAGGCCAACGATGAAAATCCACGGGATGGCCTCACCCACCCTTGCCTACCTTCTTGTGCTCTCAGGCCCAGGTGGTGTGGTTTCTCTCACTGTTATTTTGTCCACACAGATGTTTTATTCAGCTTTCCTTCTGTGGCCCATTTTGAGCAGGCCATGCTCTGTCTGTTATGGCTGTCTAATACTATGTTGTTAACAAAAGTAAATTCTGGAAAGATGAAAAACCTATTTAAAAATCTAGAAAGATACATTTATGGCCTTAGTATAAGAAAGGGTTTCTTTGATCAGGCTGTAAATTTAAAGCTCTTAAGGGAAAAGGTAGATAGAGTCGATTAAATCATACTTTCAAAAGTTTTGTGATGCGCATGTGTATATGCAGGTTTGTATGTGTGTGCAGGTATGTGGGCATGTGTGTAAATGTGCATCTGGAGACCCAAGATTGACAGCAGGTGTCTTCCTCAATTGTTGTCAACCATCTGTATGGAAGCAGATCTCCTTCTGAGCCACAGCTCACTCATTTGAGCATCGTTTCTACCCAGCTTGCTCCAGGATCCTGTGCCTCCACCTCCCGAGCGCTGGGTTCTAGAGACCCCAACTCCAGTCCTCACACTTCTACAGTAAGCACTTTGCCCTCTTAGCTAACTCCAAAGTCCCCAAATGTCAAACGTTTGAATGACAAAATACCTATAAGCAAAGGTAAAGGCAAGGTAGTGAGAAACATTTAAGAGTTTTGATAGAGTATTATTATCTAAGAGCAACTTGAAATTTAAGTATAAATATGCAACTTCATAAAAAAATAAACTGATAAATTCTATGAATATTCCTTTTTTATATGTAAAACATCTTACATATGAATGTGTCTTATGTGTTTATTCATTCCTTTATTTCATGCTGGGGCTTATGTAGGCCAAGATGGCCTCAAACTTGCTATGTGGTCAAAGATGGCCTGAACTCCTGATCCCCCTGCCACCATCCCTGGGATTACAGGCATGTGACACCATCACTGGCTGTCGGAAGTAATTTTTGTTTATTTATTTTTTGACAGGGTCTCCCTAGTTCCAGCCCACCTGGAAGTCACTATGTAGACCAGGCTGGCCTCATCTCATAGAGATCCTCCTATCTCTGCCTCCCAAGGCCTGGGATTGAAGGCCTGCCACACCATGCCTAGCATTGGGAAATATTTTTAAATATGTTTTATAAAAAATTAAATAAATAGAATTTATTTTTAAAAGACACATTATTAGAAAAATATGAATGGACAAATCATACAAGTAATACAAATGGAATACTACATTTAAAATTCCTATTATAATAGTAATAAATAAACATGATTAAATTTCTATTTCTTTTTATTTTATGTGTATGTGTGTACTGCCTGTATGTATATAAGTGCACCACATGTATGCAATGCCCATGGAACTAAGAAGAGGGTGTTGGATCCCCTGGAATTTGCATTATGAACAGTTGTTAGCTGACATATGGGTACTGGGACACAAATCCAGGTCCTCTGCAAGAGCAGCCAGTGCTTTTAACCTCTGAGCCAACTCTCCAGCCCCCTGTGATAATGCTTTAACTCTCAGATGGTAGCACCTTGAAGACTGATAATATCAAGGGCTGTTGAACAGGTAAGGACATAGGCTCTTTTATCCACAGAGAGATAAGGGAGAGTGTTTTAGTTGTCAGGATTCTGGAAGACAGTCTGTGGCATCTATTAAATCATAAACGTGCATCCTTTATATCCCATGCTTTGTCATCTACTGTGGACAAAAGTTTACATATTTGCTCAAAAAGGTGTGTACCTGGATGTCTAGCATAATATTGTTTATAACAGAAAAAAAGGATCTAAATATGCACTTACTGGAGAGTAATTAGTGCATTCATGACAGCTTATATGCAGTAGTTTAAACACACACACACAAACTCTGATATGGATCTACCTCTAAGGTTCAACTTGGTGAAAACCCATTAAAGGTCAGGACATTATGTACATCCCATATTGACGGTGCCTAAAGTTCCACAGAACTGAATCTGAACTTATACATTTATTTTTATGAATATAAATGCACATATAAAAGTTTAAAGCACACCCACAAAATTTATATCTATTGCTGCCTTCATGTAGGAAATGCTGGGATCTACTGGGGAAACATCAGGAATTTTTCACTCTTCCTCTATTATCTACATCTATCTATCTGGTTTTTTTTTTTGGTACCTCCTTTTTGTCTTGCTTGAAACCTTACAGTGTGAATGTATTGACATCTCACCTATAAAATTATAATTTTTAAACAAAGAATTATGACTTATATATAATTTCTTCAGAAAAAAATAAAAGGAAGAGCAAGGACTCTGAAGGTGTCCTGTTCCCTGGGCCTGCCTCCTCTGTGTGAGATGGGGATAGTTTGCCCTGAAGATCAAAAGGCACAGAGCCTGCAGCGTTGCTGGATGTGTGGCTGAGTTCCTGGCACCTAGAAAACATTGGCTGCTAGTTCTTTCTTCCCCATTTGACCTGAGATGGTGCCGGCCGAGAACTTCTGGTACCTGGATATCCCAAATGAGGGACACAAATGAGGGGCAAATAGGAGCTCGGTTATATTTGCTGAAGAAGGGAGCGAGCAAGTCACATACGTTCGCTGTTAAAGGAAACACACATGCTCACATATACTGTTAGTGGGCACACAGGGATTCCTCTCTGGATTCCACCAGGAAGATCAAATATTTCTGGTTTCTGAAAACAATAAAGCAAAGAAAACCAAAGATGTGAGCCAGATGGATAAGGGCTTTGAGAGCTGGAGGACTTGTTATGTAGGCCTGGTATGTTCAAAGGATCTTCTTTGGAGCCCGAGGCTATACAGAGTGATCCAGCTACCATGGGTTAGGGATCTGGGTACCAGAAAGGCAGTCCTGGAACTCAGTCTCCAGACTGAGAGACTGGATGTTCACAAAGACAACGGTCAGGTCACATGACGAGAGCTGCTCTGACCACATCTCCCTCCCCCTCTAGCTTGCAGCCATCAGCCAGGAACCTCAGGAACTGCTCGGTGACCACCATGTCTCCACCTCCCCAGCACCTCCCTTACTTTCATTTAGGACCAACCAGAGAAATGTGCCCTCCACACGAACCACACAGACGCTTGGCTTTCAGTGAGCCTGCCACCAGTTTCCCCATGGCAACCACCTCCCATCAGAGCAGACCTGAAATTCCTTTTTTCCCACTAGTAGGCTTTCTCCCTCCTCTGCTGCTCCTTCTAGCCCCTGCTGAAAGGCAGTGATGGCAGCCAACTCTTACTGAACAGCCAGCTCGGAACACACCACCTCCCTTCTCAGTAGTCTGTTTATTCCCCCAAGGCCCACATTTCAACCAGTACCTGCTTAAAGTTGTGATTTACTGACAATGACTTCATTAAAAAATCTACAGCTTAAGTTTTAGATCATCAGGATAAGTAAATGTCAGGAGGCAAACTTGTCAAGGAATCGGAACAAGGTTGCTCAGTTTGCATTCTACTAAGAAACAAGCAAATGGTTTCCAGACAAATGGCAGCAAAGGGAGGCCGGACAGATGGGGCTGAGTCTGGACACAGAGCAGGTGCTTCCAGAGACCTGGGTGGGGCTTGGTTTCCACCAGCCAGGCACAGTTGAAATCCAAGAACTGCAGGAACTAGAATGCCCACATGAGAGGCTCTGTTATCAGCATCTCCTTAAAAATGGGCCGCATCAACTACAGTT
The DNA here is from genome assembly GCA_035773235.1 of Eospalax fontanierii. Lineage (NCBI taxonomy): Eukaryota > Metazoa > Chordata > Mammalia > Rodentia > Spalacidae > Eospalax > Eospalax fontanierii. The sequence goes on along the minus strand of CM069524.1, from coordinate 178,881,391 downwards.
ATGGGTCTGCTGACATGACAAATTAAACAAACACAGAAGCAAAGCCTTAGGGGATCCAGGACGAGAAGATGGCTGGGAAAGTTGAACCCCCCCAAATTTATGTCTTTAAAATTTAATTAATTTATTTTATATGTATGAGTATGTTGCCTGCATGTATGTAAGTGCACCCATGTTGTGCAACGGTCATATAAGACAGAGAAGGGCATCGGATCCCCTGGAACTGGAGTTACAGATGGTTGTTAGCCATCATGTTGGTGCTGGGAACTGAACCTGGTTCCTCTGTGAGAATAACAGCCAGTGCTCTTAACCACTGGGCCATGTCTCCAGCCTCAGTATTCTTTTTTTTTTATAAAGACAAGGTCTCATGTAGCCCAGAGTGGCCTGGAACTGTCTATGTACCTGAGGCTGACCTTGAACTTCTGATCCTTCTCCCAAGTGCTGATTGAAGACATGTGTCATGCCTGGGTCACTATATATACAGATATTTGACTGCTGGGACTGGAGCCCTGCCATATCTACACATGACCATTTGTCTATCTGAAATTCCAGTATCCTCAGAATCAATCCAAATGGGCCTTTAAATATTTTTCAAATAGATGGTTTTATAATTAAAAAAAATTTTTTTAAAGGAGCTTTCCAATTAAGTAGGTTTGGGACATGCTGGTGAACCGAAGTTGAACAGATTTTTCTGGTAGGATTTGGCAAAGCCTTCAACTCTGCTAATACATGTTATCAGTCTGCAAGACAGGAATCCAGTATGCAGCATTTGATAAACTTACTTGACCACAAAATTGTTTTCCTCCCCATCTGTTTACATCTCGAAAAATAACCATTTTGTGGTTCATAAGTTTAGAGAGACAGGTTTGAGGCACTGTTGCCTTTCACAGGAAAATGATTCTGGCTGGTCAAAGCTCTTTCCTTTTGTAATTCACTGGGAAGGTGATCAAGAAGCTGCATGGGAAAAGGCAGTGGAGAGCGATTTTATTTTATTTTGAGACTTGGTCTTATGTAGCCGAGTATGGCCTCAAATTCACTATGTAGTCAAAGATAATCTTAATCTTCTGATCATCTTGTCTCTACCTCCTGAGTGTTGGGATTACAGGTGTGTACCACACCACAGGGTATATGTGATGCCTGGGATCCGGTCTAAGGCTGGGTGCATACTAGCATTCATACCAACTAAGGAAGAAGGAAGATAGGCTTGTAAAGCTGGGCCGGCGGGAGACGGGGATATGGAGGTGACACTTGGGTATCAGGTTAGCCAAAGCACAATTTAAGGATTCTAGTTATTGGAGATTCCAAGAACAGATGTTAAATTCCAGCTGTGTCCTTCAGATTAATAAGATCTATCCTCATCTGGTTGATCTATCCTCAGTCTTAGAATCATTATTTCTATTAATACTGAGACTGGCCAGAAGAATCATCCCATTGGATGAAAACAGAGATGAGTGATTCTTCATGTGGGGCATCACCAGTGATCCTCCTTGGGCCACTTTAGAACCGAGACAATGGAAGGCGGATGCCGCACAAGCCACACCTCTTCCCACAGACACACAGGAAGTCTTTGATAACTGCACAGAAGTAGGTGAGTTGTCCAGGCTTACTTACTTCAGAATCACGCAGCCTGTCCCCGCAGGCGGTGCTATCCAGAACACCTGGATCCGAGTCCTCCTCCGAGGGGTGCTTTCAGTGACCGCAACGGGGCAGTTACTCATAAACTGGGTTTCTTCTTCATCTATAATCTGGAAAACGAGAGGAAAACAAACACATTAAAATGCAGCGTCCTTTTGGGAGGAGTCTGTTATGAGGTTGCCAAATTGACACTTAAAAAATTTTATTTCTAAACCTGTCATTTAGCATTAGCAAGCTTTTGATCTCCAGGTCCCAGAATAGTGCCTGGCAGAGAGTCCTGTCAATGCTTGTTGAACTAGCATGATATGATGTCAAGGACTGGGCACATGTCTCTCTGGAACCACATCTAGAGTCAGCACTTTGAGGAGCCGACCACTAGGTGACGCTCTTTCTCATTGCTCTACAGTGCATCCACTTCCGGGAGGAGGATTTGAAGGACCGTTACCTTAGAGCAACACTGAATGACCTATCTTCATTACTGAGCTGCGGCTTCCTGACTTAATTGAAGTATCAAAACACCCTCCTGGAAGAACTATACCATCATACGGAAAGGCAATCAGCTCCATGTCACTTGGTAAAATTTCTACGTATGCATTATTTCATTGGCATTCCCTGCAATGAATACTCGTGATTTCACAGACAACTACAAACACACAAACAAGATGGCAGCCATTCCCATAACCGGACTGTGCCAGCCAGCCCTTCTGCCTGTTTGCCTAATTCTTATAGGAGAATTAAAATACTTAAGAATCTTTTGGGGAGGCCATCTACCTCCAAATGTTTTTTAATGTGATCTTTTTTATTAATTTTATTTATATACACAAATGTTATGATTTTCAGTTGCTTTGACCCCTTCCCCATCACCTGCGCGTACCCTCCTTCCCTCTCCCTCTGAAATCCTTCTTTCAGCAAGTTCTCTCCTGCCTTTGTCTTTGGGTATGTGTATGAGGCACCCGCTAAATTTAATTCGAGTGGCTTCACGGGCATGTGGGAGAAGTTACTTACTGGAACCTGGGCAGCTATTCCACCGAAGAAAATGACATCCTCAGTACCAACCCCAGTTGATTGTGATGACCATGCCATGGAAAGCGGTAACAGCATTAACAGATACTTTGTTTACCATGTGTTAGGTTCTAAGTTTTATCTGAATTACTCATTTAATTTTCAAAGGTGATTTTAAGAGATTATTATAACAACATTTTATTTATTTTACTTAAAAATTCTTTTTCTTTTAAAGAAAATAGGCAAAAGAATCAAGCCAACCAAACTCATTAGCTTATTGTATCATTTCATCGCTGGACAAAGCGAGGCCATTTGTAAAGTATCTTCTCTGATGAGGTTCCTGCGTAAGTCTTTGGCCCACTTTGAAATTACACTGATCATTCTTTGTTGTTGAGTTTTAAGAGTGCTTTGTATATTTTACATGTCAGGCTTTAAAAACTATCTGATACATGTTTTGCAAATATCTTCTTCCAAGCTCCAGCTGGCCTCTTGTTCTTTTGACAGTGTCTTTCACAGAGGAGAACTTAAAACTTTCAAATAAAATTTATCAAGTGCTTCTTTCATGGACCATGCTTTTCATGTTGTTCATAAATATTTGTTGCACATCATCGAGGTTTTCTTCTCTGTAATCTTCCAGGAATGTTATAGTTTGAACTTTTCATCGAGGTCTCTGATCCATTTGGGGTTCATTTCTGTTTCTGGATTCTGCTTGCATGTGGATGTCTATTGTGCCAGTGTCATATGTTGATGTGATAAGCCAGTCTGTCATACTGTTTTTGCTGCTCATCAAAGATCAGGAGACCATCTAAAGAGGTCTAATTCTCGGCTCCTGCTTATATCCCGTTGATTTATTAGACTATGTTTTCCCAGGACTAACACCCTGCCTTCTAGCAGGCCCCGAGTAGGACAGTTCTCTGCCGTTTGGACTGGCTATTGACTATTCTGAAACCTTTGCTTCTTCATACAAACTGAGCATCACTAGAGTTTTAACATCACTCAGAGTTCTGTGGTCTTCATTATACAGATCTTGCAATATTCTGTGAGATTTCTACAGAGAATTTCATTTTAGGGATGTGAGTATACAGAATTTGTTTTTAATCTCAAATTGTACTTTTACTGGGATGTAGAGAATCAGTTGATTTTTCTCTCTTAACTTGCATCCTACCACCTTGTTATAATGGTTTGTTAATTCTAGGAGGGGTCCTTCCTCATTCTTTTGAATAATTTTTCTTTTTTGATTTCCTGCACAGGTCACAATATAATCTATGAATAAAGACCATTTTGACTCTGGCTTCTCAGCTTGCGTAGCTTTGTTTCCTTTCCATGGCCTGTGTTAACCAGCATTTCCAGATACTGCTGGAAAGCAGAAGTGAGAGGAAAAAGCTTGCCTTGCTCTTGATCCTAGCAGAAAGGCTGGGTGTCTCATTATTATATATATATATATATATAATATATATATAATATATATATATTATATATAACTAGTATGATACTAGTTGCAGATGCTTTTTGTCTTCTATAGATGCTATTCATCCTGTAGAGGAAGTCACCCCCCGATTCCCAATTTGTGTGTCAAACATTGTAGATTACTTTTCTCCTTTTCCTGTTGATGAGTTATACACATTGATGTTTAAACACCGAACCAGCCTTGTATATGTGGGACAAATCCCATTTGCCCTCGATGCATATTTTTTAAATAAATTATTAGGTCAAATTTTCCTTTTTGCTGAGATTTTAAAAATACACGTTCTTTGTGTGTGTATGTAGGGGTGCACGCCTTAATCCCAGCACTTGGGAGACAGAGGAAGGAGGAGCTCTGTGAGATGGAGGCTAGCCTGGTCTACATACTGAGTTCCAGGCCAACTGGGACACAGGGAGACCTTGTGTCAAAAAAAAAAGTTCCTAATAGTTATTGATCTGTATGATTCATGTGTATGTGTATATGATTTTTGGCTTTATTATTAAGGTAACATTGGCTGTATGGAAGAGTCAGGAAGCATTCCTTCTGTCTTCTGAAAGAGCTTGTAGAAAATTGGTATGATTTCTTCCAAAACTTTTTGAAAGTACTTACCAGTGACTTTGTCTAGGCTTGAAGTTTTCTGTTGGAAAGATTATTGATTATTGATTTGGTCCTTTAATACATGCAGGTCTATTTAGATTGTCTATTTTTTTGGTATTATTTTTGGAAGAGTATGTCTTCGGGGACTAGACTGTTCCAAAATTATTAAATTTATGGGCAAAGAGTTATCACCTTAGTTCTTTTTTATGTTTTTTGTTTTGTATTGTTTTGTTTTTCACAGGCTCTCCCTAGCTCCAGCCCACCTGGAAGTCCCTGTGTGGACCAGACTGGCCTGGATCTCACAGAGCTCTACCTGCCTCTGCCTTCTAAGGCTGGGGTCAAAAGTATGCGCCACCACATCCAGTGTCACAGTATTTTTTTACTCTATTTAGAATATTTGTTTATTTATTTATTTAAATTTTATGTGTATGAGTGCTTTGCCTGCATGTCTGTAAGTGCACCACATGCAGTAATGCTCTCAGAGGTCAGAAGAGGATGTTGGAGCCCCTGGAATTGGAGTTACAGACAGTTGTGAGCCACCATGTGGGTACTTGGAATGGAGCCCAGGTCCTCTGCAAGAGCAGCCAGTACTCTTAACTGCGGAGCCCTCTCTCCAGTCCCCATCTTTAATGCATTTTAAGTTCTCCTTGGATCTGTACAGATGCCCTTCTTTAATTCTGCCTTAGTAGTAGTTTGTGCCCTCTCTTTCTCAGTTAGCTTGGCTACACGTTATTCAGATCACTGATCTTTTTAGAAACCCAGCTTGTCACTGTTATTTTTCTCTACCAACCCCATTTTCAATTACATCGACTTCTCCATTTTTAAATAATTTATTTTTCTGATTATTATGGATTTCATTTGCTGTTACTCTTCCAGCTCTTTCGGGGGGGGGGGGTTCCTTTTGAGACAGGGTCTCCCTGTAGCCCTCACTGACCTGGAACTCACTATCTAGACCAGGCTAGCCTTAAACTCACAGAGATCCACTTGCCTCTCAAGTGCTGGGACTAAAGGCATGCATGTGCCACCACACCAGTTTCTTCCAGCTTCTTAAGGTAAAAGCTCAGATCATTGATTTTTAGATCTTTTTTGAAAAATGTATTCATTCCATGCTATAAATTTCCCCCCAAGCTTTTACTGTGTCCCACAGATTTTTATAAGTTCTATTTCCTATATCCTTAAAGTATTTAAAATTTTATCTTTTGAGACCTCTTTGAAACATTTTTTAGAAGTGGGTCATTATTTAGAATTTTCCAACTTTCTGTTATTGGCTTCCTGTTTAATTCTGATGTGGACCCAGAACAGGCATCATGGGATACTATTCTTTTAAATTATTGAAGGTGTGTTTTAGGGCTCAGAATATGGTCTGGTTTGGCAAACGCATCATGTGAACTTAAAATGAGGTATTGACAGGTAAAGCAGTCACAGCTGTCACTTAGACAGTCAACTGATAGTGCTGAGTTCAACTATGTCCCTGATACGTTTTATTTCAGTTTTCTGAATCTGTTCACTTCCATTAGAGGTATGTTGAAGTTTCCAACTGTAATAGGGGATTCTTCTTCTCCTGGCAATTTTAGCCTTGAGTGTTTTGATGCTCTGTTGTAGATGCGTGTAAAGATTGCCGTGTCTTCTTGGAGAACGAACCTCTTTAAATTTATGTCACGTACCTCCTCTCCCTAAAACCACCCTTGCTCTGACATTTTCTCTGACTAAAAGCTACTCTGTGCTTTCTTTTGATTCACATTAGCATGTATCTGTCTATATGTCTTTACGTTTAAAGTGGATTTCTTACAGACAAAATACATTTGGACATTCTGATAATCTCTTTTAGCTGCTTCATCTAAACCACTGATGTCCGCAGTGGTTATTGGAGTGATAGAATTCTATTTATTACTGCTGTCTATGCATGTCCTTGTTTGGTATTCTACTTTTCTTTCACTCTTTTTCTCCCCTTTGTGGCTTTAAACATTTTAATATTGAACTTTCTTTTTGAGACAGGGTCTTGCTCTGTAGCTCTGGCTGACCTGAAATTCATTATGTAGACCAGGCTGACCTTGAACTCAGAGATCTGCCTGCCTCTGCTTCTCTGGTGCAGGGCTTAAAGGCATGTGCCACCACACTCAGATAATATTGAACATTTTTATGATTTCATTTTCTTTCCTATCTGAGCTAACCAGTTTTATTTTAAAAAAAAAATACTGTTCTTAGGGCTGTGGAGACAGCTCACTGGGTAAAAGTGTTTGTTCCTCAAGCATGAGGACCTGAGTTCAGAACCCCAACACCCATATAAAAGCCATGTGTGGTAGCATGCATCTGTAACTCGCGCTGAGATAAAGCTTGCTAGCCAGCTAGTATAGCTGATGTGGTGACTTCAGGTAAAAATAACAGACATTAACTAAAAAAAAGTAAGGTGAAGGGGCTGAGGAGATGGCTCAGCAGTTAAGAGCACTAGCCAATGCAGAGGCCCTGGGTTCAGTTCCCAGCACCCACATGGCAGATAACAACCATCTGTAACTCCAATTCCATGGAATCTGACGCTCTCTTCTGGCCTCCTCAGGCACTGCACACACAGGTGTACTTATGCACATTCAGGCAGAACATTCATACACACAATAAACATACAAAAAATAAGGCGGAACGTGATAAAGGAAAACACCTGCTGACTACTAGCACACACACCAAATATCCTCCCAATTTTTAAAATTTAAAAACCTGTTTTTAATGAGCACCCTGTAAGTTACAATATGCATTTATAGTTGGTCAAAACCGACTTTCAAATTATACCACACTGCTTCACAGGTACTATATACCTCACAGAAACAAAGTGTTCCTAATCCCTTCCTCCTAGCTGTCACCACTATTATCCATTCTGCTTAAAACCAAGCTTGCATATGAACACACACACACACATACACACACACACACACACACACGCATGCACACATGCACAAATATGTTGTTGCTTTTCTTCTGAACAAGCTGTCAACTGCTAGATTGACTAAGAAAATGAAAGTTTTTATCTTCCCATTCATTTTCTGATGCTCTTCTCCTTTATTTAATTTTTTGAATCCTTTTTAAACCCATTTTTTGAATTGCACTTCTAACTCAGAAAGTCCGTCTTCTTTCTTCCATTTTTAGAGGTAATGTTGCACAGCACAGAATTCTTGGTTGGGGGCTTTTGTTTGTTGGTATTTATGTTTGTGGTTTTTTTTTTTCAACATTTAAAATATTGCATCTCCCTTTCTTCCCTTTAGTTTGTTGTTATTTGGGGGTTGTTTCTTCATTTGCTTTTTGTTTTTTTAAGACAGGGTCTGACTCAGTAGTCGAGGCTGGCTTGGAATTTGCAATATAGCCCAGGTTGGCTATGGACTTGCTAAATACTTCCAGTTCCTGGATCTGTGATTTGGTATCTGGCTTTTATTCATAAAAGCTTTCATCTTTCTTATTCTTCTCACATCCTCACTTCTGCATATTTTGTACCTTTTATATTTGTTCTAGAGTCCGTCCCTAGATACGCTCTCCACTTTTCTGTTTTGCAGGTTCCTAAAGACATATCCTTGAGCTGGGAGACTGTCCTCACCTGCTTGCCTGCGAGTCCATCAGAGGTATTCTTTACTTCTGTTACAATATTTTGATTGCTAGCATTTAAGGACGTTCTTTCTAGGAATAGATGACCATTCCTCTCCATCTCTCTGTGTACATTACCCACCTGCTCTTGCATGTTACGGTCTTAGCGTTAATCACACTGTTTTAAAATTCCTCATCTAATCCCAGACTTCCAGCTGTATCTGACTTCATCCTGGTACTGCTCAGTCTCTGAATTGCCTTTCATCCTTTAATATGCCTTATCCATTTTTGTGGAAAGGCGGAAGTGGCAGATTGGGTGGATGGAGCTGCTGCAGAAAGGACTTCAGTCAGGTGATGGGATGTGGGAGGAAAGGAAGCGTCCTGCAGTCTACGGCTGTGTCTCCAGCCTTGGGTGAGCCAGTAACTCTGAACCATGAGTTTCACCCATGCACCTCAGTTTTTCACCTTTCAGGGGAACAGGATGGCTGGTAGGGCCTAGAGGTGGATATTTCCCTTGCTTCACAGTGTATGGTTTCTCCTAAGGACAGGCAGAATTAAAGAAAGAATGCTGGGCTGTTACAAAATACTGGAAGCAAGAGTTTTCTCGCTTGGGTTTCGTTGTGAGGGTTCGGTAGATCTTGGAGTTAAACTCACAAAAGTGTTGGGGCTTCCCTAAGCTCAGTCTCTCTGAGGTTTTTAACTCTTGAGATTATTCTCAGGGATCCTCTGGCAATTCATTGGTTACTAGGTAGGTTCTCCTATCCTGGTAAAGATTCCCATGAGGTCTTCACTGTAAGCAGTGACTCTGTTTATCACTTGCCTACCTCTCCAATATGAGGGGCAGCAAATAACCCTTCATCTTAGTTCTTTCAAGATGAGTGAACAAAATATCTTAGATGGAGAATTGATCAACAACAGGAATATGTTTCTCGTGGTCCTGGAGGCTTGTAAGTCCAAGGTTAGTGCGGCAGACTCAGTCTTCAGCAGACCTTTGCGTCCCATCCTCGTGGTGGAGGGATAAATAAGCTCCTTCTAGCCTCTTGTGAAAGGGCACCAATTCCATTCATAATGGCTCCACCCTCGTGAACAAATCACCCCCAAAGTCTACCTTCTAATCCCAACATTTTGGTGAGTGGGAACCTAGCACATGACTTTCCAGGGGACGCAAACATTCAGATAGTGGCATCCTGTGGCCTCTTTGGTCTGATGCTCAAAAGAATTGTTGGTTTTTCTGTTTGTTCAGGTTTTTACTTGCTGAATGGAATGGTGTGACATCTTTCAGTCCTCACATGCCAAACTAGAAGTCTTTACGCTGAGCAACCTTTAACACCATTTCATCCGTCCACCTGTCTTCTATCTTTGCCATGTGCAGAGTGATCGTGTAATTTAAAAAAATATCTAAATAAGATGAGATTTTTTGGAATGTGCTGGGAATGGAATCCAAGGTCTCTCACATGCTGGGTAAGTGTTCTACCACTGAGCTACACACCCTCATCCCCCAAAGAGTTGTTATGAAAATTATTCTGGGGCAAAGGACAAAAACAAGACCATCTCAAGCAATTAGAAAACCTTACCATGTACCAGGTTCTTCAAACTCGCTTCTGAGCTTTTTATTTTGCATGTCCCACCACCATCTCCACACTGCATGCTAATATGTTTTGATATCTAAAAGAGCATGGAAAATCTTCTTTCCTGTTTTTCTTTGTCAATACGAATTAGCTATTTGTGGGCCTTTTTTTCAATGAAGGCTATAAACACTATAAACGTCTCTTAGTTTGTAGGGTCCTTGTCTTCCTGGTATGATAAAATCTTGGTGGTGCTTCACAAGGCTCTGAGATCCCACCAGTGGGTTCCAGTATTATGAACTGACTTCCAGCTTCAGCTCAGCCCAGGCATACTGCTATGCGCATGTGGCAAGCCCAGTTTCTTCCCCCTCTCCCCCCAAATGTCTTTCTTCTCTCTTCAGAGTAGCAGCTGCTGAGACAGAATCTTCCCATGAACCTCTTGAACACATTTTACGCTTAGCCATTTAAAAGTTAAAAGACCCTCCCTTAGCATCACCTTTCTCTCCATCCTAACCAAAGTACCTGAACAAGTTGATCGAACCCCATCTTTACCTCCAACTTACTCTTCGGCTCAGTCCTGTGTGTTTTCAGTTCATACTATCGAATCGCCTCTGGTGAAACCTCTGCAATGCTTAATCCAACAAACCCCTCTTTTTACACTATCTCCCATGCACCCCACTACTTTAGTTTAGCTCCTTCTTGGTCTCTCAGGTACCCCATCCCAACCTTCCCCATCCACTCTTTCTCCTTTTTCTTTGTCTGTTCATCCTCCTCCAACGGCCTTTAAGACTCAGTCCTACACCCTCTCCTGGCTGCCTTTATTCTCTCTGTGGGTGTTCTCACTCAACTCATAGCTTTAATTACTACCTCTGTGTAGATGGTTGACATTTCCAGTCTCAGTGGCCTCTCTAAGCTCCAGGCACATAGGTTCAACCTTCTGTCTTTCAGTTCTATTTGCTTTGGGATTTATCAAAAACACCCAAAGCTACCTTGTTAATAACTGACTTAATCACCTTCCCTCGAACTGGTCCTACTCCAACTGTGCAATTCAGAAACGACGTTTGCCATCCCTGGCTCTCCCATGGCCTTCATGCTCCATATGCAAATGCTATTTTGCCTCCCGGACAGCACCTGTGCATCTATAACCATCCTTACTGTGGCCCAGGTCAAGCTAAGCTAACACCAATATGAATTCAATCTCTTGCTTTCCTCTGACTTATTCATACTGAAAGCCAGGGGCCTTTTAAAAACGCAAAACAATTTAAATATCTTCCTCCTTAGATCAACACAGCTGCAGCTTTTCACTCCTCCTAGGAGAAAGGCTGAAGTCTGTGACAGAGTTTGGTCCTGTCCTGCCACCTCCACAGCCTCACACTGTGCCACCTCCTCACTTGTTTTCAGACTTGGCTTCCTGGTTGTGTACCTTCTTCTGCCCAAGCCTGGTCAATTCCTATTTGCTGTGCTTTTTAAAATCCACTGTTCCTTCAGCACTTAGCATGGTGCCTGGCATATAATAGATGTGGACCTAAGAGCTGGGTGTGCAGTCAGCCTCAGGATCAGTGGGGAACTGGTTCCAGTAATGTGTAAAATGGCACAGCATTTACATATAATGTATGCAGATCCTTCCATATAATTTAGTCAACTCTAGGTTGCCTGCAATACCTATACAATGCAAATGTCATGGTAATATTTTTACAGTGTGTTGTTTAGGAAATAGTAACAAGGAAAAATGTCTGTGCCTATGCCTCTGTCAGTATGGGTGCAATTTTTAAAAACACTTTTGATCCTCGGTTGGCACAGAACCTGCAGATGTGGAGGGCCAGCTGTACTTGCCTCCTCGCTTTGGCTTTGAGCGTCCTGGCTTTATGATTGGGCTACTCTCTCTGCCTTCACGCCTTTCATTACAATTCCCTGGACTTCTGATGTACACATTGTTTTCCTAGATGGTTGTTAATGGCCTTAACAATAAAAATAGCTAGTGCTTTTGTACATCCTTCTGGGTTAGAGACTTTACTATATTACTGCCATTCCCCTCAAACTCTGAAAAGCAAACATTATTGGGGAAGTTGTTACAAGGCAGATGGTGAAATAACCTGTTCCAAGTCCCTAGGGTGGCAGAGCCTGGGTTGAGCTGAGTGCTCCTTGGCTCAAATCCCCTCATTCCTTGCTCAGCACTGCAGTCCTCCAGCACACACCCCCGCCCCCCTGCCATGTCAGGGCAAGAAGTTTCTTTCATTTAAACTTTGTCCTACAGAGCTGCATATATGAGACCAGCTCGCAATAATTGAACCCCTCACTCCGAAACACACCCAAGTACTTACTTTACATAAATAACACTTTTGCTGTAGAGCTTCTTGGAGGAAACTTCCAGCCTATTGTACAGCTTTATTACTGTGAGGGCAGTTTTTCAAACAATATGGCTTTCTTGGATTTGTACAATGAGGATCCCTTTTCTGGTATAACAGAGAATGCCTAAAGGTATTTTGAACCCTAAATTTTAGCTTGAAAATATTTGGGAGGATTCTGGGTGATTACACTGGGAAAGCCAAAGACGCAACCTATTTCATTAAAATCTACTGTGACCAGATATTTAACCTGGTCACATCTCTGTGCCCTTGACACAGCTCAGAGTGATCTGGTCTGGATTCCTACTCAAAACTGTCTAAAGCCAAGGTCTGGTTTGATTCAGCTGAACTCAGCCTTCAGTAGGAGAGAAGACCCAGATCCCTGCCCAGAACTGAAGCAAAGAAGAATGTTTTCTAAGCTATGGAAGCCACCTCAGGTAAATATGGTTGTTTATCCTCAATCTTGGTGGCCAGATGGTAATTAAGCACTGAACAGAAGGGCTTGTTTCCTTGGATTCAGAGAACACTCCCAACAGCTCTTTGCTTCTCGGAAAATTTCAGCTTCTTCCAAAATCTCTTTTGGTCTCTAAGAACCTACTCTTCTACCTTCTCCTAACCCTAAATGACTCCACCCTGGTCACTGTTCAAAGTGAACCATAGAACTCTGCCATGTGAACCACCAATGAAATGACAGCTAATCATCTCAGTCTAGCTTTCTTTTATCAACACCTAAGATGAGAACATTAAAGCCTGTTACAGTAGGCAGATGGTGTTAATGGTTATGTTTATTTCCTTTTATATTTTTTGTATTTTTCAAATCTTTTATAATGATGATACTTTCCTGTGGATGCAGATATTTTTAAGGGCATCATTACATTTTAAGGTTTACATTTCCATTTTATAGATAGGTTGAAATAAGGCTTTTCAGATTAATTTTAAGGTCATTTGGGGGAATATTTGCTAGCAAGGTAGCTGCTTAGTTCCCTCTACAGAGAAAGATATCTTACCCTATGACAGTTTCCGACCATCCAGGTGATGCAGACCCAGATACCAAGCAAGGTAGGATTTCCAGAGTACTCATCCGTCTATAGACAAAACCACTGGCTGATCATCTGGTCCTGAATAGGCTTTGTCTTGTATTATGGACATTCTCTGTTCTTCAGTGTTTGGTACTGAACTTGGGCTTCAAACATGCTAGGCAAGTGTTCTGCCACCATGACACATGACATACCCCTGCCCCAAATAGTCGAAGTCACCGTATCAACAAGACTTTCAAGGTTTCTAAAACTTTCCGCTGATCACAGCCTTACCTTGATCACATGCCATGTCCTTCTGAAATCTACATCATGACCTCCCTTAACTCTGAGGGTGTCTGTTCCTCCCTCATTCTATTTATGGCCTTGCTTCTCTATTCAGACTTGTGCTGGAGAGCTTTGGTGTTAACTTGACACACCTGGGTTGAGAGAGCCTGAACTGGGGAATGGCCTCCATTGGACTGGCCTGTTGCCACAACTGTGGGGTATTTTCTTGATTGTTGAGTGATGTGGGAGGGCCCAGCCCACTGTGGGTGGTGCCATCCCTGGGCAGGTTGTTCTGTATTGTATAAGAAAGCAGGCTGAGCATGAGCTAGGGCAACAAGCCAGGAAGCAGTGTTGCTCCACGGCCTGTGCTCCAGCTCCTGCCTGCAGGTTCCTGCCCTGGGTTCCTATCTTGGGCTCTGTCAGTGATGAACTGTGGCCCGGGGAGATGTAGAATAAAATGAACCCTTTCTTCCTCAAGTTGGTTTTGGTCAGAGCGTTTGGTCACAGAGATTGCGAACAAACTAGAACAAGACTCAAATGAACAATATATATCAATATATATTTCCCAGGGTCTAATCCTGGCCCACTTCCTCAGCTCTGATCTAGATTCTTTCTTTCGACATGTCACCTTTCTAGCCCAGCAAACACAGCCTTGAGAGATCCTCTGCCTCAAGATCCCAGAAGGTGTTGCAAGTGTGGACTGTGCGATGCACACACGGGGCAGTGCTCTTCCATGTTGGTGGAACATTTGCCTCAAGGAAGCACGGCTCTCAACATAGAGATCAGGGAGAGCAGTCAGCACTGAAGTCCAGTTCCCATAGAACTGGGGAGAAGCTGGATAACTGAACAGGGGTATGCAACAATTTCCATAGCAAGAAACTGGCCCTATGAATATGGACTTGGAGCAGAATTGGCAGGAAGTTTGGAAACCTGGACTCTGACACCAAAAGAAAGACATGAAATGGAGTTAAAAGGACAACTCAGTGGCCAGTGATGGGTACCGTGAGCAAGGGCGGCTGTCAGAGACAGTGATAGGAAAATCCCCAAATGTGAGCGTGGTTGCTGAAACACACTGTTCTTAAGCCTTATTGTCTGGGCGGTCAATGCGCTGGGTCCAAGAACAAGGCATCAGGACTTCTCACTGAGAACTAGTCAGTCAGGAGGCAATGACAGAGACTGGGGTGGGATGTACCGAGACATTTCTTCTCTGCAGAGAGTAGGGAAGGGCAGAGCATAAACCGAGTGAGTCTGTGGCTTCTAGTCAGTGGGGCTGGTTGCCACTTTGTAGTTCCTGGACTCTGGCTCAGGCTCCAGACCTTTCGGACTTCCTACCAGCAGAATGAGGAGAATAATATCCATCTTGCTTGGCTGACAGTAGGAACAGGAGAAATAGTGTCTATAAAGCGTTCAGCACACAGGACAGGCCTCAGTCCATTGAGGTTACTGGAACTGCCCTTTCCTGGTGAGCAGCCTTCTCAACAATCATGATACACATCTCTAGGGGAAGAAATTCCCTCAACACCGGAGGCTGACCAACCCGGGATGAGAGGAAGCAGGAATGAGTGCCTTAGCATTACTACAGAAAAGGTAGCCGTTCATTATAGGAAAATAAGACCAAGGAGGAAGAAAAGGAAACTGGCATTATTCATGATTCCACCACCCTGAGCCAGTTGAAGTTTTGTGCATCTCTCTTCAGATTACAGACACAAACGCATTTCGCGAATAGGATTTTACTTCCCGTCTCCTAACTTGCTCCTTCATGTCTTATAATCCACCTTTTCATCCCACATGTCATGACCATCTGTCCTTTCCATTCAATGTAAACTCTCAATCAAATGACTCATGCCTACATCATAATCCATTTCCTTGGTTTATCTAGCAAATATGAGACTGATGAACATTTCACTGTTTACAATTTGGGACTACTGTGATCATCCTGAATGGCTACATTTTGTGTCATTAGATTTTCTGGGGATGAAGTGAAAGTAGGTTATCATTGCTGGGTCAGCCAATGGCCAGGTTTCTATCTCCAACAAAATCCAACAGAGAAGCTACAGAAAATAAGCCAGCCATTAAATCACCTCTTTCTGGTTTCTCATGTGGGTGTTTTTAGTCTGAAAGTCATGCCAGGAAAGATATCTGCTTCTGTCATTTATTCAAGAGCTTTCAAAGTAGATTTTTAATAATTAAATAAAGATCTCTCCTCTGTTGCCTTAAAAAGTAAGTTCATTACCTTAACATTCACAAAGGCAGAAAAGCAAAGGAAAAATAATTCCCACTGCCTGAACAGTCTGGTCTGTTTCTGTCTAGCATTTTTCCATCCGTACTTAGTAAAAAGTTGTGTTCATTTTGTGTGTGCTAGGAACCTCACCATTTCTGCAAGGTCCTCTGAGCTCACCAGAAACATAACCTCATGGTCTGTGTTGCTGCCTTATTCAACGGCGTTTTAGATGGAGATCCCACATCCCCCCTCCCCCACCCAGAGACATGGTCTCCTTATGTAGCCTAGGCTGCTATCAAACCCCTATGTAGCTCACACTCAAGGCCCTTCTGCTTCCGCCTCCGAAGCGTTGGCAGGACAAGGGCACACCTCCGCGGCTGCTGTGGCAGTGGTCCTTCTGTTCAGCTACCCGAGCCTCCTCCACAAAGTCTCTCGCATCCCTTCAAACAGAGTCCTCTCTTCATTTTATACATCCTTCCTCCTTTGCTGCTTCACGCCATCTTCCTTGGGGAGTGTTCTCACACCGGCAGACCCCAGAAACACAGCGGGATCTGCAGGAGGTGATGTCACCATGAGCACTGTTGGCCCCACTGGCCCCTCTGTCTGGGCAAGTGGCCTTCAGATCCACTAAGGGCTAGTCCCTAGAGCCACCACACTGCATTCTGCTCAAAGGCAGACTGGCCCTCTCTGCTCTGTGGGTTGCTGCACACACTGGGAGGTAACATAGCAGGCCAGGCTTGGGAGCAGGTTGGACCGAGATGTGTGGGCGCGCTGGGCAGGCTAGCGACGTGGCATCCTTCCACAGCGATGTTCTCTAAATATTTGCCCAACATTCACTTGGAGGACGAGGGTGAGGGCTGTGTGGGAAAAGGAGTCAGGAAGACTGCCGGCTCAGCAATATTCTCCCTCATGCCCCCAAGCGCGCAGTGCCTGGTCCTGACAGGAGCACCTCACTGAGCACTCAGAGGCCGGAGGTCGCTGCTACAGCAATGCTTGCCACTTAAATGCTCCCCCTGGAGGTTTCCTCCTGCCGACAGCCAATGGTATAGGTGTAGACTTGGCAGGGTGCCAGCAGCCTATCAATCACCTTGTGCCTCCGCAAAGGCTGCAACTGCTCTGGCAGGGTGGAAAGGTTTAAATGCATCAATACAGAAAGGCACCGAGAAGCTCCTGTACAAAAGCCGTCAGTGTGTATTACTGATCCTAAATACTATTATTGCCATTCTCCTGTCACGCTGGCTGTCGACAGTCCTGCTAAAGACCATGTTCTCCATCTCACCACATTTCCAGCCACTGGCTAGTGCTCCTCACAGCCCGAGGGCTGCCCCACCCCTAAACCCTGCACAGAGACAGTGGAGACAGGAAGGCTGGATCGGATTTCCGTCTTGGTAACTGAATGACCTTGGTTAAAAGTCACCCACTTCCCTGGGCCTCTGTGTCCCGATCTGGAAAGTGGCCGTGCCATGCTCATAAAAGAACACGCATGCGCACAGTGCCGAGCTTGTCCGGGTGTCTGGCGCATCACGTTACCCCAGGACTGTGACTCCCTAGTGCTCGGAGCCTGGTCGGGGATCGATACGTATGCGCTGGGCGAATTCTTACTTGCTGAGTTGAGAGCCCTGGGATCCCCGCAGTAGCATTTAGTGTTTAGTACGACATACTTAATATTCTCTGTAACTCTTCACATTTATCTCACATAATCATCTCAATCTCCCTGTGAAGGAGGAACAGGCCCCCACCCCCAATTTACAGAGGCAGGGACTAGCAAGTGGGGAGCCTGGGCTCACTCCCCACACGACCCCAAAGCTCATCAGAGCTGGGTCCAAGTCACTGACCCTCTCAGCCTTTCACTTGAGAAACTGGCTTCAGTTCTACTCAATGCTAGAAAATCACTGTGATAAATCGGTTTAAACAAATAGAAGCATATAAATGGGGAATTTTATACTAGGTAGTCTAATACCTAGGAAATAAATCAGCCTTTTAAGTTTTATATCACAGTACAGACGAAATGTTTAATAATTATTGCCAGAGAACTGTATAATGTGGTACTAAAAATGAGTAATTGAGGAGCCCATCAAGGCAGACGGAGCATCTTCTCTCTGAATCGCTCTTGAATACTTTACATAATTATTTCATTCAGATTTATGATCAGCTCAGCACAATGTGCATCTCCTCTACCTGCTCTGCACCTTTGTGTTCAGAGATGGTCAAAAGAATGTGTCTTGTGTGTGAATGGGGTTGGCAAAGATGGGATGTCCTTGAGCAAAGAAAATGTTATGAGTAGAAACAGAATTCCTGAGGCCCCCTGGGTGTGCCCATGTCTGGAGCTGGCATGCGTCAGCTGTCTGCTCATATAAAGTCTGCAGGGGTCTTGAGAGGGGACTGTGTTTCCATCTCAAAAGAGAAGCTGAGGTCCAGAGAGGTGACGGGACTTAGATTCTGCAAGCTCGTAGTGAACATCCAGCAGGAAGCCTGGCTCCAACCCAACGGCTCCACCACCACATCCCAAGTTTCCCAAAGCCCTTACACATGTAGACAGACCTGGAATTTCACAGCAAGGCATCTCATGAGGTCATATGTAGAAAAACTGATCCCAGCCAGATTTTCTTCACAGCTGTGCCTCCTTAAAACCTTTGAGCTGTCCACACCTCCTTCCAGCCCACCCCATTGCCTCATTCCTCAGAGTGTCAAGGACCCAGAGCTGCCTCCTAAAGGCATAGTTTCCCAGGCTGGGCCTGCCAGATCAGCTGCGGCTGCAGGCTTTGTCAGAGCGGAGCTCACCGTCTTCCCTTTTCCACAGAGTCTCAGAGTGGGAGTTCTTGGCAAATTCAGTTCACCGGCAAGTGTGGACAGATGGCTGCCTGGATGAGAAGGCACCCCTTTGTTACTGGTCTCACTCATATGTCAAAAGTGGGAGGGGAGGAGAGACAGTGGGGTTACCTCTGGACAAGAAAAAGAATGCAATATTTTTATACTGCATTTAGCAGATCACAGTGGAAGAGGGGACTCTCCCTTTCCCTTCAGCATCGACGTCTCCAGCACGGTGACTGATCTCTTTCCTCACACCCCAGTCTCCCTTCCCAAATCCCACACATGGTTTTATTCTGCTTAAGTCAACAGATACTGGCACAGGTTAGAATGTTCACACCGCCGTCCCTAACCGCCCAGCCTTCATCTCGAGAAAGACCTAAGGTTCTGCTGCGCGTTAGCTTATGGATATTTGCGTTCTCCAGGACATAAAAACGTGTTGGATTCCTCTCTGCTTTTAGAGTGGAAATGGCAGACACCGTGCTGGCTCGGGTACTTATCTTACCATGGTCCTCATACCAGAACTTCTCCACTCCCCAGAGGAGTGCCAAACCTGTATCTAACACTAAGAACCTCTCTTGAAGCAATGGGCTCATGGGAGCACTCAGTGCAGTGTGGGCACTGAGCACTTAAAAAACAGATCAACTATCCAAATGCCCAAAGGAAGGCATTTTGGTTTTGTGCTCCTGAAGGTGATGGGTTGGGAAGGGAATTCGTGGATCAGATCACACAGTCAGTGAGCTGCTCTCCAATGGCATGAGGCAAATGAACAGGAGCCCCCCCTGCTGGGGCAGTGAATATGGGGGAGGGGGGGCAGGAGGGAGTTCTTTCATAGAATTACCAGAAGCTGAAGAACACTGTGGTCTGCAACGGAGTGTCCTGCTTCTGGAAGGAAGAGGTGGGACTGGAGGGACAAAAGGAGCGAGCAATAGGTGGAGAAACAATGCTTAGGTGCTGGGGTCTTAAGGACTGTGGTCAGTGGTTCTGTCTATGACCCCTTCAGCCAATGACCTCCCAAGGGCCTCTTCTTATTTCCGGATTGAACCTTGCTGTCTTACTGAATTTGTCACTCCCAGAAGCCTCTGGGCTGAATGCCCTGCACTCTGCCTTCTCAGCCACCACCCACACTGTCCTTCGCGTCTCCTAGATTTCTTAACCTCAACATGGGAACTACCGGCAGGTGGTGAACCAGTGCTGCCAGCCCTACCCCCAGACCATCTGAATCCATCACTTTGGGCACAGGGCCAGAGCAGTCATTTCCTGAAGGGTCCCGGGTGATTTCTGAGGGACAGTTTGGATGACAACGTCTTGCATCTAGCGCATCACACCTGAAGGCAGAGGCTAGTTCTATTTTGCTTATTTCTGGCTCACCAATACCTAGTACTGTGCCTGGCACATCACCTCTGCTTGACCAATATTTTTGAATAAGTCCCACTAAACAAATGGCCTCACTTAAATTAAGCAACTATGCGCACCCTTTGTTTAGAGATGAGGAAACCAGTTCATGGAGGCCCCAAAGTTGCCTGTGTTGGCCAAGTGGCTTTATGAAGGAACCAGAACCTAAACTCCAGGGGCAGGAGCTTGGTCTTATTTCACTCTGTTTCTAGTGCCTGGGCACGGGTCTGATACCAAACAGGAACTCAAGCCATGCTGCACCTAGGCTTTCTCCCTTTGAAAGGGAGACTCTTCACCTGCACCTGCATGGCTTTGCCCTAGCCACTCTCTGCTCTGGACTTGATCTCTTAAAATGAGCTGGATGAGCTGGGTGAAATGCCCTCCAAAAAACTCTTCCACTTCTAATCAGAGCACGTTGCCTTGGCATACCTCTAATGCCACTCCGTGTGTGTGTGCATGTGTGTGTGTGTGCAGATGGTTGTGCATGAGGAGACCAGAGGACAATCTTGGATATCAGATGCTGTCCACTGCTTTATAAAAAACTTTTCTTCCAGACAAGGCCTCACTGGCCTAGAACCTGCCAAGTAGACTATGCCGGTTGGCCAGTGAGCCCTAGGAGTCTCTACATCTCCAGAGCTGGGATTATAAGTATGCAGCACTATACCCAATTTTATTTTAAAACATGAGTTCTGGGAATCCAGCTCAGGTCCTTATGTTTGCAAAGCAAGCACCTTACTAACTGAAGTGCACCCCCAGACCCTCTCTGCTGCACTTTTAGGGGCACAAACCCAGCTGTCAAGCCAGCACCTTCCATAGACAGCAGTGTTCTCACTTTTGTAAGATACCCTTGAATGGTTCTTTCCAGTTTTTTTCCTTCCTTCCCTGATCCTTGTCTCCCTTGCAGTCCCTCTCCTTTGGCATGTGTCTCCATTAGGGTCCTGCAGTCTGGGAGCTGACCACACCAGTGCGCCCTTCTCCTAAGAACAGATGCATAGGGACATGTGGTTATCATCTTCCTAAACCCAGTTCCAGTAAAGCATCGCTTTGGAGACGGGGTTGTAGCCCAAAGGAGGGAGAGCCTGGTGTTAGGGAACTGTCCACTACAGACAGGTGCTTCACTGAGATGGTCTCAGCTAAGCCTCGACTCTGGCTGCCTGTCATTTTACCTTCATACCTTTCCTCTCCCATAGGACACCTAAACCCACAGACTCCTGCAGCAGCTTTCTAAATTATGTCCTGCTTCCCTATGATTCAATCGTTCCACAGAGCCCAGTTTGTACATTGAAAATAAAAGCTCAAATCATGCCATTCCCCTGTATAGACCCCCAGTGGCTTCCACCACACTACAACTCTAGCTTTACAATGCTGTCTTGCAACTCTCCACCTGGTCTGGTCCCTGCCAAATGCTTGGGCGTCACCTCCCTTTGCCCTTTATCTCACCCACCAAGACACAGTCCCCTAAACACATGGGGCTCATTGATTCCCCAGAGCCTTGAGGGACCCTTTGGCTGTTTCTGTCCTATAAGATCCCACCCAGAAACCTTAAGGAAGAGGAGGGGAAGAACGAGGAGCAGCTTAGAGTTGGCTGAGGCCGACCAGCACAAACCTGCTCGTAGCCTTGCTCCCTACCTTAGGGTGCAGGTAGATGGAACAGCTCCAAGGCATCTTTGGTTAAAGTCACGTTTGTGTATAAAATGTGTACGAAGATCTATTTGTACATCATTCCTTATTGAAGGATTCTTTAATTTATAACCTGGATTTTCAGGTCAGAGAGCAGAGGGGAAGGGAGAGGGAGTCTGTGATGCTGCACCTTGGAAGTTTTAAACATGATTTTGTTGAACCAGCAGGACAATTCTCCTTTTTTTTTTTTTTTTTTTTTTTTTTGACAGGGTCTCCTCTTGCTCAGGTTAGCCTTGAACTCACTATATAGCTAAGAATGACCTTAAACTCTTGACTCTCCTCTCCTCCCTCCCCTCCTAAGTGCTGGCTGGGACGACAGTGTGTGCCTCCACTTCTGAATTTGAATAAGCATTAGGAGTCTCATTTCCATAGCAGGAAACCGAGATTCAGTTAAGTGGTGTCTTGAAAAGCATCAAGGTTTGCTAGTGAACATTCAACACTCAACCCACAGGCTCAAACCTGGACCCTCCTGCAGCAGCATCTTGTTTTCCCCAGTGTATCCTTTCTTCTCAGAAAAAAATACCTCAGAATAAACAGCAAGGTAAGTAATGATTAGTTCATAAAAGAAAAGGCGGCTTCCCCAAAGCACTATTGAATCTGCTGACCTGTGCTAATTATAACAGCACAGCAACGAGACGCTCTTCTTTACGTGGAACCCCTAATGACACTCTGAATTCATAAATGTGCTAGAAAATAATCAAATGGTTTCCCCCTCCCAAAGCATTCTGGGGTGCAGATCTGTAAGCAATACAGAATGACCCACAGCTAGAGCTTACCTGCCTTTTCCTATTAATTCTTCCAGTCATAAGGTCAAGCAGTCACAATGTCACCTGCTGAGCCCGCCCCCTGTCTCTGACTATATGTTGCCAAGAGAACAATTCTTCTTTCAACAAAAGAAACCACACTCAGTGCCTGCTCTAAGAGCTAGGGACAATGGGAGAAATGAATGAGTTAATTACGGTCTCCAGCCCTTTGTTCTTTACAAAGACAAGGTGATGGTGGGTCTGTGAACTTTAGAGATGCCAGTCATAGCACTGTTTTAAGAGAAACAGGTTTCTTAGGGACCCAATGACCGTCCTTTCAAAAACAGTTTCATGTATATCAGAAATATACACAATTCTGTCTTTGGAGAATACTGCAGGAAGTGGGTGGCAGAGGTAAAAGGGTGGTGTGTGTCCCAGTTTCCATGGCAACTTTGGGAACTTACGTGACTTTTCTGGGCTGTGGTGTTATGAACTGAAGTCCCCAGAAAAATAAGCTACATTTTTGATAGACATTCTATAAGGCCGAATAACTGATTAAAGCTTTGTGATTGCGGAGAATTGAAATGTTGCAGATTAAGAGCCACAATTAGTTTAGCTATTCACTGCTCCCCTAAATAACCACTTGACCATTAGATAAAAGCTTCTGGGATGTATTAACTTAGCAGACCATAAGCTTCCACCAACCCCAGAGCTAAGAATGTCATCAAATAATGCCCAAAAACTACAGCAGAGATTTATTCGCTTTGCGTGTTTAGAAAGTGCCTGTTTCTGAGTTTCTTCTGTTCTGTAACTAATAAAACTATGACATCATTTCCACAAGGAACATGTCATGCAGAGTAGCTCTGAGTCCATGTTCCTGGGCCATGATCAGTCATATTTGGCTGGAGAATGAACTTTCTTACTCCCTTTGAGAGTTATATGGTCTTTCAAGAGGTTTTTGATATAAAAATGACTCAACAGCACTCCAGTCCACTGAAGTATTAAAATAGTATGATTTTGCCCTCAGATTCCACTTGCTTGGGAGCACTGAGCAGTCAGAGACTCCATCCCAGGGCATTGGGCCTGCATTCCTCTCATGCGGTCCATACTGCAGGAAACTGCAGCATCCTTTCTGATGACAGAGGTCAGCCCAGTACATGACTGTGGCACCTTTGAACTCAAGCTCTATGTCATTTCCTTCTAAGCACCATTTCCTGTTTTCCGTTCATTCATTCATTCAATAATGATTTATGGTTTCTGAAACATGTCAGGCAGAATGATATGTAGATTGAACAAAACGAAAGTTGTGCTTTTCCTCCTGTGGCTGGGTGTTGGCCAAGTAGACCGGATATTATATTAAATACCATTGATTTAAAGGTAGGAAATACAGACACACCTCGAAAGTGAACTCTACCCAGGATCTCACCTCCCCAATAAAAACAAGTGTGGAATTGGATCACACCATGTTATCTTCCTAACTTTATTCCTCTTAATAGCTCACAAACGGTTCTGTTTTCAGACACATGGACCTTCCTAATCTTCCTGAATTACTGCCTAATAATGTGTGCCAGGAATATTCAGTTATTTTACATCATTTTCCTTAGTCCTCATTAAAGTTCTGTGCATACTACAATGACTCTCATTTTACAGCTAAGGAAACGGAATCCCAGGAAGTTTCCCAGAGAGCTGAGTAAATGCAGCCAGAATTCAAACCCGACTACAGGGGCTGAGCTCCTCTCTGGGTGTCTCCCATCCCACGACCATACTGTGCTAGTTCACTTGTTTTAAGTAATCTTGGACAGTGGGCCTGTAGATGAATGGCCCTTGCCTTTGCTATAATAAACAAGGCTGCAATTAACATCTTTGTATTACAGTAGCCTCCACTTGCCCAAATTCACAGATTGGATTAATTCCTAGTTGTGAAATTTCAGAATCAAAGAGTGTGAGGATTTAAATTTTTGATACATGGTGCCAAACAGGCAGAATTTGTGGACTGATTTACATTCCTTCCGAGTGCATGGGACAGAGACCACTGTTTCACTCTCACCCTGGGCCCCACCCAAATGGATCCAGCAGTGGAGTCACTCACTGCCAAATCCAGAAGCTCTTGTTATATCCTGGTCCTTCCCAAACTCTGGCATATGGACTCCTGTAGACAGGCCTTCCTGGAGTCTCTTCCTGGGGTTCCCAGGATCCCCAGGGGGCTCTTTTGTGTCAAACCTATTCTCTTGGCATCTGCTGTCTTTTCCACAGCCCCTCCTCCAGCATGGGCTATGGATGCGACAGGGGCCTGGGTCTCACCTTATCCTCTTCTTGCTCTAAAGGTCCCCCTCATCCTGCTTCCTTAGTGTGATGGCTTTCTTAATTTCTGGTCCTTTACCTTCCTCTAATATCAGAGGCAGCCCACCACTGAAACCTGTAGCCTAAGGACATCCCTCTCATCCCTACGGGAACCTTCATCCTATAGAGCTGAGTCCTTGATGACACCACAGAAAAGAACTTCAGGATGAGTCAGAGTTGGTGAGTTTATTTTTATATTTAAGCTTTATATTTAAGCATGGCATTGACAGAAAATAAGAAAAGGCTAATAGTATACACTCATGATTTGAGTGCAGTCTTCTCAACAGAGAAAATTGTATATTAAGTGTCTTAAGAACAGCTCTCTATATGACGGGGGATTCTGACGTTGTATTGCTTGAAGGCTGTAATTTAAAAACAAAGGTCAAAGATTAAGTGACGTCTACAAATTAAATAAAAATATATGAACTGGTTTATTTATTTCTCTTAAAGAATTTCCTTTTAGTGAGACAAATCAGGTGTTTTTACAAGGTGTGTTGCTGAGGTCTAAAGAGAAGGGAAGAGCGCTGATACGGTTCAGCTCAAAGACTGTGTATATTTGTGCCCTGACTAAGCACAGCCCATTTATGTTTTTTAGTTTGTTGAGAATTTCATACATGAATATACTGTATTTTCATTTCCATCTCTCTGTCTCCCCATCTGATTCCTTCTGTGTCCCCCCTACCCTCTCTCAAATTTATGACCCCGTCTTTAATTATTGTTATTGTATTGTCTATACAGCCTACTGGGTCCATGCAGTGTTATCCGTATATACACGTGTCTGGGGATGACCCCTTAGGATTGAGGGCTGCTCCCTGAAGAAAATCGATTCTCCCTTCCTCAGCAGCCACTAACTGCTGTAACTCTTCACCTAGGGGTGGAGTCATGTGGAATTCTCCTCTGTCCATGTTGGCATGTGGACTGGTGCAGCCTTTGCAGGTCTTGTTCAGGCACCAGAGTCCACGGGAGCAATGTCGCCATCCAATCCAGAAGACACTGTCTTGCAGTGGTTGTTCTGGTCCCGTTTGTTGTGGTGTTAGGATTTATTTTGTTTTATGTATCTGAGTGTTTTGCTTGCATGTATGTCTGTGCACTGTGTGCATGCCTGGTGCCTGTGGAGGCCAGAAGAGGGCATCAGGTCCCCTGGAACTGGAATGTGAGCCTCCAGGTAGGAGCTAGGAACTGAACCTAGGTTTTCTGCAAGTGCTCTGAACTGCTGAGCCGTCGCTCCCTTGCCGCTGCCGGCCGCCGCCATCCCATCTGTTGTTTTAACACCGTGGTGCTTGAGATGTGTTTAGGAAAGGCACACTGTCTCTCCAAGCATCTGTAATTGATGTTATGACTCTGCCGGTGGGTCACTCTGTATCCTGGGGTGAAGGGCCTCCTTTCCCTGCTCTTGTCCTTTAGATTTCCATGTCTCTCTCTAGTGCCTCAAAAGGACCTCAATTTTGTTTAGACCTTAAAATGTCCAATGAGAGTGAACTATGATCCAAAGAGCACAGGCTAGCCTGTTCCCCTTCCAGGAGCTTCAGGTGACCATGTGACCCAGTTCTGGCCACTGAGATGCTAAATTGGCCAGGGAGGTTCTGGGATTTTCCACTCTCATAAAAGAGGTCTGTGAGGAGGTAAACCTCCATCTCCACTATCCTAATTCCTATTTGGAATACTATTGGAGAAGAAGAGATGCTTTGAGATTAACGCAGCCACTTTACATGCAATAACAGCTAGCACAAGCATTGTAGGGAAGCAGGGATAACGTGAAACTTGTTGTCAATCCAGGACCCTAATTTCACAGGAGCTGTGGAAAGAATACTGAAGCCACCCATCATGAAACTCCTAGCACCAGTCCGAGTCCCTCTATGAGCCTAATAATAATAATAATAATAATAATAATAATAATATAAACAAGATTGATACTAACAACTATGAATAGTTTGAATAGGTTATAGTCCTTCTAGGAGCTATTCTAAACTACACACATACACATGCACACACACACAAATTTCATATGCATACACACACACACACACACACGTTGGGCCAGGTATGGTGGTACACACCTTTAATTCCAGCACTCAGAAGGCAGAGGCAGGTGGATCTCTGTGAGACTGAGGCCAGCCTGGTCTACATAATGAGTTCCAGGCTACTTGGTAAAGTGGTTGCCTTGCAAGCATAAGGACCTGAGTTCAATTAAGAGAACCTACATTTAAAAAGTGCTGGGGAGGCAGAAATAGACAGATCCCCGTAACTTACTGGCTAGCCAATCAAATTTACTGCTGAGTTCCAGGCCAGTGAGATACACACACACAATTTAAATGTCACTCTACTCTACAGAGAAGTGTTCTTATTCTTCCCATTTTCTGAATGAGGGCACTGAGGTATAGAGGGAATAAGAAACTTGTCCATAGTCCTGAACTGCCTACATGGATAAACTAGAATTCAAACCATGACAGTCTGCTTTCAAGTCTGTACCCCAAATACAATGTTGAGGTTCCTCTCAGTTACCTGAGTGACAAAGGGACCTTGAAAGCCTCATATCTCTACTGGAGCTCCTCCCCTCTTTCATAATTGGGTCTTCATTCAAATTCTTCATCCTGGCCAAGCAGAAATCTGGGGTCTCCCAAGACCTGTGCGTCTCTCTTCTCCACTGGTGACAGTTCCGCCTTTTGATTGTATCCTGAACTCTGATGCCGTGCCTGGCTTACAGTAAATGTGTGTGTGGACTGTCATTCCCAGGTTCTTCAGAACTGATTGCTTTCACCCCTTAAAAGCCTCTAGCCTGCTGCACTCAGCTGGGCTGCTGGCCCTGCCCTGGTCCTCGGGGCCCCTACAGATGTTGCTCCCTCTGCATCAGAGGTCTTGCATGACATTTTCCCCAATTAACTCTTTTACAATTTAGTCCAAATGTCATGTCCACCAGGAGGCCTTCTTAGATTCCCATACCTCTGGGAATCATTCTCCCAGTGTGCTCTGAGTCTCTCCCTTGCAGTCCTTATCAGACTGCAGGTTAATCATTAATAATGTTTCTGTTTCTCTCATCCAACCTCAAACTCCCAAAGCTCTTCAGAAGTAGGATGCATGTCTCAAACTCAGTCCCTCCCTTCCTGTTCTCCCGGCACCTGCCCTTTCTTTGTTCTCTATTTTTCATTAATATCATGGAAGTAGAAGTTTCTATGTTAGCTCTAAACTCTGTAACCCAATTTCTATTCTATCTTCTGCCCTCCACTCTCAAGGGCCTCCATGTGATGTTAAGCTTCACTATTACAACATACGTCTCTTCCATTTGAGACCAGTAAGCGCTTCTGAAGAGGTGACAGGTGGAAATAGTTGCCCGAAAGGTGCTTGACCTTCCAACACAGGTTCTCTGGCTGTTTGTAGACTGGATATCTCCAAGTACTATGATGCATCTTACCATTTTGACCCACAAATTAGCAGTAAGATACAACTGCTGTAAATGGAACCTTGCCTCAGGGTGATTTCCCAAGGAAAAAAAAAATCAAATTAAAGACTTGTTTAGTAGCTCTGGCAAAAAAATGTTCTTAGAACCAAGCAGAGGGTAAGTTAATCAATTAGACAAGGGATCAATAAAATATAACAAATAGTACATTCAATAGAAGTGAGCTGTTCATTACAAATAGTCTCTGACTCATGTATTTGATCGATACATGACAAAGATCTAACAAGTATAAAAACACAGCGAGTCTAAAGATAGTCCTCACAACATACATTTTCAAGACACTTAGCTAGTCCTGACAAATCCAACAACCAACTTTGCAATAGTTGGAACACAAGTGAGTTTGGATTATGGTCTTCATTCATGTCCCTAATCTGTAGATAAGTGTGAAGGTGGGAGATCTTCATGAAATATGCCTGAACTGCAGGTTAAGTGTCACTGATCACCTAGGCAAGCCATTCAACCTGCGTGGACTCCTTTATTTGTTTGGTACTAGGTTAGACCCAGTCCTTGCACATGCTAGGACTGGTGCTCCACCACCAAGCTATAGTCCTAGCCTTTGAGTCTTCATCTATAAAGCCAGTCTGGGTTCTTTCACAAGGCTAGGGAGGAACTCCTGTGAGAGGATGGGAATGGATACAATTTAAGCATCACTAAGCTCACAGGATAGATTTTCTGCAAAAATATCAGTCCCTCTTAAGGGATGCACAGGAGAGAAGAAGCTTTACTCTCAGGTCACCAAACAAAAATATTGATAGTTAAGCTAACTGAAATCTCCTTTAGCTAATGCTCAGTTGGAAAACTATGATCGTAATGAAAAAGATTAACTACGGCTCTCCCTGTTAACTAAAGCGTTGAGGGCTTCTTAAAAACAAATTTTAGCTATTTTTATGAGTGCCTTCAATGGCTCTCAAATCAATGAAAATGATTTTTTAATGTTATTTTGGGGGCCCTCAACTGGTTTGACTAGTCGTTCTGTTCTGGATTGAAAAGTGTGTTGTGATACTTGCTTTACTAGTTGAGGCTTCTGGAGAGTAAACTAAAACTTCTCATCTGAACGTAGGAAGACACAGTGAGTGTACAGAGGGCCACCATCAACAAGAATGCCCCTGATATGTGCGGGTCTCTCTCAGCACCTCAGCCATCCCAGGGCATCTGCAAAGGGGATCTGAAGCCTGCTTTGTCAAGCTGCATTGCCTTGTGTCTCTATGGAAGCGGAGGTCTGTGGATCTGCTGTCAGATTCTATACACAACATACAGATCTGACTGGACGAACACAATGCCTGACACTTAGTAGGGGCTCAACAAATGTTGCCGGAACAGAAACAATGGTACATTATCTTCTGTACACTTAAAAGCAGTCATGTGACTTATTACCAAGCTTCCTCACTCTGAGTCAAGACCCCAGAGTCCTACTAGAATGACTTTTTAAAGTTCTTTTATCTAAAGTTTATTACTTTTTATTTTATGTATATGAATGCATTGCTTGCATGTACGTAGGTGCACCCGTGTTGTGCAATGCCCTTGGAGGTCAGAAGAGGGCATTGGATCCCCTGGAACTTGAGTTACAGATGGTTGTTAGCCACCATGTGGGTGCTGGGAATCGAACCCAGGTCCATGTAAGAGCAGCCAGTGCTCTTAACTGCTGAGCCATCTCTCCAGTCCCAAAGTTCTTTTTTAAAAGAGTTCCAATTTTAGACTAAATCAGCTATGAGTTATCTTAAATTCTTTTTGAACAAGATTAGGTATATATTTCTTTATTGATGGGACTGTAAAAATGTATCCGGAAAAAGGAGAAGCCCACTCTGAGAGACTTGCTTTAAAGTACTCGTCAGCAACAAATGAATAATGCGTTCAACTGACAGGTAATCAAGTTTGGAGAGAACACATAGATGGTGCTGTAGTAACTTGGGACCTCTTGCAGGCTGACTGTTGCTTTGATATAAATGTCCTCCTTACTGGTGCAACATCTGATACATTTAACGGTTTCACCAGTTAAACCCTCTCAGAGCTTGTACAAGTGAAAACGCGCAGATTGTACAGTCGCCCAACTAGTTTCATAAGTCACTGAGCCTCCGGGTGGTTGGATTAAACGGACTGTACAAATGTGCTCATGGGTAAAAAGTGCTTAGTATCGGTAAGTGTTCCCACAGAGACGAGATACTGCTATGACACCACTAAAGAAAGAGATTCCTGAGGCATGGTCAGCAAGAGTCCAGGCACAGGAAGCTCCTATTGAGGTCCCCATCTTTCCTCTTCTTTTCTCTCCCTCCTGAAAATATAAAAAGAGCCAGTTCCAACACTGATGGACTCGACCCCAGGAAAAACTCATCAACTACGCAGCACTCTGTGGCCTCCAACACTTGAACTCTGGGAAGGAGAGGCAATGATTGATGCTTCAGGACCCCAGGTGGAGTCTGGCAGCATGGATCCTTCCTCAGTATGCTGTAAAGAAGTCAGTGGAGCTAGCTAAAGCCAAGGGGAACCTAGAACCTGCACAGTGTCTGAGAGGTACCCCTAAAACCCTAGCGCCTGTCACAGTTCACACTGATGACGTCATCCTAAGAAGGTAGCTGCCGACACAGACAGAAGCTGACATTATGTCTACTGTTTTTGACCTCTGAAGGTGAAAACACAAAGGCCATATTACTGAGCTTCATTTTACCCAGTTAAAGATATCGATCAACCAAGTCTTTGATAAATCAGTTTAATTTATATATAGTTGTTTAGTTCTCATACTTGGAGTCTGGGACACACAAGTCTGGGGTGCCAGTAGGTTCAGTGTCTGTTGTGACTGCTTCCTGCTTCCAAAATGGCACCTTGCTGCCAGGGGCGTGAGCTCATACCCTTTCATAAGATTGTTAGTCCTGACATAAGGCTCCACTTTCATGTCTGCATAGACCACAGTGATCCCATGAGATTACAACACCCAGTGATGTCAAAGCCATCTCGGTTTAGTTTAGTGCACTCGATGAGGTCCACACTATGATGGCACTTTCTCAGGACACATAGCACACGACTTCACTTTGCTATGCCATTCAAAAGAAATTGAGACCCTGGTCAAAGTTTTCTTTTTGAGTATTTAGACTAGTGAAAAGCAGTGGGAAGGTTTAGTGAACTGTTTTGTACCCACTAAAAATGATGCCTCTCTAGAAGTCTGCTTCTTAAAAAGCAGGGGACTGACAGGAGTGCGGAGCGGAGGAAGAGGGGTGAATGTGGCCAAAGCACCTGACACTTGAATGAAATGCCTTTACGGACCCGTTACTATGTACCATGAATATGTGCCAATAAAAACTGTTAAAGGGCTGGGACACAGCTCACTGGGTAGAGTGCTGCCTAGCGTTTTGTTTGCCATAGGAAGGAGGTTAGAAACAAGCTAACTGGCCACTAAGGGTAGCACTCATATAGTGGGAGATTTAACTTCCACCAAAGACTATATTGTTTTATAAGATCCATGCGCTATTTTAATTGTCTTAGGCTAATGTGGAGGAGAGAGCAGTGTGGAATGCTGGCTTCCAGCCCTGGCAACGCTGTTGCCCTCTTGAACTCACAGCCACACAGTTTGGCCCATCAACACCTATCATGGAATGGGGAGAGGCCCATGGGGTCTCATCACTCCCTGATGATTTGTGTAACATTAATGGTTGATAGAGCAAGGAAAGGCATTTCTTCCTCATGTAGTCACTGGTAAGGTGTCCACACTCCCTTAAACACACCCTCACCTATATTCCTGTGAACAACCCTGATGAAACTTACTGGGACACACACACACACACACACACACACACTCACACATGCACACACACACACAAAGATATGAAGGTGGAAAGGCAGGGGGTTGGTTGGAAAGAGGAAATTGAATGGAACAAGAGAAGGTAGTGAGGGTTATATGATCCAAATACATTATATGCATGTATGAAAATCATCATGAAACTCATTATTATGTACAATTAATGTATGTTAATAAAAGCATTAAAATAGGATAATATTTTAAAATGCTATTTAAAGGACCAAAGTCAGGTCAGTGGGATGACTCAGTGGCTAAAGGCACTTGCTGCCAGTCCTAGTAATCCAAGTTCAGTCTCCAAGACCTGCATGGTAGAAGGAGAGAACTGATTTCCACAAGTTGTCCTCTGACCCCACATACACTGGGGCATGCATATCTGTGCACAAATACATGTGGCGAACGAACAGACAGAAGGTCAAAGTCAAATCTGTTGAGAAGGGACAGGTTCCCACAGGCTCCTGGGAGATGCGCTCTATGTGCTGTGTCCTTCAGTTTACAGCTAGTAGGTGTTCCTCCATATACCTCCCACGACAGCACAGAGGTGATGCTGACACCCGATTCCACATCAGCCCCCACACAAAATGGCATCGCACTTGGTGCATAATTCCTCCTTCTCCATGCTGTGGTCTCCACTAAACTCTGGAGAGTCTCTACAGATTGATCAGATTGATGCCTAAGACCCGAACTTCCCTAAGCATTTGAACCAAAGACGCCTCCAATGAATGTCAGAGGCATCCTACATAGAGTGACACACTTCCTGGGGCAGCATCTTACGTGCCACGTACCTATCAGCTAGAAGGTGCACTCGGCTTCTGACACACTCCAAGGGCCAAAGTGGGCATTTGGAATCCTGGGTGCACTGCCGTGTCCTTCCTGCTCTGCTCCTGCCCATTCACGGCTTCCAAGCTCACTGCTGGCCCATTTGCTGTTAAGAAGCTACAGCACAGACAAGCCCTTGTGCTTGGTAGAAGGCAGAGTCAGGTTCTAGAAATCACTGACGGACATAGTATGTCAGGGGTGTCTTGGGTTGGGAGAAGCATGCAAGGATTGCATCTCTCACCCAGACTTTGCCCCTGGCATTAACTGCTATTGATTATAGAATCATAAGATCCAGCCTTCCCGGGTATGGTAATGCAAATCTGTAATCCTAACACTCAGGAGGCTGGGACAGGAGCATGGAGAATGTGAGTCCAGCCTGAGCTTCACAGTAAGTACCAGGTCAGCCTGTGTTTCATATCAAGAATCTGTGTCAAACACCCCTCCCCCCCAAAAAAAAACATAAAAACAGAACCAAAACAGAACCAAACCTAAAAAAAAACAATTAGGTTTCTATGCTTAATGCTCTCCTCTGTCCTGAATTCACAGCAGCTAGACCCAGGATTTGTGTTTCTCTGTAGCACATCCAAGGGAGGAAAACTCCTTAGAATCTGGGGAATCACTGCTGTGTGAACTTGGGTAAGGAAACAACCTCTCTAAGTCTGTCCTCTCATCTGTAAAATGTCCCAGACACCTTTCTTGTAGATTTATTTGTGAAAATAAGGATGAAAGGAAGACAAGGGATAAAGATGAAACCTGGTATACAGTTGGTGCTCAGCAAATGCTGACCATGAGTAAAGTAGTTTGGAAATATGCACAGTAGGAACCCTCAGAACAAAGGCACAGGCTTGGCTTAAATTGGAGCCTGAACCTGCAAACAGACATGAATTTTTAAGTTGCTGGTACGTCCAGGCACTTCAGAACTGTTCCTTGCCATCTATCTTTCCTGAGAACGATGAATGAGATGACCAGGAGAAGGCTGTCCCCCCCAGGAACTGCCTCTCAGAGTGGAGCATTTGTCCAGCATGCCCAAGATCCCAAGCTTGATCCTGGCACTGAAAAACAAGCTATACAGTACCCTGCGCTTCCCTCAGTTGGGTGAGCTTGGTGCTCTCCAGGCACCGAGTTTCAGAGCAGCAATGCGGCCTAAGCAGAGTTCACGTGCTTTCTAAAATGGCGTGTGAACCAAATCCACCCCCAGGAAGGTCCTATTCAATATCCAGGCAACAAGTTAATGGAACGCCTGGCAAGAGTGATCACAAACCCATCAGTGAGTCAGAGAGTTTGAGGGAACAATAGGTAAGCGGTCTCATTCTCGTCTCTGTTTTTTCTTCCCCATAAGAGCCAAATTGGGTTCACTTGACTTCTCACCCAGAATGTGGCTCTAAAGTGACTAATATTACTCCTTTACTTAAGTCATGTTTTCTATTCCCAAACCCAGAATAAGATAGGACCTGGTCCAATGAAGTAAAGTGGTGAGGTCATGGCCTTCCCCCTCTCTGTCCCCAAGTCCCCTTCCTGCCCTCTTCCAGCTGCAAGTGATCTTGGAATATTCCAGAGTACATAAGAGGAGGAAGTTAAGTGAAAGCGGGACCCACAGTGCAGCTTCTAAGAGGTCGTCATCTACCATGGGTATGCAACCCACCCCCTGTGATCATAAGCCTCATACGCTCATTAGTAAACTTGGGCTTCTGTGGAATCATTACTTTGTTTTGTTACCAGTGTCTTGTCTGGAGGGAACAGATGTGTGTTCATGTCCCCCGAGAAAAAGTTTGCACCATAGTCACCAGCATTTAAGATGTGTCCCCTCACTTCCTTAATTAATCCTGCCAGGGAACACCCTCACAGACAAACCCAGGAATACCAAAGTCATCTGCTAGGGTCTTCTCATTCCAAGTGGACAACCTGGAGAAGTCATAGCCTTTCTCCAAGCCACCCTGAACTCCCCTCACCTCTGTGTGTTACATTACACTGCTAGGTTCTGACGGGTTGTTTAATTTTCACTTGTCCCAGGAGACCTTGAGATTCAGGATCGGGTGGAAGGAACTGAAACAACTTCACTGTTTTATTTATTATTTTATATTTTTGTGTATATGAGTAAATTGCCTGCCTGTGTGTAAGTACACCTGTGTCATGCAATGCCCACAGAGGTCAGAAGAGGGCATCGGATCTGCTGGAACTGAAATAATGGATGGTTGTTAGCTGCCATGTGGGTGCTAGGAACTAAACCTGGGTCCTCTACAAGAGTAGTCAGTGCTCTTAACCTCTGAGCCAGCTCTCCTGCCCCCTATCTTCTCTGTTTTAACTTGCCTGAGGCTGCATACACAGGATGAATATTACCATCCACTGGGATCTCACTGGGTGGCTACTTGATGATCTGTAGTCCTAAATTCCCAGATGAAAGGTAAGCAGATTTGAGTCTGATTTAAGACCCGGTTAGCGTACAGTAGGGTTTTGTCCAGGAAGGGGTGCAGGCCACACATGTGCAGATCAGGTGTGACATTTGACTTTCAGCAGAGTGATCACTTCTGTCCCAGGTGTTGGGAAAAGACTGAGTGATGAGAGAAGACTCTGACAGCTCCCTTCTACAGCCATGCACTGCAGAAGGACACGGAGGAGAGCACAGAGTTCACCCCCAACAGATGGGCTGGAGAGTCCCACGGTGACACCACTGCTCAGACCTTCGTTTATTTTTATGTTTTATTGTTGCTGTTGCTTCTAAGAGGCCTCTAGGGAACCTAGTTTGGGTTTTCAGCACTCGGTACGAGATGGTAAAGCAGTTTGTCTCCTGAGAGGCAGACGAGACCCCAGTGAAGAGGGTGAGAATGGCGGGCTGACCTCTTCTTGCCATGGGCAGACCCTGGAGGAGCTGAGGAAAGGAGCGTGCGACCCCTGTGTTCCGATGTGTCACAGGCCTCCCGTGGAACATGGCCCATGGCTGTCCTGAAGGTCTTGCACCAAAGAGTGGAGGCTAAGATACCATACAAGTCAATTCCGCCTTTACAGTGGCCTAAAGGAGGCCTGTGAGGTGGGCGCCTGTGGCACCGGGATGTCTATACCAGGCTTTCATCCAGGGTTCCTGGCTTACAACTTCCCCACCTCTGCTATGTCCTGAGGGACTGGGAGCACCTGGGGCTCAGAAGGCACTCCGTCCTCTCTGTCACCCTGCCTTGCTTTCTGTTTATTTGTTCTGTTTTCTCCCCAGTGCAGGCCACCAGAAGTAGGATTTTACCTTTTCAAGGTGGATGACAGCAACTCAAAGTGCAACCGTCCCTGGCCTCTCTGTCTTGAGGCCATAAAATTGGTCTGAACTACCTTGTCTTCTAGAGACCCTCATTTCAGAAGGGGCCCTACCTAGGCTGGGGAATTGCTACCAAAAGGCCAAGAAGGAACTGGGCAGATAAGGCCTTGCCATGTTTATCTAGGGACAGATCCTAAAAACTCACATGAACAGGGTTCAGTTTGGAAGTTTCCAGACTGCTGAACATGGGGCTGCATGAGGCGGGGTACTCACAGGAGGGTGAACAAGAACTCCACGTGTACCCCAGGTCCACAGACACGAATGACTCTGGGTTCTGGATTCCTCCGGGCCCTTCTCTAAGTCCTCCTTCATTTAAAATTTGTATCCTTTAAAACATCCTCCATAACAAGTCAGTAGGCAGAGGTGCTTCCTCAAGTTCTACGAGCTCCTCTGGTTATTAGCTGAACCTGAAGATGGCATCAATGAATCCTTAGTTTAGAGCTAGTAGGTCAGAAGTTCTAGAAGCCTGGCCTGGACTTATAAGGGATATTTGAAAAACAGAGAAACTTGGGGCTGAGCTCTGCACCTGCGGGATCTGACACTTCCTCCACTTATATTTAGAAGACACCCTGCTAAGTCCCCTAGGGGATACAGAGTTGATTGCTTACTTGTTGGTAGGGAAAATAGTGTCACACATTAGGAGTTCACATAAGTGATCGTGTTGATATTTGTGACTTAAGAAAAGCTGAGTTTGGACTGGATTTTCCTTTGTTCCCCGAAAGAACCAGATCATGAAGGGCCTTGAAAGCCACATAAAGGAATCTGAAGTGACGAGAAAAAATAGGGAGCTCAAAGTTTAAGTAGAGGAGTGAGAAATCAGAGAACAACAGAGGAGATCTGTTGGGGGGGTCAAATAAAGATGGGGGGGTTGAAGGCTCCCTAATGAGAAGAGGAGATGGTCAGGAACAGGCCTCATAAAACTGGAAAAGCCCCTAAAATACAACCAAATTTTGTGTACAAATGTATATTTCTGATGAGATGGGTACAGCTTTCCTTGGGCTCTTGTAGAGTGATAGAAACTGTCTCTCTGTAGTTTTTGTTTCTTATTGGTTCATTCTATGGCAAGTCACACTCTCTAACCAATAAGGGAGGAGGGAAGCGGGAGAGGAGGGAGAATCATCATCGCCGCAAGCTGGGGAGAGAAGCGGAGGTTGCTAAGATCCACGTGGGAAGAGAAATGCCTGGGTCCCGGGCCCACGAACCCAGGAGGCAGCATGCCACGGCCCCACCCTCCAAAGAATCTCTTGAGTGAAATGAACTGAGAGACCTGTGCAGCAGTTGCAAACATTATTGGGCCGGCTGGCAGTAGCAAATTTTCATGGGCAAGCAGGGCGCGCTTCCCCAGAGACTTTATAACTTTGTAAATAATAAATCATTCTAAATGGAAGATCAGTTTCCGTTTATCCAGCTGCATTAACCAGATCCCACCCGCTAAGGTGTGGAGAGTGAATTTATGCAACAATTGGCGTAGTTGTGCAGGATCCGGCTGGCACAAATTGAAAAATAGCTCAGCAGGTAAGAGGGCAAATGGTGCTTACAGCAGACCCACAGAAGGAAATGCAAACAAATGGAGTTCTGGCATGGCTGTTACAGTGGATCCTCAAGTGGCTAATTAATTTAATATTGCCAAAGCCAACGATGTCTGGGGAAGAAATCCTGGGATGGGAGCCCTTTGGTGGCTGGCATGAGGTGGCACACTTACTGAGTCTTTGGGCTGCACCTCAAGACTACGAAGATAATCTAAAAACAGCAGAGGGACTGAAGCAGACCTTGAAAACTGTGCTGGATGGCAAAGAGCCAAGGCTCCAGCAGGCAATGGCTGAGGCAGCATGGCCTCTGCTATGTGTGATAAAGAACTTATCTCAAACAGAGATTATAGCCCGGAGAGAGACTGAAGAGTTAAAAGAGAAATTAAAGCAAGAGAGGGAGATAAGACTGACCTTTTCTGCATCAGCCAATAACCTCGCTAATAAATTAAATAAAAAGGAAGAGAAAGCCCAGAGTATACCAGCTGAGCACCCACCAGAGAAAGCAGGCAGTGGGCAGGAAGGAAGCAACCCAGAAGAAGCTAAAAATACCTCTCAAGGTCGACCTGTAATACATAAGGAAAAATCTAAATGTCGACATGCTGGTGGAGGCCTTAACAAATCTAAGGATCTAGTGAACAAAGGTTTTTCAGTCCTAGAGCTGCTGGAAATAGGGAGGACATTCAAACAAGCTGCAGAAGAGCCTGTCATCACCTGGCTCCTGAGGATATGGGACAGAGAGGCAGATGACATTGTTTGTAGTGCTGCAGAAGCTAGACAGCTGAGCCACATAACCACTCATCCCTCCTTGAGATCTAAGCTGCAGGACCTGGCACAATACAAGGGAAAGCAGTCTCTGATGAGCTGGCTTGTGCAGGCCACAGGAGACACTTGGTCATCACCAGTGGAGATCCCCACGAATTCCAGGAGCTGGAGCACGACACAAGAAGGACAGGTGCTCTTACGGGAACTGGGCATGAGGAAAGCAGTGTACAGTAGACCTTTCACCGGGCCGGACAGAGCTGTGCTCACTAGAGATCTTATGACAGATTCCACTGAACATGGACCTCGACATTGGTATAAAAGTTTATTGTCCTCACTAGAACCCCTAGTAGGGCACGGGCTTTACAAGGCCAGAGAGGCTTTGACAGGTTTCAACAATGTAGACCAGCATGTGAAGTATGTCTGTAGAAAAATAGAGAAACTCAAAAGATATGTAAGGGAAACAAAACAAAAGGGAGGTCTGCTTGGATTACGCACAAGCAAATGTGGAGAGACTTGTGTTTAGCCCAAGTTCCTAAAGAAAAGATTGATAAAAAGCCAAATTCTGTGCTAAAGCAGCTCTGGGAGGCTTTGAGCCCCGATAAACAGTTCACAACAGTACCCAGAGAATGAAGCTTATCCCAGGGGTGGATACTAACCTCCCTAGTGTAGAAGGAGGACATTTCTCCCCTGTGACTGGCTGTTCGAGGGGTGGAGACAATTTGCCTGGCCAGAGCCTCTCCCACCAGCCAGGTGTGGGCAATGGAGAGACCACAGGTATGTCTAGGGTCAGGAATCAGATCCAGGGGCTCCCTGGCCCTAGGAATCAACAGGTATGTGAGGGGCAAGGAAATCCTTATTCTTCCTGGGCCCTATGTAGGATCAGGCAGTTTGGGCCAACCTCAACGAGGCTGACAAGGACACGAAGATACATAGAAGCTCCCTGTGATGACTCTGGGATACTAAATGGGTTTCTGACAATAACTAAAGACAGTAAAGAACTGGCTAATTTTCCATGCTATGTTAGACCTTGTATGTGTATGTAATGTTAGCTTTTGAGTGTTTTACAGGTATAAAACTGGGTTAAAAGATGTCAAGTACACTCAAAAGA
Organism: Eospalax fontanierii; assembly: GCA_035773235.1. Classification (NCBI taxonomy): domain Eukaryota; kingdom Metazoa; phylum Chordata; class Mammalia; order Rodentia; family Spalacidae; genus Eospalax; species Eospalax fontanierii. The sequence continues at coordinate 178,841,982 of CM069524.1, read as the reverse complement.
ACAAGAATGAAATGTAACTCATACAGAGTATCAGGGTAAAATATAGCAGTGAAATCCTGTGAGTTCTATGGGCCTAAGCCTACAGATGTCAAAGAGTAAAGGTATACTTTATGTGATTGTTGACTAGCAATTCCAATACCAGGCATGGATTGACCCTCCCTATGAGCTGTTGGCCAATGGGGGCTTGAAGGTCCCTCTACCAAACAAGAGGCAGTTGCCACTTTATAATGCTGGTTGCGCACTGGAAAGGGACAATAAGGCCCCATTACTGAAAATGTGACATGGCTTGAGCATGGAGAAAGAGATCTAGCTGGGATTAAGTCAAAGCCTCCCTACAAATGGATGGCAGGGCTTCATAGTGCTAGAGAGCACTACACAGACCGTCATGGGAGGATGGTCCTGAAAGAGCTACCGATCTTGCATGCTTCATTGTCAGATGCCCTGAAGGGGTGGTGGAGGCTCATCTGAAAAGTGCAACCCCAGCCTATTCATGATTGGTTTTAAAGCCCGCTCTTTAGGGACAGAACACATGCCTGATAGAGAAAGAAAAGAAGGTTGACTCCCAATAGTGTTAGAGGAAGTTATAGGCCCCAGCAGAGAAACTACTATGATTGTTTGTGAGATGGATATAACTGTCTAAACCGTTGTGTTTATGATGGTCTATGTGAAGGTTACTGTTTTCCTTTATGGTTGTTGCTATATTGTTATGTCTAGTTTGTTTTCCAGAGAGAAGGGGTGGATTGTAGAGCGATAGAAACTATCTCTCTGTAGTTTTTGTTTCTTATTGGTTCATTCTATGGCAAGTCCCGCCCTCTAACCAATAAGGGAGGAGGGAAGCGGGAGAGGAGGGAGAATCATCATCTCCGCGAGCTGGGGAGAGGAAAGGAGGTTGCTAAGATCCACGCGGGAAGAGAAATGCCCAGATTCTGGGCCCACGAACCCAGGAGGCAGCATGCCACGCCCCCACCCTCCAAAGAATCTCGTGAGTGAAATGAACTGAGAGACCTGCGCCCGGTGCGCAGCGGTTGCCAACATTATTGGGCCGGCCGGCAGTAGCAAACTTTCACGGGCAAGCGGGGCGCGCGTCCCCAGAGACTTTATAACTTTGTAAATAAACAAATCATTCTAAATGGAAGATCAGTTTCCGTTTATCCAGCTGGATTAACCAGATCCCACCCGCTAAGGCGTGGAGAGTGAATTTATGCAAATGGCTCTGAAATAAGGACCATGGTCACTCATCACTCTGACAGTGAAAAACTGTCCACAACCCACAGTGGGACCCTGTACTCAGAAGTCACAATTTTTGAATGAGAAATGAAAACCTAGTGGGTTCATGTAGAAACCTGATTCTTAGTACTCCAATGCTCTGACCTCCAGGCTTCCACACCTGATTTCAGACCTGCAGAGAACAGGTTGAGGAGCTTACCTTCCTGCAGTGCAAACTTAATCACCATGTGGCCCCCAATCTAAAACTCTTCACTGCTCCCCTTGCCAACAAATGAATTTCTGTTGGTGGATGCTGAAAGGATAAAAATCCATAGTCCTTAACTGGCTTGGGGAAGGGGCCTTTAGATTACACATTGATCTATTTCATCTCAAACCTCCACCTCCGTGCCAGCGACCCAGAATTTCTGCCCATTCCTGGGTCACAAGAAGCACTCTACATCTCTGCCCCACTCCCCCCCCCCCCCCCGCCCCCCCCCCCCCCCCGCCCCCGCCCAGGCTCCTCTTCCTTTCAGTCTTTGAGAATCAGCTGAGGATGAGCACCTCCCACGAGCCTCTACTAACAGCTGCCAACTCTGCTTACTAGGCACCAGTGTGTTAGATATCAATCACAGGCTCTTCTAGAAGCGCCCTATCTGATTTACTTAAGGAAATAGGTGCTGGTGTTTTAAAGGGTCGAGGGAACTGTGGTTTAGCAGGGCCACAGAGCAGAGTGGCACAACTAGAATTGAACCCAAGTTTCTCTGGTTCCTGAGTTCCCCACTAAACCCTATTTCAAGTCCCCAGCTCCTTACGCATGGAAAGCCTGTTGTCCGCAGTACCGTGATTATCAAAGTCACGATAATACTTTAGAATCTAGCTCCAGCGCCCTTGCTTATCTTTACAATTTTGATCTCTTTAACAGTCAGCTTATCAAACAAGGAACTTGAAGCTGGAAGATTAAGGTCCCAGAGTTAGCAAGACGAGAATACAGGCCTATATTCATCTGTCTAATTTGAAAAGCTTCAGTCTATCTACCCTTTATCTCTGCTCAGAGTCCAGAGGATCAAAGTGGTCAACAGATGCTTAAGTGAAACTTGAATAGGGGACAGTATCATGCAGGTGACACTCAAAGTCACAGGCATGCAGTAGCCTAACCCAGATAGATCACAGGACTGAGCTTGGGGAAACACAACACTTAGAATGGGGGGGTCTCAGTGATGGCGACTGAGAATGACTGGGGACATTTGGTTGCCATAGCTGCTGAGGTAAGGGTGCTTCCTGAAACCAGAGATGCTGTCAAATTGTCTTCAATGCACAGCACAATCACCACTGACAAACTGATCTGGCCCACATATCAACAGTACCAAGTTGGAAGAGCTGAGGTCAAGTGGTCAAGGAGAAGGGAGAGGTGTGTGAGGGCATACATTAATTACCACATTGAAATATAACCTAAATATCCTATAGTAGGTTCAGTCAACAACAATCCCTTCACTCTGAATTTACCTCTTTTTGTGTGTGTGGGGGTTATCTTTTGAGATAGGGTGTCCCTGTACTTCAAGCTGGCCTGAAACTCGCTATGTACACCAGGCTGGCCTTGATTCACATAGATCTGCCTGCTTTTGCCTCCCAAATGCTGGAACTAAAGGCATGCACCATGAACTCCAGTTCTTACCTCTGTTTTTAAAAATTAAATGTGATGGCTTTAGATCTCTGAGAAATGGAAATTGAGACCTATATTATCAAATAGTTGGATCTGGAATAGGGCGCATCCATTCTGTTATAAACATATCTGCGTACCGCATGGTGATTTACTCAGACCTTTCAGTGTTGGGGCTCAAACCCAGGGTCTTGGCCACGATAGGGCAGTGTTCTCCCACTGAACTATACCCCAAGCCCAACTTACTGCATTTTCAGAACCACTTAATAGACACACAATAAATATCCTTTGGCAGTAAAAGTTATATATTACTGCTAAACAATTTTATCATGAACTTGAAAATGATTTCCAGACCTTTTGAAATAGATGTGGAAACAGTGCTGGTTCCCATGCAGCAAAGCATGAGACCAACTAATGCCAGCAAGCACATGGGTAGGGCCAGACATTCCAGCGGCAATCATCCATCAATTTGGAAAACATTTATGAGCCCACCAGTGTGCCAGATCTTTATGAGGCCATGGGAACACTGAGGTGGCTATGGCCCAGCTGTCTGTCTCTGTGTTAAGTCTTGCTAGAGAATGGAGCCTTAACACATCGGGACAGCACAGCTCCTGGAGAGGTAGAGAAGAGAGCTGTGCTTGAGCTCAGCGATGGGGAAGGAGCTGAGATCCTCGGTGGGATGAAAGAATGCATGGCTGTTAGGAAAGAACCAGCTTTGGAGGACTGACACCTGGAAATTGGCAGATATGTGAAATCATAAACTTGGCATGGTCCTTGAAACAACCCAGAAAAGATTTAGGGAACTGAGAGGTTGATTTCTGTCTGTTTTTATCCCCTACACGAGAGACAGTGATGTAGACCTGGGATGGTTGAATACCTGCTTACTGCCATTTACTGCTCTGTGCCTTGGTCAAACTTCTAATCACTCAGTATTCTCTCTTCTGTAAATGGGCATAGAAGTGTCTACCTGACGGGAAGGGGTCTGAAAGAGATTCTTGTTATATGACAAATACTTGCTGAACCATGATAGTTATTAGACTTGCACTCAACACTGGATGTTCTGTCACAAAAGAAAAGGACAGTGCCTATTCTTGTGAACTTGCAGCAGAGAGGGGTGGAAGTGCCCGGACCCCCCAATGTGGGGGCGGGGCCTTTTGTCAAATTACAATATGATCCCCACTTTCAGTGATATATCTGGTGGAAGTAACTGATGAAGACCAGAAACTGAGTCACAACTGCAATCTCATCACTTGGGAAATAGAGGAAAGAGGATCATGAGTTCAAGGCCAGCCTCAGCCATGTAGTGAGTTCAAGGCCAGCCTGGACTACAGCTTGTTTCAAACAAACAAACAAACAAACAGACAAACAAACCAAAATGGTAAGCGAGTCAGGGAGCCAGAGACTTTGGGGGCATCATGATTGCAGCGAGACTTACAATCTACATTTTACTTTGAAGCCTCTCCGATCACCATACAATGAGAATAGGAAGAGTGAACTTACCTCTCACCCCCTCATCCAGTGAAACAGGCTGGCCAGCCAGTCAGTCATGTGGAGGATGAGATTTAGCCTGTGCCCCGGTGGGTGGTCAAGGGGCATCCACGTCCACAGAGGAACAAACAGATGTGAAATGTGTAAGGAGGGCTGCTGGCCCGGAGGGAAGACCAGCAGGGAGCTCTTCTAGTTCAGGCACTGCAATAGCAGTGTGGTGTGGCACACATTACTTAATTTGGATCACACTCATTTTATTAAAAAAAGATCTAGGTTCAGAGAAATTAAGCCATTTCTCGTGGGCTCTGCTGTGAGGATTGACACTCAAGTCTCAGTAAGGCACCTGCTTCCCAGGCTCAGGCCTTCATTGCTTAGAAGAAACTACTTTCCATCTTGTCTTGCAGCAGCACCACAGAGCAGCCCCCCGGCATTCCTCCTGGGAGCTCTCGCTGCCCGCTACTTCTGGCTCTTGTAACGAATGCCTTTTACAGGGCAATTTTAGGAAAGGACACTGAGTGTCATTGAACAAGAGGCCTTGACATCTCTTTAGAAACGTGTCCTTGTGATGGTTGTTTCAGCAATGCAGCTCCACAGAAATGTTTTACACCATGGGAGTTCCTGAAGGGATGGGGGTGGGTCCCTAGTTCATTCATTAATTCACTCATTCATTTTTTAACAAAAGCTTTTACTGTGACCTGGCACAGAGATTCAGTGAAACATCAAAATGTTGCAGTTTTCAGAGAGAGGAGGGAGGGAAGTCTCCACACAACCTCCTCATGTTAATTTCTTATCCAGCTACAGAATTCAGCCGGCTTAAGAAACACTCAAAAGTTACCATCTTCTATAAATTTTCTTTCTCTTTAAAACACTTATTTTTATTTCATGCGTATGAGTGTATTGTCTGCATGTGTGTAACTGCACCCCTGCTGTGCAATGCCCACAGAGGCCGGAAGAGGGTATCATCTGATCCCCTGGAACTGGAGTGAGGACGGTTGTTAGCTGCCATGTAGGTGCTGGAGATTGAACCTGGGTCCTCTGCAAGAGCAGTCAGTACTCTTAACTGCTGAGTCATCTCTCCAGTCCCTATACATTTTCTCTCTGTCCTTTGACTTTCTACGAATGATTTTCTTCTTTGTGCACGTGTTAGAGCACCTAGCATGCTACAGCATGGATCTGGATCTCTTTATATCATTCACTTGAAGAAAATGGTATTTTTCATATGGTATAACCATAGTAAATATAATATAGTAAAAAAAATATAGTAAACAGATGAGGCCATCCTCTACCCAGAGAAATAAATATCCAGATTTGTCTATAGCTGTGGCCCACTCGTATGTATACTGTAGATCTTGACCCCTTAGCGTCAGGAATGCCTACTTTATCACCTGCAAATACTTAGAGCCTCGTCTACCATCTTCCACAAGTCTGGCAATTACCATATTCCTTAATTCATTTCATTAGGTATTTTATTGAGTGTTCATGGTATACCACATACAATGCTAATTATTGGAAATACAGCCATAAGCAGATCAGACATGCCTATGTCCTATGAGTTGATGAGGCAGAGATATATTAAATAAGTATCCCTACAAACAAATACTATAATTACAAAATATAATAGCTTTGGAGCTGGAGAGATGGCTCAGCAGTTAAGATTCCTTGCTGCTTTTGCAGAGTGTCTATAAGACACTCAGATACATAACATAAAAATAAATAGAATAGTTAAAAAATATAATAACCCAGAGAATGAATTAAAATGAGAAAAACAAAATAACTGCTGTGAAGAAAAAAAAATACTCAAGTAGATATTATTTATTTCAGCAGTCATTTCTTAGGATGGTAAACTCTAGAAAATGAGAGGGACAGACTCCTATGGACTCTCTCGGGCTGGTTTATGAATCTGATTAGACAATCTAACTCCTGTGGTCTGGGGGAAGGTCTGCTCGTAGGACATATCCTGAGACCTCATTTGTCTTCCACGGTCTTATCGCAAGGGTAATGCATTTCAACATTCCAAGTAACTGAAAGTTCTTTGGCTCTGTGTTGTATCATGTGCTGCAATCTGCCCGAGTCTCTTATCTAGTGCTATTTGGATCTAAATTAGGATTTGGGCTCTCTTTACCTCTCCCTAGCTTTCATTTTGCTGGACTTAGTCTATCACATTAGCCTGCCCCATCTCATGATATCCAGGCCTGACCTCAAATGTGCATCTCCCTTCACATCAGTAGGTACAGCTGCAGTGAAGGAACACCTGGATTCAGAGGTTGAAAAAGTGCAAAGAAGACCAGAGTGGGGTGGAACAGCTAATCTTCAGTGTCAACGGGACTGGACTTAGAATCCTAGGAGATACCTCTGGGCTCACCTGGGTGAGGGCATTTCCAGAGAGAACAAACTGAGGAAGACCTCTCCTGAATGTGTACAGCAACATCCCATGGCCTTGAGGGTCCAGACTAGACAAAGGCCTTCTAAACAATACAGACTCTTACCATTCCTCTCGGTTGACCATCAGAACAAGATGATAAGACCCTGTTGTTAAAGACACTAGATATCTTGGCTGCTCGATCTAGAGAAAACAAGCTGGAACTGAGCAATCTACCTCCCCATTCATAGCACCAGAAGGTGTTGTCAGCTGCTGTTGGAGAAAAGGGATCAACAATCCTACCCAGCTGCAAACTTAACTAAGGCACTAACCTACCAGGTTAAGTGTGCCCACTTGTGCAATAGTGGCATGATATTTATGGGGGTAACCAACTACTCTCTGACTGGATTTGAGGCCCAATCCACAGGAGGGAACCCATGCTTGGTACTATAAACCAGTGGTGGGGGAGGTTGTAAGAACTATGGGTATTTAATATACTGCTGGTTAGCTAAATTAAATAAGATCAAAAGCCTTGTAAATATCTATGTTTATGCCCATAGACAAATGTTACTCTAAACCTTAATGAGAGAAGCTTCTCTTTCCAGTGAACACAGAGACTCACAGCCACACAAGATAATGACACTAAATAATGACTGGGTGCTCGGCCCTAAACAGGAAATTTATACCCCCCTGTAAAGCTCAGGGACCATTGCATAGGAAGGGGTGGGAAGAATGTAAGGGTCTGATGACAGGGAGAATGGTAATGAGACGACATCTTCTGAGCAAAGCACAAACTCACAGCAGCTGTGAATACCTGCACTGGGTCTGCAAGCCATCAACAGCCAGGCGTAGATGGAGGAGGGACTCGGGGCACCCTGCCCCTCATTGCTGAACTATTTGCTACTAATAGATTCAGGACGAGGGGGAGGCATTGCCCTCAGTTGTGTATCTACTGGTGACCCCATCAGGCTCCAATGAATAGTCCCAAACTCCTGGTCACACAGATGGCCTTGGTTAAACAAAATGGGCCACAAAACACACACAAAAGTCATGAATCTGGGGAAGGGAAGCATATATATATACTTAAAACCGTCCAAGAACTAACCTCATTAATTTTTTCTTTTCAAGTTGAAAACAGAGGAAACCAGCTGAGCCCTGCATTCCCCTTTCTGCTTCCTCATCTGCTATGATGTAAGCAAGTAGCCTCCCACCAGCAACTGACAGGAACTGGTTCCATCACCGAGTCTTTCATGTTATGATGGCGTATATTCCCTGGACCATGAGTCAAAATAAGCCTTTTCTTCCTAGGCTGCTTCTTGTCAGGTATTTGGCTACAGTAATAAGTAACTGATGCACAGGGTCAGTTTGACGGTAGACACCCAAACCACAGAAATGACCATATCCTCTGGGTTTGGAGTTACAGTTCTGCAAATCTGTCCTAGCAAAGGAAGACCAAATAATGAAAACACTGTACACAAAAACTAGGCTTTTACTCCATTGTTTAAAACAGTGAACGGTGCTGTTGGGGGATCACCTTGGGCAAATGTACTTTTAGTGTGAGGCTGTCTTCCGTTGACTAGCTGACACTTACCTAAACTGCTCACAGGCCCCGAGTTAAACATAGAACAGTGGTGTTACAAATTAGCAGCTTGAACTGTAGTGTAAATACCACACTTAAAATTCTGTCAGTGAATATGAGCATTGACCCTGTGCTGAACGTATTTGCTGGGCTTGGGAAATAAAGTAGCAAAGACGACATAAAAATCCCCATCACCTGGAGAGTATGGTTCAGCAGATGGAACAGAAAACATACACATCTGCGAGGGAAATCAACAGGGAAGTCAGGTGGCAATGAAAACACAAAGACTATGCGGGAAGAACGAGGACGCCCGCCTGGGAGTCAAAGCCGTGATAGGGGAGTGGAGGTTAAATGGGGTGATCGGGACAGGTCTCCGGTGAAAAGAACACTGGGGGCTGAGACCTACAGAAGGTCACAGAGCAAGCTGGACGAGCTGGGCAGCTGTGGGGGCCTGCGGTCTGGGAGCAGTTTATTTTTGATGAAATGTACTGTGAGCATTGAGTTACTTTGCAGACAGCACGGTGTCTGAACCCCTTGTCACTTTCAATTAACCAGGAGTATGCCCAGCCAGTTCATAAGGAGATCCTGTGCCCTTCCCTCTCCGGCAGCCAGACACCCTCGTGTGCCAACATCACCACCCCGGGACCCACTGCTGCAGCAGAGGAGGGGACCTCACCCTTCTCCAGGACCTCTGCAAGAGTGGGGGTAAGCCTCACTTCCCCCTTCCACTCTTTCTCATCAAGCCGGCACCAGTGCTCTGGCTGCCATTTGCATCTGGTCAGACTTGTTCTCTGGGTAAACCTTCGGTCATTTAGAAGTAAAATAACCCAGCTCAGACCCCTTGAGAACTAGGAATTCAACCTCTGCCAAGATTTACTCAAATTTTGCTGTTAAGTCCTCAAGAGTTGTCACGGAGGGAAGATGTTAGACAAAGGTACATCTAGCCATTTGTTAATCACTGTTTTTAAAAATGACAGTGGCACCTATAATTTGTCTCCTCCTGTACTAGAAGATGACATGCCTGTTCTACCCATCAGCAGCAGAGGCTGATCTGTGGACAACTGCAAGATGGGCGTGGCAGGCTTCATGAGGGCAGGGCAATCTCAGTGAGTCTCACCACTAGGTCCCCAGTACTGAACTTGGTGTATGGCACAAGGAAGAACCCAGTAAATGATGCCAAATGAATGAATGAATGCCTCAAAGACAACAGCTTTCAAATGTGTTCATGTGAGGGGGCAAGAGAGATTGGGCTAGATACCTGGGGACTATGGTCTTCCCCTCTAACCTCAAAGACCAAGAGAACCAAGCCAAGTGTACATTTTAATGGTAAAAGGTGGGTCACCTGCAAAGACACGAAGAAAAATAACTGACCCAGCATGTGGATCCTTGAGATGTTGACTTGCTCTGGTGACTTGACCCCTTGGAGACTCAATTTCATCAGCTGAGGAATGGGGATACCAACAGTGACTTCAGAGTTACCCAAGAATTAAGTAGAATTAGATATCAGGTCTCCTGCTCAGATACTACTATCATAAACAAGCCACAGGTGGGGCCTCCTTGTGCATTTGACAGGTGTAGACTGACAGTCACACAGGACCCTGGAACTGGAGTTTGAACACCAGCTTTCTTGTTTAGAACTGGGTGGCCTTGGGAAAGTTACTTAACTGCTCTGTGCCCGAAATGCCTCTGCTGTTTAAAACAGCGATGATGCTTACTCACAATGGTGCTCTGGGGATCAGGTCAGTTAACAAATGGAAAGCACTCTGAAGAGTAGTTGCCACTGGCACAATGGTGCTCTGGGGATCAGGTCAGTTAACAAATGGAAAGCACTCTGAAGAGTAGTTGCCACTGGCACATTGAGTACTGTTACCTACCACCATCATTATGGGCTGGGCATTTCCTGTTCCTACCCACTCTGATCTTCAGGGCTGGCGCAGACCATGAGAAAATAATATGGCAACAGATGGAGGAGGCCTGGGTTCCTCGGCGTCTCACAACAACCATGGTTCTCAACCTGCAGGGTCCCAGGTTTGACCAGAGGCTTACTAAAACACAGGCGGCCGGCCTGTTCCGAGGTCTGACTCAGTGGACTCTGAGTTTCATTTTCCAGCTTCCCTTGTGCGGCTGGTGCTGCTGTTGAGACCATGGTCAGAGAACCATGGCCTGATAACGAGAAAGGATGTCAGAAGTCCCATGAGAAGGATGAGGAAGAATTGAGCTACGGCAGGACAAACTAAGGGGAGGGACAGGCAGTACTCAGCATGGTGCCGGCAGACAGCAAGCATGATATATTTTGGGGTCACTCTTTGGGATACCTGCTGTTTTAACTTGCTTTATGTTGCTGTGATTAAACATGCTGATGAGAAGCAGACGGGAGGAAAGGGACTATCTTACACTCCATCCTCAGAAGTCAGGCAGGAGCTCAAGGCAGGAGCCCGGAGGCAGGAACCAAAACAGAGACCATGGCCGAACCCTGCTTCCCCTGGCACTCAGCTCCCTTTACCATGCAGCCCATGGCCGAACCCTGCTTCCCCTGGCACTCAGCTCCCTTTACCATGCAGCCCATGGCAGAACCCTGCTTCCCCTGGCACTCAGCTCCCTTTACCATGCAGCCCATGGCAGAACCCTGCTTCCCCTGGCACTCAGCTCCCTTTACCATGCAGCCCAGGATCGCCAGCCTAGGGATGGCACTGCTCACAGTGGAATGGGCCCTCCCACCTCAATCAGCAGTTACGCAAACGCCTCCCAGATACAGCGCAGGCCGATGTGATCTGGGAAATTCTTCAGTTAAAGTTCCTGTTTCTTAGGTAACTCTAATTTGTGTCAAGTTGTCAAAAACTAACCAGCTCACCTATGCAGAAGTTCTAGCTATGGAAGGTCATCAGAATGGGGTAGAATGAACAGTTTCTCTAGACCAGAAGTAGAGAATCCCAGACATAGAAAAGCAAATTTATAGTGAGCATGGTGGCACATGCCTATAAAACCACCTCTCAGGAGGTAAAGGTAGGAGAACTGACTTTGAAGTTAGCTTGGACCAGGACAACCAGGACCCCCATGGCAAGACTGTATCAAAAAGTCAAAAATGAAGGGGCTAGCAAGAGAGATTGGCAGCTAAGGGCACTATCTGTCAAGGCCTGATGACTTGAATTCAACCCTAGAACCCACATGGTGGAAGGAGAGAACTGACTCCTACAAGTTGTCCTTTGACCTCCACACATGTGTGCACGCACACACACACACACACACACACACACACGATAAATTAGTGTTTAAAAGAGAGAAAAATTCAAAACCTCGAGATTTAATGTATGATTACAACCTTGCTATGGGCTGGAGATGTCTGGGGCAGAACCTCTGAGGAGCCCACACATTCTACCAGAGTCCCCAGCAGCCAGCTCTGAGAGTACAAGCATCCTTCCGGCCCTTTCTTTTTCCTCTTCAGAGTTTGTGAATGCCAAATAAAAAATGAATTCCAGAACAATAGAAACTGGAGACACGACATGGTCAGGGCCTCCCCTAGGATCACCAGAGCCTTGTGGGATGTGTTCTGACAACTCACTGGCCTGTTTCTAAGTAAGCGTCAGAGAGGGGCTGATGTTTCTGCCACTTCCCTTGGAAGAATATTCCACCGTGAAATATGACTCATGTTGGGGCCTTGCCTTTGAGAGTCCCTTTCTTCTCCTGACCCACTTTCGTCTTGTTGTGCACTTTAGTACAAAGTCAAGCACAGCCTTCTCTTGAGGATCTTGCTCTGTCCACAAGGACTGACATTCAAAGACTATTACCACCTCTTAAACTTGGCCCTATTCATTTAGTCAAGCAAAGCATGTGTAATTCTTTAATCCTCCCTCATAAATCAGTCTCCACATTCCCTTAATATCCTTCTCCTAGGCTTTGAACTTCCTCCAGCCTGGCTGTCCTGGACTCTTGTTCCGTTTATACTTGAGAATTACCAGTCAATCACAAGACGCCTGTGCAGGGGAAGCAGCAAGGCTGAGGCCAGGGTTCTGGGCACTCTCCCCAGGCTGAGCTGCCTGCTGCCAAGGGTGCCCTGAGCCCAGAGCCCACAGTGGGAGCTGCAGGGTGCCTTTGCCACCAACTCCATTATGTCTTTCTAGTGGAGCTTGGCTTACAGTCGGGGAAGCAAGTTAAGTCATCCCAGAAACCCCCTGGCTCCATTTACACGGACTCCTCCACACATTCCCCATTCACTGCCTACCAGGGCAGGGTGGGCCACTGGAAAAGCCCAGTAGGGTCTTACCTGGAAGGTTCCAGCATGGTCCTCTTCCTTATCGCCTTCTCGGTTCTCTTTGAGGGCAATTAGTGTGAAGCCTCTGAAGTAGGAGGGAGGAGCAGCTGAAAGGGTCACTGTGAGAGACAGAAAAGCCCTCCGTCAGCACGGCGATCACCCACATTCCACACTACATGTGGGATGCACTGAGTTCTCTGTCAACATCCCATCCAGGAGAGAGAAACACCGGGAAGTTTCACCCACGTATTAGAAAACCCGCACCTTCTCCCATCAGCTCCGTCTTCTATTTCAGAGCTTGCAAAAGGCCTGATCTACAGTCTTACTTGCAAATTCTTTTTATTTGTCTTTTTCTTGTGTGAGGCAGAGCCTCATTGCACAGTCCACGTTGGCATCAAACTCGTTCCTCCTTCCTAGGCCCCAAGTGTTTTTGGAACTTCCTGAGCCAATCAGGGCTAGGTAGAGTTCTGTCTTAATAATCCCAATTTGATATAATCTAATGGTTGGTCAGAAATGCCAATCTTGACTATTATCTATTCTGGTTACAATTCTTTTAGATTGACTCAAGAGAAATTCATCTCTTAGCAGCACAAATTCCTTTAGGAGGTCTTGGATGGCATAGGCTGCTATCTGTTCTCCAAACGACATCCCTGCATCTTGTGGAAATGGCTAGGTCTGGTTAGGTGCTGAAGACTTAGGTCAACTTGTGCTAAAGTTCTGCAGGTGCCAGACAGACTTGATAGAGACAGATTCCAAACCTACCCCTACAGACTTCACCTGTGGTCTTCAACATCTCCTTCCTCTGTCTATAAATACATGCTGATTCATCTGAAACCTGATATCCTAAGAAAAGGACAGTGTAGCCAGATATGGAAGGAAGCTACCTTTCTTAATAATGTATGAAGAATTACCCATTGTCCAGAGACACCCTATTATACTTTGCATGGACTGGCTATGAACTTACATTAGGAAAGGCCACCTCCTATGGCAACTGTAATTGTGACTCTGCATTCTGCCCTTCCTAAGAAAATCTTGTTTTGTTTGAGACAAGGTCTCACTATGTAGCCCAGGGTGGCCTCCAACTTTAGGTCTTCCTGTTAGCCTCTTGAGGACTAGGATTATAGGCATGAGCTATCACACCCAGTTAAAAAAATCTTTCCATTGAAATCTCACTCAAGGACCTTCTCATCAAGACGATGTTCATCCCATTTGGGGCTCAGTCTCTCCTGAGACAGAAATTTTTTATAGTCATTTTTTGTATTGAATTGCAATTTTCTGTTGCCCTGGTATCTTCTCCACCAGACTCATGCATTCATATAGGAGAAGAGCTGAGCTGTGTTCACAGCACCAAGTGTCTAAGACAGGCTCAAGCTTCTTCAAATGATAATTTCTGTGTACATTGTAGATTCTAGACTACATATAATATATATATGGATTGGCAGACTATTATAACTTACAGAGAACCTCTAGTCTAGGCTTCCAACATCACAGATAAGAAACCAAAATAAAGAGATCAGCAGACATTCCAAGGTCAATGAGCCATCCAAATGCTGACTTAATTAAGGACCCCTTCCCAGCATGACTCTACGTTGGCTTCACATTCACTGTGCTTTGGCTCTTTTTCTGGTACTGGCTGATATTTTGTGTTTAAAAATAAATTTAAAAGTCAATTTGTTTAGCCTGTATCATTGACATTACTATGACTGAGCATCTATTTAGAAGAAATGTATAGTGCTCTAAATTCCTCAAACTAGTTTTGGTCATGACAATGAAGAGAAAATAATGCCACTATCACGGATAATGGAATTTGATCCATAAACCAACAACATAGTCCTCTCACAGAGAACTTTAAGACATAAAAATTCAAATATCATGCTGTGATTGGTCAGATCATCTCACAAAAGTAAAAGACTAGTGTTCTGATTGGCTACCACTGTCTATGAAAAAATATGATAGAGACTGGGGGAAAACACAATAGAGTAAGAAAAGGGATAGATCTCAGCAGTGTTGAGTGGAAGCTGGGAGCCTCAGAGAGAGAGAGGGATGGATGACAGACAGATGACAGATGAATAGAGAGATGATAGATGACAGGTGAATAGAGAGATGATAGATGACAGGTGAATAGACAGATAACAGATGACAGGTGAATAGAGAAATGATAGATGACAGGTGAATAGACAGATGATAGGTGGGTACATAGATAATAGGTAGATAGGTGATAGATAGGTAGATGACAGATGATAGATGGATAGAAAGATGATAGATGGGTACATAGATAATAGGTAGATAGGTGATAGATGATAGATGGATAGAAAGATGATAGATGGATGATAAATAATAGATAGGTGGATAGGTAATTGATAGATGATAGAAAGATAGATGATAGATAGATGACAAATAGATGATAGAGGATAGACAGATGATAGAAAGATGATAGATGGATAGGTAGATGATAGATGGGTACATAGATAATAGATAGGTAGATAGGTGATAGATGATAGATGGATAGAAAGATGATAGATGGATGATAAATAATAGGTGGATAGGTGATTGATAGATGATAGAAAGATAGATGGCAAATAGATGATAGATGATAAATGATAGATAGATAGATGATAGAACGATGACAGATGATAGAGGATAGATAGATGACAGTAGGGTTTCTGAAGGACAGAAGCAGTCCAAGGCCCTATAGAGTGAGGGTGGGGGTGGGGGAGAGCAGCAGGCGACGAAGCAGTTGGCCGCAAGGACTCTCCACCCCACAGTCCCTCAAATTCCTTTCCACCATTTTAATGTGAGCCTGGGGCTGATGCTGGGCCTTGACTTCTGGTGACCAGCACCCATTAGTGACTCTCTTATGGACCATCCTCAAGTCACCTGAGCCCGCTCAGCCTAGCACAGAAGCCCCAATTCTCTTGCATTAGGGGCAGGCACCTCTGGTAAATTCTCTGTACTTCAGACTAGCCATACGGACTGGAGCCACCCTGAGGGACTCTGCTTGGGATGGAAGCCTCTCCCTGCCCTGCCCTACCCAGACTCATGCCCTTCCGGGTCTCACCTGGGAGCGGTTCCTTCATGAATTACCTCTGCCCAAATCAGAAGCTGTGAGTTACTTACAGGCTAAATTGTGTCCTACAAAAAGATGTGTTGAAATTGTAACCTGGGAATGTGACCTTATTTGGATTCACTTCACAGGTGAAGATTTAAGAGGCCATGCTGGACTGAGGGGGCAGCGTCGCATTCAAGACGATAGTGTTCTCATTAGAAGACCGCACAGGGGAAGCATGGCCTGTGACATGCTGGAAGTGAAGCACCTCAGGCAATGAAAGCTAAGGATTGCTAGCAACCATGTGGCTAGAGAGAAGTCAACCTCCTCAGAATCTTCTGGAAGGAATATCTCTGCTGACACATTGATCTTTAGTCCCTACAGGTCAAAACTGTGCAGGAATACATTTCTATTGATTTAGGCCCCTGGCTTAGCAGTTCAGTGTTCCACAGCCCTGGGAAATGAATACAGAGGACTTTGGGATCTCAGCCTATAACATGTAGGCAATTGCGGCTCCATAGCCACTGCCTCCAGGATAAACTCAAACTCTACAGGCCAGAAGTGGCTCTGACTCTGCCCCCACAGCCTGGCCAATCACATAATCCAAAACTCCATTAGGTCTGAGGCTTCACCCACCCCACTGGCAGTTTCCTGAAGAGACCTGTCAGGTCACCGTGCAGGGTTTTAATGCTCCTCATAGGTCTGGGACATTCAGGTCCTCCCATGCTCCACAAACTTCTTCAGAAATAAGCTAAATTTTCACCTTTCCTCCAACTTCCCCACAAAGACTAGAGCCCTCTTAAGATAAAAAATGTCTACAGGTCTCCTGCAGTGGAAGTCTGCCTCTGGTGCTGGGCTGGGGCAGTCCTCACAGGGCTCAGGTACCCAGCCTCTGGTGTTCCCTTCTGACCCCAACACCCAGGAAAGCAAGCGAGACCAGCAAGAGCAGACTCCAGAGCAATGAACCAGACCACTCACGTCCCTGGTCCTGTGGCAGTGAAGCCTAAAGCCTGTGTGACCACAGCCACCCATGCCAAACTCAGCTGCAAACAAAACACAACACAGATTTGACAGCCGAAGCTGTGGGCGCAGCTCCAGCGGCCCCTGGCTGGGGAGGAAGGCTGACATGAAACTCTTAGACCCCAGAAGAGTGAGGTAGCTTTGCCTGAGGCAGTGATCCTCCTAAAACAGTAGTAAAACTTTTGTCTCTACAGAAGAAACTCTGGAGAAATTTTTAAAAGGAAGTCAAGAAATAAAACATAAAACAAAAATAAGTGAAGAATACGTTCTATATTAATTTCATTGTCTCTGCAATGAACACCATGACCAACCTGGGGAAGAAACAGCTTATTTGACTTACACTTCCAGGGCATAGCCCATCACTGAGGAACATCTAGCAGGAACCTGAAGGTGGGCCTGCTTGCTATTTCACTCAGCATCACCTTTGAGCTGGGACCTCACTCACAGCCATGGGGGAACGTTATTGTTGGCTTGCTCACAGACTCACGCTTTTCTGCGTAGGCCAGGACCACCTGCCACAGTGGGCGGGGCCCTCCTGTATGACTGATAATCTAGACAATCCCTCACAGACATGCCCACAGGCAAATCTGATATGGGAAACACCTCCATTGAGACTTTCCTCTCAGATGACTCTGGGCTGTGCTGACAATTAAAGTTAACAACGGCATATCCTTCAGGAAACCTTTTACTGCCAATGATAAAGAGGATATGAAATAGAAAAATACATTTGAATGTACACAGAAATGTGGAGAAATATATACATTCACATGTAGACATATACACATATTCAGACAGAGGGAGAGAATAGGACTCAAAAAGTAAAAATTAAATTAATTAAATAAATAAAAGTTCTATACACTTAATACAGGTTCTAACATTCCCAACCCCACATAATCTGAAAGTTATTACTCTGACTTCCTGGAATTAGAACATGCCAGGCTGGACAACGGCGGGCATTAAAGATGACCTGGTTTAACTCCTTGTGTTCTGTGACTGAACTTCTGATATCCAGAGTAGAGAGACTTACTCAAGCTCACCCCAGGCAAGGAGGCAATATCTAGTCCCAAGGGCTTTGCCTCTAGTCCAGGAATTCTCTCAACGTAAACTACAGTGATAGGTCTATGTGATGCTTCTGGAATTCTGGGGTTGGCTTGTGACCTGGTTTACAAGGGAGCAGAGGCCTGTTCCACTGCCTAGCAGTCTTGCCCATGTTTCCAGACGCTTGTCGAAATACAAGGATGCTTTTAGCACCCTCACCGCCTGTTATTTTCCCTCTGGAAGTTATTTTCCTTTTGTGAAAGCCGATCAGAAATTACATCTACATTAAGTCTGAAAACTATAAGAGGCATATTTTATATAAAATATCTACACAATTACCACAGTATCTATACTCACTTCAAAGTGTCAGTATGAAACATAAATGAATGAATAAAGTCATTAAATCATAACTTGGCATACAGTAGGCACTTAGTACTTACTTAGTAGTGCTTAGGTGCCAAATTATGCAAACCTGGTGAACTGAGTTTGATACCTAGAACCCATGTAAAGGTAGAAAGAGAGCCGGCTCCACCAAGTTGTCCTCTGACATCCACATACCTGTATGTACATCACACACACACACACACACACACACACACACGCACACACACACGCACACACACACAGAGTAATAAGATAACTTTCAAAGAAAATAATTCCTTTTTTAACAGTATTTCTACTTTGCGTGATGAGAGTATCACATCACGTGATTATGTTTTGTATGTATGTGTTTGTCTACATGTTTGTAAGTTCTTCAAGGGCAAGAACCACATCTGGGCTCAGCATAGTGATTAATACTAGGTGATCTACAGTTAAGCCAACAGAATAACATTTTTAGTCAGGAAGACTTGGTATTGTTGGGAATGTCAATTCTCTTCAAATTGATGTAGAGATTTGGTGCCATCTAGAAAGCCCCAGTAAGTTTTCCGTGATACTGACAACCTAGTTCTATTATTTATATGGAAATGCAATGTGCTAAGAATACCCAAGACAATCTTGAGGCAGAAATCTGGAGAGCTTTTTACCAGATACAAAGATGTACATAGCTATAGAAATTAAGCTAGTGTACTACAGTAAGGAAAGAAAAGTGGGCTGATTGAACAGTGGAGGCCCCAGCAAGCTCAGAAACTATGCGTTAATGAAAGAAGTCCTGTATGGCAGTGGAGAAAATTTTATTTTCAAGAAATGATGGGAAAACATCCTGTGGTCCTCACCACAGAGAACATAACATGGATTCCATTAGGTTGTCCTGCTACAAGCGAAAGGAAAATAACAAAGTTTTTAAGATGTGGCACAAGATGAAATGTGAATGTTGTTGGAACAGAAAATACTTTAATAGGATATGATAAATATAAAGTAGGTGGTGTCCAGCTTTTCTCATAGAAAGATACCAATGAAGAGAGAAAAGGCAAGTCAGAGTGTAAAAGAAGATATTTATGACCATATAATTGGTAGATTTTTACCCAAAATACATAAAGAGCTCTTGCAGATCAAGAAAAAGAATGCAATATTGACCAACCCATAGAAAAAACAATGGGCAAAATGTATGAACAAACCTTATGAAGAAGGTGGCTAAAAGTTCTGAACCTGATTAGCAAAGAGAGAATACAAATTAAATTCACAATAGAATATTACTACATAGCTGCCAGACAGACTACATTTAAAGGATTAACAATCTCAAATGCTAACTTGAACTTTCATGGTTGATAAAAGTGAAAATTAGCCAATTTTTGCTGGAAAATTCTCCAGCACTCTCTGTTAAAGCTGGACATCCACATGCCCATGACTCAGCAACACAACTCCCAAATCTGGAGAAATGCATGCTTCCGTGCACAAAAGACATGTGTAAGGATGCTCCAATAATGCTGGTGTAGTAGTCCCCAACTGGAAACACGTCTCTCTCAGCGCTAAAGTGGATATGTAAATGGGGACCTATTCGTGTAACCAAAGGGCTAATGATAATGAACAAATGCTGTTGCTCACAACACGGAGAGATCTCACAGATAATCCTGAGTGAAAGAAAACAGACACAAAAGTAACCAGATGGCATGGCTGGGGACATGATTCAGGCAGTAAAGTCTTGCCATACAAGCATGAGGATCCAAGTTTGCATCCTTGGAACCTGAATTAAAGTTGGGCATGGAGAAAGCCCCAAGACTGTCATACCACTAGACAAATGTAATATGGATCCCTTTATTTACAGACAAGTATGCCAGGCACCACTCATCAAAGAAACTTCTTTTGCAGCAGACAGAGACTATTACAGACTTCCACAACTGGTCACACACAGAGATTAAGTGTCTGTGAAATGCCCGACCCTAAATGGCACATCTGCCATGGAATCTGTACACCTGAGACTCACGGAACACAGTGGAACAAGGGGTAGAGAGAATGCTAATACACCTCTCTACTCTTATCAATGAAGCTCCCTCAGGCAACAGTGGACAGAACCTCAGAGGCTATTGCAGAAGAGGGGGCAAAAAGATTGGAAGAGCCAGGGGAGGAGATGCTTGACCATGTGGAAACGGAGTCTTACAGACTCCTGGGACCTTGCTCCTATGAACTTAAAGCAGGACCCATGCAAACTCGAGCAGACACAACCTAGCACAGAACATGGAAATGGGCGGTAGACCCCAATCTTAGTCAAAGAACTATTGGGCATCTGATTACTGCTGGGTGAAGAAAAGCTGATCTTCTTTAAGGGACTGATTCTATATATGCTGACTAGACTCTAGAGAATGAACTTGCACTGAGGGATGTCAAGGGACACTAACTTGACTCGATAGGCCTTAACATAAATGGCAGAAAGTGGGTGCGGATGGGGAAGGGGGTCTAAAGAGGACTAAAATGTGTATGGAATATACAAACATTCCATTAAGTATTTTTTAAAGCTGGGTATAGTGGCACACATTTATAACCCCAGAACTGGGGATCTGAAGAGAGGTGGACGCCCAGAGCTCATCGGCCAGCTAGTCTAGCTGAATCAATGAGGTTCAGGTTCAGTGAGAGATCATACCTCAAAAAATAAGGTGGAGATCATTGGAGAAAGACACTTGACACGAATCTCTAGCCCCACATATACACATGCACACACACAAACACACAGTACAAACAGTTTGGTTGAACTGTTGTGTATTTATATAAAGTTCAAATTAGGCAAAGTAATCTCAGGGGCAGGAGGTCAGGGTAGGAGTCAGCTTCATGGGAGGATGAAGGATGGCAATCTGGAGGGTTCAGGGATGTCACTGGAGCCCTGGTCATGGGCCACTTCTGGACGTGGGGTCCAGGTTACATGGGTCTTTTCACAATGCCATGATCATTAAGCTGTGTGATGTGTGAAGTTTTCTATACACAATAA
Organism: Eospalax fontanierii; assembly: GCA_035773235.1. NCBI lineage: Eukaryota > Metazoa > Chordata > Mammalia > Rodentia > Spalacidae > Eospalax > Eospalax fontanierii. The sequence continues at coordinate 178,820,982 of CM069524.1, read as the reverse complement.
TATTTTTATTAAATGATTAAAGTATTTTTCTGAATGCTGAAGAGACATCTTCCTATGCATTTCTACAGTTCCCTTAATGAGCTAATCATAACTCAGCTCCCCACAGTGCTGAATTCCAGTTGGTTCTAGAAAACTAAAGTCATACTTTTGCCTATTAAATATAACACACAGGCGGCTTTGGAGGCTGAAGTCAGTGTGGAGCTTCAGTCCCTAATAACTACTGGTGATAATGTTATTACATAGTCTAATTTGAAGACAGGAGATCCAGTCCATCCAGAGGACTTCCTCCTGCAGGCAGATGTACAGCATGTTCAGGATCCCAGAAACAACTGAAGACGGTGGCCTTCCAATCGATAATAGACTCTGCTCTCTAATGCTCCTTCCAAGTACCTCCCAAGAGAGGCCATTAGGAGCCAAAAATTCAAGAAAAAATGCTTACAAAGGATTAAAAATACAAAATTTGTTAAAAGAAAGAAAAGCTATTTGGAGTCATCCTGTGAGCACACATAGAGAACTGGTTAAGGGCAAAGATTTAGGATTAGAATCCCAGATTTACCACTGCTTAATTATGCTGAGAAGTTATATAACATTCCCATTTCCTCATTTTTATTTTACTATTTTTACTTTTTATATATGAGTGTATTGCCTGCATGTAGGTAAGTGAACCCCTGTCATGCAATGCCTGCAGAGGTCAGAAATGGGCATCCAATCCCCTGGAGCTAGAATTATGGACAGTTGTTAGTTATCATGTGGGTGCTAGGAATCATACCTGAGTCCTCTGCAAGAGCAGCCAGGGCTTTTAACTGCTGAGCCATCTCTCCAGTCCCATGTTTCCTTAATTTTTATTGATTCTTTGTATACTTCTTACAGAACATCTCAGTCATCTTTATACCCCCTCCCCCACCAGCACCACTTTATAACTCCACCAATTGGAATCCATATATTCTGTCATCTGTGTTAAGGACTATTGTGTCAAGTAGGTGTCCCCAGATGTTCCTCAGTGAAAGTTCCTCTACTGAGGTCCAGTCAGCCTATCCAGAGTCCCTTGCTTTAGGAAGATCAGCTCTTGCCAATATTTCTTCATCTAAGATTGAGGTCTGCAGTACATTGCCCCAGTTCTAGGCTGGGTTTTTGTATGCTTGAGTTTGCATGGGCTCTACGTGTGCTGCCATCATTGCTATAGGTTTATATGAGCAAGGCTCTGGAGCTTGAAGGATTCTATTTCCAAGTGGTCGTGCATCTCCTCCCTGGATCTTACAATCTTTCCACCCACCCTTCTTCCACAATGGTCCCTGAGCCCTGGGTGGGTAAAGTTTCATATAGGAGTCCTGTCCAAGGACCAGCATTCTGCAGACTGTTAATCTCCGTGCTTTGGTTTCTTTTGACCTTTTGTGTTCCTGGCCCTCTGTTGCATGAAGGAGCTTCATTAATGAGAATTAAGAGATTAATTGGTGACCTCTTTACCCCTTGTTCTATGTCCCGTGGGTCTTAGGTGTAGAGATTCCATTGTAGACGTGCCCCTTAGGCTTGGACAACTCACAGACGCTGACTGTATGTAGCCCGTTGTGGTAGTCTGTAAAAGTCTCTGTCTGGTGCAAAAGAAGTTTCTTTGATGAGTGGTGATTGGGAAATTTGTCTATAAATATAAGGATCCATATTTTGCACATAGTAAGAAATTACATTTGTCTATGGATGTGACAGTCCTGGGGTTTTCTGTAAGGTCTATGACCCCTCCAGCCACATTTATTTGGCTATGTTTATAGTACCACACATGAGTTTCCTCCCATTGAGTGGGTTTTTATTCCAATTAGGTACAGCTGAAATTTTAAAAGTGCCTCTATTTCACCAATGTCATGTGCTGTCCTGATCATTGATATGGTCATTTGAAGCTGGTGTTGGACCATCGATTGGTGTTCTCCCATAGCATCTTGTGTAACACTCTCCAGAGCTATGGGAGCTAGCCTTCAGGGGAAGTGACTTCCAGGTCAGTTCCAGCTCCATTGCTCCAAATCCTGTGTCCAAAGTACATTCTGTCTTCAGCAACAGGTTCTAACCTTCAAGTCCTGGGAGTCAATCAAGAGCTGTAGCAATATCCTGTGTTAATTTGGAGAGTCTCTTGGACCACAACTCAAAGGAAGGTTTCTCCTTTCTGGCATTGTTTCTTGTAGCCTTCAGCTATACACATGGACTTCTATAGAGATATTGTATGTGTAATTTGTCATTAGGTTGTTAGGCTAATCTGGTTCCCTCTGGATTTTTATACTAAGCATTATTTGTTTCTCCTCTGTCTATTCTAGTCTAACTGCTCCCCCATGCCTTCCCCACTTGAAGTCTCCCCATTTCTCCCTTGATAATACCAGTCTCCTATGGTCCTACTTCTCTTTAGCTCCCTTTTCCCCTTTCTCCCTGAAGTTGCTTGTATAGTTCTCCCTCCCCCTCCCTTTTTAATGCCCCTATTTTATCCCTTTCTCCCTCAGTAACACCTGTCTCCTACTGTTCTCCTCTCCCAGGCTCCTTCTTTCCCTCTGCCTCCCTGGTTCCTTTCCATTATCCTGGTTCCTGCAGTTACAACAGGATACATACTTACATATAAGGATTTGGCACTAGGATCCACATACGAGGGAGAACATATGTCACTTGTTTTTCTGAGTCTGTGTTACTTCACTTGGTATGGCAGTTTCTACTTCCATCTACTTACCCGCAGATGTCATGATTTCATCTTTCTTTACCACTGAATAGAACTCTATTGTGTAAATGTACCACATTTTCATTATCCACTCATCAGTTGAAGGACACTTAGGTTGCTTCCATCTCTTAGATATTGTGAAAAGAGCAGCAACAAACATGGATGTACAAGGACCTCTGCAATAGGATGAGTCCTTTGGGTATAAGCCAAGGAGTGGTATAACCAGGTCAAATGTAGATTCATTTTTAGTGTTTTAAGATTCTCCACAGTGCTTTTCATGGAGAGTTGCACAAGTTTACACTCCCACCAGCAGTGAATGAACATTCCTCTTTCCCCACGTCCTCTCTAGCATTTTGTATCATTTGTTATCTCGAGCTTATCCAGTCTGACTGGGGTGAGATCAACTTTTAAAAAGACGTTAGAGCTGGGCACAGTGGCACATGCCTTTAATCCCAGTACTAGGGAGGCAGAGGTAGGTGAATCTCTGTGAGTTCAAGGCCATCCTGGTCTACATAATGAGCTCCAGGCAGGCTGTGGCTACAAGAAGACCCTATCTCAAAAAGACCAAAAAATAAAATATAAGATAAATAAATAGAAGTATACTGTCTTTCTTACAGAAATGTAGAAATGGATTAAATATGTGTATTGAGTCCAACACCTGGCATTTCTAAACCGTGGGTTAAGGACTGTGACACGTTGAGCATGAGAAATGGGGAGGTGGTGGTGTTGGTGAGGAAGATGACGATGAAAACAATGACTGTGATGATAAAGGTCACAATGGTGATGACCAGGGTGCTCAGTAGGCAATGAGCCAACAGTAAATTTCTATGAGCTAGCCCACAAGGACACAATAGAAGAAAAACTCTAGTCAACACCAAGGAAGGACCGCTAGGAAGGACTGCAATGGAGAGAACTGTCTTTGGGATTAGTCTTTGTAGGACCAGGTTGTGGCTCATCACACTCAACCATCTGGGAGGACATTCCGGATCTTTCCACTCTGTGAAATTCACACCTTTATGCTTGTTGAACTGATCTTGCTCTCACTTAATCTCTTGTTTAATTTATTTTCACTTTGAGACAGGTTCTCCCTGGAGCCCCAGCTGGCCTAGAACTTGATATGTAGACCAGGATGTCCTCAATCTCACAGATATCCACCAGTCTATGCCTCCCGAGTGCTGGGTTAAAGGCCTGTGCCAGCACGCTGAGCCCAGCTCCCTCACTGAATCTTAATTATGTATTTGAGAAATTACTTCTTAAATATCTGTGTTTCCTATTCACTCATGAACTTTGGGAGAACACAGACCAATTCTGTCTTAAACTTTATTTTGATCACTTTCACCCCTAGCTCCTCTCAGATCCATCCCACCTTCTTAAGCCTCCCAAATTCCTCTTATCCTTTTTAAAAAATACCCATTAACTCCAAATCATACTGTTCATACACTCCTGGGTGCAGGGCCATCCACCGGAGCACGGTCAACTGCCAAAAGCCATGCGTTTAAAGAAAACGGACTTTCCCTCTCTCAGAAATGATCGACTAACTGCCCATCGCTCTTCAGTTGGGGTCGGGGCTCAAGCACCCTTCCAGCTCCAGCCAGTGTATCTCCTGACATGTAATAAATACTCTTAAATGAGTGAGTGAAGAGAGTTCATTTGTGTGCCCATCCCTCTCGCTCCCTCCTCCAACATTCTTATGGTTTATCTTGTATAGCATACCAACCTCCCTCAGCTATTTGCTTTGTTTTCCAGTACCAAGAATCAAATCCAAACCAGGTAAGTTGTGGTTACTAGAAACACCCCCACCCTCAACCTGTATTTACTGGGCACCTGCTCTGTGCCACCCAGCTGCCACATTTCTGGAGAGAAAAGACATGAGCTCTGCCTTCTAGGAACACATAGTCTAAAGGCTGGGAGGAGGCTATATCAATGGGTATTTCTTTTTCACACATGGCAGGTTTATGGAGTGTGGACAATGTGTTCTGGGATCTCAGAGGAAGAATATCTGAGTCTGCCTTGGTCAAGTAGAGGAGGCCTCGGGAGGATGCATTTTAGCTGCAAGGTGAATTAGAAATAATCTTGCCCAGTGGAGAGAAGTAACAATATACCATGGGTGAAAGGCATGTGGGTAGCCTCAGCCTTGGAAACCAAAACAAATTATGTATTTTGTATGGTGCATGTTGGAAAGGAAGAGGCTAGGAGAGGGAGACAACCAGGCCTTCCCTGCCTTACTAAGGGGTGGAGAAATGACTATGGAGTTCCTTAGAGGCACTGAAAGGTCCAAGCTGGGAATGCCCATTCAGACTGGGAATTTAGGAAGGCTGGAAGCCATGAGATTACTGAATTATCCCCTGCCATAAAAGTTCAGTGGCAAGGGCTTCTCTGGCCTGCCTTGTCAGTACAAAGGCCATCTCACACTGCAGCCTGGCCTCAAACCCCATCCAGAACAGAGTTCTTCACCTTTTTGTGTACCTGTCTCACGAATACTCTCAACACACTTTATGCTCAGCTAGCTGTTGAGGTCCTTCAAATGTTCATGTGTCAACAATCTGACAAAAACTGTGCCTATTACTCATTAGATTGTATATAGTTCCGCTGCCCTCCCACTCTGCCTCTGGGGTTTCAGAATCAGTTCCCCAAATTCACAGTCCCCTTCTCCCTCCAGAATCGGGTCCCAATGTCATTATAGGGCCAGCCCCTGCCATTCACATAGCATGTGTTACTCAGATGCCTGAGACTCTATACCACGGCCTCAACCACCATGGACCTCAGTCTGTCCCTCAACTTCTATCATGAAGTCATGAAGACTGCTGAAGTGCCACGTAAGCCATGGAGTGGGATGGTCCCTCCTCATCTGCACAGCTTGAAGAGTTCCAGAAAACTGAAACACACATGCTTCATTAAGAGCTCGGCATGCTCTCCCCACCTAGCCCTTTAGGGCAGACTTGCTGGTGAGGGGCTAATAGGTGATGAAACGGCGGGACTAATCGGCAACTCAGAGTGAGCAAGTGCTGGTGGCAGAGATGAAACCCTTCCCCCACTCCAAATGAAAGACGATGCACATCTAAGATCAAAAGCACCATTTTCACACAATGGAAGTAGTTAAAAAGTCTGGTTTCCAATTCCTCTGTTTTGTGCAATGTTGGGCAAGGTACTTAACTCTTCTCCATCTCCTCACATGTAAACCAGCAAGAATGTTATTTACCTCATGTTGTCTTTATGCTAATGAATGTGTAATAGTAAGCATAGAAAATGTTTGCTAAAACCCCAAATATAATAAAAACTAAAGCAGTGTCCTTCATGGAATCAGGATGATAATGATCGGCCTGTGGATTTGTCTTGGGATTGAAGGCGATCATTCGTATGAAGCACAGTGCACCATCACTGTGTTAATGCTTTTCTCCATGTGCCTCCTCATCACAGCATCACCTAGAACTGAACAGCATGCCCACTGGAAAGGAAAGAATGATGCTAGATTTTGAATTTCCCCCAAAGGCCCCTGTGAGGGGCTACAGTGTGAGGTGATGGAACTGTTAAGAGATGAAGCCCATTGGAAGGAAGTTATTAGGAACTTTTAAAGGAGATGTGGAAACTGGGCTCTCTTGCTTAATCTGTTCTCTCTCTCTTGCTTAATCTGTTCTCTCTCTCTCTCTCTCTCTCTCTCTCTCTCTTCCCATTGAAGTGAACAGAACCTCTCAGTTGTCACATATTCCCACTTTGAAGTACAGTGATGCCACAGGTTCAAACAAAAAGGGCCAAGTAACCCTGGATCGGAGCCTCTGAAACTGTAAGCCAACACTGTCTTCTAGTGGGCGGATTCTCTCCTATATTTTTATCACCGCTGTAGAAGACCGATTCACACAAATGGGAAGGTAATCTGGGAAACTGGCAATATGTTGGCCAATATAGATGAAGTTAAGAAGATAAAGAGGGATTCTCTTCCCCCTCCACCTCCTGTTCTCCTTCTAGCCTTAGGCACAGGCCTGCTCTCACTCTTCGCACCCGGCACCACGGGACTACCCTGTGGCTCCAGACCCACCCACTGCATCCTGATCCCTGTACTCGGACCAGCTCAATTTTTCAGTCTAGTTTGTCAGAGCCTTCACAGGCCGTCCCACCCCAGCTTCCCTCTGCCTGCCCTGGACTAGCCATCTGCCCTGGCTGTCCCCTCCCCTATGGCCTTGGATTCCTGTGAGCAGCCTTTTTCCTGGAAAGTCTGATCCAACCCACTCCATCCTCGCTCCCCTGTTGCCACATCAACTCCAAACTCCGTCACCCCGCCTGAGGCTAGCCTTGGGCACAGGCACGCTTTTACATTAGTTACCCAGATCTCTGGACTACACTCTTCCCTCTGGTGGCTGTGAGCTCTCCAAATCACACTGTGTCCATCTTCCTACACTGGAACATCTGCAGCCCCTCCCACTGCTACGTTGGGCTTCTGTACCCTTTCGAAGGGGTCCAGACCTTTGCAGACTGCCTGAGAAAGTCTGAATTCAGTCTCTGCCCAGCAATCTTCCCAAACTGTGCTGTGGTTTCTGGCTAGAGAGGCCCAGACCTTATGAGAAAGCCTGAGAACATCTGATCTCACCTAACTTGTGCCTCTGAGGGAACTCCTGAGCAGTTGGACGAGTAAATGGGTCCCGCTAATGGGAAATCAAAAGAGAGAACCTGAAGCCTTGACCAACCAGATTTTCATACCCAGAAGAAAACAAGCAAGTCACATCAAATATACAAACAGAATCAGAATTCAACTGAGCAAAGAAAGGCTTAAGTCTCACATCAGAACCACAAACAAGAAAAGAAATGCACATGCCAAGATCACAATAAAAAATAATATGAAAAGCCCAAATAATATGTCTCCACCAAACATCGCGAGTCCTGTAGAAGAGTTCTACAGTGAGAACCCCATAGAGACAACCCAGGACACAGTTTAAAAGAACAGACATAAACATGATCAAAGAATTCAATGAATTTAAAGAACACACAAACAAACAAATCAAAGAACTAAGAGAAGATAGGGATGAACTTCTGATTGAATTCAGAAAAAGGAGAGAAATATTGAAGAAAACTCAGGCTGAGATTAAGAAAGAAGCTGAAATTAAGAAAGAAGTTAAAAATCAATAAGCCAAGTTGAAATGACAGGAGAAAGCCTCACCAATAGAATGAATGAAATGAAAAATAGCATATCAAGACAATGATAAAGTTGAAGAACTGGAGCACTCAAGCAAAGATTATGAAAAAAAATTTAAAACACCAGAAAAAGAATATTCAGGAAATGTGGGACACTGTGAAAAGACCAAATTTATACATCATAAGCATAGAGGAAGGAGAAGAATCTCAAGATAATGGGATGGAACCAATTTTCAACCAGATTTTAGAAGAAAATTTTCAAAACTTAAGGAAAGACATAACCATGTAAATACAAGAAGCACATAGAACACCAAATAGACAGGATGAGAAAAAAAACTCCACACAGCATATCACAGTAAAAACCCTAAGTACACACAACAAAGAGAGAATTCTGAAAGCTTTAAAAGAAAAACAACCAGACACATATAAAGGAAAACCCATTACAATTACAGCTGACTTTTTCAATGCAAATACAAAAGCAAGAAGGGCCTGGACCCAATTATTCCCAGTGCTAAATGACCACAATTGCCAACCTAGAATACTTTACCCAGCAAAAATTTCGATTATAGTTGAAGGGGAAAGACAAATCTTCCACAATATGAATAGGCTGAAAGAATTCATGTTCAGAAAACCAGCCCTTCAGTGAATACTTGAAGAGTACAAAGAGCTTAGGAAAGTAACGACTATATCCAAGAGGCAACAGAAAGAAACTAAATAAAGATGTAACTGGGGAACCAGAGAGTTAAACCAAGAACCCAAACAGAAATTAAAACGATGGGAACAAATGAACATCTTTCAATAATAACTTTAAATATCAATGGACTGAAATCCCCAATCAAACGATACAGGCTAGTTGAATGCATCAAGAAGTAAAATCCATCTTTTTGTTGTCTACAAGAAACCCATTTCACCTTCAAGGACAGGCAAAACCTTAAGGTGAAAGGATGGAAAAAAAATATTCCAAGCAAACAGCACTAAGAAATAAACAGGAGTTGCCATTCTAATACATGACAAAACAGACTTCAAATTAAAACAAATCAGAAGAGATAAAGAGGGTCGCTTCATTCTGATCAAAGGAACAATTAACCAAGAAGATATTATAATCATGAACATATATGCACCAAACTCTGATATAACCAACTTCATAAAATCTGTACTATAGAACTTTAAGACACAGATTAATCCCAACTCACTAATAGTAGGAGACTTCAACACTGTCTCTATTAGACAGGTCAACTAGACAGAGAATGAACATAGAGATATCTGAAATAAACAATAGCATACATCAATATTCTACCCAAGCACCAAAGAATACACATTCTATTCAGTACCTCATGGAACTTTCTCCAAAATTGACCACATACTAGGGAACAAAACAAACTTCAACAAACAGAAAATTCTGAAGGAATTCCATGCATTCTATCAGACTACAATGTAATAAAGCTTAAAATCAACCCCAGAAGATGCTCTAGAAACTTCACAAACTCATGGAGACTAAACAACATGCTCCTGAATGATGAATGGGTCAAAGGAGAAATTAAGAAAGAAATAAAATTATTCCTGGAATTAAGCAAAAAGGACAGTACAACACAACAAAACCTCTGGGACACTTTAAAAACAGTCCTAAGAGGGAAGTTGATAGCTCTAAATGATGGCATTAAAAAAAAATCAGAAAGAGCACAAATAAATGACTTAACATTTCAACTCAAGAATCTTAAAAAGCAACAATAAATAAAATACAAACCCAGCAGATAAGAAGAAATAACAAAAATCAGAGCAGAAATTAATGAAATAGAAACAAAGAAAAGAATACAAAGAATCAATGAAGCCAAAAGCTGTTTCTTTGAAAGGATAAACAAGATAGATCCTTAGCCCAGTTAACCAAAAGAAAGAAAGAGCAACTACTAATCAACAAAATCACAGATGAAAGGGGAAAATTCACAAAGGACAACAAAAAGATCCAGAACATTATAGGGGAACACTTTGAAAACCTATATGCTATTAAATCTAAAAACCTTAAAGAAACAGATGCATATCTAAAATCATAGGACTCACCAAAGCTAAACTGAGAAGAGATCAACAGCTTAAGAAGACCCATAACATACAAGGAAATTGAAACAGTAATACAAAACCTCCCAACAAAATAAAGCTCAGGCCCAGAGGGATTCACAGCAGAATTCTACCAGATGTTCAAAGATTCAATTCTACTTAAATTATTCAAAAAGATAGAAACAGAGGGAGAACTCCAAAATTTCATCTATGAAGCCAGCATCACTCTAATACCAAAACCAGGTAAGATACAACCAAAACAGAAAACTATAGACCTATATCCTTAATGAATATAGATGTAAAAATTCTCAACAAAATATTTGCAAACCACAGAGAGACATACATCAAGAAAAGATCATCCACCATAATCAGGTCAGCTTTATTCCAGAGATGCAGGGGTGGTTCAGTATATGTAAATCAATAAACATCAGAAAGCATATGAATGGACTCAGACCAAAAAAATCACATGGTCATCTCAATAAATGCAGAAAAGGCTATTAACAAAATTCAACGTGTATTTATGTTAAAAGTCCTAGAGGAAATTGGACTGGAGGGAACATAATTACTGCTATATACAAAAACCCATAGCCAACATCACTCTAAATGGAGAAAACCTGGAAGCATTCCCATTAAATCAGGAACCAGACAATACTGTCCACTATCTCCACTTCTTTTTAATATAGTGCTTGAAACTCTTGCTAGAGCAGTAAGACAAAAGAAGAAAGTTAAAGGAGTGCTCATTGGAAACAAAGAAGTCAAATTATCCCTTTTTGCAGATGATATGATATTATACCTAAGAGATGCCTAAATCCCACCAGAAAACTCCTAGAAATGATTAACATTTTCTGTAAAGTGGAAGGTTACAAAATTAATCTACAAAAATCAGTAGCGTTTTTCTACACCAATAACAAGCAATTGGAGAAAGAGCACAAGGAGATGCTCCCATTCAGAACAGCCTCAAAAAAAATCTCTGAATAAACCTGACCAAAGGCATTAAAGATCTCTACAATGAAAATTTTAGATCTTTAAAGAAAGAGATTGATGATGACACCAGAAAATGGAAGGGCCTCCCATGCTCATTGATTAGAAGATTTAATATTTTGAAAATGACCATCCTACAAAAAGAAATATATAGATTCAATACTATGCCAATCAAAATCCCCATGACATTCTTCACAGAATTAGAAAAAAAAATCCTCAAATTCACATGGAAGCAGAAAAGACCTCAGATAGCCAAAGAAACCCTGAGCACAAGGAGCAATGCAGGGGAGATTACTATACCAGATTTCAAATTATATTTCAAAGCTATAGTCATAAAAACAGCATGATACTGGCACAAAAATAGACCTGTAGACCAATGGAATATAATTGAAGACTCAAACATGAGTACATGCAATTTCAGCCACCTGATATTTGCCAAAGGGGTCAAGAATATTCACTGGAGGAAAGAGCATCTTCAAACGGTGCTGGCAAAAATGGATCTCCACCTGTAGAAGAATGAAACTAGACCCTTATATTTCACCTTGTACAAACGTCAGGTCCAAATGGCTCAAAGACCTCCACGTAAATTCTGAAACTCTGAAACTATTAGAAGAAAACTTTGGCAGTAACCTACAAGGACTGGACTTTCTAAACCAGACATCTGCTCAGGAATTAAGGTTAATAATCAACAAGTGGGACCTCATTAAACTAAAAAGCTTCTGTTACAGTAAAAGAAACAACCAAGAAAGTGAAAACCCACAGAATGAGAGAAAATCTTCACCAGTGACACATCTGAGAGAGGTTTAATATGCAGAATATATAAAGAACTCAAAAAATAAAGAATCAAGAAAACAAGTCACCCAATTAAAAAGATGGGCTAAGGATCTGAGCAGAGAGTTCTCAAAAGGAGAAATAAAGATGGTTGGGAAACATCTTAAGAAGTCTCCGATATCGTTAATAATTAGGGAAATGCCAATTAAAATCACTTTAAGATTTCAACTTATCCCAGTCAGACTGGTTAAGATCAAGAGAATAAATGATACCAAATGTTGGATATGGAGAAAGAGGAATGCTCATTCACTGCTGGTGGGATTGTAAACTAGTGAAATCCCTATGGAAAGCAGTGTGGAGAGCTCCTAAACTAAAAATGAACCTACGATTTGACCCAGTTCTACCACTCCCTGGCATATACCCAAAGAACTCATCTTATTGCAGAAAAGCTTGTACATCCATGTTAGTTGCTGCTCTTTTCACAATAGCTAAAAATGGAAGAGACTTAAGTGTCCCTCAGATGACAAGTGGAAAATGAAAACGTCGCACACTACACAGTGGAGTTCTTCTCAGTGGTAAAGAAAGACGAAATCATGACATTTGCAGGGATGTGGATGGAACTAGAAACTGTTACGCTAAGTGAAGTAACACAGACTCAGAAAAACAAAGGACATATGTTTTCCCTCATTTGTGGATTCTAGCACCAAACCCTTAGATGTGAGTGTGTATCCTGATGTAACTGCAGAAACCAGGAAAATGAAAACAAACCAGGGAGTATAGGAAGAACCTGAGAGAGAAGACTAGTAGGAGACAGGTGTTACTAACGAGATAGATAAAAGGGGGTTTTTAAACAGAAGAGGGAGAGAGGGTTATACGAGGAACTGTGGGGATAAAAGAGAAGGAGCTCAAGAGAGGTGGGGTCATAGGAGACTGGTGTTATCAAGGGAGAAATGGTGAAAATGGCGAAGGCATAGAGGGAGGGTGAGACAGGGAGGGAGGGAGGAGAGGGAGAGAGAGAGAGAAATGAGAGAGATAAATAATGCCTAGGGTAAAACACCAGTGGGAATCATATCAGTCTAACAACCTAATGACAAATCCATACAATATCTTTACATGAGCCCATGTGCATAGCTGAAGGCTATATAACAAGAAACAGTACCAGACAGGAGAAAGCTTATTTGAATTGTTGGCCATGGTGGTCCAAGAGACTCACAAAATTACACAGGTTATTACCACAGTCCTTGATTGCTTCCCAGAAACTGAAGGTAAGACCCTATTGCTGAAGACAATACATACTTCAGTGACCAGACTTAGAGCAATGGAACTGGAACTGACCTGGAAGCCACTTCTCCTGAATGCTAGCTCTCAATATCTGGAGAGCACTATGCAAGAAGCCAAGAGAGAACATCAATCGATGGCCCAACACCAGCTTCATGATCAAATGACCACTTTGATGACTGGCACAGCACTCAACACTGGTGCAGTAGGTGCCAATTTTATCTTGGGGCCAATCAACAGCTACCTAATTGCTCTTAGAGCCCACTCTATGGGAGGAAACTCATGGGTGGTACTGTAATCATAGTCAAATACACATGGCTGAAGAGGTCATAGATCTTAGAGAAATCCCCAGGGCTATCACATCCCTAGACTAACATAACTTCTTACTAAGTGCAAAATATGTACCCTTAGATTTACAGTCACATCTCCCAGTCGCCAGTCATTAAGATGCTTCTTTTGCACCAGTTGGAGACTACTACAGAGTGCCACTACTGGTCACACAGACTTTTCCTGTGAATTTCCCATGCCTAAGTAGCACATCTACAATGCAGGCTCTACACACAAGGCTCATGTGACACGGAACAAGGGGTAAAGAGGTCGCTAAAAATCTCTGAGCTCTCATTAATGAAGCTCCTCCTGCAACAAAGGGCCACGAATCTGCAGAGTGAGGGTCCCTGGACAGGACTCTTATATTAAGTTTCACTTACCCAGGACTCAGGGACCATTGCGGAAGAGGCGGAGGAAAGATTATAAGAGCCAGGGAGGAGGTGTGTGACCATACGGAAATAAAATCCAACAAGCTCCTGGGACCCTGCTCATAGGAACCTACAGCAATGGTTTCGGCATGCTCAAGACCCAGGCAAACTCAGGCAGACCGAAACCCAGCGTGGCACTGGGGAAATGGGTATCAGACCCAACCTTTGCTGAGGAAATATTGGCAGCTGGTTACTGCTGCATGAGGATGAGCTACTCTTCCTAAAGTGAGGGATTCTGCTAGGCTGACTAGATCTCAGTGGATGAACCTGTACTGGGGAACATTTGGGGACACTAAGTTGACACAATAGACCTTAACACAGATGAAAGAATGTATGGATTGCACTTGTGGGTCTATGCGTGTGCTTGTGGGAAAGGGGGTCTAAAGATGATTAGGATTGAGATGTTCTATATGAAATACACAATAATTCAATAAAAAGAAGATAAAGAGGACTCCTATGGCTCCTCCCATTCTGACCATGTGACCATTAGAACAGCCAATCACAGTCCTCTCTCTCCTTCCCTAAATATCAAGTCTTGAAGTAGTTGTTCTGAGATCCAGTATGTCTCCATGCCCCAGTTCTCCAGACATGTGACCCAAGATGGACCCATATCCTCTGGGATGTTTCAGCTTGGAGTCGGACTCCAAACTGAAATGGGGCTTTTCTGTTAGTCACAGAACTAGCTATGAGACTCTTCATGAAGGTTCTTGGCAGCTACTGTCTGTGCCATTTGGAGAAAATTTATTTGTAATAAGAGAAGGAAATAAGGAAAACACACAGAAGCACAGTCAAGAGATAAAGAGTAGAAGAAACAAACCAGGAAATGTGGAGAGAGGGACAGAAAAAAGGAGAAACATGAACAGAAGGGGAAGAGAGAGCTCGGTGCTTTGTCTTCTAAATCCATTTATGTCTGAAGCCAGATCTATCTCTGGACTTCCTGTGTAGGAATCACTGTGTTCCAGTCTTTGCCTCAGTTAATCAGACTTAGCTCCTGTTGGCTACAGTTGGGGAAAAAAGATCCCTAGCTAATTTTAAAGCGAAGAAAGAAGTCATTCTGCATAGACAATAAGATTCTTTATCTGGCTAAGTATGTTAGCTCGTATCACTCTGACAAAATACCTCAGATAAACCACTTAAAGAAGGAAAGGTTTTATTTAGCTTCCTGGTTTCAGAGTTTCAGTTGGTTCTGCGGCTTTTAGGCCCTGTGGCAAGGGAGACATGTGGGGGGGGGGGAAGTCGTGATAGAGGAAAGCTGTTCACATCACAGCAGTCAGGAAGCACAGAGAGAGGCGGGCCTGGGATAAGACATACTCTTCAAAAGCATCCCTCCAGTGACTCACTGTCTCTGGTCAGCTGTGATGTCAGCCTGACACAACCTAGGAACTCCTGGGAAGAATGTCTCAATGGGAGATAGTCAAGATCAGGCTGACGTGTGGGCATGTCTGAGGGAGATGGTCTTGATTATCTTAATTGATGTGGGAAAGTCTTGGCCTGAAAGTGGGCAGCATCATTTCCTGGTTTGGAGCCTGGACTGCATAGGAGCAGAGAAAGCCAGTTCAGATCCTGCTGTGCCTGTCTTTATTTTCTCTCTCTGCTCCTGAATATGATCTGAGTAGCTGCTTCGCGTTCCTGCCTCGATTTCTCCACAATGATGAACTATAACCCCAGAACTGTAAACCAAATCAACCTCTCCTCCCTGAAGATGCCTTTTTGTCAGAGCAACAGAAATATAACTAGAACACAGGCCTATGATACCATTAAATTACCAATCTACTCCTGGATCATTCACTGACAAAGTCAAAGACTTCATGATCCAGTTACTTTCCCATCACTTGTCAATCCAGCTTTGAATGCATGAGACTTTAAGGAACATTTTAGAATCAAACCATAAGACTTAAGAAGCTGTATTTATAACTAAATTGAGGTGGACAACCAGGGGATGGCAATTGGTTTATAAATATCATCGGGGTAACAGCAGCATTCTTGGTTCAAAACGATGTAAGTAGATAATAACTGTTTAGGAAGACCTTATGAGATAGTTGAGAGCTCTGTCCAAAGCTCTAACCATGCTTGAAATTCCAATAAAGGGTTATCAGGCCCGCTTCAAAAACTTTGGTTAATCTAAAACAAGATTATGTGAATAAGCTCCTCTGTGACAGAATCAAGATTCCACAAATATTTGACAGCTACAGAAATGGACGAAATTATGTTGGATAGAGTCCAATGGCAAATAATATCAAATCTTATGTTCCAGGCAGGGGTAGAGAGGGGGTGACATGTGCCTGTCATCCCAATACTTGAGAGATTGATAAGAGGTTCCTGAGGTTGAGGTCAGTCTAGGTTTATGGAACAAGACTTTATCTCAATCTCCTCTTCAAACCTTATGTTTAAGGACCAGTTACACCAATGTAGGTTGGTGTATTAGTCAGTTTTCTGTTCCTATAACACAATAGCAGAGGCAATTAGCAGAGAAATGGGTTATTTTGGCTCATGGTTCAGGGACTGCTGTCAGGGTGCTACATTGTTGAAAATGCATGTGGTGTGAGAACCCACTTACAACTTGGGTTAAGGAGTAGGAGGAGACTGACAGACTGTGAAGGCATGGTCGCCTCCCGCCTTCATCTCCTGAAGGCCCACAGCATCTTCCAACAGTGCTACCCTAGAGACCGAGCCTAGAGCACACTGACCTTCCGGGGACGCCATCTGAACACGAGCATAACATCGGGGAGGGGCAGCAGCCTTCCTGCAAACAGCAGGACTCCAAGCTGGCTGTAGGCTGAGTGATTCCAGAGTGTGACAGGACTGCCAGAACAGCACACGTCCTGGCAAGCTCACACTCAGTGTCCAGGACAGGAAGGAGATCATTCTGTCCCTGTCAGAGCACATCTGGAGTGCAAAGCACAGGAACGAGAAACAGCCTCCCACAGAAATGATGGAAGAGACAGGCATGGCGTTCTGGTCAGAAGAAGCCAGGAAAGACGGCCATTTACCGATGTGCACCTCAAGGGCTGACGTGAGGTCAAGGAAACCTCATTTTGTGGGGCTTCAAAAACCAGAACTGGAGATATGTGGAAACTCCACAGGGGGGCGGGGGGGACTTTGGTAGCAGTGAAAAAATGAGGTCAGCATGACTGGCTTCAGCCCTAAAGGGCTCAGGGTTCTCTTCTCCACCCCTTCCACTGCCAAAGTAGAGGAATGCCAAAATTATGCCAGCTCTGAGCTCATTCCAGAGGTGTTTAATCAGTTTCAAGTTGCCCTAACATAAAACCGTAAAATAATCTGATAGGGCAGTGATACGGAAGACTGGGATTCGTTCTAGGAAAGGAAGCAGATCTACTCGCCTTCTCTTTGCTTCTCACCAGCTTTTCTTAAAAGAACGGAGATAGTCTTGGAAGCTGGTCTTTTGTTGTGTTTGGCAATCCCCACAAATCACCGGGAAATTTCACCTTAATAACCTCTGTCTGGACTCGGAGGACCAGCCATTCCCTCAGCCCAGAGAGCTGATGTCTGTGCTAGCCGCTCCCTTCTGCTCTTCGCTGTTCACCTCCACGCCCAGAGTGGTGCATTCACCACGTACAAACCCGCTCTCTCCCCTCCCAACTTCTCACCGTGGTCTCGGCCCATCTGTCCTGCCCCTTGGCACTGAACATCCTTTCCCTCTGTGGCCTCCATCTGGAGTGCCTTGCCTTCCTCCATCACCATCCACTGGGTGTACCTTTCTCTCTGAGAGACAGAGATGTCATTGCCTTCTCTCCCATCCAATTCTCTGAGGAAATCGGAAGCGGGGTGGGGGTGTACTTGAGGACTCTCGGAGTTTAAATGTTACATTTTTTTCAACAAGTAATGATTTAGTGTCTATGTCCACATACTATGCTGGGTTCTGGAAATAAAACAGACAAACTTTGTGTAAGGTGTGACTAAAAGGAAACCCCGTTCAGTCACACCTTACACTTTGCACTAGCGAAGCCTGTATTCTAGCTGGAGGAAGCAGATGATGCGCAAGATCATTTCAGATGGCGCTTAAGGGCTACAAGCAGCGGGAATCAGGCAAATGCTGAGAAATGTAAATGTGATCAGAGAAGCTTCTTTAAAGAGGTGACTTCAGAGACATGGACTTGAAGACAAGGAATTAGCTGGATAAAGGTATGGGAGAGAAAGGTCCCCAGAGTTTTCCACTGGCTTGGAGAGAGCAAGTAGGAAAGCCCTGAGATAGAAAGAGAAAGAGAAGGGAGAGGAGAGAAGGGGGAGGAGGGGGAGAGGAGGGAGAGGGGAGGGGGAAGGGGCAGGAGTCATTCCACAAGATAATGGGTTCTCAAACTCTTCTCTCATCTTGCCCTCTCTAGCTCAGTCCCTGAAGCAGATCTTCGAATCCCTAGGTCACACAGACCAGCGCACTCCCCACGGGTCTCCTGGGCCTCAAGCAAATCAATAGATGGGGGTTAGGCCCTGGTGAATCTTCCTGGATGGTCTGTGGTAGTTTCAAATATTCTGTGAAGCTCAGGAGTCTTGCTCATGTCCGGCTCACAGGTGTGGACACCTTACTGCTTTTCGTGTCCTGTCTGAACATGAGCTCAAGTCCAGTTAAAACATGTTGCAAAAGTGGGACATGTTATCCTAGCAAAACCTAGCAAGTTCCCTGACACTGCAAGTGTTCCCAAATAGGTGAGGGGAGAGAGAGAGAGAGAGAGAGAGAGAGAGAGAGAGAGAGAGAGAGAGAGAGAGAGGGAAAGAGAGAGAGAGAGAAAGAGAGCGCGAGAGTGCACTTTAGCGCTTTACCACTCCACTTACTGCATAAGTGGGAGCTCTGACTTCAGCTTCCTCACTAACACACAATCAGGACTTTGCACTAATGTGCCAGGATTTAAGGAGAAGCAAACCAACACTTTGTCTCTCCTGCTCTGCTGAAGAAGCATGGATCTCTTCCATTGCTGGAGGGAAAACAGCACTGGACTTATGGAGAAATGCCCATTTGTTTCTCATCCCCGCTAACAGAAATATCTGGAGGGTGCGTAAACCAGCCAGATTGGAGCCGCTGTCTGTGCTGTATTTAACACACAGTTCTGAGATGTCCTTAAGGAATGATTTTGACTTATGTGACGCTGACTTTCCATCTGCCTGTTGAATCTCAGCTTCGGGTAGGACAGGTGTTTGCTGTAGTCAGGTGATGGTCCTCGTTTTCACTTTGAATGTCTACCTCCGTGCCTTTCTCTTCTCCTCCCACAGCTCCTCGCTCTCTTCTCCTTCCTCATCTCCTCATTGCTTCCTTGTTCTTTTCACTTCCTCCTTCATTTCCTTTTTCCTTTTCTGCTTCCTCCTTTGTTGCGAGAAGAATTAAGATAGAGGAGACTACCTACACATGCAGAAAGACCATGCTTGAACACACACACACACACACACACACACACACACACACACACACATGCACGCACACACATGCAGATTTCCCTTTCTCTACCTATCCCTTTAAAGGAATGCCAGCTCATGGCTACACGACGGCCCCACCTTGAAGATCTTTCAGTGAGTGAGTGAACATGAAATCTTACCTGTTTAAATGGCTGGCATGAAAAGTCTGGGGCAGTCTCTAATTGTCCAACCAAATCCATTTCCTTCTTCATCTTTTTGAAACATAAACCCCTCCTTCAGGTATTAGCAGAGCAAGCATCTCTGCCCCTCAGCACTCTTTTTCAGTCTCCATGGAAATTGGATGAGGACACATGATTAAACCTTCACCAAGGGAGTATGTTCAGAAGGGCCGGGTGCAATCTGGGGGGCACATCATTAGAAGAAAGCCTCTTTTCCTCTATCTCTACCCCTCATCTCAGTTCTGCATGACAGACGGGGCTTGGATGCAGGGACAAGGTGGCTACATGTAGCAATGCCTGGATGGTGCAGTCAGGTGAAACAAATTGGATCCGGGTAAAGCTGACCATGTTTAACAGGTATCCAATAGAAATAGACCCATGTAAAGCTGATTTCTAGCAATGTATTTTACTTACCCTAACATATACAATGATTATTTTCATATGCAATACATTTAAAATTTATTAACAAGAGCTGTATTGTTTTCATATTAATTCTTCCACATCACTTACAACACATCTCAATTCTGACTACTCACACTTCAAGTATGCAGTGTTTGACTTGTGGCTACCTCATGGACAACAGAGTGCTAGAAGATGGCAGAGCAACAAGATAGAAGGAACCTGGGGTTCTGAGTGATTTGTGGAGCCAATAGTTCCATCACGTTTGACCTCCCATTTACCTCTCATTGGAAACAATGCATTTAGGGATTTCTTTGTAACGTGAACTTAGTCTGTATCTTGACAAATACAACAAGGTAAGAATGTCCCCACTAAGGCACAGAGGAAAGGTTAGATGAGGAGAGGGAGGGAGGGGGGGGGGAGAGAGAGAGAGAGAGAGAGAGAGAGAGAGAGAGAGAAATAATTCCCAACTAGTATAAAATACCAGAGAGAATCATATTAGTCTAACAACCTAATGACAAATTCCACGTACAGTATCTCTCCATGAGCCCATGTGCATAGCTGAAGGCTACCTAACAAGAAATGGTGCTAGACGGGAGAAACCTTCCTTTGAGTTGTTAGTCAGGGTCATCCAAAAGACTCCCAAAATTACACAGGATATTGCCACTGCCCTTGATTGCCTCACAGATCTTGACCTTATTGCTGAAGACAGGACATACTTCAGAGATTTGGAGCAATGGAGCTGGAACTGACCTGAAAGCCACTTCCCCTGTAGGCTAGCTCTCACAGCTCCAAGCGCACTATGCAAGAAGCCAAGAGAGAACATCAGTTGATGGCCTAACACCAACTTCATAATCAAATAACCACACTGATGACTGGCACAGCACTCAACACTGGGGTTGAGTGCCACTTTTATCTTGGGGCCAATCAACAGCTACCTAATCAGTCTTAGAGCCCACTCAATGGGAGGAAACTTGTATGTGGTACTATAATCATGGCTAAAAACACATGACTGAAGAGATCCTAGATCTTAGAGAAATCCCCAGGACTGTCACATCCCTAGGCTAATATAACTTCTTACTAAATACAAAATATGTATCCTTATATTTACAGTCATGTATCCCAGTCACCACTCATCAAAGAAGCTTGTTTTGCACCAGATGGAGACTACTACAGAGTACCACAGCTGGTCACACAGACAGTTTTGGTGAATTGCCCATGCCTAAGTGGCACATCAACAATACAGCCTGTACACCCAAGACTCACACAATATAGAACAAGAGGCAAAGAAGTCACTGATGAATTTCTCAATTTTCATTAATGAAGTTTCCACATGCAACAAAGGATCAGGAACACAAAAGGTCATAAATGACTAAATCATGGAGATTAGGAATCTGCAGAGTGAGGGTCCCTGGACAGGACTCTTACATTAAGTTTCACTTACCCAGGGCTCAGGGACCATTACAGAAGAGGGGACAGAATGATTGTAAGAGCCAGTGAAGAGGTGTGTGACTATATGGAAATGGAATCCTACAAGATCCTGGGACCCTGCTCATAGGAACTTACAGCAATGGTTTCAGCATGTTCACGACCCAGGCAAACTCAAGCAGACAAAACTCCAGCACGGCACTGGAGAAATGGGTGTCAGACCCCAACCTCTGCTTAAGAAATACTGGCAACTCATTACTGTTGGGTGAGGATGAGCTGGTCTTCATAAAGTGAGGGACTCTGGGTAGACTGACTAGACCTCAGTGGATGAACCTGCACTGGGGTCATTTAGGGTCACTAACTTGACACAGAAGACCTTAACACAGATGAAAGAATATATGGATTCCAGTTGGGGGGCTTTGGGAGAGGGTGCTGGTGGGGATGGGGATATTAAGATTAAGACTGATTGAGATGTTCTGTATGAAACACACAATGATTCAATAAAAAATATTTTTAAAACAAGAATGTTCCCCCCAACAGAAGTTGCTCTTGACCTATGTCTGGTATTCCATGAGGATATAGATGAAGTTTATGATAGTGAAAAGCTCTTGATATTAGCCTGTGTGTAAGCATATCATTACTAACCTATGTTCCAGTTGAAATAGTCAGCTGTCAGGAAGCAGCTTACTAGTATGGGAAAGCACTCAAACTGTAAACTTTAAAAAGAAAAACTTTGATTAGATATGCTTCTTTTTTGTCTATTTTGAATTTTTCCCATTGCCTGAAACTCAATGCAAAGAGTAATCTCTACAACCACTAAGCATCGAATATGTGTGCATCTTTTGAATTTTCTTTTAAGTTTTTGAGACAAGGTCTCACTATGTATCTCAAAGCTGGCCTCAAAACTGTGATCGTCTTGCCTCAGTTTTCAGATTGCTGGGTTGACAGCCTTGCACCACCACAATGAGCTTCTGTCCATATTGATTTTTATTATCAGTTTGAACTAAATATTAAAAGGGGTAAGAATTAAAATTACATAATTAAAGAAGGGAATGGTATAATAGAGGAATGTTTCTTTAAAAAGAAAAACATTAGAAAAGAAATAAGTCATTTAAAACCTATTCAATTTCCCAGATCTTACGTATGTTCTCAAATACATACTTTTACAGCACGGAGATAAGACGTGTGTAAAAATAAAACAATAATCAAAGCAGGTTGTTTTTCTCACTATCCAATTTGTTTCTGTCTTCCCACAAGCAAAAGGAATTGACTAAAGACTGGCAAGATTCTTCATATTTTAAATTAATCCTTTGCTTATGGGGAACTGCAATACTGAAATCTACGGGAAAAGAAAATAAAGCAGACGTAAGAGGGATTCACCGCTTTATGGCCTTGTGTCCTGTGAATGCCAGTTATTAGCTTGATTTGTTGATCCTGTTTTCCTTCAAGGAAGTCTCACTACCTGGAAGGCCAAGGCAAGCTCAGTGAATTCCTTCTGCTTCCTACTCAGTGTGTTGGGTTAACAGAAAATACTAGGAAAGACTGCAGATTTCAGGATCACGCAGATTCAAGCATGGATCCCAACTCCACTATTGACTACGTGGCCTTGAGGGAGGAACTAGATCTTTCCGAGAGTCAGTCTCATCTTTTACTATTATTATTTTATGTGTATGAGTGTATTATCTGTATGTGTGTAAGTGCAGCTGTGTCATGCGCTACTCTCAGAAGTCAGAAGATGATGTTGGTTTGCCTGGTACTAGAGTTACAGATAGTTGTTAGTTGTCATATGAGTGCTGGGAATTGAACCCGGGTCCTCTGCAAGAGCAGCCGGTACTCCCAACCTCTGAGCCATTTCTCCAGCCCCAAAAGTCAGTCAGTCTCATCTTAAAATACGAACAAGAACAAACTACCCCCCAAGACCATAAGGAATAAGAAAGGGAGTGGGAAGAACTTCACATAGTCTTTTCCAGTGTTTTGCTAAGCATTTTTTGACATCCAAAATAGTCCTCTCATGACAGATATTTACATGTCTTTATATGTGTGTGCACATATGCATATGTGTTGCACCAACTGTGTGACAATTATTTCTTTCCAGTTCTTACAATGCTTGGGGGGCGGGGCGGGTGTCCCTGAAAATGCCCTCTTTGTAAAGATGAGATTGTGGCTCCAGGACATGAAGTGGATTGCCTAAGGTCCCACAGTGACTATGTGGCCAAGCATAAATTAAA
The DNA here is from genome assembly GCA_035773235.1 of Eospalax fontanierii. Lineage (NCBI taxonomy): Eukaryota > Metazoa > Chordata > Mammalia > Rodentia > Spalacidae > Eospalax > Eospalax fontanierii. The sequence goes on along the minus strand of CM069524.1, from coordinate 178,797,701 downwards.
ACTAACTCATGCAACATTAAACCCTGGGCTTTTTCCACCAGCCTGAGGTACCTACTCCTACAGGCCGAGTGTAGTGTGTGTCCCCAGCTGGGACAAAGAGAAAGCAAAGCTCCTTTGGAGGCCCCCAGATCTCAGTTAGAATAAATCCTCCAATTATGCCTGAAGTTGCACCAGCTTTTGAAATCTCAACTGCACATTCTTTTCCCATCAAGTTCCTTGAAATTTCTCTTTAAAGAGCGTCTAGGAAAAGCCACTCTCATTAGCCAGGGCCTGACTTTATTTTCCTAATAAACAGACCTTCAGTCAGACAAAAGAGCCTCTTTTATTTTCAATCAATTCTTGAACATTTCGGCTGATTTTCTGCTTCTTGGCTTGAAATTGTGATCTGGGAAAAGCTGGCCCCACAAATTGTCGTCCCATAAGAGAAGCCCCTGAGGATCCTTAACTTGTTATTTTTAATCACTGTAATCTCCTTTCAAAGGAGGCCCTGGTCAGAAACAGAGTGGGCCTTTCAGAGCTTTCTAAAGCACAATTATTGCAGTGGGGTGGGATGCGGTTGGAGAAAGAGGGAGGGAGGGTAGAGAGAAGAAGGGGAGAGAAGGGGAAGTAAGTCAGTATAGCGCTAACAAGCTGGAAAAGGTCCAGTCTCAACTGGACCCAGGCCTTGAGGAAGAAGCCCCATGATGCAGTTTGTTGAAACAGGGGCCATTTTATTTGAGTCGAGAAGGCTATCCTCAGATGGGGTGGTGGGCAACAGAGCACAAAAGCTATTGGACGATGAACTGAACTAGAGGACAAAGATTTGATGTTGGAAAAAGAGTCACTGATTCTAAGTATGGTGCTGGGTACCGATTTAAGAAAAAGTTTAAAAGCAAACACAATACCAGGGGAATGTTAGCTTCTACAAACCTGTCAGGTCTCCCAGTGGAAAGAATCCGATTAACTTGTGATGGAAGAAAGTATAACCCAAAGGAAAAATGCCATGGCCTAGGCTAGTGTTCTTTCTTCCTAACTGTACTGTGCAGCCTGATGTGCTCACTACAGGACACGTGCCCAGGAGATCTTAGTGTGGTTCCTCTATCTTTCTTTCAAGAACTCCTAGCCATCAGAGGGAGAAAAGATGATACCCCCACCTACGGCCTGTGTGTTCCATATCCCAAAGCCTGAAGGTCCAGGACCCTCCCCTGACCCAGTCCCAGGTGGTGCCTGCTGGACCAGTCTGGGCTGTTAAGTAACTGTGGAACTTCTCCAGCCCTGTGACTATGGAATGTGCCCCCCTCCCAGGCCTGGGGCTAGAGTTCAGCCAAACAGAAGGACTAGTGTGGGAAGAGATGTGAAGACGACATCTTGGCCAGAGCCTCAGATTGGCCCAAATCAGGCATGCACACAAGTCTTAGGTTTAAATTGGGAGCAGTCCTCAACACAGTTTCCAGTATGGAGAGCGAACCATTCACTCCTTCCTTCAATCAATCCATGAAGAGCCACTGGTAGTCAGACTACAGAAATGCTAGGGAAATTCCTACACAGGAGCCGGGCACACACAGGAAAGGATGTGATAGCACAATTCCTCCATTATTAAGCCAATAAAAGTCTCAACTCAAATGTGTGTTTGATGATTTCCTGTCCCTCATACACACCCGCCTTTGCAACCACACACAGAGGCGATGGGTAAATAGCTCTTTCTACAGGTGGGAAATAGGCTCAGAGAAATTAAATGGCTTGCACAAAGTCACACAGTACTAAACCCAAGCCCGGTTCATCCAGAGCCTTGTCTTTCCCGACTTCTTGAAGCTGGGTTGATTTCTCCAGTTAACTCGGGCTCTCTGTTCAGGAAGCCTGGAGTGGCCAATGAGGTTTCCTTCCTCTGATCTTCCTTGTACACCCACCAGAGTGGGCTGACTCCCTCCAGCCTAGGCTCCACATCGCACTCACTCTCCCTGGCTGGGCATGGAAGTCTTCCTGAAGACTAATGAATGACTTCTGGGTTCACCCAGGAACAAGGCAGATCCTGGCCAGGGGCTAAGGCTGCTGACATGACTGGAGAGTCGCAGGTGGAGGAAGTCAGGTCCAGGAACCCAGGAAAGTAGACGCAGCTTTCTGGGAAGCGTGGTGGTCCTGACCCTAGTCTGACGCCTGGCGGGGGATGGGGGGTGGAGGATACCCAAACTTTCTCTGGAGTTGCTCCTAACCTTTTCTTCCCTTCCTTCCCCGTCTGTGGGGAAACCGGGAAGGCTGCAGCGGTTGCCCCAACCAGTGCCACAGAGTCAGCCCCGGAGCTGACTTACGATGGGGCACCCTGGCAGAAACCCCAGGAAAAGTCTGGCAGATCTCCCTTGGGTCCCAACCAGATACTCGGGCGGCCGCTTCTGAGAAAAGACATGTCTGGGGAGGCGACCCTACTGAGCAGGGCGACAGGGACGGGCGTGAGGACGGAGACCCGGTCTCGGAGTCTTCAGGCAGTGAGCTGCTGGGGGACCCCAGATGGCGTTCACCTGCGTGGGCAGCCCCTCTCTGCGCTCGCGAGCCCTGCTCTCCACTGAGCATCAGGAGGCTCCGTCAGGGTCCCACAACATCAGCTACCCGGGATCCCTTTCCTGGCACCACTGTCCACCTTCTCCGGGAGAGACAGCCCGGGGTTCTTTGATGATCCTACTCCCCCCTGGAGCCTGTCCTGGAAATCCAAACCCCTCTCCTTTTCCTTCTCCTGGGACTATCTGAGAACAATTTGGGGATCTTTCTGAGGACCCTTCGGAAGAGCTCAGGCTCCCCCTCCCTGAACCCCACGACCCGTTAGGGACCTATTCTGGAAGCGAGAGTGGGCGACTGGCTCGGATGTCAGCAAGAAATCGGTCTCTCCTTCAGGGATGGAAGCGGGAAGGCCGCCTTGCCAGGGACCCACGTGCCAGGCCAGGACCCCCCACCCCTCCAGGGAGCGACCCGGAGAAAAGCAGGTCCGCTTAGCTCCCGCGACCCGTGGGCTGGAAGCCGGGCTTCCTCCCGCCAGGCGGGCGTGACGCGTGGCTCCGCTGCAGTCCCCGCCCGGGAACCGCACGTCGGAGATCCCGGCTGCCCTCCGGGTCTGCGGCCCCGACGCTCGCTAGCGATCCGGCACAGCGCTGGCAGAGCGGGGTCCGGGTAGGCGGCCCCGACCGCCCTGGAGCGGACGCGCAGGCACCGCACGCCTGGGGATCGCGCGCCCTGCTCCAGCCCGCGCCGACCCGCGCTCTGGGGATGCCAGGTACCGTCGTCCCGAACGCTAAGGGTGCGCGGGGACCACTTACCGCGGTAGCTGCTTCCCGGCTTGTAGAAGTCAGGGTCGCCTTCCACGCGGAGGCTGAACTCGGTGTAGCCTTCGCGCCGCGTGCCCTGGGCGCGCAGGATGCGGCTGCAGTAGCCCTCGGACTTGGACACTTTGTCCAGGGTCTCGTCGGAGAAGGCCAGCGCCGCGGCCAGGGGCAGCGCCAGGGCCAGCAGCGCCGGACCCCGGCTTAGCCTCGGGGGCGCGGGGGACAGCCTCATCCTCGCGGGCGCCCAACTTCGTGCAGCCGAGGCCGACCCCGCCGAGCCACTCCGGCCGCGAGCGCTGCGGGCGGCGGAGGCGAGCGCCGGAGGAGCCCGGGCGGCGTGGGCGGCGGGGAGACCGAGCCGCCTGGCTTTGGCGGCTGCGGAGCGGCGCTGCGCTGAGCCGAGCCGGGCGAGCGGAGACGCGAGCAGAGGAGGGGCAGGCGGCGGAGCGGCGGGAGGAGGGAGGGCTGGTTGCGCCCAGATCCCCGGCGCAGCGCAGTTTTGTTTCCGAGCTGGCGGTTAGCGGCGCGGCGCTATTTATTTTGCGGCGCTAGATTCCCAGGCTCTGGTGGGAGAATACGCGGGCTTGTGCAAGCTCCATCCCACGACCAGACCAGCCTGCTTCCTCAGCCCCCGGTACACCCTAGATCCGGTGGACCGCAGTGCTCCACGGAGAGAAAACCTGCTAACTAACTTTTGCTGCGCACCCACTCTGTGCCGGGTTGCGCGGTAAGGTTTACACACACCGCGTCCGTTTATCTTAGGCGCGAACTCAGCACGCAATAAGTACCACCTGGCTTTCACTGAGCAGGAGCCTTAGATGCCTGATTCCCTGGCTCCATTGCTCTTCCCAAGCCCGCTTTCTAACCTGTCAGACTGGAGGATCAGCTACTTACCCCTGGGCTCTGACACAGTGCCTTGTGCCACAACACTTTTGAAGATCTCTAAAAATATTTTCTTTAAAAGCAGAAGGGGGAAAAAAGCATGTTGAAGTAAATATTTTGCTATATAATATTAATGTAATTATAACATAAATAATGCACCATTTCATATTGTTCTATGAAGGAAAGAGCTTACACAAACAAAAGTGCCTACTGCTTTAGGAAAGTCAAAGAGCGCTGAAGGTTTGACGGGATCAAAGAAGAGCTTGTGTTTTCTTGGGGGTTTTGTTGTTGTTGTTTGTTTGTTTTAGTTCAGGCTCTCAGTCTCCAAGGACAGGTTTGGGGAGAGGGACTGAGCCCCAGTGTTCATTCACTGCGAAGTGTGAGAAGACCCTAAACTGGAATTTCTCCCAGTGTTTCCCTGGGGAAAGATCTGAATCAAGCCTGAGTCTTGTCACTCACTCAACCTTTGTGAGACCTGGACAAGCCAACGTCTCCAAGCTTGTTTCCAGTCCTGTAAGCATGGAGCTGGGTATGAATGCAAAGATGCCCAGGCTGTGTGTGCTAAAAGTCTGTGAAATGCCTCATGTAAAACACTTGGCCTCCAGTCACACCCCTTTGGAGACACCTGTGTCCAGTCACTGCATACAAGTATCCCATTCTTAGAAGGGCGGGTCTAGCTTCCCCAGGACCTCCACCACATCGTTAGTCCCTGCATCTAACAGGCAATCTCCAGTTTCCAGATTAAGTTTTTCCTGTTATAAACAGCCATTGAATGGTCCAACTTCCATATACCCACTGACTTCTCAGTTCTTGTGCTGTGACTTCCAATAACTCTGTCCCAGTGGGCACTCTCTTCCAGAGGTCACGGGACAGTAAACCTTATGGAAACCAGTTATACACATGCCAGTGGGAGACACGGCCCCCTCAGCAGCCCCTGATCCAGATGCCTAGCTATTCTTTATGGAGTGGACACTCAGATCCATACTGCGTTCTGAATCACCACCATCTTCACTCAGCTGGCTCAGAGCTCCTGCCAGACTCCATGGGCTGGTTCCCATTCTTCCAGCAAGCTTTTTTTTTTTTTTTTTGTCACCTGTATGTTTGTTTGAAACCAGGCTCTGGGCAGAGTGGTGGGCACAAAACAAAAATTCATGCATTCATCCATCACCCATTGTATGCATCCATCCAACCATCCATCTGTTCATTCGTGTTGAGTGGAGGGAGACCTCTGCTCTCTCCATCACATCCCCAATTTGTCATCCTGTCCTGTCTTATGTTCCAGGCACTTCAGGTAGAAGCCACCTGCTTCCCTCCATCGGTCTATCCAGTCAGTCAGCCAGCTGCTTATGTTGATCAGATGGAGATTGCCACTCTCTCCTCTGCACATCCAATCTGTCACCATGTCCTTTCTCACCTTCCAAGCACCTAAGGCGGATCTGCTTGCTTCTCCCCATCCATCCATCCATCCATCCACCCACCCACCATTCAAATTACACAACTCTAAAGACTCAGCAATATGATACAAGGCAGACATGATACTTGGCATTTGCGGATCTTATAGTCCCATGGCAAACGCAAATATTATTATATAATTGCATGAAAAATTTGAGGTACAGTAGTGACATATGCTACAACTAAAATAAAAGAACCAAAAGAACACGTCTGACATTCTCTCAGAGGGCAGGAAATTATAGAGAGAACAATGTAAACTTTGTTTTCATGGAGCTGATTGGCCAAATATGTACCCTTGGGTACTCTTGAACATCTTTTCAATCATACCAACATATTCAAATTTAACTGGAGGTAGGAGGCCTGGAATGGGCAGGGACACGATACTCCACTTTTTCCTGGATATTGACAAGAAAACCATGTGAGGCAGTGGACTTATTCAATGCTCTGGTCCCCACCCTCCCACTCCAATTTTCTGAATTAAGAACCTGTTTAGGTAATATTCTATGCTAGTAAGGGAAAGAGCTAAGATCTAAAGTGAACATTGCCAACACCAAAATGGAGCACTCACCATTGCCCAGGGTTGGCCCCATCTGGGCTCTGATGCAGGCTCTAGTCAGTCTCCCAAGTTCCAGTCCCACTCCTTGAACTAGATTGTCCCAACCTGACTTGGCTGTCAGTTCAGACCTCTGCTCTCTGCTCCACACATCCACTCCATCATTTAGTCGTCAGCTTCACCTTCTACACATGGCCGGCCTCTCTACCCCAATGCTCTGCCTCTTATCCTGGTCCAGATGCCATGGCCACTGAGCCTCCTGATTCGTCTACCTATCTATCTTTTACATTCAAGCCCAAGTGATTTTCCTGAAAATGCAAATATGAATGTCGGTCCTGAGGTTAAAATCCTTTTCTGTGACTTTCAAGACAATCTTTCTTTCACATGGCCTCCCAAGCCCTCCCTGCTCCATCTCCTTTATATGGGCTCTAATCACTGACCTCTTCTGATCTGGGGAACTTCTGCCTGAGCTGTTCTCAAGGCCTGAGATCCTGCAGTGTCCTGCAAGCACCTTCTGCTGGCTCCTCTACATCACTCTCAGGTCTCTGCAAAGCTTCCTGAGAGAAACCCTTCATGATTCCTAACAGTGGGCCCTGCCCTCAACCCTCTTCTTCTTTTAATTGTATTTAAAATTACATATTCTACCTATTCGTTAATATGCTTGATTTTTAAAATGTATATTTGCTCAATGTCTATCTCTATCACTAAATCCAAAGCTCTGAATGGCACTATAACTGCCAGCTACATCACAGTGCCAGGCTCATAGTTGGGGATCAACAAAGTTTTGTTCTTTAAGTACAAAGTCAACAGCAAACCTGTCTCCAATGCCCTCTAACTCAGCCCAAGTGTTTCAAGTTAGCCTTCCAGGTCCTCTATGACCTGACTCCACTATATCCACCGGGTCCGAGCACCCAGTGCTGCCCACCTGGGTTTCTTGGGTCATTTGCTACAAAGACACCTCCACTTTCGACATTGTGACAGGGTGTTGTCATTTGCAAAGTTCACACTCAAGAAGGACACAAGGCTGGGGATGTGGCTCAGTTGGTAGAGTGGGGGCCTAACATACATGAAACTCTGGGTCTCTGGGTCTGATCCCCAGTATGGCAACAAACAGACAAGCAAAAACAAAACTGAACGACCCCCCCAGACAGGTGTTGTGGTGCTTGCCTGTAATCACAGCACTCTGGACGTGGAGAAAGGAGGGTCACAAGTTCAAGGTCATCCTTGACTACATGATGAGTTCCAAACCAGCCTGAGAATCTGAGACCCTGTCTCAAAAAGAAAATTTCAAACAAAACCAAACCTCAAAATGACTTAAGTAACCTTTCCATTTTGGCCACATTTCTCCACATGTGGTAGACAGCCAGTGGGGGGTGGGGAATGGACACACCAGACTTAGGCTTTCCTGATGACTAGAAGGCCCTATCTCACTCTTCTTGGTTAAAGCTTCCTCCATGGACTGAAGTCTTACAGTCTCCTCTGGACTCCAGAACAACTCAGGAGGACAAAAAGGTTCTTATTTTCACTAACTACTGTGTTCCACTTGATTGTTGGGAACTGTTTTGATTGTTGATGTTTCATCTCTTAGCAATGACTCTGGTTGATTTCTGTTTAATTTCAGATGTTTTGTTCTAGCATAAAATACACTGGACTTTAAGAAATATCTTTTCAGTCTTGTAGCCTAAGGCAGAGCTGATGATGTTAGTTGCTAGGGTGTTGCTAGGGAAAGTCACTTAGCTAGGGCAGATAATTAACTTTACCAATGTGTGTGGTAGGGTGCTGAAAAGAAGGGCTAGGAGCTCCATTTTCCAAGAGGAAAAATTCCTTTGATTGGTAGGAGGTAAGATTATCCTCTTCCTGTTTTCCTTCCCTTTCTTTTTCTGCTTTAAAAGAGAAGGGGGCAGGGGCTCCCTAGAGGACTGCTCTTCTGAGTTGATCATGGAAACTTGAGTTTCCGAGGTAGATTCTCGAACCTCATCGCAGACTCATCAAAGATCCAACAAACTTGTGAAGTTTAAGGAGCCTTCCTCCAGGAGCATGTGAGTCACACTTGACATACACATTGCCCAGTTGGCTCACCCAAGTTTCAGCAGGATGAAGCCAAGAGGCCCCAGGAGTCTCGGGATCTGTCCAAACTGCTTCTGAGAAAAATTTGGAAAAGTAATACCATCTCGCCCACCTCCCAAGATTTTGAGAGATGAATATGTAACTGAGGTGATAATGGCTTAGTTTTGAGATTAGGCAATAAACAATGATTACAAAAGTGAAAGAAAAACAAAACCTGAAAGCAAAGAGGTCAATTAATTTAGAAGTGATTTCTCAGGACCTTTTCTGGGCATTGACCAAATTAGAAATAATAACATTTTGTTTGGAATGCTGACACGACTGGACCCACCTCACTGTTTTATCTAAGGGATAAACTTCTCCAGCAGATTCCATTCAGATTTGCATTCCCTCTGGAACAACCTTCTGTTTTCCATTGCCCTGTCCAGACCCACATTCTAGAGTATCATTCAAAAGTCTCTCTTACTTTAAAACTCACAGCACCTAATTTATATGCCCTCAACCCATCTCCGTTGTCTGAAGGCTACAGATCACATCCCTGCAGCCAAGGAAGACTCTGCCACTGACTCTCTAGTTTGCTGCCCCACAACAGAAAGTCGGAGCTGGTGAATCAACCGTTGCTCTATCCCAGTAAGGTTGGGCTCCTTCCAAGCCATAGTCCTCTCCCACAGTAACATCCGTAGCTTTGGACATCTTCAGTTCCCAACAGCCCCATCGTTCTACCTCCAACCCTCCCGTGTCCTCAGCCGTCGCTTTGACTTTCCCACATCAGGGAGCCAGTGACTGAATGATCGCTCTGATTTTCCCAGCCCATCTTGTCAGCCCCCTCCACCCAGCCTGGGTACCTCACATAGGTGTATTGACCACATCCTCACCAACACTCTTTCTTCTGTCTCCTTTTTATTTCCATGCCTTCTCTCAAACTAACACCTGACATCTGAGACTATTCTAGACTTCTGAGTTCTGCAGCATGCAAGCTGCAACCCCACCAACTGCTCTGCTCTGAGCTCTGAATGCAATCTTAAACAATGGTTAGTAAAGTCATTCCTAATCAGCTGCCTTTTTCTTCCTCATCCCTTTGTTCGAGTCCCTTCTGCCTATTACCGTCTTCTGAGTCCCACTTCTTAGTCTCATTCTTTTCGAAGTGACTTTCCCTCTTTTTTTGTTGTTTCTTTTCTTTTCTTTCCATAAAATTTTTACCACATTTTTGTGTATTTCGTACAGAACATCTGAATCATCTTTATAGCCCCTCCCCCACTGGCACCCTCCCACAGCCCCACCCCCCGACTAGATTTCATACATTCTGTCATTTATGTTAAGCTTATCAAGTCAAGTTAGCATCCCTAGACATCCCTCAGTGCAAGTTCATCCACTGGAGTCTAGTCCTCTTATCAAGAGTCCTTCTATTTTTATTCTTATTTTACATGTATGAGTGTTATGCCTGCATGTATGTAAATGCACACATGTCATGCAGTGCCTACACAGAACAGGGAGGGCATCGAATCCCCTGGAACCTGAGTTAAGGATGGTTGTTAGCTGTCATGTGGGTGCTGTGATTCAAACCTTGGTCTTCTGCAAGAGCAGCTGGGGCTCTTAACCACTGAGCCATCTCTCCAGCCCCTGAGTCCCTCCCTTTAAGAAGATCAACTCTTCCTCACCCAGCAGTAATCAACAGTCAATAGTTCTTTGGCTAAGATTGGGGCCTGGTCCCCATTTTTCCACAGTTCCATGCTGGGTTTTTATCTGCTTGAGTTTGCATAAGTCTTGTGCATATTGATACCATTGCTGTAGAGTTATATGAGCACGATTCCAGGAGCTTGTGAAACTCTGTTTCATAAGGTCATGTACCTCCTCCCATGGCTCTTACAGTCTTTCTCTCCCATCTTCTGCAATGGCCCCTGAGCTCTGGGTTGATGGAGTTTAATATAGAAGTCCTGCACAAGGGCTGACACTCTGCAGACTCTTATTCTCAATACTTTGGCCATTTGTGGCCTTTGTGTTTCTGCCCTCTGTTGCATGAGGGTGCTGATTGATGAGAGTTGAGATACACATTAGTGTTCTCTCTACCCCTTGTTCCACTATGTTCCATAAGCCTTAGATGTAGAGGATCCATTGTAGATGTGTTGCTTAGACTTTGGAAATTCACAAACGATCTCTCTGTGTGACCAGTTGTGGAACTCTGTAAGAGCTCTCATTTCACCCGCATCCCCACCCCCGTTTCGAGGCATCAGGCATTAACTCCTCCAATCTCAGAACACCTTCTCTCCCTTGGGTTTTCACTTCCACTCTTTGCCCTGGGTGGAGCACTGATCTAGCTCTTGTCTGCTCTTTGTCTTGGATTTCTTTTTTCCCTTTCTGATCATATCCCTGTCTTGCAGACACAAGTTAAGATGTTCCCATCCTAGGAGGTAAGCTGAATGATGGTTCGAGATGACACTTGACAGGAGACTGCACCTGTCACTGAATTGCCTCTCTCTCTCCCCCCTTCCTCTCTCTCTTTCTCGCTCTCTCCCTCCATAGTAACTTTGCTGTTCCTGTCCCCCAGCTTCCACTCATTTTCCTCCATGTGTAGTATGCAATCAGCACATATCATTGTGTCAAAACTGCCTCAGCAGGGGTTAGACCTTTTAATTGCCATTACAGTTGTCTAAATTAAAATGGACAAAAGCTGTAACAAGGGCAGTAGCATTGCAAGAAAAATGGAAGTTCATCCCTGGGAGAAGCTTAAGGGCAGTGCACACATGCAGATCTGACCCCCAACTGGAGCTCTCTCATTCTCCCTGCTTGGGGTTTATAGGTTAAGGAAGATCTTGCATCAGGATACAACAAAGCCTGATGTGGCAGTGGGGACCTCCCAAGAGTAAGACCTTGCCAATACAACCTCACACAGAACCAGGCACAGGACACACACCTGTCTGTGGTTCTTTGGCCTAAATCTAGCAACTTGACTCAGGCAGACCCACCTTTTTGAAGTTCTGGAAACTTCATGGCTTAGACCACATGACCACGGCACATTACTGCCACCTGGTGGCCACGATGAGAATGAGCATCAATATTAAGTAATACTGAACACTCTTAAGATTGCCTCCCCAGGCGTATTTCAGACTGGACTGTTTGCCCTTTGAGAATAGTCTCTGGGTTCCTACCGGGTTGAACATAATATGCTGAAATGAAGTAGGTACTCAGTGAATATTTTTGAAATTTAAACCTTTCATTCAACAAACATTAATTACAAGGAAATAATGCTAGGAAAACTAAGATACAATTCTTTTCTGCAAGAGGATGAAAAGAAGAAGATATTGGTGAAACGGAGAATCTTGTATAATAAGTATGTTTTAATGGGAATTCAAAATAAAGTGGTCAGTTCTTCCCGGGTAAAGGTATCATCAAAGTGGTGTGCAACAATTCTGAGAGATGGTTGGAAAGGGGCATGAATGGGTGGTTTGGCAAAGCGTGTAGTGTCGTAGACTGGGGGCAAAGGGTATGAAAGGCAGAGAGTGGGCTGGGGTCGCAGCTCAGTTGGTAGAGTGCTTGCTTAGCATGCCTGAAGTCTATCATTTCAGCACTTGGGAGGATCAGAAGTTCAAGGTCATCCTTGGCTAGACAGTAAGCTCGAGGCCAGGCTGGACTACATGAAACCCTATTCCATACCCATGAGTACATGGAGAGCACAAATTGGACTCAATGAGTTATTTTTTTAAGGACAAGGGAGGTGGGGATGGAGCTAGGAGGAGTTAGGAGGACGAGTGAGGGATGAATGCACTCAAAGCGCATTGTGTGAAATACTGAAGCATACTTAATACTACTTATGTATATATTCCACCTGAAAAGACAAGGTATGCCTTTGAATGGTTGTTTCAGTGGCCCAGTGTGAGGATGGATTGACCCCTGAGAGTCTCAACAGGACACATCTTAGTAGACTTTACAGAAGTCCTGAGGACAGCCACGGGCAACTGCTGAAAAGGAAAGGATGACTGAAAGTTTGTTTAGGAAGCGAGCTGGGGTGAGAAGAGGCGTCTAAAGTCATGTAAGAAGCAAGAAGTGGGCAATCAAGGCTCTGAGAGTTCTCCCGTGGATGACTGGGGCGGGGGGAGTCAGTGGTATAATTATCAAACACAATGAAGTCAACAAGAAAGCCATGGTGTGTGGAAACGGGTAGGCAACCTGACATGATTTATCACGTTTTTTCTTGAGAACAGTGCCTGCCGGGTCCTCGGGTCCTTGGCATGACATGAGCTGTCAGCTGTGCTGACTGCCCTTTGTAGACAGAAGGCATACCTTCCCATCTTTCAGGGACCCAAGAAAGACCCAGCGTTGCCAATATCAGCACTGTCTGCTGAGTGGAATGACGTGTTTCATCTTCACTTCCTCTTAAAGCTCAAACCCTGTCTCCAGGTTTCTAAGAGAAATAAGTTTGGAGGTTGAGTGTTGCTCTGGGTCCCCTTGCCTCCACCCACCCTCGCCCTTTGATCTGTAGATTTGAAATCGTAGTTGAATGACAGCATATGTAAAGCCAATCCAGTTGGTAATGCTGACACTTCAGCAATTATAGTTCCAGAATGGGAGAGGTGCAGAACTAAAGGCAGAGTTAATTAGAAGGCAGAGGGGCCCTTTCATCGAAGCATGTGAACCCTTCATCACGGTCATACAGGGGTGGGGGATCACTCCCTCTGCTCGTCTCAGTAGCTCCCATGTGTTCCTTGGAGCATTACATCGACTTTCTGGCCACTTTTTTTCTTCCTCATTTTTGGTTCATTTTACTAAATCTCCCTTCTTTCTGCCTCTTCCTCATGTCATCAAGCTAAAGGATGTGAGTCCATCACTCCTCTCTCAGAGCCCCCTGCAGGTATATCTTTAAAATGAGCATGTGAGCTCTCAGCCAGTGAGACCCTGAGAGAACACCTCTCCCCGCTCCCCCGGGTACTTTCCAGAGCACGCAGTCAGACTCCACCACCTTTGGCTCACCCTGGGTCACCATTTGTGATGACCAGGGGATCCAGGTGTCACCTGGTAAGCCAGCTAGGGGACAGATGACTATTATTTTCTCCTTAACATGCATGCAAGGGTACATGTATCAAGTTAGTCTGCAGTTTGGAAATCATAGCACACAGCTGATACACCTGGTGGCTGAACTCTGAGAGCATCTTAAAGGTGGTGAAGGACATGTTGCCTCATGAGCGCCCAGGCCTGCCTCCATCTCTCCTGTCTCCTGAGCTGGAAGCCTGATGTCTTTTACAGTCTACCCAACACCCTACTTTGGGAAAGGCTCCTTAAATGTGACATAACACCAGACTTGGTGGCTCACACCTTTAGTGTTTGTATTTAGGAGGCTGAGGTAGAAGGTTTGTAATGAGTTCAAGGCCATTCTGGGGTACATAGTGAGTTCCAGGCCAGTCTATAATGTTTCCCACACAGGAGTTCATCTTGTCCACAATGGAAACCTATGTACCAGGGGCTTTTTTGACCCACAGTTTGCAGGTGAGTAAACTGAGGCATAATGCGGTCAGATGAGTGACTTGCCCAAAGTCACGATCTAGCTGAGGGCAGAGCTAGAAGAGACATTTCAGTGCCAATTAATGACCAAGACCTCTGTGCTCCTCCCGTCGCCCAGGGACTAGAGAAAGCGTCACAGGTTGCATAGGAAGCCAATATGACTTGGTGTGAGTGTGATTAGAAAGGGGGATGTTGAGGGGTGGCTTAGCAGGAAAGTGCTCAGTAGCAAGCTAAGAACCTGAGTTCAAGTTCCTGGAAGTAGCATTAAAACACATGTGGTTGTCCACCTTTGTAACCTGAGCACCACAGGGGGTGGTGGGAGAGACAGGACGGTCTCAGGGCCGGCTGGCTGCTAGCCTTGCTCTGGGTTCAGTGAGAGACCCCCATGTCAAAAGAGGAAGGCAGGGAGCAATAGAACAGGACGCTCCATGCTCTCCTCTGCCCTCCCCATGCACCACACACACACGCACCACACACACGCACACGCACACACACACACACACACACACACCCCAGAGGGAAAGACGTCCTAAGTCGTGAAGTGTAAGGACAAGGGTCCCTCTCCCCCTCAGGCTGCAGCAGCTGTGTTGCCAGGAACCAGAGGGAAGCTGCTGTGAAGGGTCTGCAGGTCGTGGGTGAGCCTGTGGTACAGGGTGCCTCTGGAGGAGTTTTCAATGTGAAGTGTGCTTTAGTTCTCAGCTCAGTGCATTTTAATGTGGCGTCAGAGGAGCCAGGACTCGGAGTGCATCCATTTCCCAGGCTCCATTAACTCATTAAACACACATTTCGCTCTCCCCTCTGATGCTTTCTCCTTAACAGGGTCTGGCATCTCAGATGCTGACCTTTTAGAGAGATTCTTATGCAGATTGTCCCCCTTCCTTCTCCTTGAACACACAGCTCAAATGCCACCTCTCCAAGGACTCTGCTGACTGCCCTGGGCAGGGCTGTCATTCCTGTGTGCACAAGTCTCCTTGGTCATTACTCACATAGCACTGCGCACACGGGAGCATCATCTGTGTACCCATCTTCTCTCTCATGACACCCAAGTCCTTAACACATAGAACTGTTTTCTGTGCATCACAGGTGCCTTGCACAATACTTGGCACATCATAGATACCCAGTAAAGATCTGCTGAATAAATACATGGATAATGAGTGACCATCACCATCTTGTATAAAGAACTGTCAGATCCAAAGCTTTTTTCCTTGTGTGGATCCTCATTATAAACAGGAGCTGGACAGATGGCTCAGAAGTTATGGGTGCTTCCTGCTCTTCCAGAGGTTCATTTTCCAGCACTCATAGTCCAGGATATCTGAGGCCTTCTTTTGGCCTCCCTGGGCAATCACTTACACATGTGTGCATATACACACATGCACACACACACACATAAATAAATTTTATCAAGAAGCAGAAGTAACTCCTTTGCTGAGTCACTATTGCAGTCGTGTGTCTGCTGCCTTTATAGAGCCCATTATAGACCTGTAATTATTTTACTGCTCTGGGTTCAGAGCATAATCCATATGAGATTTTTTTTTTTCCAGGACAGTGTAAACTCCAGGAATCCAGGTGCTGCGTATGTCTTGCTTACTATCCTTGCCCAACGAAGGGCAGGTGCATCCTAAATGCCTGACATTACCCAGTAAGTACATGATGGACGGAAGGCTGAGAACAGCATGAAAAGGGGTTTAAGTGAAAAGGGGCTACAATCAATCCCTTCCTTTTCTTTTAGATGACTCACTATTAGCAATCTTTTTTTATTGAAGTAAAAACTAGCTCTCCCAGGCCAAGAAGTGATCTATTGTGACTATAAAATAAGCTGACAAATTCTGGGAACTCTTCACTTCAAGGGGTAGACCCTAAGGAGCGTGAGCTGGACTCCAGCTACCTTCTAATGATAGAATACAGAAGTCATGGTGTGTGTCAGGCATGATCATGAGGAAAACTGGGACTTCTTTCCTGCTCTCCCAGAGTCCTTTCTGTGGGAAGGTTAGCTTGTCACAAAGACATTCAGGCAACTTGGGGAGAGACTGAGGGAGCAGAAATGGAAGTTTCTTGTCATGTGGGTGGGTACAACGGTTATTCCTGATGGTCACCTTAGTTGGATTTGGAATCAACTAAGAGATGCACCCCTGGGTTGATTTGTGAGGTTATTTCTAGATTGATGTACATCAATCTCATAAACCTCTTTTCTATCAGTTCCGTTCCTCTAGAGAGCCCTGACTGATAGACTGGGACATCCTGGATGCTTGTCTCCAGCCCCAGTCCAGCCTTCTGAGCTGCAGTCCCTACATTATACCCGCGGTCATAGACAGCCAGTGCCCCTGACCAGGCCACTTCTAAACTCCTGGCTTATGGAAACTATAACATGGCAAGTATTTGTTGTTTTTAAGCCACTAAGTTTTAGTGTAATTTTTATAGCAATAGAAATTTGGGTATAGTGGCTCACAGTTATAATTCCAGCTCTTGGGA
Organism: Eospalax fontanierii; assembly: GCA_035773235.1. Lineage (NCBI taxonomy): Eukaryota > Metazoa > Chordata > Mammalia > Rodentia > Spalacidae > Eospalax > Eospalax fontanierii. The sequence continues at coordinate 178,781,501 of CM069524.1, read as the reverse complement.
GGCTGAGGCAGAACACTGGCCATGAGTTTGAAACCAACTTGGGCTACAGGGTAAGACAATGTCTCAAAAAGGAAAGAAAGGGGAGCAGTAAAGAAAGCAAGTGGATGCGCAGCCCTTTACAAAACTTTCTGGGAATTACACGACCTCACAATGTTTCTTCTCTTTTCCAGATTATGCATGGTTTCTGGATCCTTCCTCCTTCTGTTCTCTGTCTCAGGGGCATATTGCAACTTGTCATCAACCTTGAAAAAGGCTGGCACACAGGACTGAAAACAGAACCAAAGCATGGTTATGCTATCCCAGGAGAAAGGCTGGTCCTTCGCATGCAGATGTGGCTGGGCTGGATGGTCTGTTTCCTTTGATTACAAGCCCCTCCCCTGTTCTGTTATGTAAAAACTCCAAATACACAGAAAAGTTCAAAGAATTTTGCATTAAACACCCACAAATTCCAAATATTGTTATCCCTCTTAAGTCTAATATTAATTAAAATTAACAATTAGGATTTGTGTAAGGAAAGTTGGAAACCAGGTTGGGCAGAGACATGCAAAAAATGTCAGGATCAACAGAATAGATGTTCTCCTTCTGTATGGAAGGATAACAATGCTTAATTATTATACTACAGTGTGATAATAATAGTTATTGTTTATGCAGCTGACATTAACTGTTCACGGGCCATCTTTCAATGGTTGTTCGGCAAGTTATAAATCTGCCTCACTGTGCCGTCACCTGGGCCACATTTCTCTGTCTTATCTTTAAGAACATCACAAACGACTTTGTCAAATGCCTTGTTGATTGATAAATGTGTTTACTGCTTCTGTCATATTTCCTCCTTCTACCAGACTAGTAAAATTTTCATTAGAGAGAAGCAGCCGCCTCTGTTCGGCAGCTACTTTGGAAATTCACAGCAATTCCGAGCAATAAACTCTTTTTTTCTTTTCCTTTTAACATACTCACAACCTCTTGGGAAGTCGGTTATGGGAGAGATTTCTGGTCCCAATGTCCATCCTTCCCTGTCTACTAACAGCCCACCACTTCTAGATACTGGTAAGGATCTGACCAGTTGGGTACAGGTGGACATGACTGGGTAAATCTTCAACAACAGCTCCTAAGGGAACTAGAGGGCCTGGGGAGAGAATTCAGCCAACGAAGTACTTGTGTAAGCGTGAGGATCTCAGTTTGATCCCCCAAACCCACATAAAAACTGGTATGTGGCATGTGCTGAGGTTTATCATCCCAGTGCTGGGGAAGGTAGAGAGGGTGAATCGCCAGGGCTTGATGGACAGCCAGACTAACCAATGAGAGACCCTGTCTCAAAAGAAGAAGGTAGGCAGTCCCCAAGAGATGATACCTAAGGTTGCCGTCCGGCCTCTACATGCACACACATGGACCTTCGTACACTGAACACACATACACAGAGAAAGAGAAATGGAGACCAGAACCAATGGACATAGGCAAGTTTGTTCATGGACAAACTTTTGCCTGGAATATAGACAGACTTTGATGATGACCATAGAGAAGCCATCTTGAGGTTTAGTGACAATGAGGGGAAGGCCAACAGAGTCTCAGAGAGCTCCCAGCCCTGACACCTTTGAGAAACAAAGGTCATGCTCAAGATTTCTCAGAAGATGAGAAAGCCACTAAATTGGTCAAACTAGTATTTGGGGTCTTTGGTTACTAATAGACAAAGATCTTAGCATCAACCCACCAGCTTTGTAGTTTTACGATTCCATCTTCAAGAACCTTGATCTAGAAATAGTTATATTTGACAATTTTCTAATTCCCAGTACCACTGAACTCCACTATTGAAGGGTCAATGGAAACCTATATTCATGCCTAAGTTCAATCCATTCAGGGTAAGAGACATGGCTTTGGACCTACCCAGTCCCCCGAAGTCTTTTGTTTGTTGTTCTCAAGAATAGCTGTAGATAGAACATGTCAGAATATAGCGTCTAGAGACAAGACGAGTGCAGGCCAGAGCAGCCCAGGCTCGCGTACAGTGCTGCCTAGAGACAAGATGTAACTTAATGCTTTGGTCAGCATGACAGTGCCTACAGCATGCAACCCACCCATGACAGTGCCTACAGCATGCAACCCACCCATGACAGTGCCTACAGCATGCAACCCACCCATGACAGTGCCTACAGCATGCAACCCACCCATGACAGTGCCTACAGCATGCAACCCACCCATGACAGTGCCTACAGCATGCAACCCACCCATGACAGTGCCTACAGCATGCAACCCACCCACGGTGACTTTGGGGGATGTTTTGGCACAAGTGAGGCATGCACAGGTATGAAGATTCCATCCTCCCCAAGCAGATTTTGTGAGTCCTGGGGACCAGCTATGTCTGAATCCATGTCTCTGCTGCTCCTTGCTGCCCACCTTAAAAAGCTAACTAGGTCTCTCTGAACTCAGACAAGCAGTAATCAGTGCAGTGAACCTGCTTCATGGACATTTTTTAAGCAGCTTCTTAGACTTCAGGTGTCTTGTGCCAATACGGGTGTCACGCTCTTCATTCCAGTGACAATTATCCTTGAGTAAGATGAAAGCCCATTAGAAGACCAGTTCTGTTTCTTGTCACCTGTAACCCCTCCCGTCTTTCCAGCCACAAACTACACAGAAGGAAAGGATTCTGCGCCTCTTGACAATTCTTGCACGTCTCTGCTGGTACCCACGATTCCTAATGTGTATTTGCAGATTGAATGAATGTATCTAAGATATGAACAAACTAATGAATTCAATCAACCATGGGGATCCAACAGGGAATGCTTGGTTACTCAGAGAGTGTGGGGACGGAGCAGTGTTTCATTTCTGCTGTGTGTGCAGTACAAGGTGATTATATTTCCTTTTTTTCTTTTTTACCCTGGAACTCGATATATAGACCAGGCTGGCTCGATATCACAGATATGCCAGCCTCTGCCCCATGAGTACTGGGATTAAAGGCCTGCACTGCCACACCCAGATGACTGTTTTTCTTGACAGTGTTTATGTAGTGACACTGGGGAGCCTTAGCAGAGCCTGGGAAACTATCTACTAGAGAAGTGAGTATCTTACTTGGTTATCCCTTGGGCAAGCCAGGTAGCCACCCTCTCTGCCAGGCTAAATCCAGATTACTCCTCCCTGTTTTTCTAGGAGCAGAGGATGATCCCATCCAATCCAGCCTGAACTCAATCAGAAGGACAATGAAGGATCTATTAAACATTCTCTATTCTTAATTTCAGAAAGCATTTTTCTTTCAGGCAGAGTTCACTATGATATGAAACAGAGGGATCAGCAAAACTTTTCAGTCCAAACGTGTTTTAGGCTCTCTGTATGTTATATGGTTTCCGTGGTATCTCCTCAACCTGGTCCTGATAATGTAAGAGTAACCATAAGCATTGCATAAGCAAGTGAGCTTGTGGCTGTGTTTCAAAGAGATTTTCCTGATGGACAATGAAATTTACATTTCATGTAGTTTTCATAGGTCATGAAATATTCTTCTGGTTGTTTCACAATCATTTAAAAGGTAGAAGAAAAACTATTCTTAGACTCTGAGGTGGAAGGCAGGACATATTTTTCTGACCCCTGAGACAAAGACTCCCTTAGGGATTAAGAAAATGGATTCCTTTAAAAAAATTTGTATGTGTATGAGTGTATTGCCTACATGTGTATAAGTACATCCATGTCATGCAATGCCCTCAGAGATCAGAAAAAGGTGCCAGATCCCCTGGAATTGGAGTTACGGATGCCATGTGGGACTGGGAATCTAACCGGGGTCCTCTAAAAGAGCAGCCAGTGCTCTTAACTGCCCTCCCCTCAGCCATCTTTCCAGTCCCAAGAAATGGATTCCTTTCTGTAAAATCTATAGCAGGAACCTGTGGGAACCAGAGGAGGAACTAGAAAGTTATCAGGACCTCCTATGCCATCCCAGAAGGGGGCTCTTTGGGGCTGCATTCAGCTTTTGACACCTCTAAATACAGCTGGCTTATCTTCCATACAAGAGTCACCACAGACAGCTCCAATAGGAAGGGACAGGTATGTAAACACAAAGCACTATTCAGACTAAAGGAGAGCGATAGCTTAAAAGTAGGGCCAAGTTGGAGAGGAGAGTTGGTGGTGAAAGGTTTTAGAAAAATAGAGAAATTCTGGAAAACTCTGTATGAAGAGAGATAAGAGTCCAGTGGAGAGAAAGAAACCTGGTGGGTGTCACTGAAGGTCTCGGTGCTGCCGATAAGTTTTTAGCATCTGGTAGGTATATTAGTGTGGTTGCCATTGGCAACAATAGGAAATCCTCTTAATGTGGTTTAAGCATTAAGTTCACTAGACTGCAAGTATCATGGGTGCAAGACATCTGTCTTTTTGTCTGTTGGTCCAGCCTGTTTCTAGGGTTACCGGTAAATAGCAGACATTCAGTAAATCTGTGTTGAATAAACAAATATATGATGTCTCCCATACTAAATGAGCTCTGGGCTTGGTTAACTCAGAGACTCATTGATATATTCAAATATTCAGTTCAGGCCATCTTTTGGTGAGCTAGCTCTAACTTCAGACGTGTCTCCTGTGGTTCTAGCTACCGTCGAGTGGCTACTACAGTTCTGGTCATTATAACCAGATGAAAAATGACTAACAGAAGGTATCTACTCCTTGAACTTCTTTTTAAGAAACCATTCCAGAAGTCTTAGCGAACATCTCCTCAGTCCTATTGGCCAGAAATGCATCATATACAATGTCTCAACTGATTGCAAGTCAGGAGAATGAGACCACTCTGATTAGCTTAGCTCTAAGTTCATCCCCAAGCCCTACTCCAGAGGATGTTTTGATGTCTTCAGATATACTTGGCTGTCATAATTGGGAATCAGGAATGCCAAAGTCATCTAGAATGTAGAGGTCAGGGACCATCCTATAAGGCACAAGGCAGTCACCCCTACAAGATTCAACATATCAACAGTAATGAGGTTGAAAAATCCTGGTTTAGTTCAATCTGAAAGAAGCTTCCTGGAGCCAAGGTGGGGACCTCCTTTCTTGAAGTGCATAGCCAAGGAGAAACACACATATCTGTGAGAAAACAGGGTACTATAAAGCAAGAACACATACAAAAGAGGTTGGAGTTTGGGGCAGATGGACGCTGGGTAGGCAGTGCACTGAGTCCTCTCTAGAGGCATTGAGGGGATTTTCCAGTTTAGCAGGAGACTCAGCCTTTGAAAGGATTTTTTGTTTGTGTTTTCCTTTTTAGAAATGCTGAACCAAGAGTTCTTGCTTTCTGTAAACAAAATAAAGAGCTCTTGCCTTTGGGACAAAATGAAAATTATAACCTGCTGGCTATTCACCAGCCAGTAACTACTCAGGTAAGAAGGTCTTGGGGAGGTGATGCCTCTTGGTTGCCTGCTGTGAGAGTGGGAATCTCAGTTGTGCAGAACAGAAGAAGCACTTCTGTTCTTGGCTCCATGAAGACCGCATACTTACCGAGCAAGGCCTGCAATACTGTACCTACCTGACAGATGAAGGCTCTAGCCCAGGCTATCTCCTAGTGAGGGAAAGAGCTAGGATTCCCTACCACATTTCCTTCAGTATGTAAATGCATGTGTGTACATGTTAGGGTGTTTGTGCTTGTGTGTGCACATACATACTGTGCGTATCTTCCTCAATTTTTTCCCATCTTTATTTCAGTGGTCTCTTGCTGAACCTGGAGCTCTCCAATTCAGCTAGACTGGCTGGCCATGTCCCTGGGGTCATGATTACAGGTTTGTGCTGCCATGCCCAGCAAGACCCTCATGCTTGTGTAACAAGCACTTTACTGTCTAAGCCATTTGGTCATCTCCCAAACCCCTCTTTACCTTTCTGAGATTAGGTAGGGCAAAGGTCCAGCATTTCTAGTAGGATCAAACTGAGAGGGGATACGGTGGATTCTGGTGTTGACTAATGGACTATGGGGGTCTTGGGAGCTGCAGCATCTTCCAAGAGCAGCAGGCTAGGTCAGAGCCACTGAGAGAAAAGACCTCTTGGCAGAGCCTTGACTTTTTATGGTTTACAAGGCCCAGGTATTTCTGGAGGATGATATTGGGTCACTGGAGAGGATCCACTTGCTGCTGTTGAAAATCATCTCTGGGAAGCCCCTCTTACCGTCTAGAATTAGGATGCAGCCTGAGTGTGTTGTTATGCATACTAGTGAAGAAGGCAGCAGGCTCAGCTGTCCAAACAGAGGAGAGTTAACTGGCTTTGCCTTATGCATCCCTGAGCTCCATGGTGATCGCCTGCTCCCACAAAGGAGTGTTCTAGAGGCTGCCGAGCCTCCCTCTCTTCCCTTCCACTAGATATGCTCAGGGAGGAGAGCCTATCCTAGGCGGGCTGTAGGTTTGAGACAATGTCTTAAAGGTATGCAGAAAGGGCAGGAACTTTCCTAACACACAGGCTGGATCCCATCAATCATTTGTCTGCACCTTACCGTAATGTGCTCAGGATACATTATAAAACTCATTTGGAACCAGTGGAAAACCTGGTAACTGTTTTGGTCTGAGTTACCTTAACTCTCAAAATCTCATTTCACAGGGTCAGTGTGAGGAACTGGATGAAATTGGGGTTCCTGGTAGATGTGCAGTCATGTGCACCATTTGGGCTCATAGCCTAATTCTTTTGCATGGAAACTTCACATTTCACCGAGATGTTTTCCCTATATGATCTTGTATTGATCATTTTTTCCTGGGTGACTAGCCACCTCACAATATGAGCATCCACAGTAACGACTGTTTTAACTAACTCTGAATTCTGTGGGTCAGTAAATCAGGCTGGGTTCAGCGGGGTGATTCCTTTGTTGATTTTGCCTTGAGTCACTTATGTGGCCAAGTGTATCTGGCAACTTTCTATGACCAGATGACTTGTAATGGCTTCACTCACAGGTTGGTGCTGTCTGTGTGCTAGGTCATGACCTCTAAGAAAGTCAGGCTGGGCACATGGCAGGATGAGTTTCAAAGGCAGCAAAGGAGAAGGCAAGCACAGAGAGTGCAGCTGAACGCTCAAGCTGCCTAGTCCTTACTGATGGTCCACTGGCCTATCCAAGTTGCATGGGGGTAGGATGAGGGTGTCTGCAAAGGAAGCATATTTCACTGGGGCTATTCCTGTCCTGATCGATCACCAGCCTTTTCCTCCAGGAAACCTACCCCCCATTTCTTATTGAGTTTCCCAGAAGTAGACTCATGATTCAATGCTTACCTATCTGTGGAAATCAATCTGTACTGTCAACAGGTGAATCTCATCATAGAAATGTACCTCTGGGTGTGTTTATGAGTGTGTTTCCAGAAGGGTTCAACTGAGGAGGAAGACCCATTCTGAATGAGAGTGTGGGACCATCTAGGTGGGCAGGGATCCTCATTGAATAAAAAGGAGAAACTGGCCTGAGCACTGGCCTTCATCTGTCTCCACTTCCTGACTGTGGATGGGATGTGACCACTGCCTCCAGGCTGTGGTCGCCCTGCCTTCCCTACCATGATGGATTGTGGCCCCACTTACACTGTTAACCAAACAACCCACCTTCTCCAAGTTTCTTCTTGTCAGGTATTTTGTCACAGAGGGAAAAAAGTAACTAACACTGGATCTTAGTAAAAAACTCGGTCTGGCAGAATCTGTATAATCTCCACTCAGAGTCTTGAACCCTTCTTTCTGGAAGGCAGAAATGGAAATTTATTTTTTAATTGCACCTGGTTAGAAGTCTCGTCTAAGGCCCACAGTTGGGAAGGCATTATCTACTCTGGATTGTCACCTCTATCATAGGACCTGCAAGGATGTCCTGCTCTTCAGTGAGGGACCATGCAGACTCCTTGAGATCTGGCTTCTTCTCTCATTGCTTTTTCTGTTCCTCTGAAAGGCACTAAAGTTTTCTGCTATTCTCCTCCCTGGACTGTAGGAATATCTATCTCTGGAGCTAGGGTAAGGCCTATGCAGTCATTTCTTTTCTGAGACAATACCTCAGTCTTCTGTGATCTCAGCCTCCCCTAATCTTTCTACAAAATCCATCTGTCTCTGAGGTCAGCCAGATAGACGCATAGTGCTTCTTCCTGGGAGATCTACAGGGTCTGTGGGTTCAGCCTTCCCTTCTGATTGCCTCCACCACATAGAGGTAAGCGTAGCCTGACTCATTCCATCTGCTTTTGTCCCAATCTTTGGTTTAAACCCACAGCTATCCTATTGCTCTGGGGTGCGGGGGAGGGGCCTGGTTTTCTACAAACCCAAAGCAGGAAAGCTTCTGTTTTTCCCTTTCTTAGGACTCATTCCCTCCTGGAGGCTAGAAACTCAGGATAGTTTGTTTGGGAATGGTGGAAGCATTATGTTCATCCTGTTACAATGCACAGGGTCCACAATCAGCCAGCCGTTGCTCCACCAATCCAGCCCCTTAAAATGCGTGGTCTTAAGATGCATGTCCTTGAGTTGCTCAGAAGACTATGCTGGAATTGAGGGAATGAGTTTTATTTTCTTGGGTAGCAATCGGTCACTTCTCAAAAGACCTAGGGCCTTATCTGTATGGTGTTTTTGCGTCATGATGCCCGAGTCCTGTCTGGGATGAGTCTCTCCTATTATATGACTAATAATATCTTTGCTAGCATATTTTATGGTTTTCTGTTGCAGCATAACAAATGTCCACAAATGTTCTATTTAAAACAAGTTTCACTCATGATCTCACACTTTGCCTGGGTCAGATTTCCACCGTTTCATCCCAGCAGAGCTGGGTCCTCTGCTCAGAGTTCAGTCAAGGTGTTGGCTTGGACTTTGGGCTTTGGCGCTTGTCCAAGTGCACATGGTTGTTGGCTGCTGTCATTTCCTTGCAGCTATAGTTTGTGGTAGCTTCTTTCTTCAAAGCCAAGAAGATTCGCTCTCCCTTAGGAGGGGCCCAGTCTTTTTTTAAGGTCTTTCTTTGCATCAGACTTACCCCGGATCGTGTCCCTTAGGATTAACTCAAAATGAATTCATTTGAGGTTTAATCACAGCTACAAAATCCCTTCCATTTGCCATCTCACTAGTGTGAAATCCTGTCATATTCTCAAGACATGCCCTCAGTTGAGGGTGGGCAGAGATTACACAGGACCCACATGGCAGACACACATTTACTGTATGCTTGCTCTGAACCAAGCACACTGTGCCTGACACTTCATGAACATACAATCACTATGAAGAGGAGCAAGGGAACTCCTTCACTGTGTGGGGTCATCATTACAAATGTCTGTCTGTCTCCTGCTTTAATCGCTGTGGTATTCTGCTTTATGCTCTGGTATAAGAAGGCTTTGTTACATCAGGAAGGCACCAGGTCCTAACGCACATCTCTAAGCCCTTGTTAAAACATGAAAGGTCGTGCAAAGATGGGGTTAAGGGCTGTGGGCAACAATTGAGGAGAGGCAAAGGAAGCATTTATTGAACACATATGTGTGAGATGTTGATTAGGTTTTTATGAGATTCTACTTTTATAGTTCCAGTATTCCTGCAAGGCAGAACTATCCTTCTTTTGAAGGACAAGGAATCTGAGGCTCAGAAAGTTTATATACCTTGCCTGATGCCACAGAGCCAGAAAATGGCAGAGATGGGTCTCGAGCTGAGACCGTAACAGGAAACAAAATACCTCCCTGCAGTAAGTGCAGGCAGGCAGCAGTGTTTCTGTGATGCACAGAGTCTGAGCTATAAATACCTTCAGCTCTCCCATCTGTCTTTCTTCTCTGGACCAAGGATGGAATCCAAGCAGACAATGAAACTATAAGTTGCATTGACCTGTGCCTCCTCAGCACAACAGCTTCTGACTGGAGGGAGAGTCAGCCTTGGTGTGTGTGCCATCTACATACATGATGACCACACTCTTGACAGTGTCATCTCTGCAAACCCCATCCCCCTTGGTAGCCACAGCAATACCAGACACTCCCATTTACGAGCCCCTAACAACACTTCCATTCAACACATCTTTCTTTGAGAAAATGGCCTGACAGCTTTACTACTGTGGCTTCTTTATGGGGTCAGGGAAGAGTGAGGGACTGGAGGAAATCAATACCAGGCAATGTTGAGAGCAGGAGAATGCTTAACCCTGTGTCCCGTGACCTCCTTCTCCACCCCCATCCCGGCCCAGCCAACACTAACAGGACCTAGGTTTAAAAGTGTGTTCTTCAAGACCTGAGGGCATCAAGAATGGAGTTGACCAGGTCTGATGGGACTTCAAGGAGAAGTTCATGACCACGGATTCCTTTGCTCAGGGCCTCCAGACTGCTGGGAAGGGGGCGGGACCAGGGTTGGGTGATGAAAACAGAGTCTTCAGAACTAAATCACTGAAAGAATAGAGTGGCTCCTTCCTCCAGAAGTGGAACTCAGAGAGGAGGGAGGATGTTAAAGAAACCCAGTATCCCCCCAGGCTGGAAGAATGGGACAGCCAGGTCACTGAGAGGAGAATGCCTGTCATGGCAACAAAGTCAGCTATTCAACCATTAACAGTGAGTAGCTGTCTCAGCTAAGGAAGCCAGAGATTCCTGCACACAGTGGGGAGGGATGCCCTTGCCTTAGATATTCCTGACCTGGTTCTGCCCGGTCCCCTCTGTAGACACAGCACCCGGGTGCTATAGTAATGAGTAAAGCTCTGCCTCAGAGCTGGTATCTCACTAGCCCAGAGGAGGGCGATCAGATTGACAGTCAGCTGAGGGAAGAGTAAATCGTAATGCACAACCCTCTCTGAGTGGAACTCCCAAGGGAAGAAAGTCATTTCCATCATGGTGTCATGATGAATTCGCAAGCAGCACCATGGCTGAGTGAGTGAATGACGTCAATAGCTGTTGATACCTAGCAAAAGCTCCCTGCACCCACAGTGGTGCAGGAGACGGGCTCCCCTCCCTGTGCATGGATTCCCCATGCACACAATAAAAAAAGGCTTAAACGAATACCGTTTCCAGTCCAATTTGCCTTTCTTTGCTTGTTAGTGAGATTATGCACTGCTTTTCCAGACTTCATACCCTTTCCTTCTACAGTTCGTTTTGGGTGGTAACAGTTGGATTATTAAAGTGAAAAATGCTCTAGAGAAGCCAAAAAGAAAAGAGGAGAAGAAAGAGAAAACTAGAGTAAGTGATGGAAGACTGCTCCACTAACGTTAAATACATTGGAGTGAGCTGAAACCCATTGCCTAGGATCATGCCCTCCACCCTGTGAAACGAGAGTCTGCTGTTGACAGATAACTTATTCATATATGCAAAATGGAGATAATAGTCCCTCCTGATTCAAAGGATTATTATTTTGCAGCATTTTATTTATTATTTTTATTTTATTTTATTTTATGAGTATGAGTGTGTTGCCTGTGTCATGTGTGCAATGCCCATGGAGGTCAGAAGAGGGTGTTGGATCCCCTTGAACTGGAGTTACAGATAACTGTTAGCCACCATGTAGGTGCTGGAACTGAACCTGGGTCCTCTGCAAGAGTAGCCAGTGCTCTTAACCACTGAGCCATCTCTCCAGCCCCTCAAAGGATGATTAGAAAGATTAAATAAGCCAATATATGAGATGCACCGAGTTTTGCGCCTAGTGATAATCATTGCAAATACATGATAATATATAATTATGGTTTGAAATCTAATTATCACGCTCTTAGAGTTGCTTTCATCTGTAGCATCTAAGCACAAAGCCAGGCAATGTCTGTAGGTACTTGGGGCTAATGTTAAAACACAGGAAGGAGGTGAGTTTCAGGCATCCGAAATGTGTTCCTCTGAGCGAATCGCCTCATCTCTGTACCAGTCCTCTGCACGGCCCACATGCCAGGCTCTCTGCTCCCACTTGAACACACAGCCAATGTCAGCAGCGGCAGCTGGACCAGCAGCTGTCCAGGGTGAGGCCCCGGACTCTGCAGAGCCCCTAAAACTTGTCTCCGTGCTTACCCTCTGCCCACCAGCCCAGCACTTTCTCTGAGTCTCCAGTGCTTCTGGAGGAGAGGGGAAAGATAGCCTCGATGTTGTGATGTGGTTCTCTTTCACCCTTCTCCTCCTAGGGTCAGACAACAGAATCTGAACCATCTTCCGTATGCATGTGGCCAGAGCTGCAACGCTGACCCTGAAGATGTTTGAGTTAAGAAGCCTTTTCCATAGCTTTCTTCTCAAATGCAAGGATGCCTCCTAGAAGAACAGGGTCATTCTGACCCCATATCTATTGGCTGGTATGTTGTTTTGAGCCCCAGTGATTGCATAACCTTCCAACTTTAGGACGAATCCACCTTATCAGCTCTTATTGGGGACCAGCTTGGTGCAGAGCCCTGGGACAAGTGATTTAAACAACCCAGTCCTTGTTCCCAGAGAGCTCTCATCCATCTGGTCCATATTTAAATCGACCCAAGTTCACTGTGGTACTAATCTTCTTCTCGTACATAATTATCCTTTACATATAGGTTTTTATTTTTAAAAATCCACCAGAGAGTTGTGCCATCTGTGTGGATTACCTTTTTCAGCTCTTAGCATTGTGCTGTGGGCCCAAAGGCAATTAATGTAAGCTCTCTGATAATATTGAACTTCCTGAAAGCTTCAGGCACTTTCTTTCAGCCACCCTAGTTAGTGTCTTAATGTGATAATAGGTTGACTGATTTTTATGTGAGTCTTAATCACCCATCAGATGTTCAACCTGAAATTCAATTTTGGCTTCCCCAACCAAATGACCTTGGTTGGGTGGCATTTCCTCTCTGAACCTCAGTCTCCTCACCTGTTAAAACAGGCATAATAAAAGGCTTAATGTGATAATTAAATTAAAGAGAATCCCAGGTTAAAAGGTTGTATACACTCATAAAATTCTACTTAGTCTTTTTTTCCAGCTCAAATTATGGTCTGGATTCTGGGCTAAGCTTTAGGAATACTGGGAGATTAACACGGGGTCTCTATTCCCCTCAAATTTACAAACAGGTAGGCAGAAATAAATGCAAGTGAGTGCTCGTAAATACACTTAGATCTCTTGGACTTCTTTGGGGAGAGGCATAAATATTTATTAGACTAGACGATGCAAGTTGGAGAGCTCCTTAAGGAGAGCCACTGTGTGTGTCTGTATGTGCATCTCCATAAACATAGTTTGGACCTGGTCTTCTTCAAGGTCTGGTTCCTTAAATGTCTGGCTTTCCTGAAATAAGTAGCAGGAAGCCAGTCAGACTCCTTTCCCCCGGGAGCAGCCCTATCCCCAAGAACAGCCAAGAATGCTGATGACCACTTAACATATTCTGAGACCATCCACCAAATCTGGGCTTGGATAAATATGCAAGGAAGGGCTCCCTGTTGACCCTTCCCCTGAATGCTTTTCCCAGCCCTGCTGTCTCCGGCTGCCCAGTAACTTGTTGCTGTGGGAGACAAGTGTACTTAGTGTGATAAGTCACATTACACCCTGGGTCTCTACGGTCCCATGTCAGGCTGACCTTGATGCCATGCCAAACTCCCCCAACTTTCTGAGGACAGAATGTCTTTATGTTTAAATGCAGCACACATCTCTGAGACCTCTCTTTGAATAATCAGATTGCTATCCCCAACCCCTTTGCAGGAGCCTACAGACGGATGGATCTTGCCTGCCTGACACCTCTAAGAATGTCTAGATTGATTCCTTTTCTGTCGCCCCCATCTCCAGAGTGTCAGGTTCCAAACCCACCCAATGACAGGCCCAGATGGGCCCTTTCTTAATGAGACAAGAGACATTTATGGAATACAAATCACCACCATACATCAGACCCTTTAACAGCACTGGAGACGGAAGGAGAAGAGATAAGCAACAGCCAGCTTTTAAGACCTCAGTTGTTAATGTCAGTGAGTGGAATTTGGGTTAAAGGAGGCAAACAGACTTAATGTTTCTGCAGCTTAGTCTGAATTCCTTTTCCCTTCCCAGCAGAGACAAATTGCAATGTTTAGCAACCCTTAAAATGTATAGCATGCCCCTTGTAACATTTTGCTTGTATCTATGATAACAGTGGTTAATGTTTATTGAGTGCTAACTACATGTCAAGCACCTGGCATATGGTTATTTCATTTAATCCATAGAGCAGACCTATGAAGAGGTACTTGGATGAGGCTCTCTTTGCATATTTGGCATCTGAGGTGTAGGAAGTGTGATTCATTTGCCCAAGGTCACATGGTAAGTGGAGGAGGCAGCATTTAGACTCAGAATGTCTGACTGCAGATGACACACTCAACACCAGTGTATCATCCTGTTGACGGAGAAGCAGCCAGCCTGTCATAGAGCGTGTGGGTTTCCTGACACTTACCAGCTACCTGTGTGACCTTGGGCAGGTTACCTAAGTTCCCTGTAAGAACACAATCACAATACTCCCTCACTGGGTGGTAGTGGGGATCAGGCAGTTAGTGTACATAAAACTCTTAGTGCCTACCTTGGCAGAGAGGGTCCAGCATGTTACTTATTTTTGTAAACAATAAGTCCCTCTACATTAGGGACCATGTCTTATGCTTCTGGGAATCTTTGGTCTCAATCGTCTAGACAGTAGAAAGTATGTACAGTCACCTCCTTATCCATGAAACTGAAGATAGCACTGACTCCTATTTATACTTTGTTTTTCTATACTTATAAGCTTTGATAAAATTTAATTTACAAATTATCATCAGAGGTTAACAATAATAATCATAAATGAGAACAATAGAATGAAATCTGTATTCTCTCATCTCTCTCATATATATCATCTCTTAATAAAGATGTTACCCAAAGAAAAACCTCAAAGCAATAAAGTAAAGAAAATGACAAGTTGGGCAGTGAACATGGCTAAGTTGGTAAAGCATTTGTCACGGAAGCATGAGGACCTGACTTCCATCCCCAGATCCATGTAAGGAAATAAAGCATAGCAAAGAACACCAGGCTCAGCACACACACAACTCTGCCCTGGGGAGGTGGAGACTGGCTGATCCTGGGGCTTGAGAGCTAGTCAGCCTAGCCAATCAGTGAGTTCCAAATTCCAGCGAGAGACCCTGTCTCAAAAAACAAGAATAGATGGCTCCTGAAGTTGACTCTGCCTTCTGCGTGCGCTCCCCGCCCCCTCTCTCCTCTTCTCTCTCTCCTCTTCCCTCTCCCCTGGTTTGGATAGCATAGAAAACATCCTCACCAAGGTAAACAAATGATGTATTTACAGACTCCGGGTTAAAGGCTACTCTTCTCTTCCAACACAGTTGCCCCTTGTGTGCTTCTGTTTCATTTTGCCTCTTGTTTGGCAATACTGGGTAGAAGGCAAGTTGGTCAACCCCGTGCAGAGATGACAGGTAAAGAAGCAGCCTGACCTTTCTCAGAATTAAATGCAGATTCCAATGCTGGAAATGGAAGGCTACAAGAGCCTAAATATCAAGTTATTAATCATTTGCAAGCCACTTCCCTGCCTGTGAACTTTGTCTCAGAAACAAATAAAGCCCAATTCACTGCATCCTTGATTTTAACAATGTTTTTCAGAAACCTGACAATTGCTCCTGAAAGAGAGAAGTCAGGATTCTAATTAAGTTGCCCCAGTTGGGGAAGTTCTAGAAGATTGCCAAAAGGTTTCCAGAACTGATAGGCATTTAAAAGTGAGAATAGAGCAGAACTCATGCTTGGAATTCACGAGAGGCACTCCGGAGGTGTGTGATTACGACTGAAACAGAAATGTAATCTCATCACTTAGAAATCTTGTTCTTTGCTCTAACTTTTTACCAGCACCACTATATATAGACATACTCACAAGGGAAACTCCTCGGATCGAAGGCAAAAGAGAAAATCATGTTCTCCTTTACCCTGATAACTGCTAGTACTATTAATTCAAACCCAAATAAATATTTACTTACTTAATGATGTTAAAAGGTTTACAGATGTGAGGTGGTTTTACTACATCATGAGAATTGATTTTTTTCTATTTTTAAAAAAGATTATTTTCTTATTTTTTATTTATGTGTGTGTGTGAGTATATGCCATGTGTGTGCACAGGCATCTGTGGAGGTCAGAAGAAGCCATGAGAGTCACCCTGTGTGGGTTCTGGGAATGAAACTCGGGTCCTTTGGAAGCATAGTGAGCACTCTTAACAATCGAGCCACCTCTCCAGCCCTTCCATCTTCTTTTCTCTTTCTTCTTTCCCTTTCTTTCTTTTGCTCTTTCTTCCTTTCTTCTTTCTTCTCCTTTCTCTTTTGGGACTGGAAAAGGGTTTCTTTTTTTAACCCAGGCCAGACTGGAACTCCCTGTGTAACCCATTCTAGCCTCAAACTTGTGATCTTGCTGCCTCAACCTCCTCAGCTCTGGAACTGTAGGTGTGTGTGCTAGCTGAACTTTGTTGTTGACTTGACACCCCCAGGAAGTGGAAACTGCAACTGAGAAATTTCTTCTATGAGGTTGGTATTTTCTTAATTCCTAATGGGGGCAGAAGGGCCCAGTCCACTGTGGGCAGTGCCATCCTTAGGCAGATGGTTCATATAAGAAGGGTTTCTCTGTGGTCTCTGCTTCACTCCCTGCCTCCTGGTTTCTGCCTTGACGTCCCTCTGTGACGGACTATGTGTCATAAGCTGAAAGAAATGCTTTCCTTCCTCAGTTGTTTTTAATCATGGTTTTTATCACCGCAGCAAGAAGTAAGCAGGACAGCATGTCCCACCACACTTGGCCTGAGCTGATTTGGGGGAGGGGCGGCTGCGCTTACTTTTGCCTATGAGAAGGAGCGGCTACTATTATATTTCACAGATGGATAAAAATAAGGCATAGAAACCTTAAATAACTTCCTCAGGATTGGATACCTAGAATAAGCAAGGACGCTAAGATTTAAACTCTGTCTCACTCCAGAGCTCATTTTTCACCATAACCCTATTCCACCTCACAGTGGGTTGACAATTGCTTGTTTCACTCTAGAGGCCTCTGTGTTCAGAACTGTACATGTAAGAATATTGAAAAGAAATATTATTATACATGGTGTCATTCCTCTGCTTTGGTGAGGATTGACATTTTCTATATTTCATACTTGTGTCTGGAAGCAAGGTGGTATCCTAACGAGCCACACTGCTGATATACCTCAGGGACTTTGCACTTGTACTCTGCTGCCTGGCAGACCCCACCTTCTCCTCCTCCACTCCACTTAGCTAACACCTACTCAACCCTGAAACACCACTTTCCAGTGACGTTTCTCCCGAGTCCTTTCCCGTCACTCCTCTTTTATGCATATTCCCTTATCTACCTGCACTTTTCCTTCATAGCAACTTCTAAGTTTGCAATTAAATGTGTAATTAGTCTAGTTATTAAGCATCCATCTCCCCTGCTGGGCTACAGTTTCTACTAGGACCGGGCTTACATCTGTGTTGTTCACTATTGTTTCTGTTGTGATTAGCAAGAACCTGTCAGTGTTAACCTACATACATTTGAACAGCAAATTAACCACTGAAGGCAATATCAGACATGCCTTGTGTTGCTTGCATTGTACGAGTGTTACATACAAGGCTGTATAGATGAGTGAGGGCATAGAGCTTTAGGAGAGGAGGCTTGTCCAGGAAGGTCCTTACCAAGCCTGTGACATTGGGGCTGGCCCCTGGAGGGTGGACCCACATTTCAGATGGAGACCCTGAGGGCGGAGGACTAAGCCAGGCCAGCAGAGTCTGCTGAGCAAATTGCTGTGGTATATTATACTTATTTAGAAAATAAAGTAAGCAAACAGTAAAACAGCCTAGGTTGCTGTTTTTCTTTCATCCAAAAGCTCTTAACATCAAGACTGTCTTTTGAGGCTTTAAGACAAATGGAATTGCTTAGCTTGAGATAGCTGCTTTCATGGACTGATGGAAACTAAAAGCTCAGATACAAAATGTAACTTGTGCCTTTGACCCAGATTCCATTCTTCACTGGGAAGCACAGGAAAAGAGCCATGAATTTCTGAGAAGGACGGTGTGGTGTCGCCTTTGTCTCTGGCCCCACGGCGTCCTCCTTTTCCCAACAAAAAGGGAGAGGTTGCAAAATTTCTTAGCTCAGTCATGAAGATTCTTAAAAACCAGTCCTTCACTTTTTAAGGTCAAAATCAATAGAAGAAATCACAGGCAAATCAATACTTTCGAGTCTATAAAAATTTAAAAAACTACTCTATGTCAAATTCCCACACAACCCAAATTCAAGGCAAATAGTAAATGGAGAAAATGTTCGTCATGACTGTTTCAATTCAGTCTGGTTCACAAGTGCTAACTGTGCACCCCCCACCCAGGTAAGGAGAACTGCTAGATGCTGATGGGGTCGGGGAGCTGTCAACCTCTGTAGGTCGGTTCTGTTCTCAGAGCTCACGATATGGAAGCTGACCAGCCCAATGTCACTGCCAGTGGGAGAAGTGAGCTAGATGCACATGTGTTGTAGAAGAAAGCAAGGGGCATTTGATCGGTGTTGGGGTTTGGATCTGAAATTTCCCCCTCAAGTGTATGTTGTGAATGATTAGTTCCCAGTTGGTGGCTCTGTTTTGAAACCACATGAAATCTTCAAGGCTGGGATTTGGCTGGCAGATTTAGGGGCAGGCCTTTGAGGGTTATGGCCCAACCCATTTCCAAGGGCTCCCTGTTTCTTGCTTCACCAGGATGGAGACAGCCTGTCATGGTCCTTGTCACCTTGACACAAACCCAGACATGCCTAAAAAAGAGGGATTGAGGCATTCCCTCTATCAGATGGGCCTGAGAGCATTTTCTTGATTGCTAATAGTTGCAGCCCACTGTGAGTGGTACCATCCCTGGGCAGCTCGACATGGGCTACGTAAGAAAGGTAGCTGAGCAAGTCAGGGGAAGCAAGCCAGTAAGCAACACTCCTCTGTGGTTTCTGTTTCAGTTCCTACATGAAGGTTCCTGCCTTGGCTTCCCTCGATGATGGACTATAACTTGTAAGCCAAATGAACCCTTTTCCCCCCAGCTCATTTTGGTCAACAACAGAAAACCAAACTAGAACACCAGTCTTTCCTGTTTCAATGTGTGGAAATCCTCTAAAACTGTGAACCAAAATAAATCTTGTTTCTGTTGAGTATTTGGTCATAGCAAAGCAAAAGTGTCTAATACAGTTAGCCTGGAGTTCAGAAAGGCTCTCTGGAGAGAGACCTGGAACTCATAAAAGCTGAATGGGAATTATCCAAGGTAACAAGGAAAAAGAGAAGAGTATCTGTGAAAATGGTGCGGACAAACAGAGGCAAGGAAATATGAACACCGGGGTTCAGAGTTGAAGGATGGTGATTGTTGTCTGCAGTTCTGGAATAGCGTGCAGTATTGGGAGTTTTGGAGATGAGGCTGCTTGACTGTTCAGGATTGAAGTATAAAATCTTTTACCCTGTCCTAAGACTGACAGGCAGTCATCAAAGGCTCTAACAAAGACTTCAGCTGGAGATCTTGAAGCAAATCTTGCAAATAACTTGTTAAGATTGGTTAGAGTGCAGAGAGGTTTCAGATTGATGAATTAGGGTGCCTGAAGTTTTGAAGTGGTTTTTAATGAACATGACCATGTTTTTGACAATTTACTTTTCTGCTTGATTCATAGCCTCATGTGTATGAGTTGGTATTTCCTAGAACAAGCAATTATGTTACTTTTGCTTTGTGTCAGAATTGTTTCTCCTGGACATAGAGAAGTGTGCCTGGTTCCAGTATCATTTAATGCAAGGGAAGGGATTGTATTGGTTTCAGTATAGAAATTGATTCAAGATCATCTTGCTTCAGTACCTGCCAACAAGTATATCACCACACCCCTTCACAGAGTTCTTGACCAAAAAGAAAAGAATTTAAAAAATATATTTGGAGTTATTGCTATCCTAGGATTACCTAATAAAGAGAATGAACAGATTCTAGACTTAGACCAATAGCTGTGGACAGATGTCACAGTCTCTCACATTGTGGGAGAACAGTAAAATTCTTTCTTAAAATACTTTATTATTTTTATTTTTTGTGTATGAGTGTATTGTCTGCATGTATGCAAGTGCACCTGTGTCATGCAGTGCCCGTGGAGGTCAGAAGAGGGGGCTGCTTCCCCTGAAACTGGAGTTACAGATGGTTGTTAGTCACCATGCAGGTGCTGGGAACCAAACCCAGGTCTTCTACAAGAGCAGCAGGAGCTCTTAACCACTGAGCCATCTCTCCAGCCCCAGGGGTAAAATTCTTACAGGTAGGGATTGAAGAAGGATCATCTGAAGGGACAGAGAGGAGCCCTGACCCCAAAATAAGAAGAGCAAATGTTGGTGTTTTAGTTACTTTCCTTGTTGCTGTGACAAAATATCTTACAAAAGCAATTTAAGGAAGGAGACCTTTGCTTTGACTCATCATGTGAAGGTCCAGTCCACCATAGTGAGAGAGGCGTGGTCCCGGAGTGTGAGGCAGCTGCTCACATTGCATCCAGTCAGGAAGCCAAGAGGGATGAATGCTCATCTTCCATTTAATTTCTCCTGTTCTTTATTCAGTCTTTGACTTCAGCCCACGGGATAGGGCTGCCCACACTCAGGGCGGATCTTTTCACCTTACTCAAGTGATTCTGGAAACACCCTCACAGAAACCCCAAAAGTGTGTCTTCTAGGTGATTTTAAATCCAGTCAGGTTGACGATCAAGATTAACCATTATATTTGGGATTCTCTGGGAAGACATGGAATAATAATAATAATAATATAGATTCTACCTTTGTCTATAGATCTAAGTACAGAGCTTCCCAAACTTTGGAATTCCCTGAGTAACAAGAGTCAGTAATAACAGTCAGCAGCTTCCCTTTGGAACACACCTGGGTTTGTGCCAACAAGGTGACCCTGGCTAGGGTCCTAGTTAGTTTCAGGGTGGGTGCTAGTGACTAGGAAGTCTAAACACCAAACACAAAGAGTGCAAACTCTCAGGGATTCTCCACACTCCTTTCAGATCCCAGGAAACAGGAGAGAAGATGAAGACTGTTTGACAAAAACTCTGAGCGAGCCTCAGAGCTTCCAGGTTGTCAAACAGAAATGCTAGGAGATGGGCAGGTGTGGACGTTCTCTGCCCCTCCTCAACCTTGCCCAAGGTGCCTCTTCCATTTGGCTGTTCTAGGTGCTATCCTTATAAAGAGGCGGTGATAAGTAGAAAGCTTTCCTATGTTCTACATGTTGTTCTAGTGAATTAGCATGAACCTTTGATTCATGGTGGGTAAGCAGTAGAGATGGAACCCAGGACTTGTGCCTGGTATCTAGGGCAGTCTTGCAGCATGGAGCCCTTAACTTGAAGAGGCTGTACTAACTCTGCATAGGCAGTGTGAGAACTGACTTGAAGTGCTGGCTGCCCAGTTCGGCTGGCATTGCAGAAGCAGAGAACTGGTGGTCTTGGAAAAGACAGAGCACATTTGGTGTCAGCAGAAAAAACAGAGTTGTTTGGCTTTTGCTGGTGTTCTTTTCTCTTAGAACATCGGAGCCCTTTTTGGTGGGCTACTAAACAGTTTTCTTGCTTTATAGAGGCAGCGCTTAGGCTCTCCAACATGGAACTTTGTAACTGGGTGCTTGGAATTAGAGGTTTAAGTGGTGAAGGGAAGCGTGTTCTTTGTTAGGTGACTCCCTTAATGAGGTTACTGTCGGGCTGTGACATCACAAGTACAGCAGAGATGGGAGAGACAGGTGGAACAGGACTGTGTCCAGGTTGCTGCCACATAAATGCCAAGGACAGACTGTGCCTTCCCCCAAATATGTTAGAGGGAAGTGACCTTAAAAAAGCCAGACTGATATTACAGCTGCCTTTGGTGTCACTGGGAAAAACATACAATATGGAAACCAAAAAAGACCTTTCTGCTAAAAATAAATGTTATTCTAATTCTCTACATATTTTATGCAGGGAAAAGAACTAAATGAAAATGAGTAAGAATAGCCTACAAGATCCTTAATTGATAAGTGAAGAAGAACTCGTTTAGCCAGTGTCTGCCTTGAATAATATTCCCTGGGAAGGGATAATCTAAAGTAGCAAGCAGAGCAAGAAAAAAATAACCACAGAAATAAGAATGCAGTCAAGAAAAGTTCCATAAATTAAATCATAGTTTGAAAGGATAAAGTCATGTTAACTCTCATTACCATATTTTAGTTTCATGGTGATTAAAATTATAATGTAGCATGTATTACCACTTAATTGATCTGCCAACATCAAGTATTTGCAAGTTTCTTTTTGTTCTCTGAAGTCATAAACTATCTGTTCTCTGCTGCATAATTTCAAACCATAAATATTTCTCTTTATTAAAATTCTCAGGAAATTAGAGCCTCGATCACTATTTATTTATATCTGCTTTGGCAAGAGGCCAGGAAATTCATTTTCTTACATTTTGAATTCTACAAAATTAAAATGCTAAAGAATATTATCTATTAATCTTCATGCTTCTTTCTATGACAGTTTTATAGTTTAATTGAAATATTCAGAGATTTGGAGGGACAAATTAAACTATGTCCCTTTAAGATTGGGTATCTTCCTTCGATTAGAGGCTTCTCTTTATTGAAGGTATTGACCATCCCACCAAGCTGTTGCCAGCCTTCCAAGGATTGAGCTATTCCCTGGTGTCACAAATCTCTAGACATCTGGTGACACTTGCATCAACCCACATGCAAACCCTTTCCCACAACCACTCCCTTAGATGGGATCTTGTCACTATGCAGTCCCTAAGATATCTCACCCTTTCTTAGAGTTGGCACTAACCTCTCAGAATACAGACCTCCAGCCTGACTTCCTGCATCCCTCATCAGGCACATCTGAACCCAGCCACCCTGGTTCTGATTAAATTAATGGGACATATATGTCACAGGGACCCTCATGAGTCTCTTTAGATAAGAATTAATTTGGCATGCTGCAGAACCTTCCAGAGACAATACCCTACTAATGATCCCTGCCTCCTTCGATTCTCCATTGCACTGATTAATCATCATTCAAATGGCTACTGGCATAGCTCACTGTCAAAATCAGAAGGTACTTCCTTTCTTTTTGTGAGTTTCTCCCCCTCGCTTCCCATACTCTCCTTATGGCAATTACAAACGTGCAATTACCTGAACCCTAAAGTAGTGGCCCCTACCCTACACTTACATTTAAGACTTTCAATTAAATGCTTGTTAGGCAGGAGTGATGGCTCAGGGATTTAAGAGCACTGACTGATCCTGCAGAACACCTGGGTTCGGTTCTCAGCACCTACACTGTAGCTAACGACCGTCCTTAATTCCAGTTCCGGGGGTCTGACCACCTCTGTGTGCATTACATGCACATGGTGCGCGTCCACACATGTAGGCAGAGACGCTCATACACATAAAATAAAAAAGTAAATTAAAATTTAAAAACTATGTTTCAACTAGTTCCTTGTGCTGTCAAAATTATGAGATTAAGGATGGCCAAGTGTTTTATTTTATTTTTGTGTATGAGTGTACTGTCTAGTAGGTGCACCTGTGTTGTGCAATGCCTGAGGAGGTCAGAAGAAGGCATCGAATCCCCTGGAACTGGAGTTAAAGATGGTTTTTAGCCACCATGTGGGTGCTGGGCACAGAACCTGGGTCCTCTGTAAGAGCAGCCAGTGCTCTTAACCACTGAACCATCTCTCCAGGCCTGGCCAAGTATTTTAAGCCAACTATGGGCAGAGAGAAGGTTTTCCGAGTCCTTTCTCATGTACTGCCTGGAGATTAGGGAAAAAGTATGAGGCAAAGAAACAGCCTATTTACAACGTCATTACAGGTTATGGGCAAAGAAATCTAATTTCCCTGCTAAGCCTCCATGTGGATTTGATCATTTCCCCTCACATTTTTTATCTGACTGCTGTGGTTGACTACTGCATCCACATAAAACCCACACATAAGAACACCACCACCACTATTCTGCAGTGTCAGAGAAAGCCTGACTGCAAGGAAAGAAAATGACTCAAATGACACCACTTTAACGGGAGAGCTTACCTAAGCAAATCAGAGATTTCACTCAACCCTGGCAGTAACGGGGAAGGGGCCTCCTGGCCCTTCATTCTTCCTCTGCAGGCCAGCTCTGCAGGGCTCCTGAACAGAGATCACATTCCTGCTTGTTCCGATGCCTGAGATAGACAGCCTCAGCCTTTGTAGAGTGCATTGATTCTCCGAGGGAAAGGGTGGACAAACACCCCTCTCAGAGTGGTATCACCCGGGACCACCTTGAGCGGAAAGACGAGGACCTGAGAAAGTCCTATGCCCCACCCACTCTGTCTATTGGCCCTGGATGTAAGAAGAGGAGGGGCTAAAAGTGTTTAAACTGGGGGTGCCAGGAGGCCCGCCCTTTTCTCCCCTCCCCCATGGGCCGTTTGGATCTGTTCACCAGGAAGTTACAAGATCCCAGCCACGTGGATTTACTAATGTAACTTGCGGAGGGGAGGGTGGGCGCCCGTGTTCTGTAAGTAACCCCTTACCCATTGCTCTGTTAGTAAGCCCAAGTAAACTAGCTAGAATCGGTTTAACTGTGAGTGGAGAAATTTGTGTGTTTGTTGCGAGGCCTGGGGAAACTTTGTGGGTTGCAAGGCAGGGAGAGAGAGGCAGGTTAAGTTGGTCTGCCTCTCCCAAAGAGAAATTTTAATAACAGCCTTCCAGCCTCTGAGTCTGAGTATGAAGGACAAAAAAAGAGACTGGAATTCCTCACTAGCCAGCCAATAGACTTGAACCTTCTGAAGTAAGAGGCTTAGAACTTTGATGGGACCAGTTTTAGGCAGAGTAGGCATCTCAGCAACATTGATTAATGTCCTTATAACAAGCAAGACCTCTGGTCATGAAGAAATCTGTGGCATCCCAGGTGGGCGCTGTAGGCTGAGGAGACCACAGTGCTTGTCTGGCGAGCACAAGGACCTGAGTTCAATTTCCAGAGTCCATATATAAAAATACCAGAGGGGTGGCCGGCTTGCAATGTCAGTGCTGGGAAAGTAGTGACAGGCAGATTTCTGGAGTTTGCTGACCATCCAGGCTAACCTACTTGGTGACTTCCAAGCTAACGAGAGACCCCGTCTCCTAAACTGTGAATGGTGCCTGTATTAGTTACTTTTCTGTTGCTGTGATAAATACCATGCCCAAGGCAATTCATAGGAGGAGTTTATCCGGCTTAACAGTTCCAGAGGAATAAGACCCCATTGTGGTGGGGAGGCACGGTGGTGCTCTGAAAGTTGAGAACACATCTCCACCAAGCCATGAACTCTCAAAGCCCAGCTCCAGTGACATACTTCCTCTAGCAAGGCCACATCTCCTAAATCCCTGCACGAGGCACCAGAAACTAAGGACTAATTGTTCAGATACACAAGTCTATGGGGAACATTTCTCTTTCAAACTACCATAGTACTTGAGGTTGACATCTGGGACTTTCCTCTGGTGTCCACACACATGAGCACAGAAACATACACATAAAAGCAAAGAAAATAAGAAAAGAACTGAAACTCGGGGGCTATATTAACAGGTCTAGTCATTTCCTAAAGAACCACTGGGAGAGGTACTTCATGAAAACACATGGGACTATGTCTTAGGACTTGGACTTAGAAATGGGAGCATACCAAGACTACAGGGAACAATTCTGACCTAAGATGAAGACTAAAGACAGAACTACAAAAGTCAATGTGAAACTGAAAATCAGGAAAACGACAAACGCAAGGTCACAACCAGAAAGACAGAACTTAAGAGAGGAATGAAGAACGATGGAGGGGCCGGGGAGACAGTTTGGTGGGTAAAAGCAGTTGAAACCTCTAGCACTAATGTTAGAAAGCCTGCCAAGGCTTCAAGTGCCTGTAACCCCAGCGTTGGGGGAAGGGACAGGTGGATTCAGGAGCTCACCGGCCTGCCTAGCAGAAGTAATGAGCTTCAAGTTTGGTGGAAAACCCTGTCTTAAGGCAACAGAGGAAGACACCCAACTTCTTCCTCTCGCGGCCGAACACACAAATATGCACGCACCATATATACATTACACATGCAGAATTAAGCAAAAGAGAGGCACATATGCCCTCAATCCTCACAACAAACCTCCCAGGAGGTTGAAGGTGGTATAATGTATTGATTAATTACCCGAACTCTGGAATCTGAACGCTTGGGTTTAAATTCCAGTACTGCCATTTACTAGTGCTGTAAGTCTGGGCTGGTAATTTTTCTCTTTGTGGCTAAATTCTTTGTCTTCAGAAATCTAAGCAAGAGATTAGCTCTAGTTCAAGTCTAAGGCTGAACAAGATTTGAGAGGAGAAGGAAGAGAGGATGAAAGAATGTAAACTAATTTACTGAGTAATTTATTAAGTGCCAAAACAGAGCTGTTTACACCTCAACAAATTCTCAGACGAATCAGTGAACCACGAAATCTTTTCTGGTCTCTCTGTTTCATTCCTCCAGCTTTTCCCAACATTCCCATTGTCTGTCCTGTGGTTCACATGAGTATTCTGACATCATAGAGCTTCTCCATTAGTCACTTTTGTGACTCATCATCATGCGCAGGATTGTTCTAGTGACTTTCTTTTTTATTAATATTTTGTTATTTTTATTTTCTTTGTGTGTATGAGTGTATTGTCTGTATGTATTTAAGTGCACCCTGTTGTACAGTGCCTGAGAGGTCAGAAGAAGGCGTCAAAATCCCTGGAATTGGTGTTACAGGTGGCTGCTAGCCATCACGTGGGTGCTAGGAACTGAACCCAAAGTCCTCTGCAAGAGCAGCCAGTGCTCTTAACTGTTGAGTCATCTCTCCAGTCCTGGGTGTTCTAGTGACTTTCTCCTGCTGTGATAAAACTGTTGACTGAAACCAACTTGGGGAGGAAAGGGTTTACTTGACTCATAGCTGACAGTCCATCATCAAGGGAAGCCAAGGCAGGAACTCCGGGTGGGGCCCTGAAGCACAGACCGGACCGTGGAGGAACGCTGCTTACCAGCTTTCTCTCCAGGCCTGTGCTCAATCTTCTAGGACCACCTGCCCAGGGATGGCACCACCCACAGTGGTCTGGGCCCTCCCACGTCACGTAACAATCAAGAACATGCCCTGTAGGGGCATTCCTCAATTCAGATTCTTGCTACTCAGGTACGTCAAGCTGACCACTGAAGCTATCCAGCACGAAGACCAAATACACTTGAATTAGCCCTGTGTGGTCCTTCCCACATAGCCCCAGCCACCTTCCTCGTCTCTTTCAACGACAGTGTTCTTTTACCCGCATGTGTATGTTTTCACCTGTGAGTCTCTTCTCTCTCTCCCTCTTTCTCTCATCTTTCTTCTCTCTCTCTCTCTCTCTCTCTCTCTCTCTCTCTCTCTCTCTCTCTCTCTCTCTGTCTCTCTGACAAAAGTTTATCAGCCATCAAACCAAAGTTAAATATCTATTTCAGGATCAGGGTCCTAGGCCCTTAGTTGCTTCCTTCAACCACTCAGATGCGGTGCTTACCTCACTGCAGCATGGTTAGCCTTACCTGAAGGCTGGGCTTCTGAGGCAGGTCTCACTCAGGTGCGCTCACCTGCATCTCCAGGGCAGGTATATGTGTAATGTCTGGCGAATGACTCTCAGTTCTATAGTGATCCTATTTCCCTGGTAGATTACAAGGATATGCCCCACCCCCACTGGTTGAGACTTGCTCATGTTTAGACACAGAAGAGGGAATTATGGAATATTGTTGCTGTGGAAACAAACTTGGAAAATGGCTTTCTTTTCTCCTTTGTATAAATGCAGCAGTCGTCTCTCACAGCTACACAGCTATGAATATTTCCACAACAGCATAGAAGTGTGACTTGCCACCTTGAGGTGCTCAGTGGCAGTCAGCTTTTTGGATTATGGAAGACTCCACATGCAATTCTACCACAAAATCTTTCTCTCTTTGATGTATAGTCACGAGGTTAAATATTATTTTCAGTGTATTTTACAATGAAGTGATTGCATTTCAGTGGACTTCTGTTTGGAGATTTAAAATGATTTTAAATTGCACAGCATAACAATTTTCAAGAGAAACAACCCCTTAGCTATTATTTTTTAAAGTTCCTTTCAAAAACCTATGTTCTGTCTTCTATATTTGGGATCAGACCACATGCAAAGCTTAAGATTCTATAGACATATTTCCCCTTTCACCCCATTAACTCCCACAAGAAAGGTACAAAAGTAATAGGAATATACTTTGCATTTTGCAGTATTTTGTGCTTCTTCTTGTGGAGTGAGTCTTTAACCACCGTCTCCTATGACCAGTTCTTACTGGAAAGACCATGTAAGAATGATGTTCCTCTTCTCACCTGATGGACATCAAATGCCTGTATTTTCATGTTCTAAAATCTCCCTGGCTTGTCTGACCCTTGGGGTCCTATGACTTGATTTTTTTCGTGTGGATAACTTTCCTAGATCTTAATCTAATATAAAATCACCATCAAATATCCTTGACTCAAAAGTTGTAAAAACAGGGTGTGGAGTTCCTCCTTTTAGAAGGGGTGGGACACTTTAGCAGGGATGTTCATACTTCAGAAGGCTTTGGGGAAGCACTGGAACTTTCTTCATGTGAAGCCAGGGTCACTCATGCAATAAATACCTAACTCACATGTAACCAATGTGCAAGGATTTCAAACATTATGAAAGTGGGTCACCTATGTCTGGGAGCGAGGATATGCCTCTCAATGTGTAACTGTGGACTCTACAGAAGACAAAAAGTTAAAATCAACTCATGAGTTTGTTAAAAGTTTAGGTTAACATAAAGTAGACTTCTGAGTTCTGGCATCATTAATTTGCATGCTCCATACCAGTCCAGGGTGACCCATTGTGTGTGTGGTGTGTGTGTGTGTGTGTGGTGTGTGTGTGTATATGTGTGTGTGTGTGTGTGTGTGTGTGTGTGTGTGTGTTCCTAAACATGTGCAGCTCAGATTTCACCCAGGAGTTTCATGTCTTGTTTTTCTGCACTTTCCAGAACCACTTTGAACTATGAAAAATAAACTCTCGTTGGGTCTTTTTTCGTCTTCTCTTCCTGCATCTCCATTTTGACACACAGCACTGCCATCTGCCCAGTGTCCAAGCCAGCAACGTGAGCCTCTTCTGCCGCCTTCTCCCCCTTGCTCACTCTCATTCCCCAAGTCACTGAGCCCTGCGGCTTCTATCCTCAAATGCTACTGGACCCCTTGCTTCTCTCCAGCTCTCCCTCGCTCGGTCAAGGCCGCAGGTTTCACTCATCAGGGCCTCAGCAGCCATTTCTGTCAGGCTCTCTGCTTCCAGTCTTATCCTTCAAGTGAGTCTTCATCGAAGCCGGAGTTCTCTGCAGCTTATACCTTCTGTGATGATTAATATGGTTAACCTGATTGGTATAGAATCATCTAAGAGATCAACCTCTGGGTAGGTCTCTGAAGGAGTTTCTAGGTTAGGTTATTAATTAAAGTAGGAAGACTCACCCTCATTGTGAATGGTACCATCCCATTGGTTGGAGTCCCAGGCTGAAAAAAGAGGATAAAGGCAAATAAATATCAGCATTCACTTCTCTGCCACATCACTGCAGATGTGAACGGCTGCCTCTCTCCCACTGTGAGGTACAGCACTCAAACTGTAAGCCAAAATTAACTCTTCTGTAAGTTGCTTACGTAACTAATGCATCTTCTTTCCCAAAGCCTGTCTGTGTCCCTCCCATTGTTATCTGGACAATTTCCAAACCCTTAGGCCTCTTCTACCCTCTCTTGGGTGCCTCCCATCTAGTTTCTGTCCATTCCCATTCACATGCTACACTCCAGCTGTGATGAACACCTTACAGTTTCTGAAGCGCCCTGTTTCTCATGCCTCCAGGTCTTTGCACAGGAGCTCGCGGGGCACACATGGGGGCTCCCGAACTACAGATAGAGGCCATCCTTGGGCTGCTCAGCTGACTCCTCTTTGAGCGGTGTCCTTTCATTCACTTCTCCCTTGACTCCAGGTCCACCTTCCCAACTGTTCTACAGGCAGCGTCACTTTGATGTTTAACAGGTGTAATGGTTTATACTAACTGCCGACTTAACAGTTTTTAGAATCCTTAGAGACAAATCTCTGGACGTGTCAATTAGGTACTACTATCTAGATTAGGTTAATTAAGGTGGAAAGGCCTGGTTTGGGGTCCTGGACTGCATACAAAGGATACAAGCCGAGCATCAGCATTCTTCACTGTTTCCTGACTGCAGATACAATGTAACCACCTGTCTAATGCTCCTGCCACATTGATTTCTCCATAATAGGCTGTATCCCAAAACTGGGAGTCAAAAATATTCCTTCCTTCCTTAAGTGGCTTTTGTCACAGCCATGACAGGCATCTCAAAATTAACTGTAGTGGTCTGAACAAGAACGTCCCCACAGCCTCCAAGTATTTGGACATTTTGTTCCCAGTGGGTGGTGCTGTTTTGGGAGGTTTTAGGAGGTGTGGCCTTTCTGGAGGAAGTACTGTCACTGAGGGCTAGCTTTGAGAGTTCTTAAGTCTTGCCAGATTTCTGGTATCTCTCTGCTTCCTGTGCCTGCTGGAAGATGTGAGCACTCAGATTTCTGCTCCAGTACCTCCTGCCTCCACGCCTCCCCACCATGATGGACTCTTCTCCAGAATCATAAGCCAAATAGACTCTTCTTCTGTAAACTGCCTTGACCATGGATTGTTATCACAGCAACAGGAAATTAACTCATAAATGAACCATGTTCCAAACTTACGCCCTTCGTTCATGAATCTCACGATTCTCTTTAACGCCTATCACAACTCACATACTCCTGACATGGAAGGGACAATTTAAAAATTTTTTTTTGAATGAGCAAACATTCCTGTTCCTCAAGAATGAATAGAAATTGAAATGGGGAGAAAGAGCATCCCCTAGAGGGTTTTTAGTCTCATTTGTAAAAGAATTTAAGAATGGACTCAAAGGGAAGCTTTGGGACAATTTTATTAGAATATCAAGAAAAATCTTCAGGGCAGGCAAGCCAGGAATCTCAGCAGCTACCTTGAGGAGGAGAATGGAAGGGAGAAGGGAAAAAAAACCCTGAGGTCATACAGGTCTAGAGCCTGCAGGGAGGTCAGACAGGTGGCTGACTGGCAGGGAGAAGGAAGCTTTAGAGAAAAAGTGAAGAAATACAAGATGCCGGGCAGCCCGAAGCGGCAGAGAAGCGTGCTTAGAATGTGAAGGGATGTGAAGAAGAGAAGGAGACTACGCTTTTCTGAAGAATCCAGAAAGCAGGCCGACTTACAGCGCTCTACATGTCTGTGGCCCGGCACAGAAGCACTGCACTGGGGGTGGGAGTCGGGCAGGAGAAGGTCACCGTCTCAACACCCTAGGTATTTCGCCCATCTATTTAGCATGACTTAAGGTGAACCAGCCTTCCTAGAGACAGTCCTATGAACAGGTGATCCACCAGTGAAACTGGAAATGTAGGTCTTTCAAAAGATAGACTAGAGAGTTTATAGTGTATCCCAGGAATCTTCTGGGACTATTCCCTACTCTAACAAAAGCACAACTTACTCAGAATTCTCCAGCTAGATAGCCAGGATGCAGCAGAAAGAACACAGACTGGATCAGGCAGACCATCCAGCTGTGAGCCTAGCAAGGACGTTTAACCCCTGAGACATTTTTCTCTCTTGCCAAAATGAAAATTAGATCTTTTTCAAGGCAATGTGGGTAAGTGGATGGAACTTGCTTTAACTACACCATGGCTGGTACTCAGTACATACTGTTCCCTTCCCAGTCTCTGGTTTGACAAAAACAACCAGAAGTCTTAAAAATATGGCAATGTTTTCAACTTTCACCCTAAATAAGTCTCAGATGAAGCAACTCCAGAAGAATCTGAAATGAGATGAAGGTGGGGTAGAGGGCAAAAAAACCCACCTCTTACCCCAAGGCTCAGGGATCATTAGAGAAGGGCGGCCAGAAAGGTTGTAAGAGTCAAGTGTAGCGGACATCTGCAGTTAAGACATTATCTGCTTGATGTGACAGTGCTATCGCACAAAAGAGCACAGTGGCCATGACGGCATGTACAAGGCCTGCGGAAGATAAAGTCAACGAAACTCCCAGCACAGATAAAGGAGGGCCTCACAAAACCCACTGAGGAGCTACTGGCAACTGATGGCCTCTCAGGGAGGGACAGTAAATTTTCTTCAGGAATGAGGCCATTAAACACCACCTCCATCAGATTGTCCCACACCCTTGAATATGCAGGCAGCACTAAGTAGACTCAGTGGGTTAGAGAGGGGGAGAGAGAGAGAGAGAGGTGGTGAGGGGATGGGGAAGGAATTGGAAAGAGGAGGGGGTGGAGTGAATTTTGTCAAAACACATGATGTGTATGTTTGAAATTCTCAATAATAAAAGACGAATCTGACGCCATTCTTTAAGCAGCTCGTTTTGTTGAAAGCACATGTTATAGGTCTTGTTGGAAAGACCAGGGTTCAGTGTGAGGGCCAATTGAAAAGGATATTCTTGTAAATGGCTGCCCAAGGCATTGTCTTCAGAAGAACTGGGGAAATGAACTCTCCTTGTCACCTATTTCTCCCAAGTCACTGGGAATCATTTATCTGAAACATTGTTTATTGAGCTGGAGTGCTGTGACTTGATCTCCTGTACAATGCCTCATAGTTATGCCCTAATTTATAGGGCTTTCTGTATAGCCCTATAAATGGCCAGATGTCTTTCAGCAGGGTTAGGGTGGGAAAGAAGATGGCACAGAAAAACTGGACCATGCTACTGTGGCAGTGTGAGTGACTCCATCTTGTCCCCCGCCCTCAATTTCATATTTTCAAACCAGGCAGGCTTGATCTAGTAAATCCCCCTCCTTCTCCTTTAAGGGTTCAATTCCCAGAAATGGCTAACCACAATGGTGCCACCCAGATGCCATAACTGCTCATCTTCCCTTGCTTAACAGGAACTAGCACAGCTGTTAGAGTCGCACCCTGTTTATCTAAGACACCTGAAAACTTTACCTGTAGAGGTCTAACAAGGTACCATAAAGTTGCCTGACTGCAAATACCTTGTAATGACTTACGATTTTTGACTTTGAAAACCTGGCTGCCTCCAGTCAGTTTCTGCATTCCCATACCCGATCTTGGGATGAGTCACTACAACTAATAAAATTTTATCAATTTGAAATTTGTCTGAGTGGTCTTTTCCCAGTGGTCCCAGCACCATAACACTAGTGCCCAAAGCTTCTGCTGAAATGAAAATGCAGATTTTTTTCTCGATCCTTCATTGTGTTAGGCCAAAATAAAATACAGCCCTCTTCTGATGAGAACTTGTTCAGGTAACTTATGATGCTGATTTTGAAGATGCCTTGCAAGGGCAGAGGAGTCGTTGACCTTTCCATGACTCAAAGGAACCATGTGTGTTGGACATGGAAGGAATTAACAACCCACCATACAAGAACCATAGGGCTGCAGAAATGGCTCGGCTGTTAACAGCACATACTGCTCTTCCAGGGTACGTGAGTTTGATGCTCAGCGTTCATGCTGGCTGACTCACAGTTGCCTGTAACTCTAGCTTCATGGGATCTGACACCTCTGGCTTCTGGGGGCACTGGTATTCACAAACACTAACCCACACATGCATACATAGAAAAATTTTAAAGATCCATAGACTGTAGTTAAATGATATTTGTGCAATCCTTCATTTTGAAGGTGAAGAGAATAAATCAAAGAAATGGAATAGCCATCTCAAATTAACCATGTTTCAAACTTATAACTTCTGTTCATGAACCTCATAGTTCTCTGTAGGAATGACTTATTACTGGATATAATCTGCACTACTGGCTTTTAATTAGCCCCAGCAAAACCAAGAGCTCTTGGGTCTGTTGACTAGGGCATCAGCTTGGTAACCTCAGTTTGGTATCCACCCAAAAAGGTAAGGAATGAATGTGGATATATGCTTGAGAATTAACATATCAAAGCTTTGCAAACAATCCACCTACCCACTGGAAGCAGTAAAGTTGGGAAAAGACGTGTGACCTTGGATGAATGTGAACCAGGGATGAACATGCAGTCCGTCTGTGAGGATTAAGGGTCTACTAATAAAAATAGAAAAGCAAGAAAGATTCCATCCTGGTCTTCCTCCAGCTGTGTGTTCAGAGAGAAGACATGTCTCCAGAGGTCAAATGGCTTCAGTCTTCAGTGAAATCTTAAAGACTTTTCTCCGTGGTCAAAGTCATTACTTTGTAAATGAGATAATGTACACAAAAATTATAATTATAAAATGTTGCCTAAATATTGGATCAATTGCTGATTAAATCAATGAGTTTGAAAAAAAAACAATCCGGCCAGATGTATGTAAATGTTCAGTATCAAATGTCACATTGAAAAGCTACAGAACACATCAAAGTGAGTCAGCTTCGCTATGGACTCTCATTCTTGACCTAAAACTGGTACCATATTGTTCACAAAATTGTGCCGGGAAAATGCACAGGAAAAATAATATGTGCATGGGGTTCCTTTAAGGTTTTTTTTATTATTATAAATATATATTCTTGTCAAACACTGAAAAAACTAACATAAAACAAAAAAGAAAAAGTGAAAATGACCTGAAATACTACTCCTGTTGGGGCAGAGGGTGGCACAGTGGACTAAAGCCTGCCCGGTATGTTTACGGCTGTGCAGTCAACGCCCAGCACAGCCAAACAAAGCAAACCAACCAACCGAACTCCAGAAAGACTCTCCCAATGTTGATGTATTTGGTGCATTTTTTTCTAAAAGACTACTTTCAATAAGCACATACAAGCTTCTAAAAGTCTAATGGCCTAGAAAAAAAAAGGATAAAAGCTTACGTTTTTGCTGTCCAAATAGACTTAAAGTTTACCTGTGCATTCTTGCTCAACCCCTCCCAGGGACACACCTGGAAAGAAGTAATTCATAAATTCCAGGAACTGGCCTGACCAGTAATCCCGAGACACTCTAATTTGGGAGGGAAAACTGTAACTAACTGCTTAATCTGCTTCTGTGCAATAGTAACAAGAATGTAGTGGAGATATTGTAAGTCCAGGGAAATGCTTGATTCCTATTGGGTATTGTAAGCCCAGGAAAATGCTTAATTCTTATTGGATGTTTCAAATTGTAACCAGTTTGGTACACCAGAGATTGGTGCATATAAGATCATGATAGTAATATCTTCTTGGTTAATTGTTTCTTTGATCAGAATGAAGTGACCCTCTTTATCTCTTCTGATTAACTTTAGTTTGAAGTCTACTTTGTCAGATATTTGAATGAAAACTCCTGCTTATTTCTTAGTTCCATTTGTTTGGAATTTTTTTTCCCATTCTTTCACCATAAGGTAGTGTCTGTCCTTGAAGGTGAGATGGGTTTTTTGCCAACAACAAAAGGATGGATTTTGTTTCTTGATCCATTCAACTAACCTGTATCTTTTGACTGGAGAGTTCAGTCCATTGATATTTAAAATTGCTATTGGAAGATGTGTATTGGTTCCCATTTGCATCTTTGGTCTAACTTTGTGGTTCTTCAGTTATACCTTCTAGTCATTCCTTTCCTCAGTTTTTTTGTGTTGCTTCAAGTACTCTCTGAAGGGCTGCTTTTCTGGACATGAATTCTTTTAGTCTATTCATGTCATGGAAGATTTTTCTTTCCCTTTCAACTATAATTGACATTTTTGCTGGGTAAAGGGTTGTCATCCATGGTCATTTAGAACTGCGAATACTTTGGTTCAGGCTCTTCTGGCTTTCATAGTTTGCACTGGAAAGTCAGCTGTAATTCTGATGGGTTTTCCTTTATATGTGACTTGTTGTTTTTCTTTTGCAGCTTTCAGAATTCTCTCTTTGTTCTGTACAGTTAGGGTTTTTACTATACTGTGCTGTGTGGAGTTTCTTTTCTGGTCCTGTTTATTTGGTGTTCTATATGCTTCTTGTGTTTGTATGGAAATGTCTTTCCTTAATTTTGAGAAATTTTCTTCTATAATCTGGTCGAAGACCTGGTCAATACCATTATCCTGAGAGTCCTTTCCTTCCCCTATGCCTGTGATGTGCAATTTGGTCTTTTCATGGTCTTTCACATTTCTTGCATATTCCATTTCTGTGTATTTTTAAAAAAGGATTTCATAGTCTTTGCTTGAGTTCTCCAACTCTTCATCTCTATCATCCAGCCCTGATATTCTGCTTTCCATTTTATGCTTTTTATTGGTGAGGCTTTCTTCCATCATGTCAAATTGGCTTATTGAGTTCTTCACTTCCTTTCTCATTTCAGCCCGAGTTTTCTTCAATATTTCTATCTCTTTTGTGAATTCAGTCAGAAGTTTATCCCTATCTTCTTTTAGTTCTTTGATTTTGCTGCATATATATTCCTTAAATTCATTGAATTCTTTGATAATGCTTATGATCGTTCTTTGAAATTTTGTATCCTGGGTTTTCTCTATGGAGTTCTCATTCTTCTAAAGGACCGGTGATGTTTGGTGGGGACATAATATTTAGGTTTTCCATATTATTATTTTTTCATTGTGATCTTGGCATGTGAATTTCTTTTGTTGTTTATAATTCTGATGTGAGACTCAAGGCTTCCTTCTGTTCGGTTGAAGTCTGATTCTGTTTGTATACTCTATATGACTTGATTGCTTTCTTATTGGGAATGAAAACCTGCTTGGTCAAGGCTTCAAGTTCTCTCTTTTGATTTTATATTGGAGAGACTAGATAGCTCTAGTCCTGCTGCTCCAGAGTTCCCTCAGAGGCACAGGTTAGGTAAGATCAGATGCTCTCAGGCTCTCTTTTAAGGTCTGAGTCCCTCTAGCCAGCAGCCACAGTGTAATTTTGGGAAATTGCTACACAGAGGCTGAATTCAGGCTGTCTCATGCAGTCTGGAAAGGTCTGGGCCCCTGCAAAAGGGTGTAGAAGTCTGGCCCTGCAGCAGTGAGGGGCTTCTGAGTACCAGTTAAGGGATGGGCACCATCAGATTTGGAGAGCTCACAGCCCACCAGAGGTAAGAGGGTTGCCCAGAAATCTGGTGGGCTAAGAGTACGAGTGTGGCTGTGCCCAAGGCTGGATGGAGAAGAGGATGCTTGGTGGGGGGTCTGGAGTTGCTGTGGCCATAGGGAACTGAGACACAGTGGGCAGGATCGGATTAACAGGGAAGAAGGCCGGTCCCCAGAATCGGAGGCAAGTTGGGATTGGGGACAGCCTGTGAAGGTTCTAACAAACTAGACTGAAAAACTGACCTGATCTGGGTACAGACAGTCAGGTTGCAGTGGATGTGTCTGGACTAAGAGGGAAGCCTAAGTATCTGGGGTGCTAAGAGCAAAAACAGGCCTGTGCCCAAGCCTTAAAGCTAGAAGAAGAATAGGATGTGGAGTGATGGAGCTGCTCAGGAGGGAGGGAGAGGGGAAGGCGGTGGGCCAGATCAGACTTACCAGTGAAGAAGGCTGCTCACAGAAATCCAAGGCAAGTTGGGGGTGAGGACAGCCTGTGAAGGCTCTAACAAGCTTGACTGAAAAATTGGGCTGATCTGAGTACAGGATGCACTGGGTGGGTCTGAACTAAGATATTATTCTTGAGACCTGGGGTGCTGAGAGCAGGGGCAGGCCTGTACCCAAGGCTAGAAGAAGAACAGGACATCTGAAGGGGCAGGCTGGAGTTGCTCAGGTTGTATCTTGGTCAGTGTTTTTATCGCAGCAACAGGAAAGGAACTAATATACCATGTCATCACCACATTGTCTAAACATACACTAGTCTTATGGTCTTCTTTTCCCAAAGGGCAGGAGGATCACAAGTTTGAGGGTTGGCTGGGCAACTTAGTGAGACACTGTCTCAATTTTTTTCTCAAAATAAAAAGCAAAGAAAGATTTCAGGAGGTATCTCAGTGGTAGAGTGCTTGCCTCGAATGCATAAGGATCTCCAGGGTTTAATCCCCACTCTACACACACACACACGCACACAAATCTTCAAACAACATTATTTGGTGGCTCTTTTCCATCAGTCTCTTGGACTATTTCAATTGAGTATATATTATTTCATTATTTAGAACTATTACAACTGACCTGCCCACCTGTTGCTGGATAGTGCATTAGCTTCATTTCTGTTGCTGTGACAAAACATCATGATCAAAGCAACTTATAGAAGAAAGAGTTTATTTTGGTTCTGATTTCAGAGGGAGAGTCCATCATGGCAGCAGAGGCCTGGCAGGGTGGCTGGAGCAGAAAGCTGAGGACTCACATCGTCAAGCACATGCAGGAAGCAGAGAGAACAAATGGAAGTAGGACAAGGCTGTGACCTCTCAAAGCCCGCTTCCAGAGACAGAGCAAGATCAGGACTCCTAAAGGTTCCATGATCTCTCCAGACAGCAACACCAACTGACCAAGTGTTCAAATGCTTGAGCCCATGGTGGGCGTTCTCATTCAAGTCACCGCAGACGGTTACTTAGTTACCAAATTTTTATAATTATAAAACTTCTGAAATGAATTCTTTAGCCTTTATGGGTTTTAGTTTTTCTAAAATAAAAATCCCAGACACTGAGTTTTAGATGGACTACAACAGCTTTTAATGTCCCTCATGAATTGCCTTAAGTCTTTTAGGAGCATGCGATCCGTAACTACCCTCCCCTGCCTGGGAAGATGGACCCCACCACCCCTGTACCAGCACCACCACTTAACATAGTTGACAAGGAGTGAAACTTGATGAGAAGCAGGATTCACATGATTTCAAAATAAATGACCACAAAGTATTTAAGTAACTACAAAGGGAAAACCAGTAATTTGCAGATGTCAGGCTAACTGAGAACTAAAGATGGTACAAAGAGACACTATGGTCCTCCTAAGGAAGTACGTTGGATACAGAATCATTTCTGAGCTATTCTTGTCAAAATGAACAACCTGAATCTATGAGACACAGAAGACAATCCCAAACTGAGAGACATTCAGCAAATGGTCTGTGTTCTTCAACAATGTCAACATCATGAGCCATTTAATGTTTGGTGGTTTTTGTTGTGACTGAATTTTTTCTCCATCACACTGTCTGAGGGTACCACTGACACAAGGAAGACTTACTGAATTCTGTATAATTTTCTGGTGTGCCATGATTCTATGTCTTATGAATTAATATTAAGAACTCTGAGCTCAGTTTCTTAAAGCTATTTAATCACATTATCTGCAGATAACAGTAATTTTGTCTCTTCCTTCCCATTAATTTTTCCTGTTACTTCTGCCGCGTGTCTTGTTGTGTGAGACACATTCCCGGATCAGTGTGTATGAATCGAGACAGCAGGTGGCTCCGCCCTCTTGTTTCTAATGAGAACACGTTCTGGAATTTCAACACACAAGAGTTCTAGATGTGAGTGGGCAATAGACAGTCATCTAGAGGTCCAGAGAGAATAAATTCAGAAATCGAGTCCTTCTTCCTCATTGGCTCCTCCCTCAGATCTTCAGTCTTTAAGACTCATGCCGACGGCGTCTCTAGTTGGGAGACCTTCTGACTGGGATTGATCCATGCTATGAGTATTCCAGGATCTCCATCTTGCAGAAACCTGTTGTGGGACTTCTTAGCAACCATACTCATGTGAGTCAACTCCTTAGCACATCCCTGTCATGTGTCTATCTACACATCCTACTGCTTCTGCCTCTCTGGAGACTCCCATCCAATATACTACACGTCTACGTGTGCTTGTAACCATTTAAAAAATATGTTATTTGTTATTTTTTTATTATTTTATTTTTATATGTATGAGTGTATTGCCTGCACATATGTAAGTGTACCATATCATGCAGTGCCCACAGAGGTCAGACGAGGGTGTCAGATCCCCTGGAACTGGAGTTACAGACAATAGTTAACCACCGTGTGAGTGCTGGGAACTGAACCCAAGTCTTCTACAAGAGCAGCCAGTGAACTTAACCCCTGAGTCATCTCTCTAGCCCCTGTAGCATTTTTAAAGATTTGGCCTGCTTCTTTGCAATGTGGGACTGAAATTTCATAGCATTATGCTTTGTTATTGCTGGACAATATAGACATGGATGTCTAAAAAAGAAGACCTTGTGTCTCTGAACAGGGAGCATGCAGTCAAAGAGGAACTAGATAAGGACGGTGAATTTTTAATGTTGACTCTATGGCTTCTGGTTTGTGATGTGAGAAAGATACCAAGGCCCTCTGGCTCGCTTTTTTTATATGTAAAATAAAGGAAATCATAAGGCCTATATCATGGGCTTGCTGAGAAGGTGCTAGGGCTTGAGTCATGCCAAACACCTATAGATGATATCTATACATGGTCATCACTCAATGAGCATTAGTTTCTATTATAACCATTTTTGTTTTCAGCCCTACCTGACTTACTCTATTTCTCAAATCAGAGCAAGAGCAGACAGAATCTACAGTCATAGGACAATTCCATACACATCAACTTGTTAACTTGTCCTGAATTCTAGCTGTCATTTGTCCATCCTAGTTTGCAGTTTTAAAAACTGCATTTGTAACATTTTCTCTGTCTTCACAAGCTTTACTGGGAGACTAGAAGAGGTTGTGTTAGGGGTATCTGGCCAAGTACTTTTTAAACCAGAACACTTGTATCTAATTTTTTAAATTCCTGCTTCAATGTGATTAGAGTTAGGTGGAAATTGACGTTATAATTCATTTGCTGTGTAGAAATAACCATTAACGCACTTTTTAAATTCTAGCCAGCCACTTTCTTAACAGCCTCAAAGGACTTTGGTGAAATAGTTCAGATTCCTTTTGCATTTCTCAGGAGTTCGTTTGAGAATTTAGATTTGTTTGTTTGTTTGTTTGTTTTACATGTTGTGGATTTTCGGCACTGTCTTTCTGAATTGTGTCTGATCTGCTCTCTAAAACAAATCAGGGAATCCTCTCTAATATAGCACTCTGTCTCCAATTAGAATTTCCTTTTATAAACCTAGGTCTGACAGACATTCCACATTTTAAGTTGAGTGTGGATCACAAAGCAACCCTCATCCTTTGTCTGACTGACCTCGGAATAACCCAGACAAGAACAGAATAAGGTGGTAAATCGAAGAAGACTCTAATCCTGACTGAGGCTTGTTTCTATCAGTCCAGGACTGGGTGCAGCAGCCATGCATGATGTGGAAATTGCTCTCACATAAAAGCCAACTGTGTATAATTGATGGAACGCTGAGTAGCAGTCAGAAGTCACAGTTTGCAGTCCTGATTTCCAAATTTGCTGGTTGCATCATTTAACTTCGCAGAGATTTAGTTCTCTTATTGTAACCTGAGGTTAACATCCTAGGCCATGTCTCTTTCAACACTACCTTCCCCTCTCCTCCTCCTCCCCTCCCCTTCCCCTTCTCTTCTCCCCTCCCCTCCAAGAGCTGCTGTATAGCAATTTCCTCCAAGCTCATACATTCCATCATGCAGAGAAACCCCCTAAGATGTTCTAACTGGGGATAAAACCTTCCAGCCTCCAGAGAAGTGCGGTAAAACTCAAGACATAACTCAAAGGCTTCAGGAAGTCCCTGGAATCGACCATATGTGCCAGGTCCCTCCTTCGCCAAGCCTGGACAAACAGGAAGGACTGATGAGAGCCTCTCTCAGGCTGAGCTATCTGGAGGAGATGCTCTCCAACTTGTCGAGGTGCCTGCAAGCCATGCTGGGAGTTCCAGGTTTCTAGCTTTCAGGAGCCCGTCCCCATCCTGGGGTGGACTTTAGGAGATGTGGCTGTCATTGAGTTCTTTCTGATCTTTTAAGTAACCCCTCACCCACACTCCTGTCACTAATCCCAATGCCCCCATATAACACCAGTTTGGACTCCGGTGGTATCCTAGTTTTAGTCTGACATGCGTTCCCTATCTGGGGTGAGTAGACATGTGGTCATGTACCCCAGGAACAGTATCACATGGGAAGAACTCGTAGAGACAGTAGGCAAAGGCTAGAGTGGGTGAGCCTTGGACAGAGCCACAGACCGGGTTTAAATATTGATTCTACTCACTGTATCACTTTGAGCAAATGTTTTGATACCTCGGTTTTCTCATCTGTATGTGGAGAATAATAATAGCATCTATATTGTAGCGTTGTTTTAAGGAGTAAGTAACTATATACATCAAGACTGTATTTACCTCCATTCTTAGCACAAGATGAGTACCTAATAAATGGTATACACCTCATATGACCAGTCCTCTTTGAATACACTTCAGCTTGGCCTCTAAGCCCACCATAAGGCTAGACTCAAGAGTTAACACCATTCCTCAGTATGCTCCCTGCCCCAAAGAGTCTAGCTCCCAAAGGGTTATTAAGCACAGTAGATTTTTTTTTCATTCCTCCTGGTTTTGCTCCCTATGGTTTCAGTTACAAAAGCTTAACTGTGATCCAAACATATTGGTGAAAAATTCCAGAAACAAAAATGCATGAATTTTCAGTTTCATTCTGAATAGCATGATGAATTCTTTCCAAATCACTGCCCTCTACCCCAGATGTGAATCATATCTCTGTTCACTGTGTCCACGCTATATATACTACCCATGCCAGAGAGAGAGAGAGAGAGAGATAGAAGAGAGAGAACATTCACAGAACTTTTATTATAGTTATTATTAATAATATTGTTATATCATTATTAACATTAATGTTATTAATATATATTACATTTTTGAAATTATTACATTTTATTATTAGTTGTTGTTAATCTCATACTAAGCCTAACATAAGCTAAACATCATACACAGACACACACACACACACACACACACACGGAAAAACATAGTATATACAGGACTCAGTAGGCTCTGTGGTTTGAGAATGTCTCCCTCCTGTTGTAGACGCAGAGAAAGAGGTAAATGGCAGAAACAATGATATGAGAATAAGGTTTTTGATTTTTAGGCTCAGAATGGATAGCTTCTGCACACGTCCTAACTTCATTTTATGCAGTGTGGTGACGCAGATGGCACTTTCTCTTGGATAGTTTCATTTCTCTCTATTGCCTCTTCTCTTTAGAGAAAGAA
Organism: Eospalax fontanierii; assembly: GCA_035773235.1. Lineage (NCBI taxonomy): Eukaryota > Metazoa > Chordata > Mammalia > Rodentia > Spalacidae > Eospalax > Eospalax fontanierii. The sequence goes on along the minus strand of CM069524.1, from coordinate 178,738,814 downwards.
CTACTTTCTGAGCAATCTCTTATTGGGTTTTAAAAATGATATTATTTTTATTTATGTGTGTATGCCTACCTGTTTATGTGTACCATGTGCATGCAGTACCTACAGAGGCCAGAAGGGAGAGTCGTTGCCCCTAGAACTGGAGTTACAGGTGGTTGTGAGCTGCCATGTGGGTGCTGAGAACTGAACCTGGGTCCTCTGCAAGAGTAGCAAGCACTCTTAACCATTGAGCCAACTCTCCGGGTCTCCTTCATCGGCTTTTCATCAAGGCATTTCTGAAACCCTCTACTATTGTTCCAGCAATTCTACATTGTCACCAGATTGCATATGCAGTTCAGCAAGGCCAAGTCAGGATGGTCAGATGGCCTGTTCCTCTCCTACTTTAACACACCTCAGATGTCTCAATTGATCCCTTCCCCCATGCGGTTATTTACAGTCCTAGGAAGGGTGATCCTCACTGTCCTCATACTCAGGAAGAGTGACAGAATTTCAGTCTTGTACCCAATTTTCTCTGCTGTGCTGGACGCAATATTGAGCTCCTAGGCATCCATAAATATTCATGGACTGAACAAATGTATGATCAAACTAACATAATAGAGGGCAGAAGGAATGAGATGTTTTACAAAGGCAGTGGCAATGTGCCGTGGGAGACTGGTGGAGAGGATCTGAGGCACTTTCCTGGAGAAGACAGACTTGACCTTGAAAAACTAAGTAGGATTTTAATGAGTAGAAAATAGGGATGAGATTTCAAATGGAGGAAACTGTGTCATAGCAGAGCACATCAGAGCATATGGGCTTCTGAGTGTTAAGAAGTTATCAGAAGAGTCTACAGTTTGGTGCCTGAGCCATGGAGATGTCTGAACCTTCAGGAGGCAAGAAAGGACGCAGGGCTGACGCTAGGAAGCCTATGGGAACTGGCTCAAAAAAGACTCAAATATCTTGTTAAGAGTTTGACTTTATTTGTGGACAGTGGGGAAATCTACCAGTGAAAGTCTCTGAGGAAAGACTGGGTTTCTCAGAAGTGTCCTTTCAAATATGGGTCAATGGGGATGGATCAGAGGCAGAGCCTGGAGATCAGGTCAGAGAGAGAAAGAGAGAGAGAGAGAGAGAGAGAGAGAGGCAGCACCTCTTTTCCTTTCACAAGATTCCATCTCATCTGACAAAAGTTATGTTGAGTCACGTTTCAATCCCCACTAGATTTTGGGATATTTGTCAAATGAAATAGGGCTCTGCCTTCTCTGTTCTTTGTAAGCACTGCTAATATATGGTCATAGAAAGAACGTTAATTAGCATAGAGGATACATCACAGGTAGTAACTCTTTTAATCAAGGTTAATAAGTCCACTATAATTGGATGGGTGAGTACTCACAAACCCCAACTATAAGACAAGAAAGGAGAGGAAGACACTCTTCAGACTCCTCCACAATGCTCTCTGCAAAGCCATTCTGAGCAGGGGCTTCTGTCACTAAATCTTCAATGGTGCTGTAAACAGTGAAGCCTCTCTGTTTCTTTGAGGAACCAACTTTTCCCTGTGGAGCACAGGGCCATCAACTATCTACTCTCAGGCAACATTTTGGTTTTACTTTTAAAGCTATTTTAATTATTATTTTATTTTATGTGTATGATTGCATTGTCTGCGTGTATGTAAGTGCATCCGTGTCATGCTATGCCCACGGTGGTCAGAAGAGGGTGTCAGATTCCCCTGGAACTGGAGTTATGGGTGGCTGCTAGCTGCCATGTGGGTGCTGGAAATCGAACCCAGGTTCTCTGCAAGAGCAGCCAGTGCTCTTAACTGTGGCACCATCTCTCCAGGCCTGGCTTTACTTTTAAATTTCTATTAATTTTTATTTTATGTGAAAGGTATGGGTGTTTTGCCAGCATATAGCTTGAGTGCACCCATGCATGCAATGCCTGAAGAAGCCAAAAGAGGGCATCGGGTCCCCTGGAACTGGAGTCACAGAGAGTTAGTTGTGAGCTGCCATGTGGGTGGTGGGAACAAAACCCAGATCCTCTGCAAGAGCAGTCAGCACTCTTACCCACAGAGCCATCTTTCTGGTCTCTTGCTTTTCCTTTATAATTATAAAGGAATTCCTTGTTTTCCATATAATAGCCCTGTGTTTACAGCTTCCCTTTGTCAATTTAAAATCCATGGTTAACTGTGGTATTACACCATCAACACCATCAACATGCAGGTTGCTCCTGAATATCCTACTATGTCCCTTCAAAGCATTTCATACCCATTTGGTTAAGTTTTACAACGTGATCAGAAGTTCAAAAGGAATGACAGGGGTCTAGAAAGATGACTCAGTGGGTAAGAACACTAAGAACACAAGCTATCCTTGCCGAAGACCCAGTTTTGAATCCCAGCACCCACATGGTGGCTAACAACCATCCATAACTCTCAAGTTCCAGGGGGATTCAAAGCCCTCTTCTGACCTTTTCAGGCATTGCACACATGGGTACACTTACATTCGAACAGGAAACACACTTATACACACACAAGAAAAAAGAATGACAAATCCAAATCATACCATCCTGAATCTGATCAATCCTGACTGATCTTGGAAGCTAAGTAGAGGTTGGACCTGGTTAGTACTTGGATAGCAGAAGGAGGGACACCCAGCACATCACCCATAGTACTCAGAGACTGTTGGGTATGAAGGTATGGGACTCATAAGGTCAATGACAGCTTATATATTTATCTTTTTCCATTGCATGTGATTGTGTGTGTGTGTGTGTGTGTGTGTGTTACACTGATTGCTTACACACATGGAGGCCTAAGGTTAATATCAAGAATCATTCTCACTGGGCATGGTACCACATGTCTTTATTCCCAGCACTCAGAGGCAGGCAGACCTCTGAGATCAAGGCCAATCTGGTCCACATAGTGAGTTCCAGGCCATCAGGGACTACAGGGAGACTCTGTCTCAAATAAACAACAAAAAAAAATAAAAACAAAACAAACAAAAGAATCATTCTCAATCAGTCTCCCATTTCTTCATTGAGGCAGGGTCTCTCAATCAATCCCAGAGCTATCCAATATGGTCTTACTATCCAGCTTGCTCTGGGGATCCTGTTTCTGCCTGCTGAAGCTGGAATTTCTGGAGATCCAAATGCTAGTTCTTACAATTACATGGCATGCACTTTAACCACTAAGCAATCTCTCCATCCCAGTTTATATTTTCTAGTATGGGTAATTGAAAAGGGTGCTGATATTATTTGAGAGACACAGTACTAGAATTTGAGGTGTTTAGTATTCATCTAGAAATCACACCAGATAAAATATACCAAATATACCAAAATGAAGTTAGGTTACATGGGGTGACAATGTCTGCCCAAGAACTATAGACCATCTAATAAAAATCCCAGTACCACGTACAAGAAACCTCCCTTCCAGCTGGTCAAGGAAGTCAAAGAGACTTCCAAAACAATGTAGGCTATTTCCATAGCCCTTGCTTGCCTCTAAAAACTCAAAGGTAAGACCCTATTGTTGAAGACATCACATACTTCAGACATAGGATTTGTAAGGATTGAGCTGGAACTGACCTGAAAACCACTTGCCTAAGTACTAGCTCTCATATGCAAGTTCCTAGGATAGAAAAACAATCCATAGTCCTAACCTGCTGTGAAGCCTATCAACCACGGGAATGCCCAAGAAGAGATCACTAATAGTGTAATAGTAGCATTTTTATTTTGGGGTAACCAACAGCTGTCTAATTGGAAAATATCCTTGGCTGGAAAGGTCACAGACCCTAGAGGAGAACCCCCTACTGCCATTTCTCTAAATCAATCTGTTTTCTAAAACCTTATCCTTAAATCCACAGATAAGTGTAGATTTCATCCTCATCAATGACGCTTCTTTTTGCAGCAGATGGAGGTGATTACAGAGACCCACAAGTGGTCAAAATGCAGAGAATGAGTGGCCATGGATGCTCACCTACAACTGATACAGAAGCCCCAACTGAGGCATCTAAAATGAACCCTCTACACCTATGTCTCAGGGACCATCACAGAAAAAGGGGCAAAACTATTGTAAGAGCCAGAGTACCAGATGCCAGCTGCTAGAGAGTATCTTCAAACCACGATAGGGAAGCTACACCCATGAAATATCCACAGTATGGTTGCCTATTCAAGACCTACATAATGACAACAGCTGACATGCCAGCATGAATGGGAGAAATTTCACATCAGACCTCTAGATGGAGAGTTACAGCAATCAATGGCTTTGGAAAGAGGGAGAATCAGCTGTCTCCAGGGAGGAATACCGCAATGTTACCCAGTCCCAAGTGGGCAGCCCTAAAGACATGTACAATCTGACACCTCACATAGGCTCAGTAAGTTGTTTATATATACAAACACACATGTGTAACAATAATAATTATAGGTCAGGAAATTGAGAGGGAGTGGGGAGAAGGTGGGAAGACTTGGAGGGAAAGAAGGGGTAGAAATGATGGAAGTACAGTGCTCATGTATGAACTCCTCAAAAAATATATACCTTTAAATTTAAAAGTAGAAATAAAAGAATACACCAAAGAGGTGAAGAAGTCTACCAATTTTACAGCTCCTTCTTCTTTCAAAGCCCAAACTCATGATGTCTCTTGCCATACTGATCGTAAGGAAGGAGAAACCCAAAAGGGACCCAGAAGATTCACGAGAGGCAGATCATTGACACTTACCACTTTAGATGTACAGAAGGAAGAGACAGATGAGTGACAGAGAGTGAAACCTGCTTAGTCCGAGAAGGCCCTGGCTCAGGGACAGCCATGCGGAGAAAGAAGGGCAATAGAGAAAGCACCACCACCATCACGGCCTTCTGAAGCAGAGGGCTGCAAAGCTCAGAGCCCAGGTCAGACACATCCCACTGGTCGTCTGCATATGAGCCACAAACTGGAAATAAGGTTTATATTTTTAGATCCAGACATACTTTATTCAATGATGGATATGTGCTAAGAAAAATGCCTTTCTAGACAGCTTGGTCATACAAATGTATGAAGTGTATTTACACACAATCTTCATGGCATAGCCTGATCCACACACAGGCTCCATTGAGCACTGTCAGATATGGGGCTCACCGTCAACTGCAATGTTATGCAGACAATAACTATATTGGGAAAAGATTAAAAGAGTAATATTTCATGACAAGTGAAAATTATATGAAATTAAAATTTTAATATCTAAATATGAGATTGGACATAGTCAGACCCATTTCTTGGGAAATTGTCTATAACTTCTTTTAGTTTGGACAGAGAAGATATCACTCACAAAGCCTGAAATAATCAGTGCCTGGTCCTTCACAGAAAAAAAAAAAAGCCAACCTCTGTTCTAAAACATGGTGATGTCACCCAAGTAAACATGAACTGAGAACTGATCAGATTTTGAAGATGTGATCCATCAATTTCTCCTCTGTGAAAGAAGCCAGGACGAGCACAGAAAGGAGAAAGATGCTCTGTCCTCCATTGACTGGAGGCAAGAGTCTCGGAACTGGAATTCAGGAGGAAGAAGATGTTTTGAGGAAGAAGATGATACATTTAACTATGGTGGCTGGGAGACATCTGAGAGGTGACTAGACTTTTCAGTGAGTATCAGAAAACAAAAATGGAGCTAGAATGTCTAGTGAGAGACAGGGGAACCATAGCTAAGGTTTCGTGAGGAGCAGGCATGGAGTGTGAAGAGAGATGGCCAGGGAAAATGTTTGTTTATCTTTTAGCACATCTGTGAACAGAACTTCGGAATAAAGTGTGAGCAGAAAAGAAGCAGCTGAGAACAGAATCAAAATGGGGCAGTCGGAGGAGAGGCAGAGAAAAACACTATCACCCAGGAGTCACGTGACCTTGGGGAGGACAGGTTGGTTCAAATGGGGGTGGGGAGACAGCAAGAGTCCAAGGACAGAAAAGAAAGAACATTAATGAATACAATCTCTCCTTTCCGAAGCTTTCTGTAGGTTGGGGGAGATGATGGGGCCATGTTCACTTTGAAGAAACAGGACAGCAGGAGGCTATGGTTTGAAGATGACCATGGGAAGTTAACGATATGATGAGCAATGTTCTCACTGTCTGCTATGATGCTGAGCTACTGCTGTCCTCACCACCATCACAGGATGACAACCGACAGTCAAATCCCTGCTAAAACAAGGTCTTGAAGCTCTGCTGTCATAAGCTGTGCATGAGCAGAACTCATAGTGTCTCATGAAGGATTTCATTTATGTCTGAACTAATTCAATCTGACTGGCCCATATGCCACCCTAGAGTCACTTAAGTCATGCTTAGAAGTTTTACCCAGGTGGATCACAGCAACAAAGACAAATAGTGTTAAGACAGTAAGCTCTGAAGAATCTATTCAAGGCTTTGTCACTTGCAGAAGATTCCGGCTAACACACAAACAACTTCTTGGTGATAAGGACAGTACTAGGCAGCATAAGTTGAATTCTTAGGCATTTAGCTCTGAGACAAGCATTTTATCTGCTCCCGCTCCTCTGCCTCAGAACTTTGGATCAGCCTCCTAACCCAGTCTGTCTAGATCTTCTAGCATAGTTTGTTAAGACCCTCCACAGGCTGTCTCTGCTCCTGGCCTACCTACTATCCTGACCCACCAACTACTCAGACCAGCCTACTGTCCTGCAAGAACCTGAAGCACACACCAACTGACTTCAAACCTGAGCAAAAAGCAACCAAGTTACATAAGCAATAGAAACAGAACCAAGATTCAACTAAACAAAAACAGAATAGAATTTCCTATCAGACACAAAACCAGCAAAAATCATCCATATACCCAAAAGGCAACGCAAAAACACAAATAACATAAAACCAAGAGAATGCATCCCCAACAAAATCCACCAGTCCTACAGAAGTGCACTACAATGAAAATCACACTGAAGAACCCCACAACTCAGAATTTAAAAGAACAATCATAAACATGATCAAAGAACTTAAAGAAAACTCAGAGAACTCAAAAGGGGATAGGCATTAATCTATGATGAAAGCTCAAGAAAATACAAATGTGTGGCTGAATGAAATCACAGAAACAACTGAGAAGTTGAAAAGTGAATTCACAAAAGAGGTAGAAATATCCTGAAATGAAGATGGAATTAAAAAACTAAATGAGCCAATTTGAAACAACAAGAGAAAGCCTCACAAGTAGAATGAATGAAATGGAAAACAGAATATTAAGACTGGATAACAAAGTTGACAAACTGGACTCCTTAAGCAAAGATTATGTAAAATGTCTTTTAAAACACAGGGATGGAATATACAGGAAATGTGAAACACCGTGAAAATCTATTCATCATAGACATAGAGGAAGGAGAAGAATCTCAAACCAATAGCATTGATAGGATTATAGAAGAAAACGTCCCTAAATTAAGGAAAGACTTGCCTATGCAGATTCAGTAAGCACCTAGAATACCAATTAGACAGGGTCAGAACAGAAACTCCCCCTGGCATATCATAGCAAAAACATTAAATGTACAGAACAAAGAGAGGTCCTGAAAATTGCAAAAGAAAAACAACAAGTCACGTATAAAGGAAAACCCATCAGAATTATGGCTGATTTTTCAATGCAAACTATTAAATCAAGAAGAGCCTGGACCAAAGTACTTCCAGTTCTAAATGACCATGGGTGCTAACCCCTAATACTTTACCCAGCAAAACTATCTATCATAGTTGAAGGGGAAAATTTTCCATGATATTAATAGGTTGAAAGAATCCATGTCCACTAAATCAGCCCTACAGAGAACACTGAAAGCAATACAAAGGACCAAAAATAAGAATGAGTACATTCATGAGGTTTCAGAAAGTAAAAAGGTACAATAATGGTATAATAATGGAAACACAAAACAGAGCCAAAAACAGAAACAAGTTAAAATGACAGTAACCAATACACACCTTTCAATAATAATTCTAAATATCAATGGCCTCAACTCCCTAGTCAAAAGACACAGGTTAGTAGAATGGATTAAGAAAGAAAACCCATCTTTCTACTGTCTTCAAGAAGCTCATCTTACCTTCAAGGATAGGCACTACTTTGGGGTGAAAGAATGAAAAAAAGTTCCAGAAAAATGGTACTAAGAGGCAAGCAGGTATTGCAATTTTAATATATGACAAAATGGTCTTCAAAGATGGTCACTTTAGTCTTATCAAAGGAATAATCAATCAATAAGATATTACAATCAAGAACATATATGCACCAAACTCTGGTGCACCCAATTTCACAAAAAACAGTACACTCCAGGACTACAAAAACAGATTAACCCTAACTCAGAAATAGTTGGTGATTTCAATAGCCCACTATCTCTAAGAAATGTATCAACTGAGTAAAGAATAAACAAAGAGATATCTGAATTAAATGACATCTTGCATCAAATGGACCTAATAGACATCTACAGCACCAAAGAATACACTTTCTACACAGCAGTTCATGCAAGTTTCTCTAAAATTGACCACATACCAGGACACAAAACAAACTTCAACAAATACCAAAAAAAAAAGAAAGAATCCCATCCATTCTATCAGACCACAATGTAATAAAGTTTACAATCAGAAGCAAAAGAAGTTCTAGTAACTACCCAAACTCGTGGATTAAACAGCACACTCCTGAATGATGAATGGGTCAAAAAAGAAATTAAGAAAGAAATAAAGGTACCCCTGGAGCTATATGTGAGCATATATCCTGATGTAACAGCAAGAGCAGGAAAATTGAAAGGAAACACGGAGGTGAAGGAAAAAAAGAGCCAGAAAGAGGGAGCTAGTGGGGACAGATGTTACCAGGGAGGAGGTGGGGAAAACGAGAGCACTTCGACTGGAGAGGGAGGAGGGAGGTTGGACAGGGGGAGAGAACAAGAGATGAACGAAGCTTAGGTGGTGTGGGAAGCCAGAGGCAAATGTGTTGCTTGGGAAACTTCTGAGAAATATGTATAGAGTGTCTGAACATTAGTGCATGTATACCTGGGGAGCACAGTGCCTGACAGGCGAGACCACCGCGGGAATGGTTGGTCAGAGGTAATTCAAGATACTCCCAAAATAACACAGGCTATTGCCAGAGTCCTTGGTTATCTCCCAGAACTTGAAGAGATGCTGCTGCTGAAGACAGCACATAGTTCGGACACAGAACTTGAAGCAATGGAGCAGAGACTGACCTGAAATCCCTTTCCCTGAAGACTACCTCTCATAGTTCTAGAGGATACTATGCAAGCTGCTAAGGGAGAAAACATATCACCAGTCCAAGCCAGCTCTAAGGCCTCATAACCGCAATGACTGGCACAGAAAGCCGCTATGGGAGCAGCCGTGGCAGTGTTGTCTGAGGGGTGATCGACAGCTGTGTGACTGGACTTAAAGCCCTCTCGATGGGATGGAACTCAGGAGTGTCATTGTAATTATAGTCAAATTTACATGGCTAGAGAGAGGTCATAGATTCTAGAGGAAACCCTACCTCTCTCATATCTCTAAACAAATGATATTTCTTACCACATCTAAATACGGAATCTTATATTTACAGACAAGTGTATGGTACACCACTCATCAAAGAAGCTTCTTTTTTGCAACAGATAGAGGCTATTACAGCATTCCACAACTGGTCACACACAGAGAATATATGTCTGCGAGATGCCAGTCCTGGAGACACATCTACAGTGGAGCCTCTGTACCTAAGCCTCATGGAACATAGCGAACAAGGGGTAGAATGAATACTAGTGCACCCCTCGGTACTCACCAGTGAAGCTCCTTACACAACAGAGTGAGATGTCCCCAGAGGGTCACAACTGGCCAAGTTTTAGAGAGTAAGAGATCGCAGAGTGTGGGTCCCTAAATAGGACTCCCATATCAAACCTTACCCACCCATGGCTCAAAGAACATTGAGGAAGAGGGGGCAGAAAGATTGCAAGAGCCAGGGTCAGTGCGTGAACATAGGGAAACAGAGGCTTTCAGGCCACTGGAAGCTGGCACATGTGAACTTGCAGCAATGGCAGCGTCATGCAATGGACCCACGGCTCCTCAGTCAGACAAGGGCCCAGCATGGAGTGAGGGAGATGGGCGGTGGGCTTCAGCCCCAGCCTGAAAACTGTTGGCAACTGATTGCTGTTGGGTGAGGGAGAATAGATCTTCCTTAAGATCTCTAGACAGGCTGACTAGACTCTAGTGGATGAGCTTGCAATGAGGGACATCTAGGTACAAACACCTGACTAGATAAGACTTAATATAAATGACAGAAATGCATGAGATTCAGTGGGAAGGGCTATGTGGGGTCAACAATGGGAGAATTTGATTAAGAGCTATTGTATGAAATGCACAAAAATTCAATAAAGATATTTTTAAATTAAGCAAATAAACATATAAATATAAATTAAGAACAAGAATACAGCAGAGATAAGAAAGAACTACAGACACAGGTTGGAAGGAAAGAGGTGGGTGAGAAGTTTCACTCTGGACAAGAGCAAGGACACCCCGCTTTCTGAAACAGAGAACAGGGAAATAGCAAGCACAGAAACACGTTGCTGAAGTGTCACTAGACATGGGGACATGAAGAGGATCAAACCTCATGGCTTCATTTCCTCTGGGAATAAGGAGATTGTCTCACTGGCTATGAAAGAAGTTCCCTGTTAGATGAAACTTGAGACATGAATATATTCTGTGATAAAAGTTGGATTAATTTTCCTATATTAGCTGTGGTCCTAAAAGGATTCTTTTTCAGTAACATTCACATGGTCAAGCAGGAGATATCCTCGCACGTAGGGTCAGCCCCTACATGACACACTCAGTCCTCTCCACAGCTAACACCTGCCTCCTACACCCGGTTCTGGCCCCTCACTTGACCTCATATCCTCCTGACTCTTTCCAACCTTTTAAAAGTTGGGCCTGCAGGTTGGACCCACTCAGATTTGCCCCTTCTCAGAGGAACTCCCCAAGAACATTGCTACATCCTCATTTGGTACCTAGAAGTTCTTTTCCCAGAGGGTTCCTCTCTTCTTTTATTACATCATAGAATCTGTCATCTTGAGACAAGTATGTTCAGTGGCAAAAGCAGCCAGCAGAGGCAGGCTCAGCCTTTGCCTAGGAGCCAACTGACACTGCCAAACCCATCCTAGCACCACGCTGTTTTTGTCAAGAACCTATAATTCCATTCATAACTTTGGGGAGATAATTATACTATGCTAGTGAGAGACAACTTGATGAATAGCTGTTTATTTTCAAAGGAGACATATTTCATGCTCTGGCTGCATAATGGGGTCAGGAACACAGCAAGCTGTCACCATCTTTTCTGTGTCATTTAGTCTCCTGGCAGGAATCTACATGGGAGACAGAAAATCTCCTTATTTTAGATAATACAGTATCCTTGGCTTTGCTCAAAAGTCACATTTGGAGGCAAGGACTGTAAATAGCTCACTGTCATTTGTCAAACCATGCTTGCCACCGTGTCTTATTTCTGTCCCACCCCAGGTCCCAACCCCGGCCAGTGGGGAGGCAGGTGTGAATCATGGGTGCCAGTCCCCACTGACGGGCCTCAAAGGACACAGACACAAGGTGAGCATTGGAGAGCATCTGACGTGATCTCCATGGTGTTTTCACTGCAAATCAGATAAAAGACACAGAACCAAGCCCATGCAGTCAGGGTATTTTACCACAGCTCTAGGAGATGAAACTAAGACACAAGCCATCTCACACTCATCTCCCAACCTGGAGTCAGCCCAGGTTAGGGATGAGGGGGAAACATGAGCTAAATCAAAACTCTAGTATGTGGTTGGACATTTTAATTCCAAATTGCGGTGTTGTTGGCCATTTAAAGTGACTTAAGAATTACCTAACACCTGAGAGTAAACACTGTAATTGTGGGCTTGCTGGGGAGCTCCTACAAGGCAGAGGGAGATTCATCCCTACTGAATAAATGTGTGCATCAATGACCCTCATCTGAGCATCTGAGCTAGCTTCGTGTACAGCTTAAGGTGAGGGACTTTGGCCTATTAGAAGTCTTGGGAGTTAGGGGTGCAAAACTGGAAATGCAGTCTTCCTAGGGGAAGGTGCCGTTGCTTTATAATAGGAGATGCCTAGGACTGGAGACTTCCAAAGAGACCAGGAAATCAACTCTGGCAGCCAGGCCTTACAAAGGTTGGGGCTACCCTGAGGGAGAGGAGCACTGAGGAGCTGAGGTATGCACTGCCTACCCCTATAATCTCATTCTCTCTCTCTCTCTCTCTCTCTCTCTCTCTCTCTCTCTCTCTCTCTCCTCTCTCTGGCTTGGCAATGACAATAAGCCTGGGTCCTTCTGCTCCCTTCTCTCTCCATCTTTCTTCCCATAAATAACTGAAAGACATCAGTAACTATTGTGTGTGTTGGGGTGGGGGCAGTCAGCATACTCATCTCTCTGTCTAAAACACCTGCTGGATCGGTGGGGGGTCCCCACAGGAAGCAGATGGTCCACTCAAAATAGAACAATATGTGGAGAGTCTATTTACAAAAGGCCCTTGCAAAGGTGCAGGAGATGGGGCTGTATCCTGGGCCTCTACACCTAGACCTAAGGGGACACTGTGAGGCAAATGCATCCCATACATTCCTGGGGGCTGAGGACAAGAGAAGAGCTGGAGACCCTCCAAACTATTTGTCTAAATATTGAAAATGTATCACTCAAACTAGCAAACCACAAAATGAAATGTGTTCTGTTAACCTTGGCAAATATCCCTGTACAGCAACCTGGATGACTTAGTTGAAGTTATAATTCTCAGACTGTTCAGAATTCTGTACAAGAACAAGGTAAAGGAAAAGAGAACTCTAGCCCCCGACTCCCAACCTACCCCATACTCTTCACTACGACATCTCTTGTGACTCAGAGAAACGGCACTCACACAGGTGGGCACCCCAGGATGCACCATACATGTAACACACACTCTTTGGTAGGCTAAGGATCCTGCAGGAGCAGACCACACTCTGGAAGAGTGATGTCCGCAGAATGGAGGGCAGGCTCAGGCCAGGAAGGCGGAGCATCTCTGAATTCTGGGAGCACTTCTACTAATCGTTCTCATATTCTGGTCTTACTTCCTGCTAATACTTCTGTTTATAAGTAGTCCAATGTAGATATTAACTCTGCTATTGCCATTTTGGTTTCTCTGTAATCATTTTTACTTTGATCATTCTTGCTCCAGCTAGGTTTTAACCACAATCTGCTATAGTCACATCATGCTAAAGGTTTTACAGAGACCATGGCTTTTTACCTGGTTGTCGTTCTGATTGGATCTGGAATAAAGCTTGACAAGCCTCTGGGTCTACCTGTGAGGGATTAGTTTACTTGAAAGTGGAAGATCTACCCTAAATGTGGGTGGCACCTTCCAGTGGTGACCCAGATACAGAGGTCTGAGAGGAAAGCCTTTATTCTTTGTCTTTTTGCCTTTCTGTTCTCACAGGTGACTTTATCTACCCCAATGCTGCCACCAGACCCTGCTGACATCAGAACGTGGATTTTTCTGCCTTCCAATGTGGACTGAAGACCAGGAGCTCTCCGTGAATCTTCCAGGCTTCCAGTGCCACTTTGGGACTGCTGAGGCATCCAGGTTTGTGGTCTCAGCAGCTCTGGGTTCTCAGTTTCTCCAGTGTGAAGGCAGCAGGGCCTGAACTACTGTTCTAGTCAGCTTTCTGTTGCTGTGACAAAACACTGGCCAAAACCAACTTGTAGAGGAAAGGCTTTATTTGGGTTACAGATTAGAGTCCATCATCATGAGAAGCCAAGGCAGGAACTCAAAGCAGGAGCTTGGAGCAGAAACCAACAAGGAACACTACTTACTGGCTTGTTCCTCTGGCTCATTCGTGCTCAGTCAGCTTTCTTATACAACCCAAGACTACCTGCCTAGGGATGGTATTACCCACAGCGGGCTGGGCCTTCCTGCTTCAATTCACAATAAGAAAAAGGCTTATAGACATGACCACAGGCCAGTCTGATGGAGGAAATCCCTCAGTTGAGATTCCCCCTTCCCAAGAATATCTAGGTTTGTGTCAAGTTGACAAAAACTTACCAGCACAATTACCCAGACCTTATAGTGCTGGCTGAACTCGTAAATCCATTTTTAATGTATATTCATTGTATTGGTCTGTTCCACTAGAGAACCTGACTACATTACTGGTGGTTTTCACTTATAAAGAGTATCTTATTGAGAATTTGGAATTTGTGATTTAAAAATATCCAGGGAACATACCTTCTATGTAATATGAAAGTCATAAATAAAAAACTCATTACTTTATTAGTTGATAATGCAATGTTGGGACAAGGCCTATTAACAGGGAGCTCTTTTATCAGAAGATACTTGAATAAGATCATACACTACTTGAAATTGAATCAGAATAATATACTTGCTATGCTCATGATTCCTGTATTAAAAAATGACACCATTATTGTGCATCTAATAGACTCAGTAATTTCACTGAAGTTCAAGTGCTCTGTGAGTAGGAAATTATCTGTGGAGCTGTGTGTATGTATGTGTGCAGGATCTGGTTGCCAGCAGGGAGAAACAAGGTCATGCCCTTCGGACCATAGGTCAGACTAATGGAAGTATTGGAAAGGAAGTTGGCTATTTTTCTTGAAAGACAAAGGGTGTCTAGGAGACAGGTTTGGGCATGGTAGAAATAACCCAGCCAGTGTAGAGGAAAGTCATGAAAGACCCCTGTTGTGGAATGTGCTGGGGACAGAAGCTTTCACAGTTGGATACAAGAAGCTTTATTCCTTGTTTTGAAAGTCTTTCTTTATTCTGCTTGTACTTGCTAGAATATTCCCCTTGTTAGGTCTCAATGTAGTAAAGGTTTTGGGGAAGTCAGACTCTCTCAAAGGACATTTCTACTTCTGCAAGACCAGTCTTCAAAGAGCATGTGGCATCCCCAGAAGGTTAGACAATAGGGTGGCTGGAGCCAGTGGGGCCCCTGTAAGAGAAAGAGAATCCAGGAATGATGGAGAAGTTCACACACGAGTGACCTCTTCCTTCACAGAACTGAGCTTGGCTGTAACACGAGGCTAGTCAGAGTTCAGTCCAATTCTCACTGGTTCTTTCTGTTCCTTGTAGCACTGCGAAGAAACCCACATGCCTGCAAGAAGACCCAACAGGGGCTGGGGGGCATCTGAAGTGCACCACTCTCCGATCCTCTGCTGGATAAAAGATTTGAATAATTATAAGTTCAATAAGCCATACGACTGCTTTGCACTACTGAAGTGTTTAACCCGCCATGTGCATTCTGCTCGAGCAAACTTGAATCTTAATCATTCCTATATGTCCATCAATTTGACAAGACTCTACACCCTTGGACAAAGAAGTCCAACCATAGGCTTTCAGTTCTCTTCACCAAGACATAACTTCTAGCTCCCTAATTTCTCTACCAAAGCTTACTGTAAATCAGGCTCAGGCTAGCATTCTCCTAGCTAAATCTCAGAAGGTATGGCTAATGTCCATTAAGCACACCTTATTTTAAATGCTTTAAGCAGAACAATGAACTTAAGGGGAAACAGTTATAATGAAGAAAACATAAAAAACAATTTTAGCATTAAAGCATTCTTGTTCAAATTCCCCCATGATTGAATTTCTTAGCCATTTTATACCTTGGTTTCTTTATGTTTTATTTTATATTTTATTTATTATTTTATGTGCATGACTGTATTGCCTGCATGTTTGTAAATGCACCCATATCATGCAATGCCCACAGAGGTCAGAAAAGGGCACTGGATCCCCTGGAACTGGAGTTATGGACCCTTGTTAGTTGCTACATGGGTGCTGGGAATCAATCCCACGTCCGCTACAAGAGCAGCCAGTGATCTCAACTCCTGAGCCATCTCTCCAGCCTGATTTCTTTGTTTGTGAAGAGGTGTTAATAGTGTTTCTTAATCTCTAGGATATTTTGGAAACATTAAGAGAAACAGCGTGCAGAAGGAGTGCCTGGAGGAAATCAGAGTCTATCTCCTTCCCTCCGTCCTGACGGAAGCACAGAATGGATGGAGCAGGACATGGACAGTTTGACCCTCAAACCACAACATGGACTGCTTAGTTCTCTATCTTCCAATAAATGCTTTCAGTAATTTTCTGGCAAATAAAAAGGACTGGCAGTATGCCAGGGATAATGGGATCATTTTTAGGACTCCATGCTTGCTGATAAATGAAACTCATCCAGTATCAATCTGCAGGAAAGCATGATCCAAATTAGACGCAGTTACACAAGGTTAATACTTAAGGATAGATAAAGTACTGAGTTAAAGCAATGGCTCTCAGACCAGGCTATGGGTTAGACTCAACTGGGAAGGTCTGAAATGAACAGGAGCTCAGGCTGTTCCTCTCAATAGTCCAGCTGAGTTGGTTTGGAGCAGTGTGCAGGCATCAGTGTTGTTCACAGTGACATTGGCAATGGTTTGGTTCTGCAAACATTGCCTCCACTGGTGTGTTTCAGCTGCTAAAAAGAGCGACCTTTGGCTCGACTGCTGCACTCTACCCAATAACTCTTTTACCTTGTCTGCCATCCTGTTACCTCCTGTGGGCAGTGATGGCTCTTGTCCACCACCAAAATGTCTCCAGGCCTCCCACAGTCCCTAACACAGCCCCATGGTGCCCAGTTGGTAGAGTGGGAGCCAAAGGTATGGAGAAAGGTGATGTTCTGCTTGTCCAAAGACCCACCTCATAAGCAATTCCCAGATGACTGGCTACTGAGATATTTGTTCTTTTCAAAGAAAAATTTTATCCCACTTATTAGATCATGGCCCATTTCCAGGGTCTCCACAGGACCTACAGGAGAAGAATGCCATTACGCCTTTCCAGGCATCATTTCAGTCTTCTATGCTTAGTTTGAAGCTCACACTGAAAAGTTTACTCTGACCAGGCCCAGAATTCTCTTAAGGACCCGTAGTCTAGTAAATCCCCACCGAGGGCTGGAATCGGGGTATCTGGGATGACTATGGAGATAATGCCGGTCAAACAGACGACCAGAACTCATCCTCTGTGAGTTCCGTATCCTTGCGCTACATTCCTCCGCCGAACTAGGATGTCCTTTTTAACTGTAGTCTCTGTTTTGGATGTGCAGGAAAATAAGTCTCTTGCATTGGTTTTTATAGAAGACTTATCTTTTCCCTGGGGCAGTGTTATTTTATCATGCAGTCTATTTTAAAAATGATTCCCAAATGTTTTTATTATAAGATAACATAAGTTCTACAAGCTAGTCAAGTCAGACAGAAGGGAAGGCAGTATCTTTTCCTTCCCTCCCTCACAAATATTCCTCTCCAGTATTAACTAACTTTGGTTTAGTGTCTATTATTTTAGATTTTTTATGAAGGGCTGTACTTTAACATTCATAATTAAAATACAGATGCATTTTTGCATAAAACGCTAGATAGTAATTTGTCAGTTTCCTTGACCATGGGTTTACACATTTGCATAATGTTCCGAGCAGTGGAAGGGCTGTAAATAACTATTTACTGAATGCCAATTAGTTGGTCATTTCTAACTTTTTTATGATTGTAAATAATGATATGATAAATATCTTTGTGTATTTTTTTCCATTTCTGATCATTTATATTGGTTCAATTCCCATAAATGGAATTACTTAGAAAGAGGATATAACAACTAATAAAAGTAATTTGCAATTTAATAGAGTGAGAGGAGAATAAGAAAAACATACAGCCAAACAACTTATTTGATTAACTCTATTATAGTTTACATGTATAAGTAAATACTATGAAGTCGTTAAAATAACGCTCTAGGAGAACATTTCATATTTTGGAAAGATTTACCCAGTGTAGTAATTTCTAAAACAAGGTACTAAAATTTTTACATAGTTTATATAAAAGCATTTTTAACCTTCATTTATTTTTATTTATGTGTATGTGTATGTGCCTGCTTGTCTACATGTACTGCACAAACATGCTGTGCCCACAGAGGCCAGAAGAGGGCATTGGATCCCCTGGAACTGGAGTTATAGGCAGTTGTGAGGCACCCTGTGGATGCTGGGAACCAAACCTGTGTCCTCTGCAAGAGCAGCAAGTACAGTTAGTCACTGGGCCATCTCTCCAGCCCCATATATAAGAGCATTTTATGACCAAAATATATCTGAATATGATTTTTATATAAGTGCAGTAATCAAAGACTGGCTCAGGCAATCTGAAGAAGCTTAGAAGGCATACATTGCCAAGAATGAAGATTGATGGCAAAGTTGTAGCCATTGAAAAGGGATAGCATTCATGTGTGCAAGAATGATTTTAAAAAGGACAGAGTCAGAGGTCATAAACTGTTTGCTGAGATGTTCTAGGCTCTGCAGGAAAGAAGAAATCACTCAGCAGAGCTGAAAAGGACCCCAGATAGTATGCAGACAAACGCACACAGGTAAGTTTTAACACAACTCAAAAGAAGACCTTAGTTCCCCTCTGCTTATAATAGAGAATCCAGAAACAGTGTTGAGATCATTAATAGCATCTGAAATTCATAAACCAAGACACAACAGACAAGGCGTGTTTTCATCTAGACCAGTGCTGAGAACTTTCTGGGACAAAGGAGTGCTTCATTCCCATTCCATCTTCGTGGCCTCTAGCTGCAGGAGGCCAGAGCACCCGGAAGACTGAAGCTTTCGTTTTATTAATTTTTATCAATTTTTGGTTAGAAAACTGCATGCCGTGCACAGCCCAGCTTCTTAAACCTGGGCATAGCCACAGCATAACTGAGTGTAGGAGTCAAAAAGGATCTGGCAACAGTAAAAGTTTTCTGAACATGCAATGGGCCAAAATTAATTCAAAACCAAACATGAAAGGAACCTGAGGTGTTTCTGATACTGCTGTCCTGTGATGTATCACATGACTTTACTGCAGCCTGGTTCTGAACACAGAGCACATGCACTTTGCACTAATCAAGGTCTCAAGTACCTTGACTCCCATTCAAGACTGTTTGTGTTACCCATTGCAGTGCTTCTACTGCACATGCAGTAAATATGATTAACAGTGGAAAATTAACAGCTATTTATGGAAAACAAAGGCAATACTTTTCTGCCCTCATTCCTCCGCATGCAGGTATCAAAGTATATCTTTGGATGGTATTATGTTCAAATGATATTAAAAACTGCTGTTTGAGTTACTGACTTCAGTTTCATTTTTGAAAATCATTAAACGAAGTTTGACTTGAGATTAGGACAGAATTTCCAGCAATTTCTGAAATAGCCCTAAATAGAAAGCCATTTTATATTACATGTTTATGCATAGAAGCATTTTCAGCATTGACAATTATAAAAATCAAACTACTGATCAACTCTAAGAGGACACTGAAGATGCTCTGTGTGCTCCAGTAGCAAATATTTAACCAAGATTTAATTCTTTATGTAAAAAGAAACAGGCACATCTAACTTTTTAGTATGCAAATTTGCTTTCATTTTAATAGATGGTAAAAATATATGTATGCCATTCTTTTAAAATAAACTTTATGATTCATTATCAGTCAATGTTTGCTTTGTATGGCTATTTTATATACCTATATTCCTTGGAAAAATAATAAAACCATGACATCCTCGTCACAAACTTCTCACCAGCTGACACATTCTGTTTCTAAGTTTCACGCATTTGTTTCTATGAAACATGACTTCTTTTCAGTAAATGATGATGATGATGATGAGGAGGAGGAGGAGGAGGAGGAGAGGAGGCCAGCCAGGCATGGTGTTACATGCCAGTAATCCTATCTACCAGGGAGGCTGAGGCAGAAAGAGCTCATATCCAGGGGCTGTCCGGGATACTGAGTGAATTCAAGGCCAGCATGGGCAACTTAGTGAGACCTTGTCTCAAAATAAAATGTAAAAGGAGGGTACACAATGCTGGTCAGAGGGAGTGTGGCCCTCCATAAACCTTTCATGGGAGGGAGGGAGGGAGGGAGGGAAGGAGAGAAGAAAACTTTAGGCAATTGGGAATTTCATGACTGAAGCCTACAGTCCTACAGCCTACAATACTGTTCCTTATGTACAGGGGTGGGGTGTGGGGGAGGGTGTCATCATGTAAACAGGCCAAAAAAGGTCACAAGTTGAAAACATTTAAAGGGACCAGATCTCAAGTCCAGCACACTGGAAGCTGAAATCATGAGTGACAGAAGCATCCACAGTGGGAGCAAAACAGCAGCGTCTGCTCTCTAGCAGCAGGACAGTGAGAGTGAGTGAAGAGGGAGCTGGACACTGTCATCATAGCTGGGCCGAACTACTCGGAGTATAACCTCTTGTATGCATTACTTAAAGATTAAATTTTAATTTTAGGGTCATGAGATAGCTGAATGAATAAGGGAACTGTCATCAAGTCTGACAACCTGAATTCCATCCTCAGAGCGCACATGGCAGAAACAGAGAGTCAACTCCGCAAGGTGTCTTCTGACTACCATGTTGCATGTGTGCGCACACGTAAATGCATTTTTCATGTAAAAAATAAATAAATTTAATTATAAAAAGAAAAAAACCTTAAAGAATATATTTAAATATGTTAGTGAGGTCTCCCTTGCAGTTGTAGAATTTGTGATTTTTCTTTTCTTTTAAAAATCTTATTCATATTCTCTAAGGTGTTTACCATATGCAACCACGAAAAAAAATTAATAAATCAAAAGTTAAGACTAAATACTGGCTGCAAATCAGAACATTCTTTAGGGGCCTCTCCATACTTCTACCACTGGTGGAATAATGTGTGTAATGAGGATTTATGGCAGGTCATATTTTTCTTTTCAACATTTGCTATCTAAACTTGCTGGCTAAGCAGAGGTTTCCCACAGAGCATTCTGGATTTCTGCAGCTCTTACTTCTTCCCAAGGCACAGGGAGATTGAGTTGGAGCTGAATCAACATATAGGACTTGGTGTCGCCCACCACCAGGGACAGGGAGGGCGGGTCCCTCGGCGGAACACCTCACTTTCCTGCTGAGCCGTCTTAGAGCTCGGCCTTGAAGTGCAGAGACTGGATTTAGTGAGCTTCATCGGAAACTTGTAGTAGAGATTATAAATTCCCAGGCCCATGCCCATCTCCCTTCTAGCCTCTGCGCATCTGGGTGTTAGATGCACTCCTCAAACTCAGCTTGTGCAAACCAGTCTCCTCTGTCTCTAGAAATACAACTTTATGGTATGTGCCACTGTCCTTCCAGATAATCAAGGTCGAGGTCTGGAAGTCCTTCTAGGACCTCACATTCTAGTACTTTCCAAACCACCCCCTACTCTCTCCAGTGTGTACCGCAGAATCAGCTCACGGTGTTCCCTGAGGAGCCTGTCTTTCCTTTTGTTTGTCCTGGTTAATGCTAGTTCCTCCTTCAAAACTCATAGTAAATTTCATCTCTTCAGAATCTCTCTAATTAGAGAGGTTCATCACAGAGACCAAAAGGTCCATGATCCTGCGCAAAGCTTTGAGGACAGTCACAGCTGCTGTCTTACCAGCAGAAGCCCCTGGCCTCTGTCCAGTCGTTTAGAAACTGGCCTCAATAAAGCTGTTATTAAACCAGGAGCCTGAAGATGAAGGTGTAGCACTCAGTAGGTGGAAGGCTTTCATAGCATGTAGAAAGCTCAGGGTTTGATCCCCAGCAGGGCATAAACTGGCTATGGCGGCACATGCCTGGCATCCCAGCACTCAAAAGGTAGAGGCACGAAGTTCAGAAGTTCAGGGTCATCCTCACCTACATAGTAAGTTTCAGGACAGTATGGGGCACATGAGAACCTATCTTCAAACAAAATACAATAAAAGTTAACCAGGAATTTATATATATTTTGTGTGTGTGTGTGTGTGTGTGTGTGTGTGTGTGTGTATGGGTGTATTGTCTGCATGCATGTGTGCCCGTGGCATGCAATACCCATAGAGATCAGAAGAGGGCATTGGATCCCCTGAAATTGGCATTATGGACAGTGGTTAGCTGCCATTTGGGTGCTGGGATTCATACTCAGGGCCTCTGCAAGAGCAGTCAGTGCTCTTAACCACTAAGACATCTCTTCAGCTCCAACCAGGAATTTTTAAGCGGATATTTTGAAGTGAGTATCTGAAGATGAGAGCCTAAGATGGATTCAGGTACTGACAAACGTGGGCCAAAGTCCTGACAAGACAGAATCTCTGAGTAAGCAGAAGAAGGGGGAGAAGGAATCAGACAAGGAGAAAGGATGGGAAGAACAAAAAGGAAGAGCCTCGCTCTGAGAGAGAAGGAGCAAGCAGCTGGTCCACAGAGGTACTTCATCTTCCCAACAGCCTTTCTACTCACACTTCCGGTCCCTTGGTCTTCCTTGAAGTAATATCCTCCCTGCCTTTTTGGATTTGCACCTAAAAGAGTTGATGATAACAACTCTGATTGCCCAAAGCAGAATCTCTCTCTCCCTCTCCCACCTGCATTGTCAATGGATGAAGTAATCATCTCTGTTAGCCTACAGAAAAGGCATCTGCATGAGAAACAAGATGGTTCAAGAGTCATTCTCTTTTGGTTTGTGCGAGTCCCTAATAGACTCAGATGTTGGAAGTGCAGCTCCCAATTGGTGGATTCAATCATCCAGAGGTGACTGGATCAGTAGGGTCCTGACTTCATCAGTGTGTTGATCCATTCGTGAGTTTCTACTGAGTGGGTTGTTGGGAGATGGTCCTGGAGGTTGGAAGTAGGTCTCTGAGGAGCATGTCTTTGAAGGGTTTATCTTGCGCTGGCTGCTTTCTCTTTCTGCTTCCTAGACACCATAATATAGCAATTTGTTCTACCACATACTCCTGTCAGCATGATGAGCTTCCTCATCAGCACCCACAGCAACTGACTAAGCTGACTGTGGACTGGAGCCATGTGCCAAATAAATCCTTCCCCCCCTTTCCTGTTCATCCCAGGCAGAGCTGAATGTTAGCCTCACCTCTTAGGAGCTCTAAAACCTGGGGCTTAGCCTGTCTTCTTCCTTAACTCTCACCTCTGAAACTGGAACACCGTGAGTGAGTGGTTTATTAAGATAATATGAAACATCAGGTGCTGTGCCCAGGTCTGTGTAGGCATCCAGTGTCTACCTAATTCCCTTCCCCTTCCTCCTTTGCTGGTCTGGGAATTGGTGGCAGAAACTGTGTCTTGCTCATTTGGGATTCCATTCCAGAACACAACACTTCAAATAGCACCTGGAAGGTAGATACCAAATCATTTTTAAAATTTAATTCAATAATCCAATCTGTAGAATTCTATGTTCCATCTTGTTGAAGCTGTTATGTTTAACCAATGAAAATATAGGTCATGGTTAAGTTTAAATTTTAGATATACAGCAAACAATTTTTATGGTATGCCCATTGAATATTTATATTAAAAATTATAATGGACTAGAGAGATAGCTCAGTAGACAAAGGCAATGGCTTCTAAGACTGAGGACCAGAGTTCAGTCCCCAGGACCCACATAGCAGAAGGTGAGAATCAGCTCCTATAAACTATCCTATAACCTCTACCATGAGCCACCATATACATACACACACACACACACACACACACACACACAAACACACACACTAAATTAAATGTATATATAGTCATTGTTGAACTATTCCTTCAGCAATTCTACATTTTGATCACAAACTTCTCACCATCTGATACATTCTGTTTCTAAGTATCAGGCATTTGTTTCTATGAAACATTCCTTCTTTTCAGAAAAAAAAAAATAATAAGGGATGAGGCAAGCCAGGCACGGTGGTACATGTCAGTAATCCCATCTACCAAGGAGGCTGAGGCAGAAGGATCTCAAAGCTAGAGACTGTCCGGGATACAGAATGAATTCAAGGCCAGAATGCACAATTTAGTGAGACCTCCTTTGTCTCAAAATAAAATGTAAAAGGAGAGCAAGAAATGCTGGTCAGCGAGTGTGACCCTCCATCTAAACCCTGTACTGGAGGGAGGGAGGAAGAGAGGGAGGGAGGGACGGAGGGAGGAAGGAAGGGAGGGAGGAAAGACATTAGGCGAGTAACTACTCTAACTTGGGAATTTCATGACTGAATCCTAGAGGTAATCCTGTTCCATATGCAAAAGCTTACTGGGGGGAGGGGTTGGGAGAGAGATGGGGGTGCACATGGAACAGCTGGCCTGCTCTCCCCGTGTAATTACAAATCTCTCCTCCTTTCACTTATCCAGTGACCCAGTATGAAAGATACATCCGACCCCTGTGTGAGGGGCAGTGGGCCAGGACCTCAGGCCCCATCATCTGTAATCAGGGGGTGGCTGAGGTTACTCCCAAGCTAAGGCTCACAGCAAGGATCCAGTGCCCAGTCCACCTCCCTCCCCTGGGTGATTACTTGATTCTTTGCCTTACCCTCACCCCCTTCCCACTGTCTGTGAATCTGTTCTGTGCCCATCCTTTTCTCCTTCTCTCTGGCTCCCTAATTCTCTCCATGCTTTCGAGTCTTGGAACATTTTTTTAAGTCCAGCCCTTTTAAGTCCAGTCTGTCTTCCTTGGTCCCTCCCCAGTCTCCGTCACCTACAGCTGTCCTTCAGGCTTTCTCTGTTTATTAGGAACCCAGAAAAGCACTTTACATACATATGGTAGAGGAGGCACATCTCCCTCCATCCCACTACCCCAGTTCACATCCAAATCGCTCAGCCCCAGCTGGCAGCACAAACCTGGCTCTCCCTTACAGCCTTGGGTACAGGACTATCACTGTTATGTCAGTAAATGCTGGCCCAGGGGGTGCCTGTGGAAGCCCGTGGAGGGAGGCCGCAATGTGAACAATGACAGTGACCTCAGTCCTGTCTTGGACTGCAGCTCTCACACAGGGTCTCATCAGACCCATCACACACATTGTTACGGGTATGGATCAGAGCCCTGAAGGTACCCACTGAAATTTCCGCATTCTTGTGTCCAGAACAAAGAGGTGAGCCAGGGACCTGTGGATAGTGGCAGAAACAGAGACAGTTTAAGAACAAGAAAGGCACTCCTGTGAAGGAAGTGGGCTAGCAAGCGGGGCCAGATCGGATCTCCCCCTATAGAGGTCAGTTCTGCAGCAGAAGCCTTTTCCACACTTGGGTGTTGTGTTAAGCATGCTTTGTCCCCTAAGTGTAATCTTGATGTGAGGGATTCTTGTCTTTTGTCAGCCAACTTCTTGGCTTCTGTCATATGTTAACCTTGATGCTGCTTACACTTCTGCTACTGATAAGCTCATCAAAATACCCATTTTATCAATGGAGGAATAACAGCTACGAGTGGGGACAATGGTCCATGTGCTTCCTAATATATTGTGTTTGACTCTCCAAATGACACAGTCTTTGCCCTGGTTATGGGGCAAAGGTCACCTAAAGGTGGAAATGCAAAAGTCCCTGACCTGGGCATTTAGAAGCATTTCTTCAAGACCTCTACTCGAGATCCAACGAAACCTTCCTCTGAGGTACACAGGTGGACACAATCACCTCTCCCTTCGATCCAAGACCTTCAAAGATTGTCACTTGTTCACATGTTTTTTTTTTCTTTCCCCCATCTTTGTCAATATTCAGAGCAGGTAGATCCAAACAAGGAACAAATGCCATCTAATTTGAACTTGAACTCTGCCTCACAGACCAATGCTCTAGTCAGTCCAGGAGGAAAAACAATTATTACACTCCAGCTAGCACAGTCCCAGGCTGATGAAGCCAAGGCGAAATCACGGTGCTTTATTGGCAAAGAGACGAGCAGTTTGAAAAAAAAAAATCAGTGTGGTTAAAAATAAACAAACTATAATTCTACCTTCCTGACGAGAGAAAATTTCCAAGATAGATGAGTAAAGGCTTGGCATTCCAGTTCCCAGAAACAATTCCAGAATCATCTTTCCAACACATTATCAGATAGCAAGTCTCCTTGCATAGCATACAGGGACTCTGGGATCTGGCCCTCCCTTCACTACCTGGCCCTTACCTGAGTGACCACCCTGTATGTTCCTTTGATTGTTTTTCAAGAGAGGGATATTCTTCAGGACAGCCATCGCTGCTCCAAGAGATGCCTCTTCCTTGAGACTCTTCTAGGACCTGGAGCACCCTTTCTTCCACATTGCCACATGAATTAAAGAGGTTTCTTTCCTAAACTAGCATTTATGGAGCATGTACCATGCAAAGCACGGTTCTTTGAACTTTTACATAGGTCCTAGTCTTCAGAACACTCTCATAGAGTGGGTACATGTGAGTGAGAACGCAGTCTGTGAGTGTGTGGCGGTGCGTGTGCAGAGGACGGAGGAGAGCCTTGAGTGTCCGTCCTCACCTTCCACTTTGATCACTGTAGTTGGTTCAGGAGCTTCCAGCGATTCTGTCTCCACCTTCTGTTTCACTAGAGAAGTACTGATCTTATACACTTGTGCCACAGTCTTGGCTGAATGTGGGTTCTTGGGATCCGAACTCAGGTCTTCACACTTGTGAGCAAGTGCCTCAGTGGCTACAACTTTTATATTCCTAATTTTGTAGATGTGGAAATGAAGAGGTAAGTTGTTCAAGGTCACCAGCTTGAATGTGGTAGAAATGGGATTTAAGTTGAAGCAGTCAGACTCTAGATCCTGTGACCCTTACACTCTACTGCATTTTCCTGCCTCTTTTTAGGAAACAACACGGCCCAGCATCTCATGCACACACAGAGCTTGATAAATGCAAGCTGAAGAAACTAACAAACAAAACCTATTTCTTGACTCCCAGTGGCCCTGAGCTGCAGAAGGAAATCTGTTTTCCTGACGTAGCTACCACTGGCATGCAGGCAGAGAAGAAAGTGAACACGGTGCCTGCGCTCCCTGACTTGGGTCGTACCCAGACACCTTGGTCTGGTCAGGCACAGATGCCCCTGATCTTTCAAAGTACAGCCACTTCCTGTGAAACAGGTAAATTGCTTCAGGCAATGACAGTTCGCTCCTCTCTTTTGCTGAAGATAGAAACTGTTCCTTCAGCCCAGAGTGAGTTTGTTGGAAAAAACTGATTTCACGCTTAGCTGAGTCTGATTGTCATTGAACACCAGAGCGCATTATCCGCCTGCCTGCGCCGGCTAAGTGCCAGGGCTGCTGGGACTGTGGTGCAGGGTGCAGATGGACCCACCTAAGAGGAGGTCTAGGATCTGGAACCTTCACTGGTCCCCTAGGAGCTGTGCACAGCAGCAGATCTGCTTTTCTGGCCTAGGGTAGCTTTCCCTGCCCCATCCTCTCTAGCCTTTCCTTTTCTCCACAGACTGCAGACCTGTCTGCTAACCTTGGGGCTAGCACACACCAGACAAAGAACTTTCTTCTCTGTTTGCCTAATCTATTTCACACTAATGTCACTTTCAAGCAGCCAGTCTCCAAGCCTGGTCCATCCTCTGTTTTAGATTTCCTGGTCCTTCTTGGGTCACTTTAATGTTGACACCCCAACAGAGGTGGCCTCAAGCCCTTGACTCCTGTGCAAAATTTGCCCAGAGAACACTCACTAACCGAATGGGATGAGTGGACACATGGGCTTTCCAAAGAACCTTCGCAGACCCTCTCCCTTCAGAGGGCAAGTGGGTGACACAGGGCACAGCCTCAGTGAGCTACCTTGGCCCAAGCAGCATCTTGTGTGGCCAAAAGCATCCAAGGAAGATGAAATCAAATCCAGGCAGCCTCATGATCAGTCCAGGGGTTCTGTGCAGCAATCGAAATCAGCTAAGGTAAAGAGAAGGAAGCCTGGAACCAGATGGAGAGAGGAAAACAAACAAACCCAAACCCAAACCCAACAAACACCCCCTGGAAGGAAGCCCTTGGACAAAGGAGGGAGGGAGGGCATTCCGAGTCTGGCATACCAAAGGCGAAACTTATGTCCCTGCTTTTTGGAGAGCCTTTGTAGAAAGTTCAGGGAAAGATAATATGTTTCAGTAAGCCCTTTAGCAAGTCTTGGATAAGCAAAGTGGTCCAGGGTTGTGGGTAGAGGGTGGGGAATTGAAATGGTCTCACGGTGAAATCCATAGGAATGTGGTGGTTTGGGTGGGACCTGGCCACAGGGGGGCACAGAAGATTCTCAGGGTAGGGAAGAACCATAGCTGCCTGGCCTCCTGAGGAGCCCTGTAGGGACAGACTTCCCAAGATGCTGACACCCAAGATGTGATTGTGGGCTGGGATGGGTTGTATGTATGCTAAAAATCTATCTGGTACCTAAACTTCCAGGAAAGCCAACTCTGTAGGAGGTGTTGGGTCAGCAGAAACCCAGAGAGAAATGAAGACAACCAGGGTGACACAGGTGTAAGGACAAGACAATGCCAGAGGAGGTCAGTTACAGACCAGGATGAAAGTTCAGAAGAGGAGAGGCGAGGCTGGGAGGAGGCCGTGTTCCTCCACATATATGACATGGCCTGTGCACTGTGTTTCTGTATCTTTTAAAGTAAGTGAGTTGGTTGACTCTAGGCTGCAGGTGGCCAATGTCTGCATTAAATTACTGACCCATACAAGGAGATTTTCAGCAGAGAGTACCCTGGAAAGTTAAGCCTGGAGGAGATATTTAAATTGGGCATTTGGGGCCAGAGAGGGGCTAAGAAGGGAGCTGTGGATGGCCTCGGTCTGCACAGACCTCAGGCAAAATAGAATAGAAAAGAGGATCCCAGAAAACTGGCAGAGAAATGAGCTAACCCAGCAAAGATACAGCTAGAACCTAAGTTAAGGCAGACAGCCTTGCAAAAGTGGGGCGTGAGGCTAGGAAGATGGCTCAGAGGTCAAGAGCACTGGCTGTTCTTACGGAAGACCCAGGTTCAAATCCCAGTACCCACATGGCAGCTAACCATATGTAACTCCGGTTGCTGGGGATCCAGTGCCCTCTTCAGGCTTTGCATGACATGGTGTCATACATGTAGGCATAATACTCATACACATAAAAATAAACATTCAAAAATTAAATTAATAACAATAAATTAACATTTAGTTGAATTAAAATTAATGAATTTTAAAAAATGGGGCAGAGAGGCCCAACTGCAAAGACTGTACATTAGGTGTTAAGGAAGGGCGGGCGAGGAGAGGTGGCTGATGTCATCCTGGTCTGTAACAGACCTCCTCTGCTGCTTTGAGTCTGTTCCCGGGGCCTTTTCTTCACCAGGTAAAGAGCTGCAAGATGAGAAGTTTGCAGTCACAGCACATAGCCAGGGTTAACTTGACACATAAGTAACACTCCACATAGCAAAGACAGGCTGCCCCACAAGGGGAGGAGTCCAGGGCTGCTGGAGCACAGTCTACCCTCCTAGAGAGTCTGGCCTTTTATATTCTATAGGGTAGAAGGTGGGACAGGCCCAGGCACCTCTTTCTGCCCTTTAGATTGGGCAGGGTAGGATGCATGTTGGTGGTGCCTCGTACATAGCACAGCAGGAATCTGACTGGGTAGAGGAAGAGCTGGATATTTGAAATGACTGCTAGAGGGAGCCCAAGTCAGGAAGAAGGCCCAACCACAGGGCCCACTTTGGACAAGAACCCTGAGGTAAGTCCATCTTGGATGAAAAGTGAAAGTAATAGAAACACAGCTGACTTGAGTTTGGGGCCTCCTTCTCTGAGTATCTACCCAATTTAGAACCATCTCCCATTCTCCTTACATCGATCCTGGGGGCTGATGGAACTCTATCTGGTTGTGTTCTGCTTTGCTGGGATCCCCAGACCCTTCAGCAAGGCCCAGTTCTTGGCTGAACTGCTGTTGGCGGAAGCCCAAGTAACAACACTTCTCATCCTCAACTCTATCATCCTTGTTGATAGAATGTATAAATTGCAGAAGAGCTATGCGCACCATTAGAGGAGGCCATAAAGTCCTAAGTTCTTTAAATTAACTAGCCTTAAATTGGCAAGTCTGGCTTCACTCGGAGCCTTGTCAACCACCAGTCACTCCCGGAACTAAGGTAAGTAGGTTATGGAATCAGCTGTCTCCTTGAGCGCCTTGAGACACCAGTCTGCTCCCCTGGAAAGGGAATCTTGAAAGAAGGGTTTCAGTCATTCAGGGGCACAAAACACATTCCAGCTGGGCCCAAAGGGATAACTCCCCTTCCCCCATTAGTGTGTAGGGGCTTCTTGAGCAGAGAAGCTGCATGCTTACAGTAAAGTAACATTGCCTACCTGTTGCAGTCTGGCTCTGGTTTTTATTTCTTAATTCTAAACTCCACTCTTTTTTCCTCTCCTAAAATCTAACAATCCTCCTCCAAGTCTGCCATCAAGCTCCACTTCCCAATGCTTCTTTCTTTGCTGCCCCTCACCGGCCTGGGGCCTCGGGGCCTGGCACTCTGTTCTCTCCTTGAGTTGGGTGTCGGACCTCCCTTCAAAGGTTCCTCACATGCCAGAAAATCCTCCAGATATCTAAGGGAATCATTTCCACTTAAGAGCCAAACTCTTGTACCCTAGGGCTTTCCTCACACTTTTTCTCCTTCTTTTTATATGTGTGTCTGTGGTGTATGCACATGTGCAGATGTATGTGTGTAGGTACATGTGCCTGTGGAGACGAGAGGCCAGTGAAGAGTCTGTTCCTCACTGGAGAACCTTACTTGTACAACAGGGGCTTTTCCTGAACTAGGGTTGCCCACTGCTTCTCTAGACTGGTTAGCCAGTGATCTCCAGAGATAGAGATCCTCCTGTCTCCTCCACCCAGTCCTAGGATTCCACACGGTGACGTTATGCCCAGCTTTTCCCTGAAGGAACCTGAAGTCAGGCCCTCAGGTTTCTGTTGAGTCATCTCCTCAGCCTCTGTCCCCTTTCTTTAAGAAAAGCGTGTTTACTACAGTTGCACACTCATTTAAGTGCACTAGAAAAGTGTGCTGCATCTTTCCATGTGCCACCAAGACCTTACAGGTCCTACCACTTTCCTCTAGAATTCTGCATGGATTTGGGGACCAGAGAGTCACTCCGCTCCACCATCGTGGTTGTCATGGCTAGACATGAGGCTCGAGCCGTCCTTCCTGCGGCTTCTCAGGAGCAGTCCTCCCCTTTCCCATCTCCTTTTCTCCACCTTCCCGTTCTCCCGCCCCCCTCATTCAGTATGACTTATGTCTGGCCTTGAAACTGGCTGTGTCAGTAACTTATGTTAATTAATTCTCCTCAGAGGGTGGTGGTGAGGATCAGTTGAAGCAGGTTTAAAAGTTTAGAGACAGAAAAGGTGCAGCACCATGACCGTCACTAACAAAGTAACAGTGACAACACTGGCTGGCATCTATTTGCCATGTGCCCTTATGGGTACGCCTCACACTGTATTGAAGCCAAGGCTCAGCAAGATGAACTTGTTCAAGGTTATAGAGCCAGATCTGGAGGCGAATGGGATCTGGGGCTATTTGTTGATGGGGCCCATCTTTGAACCCAAGTCTCCAGTGCCCGGCCCCTGGATCAAACATTCTGTACGTAACACAGGTCAGTTGCATGTGGTCCTTTGCTCTTCCAGCTGACTGTTCAGCCAAGGAGGCAGATCATGGGAGAACATGATCAAGGCTTCCAATAAGCAAAATTGGAGATATGAAAGGAACTTAACCCAACAGTGTCCCCATCTTATTTTAGTTAAGTTGCTGGTTCATGACGTCAGGGCCAGGGAGCAGAGGTTCACACCTTAGGGTTCCTCTCAGGTGGGTTCATCTGGCCGGTCTCTCGGGCCAGGTTATAAAGCCCCGTAGTCAGCTCCCTTTACTGTTCCCTTTCTTTACTCATGCCCTGTTGGATTAAGTTCCTTTCAAGCTTGCACACACACTGAGTCGTCCCAGGCCAGGGCTTTCGTTCATCTTTGTGTCTCCCTTACCCAGCACCATGTCCCATCCAGCACGTACTTGGAACATGTGGCGTTATCCGTATAGATCTCTCTGGGCTATACTGAGAATGCAGCTGGAATAGTGGTTGTCGCTCTCTCCTATGAGGTTAGGTGCTTTTCAAGTAAAGCTCATTACTAATACCATCACTGCTGCTGTTCAAAAGAAAAAAAAATCCCAACTACCTGAGGGTTACCTGAAAAAATTTAAACCAGGTATGACAGCACAGCTCTGTAATTTTAACACCTGGAAGGCTGAGGCTGGAGGACTAAGGATTTGAGGCCAGCCTGGATAACATGTAGCAAGACCTTACTATCTTAAAACACTGAATTTTCACCCCACTGAAAAGGAGGGGTAGGAAGGACTACCGGTGTGCTTTCTCCTTCCTGCTAGCACACGCTGACAAGGCTTCTTTGGAAGAGTCGAGCAGTTTGAAGACATCTCCGTAACTGGAATTCTGCTTTCCTCACAGACTGTAAAGCCTAGCATCTGTCCTCTGCCCCTACGCACCTATTTGCTACAGAGCCCTGTCTGGAGCCCAGGCATTCGTTTCTTCACTTTGGTCTATAAACAAACCTGAAAGCCTGGGTAGCCAGTATGGGTGTTTGTACAGAGCAGTTGAGGAAATATTCCCAGCCCAGGAGACAACAGCTGCAGAGGTTGTCAGAACAATCAAGGCCTCTGGGAAAAGGCTAAGCTTAGACCAGCAAACATAGCCCCAGCCTGGGCTTGACCTCTGGATGCCACGTGTCTTCTTCGGTGGGAAAATAAATAGTGTCCTTGTCTGGAATGTGTACCCTTTCTCTCGTGGAACATGGGAAACAGCCAGCAATTGTATGTGAGGACAAGCCTGTCTGCAAACTGTCCCTGGAGCATGTGGACAGGCCTGCTTCCTGTCGGTAGGTCAATACTGCCATTGTCTCCCTTGACGGGTGAGGCTTGTCACTCAACCTCCCAAGCTTCGGGCTCTTGATTTGGGGGTGAGCCAAGCTGGTCTCCAGACAGCTTTATGAAGGGAGGGCAAAGAACACACATTCATCTGGAGATGTCGCTCTTGCTTGGTTTGTGGGAACACTATGGGCAGGTGGAGCATCCACATTACAGGAGAGTCACCTCACACAGTGACTGCTGAGACCTGCCCCAAGTCCTCCGAGACACAGGGGAAAGGAAGCGTCCTGAGTGGGAAGTGGGAAGTTGGACTAGGAGGGAGGGAGTCCACCGAGAGGGCTGCTCACCGTGGGCTGTGCTTCTAAACCTCTCTGACTACTAGAGGGAGCAGCCGTGTTTCTCTTCAGAATTCAGTGGAGTTATTTGATAAAGGCTGCTGGGAGCCATCTCATTGCACTGTTCTGAAGTGGAGTTCATGCTCAGTGGATGGGAAAGAGTGATGCCTGAGGCTGAAAGGTGATGCCTGTCACACATCTGATTGTGTGGGGTTAGAGTTGTCTGTCACACATCTGATTGTATGGGGTTAGAGTTGTCTGAACATCTCCATTCCTGTGCTAACATCACTCCACAGACATCCTAATGGCTGTGAGGGTCTCACCCTCCCCTGGCTGCTCACCAGGGATAACTACTGTCCACCTTCTCCACAGCATCCTCACCAGTAAAATGTATCTCACTGCTCACACCAGAAACCTGGATCTTACCATGAACTTCCCTTTTCCCATTTCCCTCCAGATACAGGTACTTTACGGATCCTTCTAGATCCCTTAAATGGTCCTCCACCCTCCATTCCTCACCCACAACGCCTTTGATTTTAGTTTGTCCCTCACTTTAATGATTACAGAATTCTAAGGACAGGTCTGTCTGTCTGAGTCTGACCTCTTTGCATCCAGCTCAGGATTGGCCCAGCACGCTCATCATAAGCCTCATCACAGGAAGGCTTATATCAAGACTTACAGGTTCCCAGAGCCCCAACACAGAGCGAAAGAACTTCTCAAACAGTCCTGTGCTGTCTGAGATGGCTGCAGGCTAATCATGGCTCCTTGGTTAGTCAAGACAGATCTTCTGTTTGCCCTATACACCTCTCTCCCTCTGTCTCTGTCTCTGTCTCTCTGTCTCTCTCTCTCTTACACATACAGGCCACCTTGCTAACTGATCTCTTAAAGACTATTCATGGCAGGAAAGCTTGGTGACTTGGGCATTAAGTTGTCAGACAAATGAACATGAACAGATTCCTGGTTTCTGGGGAAGGCTTGTGCTGCCCACTGGTGAAAGATAAGTAAGACAGGTTCCAGAGACACGTGGGGAGACGGCAGGGGAGCCCTCCACCATTTTTAATTGCAAAATCCAAGGTGTTGACTTTTATTTTCGTTTGCAAACACATGATGTCTATGTGCTGCATATGGTAAGAAAAGTAACAATTACTTCCAAGGTGTTCAATGGGCTTGCTGTTTCAATCATTTTACTTCAGAGGCATCGTGAAGGGGGTGAAGAGACGGAAAATATAGACGACAGAAAATGCCTGAGAAGACTACGCAGAGGGGTGAAGATAAAGATCAGACACAGAGCGATCCGTTAATAGCAACTGTCAGCGCTATTTCTAGGTGAAAGTTGAGCAGATTTTTCAATGATTAAAAATTAATATTTAAACTGGTGAAATTCCTCTTTTCTAAAGGAAATTATTTTAATATTCATCAGGGAAGAGTTCTCCATCTCTGAGACTGGATTAGATGAGCCTATTGTGCAAACTCACAGCATCCTGCTTCCCTCATAATTTTTAATCACACATCTGTAGGTTTCCTCATGTATTTAATTCACTAGAATGTAAATGCTGGCTGTGCAGAGCCAAATGGCTTTTTCTCCTGCTTTCGCTCCAGAACCACAAACCTGCCTGGGACATACTCCAAGCTCATATGGACCGAGGATGATGATGGATGCACTGAGTGGTGGTTAAGAAAGGAGATGGGCGTGGGGAAAGGGGTAAAATGGAAAGTGGTAAGGTCCAAAGACCAAAGGTTCAAACAGGAATGAAAATGGTACTGATAACAGGACAGTTCTAGAATATTATCAGAAGGTAATGGGAAACATGGAGCTGAGACTTTGAGGGAAGATGCAGCTGTTGATAATGATAAGATTCAGACAAGGGTGTCTCCTAGGAGTTACAAACTGAAGCTTGGAAAAAATCCCTGGGGGAGGGGAGAAGCCTCCTTTTTGAGGCCAGTTCTTGGTTGCATCTTCTTCATAAATATGGATAGTACTTCGATTACTGTTAGTGTTAGGAGTGGTGTGGAGAGCTGAGGCCTTCAGTCAGTGACGGAGAGGCAGGGAGATCCATGCACGACAGCGACAAGGAGAGGCGGGTAGCAGGTAGTAGAGTCTGAGGGGATGTTTCCTCCATCCATTTCTTCCAAGTATTGACTAAACACATACTCTAAACAAAGTCTGATGCATGCTATGTATATTACAAATAATAAAATATGAGTGAAGCATTATTCCTCATCAAGAAGCTGTTCCTGTAAGTGACACCAAAAGACATTTACAGATTCAAGTATTATTAGTGATCTTGATCTATGCCAAGCACAATGCTAGGCTTTTACAGGCACAAAGACTCTTGGACTTTGTCTTCAAGGAGTTATGACATAAGGAAAGAGATAGACAGCAACATAGAGACCCACCTGGGTAAATGAGAGTATGAAATAATACAAAATATACACGTTATGTCAAGGGTTGGGGCTTAGGGAGCCATTCTGAAAGAGACCACGCAAAGGGGATTGGAAGCAATTTCCTGAAAAAGAATTTGCCTGGTTTCAATTTTGAGGGAACAGTAGAGGGAAGCGATGGACTTGAGAGAAAAACTAGAGCTTGTTCTTGGCCGAGTTCAAAGCCAACTGAACCCTTGGCAGATTATAGCTGTTCTTGGGTGAATGTAACACATGACAGCCAGTGGAGAGTGATGTGAAGGTTAATCTCCATAATGGGATCTGGAATCACTCAGGAGACATGTCTGGGCATGTCTGTGGGAGTATTTCCAGTGGTGTTTAGCTTACAGGAAAAGATCCATCCTCAAAGTGAATGGCACCTTTCAGTAGGCAGCCCAATCATAAAGAGATCCAAGGGGAAAGGCAGAGTCTCCTGTTACCTTCACTCCTTCCTCGGAGAGTGTATTATTGCCACTGCCAACACCAGACTCCAGCTTCTTTAGCCTTCCAATGTGTACTGAGTACCAGTGACTCACAATAAAGTTCCTAGGCCTTCAGCACAGATTGGGACTACTGGAGCGTCCAGCTTCACAGACCAAGAAACTACTGGATTCTCTGACTCTCCAGGTGAAGATGCCCATTGTTGGGCTTCCCAACCCCTAGTGGGTAAGCTGTTCTAGTAATCCCCTTTTATAAAATAGATCAAACCTATTGGCTCTGTTCATTTGGAATACCCTATCACAGGTGACAAGTTCTGAGACCTATAAGAAGTTCTGCGTGACGGCACCAAGGGGTGCTGTGCCCAGAGGCAGAAGATGAAATGGACAGGAATGCAGCCACTAGATCCTGAAGATCCGTGGCAGACTGAGGGACTTCAGACTTCATGGAAGACATGGACGCTACGGCGGAGAAGCGACACGAGGCTGGAGTCTTGACAGCAAGTGACGAAGCCAACAACAAGATCTCCACTCAGCAGCTTCAGCAAAGCATGACTTTACTGGCCACATAACTTTAAAGCACAAGAAGAAAGCTGTTATCAGATCCTGGCAGAGGGCTTAAAGTATGTTGTGAGAATAGCTCTTCTCCATTTCTTGGTTCTGCCGTGCATGTTGGTTTGATCCTCCAGTGTCCTGAAGTAGCAGTCTTGGGTTTATCATACCAAGAGTGTAAGACAGGGAAGACATTTCTTCCCAGAAGTTCTTGCCCAATTCTCAAGACTCTGATTAGACCAGTTTGATCTCATGCTCTCTCTGAAGGAAGTCAGGCTGGTCTGGTGCCCCACTCCTTACCAAGGAGGGTCAGGGGAGGGTGGCTTCTCCACATCATTGGAAAAGGATTACATGAATATTCAACAAGTAAAAAGGACAAGCATGTCTCCGGTTTTAAGAAAGGTATTGGTATAACTATGTGGAAAAGTGACTTGACATATCTGTGATATCTGTCAGTCACTTGGGTCCAGTCAGAGAAGAGCTGATAAGAACATGAAATAGAAATATGATTTTTTTATAAAAGAAATGAATTTGGAGGGTGATGGGCTTCAAGCAGAAGCCAATGGACAACAAGGATGATCCCAGGTTTTGTCTTAGACAACTGGGGAGTGCTCTGCTGTTCAACAGATACTGGAAAAGAAGCAGTTTGGATGTTGGTACAGATTAGTAAGTTTTGTTTGGACATCTTAAAACACTAGACACAGTCAAGCAGAGGTTTCTGGCAGACAGACTGAACTGGGACTGTGGTTTCATGTGTCTTCTGGTCATGGATGAAAACTAAATTCAAAGGATGGGGAGATTCTCTGACCCAGGAAATGTATGTAAGTCAGAAGGAGAAGGGTCCAGGAAAGACTCCCAAGCACATCCATGTTTAAAGGGCACACAAAAGAAGATGAGCGAACAAAGATGACTTGGCAAACCCACCGTAGATGATATGTTGGAAACCAAACGAGCATGTCCACATGGTGCAGGAGTGAGGCGGCACCCCATGGAAGCAGCTGCATGGAGGGAGGATGCACACGCCTACCTCGCTCCCCAAGGAGAGCAAGTCCACAGTGCTCAGGGGAAAAAAGCCAGGCCCCACTCAGGAGAATAAAGTAGGAAAAAGCCCTGGCTGTTTACTCTTGAACTTGAACTTGGGGGCTTGAGCAAGGTAGACAGTTAGGTGAGTGGAGTGAGGTAGGCTTCTAAATAAGACATTGACCACGACTGCTTCAGTGCTGATACAGGATGCGGCTGCTTAAGTCGGAAAGTGTCACCGCTCTGACGCTCCTCTCCAGGGGTTGTCCTGTGTTCCTGGGGTAAGATGCACTTCCTTACTCTGGCCCTTAAGACCCCCTCTGGCCTGGTTGTGATGAGCTATACCCCATCCTAGCTCTCCAGCCTTCATTCCACACACATAAATATGAGGTTTCTTTTCTAAACCTGGAGACTCTGGAGTTTGCTCCCAGCAGGGGCCTGGGCACGCACCGCTCCTGCTGCTGGCCCCTCAACAGCACTCATCACCCTCTAAGACAGTCTTATTTGCTTATGATTCTTTTCTACCTGGATGTAGGGTCCGGTAAACTATGGCTCTTTTTCTGTCTTTTTCTCCATGTTATCTTCAGCATCCAGAACTGGTCCTGGTACAAAATAGGTGCCTCATAAATATTTTCTAACTAATAGACGGAATAAATGAATATTTAAAGCGGTAGTAGTCTCTGTAGGCTCAGGATAGAGACATGGCCAGATTCCCTTGAGTTTTTACCAATAGACAGGCTGACATATTTTGACAAGAAAAGTCACTCAAGGTTCTTCTAAAAAGATATTTTTCTCTGATATAAATTATTCTGATTACACAACATTTCCAAAAGACAAAACTTTGCTTATGAAAGCATATTTTAAAAGGTAGTTTCCCAAACAACAAATCTACTGGACTAAAATCTGTCAAACAATCGTCCACTTATAAATAGGTTTCCATAGAAGCTGTTATGCAAGGCACAAAGCAAAAAGCCACCTGCTCTTACCTAAAATATTTTTGGAGTTTTAATTTTAAATGGGAAATTTAGAGCACTACACTCTCATGTACCATGGAAGATCTGAAATGATTCTGCACTTGGCAGAGACCAGGAAAACCCATACCCTTGACTCTGGCTGTTGTAAAAGTGTATCTTGAACTGCTTTAGGGTAAGAACTCCTGAGGAAGATGGCCTACAAGACAGAGACTGTGAGAAGGACTACAGGCATGAGCCAGAAAAGGGGCCATTAGCATTTTTCAAGCTGTGTTCCAAAGAAGGTAAAAGTCTCTTGGTCAGAGCAACAGGCAACAAAAGCTGGGTGGGTAGGTGTGGGAGAGGGAGCGTCCTGTCAGAACAAATCTGGTCATGTAGCTATTAAATTAGCTGCACCAGGCTTCTTGACTGCAGATCCCCACACACAGGATTTTCTGAAGAGGAGGTGAGCTATGCCACCCACACTTTTGATCCTAACATTTCCGTAAATAAGGGTCTTGGTGCCAATGGTAGTTGTGAGAGGTCTTTGATGATAAAATGCCTTTGATATACAGGAACATTGGGGCTGAGCAGTAGGCTGTGCAGGTGATAAAAGATGAGGTGGTACCCACAGAGGAAAGAAGGTAAATAACAAAGCCAGGGCTTTGTGATCTGCACCCTTGAAGGGCACAGACTGCAGTGGGAAGATGGAAAGTGTTGACTTCATGTTAGCTAAGGTAACTCAAACTGACAAGTGTTTGGGAGCCTTTCTTTATACCTTTCATTCATTTGGCTGGAAGCCAGCGCTAAGATAAGCATTCTTCTAATGTAAAGTCTGGAGTCTTTTTCTTTCAGTTCTGTTTGTTTTGAAGCACATTGTCGCGTCTCTTTTGATTAGCACACATATGCGTAGAAAAGATCATTTCCCTTTCCTTTCATGCCATTCTAGGACCAAGATTTTCAGAGGATTATTCACCAGGCTGAAGTTGTAAAATATTATACTGACGGCTTTGCTGAAAATTATTTCGAATGACCCATGAGCTCCTGAGTATCGACTAGAATAGAGATGGGCTGGAATAACATGTCTGCTCCAGAGGGAGGTGTTGTGAATGAATTAAACAACAAGTTGCTCTTGTGACCTACATGCTGGTGTCTGGGGAGAAAGACCATCTTCTCTACTGGATAAGACCATGAATTCCAGCATCACGGAATGCAGTTTTCATGGCGTCAGCCATGGGTAGAAAATAATACTCTTAATGCAAGAGAGAATGTAAATTTCATGAGATGATCAAAGATGTCTGTGGTTACAAAGAGGGAAGACACAGTAAAGGACTGGGGGAGGAGTAATTGGTGAAGACATGAAGGACTTTAAAGAAGAAAAGCTCTCCCTGAAGCAAAGAAAGCCAGAAGCCAGGAAAGGGTTTGTGTCTCCCAGCTTCTGTTGGGGCATCTCATGAGGTGATCTGATCAAGGGCTACACAGTTCCTGTGTCAGGCATCTCCTGAGGTATGTGTGGGTCAAGGCAGATAAGGGCAGATGCACTACTGAATTCAGAACCACTGTATGTGCCAGGGATCTAATTGGGAGAATTTCCAGGTTCCCATTCTTCACTTGATTACAGAAAATGACAACCCCAACTGAAGACTTCTTTGACCTTGTTGATTTCAGAATCAGTCAAATCTAAACTCAAACTCTTACATGATTTAACTCTGTCACCCTCCCTGTCCCCCAACCACAGATTACGTCTAATAATCCCTATCAGAATCAATGTAAGCAGTAGATAAAATTAGTGGCTAGAAGGTGTCTGAGTCCTTTTGTGATACTTGGTAACTGATAAAGAACAGAAACACATTTCTCACAGTTTTAGAGGCTGTGAAGTCCAAGAGCAGGAGCTTGCATTTGGTCAGGTGGCTTTCTGCTGCATCCTCACGTGGCAGAAGGCTCCAGAAGGCAGGGTAGTCCAGTGCTTTACGGTGTGTCTTTTACATGCACTTAATCCCATTAACAAGGGATGAGCCCCGATGTCCAGTCACCTATCAAGTGCCCCACGTCTAAACGCCATCACACTGTTGTGGAAAGCACATAATCAAACTACAGGAGAAGTTGGCAGCCCAAGACCTAGCATACAGTGTAGAAACCATAGTTCCTTAGGGAACTATGAACAAGGGACATAGAAGAATGAGCCAGAAAAGGAAAAAAGAAGTTAGATTTTAAGGGGTTTTTTTTTCTTTAGATTTTCCAAAATTAGATTGTGTGATCCTGATTTGTCTTGAATAAAGAAACCACACCTACTAAGCTTCTCCTGATAGAACCCCACACTCACTGCCAGACAAGCGTTCTGTGGGCACTGATCCTTCAGGATACTTCATTTAAGCTGTGAAGTGAACCCTGGGGTCCAAGGAGATTGTTTCTTGGCAGACCTGACTTAATTCTCTTTTCTGGTCACTAGAACGAACTTGATTTCTAGTAATTCTGACTAAAATATCTGAATAAAAATCCAAACAAGATTTTTTATGTGATTCAAAAATTATATTGTCACTCTTGAAAGTATACCAGAATATCAGAGATTTCCAAATTATTACTTGTAAAAAAAAAAAAAAACCAATGTGATATTAAGTATAGTCATTACTCGTCAGAAATAATTCAGGAACAAAATGAACTCTATTTAGAAAAGAGCTTACACTCAAGATTCAATTGTATTACAAGAAAAGAAAAATAGTAGTACATAATTATAAAAATGAATCATGATCAAAACTATGTTCATTCTTAATTTTTTTTTTACTTATTTTTATGTGTATGAATATTTCACTTGCATGTGTATACGCATACAAACCCACAGAGGCCAGAAGAAGGCAACAGATCCCCTGGAGCTGGAGTTAGGGACAGTTGTTAGTCACTATGTGGGTGCTGGGAACTGAACCTGGGTCCCCTGGAAGAACACCCAATACTCTTAACCACAGAGCCATCTCTCCAGCCCCCAGATTCATTCCTCAACGTGGTATTTGCTGCACTTGGAAGCTATTTCTAATCAGTGGTATTTTTATAATGGATGGTGTCCTAGAATCTAGGAATTCTGGACCCAGGCTGTAGCTTAAAGGCAGAATTCTTGTCTAGCATGTGTGAAGTATTGGGTTTGAATCCCAGCATTGCTTGATAAATATATACATACATGTACATATACATGTTCAAAAAGTGGATATTTTCTGGTTTGGGTTCATATCTCTTTTCTTTGTAATTCCTGCCTTGTCATGATCTCTTGACCCCCTATAAAACCAAACCCATTTGTTCTATGACACCAGGTACACCCTTGTACAAGAACCCCCCGGCTCTCTCCTGTGTCCCTTGAATGGTGTAGAGAGTTTGTTTGTGTTAAAGATTTGCCATTGACTGTGTGACAGCTCCCACAACTCCCTCTTGCTCAACACCCTGTCTGCTCTCTGTATTTAAGTCACCATATAAACCTCTGTGGACCTTGAACAGTGTGACCTTACTCCACAGGCCTAGTGATGCCCCACAGTGTTGGATGAAATTTGTAAACTGGGATTTAACTGAAGTTAAATAAATTTGTTTTTAACGTTCCTCATACACCAGCCTCTGCTTCTGGGGCCTGCAGTCTTATTTTGACCTACCGCAGCCCCAGCAAGCAGCCCAGTACCTCCAAGAGAGAGTACAGTGCTCTCCGTCCCATCCCCTCACCTCACGCATAGTCCTGAAGGCTGCCCCATTTTTGACAGTGCCTCTTCCACGCTTTCTTTGGATAGTTTATTTCTGCCATTGGCTCTGGATAGACCTGTCCTATTTGCTTCCCCCTGGACAGGCTCCTGGCTCCCGTCCATTCTGCCTCCCTCTGTCTTTTCTCCTTTTTTGTTTGAGGAGATCAGGCTTGAGCTCTGGTGAGGAAGGAAGGAGGTGAGGGAGGGAGGCGGCTGCCTCTCGGCAGACACACTTCCTCGGTCCTTCAGCACCAGGAACAGAGGCTGCTGTACTCTGTGTCACACTCTTGGTTGCAAGGAAGCATTATAGAAAAGACAGATTTTCTCTCTCCTTTCTTCTTAATTAAAGCATCCTTTGGCCAATAAGAAATCTGCAGAAACGGAGTAAGAAATCAAAGCGAGGTTGCTTCTGACGTGGGTGGAAGCCCTGGCCCCTCTTATCTCTTCCGCTTTCACCTCCTCAGACTTTTAAAGGTAAGCTGGAAGGGGGCTGGAGAGTCAGCTCGGTCAGGTACTTGCCTTGCAAGCATGAGAACCTGAGTTGGATCCCAGGCACCACATAAAAGGCTGGGTGTGGTGCTTCTAATTCTACCACTGGGGAGGTGGAGGCAAGAAGGTGCCTGGGGCTCACTGGCCAGCCAGTCTGTCTTATTTGGTGAACTCCAGGCTATGAGAGACCTTGTCACAAAAAATAAAGGTGGGTGGTTCCTGAGGAATGACACTTGTAGTTCACTTCTGGCCTCTACATGCGTGTACACACAGACATGCATACATCCCTCTGCATGCATGTGCATGTACCTGCATACAGACACGCACACATGCCCACACATACCCACAAGTGATAAAAAGTTTTTGAAGTAAGGTGAAGGGGCTGGAGAAAAGGTTCAGCGATGGTTAAGAGCACTTGCTACGCTGAAC
This sequence comes from Eospalax fontanierii, assembly GCA_035773235.1. NCBI lineage: Eukaryota > Metazoa > Chordata > Mammalia > Rodentia > Spalacidae > Eospalax > Eospalax fontanierii. The sequence goes on along the minus strand of CM069524.1, from coordinate 178,695,975 downwards.
TGGGGTTTAGTTCCCAGCATCCACCTGGTAGCTAACCATCAGTAGCTCAGGTTCTAGGGTATCTGACACCCTTTTCTGGCCTCTGTGGGCACTGCGTGTACTTGGTGCACTTGCATACGTGCAGGCAAACCCTCATACACATAAAAAAATACAAATAAAAAATTTAAAGATAAGGTGGAAAGGAAGAATTGAAAAGATAGCTATCTAGCCTATTCTTGAGCCTCCCAAATTCTTCCTCTGTGACCCCTTCCCCCAAATATCTGTCACAGAACAACAGACCAACTTGGGTACAGGACAAGGACCACCCCTAGCCCACCATCTCCTCTTATCCTCCTCCTCACCCTGTGTGACTCTTGTGTCAGTGGCCAGACTGAGCCTGGAGAGGTGTCCTTGACAGGGGTCTGTTTGGCTCTGGAGGGCTGGTAAGGTCCAGCAAGACCCAAGAATAGAGAGAAGCCTGGAAGCAGCCCTAGGCCTGTTCAGAGGGGATGCCGGTAATTCTCACAGGGCCGTACACTTTCAAGGACAGAAAAGCAACAGTGAGGTGGCTCCAGTCTGACTCCAAGTTAGGAATAAAGAGTGAGACTCTGTTCCTTGGTTCCCTGTTTTGAACTTCCCAGGTCCCCAGAGGGGAAAGAGGGGCCTGGGAAAGGAAAACATTTATACTAAGTAAACCATGATGGTTCCAGTCCTAGGGTGTGTGCTGAATGGCTGACAGGCTGATATGCAGCAATGCATTCAGTGGCTAAAAGACAGGCCAGGAGACTTTATCTTTGATGCCTTTTTAAAAATTGGTTTAATCACTAGCTCTTATAAAGCCCATAATACTCACCTGATACCCCTGACTGGATAGAATTGACTGTCTTTAAAGAAGTGTAGACAAAGAAAAAGAAAACATTTCTCTTGATTTGCGAACCCCAGGTCGCTTGAATGCTTCTCTGCAAAGATTATTTTCACCATTTCATGACCATCGCTTTATTTTCTGATACCTGCTTATAAATAACCTTGTCTTTCTGGTACTTAGTTATATGACATAAATCCTTTTGCCTTTTCTAAGAAATCACAGAACTCTGTTCTGACAGCCTTCCTTGCGCTGCCAGACTCCTCCAGCACAGAGCCATACTGCCGCCTAGTCTGGCTTAGTGTGAAAAAAATAAAGAGCTTTCTCCTGTGAAGGAGTCAGAGGGAATTTGTAAAATGGGATTTAATTGGGGCTGAATAAACTCCATTTTAAAATTCCTCTTGCATCAGCCCCTGCTCATGGGTGACAATGGCCTGCATTTGCTCTGATTTGTAAAGATCACAGTCCGAAGTCCAGTACTCCAGAGAAAGAGAGAAAGAGAGAGAGAGAGAGAGAGAGAGAGAGAAGATCATGGGGGCGGGGGGCATGATGATAGTAGCAGGCATGGCTCTGCAGATGCTCTGGAGCAAGAACTCTCTCCTAGCAAAGGCAGCCTGAACTACAGGAGCCCGGGCGGAATTTCCATGCAGTATTATTGGCCTTGGTGATTTCATGGTGAGCTGTTGAACAGTCATGACCTGGATGTACTTTGGAAAGAGAGTGCTACCATCTGAGACAGCTACAAGAAGCAGAATCAGACCTTTAGCAGAGCTAATGAGAAGCTCACATATCTACTGGATTTTCATCCGGCATAGGGACTCTGCAGAAACCACAGGGTTATTGCTCTTGAATGGGGATGTTCCTTCTTTGGGGTAAGACTGAGAAACAGGGGTTCATGACTAGCCTACAAAGGGTCATTTGTATATATATATATATATATATATATATATATATATATATATATATATATATGAACGAGGGGAGGGGTTGATTGGGACTACTTGAATGGCTTGTGGAGATGGAGGGCGCACTTGGGGTCAGCATAGCAAGCTCTGCGACCCAATAGACTTGATCCAAAGCCCAGCCCATGGGGAGCAGTGGCCTCGAAGGATGAGGGGAAGAGGATCCGTTCTCTGTCTGGCTGAGGAGGAAAGTGACTAGGCATAATGTAGCATGACCCAATCAGAGAGGCAGTTTGCCTCCATCCTGCAGGTGGGGAGTCAGAATTCTGCACTGAGATAGCCAATCAGCTAGTTGTTTTCTAAGACAGTCCCGAGTAACATAACCCATCAGTTTGCATGAGGTGGCCCTCCAGCACTGCTTACCCAACCTCCATTTCCAATGGTCACGGTTCACTGAACAAAGCCCCAGGAAGGGAGAGGGGAGTGGGAGGAGGAGGAGGGGAAGGAGGGAGGGGAGAGAATAGGGAGGGACAGAGCGGGGAGAGAGAATGAAGATCCCAGCACGAGACGCTGCGTCAAGGGTAGCAGGCCACACAGATGGATGGAACAGTACACCATGAACCACATTCAGTCACGGACTTCCCCAGCAACCTGTGTCTACGTTCAGATCAGCAAGAAAGAGCGTCCAGAGAGAAGGGCAGGGGTTATAAAGAATGAAGACAAGCCCAAAGTCAGGAAGGGAGGTAGTCAAACAGAAGTCTCCTTGGTAAAGAAGGAACACAGACCTTTCCCTGAGCAGCACCCGTGGATGAGGGTGAGGTGCCCAGGCTTCCAGCATAAAGGATGAAGGAAGTCTTCATCCTGCCCAGCAGAGAGTTCAGCCAAGAGAAAGCAGACGTGGAGGGAGGGGTCTCCACAGTGCCCACAGGAGCTGTATGACCCACCAGCATGTCATTTGGGTCTCAGTTGCCCTCTCTGTAAAATTGGACCAATAAAGCCAATGCCACCAGGTAACAGAACATTGACTCGTTCATGGACAGATGAACAGTCTCTACCTGCTAGAGCCCCTGTACTAGGAATGCAGAACGTAAACATGAAGACGGCATGCGGAAACGCCCTGGCTGCTTTTCCTGCTTTATGTGTGATTTTCTAATACCTGATCACACTTGATGTTTGGAAAGGAGACTAGATGGAGCGAGGCAGCAAACACCAGGAGCCATGTTCATTCCAGAGCAAAGTACGCATTTGAGAAATGGTGGGCGTGCCAGAATCTGACAAGGGCAACTTAATGGAGACATGGGAGTTATTTACCAAAATGTGGGAAGAACAGGGGGGACGTTTGCCCACGCTGACATAGAGTGAAGCCTTTCCGAACCTATGCTCGCCCATGAGCCTCTGACCATGCTGGCACTGGCTTGCGGGCAATCTCACTGGAGCCAGTTCTGTAGGTCACCCACAAAACAAGAGGAGCTCAGGTCTTATCCTATGGTCCCCACATTTGCCACTGGGTGTCTGCTTGGCTCGTTCCTCGTCTCTGACGTTATTATCTATCCAAGTACCTGACTGATGCAGCAGTAACTGAGCTGAGCCTGCAAATGCTAAGTCCCTTGTCCGCCCCTTCCCCCCATCCCCCACCTCCCCCTACCCCTCCTCCACTTCCTCCCCCTGCCCCCACCTCCCCCCACCTTATCCCTGTGCTACTGCCAGGTTATTGACCCAAGACCAAGGTAACCAAACGACAAAGAAACAGCAGGGAAATAGTTGAATGAACAATGTGGAAATCCAGACAGGTGTCTACCTTTTTGCTAGCAGAAGGAATAATACTATCTCTAAAGGCCTGCTCAAGCCCAGGAAACAGGGTGCCAGTAGGTGGACAACCAAACTGCTCTGAATAGCCCAGCCCAACACTTTCCTGGTTCTTCATGCTAATTTATTCTGACATGGCTTTTCAATAATGAAAGTCTGTTCTTGCAGAATCAATTTCATGGTGATTTTCCATATTAAAGCAGAAATGGGAGTGTGGTGGGGAATTAGACTACATCTGGCATTTCTAGGGAGGGGCCTTTATCTCTTAGTGGGTGGCCAGATGGCATCAAATTGAGAGAAAGAAGAGGACCTTCCTTAACTGACCAGGTGATTGTTGTTACAGAGCTGTGTCTACCTATTCAAAGCATCCTCCTACACAGACAAGAGTTGCTGATTTCCTTGAGAACTGTGTTAATATTTCCAAGAATTTTCAATTCTAATCATTACCACCAGAGTGGAAAAAACTAATATAAATAAAGGTCTTAGCAACTTGAATGTGTTGGTGTCTCCTTCTGGAGAAATACTTCCTGGGCACGCCAGTCAACAGCATCAGAAACAGTATGGATCGATGTGCGCTGACTGGGAACATCAGTTCTGGTGGAGCAGGGTACTAGAGCCAATAATTCTCAGCCACCGGAAGCCAAGGTCCAGTATCGAAGGTCCTCAGACTTCACTGTGTGCAAGAACCACTTGGGGAATAGCTTCAAAACTAGGTTTCTGGGCCTATGAGATGGCTCGGTGTGTACAAGTACTTGCTGCCCAGCCTGATTACCTAAGTTCAACCCCCAGGAACCACATGGTAGAAGGAGAGAATCAGTTTCTATTTTAAGTTGTCCTCTGACCTCTACATGCATGCCACCATGCTCCATACATACAAACAAATAGATAAAGATTTTTAATTATTTTAATGTAAACTTCTGAGAACATGGATCAGAAATTCTGAATCAGTTATCACTCAATAAATGTTAGTTTCCCAAGTAAAATATCTGTGTTTTTGTTTTTATGAATTCCTTGTAAAAAAAAAAAAAAAAAGAAAAAGAAAAACAAAGAAACAAAAAAACAAAACCTTGAATTGGCTTCCACACCCTTTCTGGGAATGTCTTGTTCCCAACCACCCACCCACCCTGGGAAGATCTTAAATAAAGCACAGTCACTCGCTCCAAGAATTACACAATCATTTAATTCACATCAAACCATATTACTTGCTTATTGCTCTAGAGAGCTGGCATTTCAGGAGTCCTGAAGTTATTGAGATTATTAATCTTACCTAGTGCAATAGTTTTTATTGATTCTATAGAACTACTTCCTAAAGCCTCATACACAGTTACACTAATTTGCTTTTTGAATCTTTTTCTTTTTTCCTTTCTTCTCACTATGTAGAGTGGACTAGCCTCCAAGGCATGACCCTCCTTGTTCAGCCTCTCTAGAGCAGGGATCCTAGGTGTGTGCCAACACATACTGTTATTAGGATCTGTTTATGAGTAACAGTTTAGTAATAATGATAACGACAACCATACGGCATGTGTGCCAACACCTTTCTGATGCCAGGAAGCACTTTGCCTGTTCCGTCTCATTCGCCTCTCACAGTCACCCTGGGTGGTCTATCCTGCTGTTACACTTTATCTATGGTGAAACCGCATCTGGATGTGCGCTGTCTGGTTGGGAGATGACACCTTGGTGCATGGGGAGCCACCCCACCTTACTATCTACCAGCACAATGAAGAACAAGCCCAACTCAGAAAGAGAGAATAGAAACCTACTGATGACACAAGATCCGCCCTGCAGTGCGACAGACAGACTGTGCAGGGGTTTCCTAGTTGGTACAACAGCTTCTTTTTTCCTTCTCCATTTGAAGTTGAGTATTTCACATTTGCAATCAAAAGCAAACATTGAAGGGACTGGAGAGATGACTGAGTGGTGAAGATGGTGAAGATGCCCTCTTCTGACCTCGGTGATGCACTGCGAGGCACACATGCAAGCAATACACTCATATACATAAATTTAAAATCATTTTTAAAATTTATTGATTGTTTTTATTTTGTGTACGAGTGCATTGCCTGCATGTGTGGAAGTGCGCCTGTGCTGTGCGGTGCCCATGGAGGTCAGAGGAGGGCATCGGATCTCTGGAACGGGAGTGAGGGTGGTTGTTAGCCACCCTGTGGGTGCTGGGAATCGAACCTAGGTTCTGTGCAAGAGCAGCCAGTGCTCTTAACAGTTAAACCATCTCTCCAGGTCCAGTAAAATATTTTTAAAAAGCAAACATTCACACTGAATCCTGGACTCAGCCCCTTCCCGCCTCCTTTGCTGATGTCATTAGTAGGTTTTGCCGTCCAGGAAACCTCTCCCTTACTGTCTGCACGAGTCAATTAAAGTGCTGATTCCTTTGTGGCCTCTTGGCAGACTCCTTTGCTTACGAAGGAGTCAGAAGATGGGCTGGACACAGCTCAGTCACAAGTGCTTGCCATGCAAGCATAAGGACCTGAATTCAATCCTCAGTGTTTATGCAAGAAGCCAGGCATGGTGGCGCATGCTTATAATCCAGGGTCGGGGAGACAGAGACAGGGGATCTCTGGAGCTCCCTGGCCAGCCAGTCTAGCCTGCTGGGTGAGCCTCCAGGTTCCAATGAGATCCTGTCTCAAAGAAATAAAGTAGATAGCTACTAAGGACACCGGAAGTGGTCCTCTGGCCTCCAAATGTACAAGCGTACACATGTATATACACGTGAGCACAACCCCCCCACAAACAGACACATGTCCACATATACACAAGCACACACACCCTTCAAAAAAAGAAGAGAAAGAGGATTAGAAGAGGTAAAGGGGGAAGCAGGTGGACAGGCCAGTAAGAAATCAATGTGAGGGGAAGCTCATGAGCTGCAGAATCAGATGACACTGGACCACCTACCTTTCTGCACACATAAAATAGAAATGGAACTACCTACCTCCCAGGCTGGCAGGAGGACTGTGTGAGATAATATATGAGAAAGTGCTGATCACAGGGCTTAAAAATAGTTAAGTGCTCAATTTAAATCAATCTCCCTCCCTTCCCCTTGATTAAGATTCACAGGACTGAAAGGAGAGATTCGGGCTTTTCTCACTTCAATCCCTCATTCAATTCAGTATTGGCACAGACAGGAACAAAGCCCCTAACCTTTGCCGAGCTCAGAATCACTAGCTTAGAGGCCTTCTGCAAGAACCAGAGGCAAGCAGAATAGAAGTGAGCCCAATCCCAGCACCACTGCAAATGCTGCAGGCCAGTCCCCGAGGGATGTGGGTGTGATGGGGATCCGGAGGTAACGTGGCAGCACCAAGCTCAGTCAAGATCCTTGTTGAAGTCAGGGCACCCCAGAGGCTGGTTGTGCCATTCCTTTCCAGAAGGGCTCAGCTGCTGATGGGCAATGGCTCGGGAGCTCAGTGACAAGGGACACACAGTAGACACAATGGTCAAAGACAAAAGACCATCAGGAGAATGTGGAATGAAGGCTGTGACTCCCAGTACTCCTCCTATGTTATGGGTAGAGACAAAATGCCATTCCCAGGATTCTACACAAGCCTCCCAAGGTCAGGATCTGCTGGGCCATGGGTGTCTGGGTACCCCTGCCTCTCTGTGAGATGGCTACAGTTTCAGTTGTTTGCAAAGAAGACATCTAGACTGATGAAAAGGCTTGCTCTTTTTCTCCACCATGAAAGGTGTTGGTACCGCCTAAACAGCCTAGAACTCGGACTGCTGTAGGAAGAACTGCTCCCTGGTGAGTTCCTATAAGCACCAACTGGTGCCTAGGGTGTCTGCAGAGAGCAGGAAGAGGTATGAAGGCCACTGTGCCTGGTCATCCGAGACCAGTTTCAGAGACTGGAACTTGACTCTGCAAAGGGTCGTGAGAATGGGTTTCTGTTGGAGAGATGTAGATTGTGACTTTGATAATTAGGTGAAGGAGGGGTCCTTCTTTCAGATACCATGCAGGCAGGAATGAATTCCTTCAGATGCAGCTGAGGTGGGAGAATTCCAAACCCTCCTGAGAGGGCTGTGGGGGTGTGTGGCATGAGTCACTCTGGCAGCTTCCCACTCACGACTCAAACAATCACACACAGAGGGAGCAGGGCACACTGAGCAGAGGGAAGGAGCCATGTTTAGGGATGGGAGCAGGTAAGATCCTCCATACTCAGTGGAGGAGTGGACACTGCAGAGGCTCTGAATACTGGGGTGTCCTTTCTCTCCCTTCCTTGCATCCATTTCTGAGGGATGTCATGAGGGAATGTGCAAGCATTTCAAGATACACAGGGCAGGACTCAGACATGGCTCAGACTCCTTCCTCTGCTCTGGCATCCAGAATACCCACAATTTTGAGAGAAAGGCAGCAATACCTCCTGTGTCCCAGGCACAGACTAAAGCAGTGTTAATCAACAAGGTAAACAGAAGGAGCAGATTGATCTGTTCTCCTCACGCCGTGCTGAGCACACAACAAGCTATGGTTTGGAATAGTAATGCCCTGGAAGGGAGAAGAACCACTTGGAGCAGATACTATCTTACTTGTAAAGATTTATTCCCTGTGTACTGTTTCATGGCTCATAAAAGGTGATAGATGAAAGTAATTTTTGGTTTAATTTCTTGCCATGCAGTTCAGTAATTTTTGAGATAAACTCAAATTACTAAGGATCTGGAACTCTTCAAAGCAATGAGGAGTCAGGGACATTTGGTTGTATATGGGACACATGGCCTGTTTAATTTTCCAAGGCAGTTAAAGAACAGGTGATTAGAAATCCCAGCATACATGTAAACCATGTCATCCTTAAAGCTTGCCTCTGCTACCTCCAAATATAAACCACCTATTACAAAAAAGAAGTTGGATTTTATGTGTTATTTATTTTGTAGGTGACGGGGTGTCACGTGAACGCATAGGAGCATGCATGTGTTTACCTTCCCAGGTACTTTGTGAACTTTGATCATAATAAGCATCTGAACTTTTCTAGAAATGGAAAGGTAGGGACTAGAGAGATGGCTCAGCATTTAAGAGCTCTTGCAACTCTTGCAGAGGACCCAGGTTAGGTTCCCACCACTCACAACCACCTATAACTCCAGCTCCAAGGGAGTCTGATGCTAACTTCTGGCATTCACAGGAGCCCACGTACATGCGATGCACATAAACTCGTGCAGCCATACACACACACACAAATAAAAATAAATAAACAAATCTTTTAAAATGGGAACATAAAGCCAGGCATGGCAGCACACATCTTTAATCCCAGCAGAGGCAGGCAGATCTCTGGGTGAATAAGGCAAGTTTGATCTACATGGTGAGTTTCAGGCCAGCTGCAGCTACAGGAGACCTTGTCCCCTCAAAAGAAAAGGTACTGGGCTCAGGGGTGTAGTCTTTGACACAGTTTAGGATTGTTTGGGTTTCTACATTTATTTTACTTTGATTTTTTTCCTGGAGGTTTTTAATGTTTTGGGGGCAACTGAGAACATGGGCCTCCCTGGCATGAAATCAGTAGTGTGGTGGAAACCTCAGAGTTTCAGAAGTAATCTGAACCAAGACTGTACAAGACCAGCGATCCCTAGGCAAATGGGAGCCAGCAACGAGAGCCAGACTGTTACCTTAAGGGGTAAGAATGGCAGTGAACACCTGGAGTCCCAGCACTCAGAAAGCAGAAGGAACAGGATGGAGATTTGGAAGCAGTTCGCACTCTGTCTCAAACAAGTCTGAAGGAAGGGTCTCAGGCGAAGCTTTACAGATCTGCTTTCTCAGCAAGTAGCAAACAAATGCCTCAATAAAGAACAAAACAAATTATAACAAGAATGTAAGTGCCGATCAAAGGCAATTAGCTCTGTGACAATGGCTAATAGTCTGTAATAAGTATTTGAGGTTTTTTTTAAATCTATTTGTTTCTCTATGAGCTTTACAGTGCTCTTTTAAAAAAATTAAAAACATTTTTAAAGAGTCACACTCTATGTTGTATCTTGCCTTAAATGTGTCTCTGTTTATTAAACAGTGTTAGGTTAAATAAAATATGCTGCTATCCCAATGAAGATATTTTCTTTCTTAAAAAAAAATCCTCCTAAAAACAAGAAGAAAAAGATAAATGTTCAAACAACCACAAACTTTGCTCTCTATCACCAACAATCACCTGAACAGAATTCTTCTGTATCAGCAACTCAGCTACAGTGAAGCTGCACACCTAGAATTACAAATTTCTGTCTGACATGACATTTGCAGTATGCCAGACACAAAGTGTTGGGAAGAGACAGGGACAAGATCTATGCCGTTAAAAAAATTCTTCTCTACAGCTGGAACAGTCTTCAGAGGTCATGTAATTATGTATGCACAGAAAATATTTTAAAGTTTTTTAAAAGTGACATTTACCTATTTGATTTGGGCCTCTACACATACAGAGGTATTGAGCCATATCAGTGGCCTGCGCCTGGAGGTCAGAGGACAACTTGTAGGAGTCAGCTCCTTCCTTCCACTAGGCGGGTTCTGGGCATCGAACTTGGGACCTTAGGTCTGATGGTGAGCTCCTTTACCTGCTGAACCTTCTCACTGGCCCAAATATTTTTAAAGGGTAATGATCTCGGGGCTGGAGAAATGGCTCAGTGGTCATGAGCATGAACTGCTCTTTCAGAGGACTAGAATTTGGTTCCCAGGACCCACATCAGGCAGCAGTAACTCCAGCTCCAAGGGATCCAACAACCATGGCCTCTGCAGGTACCTGCACTCACGGCGCGCGCACACACACACGCACTCACATATGCGCGCGCCTTTCCTCTATTCTATGGCTCCCAAAGTTTATTTCACAGATATGTCCCAGTAATAAAACATTAAATTATCTTGGTCAAACAGTCACAGAGTCCTTGCTGTCTCCAGCCGTCCTGGGCTGTCTAAGTTCTCTAGATCTTCCAACACACAGACACAGTTCTGTCCCCATGCTCCACAAACTACATCAAAGGAGTGAGAGCTGCGCCCTACACTCTCAGAAGAGGACAAGTTTTTACCTGAGCACATCTCTGAACTCCTTGGAAGTCAGGACAAAGAATGGCAGAGGAAAAGGTTTGTATGGCTGTTGACAGAATCATCACGAATCAATAAAAGGAAAAGAGATTTTGCCAGAAGAAACAAAATTTTTCTAGAAGGAAGCACAGAAGAATTTATTGTCGGATATTCGTACATCTTCAGTACACAATGAGATGCATAAAAGCTGGTGAATCATATCTATATAAAAAGAACTCTGCAATGTATGCCTTGGTTTTGTCATTATTTATGCACTTAATTTTTCTGTTTATTTTTAAAGTGTTCCCAAATTATTCTTAGATTCCCCCAAAGAGCATTTATTTAACAAACTGGCAGAACTGGGTTCTGATAGCCCCTCGGCAACCTTGAAAGAAATTCCACACTTGCTTACAATTGCCTATACACCCACTCATCACACCCTGAGCTCCAGTCTGTCTTGACCCATCTCGATCTAACAGTAGGATCTCTCAGTTGAATCACTTTTCTGGGACAGTCTATGAGTCAGGGTGGGTTCAGGTATGCTGCAGTAACGAGTGACCTTAAAATCTCAGTCACTTAAAACAAGGGTAAGAACCTTACTTGAGGCTGATGTGGGTATCCCAAGCTGCTGAGAAAGAATGCGACTCCATCAGCACTCGGACCTTCGCACCCAGGAGCTCTGCTCTTGTCAGGCCTTCATGTCTGGAATGCAATGGGGAAAGGACTGGGAACCTGGCACCAGCTTTTCAAGTCTCCAAGAACTGCACACATACATGTGTCGTGTCTGTATATATGACATTCACTAAGGGCAAGTCGCATGACCAGAAGATAAACAGCAAAAGAGTAGAAGGAGTCCCGCTTCTGCCTGTACCCAGGAGACACAGGGACTCTGCGAACGCCATGCTCATCGATGAAGGAGCAGCTTCTCTGTGGCTTGTCTGTAGCATTCCCAGCTAACCCCCACTTTTTCTTGAATCCCTTTGGGGCTGGTTACTTCTTCTCTGACCCCAATCAATGACCTTCCTCTCTCTTTCCCCAGATGCATGTGACTTCCATCTTTTAACCTATGGAGGGTACCGTGGCAAGTCTAGAAGAAGCCAGCTTCAAAGTTCTACCTTAGTCCTACAAACAATAGTCATCTGATAAAATTACAACAAAGGCAACTCTGTCTGTGCTTGCCAAAAAGCACTTTTTTCTCCAAGACCTTGCTTTTTAAAATATTTTATTTATTATTTTTATTTTATGTATATGAGTGTTTTGCCTGCATTTATGTAAGTGTGCCCCTGTCTTACAATGCCCGTGGAGGTCAGAAGAGGGTGTCAGATACCCTGGAACTGGAGTTACAGACTGTTGCCACCATGTGGGTACTGGAATTCGAACCAAGGTTCTTTGTAAGAGCAGCCAGTGCCCTAAACCGCTGAGCCATCTCTCCAGTACCTATGGCGTATTCTTAAATAAGAAAAGTAACTTACAGAGTTAAATTGGTAGTATTTATATAAAAACCAACATCAATATCAATGCAAAAAAGTACTAAAATATGTCTCTAGTTTGTTTTCACATAGAGGAAGCTGTGCTGAGAGCTACACAGTTGGTGTTATCATTGATGATCTTAGAAGATTAGAATGAAGCAGTATTGCTTTTCATTTAATAACTAAAAAATCAATACAAATACAAAAGAACTCTAATTTTTTATGTGAACATATTGCCTATAGGCATGTAAGTACTCTCATGAATGCAATGCATGAGAGGCCAGAAAAGGGTGTTGTACCCTGGAATTGGAGATATGAATGGTTGTTAGTCACCATGGATGTTAAGAAACAAACCCTGGTCCTCTGAAAGGGCAGCCGGTGTTCTTAACTGCTGAGTCATCTCTCCCTCCCCAAATAAAAGAATTTCAATTAAGAAAAACAGTGACAAATACATCCTATTATCTTAGTGCTTGTCTCTGCTGCATGACCGTCACCTGCCTATTTTTTACATTTGTGTGTGTGTGAGTGTCAGCTTGCCACATGGTGGTCAGAGTCAGTTCTCTCCTTTCACCACGTGGGTCCCAAGGACGGAACCTAGGTTGTCAGGTTCCATGACAAATGTCTTCACCCACTGAGCCACCTTGCCAGTTCCAGATTAATTTTGTAGCTGCAACCTCAGTAAACACAGTAGCTTTGAGTTCTCATCTTAAATGCTTCCTCTCATCACCCAGTCCATATAAAATTATTTCCTGTATTTTCACTACCCTCCACAGGGTCAATAAACTGTGATTTACCAAATCCCCCTTTCACTGGAGATGAAATGAGGGTGTAACGGTCCTGGGTCCGACACCTCTATTTACATTATTAAACGTTCCTTTTCCCTGAGCTCCATTTTCTATTGTGGCTTTTTGACACATGAGAAGCACTATCTCCCTTTTTTGTATTTGTTTGTTCTAGAATGATTCAGAAGGTAAATGACACACTTTAACATTACCCAGTCGTTAACCACGCATCCCATAAACAGCACAAGCGTTATGACCATCCACGCGCGTCTGTCCAGTCCAGCATCACTTCAGAGTTGCTTTCATGGCAGGTCAAGACTTAGGACCTTCTGGGATTTGTTTTTATGTCCCTCATGCTTTCTCATTGGTCATTAACTTAACTTAACTCATGAGGTCATCTACTGTTTTGGGCGTCAGCTACACTGAATTTTTATTACAACCAAATTCAAACAAGTATCTTCCCTCCCCCCACTTCCCTTGTCTGTTGAAAAGGGAGAAGTAGGATTCTCTATTTAAGCTTACTTACATATGAAACATTTCATTGTGGTTACACTCATTAACTGGATACAGGACTCATCTTTACCTGTGGTAAGCTGGGGTGGAAACCAGCTGGATGAAGTGCAGAGTAAGCAGAAAGCATGTTTTTCAACAGCTCTCTACCTTTTCTAGTGATGCGTTATCTCCTCAAGATGGATTACCTAGGAATGATGCCCGTGGGTCAACGCAGGGCGAGAAGATAAGGAAGTTTCTTCTCATAGTTTCCAAAGAAAAAAAGAAGATGGCTATGTCCATTCAAGCTACTTTTTTTTTTCATAAAGATGACAAGACCTGAAATTCGTCAGAATTTATACAATTCAATTTGACAGTCTGTTAAGAACTTCAAAGGTTTTATCTTGGGGTGCAGGAAGGCACATCCCAAGTTGAAGAAGCAACAACTAAAAAGATCTGCTGCCTTCACTGGGCCCCTGATAGGATTTGTCAAGAATGATGCATGGGAGAGAAGAGACCAGAGGCCAGAATAACGCAGAGTGTTAAAGGAGGGAATGTCAGCTGTGGAAGAGTATATAAACCACGAGCTGTGGGGTTCACCAGTCCAGGCGGAATGCAGCTAGACTTTCGGTCACCTATCCTGAGGACCGGAGTAGCCCAAACACAGACGAGTAGCTACCAAGAAAGTGAGAGCAGAGGGGGGAAGGGCAAAAAGTGTTTTGTGTCTGAGTGTGTGTGTGTGCGCTTCTGTATCTGTGGATGTGTTTGCCTTTGTGTGTGACTGTATCTATGTGTGTAATCTGTGTGCATTTCTGCATGTCTGGGTGTGTGTTTGGGTACATTTGTGACTGTATGACATGTGTGTGCTTCTGGATTACCAGATATATTTATGTATTTGTACATGTTTGAGTATGTGTATGGGTGTGTGTGTCTGTGTCTGTGTATCTGTTTGTGTGTATTTGTGTGTACTCCTGTGTGCTTGTGTTTCTTGGTCTATGTATTGTGTTTGTAACTGTATGCATATGTCTGTGTGTTTTTGTGTGTCTCTGTGTTATTGCTATTTATGTGTAACTTCTGCCTGTTTTCATGTCTCTGTGTGTGTGTGTTTCTTGTTCCCGTGAAGTCCATCCAGCAGCTGTTAGTGGAGACAGGAAACTCCCCAGCACCTGCACCCACCTTGTTTCAGATGCTACATGATAGCTGTTTCAGCATTTTAATTTTCTATATAAGCGCTGTACATGCTCTATTTTAATTTCCTATGGTTCTATCACTGTAGAGGAGAATTTTTTGGTATTCAGAATTACCAGTTCTTGAGACCAGCTTGAGGCTTTGTTTTAAGTTTCATGAGGGTCATGGGATACAGAGACAAGCAGGAAAATAGTCTCAGAAAAGAAAAACATCTTTGCCACTAAAGAATCCACAGTCTAGGAGGAGTCAGGTAAACAAGCAAATTGCAGCGTATACAAAGCAGCACTAGATACATTTAAAATGATGGCTGGGGTGGGGCTCATTCAGCCTGGGACTGGGAAAGATGGCTTCGGGTCATAGTTGAAGATGACTCGTCCCCCATAAGGACACAGGAAGGCGCATCCCAAGCAGAGGGATCAGAATCTACAAAGATCTGGCACCTCCACTGGGAACGCTGATGGGACTGTAGCGAGAATACAGGTAAAGGAAAGAGACTCCAATCTTTCCTACAACTCAGCTTGAGGCGATCACTCAGGAGCTCTCAGCCCTTCCCAGGACACATCAACGGAAATATGCTTCGCATTCTGCACAGACTGAAGATGCCCAGTTCTCCAAGTGTAGCTTTAGGAAGCTCCCAGAGCTCACAGAGGATCAGTGTACTTGGTTGAGGAGAGGCAGGAGATGGATCTTCACCTGCCGGAACTGTGAGGCAACTGTCAAAGTATATGAAACCAGCTCCACAGCCACCTACTCTGTGGCATCATCAAATCTCAAGACTTATATTGAGGTTAGGAAATGAAATCAAGGAGGACTCCCCAGAGGAGCCAACAGCTGCTTACTGTATCTAATTTTTCTTTATCTGCATATATGTAGTGTATGTGTGTATGCATGTTCACATGTGCAAAGAAGATGTATGTGCATGTGTGTGTGGTGGCCAGAGGTTGCCAACAGGAATCTTCTCTAATTGTTCTCCACCTTTGGTATAAGGCTGGGTCTCTACTTGAAGCCAGAGCTTGCTGGTTTGGCCAGTCTGGCTATCCAACTTGCTCTGGGGATCCCATCTCTACCTCCCGAGTTTTGGGATCACAAGGAGGCTACCACATCCTCATTTGTGTGGGTGCCTGGGATCTGAACTCGAGACCTCACATTTGTATGGCAAGGGCTTTCTCCAATGAGCACTCTCTCTAGTCTTACATCCAGTTTCTCTGTGTCTCTTTTCCTCCAAACATTTTATAATGCCAAATATATGTCTTCTTTTACTAAGTAATTTGTCCCTGTGGGTCTTTACTTAGTGCTAGACTTTCACTTCTTTTTGCAAAATTGTGAAAAGAACAAATCACATGTTTTTAAGCCAGCAGTGCGCCGGAAGTTCCTGCCAGAGCTGCTATGAGAGAATTATAAGAACTTTGGCTTCACGGTGGGAGACACTGAACTAACCTCACTGGGGCTGAGATGTGCCGATGAGAAAGAACTCAGGGCTTCTGAATGCAAATACGCCCAGCCCACGCCTGGAGCCCCTCTCCTTCTAGTGGTAGATCAAGAAACAGAGCATCTACGGTGACTTTCCATGAATAATTCACGACAGCCTGGAATGCTGGTGCCTCAGGACTGGTGTTTCTCAGAATATAGATGGGATCTGGTTGGTTTTGACATTTTAATTAAATTCAGCAAATGCTTCTTAACTAGCTTGAGCCCAGCTGCAAGTCGCCGCGTGGGTTCTGTGGTTCCTTCTGCAGGGGTTTCGGAGAACAGGCCAAGCTTTGCTGCCAAGAACTTCAAACCTAAAAAGAGAGCTGGGAGCTGGGAAAACCACTCAGACACTCTTAGTGGAACGCAGAACATGCGAATGACAAGAGGAGGTGACAACGTGTCTGTGGGGATCAGGGGAAATGAGACCACAGGTCACATCACTGAGACCTCAAGGAGCTGTCACTGAGATGGACCGGAGCAGTGGGTTGTCAAAAGTTTTGAACAGAGTATGTGCTTAGCCTTCCCAACAACCCTACAAAGCAAGTACTGTCATCCAAACCAGGATGAATAAAGTGAGGTTCCTCAACACACCCTACACCATAACTTAGAGAACCAAGCTTAAGCTCAGTTATGTCTTCCTATCCAAGAGTAAAAGAAAAATAGAGGTCTTCAAAAGAAAGAAGGGGCCAAATGAAAAAACAACATGTACCCTAGACACAGAGTGATCAGGTCAGCTGGAAGGAAGGGCACTGATCTGTTCTTGGATACCAGGAAAATAAATGTGCACTTTAGCTGACAGTACGGAGTCATCGAAAGTTTAGGGAAACTGGCAGTGTCTGATCAGTGCGTAGTAGGTGCATTGTGTAGGTCAAGGGAGGTCAAGTTTGTGTTGTAGTCTACAGTTGGGGAGATGTCAGGCTTTGGTGGGGGATAAAACTGTCTGGCTTCTCACCTATTTCATTTAAAAAATATTTTTATTTACTTTATTTCTGTTATGTGTATAAGTGTTTTGCAGGCAGGTAGGTGGGTGCATCCATGTTGTGCCATGCCTGTAGAGGTCAGAAACAGCATCAGATTCCACTGCAACTGGAGTTTCAGATGGTGGCTAGCTTCCACGTGGGTACTGGGAATTGAACTCGAGTCCTCTGCAAGAGCAGCCAATGCTCTTAACTGCTGAGCCATCTCTCTGGTCCCACCTACCGCATATTTGGAGCTATGCTTCCTTTACCATCCGTGTTGAAGAACTCAGCACTTTCCCCTCCTGCCTCAGGCTCCCCCGTGGAGTTAGGAGCAATGTGGTTTTGAATTATGATCTCAGAATCTAAGCAGAGCGTCCCCACCTGCCACTGCCCATCTGGCCGAAAGCTTTACGCCATGGTGTGGTCCCTTGGTCTGGGCTGGCGGGCTTCACTGCTTCACCTCGGCCCTTTCTGTAGAACTGTCCCTGGGCCCTTTCATCTTAACATTCCCTTGGAGAACCTTGGTTTTGTCTCTCTCCTACTTTGTAACTCCATCTCCATTCCAACTCTCAAGTTTACATATTGAAGCTGGTATTCCCTTCTGAAAACAGAGTTTTAGTCAATGGGTCCAGCATCCCTTAACAGTCACACTAGAGTGACCATCTTTTGTGCTTTGAAAATGTCCCAAGAGGCCAATTTCCCCATCTCCCTCTGTTACATACTCCTCTTGCCTTCCCACCATTTACTGAGTTATTTCTTTCAAACAAACACAAGCTGTTCACATAATGATTCCAGTAATCATATTACAAGCTATTTGTGCATATACTCAAAACAACTACTGTTTTAAAGTTATCATAAGGTTTTTTCCTCTTACTCAAGTAATGAGGAAGAACTCATTGATGGGAAGGAAAACACATACACATACACACACACACACACACGCACACACACGCACCTGAAAGAAGTCAAGACCTAAGTCCTACTAGGTGTGACTACATTACCTTACAAGGCGAAGGCAGCTTTGCAGATTTGCTTCATATCTTGAGGTGGAAACATCATCTTGGATTTTCTGAATGGACTTATTGTAATCACAAGGCTCCTTAAAAGGGAAAGAGAGAGGCGGGAAAGTCAGTCATAGGCAAGACTCAAAGAGCCCTTGGTGATTTTAAAGATAGATGGAATTCAGGAAGCTTCCAGAAGCTGGAAAAAACAAGAAGGCAAATTCTTTATTAAAGCCTCCAGAAGGATAGGGGTCTTCTAACACCTTAGTTTTAGTCCAGTGAGACCCATTTAAAGACTTTTGGCTTCTAGAACCATGAGGTAATAAATTTATGTTCTTTGTGGTGACCAAGCTTGTGGTCATTTGTCAGAGCTACAACTGAAAACTAGTATCGTTGATAGAAGATGGGAGGAAAAATGTTTTGAGGGAAGAATTTAGCTAGTCAAGTATACAGTTTCTTCGACTGGTTTTGAGTGCTAATACACAGATGAGTCAAAGCACTGTTTATTTAGGTCACAACACTCTCCAGTGGAGGAAGGGGGGTGAGAAGTGAGCAGAATGGCAGGGAGGCAGGTGTGCTTTCTTGCACATCCTCCTGATTGGCCCCAAGGGATGGCAGAAGTCTGAATTTGGGCAGAAGGTTTGGCTGGAGGTATTTCTCCTCATGTGGGATGATGGCCATGTGACCCCACAACAGCTGGCTACAAAAAGTCAAGGAGAGCACAGGTGCAGGAGCACGTGTTTGGTGACTGCGGCCCACTCAAGAATGATTTCTGCATGTTGGTGCTGTTGCCACTATATTTTTTATTAAATTTTACAGAAAGTTATGACTTGAAATTAGAAATTAGACTGTGCCCACAAAAGGAACTGTGATAAAGGTTTGAAAGTTGCAAAGAATTGTTGCCTGGTCAGGATCCTCCTCAGTTCTTGTTCCTCAAAGAAAAGCATTCAGTCAAGAAAGACAACCAGTTTCAAAGACTGTATGTATGTATGCACATATCTATATGTGTATATATTTGTTTATTTTTGAGAGGTCTCACATAGGCCAGGCTGGCCTCAGACTCACTGGGTAGCTGAGGACGACCTTGAACTCCTGATCCTTCTGCCTCCACCTTCTAAGTGCTGCAATGCCAGGCATTGAACCCAGAGCTTCATGCACATTCTATCAACTAAGCTACATCTCTAGCCCAGGAATTTCTTCAGCAAAGTCAAACGAGGGGGTAGCACACTTTTAAAGAGAAATTGGTGTGGCCTGG
Organism: Eospalax fontanierii; assembly: GCA_035773235.1. NCBI lineage: Eukaryota > Metazoa > Chordata > Mammalia > Rodentia > Spalacidae > Eospalax > Eospalax fontanierii. Next base: position 178,676,831 of record CM069524.1, on the reverse strand, counting down.
TCAAAAGGGAGCAAGCAGAGCACCCCGCTGGGTTCTGCATTGGGGATTTAAAAGAAAATTTATATACTGAAGTGGTCAGTGTATTTCCAGGGGTGAAGCAACCCGTCTCCCCCTCCCCGATCATGGTGGATCCTATCTTCATTTTAGGGTATTTTTTTTCCCTATGATCCTCTTGAAAACTCCACAAGGGTCAAAATCTCAATGCAAATGGCTCTGTAATAAAATCAGTCTTCTGAAGCCTCAGATTCTTCACTAGTACACAGTGTGACCAGGGAAAAGAGCCTAGTGTTGCTGATAGAACGGAAGGAACCTAACCACATCTTCAAGCCCACCAAGGCACATCCTGAATGTCAGGAGTCATGGCCACCAAGACACAATGGCAACTTCTTTGGTTCCCTCATGGCTGACTCTCTGCCTACCCAGTCTTAACATGACCCAGAGGTCAAAGGGCAGGCTTTCAAGGCAAGATAGCAACTAAGGTAACAACCAATGGGCAGGACCCACTTCTAGCTCACACAAACATTCTTGGGCAAAGTCCAAAAATGCTCCTGGAGGGAAAAACCTCATGAAAGTCCAGAATGTCTCCAGTCATGAAGGAGGGAATATTCCTGGAGAGGATGATAGAGGTGAGGCAGTTGTGGGCTTCCTTGAACACCCTCTTGATGGGCACCAAGGGATGGTAGAAGTCTGACTTTGGACTGAGGGTATGACTGTGGGCATTTCTGTTCATGTGGAACCATCTTGGTTATCTGAGTATTTAAAGAAAGATTGACCTTAGGATGGATAGCTTAGAGAAATCTGGGTTATACATGTTTTTAAAATCTTGTTTTTAAAATAAGCTAGTGGGGTTTGTATTTGAATAACTTTGTATTTCAGGCATGTCTATTCATCTGTTTAGAACACTTACTTACTATTGTAAGCAATTACCACAGACATGACAGAGGCCGGCAGATTTCCATGCTTCAACCCTTGTCTCCTTTCTCCTGTTTTTCCTTCCATTCCTTCCCCTTGCTTTACTTCTCTCCTCGACCTTGACTAGCAAAGAAACTCCAAAGTTAAAATTCTCTTGATAAGAGACTGCAGAGTACGTGTCCCTGGATAGGACTCCTATATTAAACCTCTGCCACCCAGGGCTCAACGACCATTTCAGAAGAGGGAGTGGAAAGACTGTAAGAGCCAGAGGTAATGGATGACCACAAGGAAACAAGTTCTCCGTGCTTCTGGGAACTTGCCCCTATGAACTTACAGCAATAGTGTCAGCATGCACATGACCCATGCAGACTCAGACTATACAAGGACCCAGCATAGAATCAGAAAAAATGGTAAGAAGCTCCAACCTTAGCTGAGGAACTATTGGCAAATTTTCACTGTTGGGTGAGGGAGAGTTAGTTTTCTTTAAGGGAGTGATGCTAGATAGAATGACCAGACTCCAGTGGATGGACTCACATGGAGGGACATGTGGGGATACAGCCTTGACTAGATGGGCCCAAACACATATGTCAGAATGCATGAAATCCAGTGAGAGGACTATAGGGTGATTCAGATAAGGATAAGGATAAAGATAAGGATAACATAAGATTAAGATGCATTGTATGAAATGCACAAAAATTCAATAACATCTGGCAAAAAATTCTCTTGAAAGAAATGTTCTCCAGACACAGCAATGATCCTGAACAAGAGGCAAAGTTACAGTTTAGGCTTCACAGTGAAGAAATGGCCTGAACCAAACCACAAGGACACGGGCCTCCTCTCCTCCCCCTGTGAAACTCCAATCCTGCTTTAACTCATCACTTGGTCCTCAGGTGCCCCCTCATGCATCCGGCAGAGTGAGGACTTCAATCTCTCTCGAGACACTTAGACCACTTTTTCTCTAACTGGATTGTCCCCAAGTTGGACGTGTCATTCCATACTACATACAGGATCTTGTTTAAGCCTTCATAAATGACCCTAAAATAGAAACATTATTGCATTTGGGGGTTTCTTTTTGAGACAGGGTCTCCCCTGTGGCCTCTGCTGGTCTGGAACTCACAGGTAGATCAGACTGACCTTGAACTCACAGAGACTCTCCTGCATCTGTCTCCTGAGTCCTGGGACTGAAGGCGTTCACGCCACCATGCCTAGCACATTATATAGACATCTATTTAGGAAGACTGGGACACCGACCTAAACGCAAGAGCCAATGGTTTAAGCTGCAATCTGCCTGAATCCAGCTGCAATTAGAGACTGAGATGTGGCAGCCAGGCAACAGTGAAGAGTGGACAGGGGTACCTCTCAGTGGCATGGGAAGGAAGGACAGGCTTCTCTATGTGCCCCGCCCTGTTTTTTTTACAGAGGCATCTGCTGAATCCCACAGGCAGTGGAGTAGGCACAGCCATCCCCATCCAGTCCCCAATAAAGACAGGTTGGTTCGCACTTGGGGAATGTTACCTGAGTTGATATAATTAGGGGAGGCCCCTGGAACCTCCCCACCCACTCCTGGAGGATGATGCGTCCCCAGCTGCCCTACACTCGTGTACTCCACATGAAGCTTTCTCAGTCTTGGGATAGCTTCTTGTCTGCCCCCGAACTCCTGAATCTCACAGGAAGTGCTCTGTACCCTTATGCCTCGCCCCGCCCTCTCATAGGAAGTGCTCTGTACCCTATGCCTCGCCCAGCTCAAGCTACGTCCCACTCCCCTTCTTCCCCTCCAAGCCACTCAGCAGAACACAGCTTCCTTCCGCCCCCAACATGCCTCTGAACTGGAGCTGCACCCACAGGGACAGTCAGATTCGGCGGTCACCCCTTGGCCTCCACCTTCCTATGGTCTGTGTGGACTTGAACTGGCTGGGTCTGAGAGGCCTACTCCAGAGGGAAGGAGAGCACTGGCTGCAGCCGGCCTGGACCTGGCCCCACCTCCCTTTTCACCCCTAGTCTTGCAGGGCTTCCTGGGGCTCTGAAGAGCAAGGCAGAGTACCATTTGCATTAATCCAGGGTTTCCAAAGTCTGCAAAAAAAGGCCAGTAGCCTCGACACCTCAGGAGAAGGTACAGTTTGAATCTGATCTCCTAAGGAAAGTCAATCGTTTTTCTTTTTCGTGTGTATACATAAGTGTATTTGGGGGTTGCGCCTATGTGGAGGGGTACATGTGTACACATGCACAGGAGATCAAAGGGCAACTCGGGTGTCATTCTTCAGGTGCTGTCCACCTTTTTGAGATGGTCTGAAACTCAGCAAGTAGGCTAGGCAGGCAGGCCAGCAAGTCCCGGGCATCCCCTGCATCCTCCTCCCCAGCACAGGGGGTACCAGTGCCCAGGATTGTGCCCAGCTCTTTAAAACATAGGGTTCTACTGGGCGTGGTGATGTGTGCGCCTTTAATCCCACCCCGGGGGTGGGGCAGGTGAATCTATGAGATTGAGGCCACCCTGGTCCACATCGTGACTTCCAGGTAGTCCGAGACAAGGGAGATCCTGTCAAAAAGCAAACAAACAAACAAAAAAGGTTCTAGGGATTAAACTCGATCCTCATGCTTACACAGCAAGCAATTTCCCCTCTGAGCCCTCTGTCTAGCCCTCTTCTTCTGTCAAGGTCTTTAGGTGTTTCAGGCCCACACACATCCTGAAAACAAGTAAGCTCTACTTGTATACTTGTATCCACTGATTTAAATGCTTATCTCAAAAAAAGAATCCTTTACAGAAACATCTGGAATGATGTTTGACCAAATAATGAAAGTACCATGGCCTAGCCAAGTTGATACATAAAACTAACCGTTACCCATTACCCAACTCTAGAGATTAAGGAAGCTAGGATTTAACAAGAGTCTAAAGTCAGCTGGCTGCCTGATGTCTACAGCCTACCTCTGTAGCCCCAAGGAGGAGTGATGGACACCACCGATGGGGCTGAGCCAAGGCTGGGCTCTGGCTAGAATTGAAGGCAGGTAGTCTAGCGGGTTGACTGATAGCTGAAGGAAAATGAACTGAAGGGCTGACAGAGCTGTGAACTTGACACCAGGTACAAGGGCAAGACAAGCCTAACAGCCAAATGAATAAAGTTCACTAAGATTCCAACTCCAAAGCCTTCAAGTAATGCAGGTCATCAGAGTGATTTGCATCCCCTAAAGCTATGAGGTCTTTGAGACAGCAACCTGGTCTGAGAGTTTTCTGTCCCCACCTAATCTTGTCCTGAGTGGTCTCTCAAGGGACATTCACCTACCACATTTAGTGACACAAAATTGAACCCACCAGACACCAGGTGCCTTTTCCCTTCCTAGTGAAGTATCACATGGTTCTGAGTCCACAGCTCTGCCCTGGTCTTGGGAGCAGCAACTGCTGATATTTCTTTCTCTCTCTCTCTCTTAAAATTTTTATTATTTTTTATTTTGTGTGTCTGTGTGTATGGCCCACATGTGCATAAGTGCACCCATATCATGCAATGCCTGAGGTGGTCAAAAGAAGGGGTTGGATCCACTGTAACTGGAGTTACGAACACTTGTTAGGTGCCATGTGGGTGTTGGGAATTGAACCCAAGTCCTCAGTAAGAGCAGTCCGTGCTCTTACCACAGAGCCATCTCTTCAGTCCTTTTCTTTCTTTTAAAAAACATTTTCTATTTAAGTCTAAGAGTATGTGTTTAAGAGGGTGCCAGACCCCCCCCCCCAGCTGGAGTCACAGGGGGTTGTGAGCTAGCTGTCGTGGGCGTTAGGAACTGAACTCCAGCCTTCTGCAAGAGGCAAGCTCTCCTGACTGCTGAGCCACCTCTGCAGCCCCATGCGGACAAGCTATTCTTCTATTAGTCCTTTCCAGTCAGTTGCCATGGATACTCAGAAGGTAAGCAACTTGGAATGAGACTGAACTTTGAAAACACCTCACACAACCACAGGAAAGTTTGCTTTTTGTTGGGTCGTTGTTAAAGCATTCAAGTTTCTCACAGCAGAGTCCTCTCCGCTGTCAGGGAGAGGCATACATGAAAGGAGCTTGTTCCTGGCCTGGGAATTCAGAGAACAATTCACGGTGCTTTTGCTCTTTTCTCCCCCTGCAGATCTCAGCACCTGTCAGCTTAACTCACACAGATTCAGAATGAAGTACTTTCTCTCCATTTTGCAAATTTTATGACAGTGCTATCTATTTCCTGTCAAATTAGTTCAATCCTCTTTTTATTAGCCTTTTGTTATGTAGGTCTATGGATAATTTTAGTTCTATTGTCCTTGTCTTTATTAATCTACCAGATTAAATTGGGTCATAAAAATTGTAGTATGTTACTTTATGTAGCATAAATATAATGTGGGTATTCAGTGTACTGTCAAGTCTCAGCGGTAATGAACAACCGACTTCCACTGTCTGTGGAAGATGCTGACTCCTCCTCCCACTGTGGCCAGCACTAGACTATTTCCAAGGCACAGCTCTCTGATTTAGAATCACCTAGCGTGATAATCACTTACCCTAGTTCAAATTAATTGTATCATCTTTCCATGAGAGGGGAAAAAAAGGTCATCTCTTTGTTCACGACTTAAATCCCCTCACGGTGCTTTTCTTAGGCAACAGGAAACTGAATGCTTTAAATTTGGAGAGAATATGGTGTCTGTGGAATGGAATCTGTGGGCCAGGGTCTGCTGGATGGGATCTGCTTCTTGAGTCTTCAGTATCCCAGGATGCCATCTGAGACACTTGGTCTAACTAGCCAGAAGCACCTACAGCCATTCACTTCACCAGAGTCCTGGTAGCCAAGTCCAGTGAGATGGCGCCCCGGGGTCAGGGTTAAATGGCAGGAGCTAGGAAAGGGGCCCCTCCAGAAGAAAGGCAGTGTGGCAAGACTGGAGCGATCGTCAAGGGGAGGCCTCCCAGTGGAAGAAGCATCCCCTGTTTATCCCTAGTCCTGGGACAGAGGAAGGAGAGGGCAGCTGTGGGAGTCCCACTGTCTACAGACAGAAGGTTGATAGTAACCTGGGATTCCCACCCCACAGGGGGATCAGGGACTCTAGACCCATGACCAGGACCACACAGCCTCCAGGACTCTTACTTCACACTCTCCATCCCTGGAAGGACCTAAAGAGATATCTTTAGAACACTCACGGTGTGAATGTGTGTTAGAGAGCAGAGAGAAATCAGAGCCCTGGGAAACCACAGCCCAGGAGACCAGGAGTGGAGGTGATGGACGCTCCTCAGGAAAGTAAAGTGCGTCATGCGAGTGGACTGTGTCAGGAGAGAGGAGAGGATGCCCAAGACTGAGGAAACACCCTTTCCAGAGCTCCTGAAATCATTAACGGCAGTAACTGGTCAGGCAGGGAGCGCCATGCGGAACCAAGGAAGCCTGGGTTCAAACCTCTGCCTTTGATGGCTGATTAACATAGGCCAGTGACTTCATCTTTGTAAAATGAATATGATAATAATTCTAAATTCTTAATGATCCTTTTTCTCCCTGCCTTGATATTAAAATTTATCAGAAACTTTTAGTTCTCAGAAACAATTTGAAGAAAACACACCAATCTGGGCTCTCTAAATGCAGGGTCAAGCCTGCTTGGTCCTTTCTGCCCCTAAGTAAGTTATTCTGAGAGCTGCGGCAGTGTCCTGCCCAGCCTGGACCTCCTAGCGGGGAGGAGTCTTCAGGGTCCCCTCACTCATGGTACTGTCTTCCAAGTTAGCCTCTGTTTGATGAAGGGCAGCATGGCTCTGCGTCCCCGTTCATCTTCACACTGGTAATGTCACACCTGGATTCGGAAGTTAAGAGTGTTTCCACACTTCTCCACATGGTCCAAAAGGTGATGATGAAGGCAGCTCCTAGACAGAGGGCTCCTCACAGGCACGGACATCAGAGTCCGGAACAGTGCAGATCCCACAAGATGCAGGCTAGCTCCTGCATGACGGAAGCTGCAACTGTGCACTAGCTTGGCCCAGGACGAGGATGAGTGTGTGTTCATCTGTGCTAGAGTGTGTTAGTGTTTGTGGTGTTTGTGTCAGCTAGCATGTGTGTTGTTTTTGTGTCTTAGTATGTGCAGTGTTTGTGTCTTAGTATGTGTGGCGTTTGTGTGTCTTTGTGTTTTGTTTGTGTGTTTTAGTGTATGCTAGTGTGTTGGTATGTGGTAGTGTGTGTTAGTGCATATTAGTATGTGTTAGTGTGTTCAATATCTGTGGTAATGTGTGCAGTGCTTATGTCTTGGTGTGTGTAGTGTTTGTGGTAGTGTATGGTAGTGTGTATTAGTGTGTGCAGTGTTTGTGTGTTAGTGTGTGCGGTATTTCTGTTTGTGTTAGTCTGCATGTCTTTGTGCTGTGTTTGTAACTTTGTGTGCATGTGTCTGTATGTTTTGTGTATTTCTGGGTCTTAGAATTATCTTTATGTTTGGTCTGTTTTCTGTGTGTTTGTGTGTTTTCTGAATGTGTGGTATGTGTGTGTTGTGTGTGCGCTTGTGTTTCTGTACGGTTCTGTTTTGCGTTGATGTGTGTTTTGTTTGTGTGTGCTAGTGTGTGTTGGTGTACAGTAGTGTGTGCAGTGCTTGTGGTAATGTGTGCAGTGTTTATGTCTTGGTGTGTGTCATGTTTGTTAGTGTGTTTATGTGTTTTTCTGTGTGTCTCTGTGTGTTTGTGTGTTTTCTGAATGTGTGCTGTGTGTTGTGTGCTTGTAGGTCTGTATGGTTCTGTCTTGTGTTGATGTGTGTATTGTTTGTATTAGTGTGTACCTGTATATTTGTCTATGTTTTTGTGTGTCTCTATGTTTGTGTGTGTTCTGAATGTGGCATGTGTATTTATGTAGGTGTCTCTGCACTTGTGTGTGTTTCAGTGTGAGTTTGTGGGTCGGTGTGTATGCCTCTGTATGAGTCTCTATGTTTTTCTAAGTTTGTGTTTGTATGTTTGTCTTTCTGTGTGTTGTGGTGTATGTCTGGGAGTTTGTGTGAGTGCTTGTGTTTGCCTTTCTGTGTGTCTATATGTATGTATCTGCGTATATATGCATGTTTGAATATGTGGTTGAGTGCGTGTTTGTGAGTGTGTGGTGTGTGTTTGTGCAGTTCTGTATTAATGTGTATATTTCTATGGGTGTTTGTGCATGTTTGAGTGTGCTTGAGTGTGCATGTGGGTGTGTCTGTGTGTGTGTAATGTGTATTGTATTTGTGTATTTGTGTGTACTGAAGTATATCTGTGTGTCTGTGTTGCGTTTGTAACTTTGTGTGTATGTGTCTATGTGTTTTGTGTATTTATGTGTCTCAGGGTTAGCTTTATGTTTGGTATAATTTTGTGTGTCTGTTTTTGTGTCTTTGTATGAGTTTGTGTATGTTGTATGCTTATGTCTGTGTTTGTGGTGTTTGGATCTCTGGGTGTGTCTGTATATATCTGCTTTGGGTCTTTGTGTGTGTCTCTGTGTGTTGTTGTATGTGTGTTTATGTCTTTGTATTTTATGTTTTTGTCGGTGTATCTTCATGTGTCTCTGTGTATTTCTGTAAGTTTGTGTCTCTGGGTGTATGGTTTGTGCCTATGTGTGTTATATGTTTGTGTCTGTGTGTGTATCTGTATGTCTGTGTGCTTGTATGTGTCTTTGTGTGTCTCTATGTTTTGTGTTTGCATATGTTTTTATGTGCTTTGTGTATTTTGTATGTCTGTATGTGAATTTATATGTGTTTATATGTATGTGTATATTCTTTGCCTGTGTCTTTGTGTGTGTGTGTGTGCCTCTTTGTATGTGTCTATGTATATTTGTGTGCATTTATGTCTCTGTAGTTTGTGTATGTGTTTGTGTGTCTGTGTGTTTTTGTGTGTTTCTGTGTGTATGTCTGCATGTGTCTGTGTATCAGTGTGTGCCTGCTTCTGTGTATGTCTACATGTGTGTCTCTGTGCTCTATCTGCATTGTCTGAGTGTGTCTACGTGCCTGTGTCTGTGTGTGCCTGAGTGCATGTCTATGTGCCTATGTCTGTGTGTGTGGGCCTGAGTGCATGTCTATGTGCCTACGTCTGTGTGTGGGGGCATGAGCAGAGGCCCTCCCACATTGTGCCTGTGCACGTATGACTCTGGGTTTAAACTCTTAGCTCCATTTAGCACAGCTGTGAAAGACGAACACTACAAGCAAACAGACATAGCTAGGTTTCTGACAGCGACAGGAGGCCCCATCCCAGAGCACAGCCTCCCCAGAGCACAGCCTCTACAGTACAGCCTCCCCAGAGCACAGCCTTCCCAGTACAGCCTCCCCACATGGCTGTCTACCCAGACCCCAGTGCAGCTCCTTCAGCCAGATTCTGCTTTCTCTTGTAAACCAGGTTCCTGGCATGTCCTGTGTTCCCCTCCAGGCAGCCTCTAGAAAAGCCGCATGCCGTCCTTTCGGAGCTTTGTGACCCTTCCCCTCCTTTCCTGTCAGATGGATATTCTTCTCCAGTGGGACTTGAGTGTGAAATCTCATGGGTGTGAACACCGGGTCCACAACTGCTGGTGCTGTTTGGGAGGCTACGGACCCTTGAGCTGGGAGGCAGGCTGCTGGAGGGGCATCACTGTGGGCCTTAAAGGGTCAGTGTCCGGCTCCTCTGCTCCTGATCAGTCACGGTATGAACTAGCCACTACCTCACACTCTTGCTGTTGTGATCCAAGCCACCCAGCCGCCGTGCCCTCCTTGACTGCCTGCGTTCCCTGAAAGCCTGGCCCCACGTGAACCTCCCCAATCTCACGCTGCTTCTGTCAGATATTTTGCCAAAAGTGCTGAGAAGAGTTACCCACACATACATGTCATTGACAGGTTTGCCGTTAGGTAGCATGCGTCACAGTAGAGGAGAGAAATTCCAGGACGTGGGGAGGGAGGCCTGTTGTGGCTCAGGATGGCCAGAGGAGAGCCTCACATGGGCAGTGGGCTGCTTCCCACTGACAGCAACTGCTCGTTTCTTCTCTCTCGCCCCTCGACAGTGGGGTGGGGCTGGTGGGGAAGGGAAGTCCTTATTTACAAAAATGAAGAAAGTAGGTGAGAGTGTGTCTTAGTTGGGTGGCTTATGAACAACAGAAATGTTTTCTCAAGGTTCAGGAGAGTGAGAGTCAGATCAACACCTTAGAGAGCATGGTGTGACCTGGGGCGGTCCTTCCAGGTTGTCTTCACGTGGTAGGAGAGAAATGAGAGAGCTCTTTGGGGTCCAACGGTGTGCAAGCACCACACCGCTCTCAGCACCCTGCAATGAGTTTGTGCTTGGACAGTTTTTCCTTGGGCAACTCAAGCCCTTCTTTATGATGCTCCCCTAAACATTCTTCCTGTGGAAGTCTCCAAAGACATCTGCATAAATCCCTTCCCCCTGTATCTACCCCAGACATGCCACTTCTCAGAACTGAAATCTAGGTCTCTTCCCCTCGAATCTAGTCTGGACTGGTGACTTGCTTTCATAATAGAAGGCAATAAAAGTCATATTTTGAAACTTCCAAACCCAGGCCTTACAAGAACCAGAAGAGACAGTGTCAGCCATTTTTGCTGTCGCCTGCCTACGGTCTTGCTACCCTGAGAAAGCTCCAAAGAAGCCTAAGCAAGCCAGGTGGCAATGCATGCGGAGGATGGGCGATGTCTGGCTGTCACACCGCTCTTCCAGTCATCCTAGATGAACCACAGAGCATACAATAAAGAAGCTGCCTTGGGCTTCCTGCTAAAATAAACAACATGTACAAAACAAATGCCCTCCCGCTGAGCCAAGCGCAAGCTACAGAACCCTGTGAATCTGTGTGCTGCTGTTGGCTTTTAAGCCCCTAAGTTTTGTGGTAACTTGTTACACGGCAATAAAAAATTGAAGCACCACTCACCAGATGGCAGAGGGAGTGCCCTCCCCGCCCCCGCGCGCTAAGCTGGTTTCCTTAGAGTCTTCAGTCCAAGTCCTCAGAAGCAAGGACAGGATCTTAAGCATCTCCTGTTCTCTCACATAGGAGGAACTCACTGATCAAATTTCGGGATACAAATGACTGGCTACATGCATGCATGGGTCCAAAGGAACACATGGTCTTACAGGCGCCAATGAAATGGTGTGACTTAAGAAATGAGAACCCCAGCGCTGCAGAACTTGCTTAGCATGTGCCAGACTCTCATTTGACCCCCAGCATCAAAAGGAAAAAACTAAAAAAGACCTTCCCATAACCTTATCCTCCACCATTTGAAGGAAAATAAAATAACATCGATATAAAAAGAAATTGGAGACAGCGAATGAGGGAACTCCATCTCATCAAAAATGAAGGCTATATGGTCATTTGATTGGTGGGGATAATGGGAAAGCTTATAGACAAGGAGCCAGGTAGCTAAAGTACCCTGGGGAATCCTACGAAGAAGGTTTAAGAGCAACCATAGTGCTGGCAGGATGGCTCAGCAGGCGAAGGCACCTGCCACCAAGCTGGATTCAATGGCCTGAATTTGATGGAACCCACAAGATGGAGGGAGAGAACCATCTCCTCTGACCTACACACATATGCCATGCCATGGCACATATACGGCCCCTGCCCATACACACGAGTGAATGTGTTAACTAACTAATTAGCACTTTTAAAAAAGAATAAGCACAAAGAAAATATTTCTAGACACAGCAGTTTGGACAAAGGTTGTTGAAAATGTCTCTAAGAAGGGAAAATTGCCTTCATATCTAGACAGGAGAAAGCAGATCGGAAGGAAGAGCTGACAGTCTTTCATCTACTAGACAAGGTGTAGAGTCTGATTTTAGAAAAAAAAACAGGAAGTTGCCAGAAAAGTGAACTTGAAAGACCCAATGAAGTTAATTCATGATTGAATGTATAAAAATAGTTGTACAATTTTTCCCCTCAAATGATGTCTCAAAGCGCTCAGCAAATGTCACAGATGAACTGTGGCATGTACCCCACGTACAGAAATCTCACCAAACGCTTCCACATAGCCCAGTGCGTAAGTGTGCCATGAGGTCGAAAGTGAAAATGGGAAGGGTTAGATACCTTTTAAAGATGAATTTTTGCAAAAAACCTTTAAAAACCAAAGGCTACAAAGGAACACTAATAACTACTTATTAGGGTCCCAACTGGCTCCTCAAAGAATAAAACTTTTACACAGCAGGTACGAATTTATGCTCTCTGTGCTTAGGTTAAAAAGCAAGGGGGCTGAACTGGCTCAGTAGCTATAAGAACTGACTGTTCTGGCAGAGGACCTGGGTTCAGCTCCCAGCACCCACATGGTGGCTCATAACAGTTGGGAACTCCAGTTCCAGGGGATATGATGCCCTCTTCTGGACTCTGCAGGCATTGCATGCACATAGTGTACTCACACTCATTTAATAACTCCCCATTGCTGAAATAAAACACTGACCAACTCGGAGGGGAGAGGGCTTATTTCACCTTACAGCTTCCACTTCATTATCAAGGGGAACCAGGCAGGAGCTCAAGACAGGAACCTGGAGGCAGAAACTGAAGCATAGACCATAAGGAGCACTGCTTAATGGCTTGTTCCTCTGGTCTATGCTCAGCCTGGACCACCTTCCCAGGAGAGGCACCACGCACAGTGGGCTGGGCCCCCTCAGGTCACTTGACAGTCAAAAATGCCTCACAGACATGTCCACAGGCCAATCTGATGGAAGAAGTTCTCCCAATTGAGATTTCCTCCTCCCAAATGTGACAAGTTAGCAACTGAGGCTATCCAACATCACCGACCCCTTGTCAGCAGACACACAAACCCATCGCTATTAAGTTATAACCTTTCCCGTTCTTATCCCCAAGATCTCATGTTAATATTAATAGCACAATGTAAAACATAGTACAACTTCAAACAGTCTTTTAAATTTCAAACATTTTAAAAGTCCAAAGTCTCTTTTAAAAGGTCTCTTATCTGTGGATTCCTACAGAATCCAAAACAAGTTACGTACTGCCTTATTTCAAGAAAGAAGAATCAAGGCACAACGAGATCAAAACTCAAACAGATGGAACAGCGTAAACAAATAGTCCAGTGTCTAACATCTGGGATTCACTCATTATCTTTTGAGCTCCAACGCCTCGGGCAGCCCTGCCTCTCTGGCTCTGCTGTACACACAGCTAGTCCAGTAAGTCCAGTAAGCTCAGACCAGCTCCACCTCACCAGTGCTGCCGCCCTTGGTCCTGGTATCTCCAGTATGCTGGAGTCTCCACAACTGAGGTTGCACCTTCACTAATGGCCTTCCCTGGCCTCTAACCCTAGCCCTCTACTGTGGGGAACGAGTTAGAGTGGCCTTGTTTTAAGCTGGGGCTCCATCTTAAGGATAGAGGACTGCTCCCCCATTTTGTCAGCTCCCCTTGCAGGTTTCCAGTCACAGCCACGTGGCTATAGATTAGCCAAGCCCAGGCATGTCAGGTAGGAAGAACATGCTGAGACCTTATAAGGAATAAACCAAAAACTTAATGGCCCTAAAGCTAACAGCCAGCACATTCCACAGTCATGAAGACAGTCACCACCAGTGAGAGTCCTATCAGACATCCTCCAGTTAGTTTGGAACATGCTTCTCGCGTGGGAATCCTTGTCTGATCATGTTGCGACGAGACGTCCTTGCCGTGAGGATGGCCAATCAGACAGTTCTCTCCTTGCTCCTTTGTCTAGCCCCAATAAAAAGCCCCACTCCCCCTAAGTCGAGGCCCTCTGTACGGACCCACTGTCAGAGGACCCAAGCTTAAGCCTAAAATAAAGGCTCTCTGCTTTTGCATACACTCTGGACTTCTTGGTGGTCTTTAGGGGTCGTGAGATCTGGGCGTTACACTATCAGTTAAAGAAAAAACAACCCGCAAACCCAAAACCCCTCAACTCAAACTTAGTTTTTAAATTGTCATTTTTATTCATGTGTGCGTGTGCCTGCTTCTCTGTAAGCACACCCCATGCATGCAGTGCCTGTGGAAGCCAGAGGAGAGCACTGGAGTAACAGGTGGTTGTGAGCCACCTGATGTAGGTGCAGGAAACCAAACCAGGATCTTCTGTAAGAGTAGCATGTATTCTTAACTCCTGAGTCATCTCTCTAGCCCTTCCAATTGGCTTAAGGTTATTAGCTCCCTTGCTAATAGCAGAGGCTACAGGTGTATTTATGTAAGAACTCTAGCCCCACACAGGATGGTTTTGAAATATCTCATAACCCAAGCTCTGCCTCTCCTTCCCCTGAATACATACTCTTTTGTCATCCACTTCTAGTGAGCAGAGCATGTAGAGCATGAAAGACTTCGAAATGAACTCTCTCCTCTCTTTGAATCATTAACTTGGGGGAAATCAGCTCCGAGACATAAGAACACTGCCGCTGTCCATGGGAGGACCTGGAGCATCCCATCAACAGCCATCATCAACCTGCCATCTCTGCGATTTGCAGCTTTCAAACAAGGTCCCCAGGGGTGGGGAGAGGGCTCCGCCTGCGAAGTGCTTATTGTGCAAATACAAGGACATGAGTTTGGAGCAGCAGAATCCACATAAAGCTGGATGTGGTAAAGCAAATCTGTCATCCCAGCACTCCTGTGAGATGGAGGCAGAAACAGGAGACTCCCCTGAAGCTCTCTGTCAGGGAGCCAGGCATTTGCTAGAGGGAACAACAAAAGACTGTCTCAAACGGATGGGGTGGAACTGGAGGACCAACATCCACTGTTGTCCTCTGACCTCTAAATATACACTGTGGCACACATAGACCGGCACTCATATATATGAACACCACAGTCACACACACACACACACACACACAAACACACACAAACACACCAAAAAAACAAAAAACAGGCTCCTCCAACCCCAGACAAGCCTTTGGTAAGGACAGCCCCATCTGATGTTTTGATGTCTGAGAGCCCAAGCTAGAACTATGCTGGTAGACCACTCCCAAATTCCTTATCCGAACAGACTGTGTGAACTATCAATTGTGGGTTGTTTTAAGTCACTTAGTTTAAAGGTGACTTGAACACACAATACTTCATATGCCCCATATTAGTTATTTTTCTGTTGCTGTGATAAAACACCATGAGAAAAAAGTGACTTACTAAAGAGTACATTCTGGCTTAGGATTCCTGAGGAGGGGTCCATCGTGGGGAGACAGCCAGAGCCGGAAGCTGGGAGGTCACATCTTCACCTGCAAATACAAAGCAGGGAGAGCGATCTGGAAGTGGGACGAGGCTATGACCTTTCCAAGCCACCCCAGTGACATCCTTCTTCTAGCAAAGACATACCTCCTACACCTCCCATAGCAGCATCACCAACTGGGAATGAACTATTCAAATACCTGTGCTTGGGGGGTGGGGCTATCTCATTTCTATTATTACCTTAGTCCTCATGATTTCCTCATGGAGGAAGAATGGCTGCAGGGGACTCACATGCAGCAAGCACACTCCACTTTGTTCAAGGGGATACTATGTACCATGTCAGAATCCCCAACAAAGGCCTTAAACTTATAGCAAATCAAGTCAATCCTACATCATTGCCAGGGTTGGAGGAATGCCTTTTGCTGACTGATCAAGCCCCAGATAGCCTGAACTATAACCGAGAGTATAAGCTTAAAACAAGCCCCTGCGCTGTGCATCCTCTCTCGGGAGAGCCTCTCCCCAAACCTTTGCTTTTGTAAGCTAGGGTATGGATGAGGATTGCTTTCAAGTGATGGATATTTCCCATAGCCAGACACTATCTCCTGAGACAAGGGAAGCAAAGGTCTGCCTTCCTTTTTGTCCTGAGGCTAAAGATGAAGAGGGAAAATGTGATCACAGAATGCAAGTCCTTATCTTGATAATTAACTCCCTGCATGTTAGTGGATCTCTGATGACCACCAAATCTATAGCCATCGCCAAACCTCTTCCCAAACTCCAGAGTCAAACATTCAACTGGCTCTTGGCAGTTCTGCTTTCCTTACTTAATGCAGGGGATCACAGTAGACAGCAAGCATGATCCACAGGCACATTTTATAGAAGACAATAAGAATTATTAAAAATAGCATCAGTGGGGGCTAGAGAGATGGCTCGGTGGTTAAGAGCACTGACTGCTATTGTAGAGGACCCAGGTTGGAATCCCAGCACTCACATAGTGACTAACAGTTTTCAGTAACTCCAGTTTCAGGAGACCTGACCTCCTCTTCTGCATGACAAGGGTGCACTTATAGACATTAAGACATAACACTTATACACACAAAATAAAAATAAAGAAGTCTTTAAAATAAAAATAGGATTATTGGGTCTGCAGAGATGGCTCAGAAGTTAGGAACGCTGGCAGCTCTTGCAGAGGACCCAGGTTCAATTCCCAGCATCCACAAGGCAGCTAACAACCATCTGTAACTCCGGTTTCAGGGGATCCAACATCTTCTGACTTCTTCGGGCTCACACAGCATGGGTACACTTACGTACATGCAAGTATAATACTCATATACATAAAATAAAATATTTTTAAAATAGGATACAGATAAAAGAAAGTAAAACAGAAGTTCTGTGACAGCTTGTATCTTTGAATGTTCTTTTTTTTAACACAGGGTCTCATATAATCAAGGCTGGCCTCAAACTCTCTATGTAGTGGAGAATGATCTTAAAACATGTGATCTCCCCACCTCCAGAGGTGGAGATGAGTGGGTGACTAAGGCTAACTCTGCCAGAGGCTAGAGACTCAGGTATATTCTCCAACACTCAGATCCTTCTAGGCAACAGCCTCAGAGATGGCTACAAGGCAGGGAATGAGGTTGGCGGGGAGTGTCCATGATCCCCTAACTCACCACTCCCAGTATCCTTAAGTACCTCTATTGAAATCGGGTCAGCACATCTGCCTGCTCCTCCCTGCCGGCCCCTTCCCTCAGCTATGTGTAACACGAAATATAATTATGGAGATCTTTCTATCAGAGCAGATTTCATTGAGTTAAAGAAAATGTAAAAATTATGAATATGGCCCGAGGCTAAGAATGCCATCAGGGAAATGAAGCTATGTGATCTGACAGCTGGGAACTATGTTTAATAATCACTTTCATCTTGAAATACGTAACAGAGTCTAAGAAAAAATCCCCCTCCTGATTGTTTCCATCTTTACCTAGGCCTACTGGATGGCCCTGTACGCCATTCCCCCAAAGAAATTGATATGATTCCTGTACATTTATTTTTTGAAATACTTGTCTTAATGTCTCTAATCTTGATAATTTGTTGGCCCATCAATAGGAAAATTTTTATTTCTGTTTTAGCATCAGAAACAAGATATTTGTGCCACTCTGAGGAGAGACTGTAACTTTTTCCCATTTTAGGGAAAAAATGATGAATCTTGTATTTGATAGCAGCAAAAATTACCCAGGGCCAAGGCCCATCTCCATCCAAAGTAGCCACTGTCTCCTTCCATGACTGCCCACACTGGGTTTGCCTACCAGATACTGTCTAAACAAGGGCTCGTGAAAATTTATCCAAGGTAAATGAAGTTTCCCTCCAACTCTTATATATATGTAAAAAAAAACACATCCACTTGAGGGCGGGGGAGATGGCTCAGTTAGTAAAAACACTTGCTATGCAAGCATGAGGATCTGAGTTCAAATTCCCAGCACCTATGTAAAGTCAGGCATACTTATGTGTATCTGTAACCCCAGCATTAAAGAGCGGAAAGAGCCAGGTACCAAGTGCTCACTAGCTGACTAAAATGATCTGGTTCAGTGAGAGACCCCGTCTCAAGACAATAAGGTGGAAACCTTTAAGAGAGGACACCAGATCACCCGCTTTATCCTCTCCATGTACATGTGGATGCATGCCCCAGCACATGCATGCAACACACACACACAGAGAGAGAAAAGGGGGGGAGAGAGGGAGATGGAGAAATGCACTTGATTTTCAATATTATAATTCAAATGAGAGCAGATGCCTCAGCCGTGAACTGCCCACATTCTCTACAGGTCCTAAAACTAGCTCAGTCCTTGACTTCTTTGGGAATCGTAGCATATTTTCTAGGTATGGTAAGAAAACTGATCAGTAACACTGAATCAGGGTTGAATCGGCTGTTTTCCAGTGGGAGACTTTGAATTTCAGGTCAGCAGAGAGATGTTGTAGGGTGTCTAACTGGCAGCCCCTGATCTTACTAAACTTATTACAAAAACTGGGCAGGCATGCTGTTAGAAAGAACCAAAATGGACCAGGCCGCCTCCGGGGAGTAAACCCCTGTGGCTCTGACCCGGAATGCCTTTCTGGAGGGCCTCTTGCACCCGGTGGGGAGTTGCCCTAAAATTGCTTTAAGGTACCTTTAATCTGCTACTTTTTGAGTGTGGCCTTGAAGAATCTACACCAGAGCCAGGAATCAGAATATGGATTCTTCCAGAAGCTGCTGCAGAGCTGTGCACTGCCTCTTACTTCCTAGGGAGTCACTCCAGACAGCCGTAGGTGGGGAGACCTAAGCAAGGCTGTGTGACCCTACTGGCGGTGAGCTAATGAAATAACTAATATTTTTTTCATTAGGCGTGTTTAGTTGCCAGTACCCCAACTTGACCCTGGATTAGAATGGAGACTAAAGACGTTAAAATAATTAACTAGGGGGCTGGAGAGATGGCTCAGCATTAAAAGCATCGACTGCTCTTGCACAGGACCTGGGTTTGGTTCCCAGCACCCATATGGCAGCTAATAACTGTCTGTAACCTCTGTTCCAGGGGATCCGATGCCCTCTTCTGACATCCATGGGTACTGCATGACATGGGTGTACTTACACGCAGCCAATACACTCATACACATACAATAAAAATAATAACAGATAAAACAAAAATTAAGAGACCATTGGGCTGAGATGACTCCAGGGCTTTGGGTTCCTGGATAAACAAATCAAAACCCAGCAACAGCTAAACAAAATTTAACACAGGATATCCTGTACATTGTAGCTCCATCTTCAATTTGTAAAACGACTGGATCTTGAATTCCATGTCATAATATCCCCTAAGCCCTGGAGCTTTCTCTGAAGGCTGCCTCTGTCTTCTAACTCTAAGTGCAACCTGGTTCTTTCCTGAGACTATGCTTCCCCACAAACATCTCAAGTGATGGTTCCTCACACCCACATCCACCCTGTCCCTGGTAGCCCCTCCTCTTCTGCACTGTGGTTTTCCAGTACTGTTCCTCTCACCTCCCCTGAGATCCACAGTTTTAACTCTCATACTTGGTCCACCACTTACTGCCCTTTATTACAGCTCTCTGGATGGTTGTCTCATATAGTCCCCCTCCAGTTCATCTTCATAATCCTAAATTACTTTAATATCATATATTTCATTCTTCCAATGCCCTGACCTCTTGACTTCCTCTTCTCCAATGGTCTTGTCTTTGTGGAAATGAAGAATTTGTTATATGCTGTTGAGAAGTAAATTAAATTAAATTACCAGGATAAAGTAGCATTGGTTTGGGGTTATTTTTTTTAATTATTTTATGTGTATGAGTGTATTGCCTGCATGTGTATAAGTGTACTCATGTTGTGCAGTGCCCATGGAGGTCAGAAGAGGGTGTCAGATCCTCTGGAACTGAAGTTACAGATGGTTGAAGCCGCCATGTGTGTGCTGGGAATCGAACCTGGGTCCTCTGCAAGAGCAGCCAGTGCTCTTAGCAGATGAATCATCTCTCCAGCCCCCGCTCTTTTTTGGGGTTGGGGTTCTTAAAATGGAGAAAGGAGGCATTACTGCTTAAACTCAAATGTATCCCAAATTGAATCTTCAACTGGGCTTCCTGCCCTGTGTAAGCTAACCTGTTTACCAAGCCAAAATGCAGAAAACATGATTTATTAACCTTGGCTGACCTTCCGCACAATGAATTTCTTCCTCCCAAACTATCAGAGACTCAGAAGACATCCAACCTCTTTCTTACACGACAGTTTAACTTTGACCAGTACCAAACATAATTCTTGAGAAACTCCTTACAATTTAAAGCTATAAATACAGTCACCACTTGGTAAAACCATTTTCAGGATTGCCTGAATATGCATTTTCCCAGATTGCAATCCTAATAAGCTCTAAATAGACGGGGTTTCTCTGTTTTTGACTAGGTGGGTTTTATTCTTGGTTGGGGGAGTCAGCAGCTCTGTCAATGAAGAGATCTCTGCCAGGACTCGAAGGAAAGGACCTTCATGGAAGAAAGAGAGGCTCTTGGCATAAGGAAGCTGGGGGCATCCTGTGTAATGAGCTTGGAGGGAATGATTAGCTTCTCCTTTGTCCTGACTTGAAAGTGGAACAAAAACTTAGGAACCCAGCCGTCGCTGATCAGGCTCTCACCATCATGGACACACCCGTGGCTGTGAGCATCTTGGTTTGGCTTCCTGGCTCGTTGCTGCAGAGGACGGGGCCAGGATTCTAGCACCATTTATAGTCTGCCATTGTGTGATATGTTCAGTCCCTCAGCTTCCACCCCAAATTCGTCAATCACGTCTGTGGGCATCATCCTCGACCTCATCACTACCAACAGCTGCAACTCAGTTCCCGTGCCTTCCTCTTCCTCTGGTTCACTCTCTGGCACTGCAGCAATGCATCTCACAACACACTCCACTGATTCTATCAGTTTCAGTGCTGAAAAGGACCACTTCCACCTCCACCGGGCCTCCTTCCTCTTCTCCCATTTGAAATCCCATCACTAATTGTTCGAATGCCTTTTTTCGTAGTCTGTCAATTCTTTGGCTTTTTACTAGATTCATGCTTCTCGCCTGATAAGGCCACTGCATAGTTACAATCTCAGACCTCAGCAATGTCATGGCTTTACCCCCACAGCCAGATGCAGCTAGAAAACTCACACAGCTCTGCTGACTTGCAAGGAGAGACTCAGGGTTTGAGGGCCTGAAGTGTAAATCTTCCTGAACAAATAAGAGTGCACAATTACAAATGCAAAATTGCCAGAATCTTCCCCCCCAGGCCTCTGGGAGGATCCATGCAAGTGAGGAGGCCTGAGTAAGTTTCATTAGCTACATAAGTTTGCCCTTGCTGACCAGCCTTTCACCTCAAGTGGACTTTTAATGCTGCTCATCAGTTATGCTCTCCCTTACCAGCCTCCTAAATGGCTATTCCAGAAAGAAAATAGAAGTAATAAAAAAGAACTTCTTAGACCCTGCCTGTATTCTCTGCCTCTCCTCATCACTGCTGACGACTGTCTGGGTACTGCAAAGGCCAGCCTCTCCTGTGCCCCCAGTTCCTCACTTGGCCTCGAGGATATTGACCTGGCAACAACCCTCGACGTCATGTTTTCTGTCTGTCTGTCTCTCTCTCTCTCTCTCTCTCTCTCTTAGATCTTTCTGTTCTTTTATAAGGCACACTCTTCTGAAAATAGTAAATTGCATATCTAAGCTGGGAATAGGAAAACAGTTAAAATCTTTAAAAAAGCATAGAGGGGCTGGAGACCTCGAGAAATGGTGCAGCAGTTAAAAGCAAATACTGTTCTTGTCAAGACCCAAGTTTGGATCCCAGCACCCACCCCAGGTGACTCACAAGCACCTCTAACTCTAACTCCAGAGGATGTATGCCTTCTTCTGGCCTCTTCAGGCACCTACATTCACATGCTTATAAACATAGATGCAGACACAGACACAGACACAATTAAAAAAATTAAAGTCTCTCAGTTGGGTATAGGGCTGTGCTACACAGGGTCTGGCGGACCTTGAGCAGGGGAAGCGATTAGGGGCTGCAGACTCAGTGTTGGATACAAGCCCTGCAGGGTGGATGTGACGCCTCTTAGAGGCAGCCTTATGGGAGGGATTGTCACTTACGGGTTAGGCAGGTTTCAAACATGCTCTGGTGGATACTTATTCGTATGTGCCATGAGCAGTGAGTGTTTTGTGGACTCAGAGTATGAAACCTGAACATTTCCCCTCCAGTCTTTTGATCTCTGCTATTGGAGTGCCTCCTGACCCATTTTCTGAAGTTTTCATCTTTCCCAAATACATCTATCTCTCCTATCAGATGATTTATCTAATAAACACAGTTTTTAGGGACCCGTGAACATGCTTTTACTTCTTTCAAAATTAGAATTTAAAGAATGAATATTACAATAATGAACACAGTCTGAGTGCATCCATCTGTATATTTGTATTTTTAATGAAGGAAAGGAATTGCGAAGACAAAATTGCCTAGGGCTCATGAAAGTCGTGAAGTGGCTCTGGATATCATAGCTTTAAAAACCATCTAGACTGCTCCCAAAATTGTTTCTCCAGATTAGATCTCCACCTTGAGCTGGGGGTTTGCATGTCTAAGAGCATCTCTGTGTCATGTGGACATACGCTGACCCACTGATTAGGTGAGTCCAGATTTTCATGCACCCAGACACCAGCATACACAATTCTAGAGTATTGTTCTTGTGTGTATAGAAATTAGGCATCAAAATAAATATTTATCTAGAATGTAAAAAAGAAGTCTAGGAAGGTAGCTTTTTAGTAGAGTGCTTGCCTGCCATGCAAAATGCCCTGGGTTCCAACTTCAACACTGCAACAAACCAGGTAAGGTGGCACACACACCTGTAGTCCCTACTCTTGGAGGTAAAGGTAGAAGGGTCAGGAGTTCAAGGTCATTCTTGTCTCTGAATTTTAAAATGCACTATCAAGTATCTTTTCTATAGGAGTTGTATGATTTTAGGACATTTCAAGACTTTCTGTTTTGTGATGGAATGGACGTTTGGATCTGACAGGCTTACTACCTGTCACATGGTAATGTGATGTGATGTGATGTGATGTGATGTGATGTGATGTTAAATTGAATTTTATAGTATCTTCTGGACTGTCAGTATCTTTGTGTGAAATTAACCGTGTACTTGGTTACTTCTCACCATTAACTGGATTGTCCAGTGTGCTGGATTGTCAGCCCACAGCACTCATGTTAATGTCTCTCTTTTTCTTAATGAGCTACTGCATCTAGAATAATTTGAAATTCTTATTACCGCTTCCTTTTCAAAACAATTGCTTTTGATCTCATTTCTTATTTGTTTTTACTTCATATACCATTGATTTGTTTACAAGTTTATGGTGGTCTTGTTTGGATTTTGAGACAAAGTCTTACTATGTAGCTCAGACCGGCAATCCTCCTACCTCAGCCTCCTGAGTGACTTTAATGTAAATATCATGTTAATTCTTTAAGCTTAAAGTGATTTTAAAGACAAATGGTACTGCTCAAAAGCATTCGGAAGTCTGTAGTCTCTTACCCATTTTATTTAAGTGTTTCAAATTTCCCTTCCAAATTAAAATTACAGAAGCATATTCACAGATTTCCAAGTACCTATTTTAATAAAAAATAACCAAATGCCTTTTGTGTGATTGTAGCTATCTCTACTTCATCATTAAATATATTCCTGAGAGGAGAGAACCACCATTTTGACTTGGTCTCAGTAAACAGAGAATCCTGGATTGGAATCATTTTCTATAGACTAGCTGTGGCTCTAGAAACAGCTCTCTATTTCCCACATAGCTGTCAAAGTGATCCTGTTAAGACTTCAAGTTAGAACTTTGTATTACAAAGTCTCACAACTGGCCAAACATAGACAAAAAGTGTCTGCGAGGTGCACAAAAGTGACACATCTACCATGCAACCTCTACATGTAGACTTAGGGAACATAGCGGAACAGGGGGCAGAAAGACTATTAAAGCATCTCTCAACCCTCACCAGAGAAGCTTCCTCATGCAACAGATGATGATCAACCCAGAAAGCCACAACTGGACAAAGTGCAGAGAGTAAGAGATTGCTGGGTACTTGCTCCTGCATAGGACACCTGTGTCAAACCTCTGCCATTCGGGACTCAGAAACATTTGGGAAGAGGGGGTGGAAAGACTGCAAGAACCAGGGGTGGTGGATGACCACAAGGAAACAGTTTTCCAGACAGCTGGGAAGTGACTCATATGAGCTCACAGCAACAGTGGCAGCATGCACAAGACCCACACCAGCTCAAGCCAGACAAAATCCCAGCATAGATGTGGGAAAGTCGGTAAGAAGGCCCAACATTAACTGAGGAACTACTGGCAACTAATAAATACTGGGAGAGGGAGAGTCAGTTTTCTTTACAGGTGTCACACTAGGTTACCCTGGCGCCAATGATGGACACACACTGAAGGACATTTGGAGACCCCAACTTGACTCAATAGGCCTCACTTATATGACAGAGTGCATTAAATCTGGCGGAGGGGCATGGGAGAGTGAAAATGGGGAGAGGGTCTAAATACTATAGAAATATATTATGTGAAATTCACAAAATTCAATTAAAAACCTTTCAAAGTTGACCAGGAGCGGGGGAAATGGGCGGCAGGCCAGTCTTAGTTTGGGAATATTAGAAACTGATTACTACCGGGTGAGGGAAAATAGGCCTTACCTACGATCTCTAGACAGGCTGATTAGACTCCAGTGGATGAATTTATACCAAAGGGCATCTGAGTACAAATGCTTGACTGGATGATATGTAACATGTGTGGCAGAATACATGAGGTTTGATGGAGGGGACATAAATGGGGGAGGGGGATTAAATTTGATTAGGAACTATTGTTTGGAATGTATAAAAGCTCAATAAATTTTTAAGTAAAATAAATAAATAAAAATAAGATTAAAAAACCAAGCTGGAACCTATCAATCCTCTCAAGTCTTCGCACAGATCTTACTCTGCTGTAAGGTCTTCTAAGGACCCACACCATCTGGACGTTATCTGTGTGACATTACTGACCCGCCTGCTCGCTCCTTTCCCTGGTTTCAGTTACCTAGACTCTCTTCTCCTTGGACTCTTCCCCAGGGTTATTGAATATGTTATTCCCTTTGGTTAAAATGTCACCCCGAGAAGGAAAACCGTGGCTGCTCCCTCGGCAGCTCAGCTCTTTACCAAGATATCTCCTGTTGGTGAGAACTCCCTTGGTGGCGGCTCTACTGAAACTCCCCCCGCCCCAGCCAGCACTGCCCACCTTCTTTCTCTATTCCACCTAACTCCTGTCATCAAAACTACCATATCTAATACTTATCCCTTGAGTTTAAGCTTTTTCTAAATATAACTGTAGATGGGGTCATTCCAGACTACCATTGCTCATTCTTAGGAAATGTGTTCTCTCAAGTATTTGAATTTGCTCATTCAATCAAGAAGTTTTGGTGTTTGCTACATGTAACACTATGCTAGGTCCTGGGTACATATTGTTGAAGGAAGAAAACACAGCCCCAGACACCATGAAGCTCATGTCTCTGAAGAGGAGTTGAATGGAGCCAGTTTGCTTGGCACAGGATTCCTGAATAGCAGGATGTTTAGGACTGTTATAGGGTGCCAATCAGAAGTCACCACACTCAAAAGAAAAGCAAGGTAGATTTTATAACGGCCGGGCTGACTTCTGAACTCTAGGTGGGCGATTTCTGAGAAGCAGCCTCGATTCATTGTAGTATCCAGGTTTTATAGGCAAGTACAAGGTGTGTAAAGGTTATCTTCAAAAATATCTAAACCCCAAACCCCCACCTGAGCCCACAGAAGCAGATGTTTGCATTTTAGCCATTGCCTTTGTTCCCAATTATGACATCCTGGTATTATATCCAATCTTGAAGACCATGGGAATGTGTCAAGCGTGAAGTTTCCTTTAAATTTAGCTTGCTCAAAAACAGGATGTCACTGGGGTCAGATGGAGTCTTTATGGTTTGGTTGGAAACCATTATCACTTCACAGACACAGATGTGGTCATTAACAATGGTTACTTGCTTAAGATGTCCTGCATACGACTAGATACTCTTCTTTCACCCAAGATGTCTGCATAAGATTAGATACTAAACGGGGGGGGGGGGGGGATTGGGGACTCCTTAAATTCTCACAGGGTCTGGTGAGAGAGAGGGAAAATGAGGTTACTCTGTTACAGGACTGGGAAAGCCCAACTCAGGCAAACCACTTAACATATTTCACAACTGATCCCAAGCACAGGATCAGAGAATACAACATCACACACAACGTATGGGCACGGAACAGAAAAGTTTGAAACAACACATGTCCCCTTAAATTTTTCTCTTGTCTCATGTTCTGCTACTAGTTGTAACTATTGAGATTTGATGACATCAGTATTCCTAAAGAAAGATGCCAGAGGGACTGACATGCTGGGCTTTGGAATAGCTCTCCAGCATTGAGATTCAGGCTCTTTATCTAGACTTAAACAGTCAGAGAATATGCACATAATTCCCCCGACTCGACTGCCACAGATTTTCCCCCAGCTTTTCTCACCGGTTCTCAGATGGTCGTGATACTTTTTGAGTATGTGCATCCTGTCTGCTTCAGTACATAGTATTTCACAACTTTTAATCGTTCCCACTAGAGTGTGGGCAAAGGTGGGGGTGGTGTGAGGGAGGAGAATCTCACGATGCACAAGTTGGAGAGCAGGAGCTGTTCAAACCCAAACCATCGACTTTCCCTCTAACTCCACAGAACAGCTCAGAGGAAAAACACATGCTAATGCCCAGTGCATTGAGGGTTCTCAAAAGCATATCACTGAGTATATTCATTTATCTTCCACAGTGCATAACAGAATGCCACAGATGGAGGAAGTTATAAAGAAAAGAAGTTTACGTTGGGCCACAATTCTTGTTCTAATTTCATTTCCGTTACTGTGACAAATATTCTGACAACAAGCAACTTGGGGGTTATATGGGAAGGGGTTATGTGGCTTTCAGTTCCTGGTCACAGTCCATCATTTCAGGGAAGTTGAGGCAGGAACTCCAGCAGCTAGTCACATCACATCAACAGCCAGGAGCAAAGAGAGCAATACGCAACTGTCCCTGCTTGTTGGCTTGGTCTCATCTTGCTTTCTCCTGTCTCATACAGGGCCTAGCCTGTGGAATGGTGCTGCCACATTTGGGGTGGTCCTACCACCTCAAGAGCAATCAAGACAACCCCCCACAGACAGGCCCTCAGGCCAACAAGCAGCATCTTCTTTCCCAGGAGTCAAATTGACAGTCAGAACCAACCACAGGGCTCTGAAGGCACAAGGTCTTGTCAATGGCTATATCTGCCAGTGGTCTTCTTGCAGGCAGCCTCACAAAGTGGCATCACACTGCAGACATGGCGGGGGGGGGGGGTGTCTCTTCTGGTCTCTTTCTCTTCCCTCTGCTTATAAAGTCAATAATTTGGGGGCTAGAGAGATGGCTCAGTAGTTACGAGCACTGACTGCTCTTGCAAAGGACCTCGGTTAGATTTCTCAGTACCCACATGGCGGCTAATACCCACCTGTAACTCCAGTTCCAGGGGATCCAATGCCCTCCTCTGACCTCCACAGGCATTGCACAACACAGGTGCACTTACACACATGCCGGCAAATACACTCATACACATAAAAAAGAAATAAAAGTAATAAATGAAGTCAATAGTATCCAAACACAGGGCCCCACCCTGGTGATCTGGCCCAGTCCCGTTCACCTTCTAAAGCCCCATCCACCCCTAAACACCAGGGTCAGATGGTTTCTACCCTCTTAATACTTC
The DNA here is from genome assembly GCA_035773235.1 of Eospalax fontanierii. Lineage (NCBI taxonomy): Eukaryota > Metazoa > Chordata > Mammalia > Rodentia > Spalacidae > Eospalax > Eospalax fontanierii. Next base: position 178,649,576 of record CM069524.1, on the reverse strand, counting down.
ACAGTGGAGACTGACTCGCTGCATGAGCCTCAGAGGGGACAAACCATATTCAAACCACAGAACATTTTCAAACTGTATTCAGAAGATACAGCAGGCAGGGCCATACCCATTCTGGTTAGTGACTAGAATGGCAAGCAGTATGCTGTTTCTAATTTATTTATACTTGCTTTGGTTTGGCTGGTTAGATTGTAAATAACCCAGATGGCCTCGGCTCCACAAGCCTTCTGGAGTTACTCCTCCCTCCGCCTTTTCCTTCTTGGGCATATGCAGGTGAGAAGTGAAACACACACAGAAGTAAACAAACTGGAGTGTGCACTATTCAGTGAGCTATCACAAAGTAAACACTTTGAAGCCAGCATCCTGGTCAGGTTCAGAACGCTGATGACACCCACAGCGACTCTCAGGCCCCCAACAGCTGCAACCCTGCCCCTCCCCAAAAAGTAATGGCTGTCCTGACTTTCAGGGGAGATATGTTCTCGAATTTCTTTTTGGTCTGATTACCAACACATGTGTCCCTCTCTCTCTATCTCTCTCTCTGTGTCTCTATCTCTGTCTCTGTCTCCATCTCCCTCTGTGTGTCTATCTCTCTGTGTATCTCTATCTGTGTCTGTCTGCCTGTCTCTCTCTCTCTCTCTCTCTCTCTCTGTCTGTCTCTCTCTCTCTCTGAAAGGATAGGACTTAGGGTCTCAGGCTGGCTAGGAAAGGGCTCTTCCACTGAGCTATACCCCCAGCCATTTTGTTTTTAAATTTTACCTTGAATTGCTTAAGCTAGCCTTAAACTCATGCAGCCCAGGCTGGATTTGAACTTGACATACTTCTGCTTTCGTAGCTGAGATTACATGTAGGCACCAGCACACCTGACTTTTACAGAATTTTTAATGAATGAAATTATATAGTATGGATTCTGCAGTGCCTAGTTTCCTTAACTAAATATGATTGCAAGATACATGTTGTATATAGGTATAATCTTTTCATTTCAATTCCTGTAGAATGTAAAGATAGGCCAGGTGTGGTTGCACACAACTGAAATCCTAGCACTCAGGACAAGGGAAGAGTTACGAAAGTTTGAGGTCAGCCCGGGCTACATGGTGAAACCCTGTCTGAAAACTACTTTTAAAATCTATATAATATGTATGTTCAAATACTTTCTTCATTTGTTTTCTTTGACTCTTTTAACTGTGCTTGTATCAGCCAGCCTTCCATAGCTGTGACAAATACCTAAGGAAATCAACTTAAAGGAGCAAAGACTTATTGGGGCTCAGTACCAGAGCTCCATCATTTTGGACTTGTTTCAGAGCAGAAAATCAAGATAGAGAGTGCATGGCAGAGTGAGGCTGCTTACCTCACAGTGGTCAGGAAGCCAAAGGAAGGGATGAGTCAGGGCCAAGAGATATTCTTCCAGGGCATGCTTTCAGTGAATTAGGACCTGTCTTCTGAGCTTTCTACCACCTCTAATAGCCATTAAGTTGTGAACTACCAACAGAGTAATCCATGGACGAAGTAGGAACCCCCATGATCTAACCACTTCCCAAAGGTCCCACTTCTGACTTCTGCTGCACTGGGCACCAAGCACTCAACACAAGAGTTTGGGGCACATTTCCAATCCTAACCATAAGAGAAGCCCTTGAGAAACAGAACTTCTTAATTTTAATGTGTCTAAACTACTAACCCTTTTTGATTTTTGTTTTATGAACATTGTTTAAATTATGGTGCTCTGAGGACTAGAGAGATGCTCAATGGTCAAGAACACTGGCTGCTCTTGTATAGGACCCAGATTCGATTCCCAGAACCCACATGGCGGCTAACAACTGCCTGTTAAGTCCAGGTCCAGGGATCCAACACCCTCTTCTGACCTCCATGGGTACTGCACAACATAGGTACACTTACATACATGCAGACAATACACTCATACACATAAAATAAAAATAATAAAATAGTTTTAAAACTAAATTCTGATGCTCTGGATTTTCTTGTAGAGACCATACTTTGCCTTTCTCACATCTGTAAATCACTTGGAATTTGGGTTTATGCTTAGTGTGTGGTAGGAGTTGAGACTTATTTTTTCCATGTGGGCAACCACTTGACATAGCAACATTTATTAAAAAGATCAAGTCAGGCAAGATGGCACATGTAGTTTAATCCCAGCATGTGGGAGGCAGAGACAGGTGGATCTCTGTGAGACTGAGGCCAGCCTGACAGACATAGGGAGATATAGGCCAACTGTGGCTACAGGAAGACCGGCTCAAAAAAAAGAGATCATCTTTCTCCAGTTACGTAGAGGTGCATTTGTTTCTACGTCCATGAACCTGTTTGGGGTTCCGTATTCTGGTTACCTGTTTGATTCTCTTTCCACCACATAGTCAGTACACTGGCTTAACTGCTTCTACTCTGTTCCTTTTGATACCAGTGAAGCAAATCTCCCCACCCCCTTTCTCTCCAAGATTACTTTGCTATAGTGGACCTTTTGTACTTCCCCAAAACTGTTTAGAATCAGTTTGTTAAAACTCATAAAAATGTGTTAAGATCTTAGACTTAGATCTTAAGATGCTTAGACTGCATAAGAGATAAATAGGACTGGCAAGCGGGCTCATCAGGTAAAACTCTTGCCATACAAGTCTGTCAACCTTCGTTTGAATGCCAGAACCCATCATGTTAAGGGATGGAGGAAAGAGCTGGACCCACAAAATGGCCTGTGGCCTCTGTCCATACACCCCTCCCACAATGATGATAAATAATTAAGAAATCTTTAAAGAGAAAATACATTTTAGTAGTGACTCCTAAGATCTGTAAGTGTAGTAAGTTCCCACATATATTTATGCCTTTGTCTCTACAGTGACTATATTATTTTATGTAGAGATATTAGACATGCTTTTTAATCATAGATACTTGACATTTTGATATTGTTCTTATTGGTATCCTTATAATGATTTCATTTTTAACAAATTCATTCATCATATAATACATATATGTGCACAGATATAAAACGAAATTGATAGTTTCTATTGACCTAATGGCACCTTGTGAAATTCAATTAAGATAGTCAAGTATAAGACATAAAGAGAGATGGCTCAGGGGTTAAGAGCACTGGCTGCTCTTGCAGAGGACCAAGGTTCAGTTCCCAGAACCCACATCGCAGCTAACAACCATCTGTAACTCCAATTCTAGGGGATCCCCTGCTCTCTTCTAACCTCTGTGGGATCCTGAACAGATACAAATAGTGCAGAAATACTCACAGGCTCTTATAATTAATAAATAAATAAACTTTTAAAAAGATAATCATGGATTGTTGGAATATAATATCCAATATTTATTTTAAATTCATTTAATTTTACAGGTATGTAATTATCTGCAAATGGCAGTTTCATTTCTGCCTTTGCAATTTTTGTATTTCTAACTTTTGTCTTGCTCTAATATACAGACTAGCCCTTGAGAGCCTTCAACTCAGGTCAGACAGAGATGATCATCCCCTAGCTCTCGCTGTTGATCTCATAGGCAACTTTTCAATATTTCACATCCAGCATATCTGCTGCACTTTCTAGGGGCTTATTTTTTGGTTAACTTTTCCCCTAATCACTTACTTTGAATTTTTCTTTTTACATATTTTTTTAATTTTTTGTGTATGGTTGATTTGCCTGCATGTATGTAAGAGCACCACATGTGTGCCTGGTGCCCATGGAGGCCAGAAGAGGGCCTCGGATCCCTGGAGTGGAGTTATGCATGATTCTTAGCCAACATGTGGGTGCTGAGAACTGAAAGCGGGCAGGCCCTCCGTAAGAGTGCTCCTAACCACTGAGCCACCTCCCCTGCCCCTAATTGATTTTTAATGTTAAGCCGGTGATGTATTCCTGGTTAAACCCTCTATGGTTCTAATGCTTTGTCTTTTTAGTTAACGGATAATGTTTGCTAACTTTTCCTTTAGGTTTTTGCAAACATTTTCGTGGTGAAAATGACCTTAATTTCCTTTTTGTGTTATGTTCTTTCCAGATTCAGATTACAAATCATGACTGCTTCACTAAAAGATTTAGATGGAGAGATGTTTCTCTTTTAATATTTCTAAATGAGTTTAAGATTGATGTTATTTTAAATTTTTTAATTTAAATTTTGTTTTTATGTGTATGAGCATTTTGCCCACATGTATGTGAGTGCACCATGAGTGTGCAATGCCCCTGAAGGTCACAAGACAGCGTTAGAGCTCCTAGAACTGAAGTTAGAGATGGTTGTTAGCAGCCATGTGGGTGCTGAGAATAGAAACCAGGTCCTCTACAACAGCATCCAGTGCTTTAACCACTGAGCCCTCTCTCCAGCCCCTGATCTTCTTTTTTTAATGCCTGGTAGAATTTGCCAGTGAAACATTCCTGACTTCTAAAAATTTATTTAAGTGTGGTGTGTGTGTGTGTGTGTGTGTGTGAGGTGCATTCCATGGTGCCCCCTTGTGAAAATCAGAGAACAATTTTTGAGAGTCAGTTCTCTCCTTCCACCTTTCCATGGAATCCAAGGAGGGAAATCATGTCATTGGGCTTACGTGTCAGGGGCCCTTACACTGAGCACTCTTATCGGCCCACTTGTAATTTTTCAGAGAGGGTCTCCTGGAGGAACTCAGCTTGAAGTTGCCCTCAAACTCACGATCCTCCCGTCTTAGCTGGGAATACAAGCATGTACCGCCACACCAGCTTCATGGACAAGTTTAAACTAGCTAGACCTGGGAGCACTCAGCTTCAAGCGAGCACTCCTGAGGCCAGACCAGGCAGATCTCTGTGAACTTAAGGCCGACCTGGCCTACATGGTGAGTTTCAGGGAAATCGGGGCTACATAGTGAGAGTCCGTCTCAAAAAAATATTTAAACTGTGCATTCTATTTATTTCACAGTTGTAGGACTATTTGGATTTTCTGTTCTTATATATTTAACGCTAGATAGTTCCCAATAACTTGACTTTTGTTTTCAGGATAATGACATTTTAATATACTCCAAGATCTTTACGGTCTCCATCTATCTAGTGATTACTTCGTTTCTTGTTTTGCTTGCTTTCCTTTTTACCAGCCTGACTGGAATTTTACAAACTTATATTAATCTTCCAGAAGTTAATGTTTGGCTGGACTGATCTTCTCCATCTTAGTTTGACTTCTATTTCATGAATGTCTAGTCCTCACCAACACTACTTTCTTTGAATTTAACTTCATATTTTCTACTAAGTTGAATTCTTAGAGCATTGGCTTTTTAGTCTTTTGTATAAGACTAAAGACTATATGGCTTTTTAGTATACCTTTTGATCTGTAAACTTGTGTGAGGATTATCCCAGTGAATTCAATCTTTAATCCTTAGGATGTGTCTTTCTTGGGGAGGGGTGCAGTTCAGCAGTAGAGCACTTGCCCAGCTGCCGGGCCCCTCGGCTCCGTCCCAGCACCATTAAACAGCGTGTCCCCCTCCCTTCTTTCTGTGTTGTTTCGCTGCTTGTTTTCTCTTTATCTCCACATATTTCATCTTCCTTTTTTCTCTTTTCCTATTTTCTCTTAAATTTTTCAGATTTTCTGTTGTGGCAGCTGGGAAGTCAAATGTGGTTTTACAACGTTTACATCAGCAATTGCATCCACGGACGAAACCCCCAGTATCCAATGGTATTTTTGCTTTCTTTTTACAGCATAAAAGCCTCACATTTCCACTCTTCCTCTTTGTCTCAATATAAGTTACTTATATATTTGTCCTGAACAGGTTTATATAGTAATGTTTATATTCTATAATTGTCTCTGTTCCTTTCTCTGTTAACAACTGCTATCTCTCTTCTGCCTTTAATATCTCCTCTAGTTCAGGTCTACACTGTTCTCCATTTATATTAGTCTGAAAATGTCTACTTCATGTTATTCTTGAAGAGTATTTTTTTCAATGTATATTTTTACTGAATTTTTGTGGATTTCATACAGTACATTTTAATAATATTTAGGCCTTCCCTATCTGCATCCCACCGTAGCCTATCCACAGGAGAAGAGTATTTTCAAATCTTTTAAAAAATTGCACTGATGTGGCTAGAGAGATGGCTCAGTGTTAAGAGCACTGGCTGCTCTTGAGAAGAGCTGGGTTCGAATCCCAACACCCATATCATGGCTAACAATAATCTGTAACTCCAGTTCCAGGAGATCTGACACCTTCTTCTGTGCTCCATGGACACTGCATGACATTTGCGCACTTACATACAATTTAATTGTATTTATTTATGGGGGGATGTTGAGCACAGAGAACGAACTGTGGAAGTTGATTCTCTCCCTCCACCTTGTGGGTTTAGGGAATGAACTCAGGTCTTCAGGCTTAGCACCAAGCACCTTAACCTGCTGAGCCATCTCGCTGGCCCTTGCAGGGTATTTTTAAAGGTATAAAATTCTAAGATTCATAGTTCTTTTCTTTAGCAGCTCCTTCATATTTTCTGCTTCTGTTCAGCTGATGTGTCCTGGTCTCATTCTTGCCTTTGTTCTATGGCTGTTTTTAAAATTATTTCATTCTCCTCCATTCTCCATCATCCATCCTCCATCCTCAAAATTCATATGGAAGCACAAAAGACCCCAGACAGCGATAGGCAAAGCAACCCTGAGCACAAAGAGTAATGCAGGGGGATTACTACACCAGATTTCAAACTATATTATAGGGCTATAGTCATAAAAACAGCACAGTACTAGTACAAAAATAGACACAAAGACCAATGGAATATAATTGAAGACTCAAACATGAGTACATGCAATTTCAGCAACCTGACACTTGACAAAGAGGCCAAGAACACTGGAGGAAAGATAGCATCTTCAGTAAATGGTGCTGGCAAAAATGGATCTGATCACTTGTCGAAGAATGGAACTAGATCCTTATCTTTCACCTTGTACAAAAGTCAACACCAAATGGATCAAAGACCTCAATATGAAACCTGAAACTCTGAAATTGTTCAAAGAAAAGGTTGGCAGTGCCATATAAGACACAGGTACAGGAAAAGACTTTCTAAATCAGACAGCGGTTGCTCTGGAAGTAAGGTCAATAATCAATAAGCAGGACCTTATTATACTAAAAAGCTTCTGTACAGCAAAAGAATCAACCAAGGAAGAGAAGAGGAAAACCCACAATGGGAGAAAATCTTCACCAGTGACACATCTGAAACAGGTTTAATATCAGAATATATAAAGAACTCAAAAAACAAAGAATCAAGAAAACAAGTGACCCAATTAAAAGATGGTCTAAGATCTGAGCAGAGAGTTCTCAAAAGAAGAAATAAAGATGGTTGAGAAACATCTTAAAAAGTGTTTAACATCATTAACAATTAGGAAAATGCAAATTAAAACCACTTTAAGATTTCATCTTACCTCACCCAGTCAGACTGACTAAGATGATCAAGGGAACAAATGATACCAAATGCTGGGGAGGATGTGGAGAAAGAGAACACTCCTTCACTACTGGTAAGATTGTACACTCCTACAACCCCTATGGAAAGTAGTGTGGAGAAATCTAAAAAACGAAAAACGAATCTACCATTTGACCTGGTTATTTCACTCCTTGGCATATACCCAAAGGACTCATCCTATTGCAGAGATACTTGTACATCCATGTTTGTGGCTGCTCTTTTCCCAATAGCTAAAGTATGGAAGCAACTAAGTGTCCCTCAGCTGATGAGTGGATAATGAAAACATGATACATTACACAACAGATTTGAGTTTTACTCAGCGGTTAAGAAAGATGAAATCATGACATGGCAGGTAAATGGATGGAACTAGAAAGTTATGCTAAGTGAAGTAACACAGACTCAAAAAAACAAATGGCATATGTTCTCTCCCACTTGTGGATCCTAGCACCAAACCCTTTTATATGAGTACATATCCTGATGTAACTGCAGTAACCAGGAAAATGGAAAGGACCCAGGGAGGTAACGGAAAGAAGGAACCTAAGAGAGATTAATAATCGGAGATGGGTGGTACTAAGAGTGAAATAGATAAAGGGGGACTATTTAAATGGAATGCGGAGGGAGAGTTATACAAAGAACTATGGAGATAAAGGGAAAGAAGGAGCTCAAGAGAGGTGGACCCTTAGAAGACTCGTATTATCAAGGGATAAATGGGGACACTTAAAATGGGAAAGTCATGGGGAAGGGTAGAGAGAGGAGAAACCTTCCTTTACATCGCTGATCAGGGTGGTCCAAGAGACTCCCCAAATTACACAGGCTATTACCACAGTCCTTGATTGCCACCCACAAGGTAAGACTCTATTGCTGAAGACAGGACATATTTCAGAGACTGGATTTGGACCAATGGAGCTGGAAGCCTCTTCCCCTGAAGGCTAACTCTCATAGCTCTGGAAAGCACTATACAAGTAGGCAAGGGAGAACATCAGTCAATGGCCCAACACCAGCATCCTGACCGAATAACCACATAGATGGTGCAGTAGTGGCACTTTTATCTTGGGGCCAATCAGTGGTTACCTAACTGGTCTTAGAGCCCACTCAATGGGAGGAAGTCCATGTGTACTGTATTCATAGCCAAATACACATGGCTGAAGAGGTCATAGATCTTAGAAAATTCCCAAGGGTGTCAATGTAACTTCTCACTAAATGCAAAATATGTATTTATTTATTTATTTATTCTTTATTTACAATAAAGAATGCCAATCACCACTCATCAAAGAAGCTTCTTTTGTACCAGATGGAGACTGCTACAGAGTCCCACAGCTGGTCACACACAGACATTGTCTATGAACTGTCCATGCCTTAGTGGCACATCTACAATGCAACCTTTATACCCAGAGCTCACACAATATAGAACAAGGCGTAAAGAAGTCACTAATGAATCTCTCAACTCTCATTAATGAAGCTCCCTCATGCAACAAAGGGTCAGTGACACAAAAGGTCACAAATGGTGAAATCATGGAGATTAGGAGTCTGCAGAGTGTGGGTCCCTGGACAGGACTCCTATATTAAATTTCAATCACCCAGAGCTCAGGGACCATTGTGGAAGAGGGTGCAGAGAGATTGTAAGAGCCCATGAGGAGGTGTGTGACCATATGGAAGTAGAATCGTACAAGCTCCTGGGACCCTGCTCATCCGAACTTACAGCAATGGTTTCTGCATGCTCAAACAGACAAAGCCCAGCGTGGAACCGGGAAAGGGCAGCAGCCCCCAACCTCTGCTGAAGAAATAGCGGCAACTGATTGCTGCTGGGTGAGGATGAGCTACTCTTCCTAAAGTGAGGAACTCTGCTAGGCTGACCAGACCACAGAGGATGAACCTGCACTGAGGTCATTTGGTGACACTAACTTGACACAATAGACCTTAACACAGATGAAAGAATGTATGGATTCCAGTTGGGGGGCTGTGGGATTGCCTGTGGGGAAGCGGGTATAAAGATGAATTGTTTGAGATGTTCTGTATGAAATACACAATGATTCAATTCAAAAATAAAATAAGCGAAAATAAATAAAAGCCTAAAAATTAGAAATCACGGACCAACATGCCAGCAAAAATGGCAGATAAGCCCAGACTCTAGCAAGTCTAAGATAAAAACACAGAAAAAATTTCTGTATCAGAGAGATAAGTGATGAAGGTAGTAACAATAATTCTGTCATGTAAGTTTTTCAATAAATTTCCAGCTATACATGAATTGGGTGATTTTTCGAGCACAATATTAATTTCCCCCAATTGATTCAAGAAGATGTAGACTGCCTGGGCACATCAGTAACCACCCAATGAACTGGAAAGCTTTTTTATAGACATACCACTTTACAAACTAGAAAGATAAAGAACAATAGGGAGTGATTGCTTCCCCCAAACCTAACTAGCTTAAGCACCAAGGAACATATAATCCTCCTTGAATTAGTCAAACTGTTCCAGAATATGTGGATGGCAAGTCTCCCAAACAATTTTGTAAATCTTGCATAACCTTAATATCAAAACTTAATAAATAGCACCCAAAAGAAAATTAAACTTCCTTATGGCTAACCAGACAAAAATTCTAAAGAGAACATTCATAGAGGGTGTATGAGATGCTAACACACCATGATCAAGAAATATTTAGGAGAGAATGAGGTGGTGTTAGCAAGAAAGACGTGTGAGCGGGCTGCGGACTGCCTGCCCTCTGTGGGGTCTGCTCTTCTCCACAGGCTGGAAAGTCTGAGGGCCAGGGACATGTGTCCATTTGGAGTTGTTCTATTTTGCTTTCATATTGTTGTGATGAAAACCCTGACCAAAATCAACTTGGAGAGGAGAGGATTTACTTGGCTTACAAGCAAAGTCCATCACTGAGAAAAGCCAAGGTGGATCTCAGGGTGTTAACCTGGAGCACAGACCACAGAGGACCGTGGTTTACTGGCTTGCTTCCCTGACCTGCGCTCAGCCTACTTTCTTATACCATACACATCAACCTGCCCAGGCCTGGCACCACCCACCATGGGCTGGACCCTTCCACACCACTCAACAATCAAGAAAATGTCCCACATACATGGCCACAGGTCAGTCCAATGGAGGCAATCCCCAGCTGAGGCTTCCTCAACCCAGGTGTGTCAAGTTGACAACTAAAGCTGTCTACAGCACAGGAGTCCTGCATCTCCCTCAATCCCCACCCCTAGTCTGCAATCTAAGACCTGCAATCCCCACTCTGCATCTAAGACCCTGGAATTCGCTGCCCAAATGTCCTTGTATTGTGTAGTAATATCCTCTAAGATAAACCCTCCATCTTGCAGAGAAGCCTATTAAGACAGAGGATGTTCTACGCGGAGGTGGAACATTCCATCCTCAGGAAAACACATCAAATTTAGGAAGTAAACAGCTCAGTAGCCTCAGGAAGGCTCTGAAACTGCTGGGATAGACTAGGCTCCTCTCTCCCCACACATATAAGCAGTAAGAACTGACAGGAGACACAAGATGAGCTGCCTAAAAGAGGCTCAGATCAGCAATCCACCTGGAAGATGCTCACTCCAACTGAGCTGCCGGGAAGAGCTGCTCTCCAGCCTACTGTGTGCACGTTGCGCAGTGAGCCCCAGTCTCCCATGCCAGTGTGGGCTTTGGCAACGCAGTCTTTGAGTCATTTCCCCTTCTGTAAGTCAACCCTCACCTGCACTTCTGTTAAGTGACCCCCAAAACTCATTCATTCACCAAGTAGAACTTTGATGGTATCCTTACTTTGGGCTGTCTTTGATTCCTTATCTGGAGTGAGTAGATATGTATTCACGTCTCTCCAGGAATAGTGTCACCCTGGTGATGAAGAAGAATTAACCTAATGTGGAACTAATGAAGTATGTATGACCTCAGTATAACTCTGTTCCATGTGGTAGATGAATACACACTGACAAAGGTATTTGATAAGAATCTTAGGCACTCATAATAATAATGTGCTTGCTGGTATATGTAGGAATAAGAGTTAGGACTTTGTAATAGTGCTTTTAAGGTTTGTAGCCTTATAAACCTCTACTTTAGGTCTGTGTTTCAAATCTTCCATTCTAAGTTCAGTCTCAGGCTAGCACAGGACAAGACAGACAACCACCAAATCACAGTATAGGAGCACCTTGAAAAATGATTCCTCTTAAGGAAGCATCTGCTATTTGTTTCTTATTTGTCAGAAGTGGCCTGGAGTATACTGGTATCAACAATATATCTCGTTACTGGAAATGCCACAACCCTTGCCCAAGAACTGTGCTGGAAGTCTCATATCTACCAATATGGTTACTGCCAAAGGATGATGTGATCAGTCCTATAAAAACCTATATGTATTTCTGATGTGGGCCTCAGTTTCTCTAGAGCAGGTTGCTCAGACCAAGGCCTGTGTGTAATAAAGGAAAACTTCTGTTTTCTGAGTATGGTTTGAGTCCTCACCTTGTGCCAGACCAGTCTTGGTTTAATTCCCACAACACTGGTACCACCTACCTGGCCTGCACAGGCCTTTCACCCCGTTCATTCTCCCAAGAAAAGCCTAGGTTGTTAGAGTGCCTAAGGTGTGGGCCAGGGTATAGTGAAGAGAGACCCCTTGCAGAAACCCTAAATGGAGCCTGAATATATGAGCTGGCATGTATACCAGTCAGTGGTGACGTCTTCTTACTCACTGTAGGCTGCTATAACAAAGTACTACAGAGTAACTTATGAACAACAGAAACTGAGGCCTCATGAATCTAGAAGTTGAGAAATCTAAGACAAAAGCCCTGGCAGATTTGATGAGTGCTTCCTGATTCCCAGATAGTGCCTGGCTGTGTCTTCAGATGGTGGGAGGGGCGAGGCAGTCTCCATTCCGGATGGCTCCATCCTCATGACCTGCTCACTTCTAAAGGCCCCACCTCCACCTACCATACCACTGGGGAGAAGGTTTCTCATCTGAAGTTTGGGGGCACACAACACCCTGATCATAACATGTGTGAAGGGAAGGCCCAGACTGTGGACCAGGTACTGGCTTTATCCATGTGAACATTTATGGTATAGAAGTCTGAGAGATACAAGATCTAAAAAGTTAAACCCAGCCTTCCAGGTTAACTGTGAAGATATAAATGTCAAGATAGGAAATAGAATCTGGTTTTTATAATAGTCTATTCGCTGATTTGTGGTGTCTAGGGCAGAAGTCAAGATAAAGCATCTAGTAACCAAAATAGCATAGTCCTGGCATTTTAAAAACACATGTAGAATAAAGGAACAGAAGAGAGAACCAAGAAATAAACCCACGTATCTACATGCAACTGGTTCTCAGCACACATTTGAAGGCACTGAAGAAAGGAGAGCTTTACAATGAACAGTGCTGAGGAAACTGGATATCATAGCAGAAGACTGAAACTTGGCCCCTGTTTCTCACCCTGTACAAAAATCAATTCAAAATGAATTAAAGACCTACATGTAAAACCCCAAACTCTGAATCTACTAAGAGAAGACTTAGGAGAAACACTCCACGATATTTAGTGCAAGCAGTTCTCTGGATATGATTCTGATAGCTTAGGGAGGAAGGGAAATAATGGGTGGGACTTTATCAAACTACAAAGGAAACGATCGACAGAATGGGAGAAAATATTTGCCAACTATTCATGTGACAAAGGCTTAATATCCAGAATATATAAGGAACTCAAAAATTGTAACAAAAATATAAATAATCTGACTGGAAAATTGGCTAATGATCTGAATAGATACTTTTGAAAGAAGAATAAAGTTTGGCTTACTCAGGTATCTGAGTCAAAAGAATAGCAAATCTGAGGCTGTCCTGGGCTACACAGTAAATTTAATGCTAGCCTTGGTCACACAGTGAGAAGAAAGAGGAGGAGGAAGATAGATCAGAGGAAGGAAGGAGGGGGAGGCGAGAGATGAAGGAGGAGGAAGAGGAAGAGGAAGAAGGTGAAGAAGTAAGAAAGGAAAGAGAAAGAGAGAGGGAGACTCTCAAGCCATTATGGATATTACTAGGAAAGTTAAAACAGAAAACAGACCTCCCACATGATCCCCGGGTATATAACAACAGGAAATGACATCACGGTATTGAAAAGCTACCTGCACTCCCACGCTAATTTGCTGCGCTATTTACTATAGCTAAGATGCAGATCTGCCTAGATACCCATCAATACATGAATGGATAGTTGCATAAAATGAAATATTTTTCAGTCACGAGAGAAAAGAAATCCTGTCACTTTCAACAAAATGGACCAACTGCGGGGCATCATGCTAGGCGAAGTCGGCTGGGCACAGGACAAGCACTGCATGTTCTCTCTCTGGAACTGAGCAAAGCTGATCCAGAAGTGCAGCAGTGATCCTAGAGCTTGGTAGGGGATAAGAGCAAGTTAGATTTGATCAGGGCATATTATGTTTGTAAGAAAATGTCACCCCATTAACATCGACAATTAATAGTCTTAACAATTTTTTAAATATTTTATTTACTTTATGTGTATGAGTGTATTGCCTGCATGTGTGTAAGTGCGTCCGTGGCCTTCAGTGTCCGTGGAGGTCAGAAGAGTGTGGGGAACGGGCTAGAGGGACTCTGTTTTAAGCCGTATTCCATGTCAAGGCTATAGGCTAACTTCCCCATTTTATCCTTTCTAACAAGCCTTCAGTCATGGGACCTGAAAAAAAGGGAACAAGCCCAGGCAAGTTTAGCAAGTCTCTGCAAATATTATAATAGGACCAGACTTAGACAATGGTCAGCACATTTCAACAGACTTAGGCAATGGGCAACATATTCCTTTGCCCTGGAAACAGCACCCACCAATAAGAGGCTTTATAGTTACCTTTAACTAATTTTGGTATATATCTTATAGTAACGAATCAATTTAAAATATGCTCAAATCTATAAAAAGATCCTTCCCACTGTCCTCGGGGCTCTCAGAACATATCCACTACATTGGTAAGGTCTGGGAAACCAAGCTTAAGGTTGAATAAAGGCTTTTTGTTTTTGCATACACTCCAGACTCTGTAGTGGTTCTTGGGGAGCCGTTCCCTGGGCATAACAAGAAGGTGTTGGATTCCCCTAGAACTGGAGTTACCAATGGTTGTTAGCTGCCATGTGGGTGCTGGGAATCTAATCTGGATCCTCTGCGAGAACCACCAGTGATCTTAACGGCTGAGCCATCTCTCCAGCCCATAATTTACAAAAAGGTGGAGGCTTACTGGCCACAGGACTAACAGGCAGTATAGGATGACTCCATGAGCACATTCAGCAAACAGACACACTGATTAATGTAAATCATCATTGTTCCAAGAAAAATAAGCGACAGGTAGAGGGAAGAGGCCTAGCCAGATAGTGCGCAGCCCAAATAAGCATAGACACCATTGGACGGCTGTGGTCCTGCCAGCCAGGCGGGGCAGCCATTTGGTCTCCTGGGATGGGGAAAGTCTACCTCAGTTCTTGAAGAACACACCATCCTCCAAATCTGTTTGTTAAAGCGATTGTTTATGTTGTTACCGTGGGTGTTTACTAGCCTCAGCTGACAACAGTGGACTCCACTCCCGTATCTCATTCTCCTGAACCAACCAGGCAGCCTGCGTGTTTGTTTTCTTCAAGGAAACTATGAGGAGCTGGTGAGAAGTACAGTCATCCCTCATGATACACACGGAGAATTCACAGAATCCTCCATGGGTACCCAAATCCACAGACACACAAGGCCCTCAACTGGAAAGGGCGTGATGTCTCCACAGGACCCACACACACCCTCCACTGCACTGTAAATCAGCTCTAGTACTTCCAATACCAACATGATGCTAAGTAAGAAGCTGTTACATTGTTTTAGACATAATGACAAGACTGTTACATGTATTTAGTGCAAGCGCAGTTGTTTTTGCCAAATACTTTTAATCCGTAGTCGGTAGAAGCCAACGACATGGAAATCTGCAAGGCTGACTGTACGGAAGGCCTGTGGTTGCCCAAGCAGCTGGGAACATCAGCTCCATGTTCCACTGACCAAAGCAAGTGGCTACAATGAAAGCAACCCAAGTGTCTGCCAGGAAATGAATGAAATAACTATGGAATTTCTGTGCCACTGTAATATTTCAGGGTCGATTTCTGGGTCCTGGTAACCCCCACGAGCTAAGCTGCGCCTTCCACTCTCAGTTCACCAACTAAGGAGCCAAGTAATGGTGGAAAGCAGAGACGTCCTCAACGGGGCCACACTGGAAAGAACAGATTAAGGGGTCCAGGGACCCCAAGTTTGTCTTTGGGGACACTGCCATGTGCTTTAGGATTAAATAGAATTGGGGCAAGAGGCATGCCTCATTAAGCAGTCCTGACTTAGGTGTGGTCTCAAAGAACACTGTCTAAGCTCAGGCAAGGGGTCCAGAGGCACCCTGATTACTTGAGGAGACAAGGTGGTTCTCAGTGAGGTGATTACTTCTCGGGGGGCAGCCTCACTCTCGCTCATGGACAACTGCCCTCATCCAGAGCGGTCTGTCCTAAGAAGTTTCCTTCCTCCTGAAATCCATGGTCCCTACAGATTTTGGACAATGACTTATCCCCGTGCCTTCAAAGTAAAAGAGACGGTATATTAGTTACTTCCATGTTGCTGTGATAAAACACCATGACCAAGGCCACTATAGAAGGAGGAGTTGTTTGCCTTATGGATACAGAGGGATGTGAATCACCACGGCAGGGGGCATGGCGGGAGGAAGCGGGAGCAGAAAGCTGAGCGCTCACATCTTCACTCAGGCACAGGAAGCAGAGGCAGCCAAATGGCACAAGGAAGGCTTTTCAGAGCAGACCCCAGTGTCACATCTTCCCACAACAACACACTTCCTGGAGGTTCCATGACCTTCCCCAAACAAGGCCACCAGCTGACTGAGTGCTCAAATACTGGAAGCCTATCAGGGACTTACTCAAACCGTAAGACAGGCCAATGAAGCCAGCAACGCCACGCTTTCGTGCTTTTAGTCACCTTCTGGCCCAGGAACAGGGTCCATTTTTTGTTGCTGCTGTTTTGCTGTTTGTTTGTTGCAAAAGCAGCTTTTTAAAAAGACTTTTTAAAAGTGTGTGTGTGTGTGTGTCAGAATGGGGGTTTGCATGTGAGTGTGGGCACCTGCAGAGTCCAGAAGAGGGAGTTGGATTCCCTGGAGCTGGAGTCAGAGGCAGGTGTGAGTTCTGGGAACATCACCAGGGTTTTCTGCAGGAGCAGTTTGCTCTCTCAACCACTTGAACCATGTCCCCATCCCCATCTTTTAAGTGCCTATTTCACTGTGGCATGTTGCTCATCAATAGAAATGATGAAATTCTTGACCTGGTGCAACATGGGGAACAGAAAGTGATACCTGAATAAATACAGTCGAGCTCCTCCAGGAGAATGCTCTCGACCACGAGGCAGGACCATCCCTCAGTTTCTGGGGCTTCCCTTCTTGTCATAAGGTGTCAGCCCATGGGGCCCCTTTCAAACACCTCCATCAACAGTTAACTCTGTTTCCTTCCTGGGTGGCTTCCTCAACCACCAACCCAGAGTTTTAGCCTGTCAGAGTGAGGGGTGCAATCCGCTCTGTGAGTATTTTTACAAAGTTATTGTCAAAGACTAGACTGGGTTTTAAAGTCCCAAAGACCCACCACAATGACTGGTGTTGACTTCCTTTCCATCGCTGCTGTAACAACCTCATGCTGGGCTGGAGAGTTAGGCTTAGGAAGGAAAGAGATGCAGAGACAGGAACCACACAGGGAAAGCATGTCAGTCATTAGCTTAAAATATTAACCCACCTTATTTACTTCTTGGAATAAAATGTTTCTTCTCGTAAGAAGTTTAGAAAATAAATGTTCTTTGTTAAGAAGAGAAAAACAACTGGTTTCTTACAACTTTTCTTCTACAAGCAGATCCCAGCAGTGGTGGAAGCCACCCCCGAGCACGCTCCAGCCTTTCCTGAAGCCGTCAGCACTTTCCACAAGCTGTGTTCCTTCTTTCCCCACAGAAATGCTGCAGCTTGGAAAACATTCTCAGATTCTCCGCCAGCGGCCCCAGTGGAAGAGACAAGGAGTGGATGTTAACAGCTTCCTGTAAACATCCCTCTGACCCCGAAGATGTCAGGCTTCTTTGGTGTCCTGCGGGATACCTGCGGGATAAACCTCTGATGGAGGGGAAGGGCCATGAGATTTCAAACACTGCTCATTAAAAGGATGGGAATTATTCTAGGACTCAAACAATCCAACACCTGAAGCTAATTTTCTTGACACATTCCCAGGCTTTAATGACAGCTTCATTAATTGAATGGAGTCTGGGGGAAGGGGGGCAGGGGGACGATCATGTTTTTCTTAATGATCTGCCAGATGATGGATTTCTTTCTTTGATTACTTACGAGACTCTGAAGATGTTCAGCGGGAGGAAGGAGAAAGAAGGACAAGTTCTAGGTGTCACGTGACAATGGGGCTTGCTCAAGAGGCCTCCTGGAGTCTGTAAAAAGACAGTGGGCTTGGCTGATGAGGGAAGCAATATGGCGTCCTTGCTAGGAGCCTTCCTCCTGTCAGTGCTGCTGGGACCAGCCCCAGAAGCATCACCAGAAGCTCATTAGTGATGCAGCAGCAGCAGCCCCCGCCCTCAATGGGAATGGTAATCTGCATGAACGAGGTCCTCAGGGGCTTCCCAGGTGCACTGAGGTCTGAGAAGCGCTGGTGGGAACACAACGCTTGGTGTGATGCTCCCGGCTTGGGAGGGGTTCCAACTCGCTGCCCACTCTGAGCAATGCATGTTACTAAGCCTGTCTGATCCTGTTTTTATCTGTAAATTGAGAGTAGCAGCGTCTCCCTCACGGAGTCACAAGGACTGAGCAAAACCCTGAGCGCAACTCCAAGGACGTGGTTCATTTTGAGTCAACGTGATGGTGTTCCTGCCGCTTTGTCTTCCGTCTCGAAGAGGAAGGCTTGGGAAATCAGACAGAACTGAGCCCCAATCCAAGTTTTACACGTGCGTGATGTTGGTCATACTACTTAACTTTCTGCCCCTCGGTTTCTCCTTGTGCATAAGGTAGGCACAACTTGAATGTCAGTTAAAGCCTTAAAGATGCAGACCGACCGCACAAGCTCTGAAGGGCCCCGGGTGTCTGCAGCTTCAAGCTTGCTCGCTACCAGTGCTGGTGCTGACCGGTCCGCGTCTCCTCCGCTCTCTGCTGGTGCTGTTCGGACCCACTGTCATCAACAGTTTCCACAAGTCATCCACCTCCTCCAAATATTTTGTGAGTTGGGTGGAATTTCCTCAAGATTTGGGAATGGTGCACAGGGCCTCGTGTCTTTCCCTGGCTCTGTGCGCTATGGGCTATTCTCCTTTTCACAAACCTACTCAGGAGCAAGAAACTCCTCCCTTCATCGTCCAGAAGGATGCTCAACTTCAGCAGATGTCTGGGTCAGTCAAGGGGCAGTGAGATGTGTGTGCTCACTCTCATCACTCCCTCCCACTGGAGCCTTTCCCCAGGCTTCTACTCCTTGTCCAAATGGAGCAACCGTCCTGGGTCACAGGTGAAGCACTGTGGAAATTCTTACTGAGCAGCAGGGGCTTGCTTGGCGGCTCCAGCCTCCCCTCCGCGGAGCTCTGCTTTCTGAAGCTAAGCCGGCCCTCTGCAAATAGCGCCTTCCTTCAACAGTGGGCTCCTCCTTCAGCTTAAAGCATCAGGGATGCCAAGGACTGCTGGAAGGTTGGCAGACCGGAGGAAAACTCCGTTCTGTGCACATGCTGATCCTTTCAGCGTTGCTCAGCAACACCACCTCGGCCTGAAAGCAGCGACTGAACCCAGCAGCTCAGATGGCTGTGGTTCAGTCATTCCACACTCTCAGACCCAGCTTCGCTTTGCCCTCTTAGAAATAGAGCGCCAGCTGCAGTCCCTGCCTCTGAAGTCAGACTCCCAGTTCCATAGAGCCGTGTGTCCAGGCTCCAGGCAGTTAACACTGGGTCATATGAGTATGCCTCCTGCCAGTGGGCTGAGCCCCAGTGAGGCAGGCCTCCACACTTTTAGATTTTAGTCATGACAGTGTCTTCCTTGTGTCATGCCATTTCTAACAGAGGCAGCTGCCCTTTGTGATTCCTTGGTCTCTTCTTTTCGTCCTCAGTCCTCACTTAATAAACAGTTCACTTCCTACTAAACTCTCCCTGCTCAAAGACCTGATTCTTGCTACTGACAGGACCCTCTGTGATACAGAAAAGTATGTCAAAGATACTAATTTCCTTCCAGAAATCAAAATGTATCTTCTAAATACCAAGTATTGTCACTAATATGGATATTCAAAAGAACATGCCAATGACTGTGACAGCAATTTCCCAAAGAAAATTTTCCACACTATTTTGGGCTCTAACAGCATTGTTGGAATAGAACTGTAATCCTGAGCATTTGTAACAAAAAGTCAAAACATGTTTCTGGGGGGAAAAAATGTAGAGTTAGACCTAATTCTCGTGGGCAGAACTGATGCACAATCCTGAGAGACGATCTCTGTGCAGACACCAATGTAGCAAGTACAAGGGAGAGGACCTAGATGGAGGTGTCCCAATGGACCTGGTCACATGACTGAAAATGAATTCAAAGGATGCAAGTGGAAAGAATTTAAAGAAACCCACAGTTATAAAGGTATTTGTTGACTGCTCTCCTCTCCCTGGTACAATACAAAGAAAGAAAACCCAGAAGTAGAGCCATAGACATCTGATAAAATATGTTACAATAACTGTGAAGGACCAGGAAGTTTTTGCAGTATGGCTAAGTGGAATAAAATCAAGACATAAAATGTAGAGAAGCTGGGCATGGAGAGGCGCAGCTGCCATCCCAGCAACTGGGAGATAAAGCAGGGGGTCAGAAGTTCAAGTTTATACTCAGCTACATAGAGTGTTCGAAGCCGTGTTCAATGCCAGCCTAGGGCGCATGAGGTCTTGTCTCAAAAAAAAAAAAAAGTGAAGGAGATGAAGGAAGAAATGCCTTAGGAGAGCCTTGTACTCTGGCACCATGTCAATGAGAGAGGGTCTGGCTAAACCAAGCAGAACACAGAGCTCACTCATGAACCTTCCCCTGCTGTTTAGACTAGTCCTCTTGATCCTGAATCAAGAACCTTTTTCATGATCCTCAGCATTGTATGTGGAAGATAAGACTAAGATAATTTTGTTACAGACTGTGATATCTCTGTTCTATTATAGGCATCAAAATTTAAGGTTAAGGATCAGAAGATGGCTCAGTGAGTAAAAGCACTCGCTGCCCATCTGATGACCTGAATTCAGCCTCCCAGACCCACTTATTGGAAGGAGAAAACTTAATCCTGCAAGTTGTTCTCTGATATCCACGTGCACACTGTGCCACACACACACACACGATAAATAAGTAATAAATAAAGAAGTGTAATCTAAAACTTTTTAAAGATTGTTGACACTGAGCTATATATTTTTTTTAGACCGAATCTCACTTTGTATCCCTGACTGGCCAGGATGACCTCAAACTCACAGAGATCAACCTGCTTCTGCTTCCCAAGTGCTGAGATTAAAGGGCATGAGCCAACATACCTAGCTAATTTTTTTCATTTTAAAAGAATTTTAAGATTAAACCTAAGTTTTCTCTCCTATTGGATGCGGTCTTGCACTGATGATAATCTTACACTGGAGGTGATCTTGCTCCAGAAAGGAGTGTGAAGGGTGAATTCTGAGCCAGATAAAGCAAGCTCCTGTGGAAGACTCAGCATATCTCAAGCCAGAAGCCGCTGAGGTGGGGGGAGGGGTGGTCGTAGTCCTTGGTCAAGCTACTAGTTCAGGAGATGACTGGCTGCAGGTGGTAAGCTAAGCACTAAGCCTCCACCAGTGATCGCACCAGCACTTGGTGTTTATGACTTGCTGTAGAGATGCTTTGGAGAACTGACTTCCTTAGAGACTCCCAGAGTTCTAAAAGCTATATGGGGTTATGCGGCTCCATAATTCATAGGGATGTGTGGTTACCTAGTAGAGAGAGAATGCAATTTAGAAAGTCCCTGCGGGTGAATTTGCTGGTTGAGTTTCCCTGCCACCTTTTGGAAATGAAGGTCCAGAGTTGGAGGGCCTCATAGCAGCAGGGTACTGAGTGACGAAGAGGGTATAGGACCTACCTAAGTGTGGGACTTGTCCAAAACACTCATTCGTTCAGCAAACATGTGCTGAGTCCATTCTACACGAAGCCCACATTCCATGAGGAATGAGGAAAACCAAGGCAATTCCAAAAAAGGGAAACTTTTTTGCTGCTGCCTCCTCTATCCCGAGTTCACGGTGTGATGGCATCAGGAACCTTTTAGGAAGTACTTAGGTCATGGAGATGGAAGTGTCATGAATGGGCTTAGTGTTCTTATTATGAAAGCAGTTCCAGAGAACTGCCTTTTCCCCATCATGTGTGACGAAACAGGGCCATCAATCAATAACAAGAAAGACAGCCCTCTCCAGACCCCAAATCTGCCCATTTCATCCTCCAGAGCTGTGAGAAGCAAGCATCCATTGTTCCTAAGCCACAAATGCTGAAGGCCCTGTCTTTGTACGCAAATTCTTGTGGCTTCAGAAAAAATGAGAGTTCATTTTTTTAGAAGGTTTCTGTGGTTGGAGCTGACTTTTGAAATGAGAACAGGCATTTCCTTAAACAATATCTTAGAAGGAAAGGGAGTTCTGTGTAGCTTTAATTTAGGTATCCATCTAAATGAAAAACTGAGACAGCATCTCCAAAGGCTGCCGACTCTTACTGGGGACTGTGCATGCCACAGGAAGGACAAGCATCCTGGAGGCCAAGGCCAGGGAGACAAAAGACAAATAAGGAGGGTGGCACCATAGATTTCGAACAATAATTCTCAGGCACAATGATTAATGGAACTGTTGTTCCACTCCAACAGCTATCAGAGTGCCTGAAAGCGGATCCTGGGTCCATCGCTCTTGAGTCCAGCCTTGGAGGCTAAAGGAAAATTGAGGAGGCGCCCATAGATGGATGGATGCTTCGGTGAGCCCATAAAGAGATTGTAACAGAACCTGATTTGGGCATTTTAAAAGCAGCGTCTGTTCTGAAATCTCCTGGTTCCCTGCCTAGGACTTGTAATGCTAATGACTTCTGCCTTTACATCGCCCTCCCATCTCTTTTCAGGCATCAGTCAAGGGTTTCCTTTCCTCCCTACATCTGGCCAGTAGATATTAAACCCCTGGTGCACTTTTGTGGTCTTTTAGATAGGCCACTGGAAGGGTGCCCTAACTGCCACGCACATGGTGCCTCCATTCAGCTTGAAGAAGCCAGATCAGTCACCACCCTGATTCCATTACAGCAGTTAGGGTTACCACTTCAGAAGGGGGGATGACGGAAGCAGGGTGAAGACCGGCCAGGCAGTTTAGGGTAAAAAGACTCCAGAGAAAAGTAACCAGTTTCTTTCATGGCTAAAACCCAGAAATGCCCTTGGGTCTCTCAACAGCCTTGTCTTTGCTGGAGGCCAGAAGTTCCAGAAGTGTTTGGGGGCTGTGATCCATGGTTTAGTTCCTAAATGATCTTGTGGTTGTCTCTATTCAAAGCAAGAATGGTAGAGCACCAGTAAAGGCCCACTGAGTAAATACTCCTGGTCAAGAGTTGAGCCTCTGCCCAAAGTAGAGACCTAACATCCAGGTGGGTAGGGTCAATCACCTGGCCAAGAGATCACCCCTAGGAAGGTGGGACCATCCTTAGGAAGGTGGGCGCATATGAAGCCATGCTAAAGAGAGGTGAATAATTATTCCTTTAATGAGATACTATACTTTTCCCGCCCAGAACTCCCACCCCAGCACAGTCCTACAGCCCACGAGGAGGTGGCCGTAAGGGTCACTGGGTCTGCCCACCTTTCTAGAAGCTGAAATTTCCCCTTTTTCTTTTCTCTGTGTCTTTCTTTCAGATGCTGGCCAGAACTAAGTATGCTTTTCCTGGTACTTTGGGCCTTTTACTCTTTCTCTAAAGCCTTCCTACCTGCCTCTCCTGCCATATGGCTGACTGTCACCACACAGATGACCCATGCAGGCTTAACTCAAACATCATGGCGTTTTTTTCCTTTCTTCTCCACACTCCTCCTCTGAGCAGGTGCTGAAATTTATAGCTTGCCTGCCCTAGGGTTTTTCTTTTAAACTCTAATAAAATTGTCCTTGAGCCTAAAAATTAAGACTGGTGTCAGTTCAAAGCTGAGCAGACAGTTACTGGGCAGATGGCCTTGTAGAAGTACATTTCATTTAAGATCATGGTGGTCTTTGCACAGGGTTATGGTTTTCTGTTAGTGCCTATCTAGCAATTCATGTAAAAACTCTTCGTTCATAACCTTCTAGCTGTGTCTACTTTTATGCTGTTGTTACAGTTGACACAAGCAACCTGATCTTACTTCTTACAATGTTCATGCTTCTTTTGTGCTAGGATGGTCGCAATACAAAGACAAATGGCAGGCATGGCATCAGAGACATGACCCTGGCCAAATCATGAAGGCCAAGTACAGAGCCTTATAAGGAACTGGCCTTTTCCTGGACACTGTGAGGCATCGAATTGCACAGTACTGAGTTAGTTAGACTTCTCTTTTAGAAAAACAGGCTGTGCTCTCTGTTAAGGCCATGGAATGCAGTACAGAGAAGCAAGCAGAGGCTCCTGAAGCAGTTGAGGCAGGAGCTAAGGAACACATAAATTAAATTACACTATACAAAGCTTGGCTTTTCAATTTCTCTGCTCTTCCTTCCCCAGATGCAAGAAGGTATGTGTGCTGGATAACTTTAGTGTCAGCTTGACACACCTAGGTTGAGGGCGCCTCAGTTGGGGAATTCCTTCCATTGCCTGGCCTGTGGCCATGTCTGTGGGGTATTTTCTTTATTGTTGAGTGATGTGGGAGGGCCCAGCCCACTGTGGGCAGTGCCCACCCCTGGGCAGGTGGTCTTGTGTTGTATAAGAAAGTAGGCTGAGCGTGGACCAGGGGAGCAAGCCAGTAAGCAGTATTCTTCCATGGCCTGTGCTTCAGCTCCTGCCTCCAGGTTCCTGCCCTGAGTTCCTACTTTGGGCTCCTTCAGTGATGAGCTGTGACCTGGGAGATGTGAGCCAAATAAACCCTTTCTTCCCCAAGTTTGAATTGGTCAGGGTGCTTTGTCACAGCGATTGAAGCAAGCTAAAATAGTATGCTTCTTCCTCCCAAATTCCAGAAGTCACCCTAGGACCTAATATTGCCACAATGGACTAGCCCTGGCTCCAGGAAAGGAGGCCAGCTTGTGAATGGGTCATGTGATTGAACAAAAGGGTAGACTAGGGACTCAGGGGAGAGGAATTCAGATCCCAGAGCTACATGTTGTAGACTGAATTGTGTCTCCTAGATTTGTGAAGCCCTAACCTCCAACAGAATTAGACTTGGAGAGAGGCCTTTAAAGAGAGAATGAAGGTTAATGAGGCACAAAGGTAGAGCCCTAATGTGATAGACTGATGTCCTCAGAAGAGGGAGTTGTACCAGCTCTCTTCTTCCTCTCCATTTCTTCTCTGTGAGGATACTGAGAAGGTACTCACCTACAAGCCAGGAGGGGACTTGAACCTTCACAGTGCCTTCATCTTGGGTTTCCAGCCTCTAGAGAATAAAATTGTGTTGGTTAAGGCACCCAGTCTATGATATTTTGTTACAGCAGCCTGAGATGACCCATACACACTCTTTGTTATTAAGCCATGTTGTGAAAATCATTTAAGATGATTGACTCTCAGCTTCCTTCTGCCTAAAGGGAAAATGGTAAAATGATAATGATCTCTGCACCACAGGGCTCTTATGAAGATCAAACAAGATATAAAGCTGGCAAATGAAGCTTCTGTCAAAGCTCTTTGTAAACTGTGCAGATAAAAGAAAATAATATTCTTGAACTGATAAAAGATTAAAATATTTTTAATCATAGTATTAGCTCAATCACTATTCTTAACTATAGTATCCCTGACTTGGATGTATTTTAAATGTATATAATTAGGTGTTGGAGAGCCGGTTCAGTGGTTAAGAGCACTGGCTGCTCTTGCAGAAGACCTGGGTTTGATTCCTAGAACCCACATAGCAGCTAACAACTGTCAGTAACTCCAGTTCCAGGGGATCTGACAGCCTCTTCTGACCTCCATGGGCACTGCACGACACAGGTGCACTTACATACATGCAGGCAATACACTCGTACACATAAAATAAGATTAATGAATAAAACATTTTAAATAAGTCAATGAATATAACCAGTTCCTATATAACATTTGGGGAATGTCTACATTTTCATAAGAAAGAACACAGAAGTATCCAAACGCAGCTTAGAGAAGAGGCTGCTTGCTGTGTTTAACATCTGTGGCTTATTCTGAAATTAGAGTCTCAACATTCATTTTATTTTTGCCACTATTTCTGGTAAGTGGGAATCTTATACGAATAAGTGTGGACAGAACAAAAATTATTAAATTATTTTTAAAAATATTTTTGTAATTTATATAACATATTTTCATCTCAGGGCCCTGAGAGCTTCTTAACCTTTTTCATTATTGCTTTCCTAAGTGGCCTTTATAAGCATTTTTTTCCTGATCACTTCACCCCAGAAAATTTTAATACCACAGGTATACTGTACATCTGTTCGTAAGTGGTACATATGTCTCCCCTATGTTCATAAAGCATATAATCAAGCACCTACACTCATCCCTTTGGGGTGACAATGCGTCAGATGAGAATGCAGAGCCTTAAAATGATTCCCGCAGTGGACCATCTAATGGTTCTTCCCTATAAAGCTGATGGGAAATGCCTTTAGCGTACAGAGTGGATGGGTTCCTCTGAGGGTATGCCTGTGTGAAGAGCTTGACCCCACACTCTGGGCGCCATAGAAGCCAGTGAGGTTAGACTGAGGCCCATGATTCAGTTCCTAGTCTGCTGACAACTTGTTGGTAAGAGTCTTCTGGGAAGGAATTTGCCAGAAAAGAAAGAGTATAGTTCAGTTCAACCAGGTCCAATCAGGTATAGCATAGACTCTGTCCTGTTGATTGTGCCGTTTCGCACTGGATTCCCGCTCGAGCCTGAGGCGAAGACGCTGCATTATGAGAACAGAAGCTGAAATGCCCGGTGCTGCCAGCTCACTGCGTCCAGAGCTTGCTGAGAAGCCGGGCCCCAGCAGAACAGAGGACCCTGTGTGTCAGCTGCGGACGGCAGGTGGGTCAGGGTCTGTGTGTTACCCACGCAGAGTCTGTTCCCTCCACTCAGTAGCCGGGTCGCCCCTGCTTATCCTCATGTCACAGAGAAAGTGGAAATGGCTGCCTGGTAGCAGCCAAACCACTCCACGGATCTTCCTGGGCCCTGGAGAAACAGAAACCCATTTTTGAGCACTGGTGTTGGAGTCAGCTAGACCCAGATCTAGATCCTGTTTCAGCACCCAGCTGTGTGATTACAGGCACAGTCCTTATCCTTTCTCAGTTTCAGTTTCACGTCTGCAAATTGGAGATAATAATAGCACTGGGCTAGGAGGTTGCTAGGGAGACGGCTCAGGGGTTAAGAACATATATTTCTCATTCGGAAGACCCCAGTTCAGTTCCTAGCAGTCAGGCAGGTGGCTTAAAACTGCCTGCAACTCCAGCTCCAGGGGACTCTATGCCCTCTGCTGGCCTCTGTGGGTACCTGCACACACGGCATAAAGTTTTACAAACATACACATATATATGAATAAAAGGAAAATAAACCTTTTTAAAAATAATACTACCAAGGGGATTGGACTAGGCAACTCATGCAACACTCCCTTTGCAAAATGCTTGGCATGTTAAATGTTCAATAAACATGAGCTCCTTTCAGCACTTGACAGTGATTGTGCCAACTCAGTATTGAGCCACAAGAAACTGAGGAGTCCTGTGTGTCAGCTTGCTGATCCTGTCACAAACACCTGAGATGGATCAATCTGTAAGGAGGGTTCACTTTTTCAGAAGGTTGCATCCATTGCTTGCGAGGCAGCACATCATAGTGGAAAGTCCAGTGGTACGAAGAGGTTGCTCACCTCAAGGGAGCAAAGAAAGAGTGAGGCCATCGTCCCACAATCCCCCTTCAAGGGCACACCCCCCGCAACTTAAAGCCTCTCGTCATGACCCACCTCTTAAAGTTTCCACCACATCTTAATAACACCAAGCTCAGGATCAAGTCTTTAACACCCAGGCTGTGGACACAGTCTAAATCCAAACTATACAAGTCCTCAAGTATGACTCTGTGCCTTTTTCCTCTTCCTGGAATGTTTTTAATAACCCTGTCTCTCTAGCGAACACCTACTCATGCTTTAAGTCCCAACTCAAATGTCATCTCCTCTGAGGAAAAAAACAATCAGTGACGTGCTGTGGAACCCTTTGCTAATGCCTGCTTAGAGCCCTAACCACACTGCAGTTCTATCTATCTGTCTATCTATCTATCTACCTACCTGTTTATCTATGCATCCTTCTTCCTGCCTGGTTCCCATGGTCTGTGCCTCTGGAGGAAGTGAACCTCCCTCAATCCCCAACATAAAGCCTAGACCAAGATGCCTGAACTATATGTAGGCTTGACCTCTAGAGTATCTCACTTGGGATTTTCCCCATGCATAGCCAGCTTTGAGCCTCTCTCTTAACACTTATGAAACTTTAGTCACTGTGTTTGTATGAACTGGAAGACCTCAGCCCAACCAGAAAGTTCACCTTCATTCAGATCTGGATGATTTTCAGATGGTCGCTGCATAGATATTTCTGGGAACTTCAGGCTCTCCCTTAGAGTATACAGGTTGTAAAAGCTGTGTTTCCTTTGGGAAATGTTTAGTAAACCTAATATGTGCCTAGCATACTTTTTCAGGGTCCAGCTCAGAGCATGGAGGCTTAGCAAAATAAGCAACTGTCTAAGATCACTCAGAACTGGGGTTCGCATGCATCTGACTCCTAGGCTCATCCGCTCTCGTCACATCAAAGCAGCTGTTTCTGAGACAGGAACAGACTCCAAGGGGAGGAAGGGCCGGGACTGTCTATTTTGGGAGGGCCTTTGAAAGGAAGGAGATGTGTTCTGCAGTAGGATTGGTTTAGAGAAGGAGAAGTGATGGCAGGAAGTTCCCTGCTCCACACACGAGGGGCTGCCAGCCTCCCCGTAAGTGAGGGCCTGAGGGACTGCTCGTGGCAATGTCACCCGTCCTTCCTCCCCCATCTCCTCCCCTCCCTCTATCCTTTCCTCCTCTTTCCCTCCTCCTCTTCCTCCTCTTCCTCCATCTCCTTCTCTCCCTTCCCCGCCATATCCCATCCCTCAAGCAAAATGAAACAAAAAAAAAAAATACCTTTGAGCAAACATCAGTCGTCAACTAGAATAAAATAAAGCTGAACCCCCTCCATGAAAAGACCAGCATGTAAAGAAGAAGAAACTTGTGTCACTTTCTCTTAAAATTATAGTAAAACAGACATAAGATTTGCCATCTTAACCATTGTTGAGTGAACAGGTCAATAAGTGAACAGGTCAATGACATCAGGTACAAATGTGGCCACCGTCCGTCTCCAGAACATGGCCTCCTCAAATTGAAACTCAGTTCCATCGTTCAATTATTCCCATCCCAGCAATACCTGGTAATCACCATTTAATTTTCAGTCTCTATGCATTTGACTACTCTGCATACAAACTCAGTGTGTCCTCTTGTGATTGGCTCACTCAACTTAGTGCAATGTCCTCGTCTGTCTTTGTCGTATCATGTGCCAGAATGCCTTTCCATTTTAAAGGCTGAATGGTAGGTCCATGGTGAATATGGACCTACCATGTTCACTTTCCACCAATGGACCCTTGGGTTTCTTCTGTCTTTGGGCTACTGTGAATACTGCTTTGAATAGAACGCATATGTGCAAAGACCTTGCATTAAATTCTTTGGGGACTATATCTACAACTATGTATTGGTTACTAGTTCGTTGCTGTGACAAAATGCCTGGCAAAAGCAACTTAAGGAAAGACAGCTGTTGTGGTTCAGAGTTTAAGGATGGTACAGTCCATCACGGTGGGGAGGCATGGCAGCAGGGGCACGTGGTGGCTGGCTACACTGCATACCTAGACAGGAAGCAGAAGAGAAGAAGCAGGGCTGGGCCATAAGACCTACGCCCTTCATGAAAGTTCCACAGCCTTCCAAACCAGCTGCCACCAACTAGGAACTGAGTGTTTAAATACAGGACTCTATGGGGACATTTCACATTAAAACCATAACAAAGTGGAATTGCTGGGTCAGTTGGTTGTGTTAGCTACTTGTCTGTTGCTGTGATAGAAACACTGGCCAAGAGAACTTGTAAAAGGAAGAGTTTATTTAGCTTATGGTTCCAAAGGGGCAGAGTCCATCACGGTGGGGAGGCATGGCGGCAGAGGGGGCTGGAGGAGACCCAGAAGCTGAGTGCTCACATCTTCAAGCAGGCACAGAAAGCAGAGAATGCCTGGAGGTCCAGCAAGGCTTAAGAACTCTCTAAGCCTGTCCCCAGTGGTGTGCTTCCTCCAGCATGGCCACACCTTCTAAAACCTCCCAGAACAGTTCCACTATCTGGGGACAAAATGTCCAAATACTTAGAGCCTGTGGGGGACATTCTCATTCAAACCACCGTAGGTGGTTATTCTAACTTTCATATTTTAAGGAACTATCATTCTGTTTTCAGATGCTACTTTTTTCCTTAACTTGGAAATTGTACCCATTTATGCTGCCATGCCCTGCCATCCTCCCCATTAGGGAGCACCTGGCATATGTGCAGATGCATTCCAACTGCTTTAGTTCTTGCTCATCCTTCTCAAGGACTCCTGAATCTCCATCTCAGTCTCATTCTGGGAGCATCCCAGTTACTACATGCAGCAGAACTCCAGAGCCCCAACCTAGACTCTGTAGGAGTCCCTTACCCCAGGGCCCAGCTTGCTGAAGAGACACTGTTTAAAAGAGTTGCAAAAACTAAGGGCCCATGGATGCACCTATGGAGAAACAGTCCCCCTGTTTCCTCATTTGAAGATCGACAACAACTTCTGATCTTCTCAAACAACAGGAAAAGCTGGATTTCAAGCAGTGTTAGTCTACAATTTTTCTGACATAACTAAGTTCATTCTGTGTTTGTTCTTGGCTGTGATAAGCTTTCAGTTTGCCTTAGATTTTAAGATTCCTTGTCCCTTCCCTATTAGGAGCATCCAAAGATCCAGAATCTGCCTCCACTCCAGCAGTGACTAGCAACACCAGCCAGACTGTGGCGTCTGGTGAATAATGCAGCCTTAACCCCAGCAATACAGAACAGGGCAAGTCACACAGAAAACACGCTCGCTCAGGAGAAGACACTTCTAACTGTGAGAAAAAAGACATATTTCTCAACGAATGCCATAAAATAATGACCCAAGGCAAAGAATACTTCTGCAAAGTGTGCTTTTGGGACTTTGGTAACAAATGCTGATATTGCTTTTATGTGAGCTATAAGAATCAAAGACAAGCAGTATTTCCTCCTGGAACAATTATGCACTTTCTTTTTGACTTTTTTGGAGACAAGCCAAAGAAGCAGAAGATACTGTCCCCAGGCCCCTCAGAGGGCAAATGATATAAACAGACCTTGCAAAGGAAATAACCGCTATGTCCCCTGGAGTTTTTGTCAAAAGGATTTTTCCTTTGAATAAGTCCTTCCACTGGAGCACAAGAAAGAAAGTTAGAAGCTGTTTTGAATACATTAAAATTAGAAATAAATTCCGATTTAATATAGGTAATGAATGGATTGAGGCTAGAATCTACAAATGATTTATGAACAAATACTCAGGTATGGCAGGTAGGTGCAGGTCCAGGACAATCTTAGCAATGGTCATTGGTACTCACTGGTTTAGACACGGCCTTAGAAAACACTGCTGCCATGTCTCTAATCTGCTTCTGCTTGAAAGTGAGTCATAAAAGACCTTAAATGTCAGGGTAAGGGATGTGACCTTTATCCCAGGGTCTGTGAAAGCCCTTGAGAAGGTTTTAAGCAGAAAGGAGCAGGTACCATCTAGAAATCAAGCTGATCAGGAGTTGGTTGACAGCTTAGCAGTTCACACTGTGGTCTCTGGAACCAGATGGATCATGTGTTAGCTGTAATTCTTATTACTTGTTTGACCTTGGGAAAATGATGTTGCCTTTATAAGCCTCTGCTTCCTCACCTGTAAAACAGAGTGATAAGAATAATAGCCTCCTGGTGTGATAAGGATTAAATGAGGTAACCCACTCAGAGAACACTCACAGAGCTTGCCCTTGACAAGCCATAAGTGACTGAGAGGATTAGGGTTTAGGATAGCCTCTCTTGAGCCCATGTCTCAGTGTACGATTCAGTCATCACATTCTAGAACTGGCTCTTCAAATATGGGCAGAAGCTGCCTTAAAAGTAGTGCTTAGTGCTGTACAGATTCCTGGGCTCCAAGATTTCTTCTATTACTCACTCCTGGGCATCATTGCTCTAAGGACCTTGAGAGCATGTGAAGGCGTGTCTGGACATCCCGTGAAGGCATGTCTGGAGGGATAAGCTACCACATGTGGCATTTCCCTTGAAGATTTAAGTCTAGGTCTACCCCTGCTCTGGTGCCCCTAGCTGCCTTTATCCTTATGTGATAAGTTCTAAATTAAAGCAAGGCTCTCTTCAAATGCCTTTTTCTTAACTTCAAGATTTTACTACTTTGTGCTTTGACCCCACACTGTTGGAGTTGTATCTGCTAATCACCATTAACTGGATTTTTTAATCCAAATGGAAAAAAAAAAAAAAAAAAAAAAGACAGGTGGTGTTCTTTTGTTCTTAGCCACTGGACTTCTAGCTGGTTTTCACCTTGCATTCCTCCCCACCTCCCGTTCCTCCCCACCTCCCAAGAGTCAAGTCATTTTCTCAGTTGAAGAAGGAAGTATTTGCAAATGCTGAGTTTATTCCTGTAGCTCTAGCAGAGGGATCCTCTGCCAAAGTGCATTTGCGAGCACCATCTTCTGGCCAGAGTTTGAAACAAAAAGAAAATGAACAAACAAGCAGGTGCCTAAATGGTCTTAGGCCTTTAATCAGTTGCTTAACTACTTACCCATGAAAATGAGCTTCCTAGGGCTAATGAGAGTTGCTCAATTTGCAGAAACAGGGTGTTTATTTCTGTAGCGCAATTTTCCAGCTGCCTGGATTCTTGACAGTGCTGGCATCTGCTTCTGCCGCATTGTTCATGTATGCGGCTTTGCCTAAAGGCTCCTTCTGGGGGCGAACGGATAGAGCACATGCTAGGTCTCGGGGGTTGAAAATCATACTCAGAAAGCCAAGCAGGCTTCTAGGCTCAACCCATTAGAATCCATTCAGTTGGTTACAAGTTCTTTTCACTTAAAATTAAGCATGAATAGGATAAGAGGGAAGGTTGAGTTTTGTTGATACCCTGTAAAAGCAAGGAAATCAAAGAGATCTAAAGCCACAGACCAGGGTCAGCACTTCTGCAACTAGCTATAACTTTTGATCCTTAAAAAAACGACAGGTGCTTTCTCGATAACGAGATGTTCCTAAAGGGGGAGGAGAGAAGCACACTTTCTGCAGAATTACAAACTAAAAATAATTAAGACTTATGGAAAAAACAGGATGGAGGCAGACAATTCCAAAATGCAACTATGCAGCCAGAGCCCTAGCAGATGCAATAAAAATGCCAGCAGTTTAAAAAGAATGCTCAGTTCCTAATATGTAAGGACTTTGCCTCTAAAACACAAGAGAGGGCAATCTGTGGGCCATACTGCAGTCTTCTGAGTTACACAGATAGGGGGAAACGGCATAAGACCAGGAAGAACTGAGCCACAAGCACTCCTAACGGAGCAAAGGGAGAGGAGGCCAGCGAGAACATGGGGCTGTCCTGCCTCCGGCCTTGCTGGCTGACTCTAGCCAGTTTCCGCACTTTGCCTGCGTCTTCTGACACTTGCCAGTGTAAAATGTTGGCAGGCGGGAGCATCACAGATGAACCGCATTCTCCTGGCTTCAGTACATTTATCAAGCACATTTGAGCTAATTTATGTTAAAATCACACACAAACATGCAAGTGTGACTGCAAAACAGACTGAGCGTGGGCCGCTTCCCCAGCACACACATCGACACTAACCCACTGTCAGGATGGGTCCTGCCAGCTCTGCTTCTTCCTCCCGTCTCAGCGTGAGAAGCACAGATGTCCTCATCTCCCAGCAAGGCCATGGCAGCCCTGTCATGGCTCCAAGCCACGTGTCCAAGGTTCTGTGGTATAATAAGTATGTATGTGGCAAGGTTATTTTAGTTACAAGTAAGAGAATCTGCCTCAGAAAGCAGAGCTTTTTGCTAACCTACTAAAGCGCCCAGATGTATATGTGGCTTCCGGCTTCGAGTCTGGGACGCAGACTTGGCCCCTGTGTGTGTGTGCCTCTCTCACCTTCATCTCCCCCGTTCTTTGCTTCCTTTGGTAGTAGCTCATTCTGCTCTGCTTCCTCTCCCACTGATGGTGCCTGGATCCTTCAGATTCAAAATCCTCAAAGCCAGCAATCCTAGAGGGAAAAGACCTTTTCTTTTCCAATAATTTTTGCCAAAATACAAGCAAAAACATGAATTACCTCATTCACCTACTTATGGACTTGTTCCCTGACCTTGAACCAGCCTGCTGTGTTTCAGCCCAGGCCAGAGTCCCATATGCACAAAGGCAGAGAGCTATCTCTCTCCAAAGGGAAGGGAGTGCAGGGCCTTGTCTCTGGACAAAGGAATACCCATCTTCCAGAGTGGTCCAAAGCAGGCACCCATCAAAGAGCACTGAAATGGGAGGAATCTTCATTCTAACATGACCCTCGAGAAAGACAGTTTACACTTAAACAAAGGAAGAGAAAAGGATGGTTTAAAAATAACCTCAAGGATCCTGGTATAGTACTGCATGCCTTTAATCCCCACACTTGGGAGGCAGCAAGCAGATTTCTGAGATCAAGGCCAGCCTGGTGTACACAACCAGTTCCAGGCCAGCTGGGGCTACAAGGAGACTCTGTCTCAAAAAGACCAAAATAAATAAATAACCTCAAGAAGCTGGGGAGATCCCTGAATGGTTAAGAAATCTGACTGCTCTTTCAGAGGACCCAGGTTAGGTTCCCAGCACCCACACGGCAGCTGACACAATCTGTAACCTCAGTTCCAGGTAATCTAATGTGTGGCCACAAGGCATACATGTGGCCCTTGTACATACATGCAAGCACACACGCATACATATAAAATAAAAATCAATGAATCTGAAAAAATATATAACCTCAACACATTATTCATTAACTTATACGCAGACTACTATGGAGGTAAATAAGATAACAATTATAGACTTGGCATCTGTGGTGGTTTGAATGAGAATGTCCCCCAGTGGCTCCAAGTATTTGAACATTTTGTCTCTACTTGGTGGCGGGAGGAAGCACGTCACTGGGGGCAGGCCTAGAGAGTTCTTCAGCCTTGCTGGACCTCCAGTGACTCTCTGCTTCCTCTGCCTGCTTGAAGATGTGAGTGCTCAGCTTCTGCTCCTACTCCAGGACCTCCTGCCACCTACCTCCCCGCCATGATGGGCTCTTAATTCCCTTGGAACCGTAAGCTAAATAAACTCTTCCTTTTATAAGTTCCCTTGGTCAGTGTTTCTATCACAGCAGCAGAAAAGTGACTAATACAGACCATATCTCCAGCATGAAATGGGGAAGTAGAAGTCAGACCCGTATCTTATCAGGGAATTTTGCCTTTTCTGATCCCTAGACATACACACACATATATACATGTATACACATATGTATGTGCACACACATGCACACAAAGATACACACAGATACATATATACACATGCACACACGTAAATACAACATAAAGACATCAATTGAATTTCATCTATCTTTTGCAAGGACAGTGTTTTTGATATTCCCATCTACACAGCCATGCATACAGTATTCTAGGTCCAGAACAAGGAAGGGTCATGAAAAACTAAAGCTATACTTAGGTTACAAGAGGAACCCAAGGCTCAGTGTGCTTGTCTACATTACAGTCAAGATAAGATTAAACTTTTTGGTTGCAAGGTTGGATAAAAGTCATGTCATTTGTTCAGAGTATGTCCATATTGTAAAAGTCATTACAACATACTCCCCCACATCGTACACATAAATAAAAATAAATCTTTAAAAAGAAGCATTTAAAAATATCAAGTATCTGTATGTACACTTAAACTTTGCTCTTCCACCCTTACCCCGTCCCAGACTGACTCTCCTCCAGACTTCCGTTTCAGGCACATTCTGGCCTCCTGGCTCACCCAGTTGGGAGAGGCAAAGTTAGATCCTCAAACTGGGCCAGAATTACTTCTCCCACTGTGGTCCTGCTCTTCCCTTTTGTCCCACTTGGGTCTTTAGTACTCCTTCCACACACTCACATCCTCCCAGGACTCTTTGCTCTGGGAAGTAGATAGTTGAGAGCATTTGCTGATGTGAACAATACCGTTTGCTTTCAGTGTTCCGTTTAAACCTGTAAATTGACTAAGCAGTTTTGATATTGAGGTCACACCATAGCTGGTGGCAGAGCCAGGCTTAACACCAGCCCTTGCCCGACTCTGCCCTTCTTGCTGATAGCACGCGCTGCTGCTGCACAGCGACTTCTGACCCTTTGAAGAGAAGTATCAGACACAGAAACGAGCTGTCTTAAGTCAGGATCTCTTTACCCTCTCCTCTTCGTGGCAAATTCTTTGCTCCTCACGCCTCCCTTAGCTCGGTAAATTGTGCTGTCTCCTGCTCAGGTGTCCCACGCTGGAGCTGAAAAACCATTCCTGCCCTGTCCCATGCCTCAGGCCCGGCTCTCTGTGCTACTTATAAATCCGTCCAGCCCTCCACATCACCAAGGTCCCACCCTAGTGCAAACAAAGGTCACCATTCTCTTGGTCTGCTGTTACTGCCCCTCGATGGGTTTCCACACTTCCAGGCTTAGGCCTGGAATTCTCCGTAACAAACCCGCTATTATTGGGTCTCATGCACCACGCCATGTCATGTTTCTCGATCACATTTCAGAAAATCCATGAGTCTGTCCCTCCCACTCTGCCCTGGCCGCTCTGACTTCCTTTGCTGGACTATGAGGGTCTCTTCCCTGCTGTGTCTACACAGTTAGCTGGACATCCCCACTATGGAATTGGACACAAAACTGCAGAAGATGTTCAACTGTGAGCAAATGCTGCTGGGCTGAGCACAAGATGGAGAATCCAGTGCAAACCTGCAGAAAGACTGGGTTTTGTCTTCTAGATTAATTAAGAAGATGCCAAATCCCCCCTTGGGAAGAAGACAAAGGCAGTGACACCCGCCCCGGTTCTGCGGCCTGGCACACTGTTACTCCCCAGAGTGCAGAGTGTGTGTGGTCCTGTGGAGTGCCTTGAGAAGTGCAGAGGGCAGAGGGAGCACCTGCCATGTCTAAGGGAGGACTAGGTGGAACTGGCCTGTGATTGCTGCTCGGGTAGGACAGTGGTGAAACAGCTTGACTGTCCTGTTTGTGAGATTAATGTCTCTTCCTCCAAGTGAACTGGAAGAAGAGACAGGGTTGGGTCAAGGAGAAGGAGGAGGGGGAGGGGGAGGGTAAGGGGGAGGAGGAGGGGAGGGAGGAGGGGGAGGGAGGAGGGGAGGGGAGGAGGAGGAACAGAAGGAGTGGAGGGGGAGGGAGGTAGGAGGAGGAGGGGGAGGAGGGGAGGAGTGGGAAGGGTAGGAGGAGGGGGAGAAGGAGGGGGGAGGAGGGGAGGAGTGGGGAGAAGGAGGGGGAAACAGCCCGCAATCAGCATCTGTGGCTATCTGACTCCCATCTCCTCTTTCTCATATCATTTCCATTTCGTTCTAATAAGAACTCTTCAATTTCCCCATCTTGCACACAGCACAGCTCCATATTACACGATGCATAAAGCAAAGCAAACACATGCTCTCCACTGCTTGACAACGAAAAAGGAAAAGCTGATTGTGGTGACTCCAATACAAGATGCATAGTTATTTCAGAATAAACTTCAGAGTATCATTATCTAGAAGATTCTGTTTTCCTTTCGTGTTAATGCTTTTGATCTCTTCCATGAGATTCTACTGGGGGAAGGACAGGTGTTTGCCATGGACACACACACACACACACACACACATACAGACACATTAATACCTTAGCAACTTCTGGCTACACTGAATAACACAGAGCATACTGGCTTGCTTTCCTATGCCTTTAATCCTTTAAACTGTAGCTAGGCAAGGCATTCCTCACAATGTATGTCCAGACATAAGCCAGAAAGAAACAGTACGTGCAGTCTCTGCGCCAAGCAAGCTTATAGCCTAATTGGAACAATAAGAGATATACATGAAATAAATACATTTATACAGAGGAACTGAGCCCTCCTAGGCATTCTGTAGATTTCCTTCCTAGCCCCCTGTAGGGTGACGGAGCCACGTGAAGGTCTGGCGTCATTCGGGGACCAAGCGTTTAGCTGCCTAGTAAGGACCCCTCGAACTCACCCTGTTCTCTCCAACAAAAAGGGTTGGAGCTTGTTTGTTATCACAGCACAGCTGGGTCTATTCTGACTGAATCTAAAAGGGCGGAATGGCCCAATCCTGAGGGTACTTTAGAGAACAAAGGATCTTAAAGAACAGAGATGGGAAAACGCTGAGATCAGGGAATTTTTAACAAGTAGTTCACAAACTAAGGGCTGCTGGTCTCAGTATTTACCCTTTACAAGAGTATAGAAAAAATAAGGTCTGAGAAAATCCTGTGCGCCCTCAGTAGGTGCTGCCCTGAGAAAAAGTCAAGATGCTCACCAGTGGCAGACAGCTAATTTTCATTCACTTTGCAGATATGTTTTATGTGAAGCTCTTGGCAGTTAACAGATGGTGTACTCAAGTCAGGTTGACCTTCACAGAGACTTTTATAAAGGAACTAAGTGTAAGGATGAGTAGAATTCAGGAAACCAAGGGGAGTGGGACACACCCTGGGCTAGTAACAGTGTGGAGGCTTCACCCCCGAGTTCGGGGGTGAGGGTCAACTTGAACCCAGCCAACCTGGAGACAGGGACTGTGTGCAAAGACCCACACCACCTTCGCTATGGAGACGAAACGGAAGTGACTGGTGTTAAGAACACTCAGAGATAAATACCTGATTCACCTCTCCTTCACCCTCCGGTTGCTTGTACCTGTGACCAAAACCAACTGGAAATCCAACTCCATGGCAGAGGAGCTGTGGCTGTGGTGGGGAACTGTCAGAGCACAGAGCGAGGGTAGAGGGCAAACTGAAGGCAGCCAGTGAGGACTACAAGAGACGCGAAAGACTCAAGGCGTTTCTGGCCATGAGTGAGGTATTTGATGAGGGATGTTGGGACTTAAGGGGCTGATCCTCAAGGTAATAGAGGTCTTTAATCTCAGCACTCTGAAGGCAGAGGCAGGTGGATCTCTGTGAGTTCAAGGCCACCCTGGTCTGCATATCAAATTCCAGGTCACATAGAGAGACCCTACCTCAAAACAAAACAAAACAAAACAAAAAAAAAAAAACAAAAGGAACATTTGGTAAATAGTTTCCTATCTGGTTGTTTATAGAAAGCAAGATGCAGATTCTCCTCATTGATTTTGTTGCTGTACAATGATTAAAAGATGGTAGTCTGTGTCCCCTGAAATGCATGATGGGATTGAGTAGGTTTAGCTCCTGTCATTATCCTTTTCTCATTCCTGTCAATAGCATTCTTGTCATCACCAAGCACTTACCTCTAATCCCTGGGTACTGAACGTGGTTATCATTGTATTATGTGCGAAATTCCCCAACTCTAAAGAGCGGGAACTGCAATCAGCCAGACCACTTAGCGCATTGCCTGCATGTGTGTAAGTGCACCCGTGTCGTGCAAAGCCTTCAGAGGCCAGAATAGGGCGTCGGATCCCCTGGAACTGGAGTTACGGACAATTGTCAGTTGCCATGTGGGTGCTGGGAATTGAACCCCGGGTCCTCTGGAAGAACAGCAAGTATTCTTAATCACTAAGTCATCTCTCCAGCCCTTCTCATTTTAAAAGTATAGCTGCTAATCCAGGTGTGATGGCACATGCCTTTAATCCCAGCACTCAGAAGAAGAAACAGATGCGTCTATCTAAGTTCGAGGCCAGCCTGGTCTGTATAGCAAGTGCCAGACCAGCTGGGGCTATGGGTAGACTCTGTCTAAACAAACAACAAAACAAACTCTAAGATAGAACAAGTCCAAAGTAAGAGTCTGTTATGGGACACTTGTCAATCCCATAGCTCCCTGCCTGCCATATACTGGACATAAGACAGCAGAAGGGAGAAGGAGGGGGTGAGAAAAAAGGAGAAGCTCTTTTTGTGGTAGATTACGGATACTATTCATGTGCTTAAGACACAAGACACAAGAATAATCATTGCTACTCTACTGACTGCACAAGGTTGCAATGCGGTTTCAGTGAAGTAAAAGCTCCTTAAACTGTAAATCACTGCAAAAATAGTGGTTGTCACGGTACTGGTAATCATGACGCCTTCTGTCGTGTTTTTCTGTCGTGTTTTGGCATACGGTGTTGTTGTAACCAGTTAACACAGCTGACCTGGAGCCTGGGCTTGGAGTCCTGCAGCACTTTCTATTGCATCAAAACCAAACACCGGTGTGCCGCTAGGTGGCAGGAAAACCCACACTCTGAGTCTGGCTGGTTCCCTACAGCACAGAGGGGCCTTGCAGAGGAAAATGTGTTGCGCTCCAGAGGAGACCTTTACATGCCCAGTTTGGTGCTAAGCACTGTGAAGATCGCAACCCGCTTCTGAAACATGGAACGGCTCTTCAGGACCTTTCGTATTTTAAGCATCCATTAGGGAAGCCACTGTTTGGGACCAACCCCCTGCCTTAGGACCCCGACAGAGCAGACCAAATCCACAAGGAGTCACATAAACAATGGGTTCCCAGAAAAACAGATTCCAGTCTGCCTAAGCTAACATGAGAATGTCTTTTCTGCTTTAACTCTTTCATAAAAAGCAACCTGACATTAATCGTCAGCGTTCCCCGCTTCCGTTTCTTTGTCCTCATCTTACAAATCCCACTGACCTGCCATTGTTGAGCTGAGCTCTAATTCTCTTTTGCAGAATGGAAACTGCCCTGATTCATCCCAAAGAAAAGCCATTTAGATTTAGGACTAAATTTATTGTAATACTGTCTTTTTACAAAAATTTTATTTATTTATTTATTTTATTTTATGTGTATGAGTGTATTGCCTGCATGTACCCAAGTGCACCTGTGTCATGCAGTGCCTGTGGAGGTCAGAAGAGGGTGTCAGCTCCCCTGGAACTCATGGACAGTTGTCAAGCCCCATGTGGTTGCTGGGAACCGCGTCTGGGTCCTCTCCATGCTCTTAACCCCTGAGCCATCTCTCCAGTCCATCTTCAGACAGAGTGGGAGCGGAGGGGCATTCCAGGAAAAGCACAAGTACAAAAGCACCTGACATGCATGTGAAACGCGGGACACCGGGAAAGGGATGATAAGGGGTGGGTCCTCCAGGCCTGTGTTGAGTAGACACTACCGAAGCTAGATGTCAGAAGTGTCAGACAGGCCTGTGGGACATCCTGCTGGAAATGGCAGTCCAGATGAAAACCCAGTAGAAAACAGGGGAAGAGGGACGGACTGGGAAGGTGAAGTTGCCAAGTTGGGAAGGATGCTGTGACCAGACTGTGGACCTGGGCCCTCTTGCAGGTGATACACAGTCACTGAATTCCTTCTTGTCTGCAGAGAAATCCAGCAGGCATTGTGTGCAACGTTCTGGAGGGAGGTTTGTACATCAATGTACTTAACACAGTACCCAGTTATAGTTCCTGGGCTCTTGCAGGCAGATTCCTAGATTCTCCATAGCCCTGATCCATCCTAGCCCTAGAATGATATCACACTCTCTTTACAAGCCTCCAGAGTAGGTGTGGACACAGTAAATTAAATATTGGTTCCAGTGAATTCACTACCAAAACTTACACCATAACTTTAGTGAAAGTAAACTCCACATGCTCCTCCATTTACAGAGTTAAGTTGGCACGACTGAATTGTCTGAGTATCTGCTCTGGGCCTGTGCCAGAGTCTTCATCCCAGCAGGAACCCAAGAACCCAATATGTCAGACTTACCTAGTCGAAAGAGCTGGCATGTATTAATTTTGAGTCTGACACTGTCCTGAATTCTTTAAATTTTTATTTATTTATTTAATGTGTATGAGTGCCTACATGTATATAAGTGTACTTATGTTGTACAGTGCCCAGAAAGACCAAAAAAGGGTGTCAGAGCTACTGGAACTGGAGCTACAGGTGGTTGTTAGCACCATGTGGGTGTTGGGAACTGAACCCAGGTCTTCTGCATGAGCCAGTGCTCTAAGTTGCTGAGCTCTGTCCAGCCCCTTATCCTGGATTCTTTACATACATGATCATATTTCATCTTCACGACAACTCATTTTTTAGAGGAGAAAACAGGCTCTGAGAAGTTAAATGAAATGCCAAGGTGACCATGGGGCAAAGCCAGTCCTTCACCGTAGACTTGTCTGACTGTAAAGACTTTTGAGCTATCTTAGCCTATGTCTGTCAGATGTGTGTGCTGTGGTTGGATAAGTGGTCCTCAAGGCCCTGTGTGTTGAAGGCTTGGCTGTCAGTCTCTGGTGCTATTGGGAGATGATAGACCTTTTAGGAGGTAGGGCCTGGTTAGGTAGTTAGTGATGTCTTGAGGGGATTTTTCCTGTTTCTTTCTCCACAACCACGAGGTAAGCAGTTTCCTTAGTCACGTGCTCCTTCCATGATGTACTGTGCTGCACAGGCCGCAAGATAACAGAAGCAACCAAGCATGGACTGAATTTTCTCAAACCCTGAACCACATACAACATGTGTCCTTAGAAGGGCTTCATCCCAGGTCTTCTGCCACAGTCGTGGAAAGCCACATAGCACACAAGGAAAATCTGGGTTCATGGAGACAAGAAAAAGGCCTCAAACCCTGGTGACAACCACATGAAGACAGACATCCTCCTGCAGCTCTCTGAGTAGGATGTAATCTGCAAAGGGCTATGGTGGGTTCTTTGAGAGCTGGTACCAAGGCTGCAGCCCCCTGTTCTAGCTCTCAGTTCAGAAGGAATGGGCCAGTAGGGTGCTCCTACCCAGCATAGTGCTCTGGCCCAGCAGGGTGCTCCGGCCCAGCAGGGTGCTCGCACCCAGGAAGGCCCAAAGCTGCCGTTGCTGCTTCATTTCCCAGGGTTGACACCTTGGCTACGCAGGAGTAAACAGGTGCAGTGGCCTTTGCCAAGGGGGGCGCGCTCTGCCGGCAGAGGCTGCACCCAAGCAAGCACTGTGCTCCCCTCGGAGCTGCTCCTTGCTCCTCAGGGCACTGCAGAGTCACGTTCAGAACACATAGCCACCTGAGCACAGATTCACCTGTGGTTGTTTTTCTCGACATCTTCCTGGATGGGAGCTAGGTCTCACAGTATCAGAGGGCTATGATCCTGCATGAGGAACCAGTGAGAGGCTAACGGAGTAGCCTGGGCAGGGCTGCTGTGACAGTCCCCTGCACATCCTTTGGTCTCCAGACATATTCTTTCATCTGTTCGCTACCTCTTATCTACGATGCTATTCTTAGCAATGGGAAGCAAAACATTAGTAAGAAAAGTCCGAGTCTTCAAAGCCTGAGGAGCCGTTGTTGAGATAGAAAATGTAAACTCAGTGTCCTCCATTCTCACCAGCCTGCGATGGGTCCTATTAGCCAAATCCCTCAGAGCCTTTTAATTCCTTCTACTGTGCCCTTCAAATACTTAAAGTTAGCAAGGAATATGTGACCACAATCATGAACCAAATCACCATTTTAAACTCATACTTGGTTTTCTCTCTGCACTTGACCTTGGGTTTGCCTGGTCTGTGTCCTCTGCTCTCACAGCTGCATAGGAAAAATGGCAGCTTCCTTTCTAAGCCAGCAAGACTGTTCCAGCGAGACTCTTTAAAGACGACAACTTGTTACAGCCCAAATCTTTCTGCTTTGGGTGGACACTTGTCCCATTACCAACCCTTTTCTAGTGCCACTGTGCAGGTCAGAACCTGGTCACTGTACGCTCCATTGGACTGTTGGGTTCGGAGGGTGCATCCCAAGCCTCTGGGCTTTCAGTTGCCAGAGCGCCAAGGGGTTCTAAGTTAAGGAGGAGGAATGGTCTCTCCTCGCGTTTGCTTTGGACTGTACCACCTGCAAAGCCCAAAGCAGCGTAGTTTCTCTAGCCCCAGCCACAACATCTGTGATTCACCTCTCCAGCAGGACATACAAACATTTCAAGGGGCTTGGCAAGGAATAAATGCCTCTGAGTTCTCTTGTCTCCCCTGGTTCTCTTTCTCACTCTTCTAAACCTACACTATTTCCTTCTAAAACACCCCTCTGCATATTAGCACATGCACATGGGGCACCCAGTCTTCCATGTGATTCAGTCTGGGCTCAGCTAGAACACTCTTGCATAAGCAACTACAATGCAGTGATGAGCAAAGCCATCATCACTGCAAGCACGTAAAGCTGACAGTGTGCTTGGAGGGACATCTGAATCGAGCTGAAGCCATGGAGAGGGAGAGTTAGAGGGAGCACGGGGAGAACATTCTGGCCTGAAGGAGCAGGAATCAGAAATGAGCACCAGTGCAGAGCATCGGCTGTGTGGCTGGGGTGTGCGTGTGAGGGCGGGAGGGACCGCAGAGGTCAGAGGAGCCAGGAGAAGGCGCTTGTACTGAGGACATTAGATACTACATCACATCAAGACAATGGGGAAGTCAATGATGGTGGCTGGCATAGGAGGGAGATGACAAGCTGTGTGTTTTAGAAAGACTTTGACCATATGGAAGATCTGGGAAGTGCCAGAGAGGACATAAATCTACTAGTAGCTTCGGTGACTGGGTGCCAGGGTATGAGGACTAGAGCTAATCATAGAAGAATGAGGAAAACACAATATTACAAGTAGATAGAGTAAGGAGGGCTCCTAGGCTTGTCTGGGCAACCATTTGATTGAGGCCATAGACTAAGAGATAACATGGAAAAAGGGAGACTCGGGAGGCGGTAAGCTCCTCTTTGAAGGTGCTGAAGATACAAACAGACCTATGGAAGGGTGGATATGGACGAAGTCCAGGGGAAGTGTCCAAGCCAAGGATACAGACTTGAGATCACCAGAGGAGAAGAGATGGTGCAG
The DNA here is from genome assembly GCA_035773235.1 of Eospalax fontanierii. NCBI lineage: Eukaryota > Metazoa > Chordata > Mammalia > Rodentia > Spalacidae > Eospalax > Eospalax fontanierii. The sequence continues at coordinate 178,605,105 of CM069524.1, read as the reverse complement.
AGAACACTCAAAGAGCAGAGAGAAGGCCGTTGTAGGTCATCAACATACAAAGAGCAGGCTAACATCAAAGCTAACTAAAGAGACTAGAAAATAAAATAGAACTGTATTAGGGAGCACCAGGGAGGGGAGGACTCAATGAGAAGGCGTTATCAGCAGGGCCGAAGGGGTGGGAGAAGCCAAACAAAGTAAGGACTTGCCAGATGACAGTGTGAGTTGCCACGGAGCGAGCTGAGCAGGAAGAGTCAGATGATACTCTCAAGACTGGGGCTGAACAGAGAAAAAAGAAGGTATTGTCTGAGGAGGATCCGATGGACAGAGATCCTGAGCTACTTGGAAAGACAGCTTCAAATCAAAACATAGAAAAGGGCTCGAGATGGCACTCAATGGCCCTGAGCAAAGCATCAGGCTCGATCGCAGAGCTCTAAGTAGAATAAGTCAAAAGTATTACCTACATATTAGTCTTATATGGAACTTAGAAAAGAAAACAACAGTAGTAGTGTGGAAGGACATAAAGAGAAAAAAATCTGCTGTAAGACATTTCCGTATTGAGTGGGATGAAGTTGATTCAAAGTAGACCGTGTTTAGTTAAAATACTATCAACCTGGACCTTAAAGAAGATCAGCTCTGTCTCACCCAGCAGTAATCAGTTGCTAATAGTTCTTTGGCTAAGGCTGGGGCCTGGTACCCACGTGCTTGGTTCTATACTGGGTTTTGTCAGACTGAGTTTGCATGCAGACACCAGGAACCTGGAGGACAATGTTCCTTTATTGTCCTGCACCTCCTCCTCTGGAGTTTACAGACTCTCTGCCCCTTCTGCAAATGGTCATAATGTTTCTCGAATTCTGTAACTGTCCTTTTCCATTGAATAAGCTGTGAAATTCTTAATGCCAGGCCGCAGAGACACATAGGCATGACAGTTCATGGTAGAGACATGGTACATAATGGCCTGGTGCTGTCCTCTGCATAGTAATAGACATTACTAAGTAAGTGACATTCTCTTCTCTGGCTTCAAAATTTTTCTTAATAGGTATCAGTTATTACATGGTTTGTGATAACACATGAGATAGAAACTGGGTATGATATCTGGTTCCGAGCAGGAGAATGAGAATTAGGAATCAAGTTTTATGAGAACTATGGGACAAAGAGCTATAAGATTAATCTTCCTATTGTAAGTAAATAAAAATTGCCATTATGGAGGACTGGGGGTGAAATCCATGCTATACAAGGTTGAGGACCTGAGTTTGAATCTCAAGAATCCCTGGATGGTATATACAGGTAGAATGAGAGAACCAATACCAAAGGTTGTCCTATAGCCACCATGGATCTGAACTCAGTCACACGCTAACACACACACACGCACACACACACGCACACACACGCGCGCACACACACACGCACACACACACGTTAAACAAAAGACAAAAACTGAAATACGTATAAAGGGCAATTAAAACTTTTTAAATTACCATATGGCTAGACTGACAGCAATAATGAATCACTGCTCAAAATAATCCATGTCCAGGCTGCTTACAGAAGAAAACTGACCTGTAACCTGGGCTTTCCAATATTTGCAGTTGAAAGCATGGCCCATACGGAACCAGAGTCTACACTGACGCTTACAGGAAGAGTGAGAACAAAGCGTTACAGGCAGGCAGACACTGTGACCCTGGCAAGAGGTTGGAATTTTGGCAGGACAAGAAGTGCTTGAGGCAATAGGAGTGGGTGGACTGTGGGATAAGAGTCATTGTTCTGATCCTATGAGCTGTAGAAGCTGTTTGGTCCCAGGGCAATGTACAGAGAGTCACAAGTTGTAAGAATGGCAGCTAAAGAGATCAGATCTGTGATTCAGAAGACTTGTGATTCTGGCAACTGGCAGTGTATTTTGGAAAGAACTCAGACTGAAGGCTGAGAGGCCAGGGAGAGAGATATAATCCGGCAAGAGACGTAACAATCTGTGTCACAGAGTGGTAGTGACAAAGATGGAGCTAACCCATCCTCAGCCTTAGAGTGGAAAATATGTGGTCACACATGCAATATTTAACATAGGAAGGACCACTCAAGAATGAGTCTCATTTCTCACTCACTTGGATGTCTTTACAGGTGGAACATGGTAGAATTCTGAGGGAAAGAGGAATTTAGATGTAAAATTCCCACTTCGTAGTCTTGAGCCATCTTCTCCAAAGCAATCTGCTCTCGAGGAATGGATAAAGGACATTCTATCGCAGGTCATGACTGTCAAGACTAGATAGAAAAAAGAGATCTGTAGGAAAGTAATTTGCCTTCTGGATGACAGTGTCTGACCAACAAATAGACTCAGAAATCCTCTGATTCGCATGTAGCAATAGGGTCTCAATGCTGGGTAGTGTTTGACAAGCAAACTCAAAGAGGGCACAGTGGGCTTTTTGGGCTAATTAGTAGGTTCTGTCCCATGACATCCGAGGGCATGGCTCCAACTGGTGGAAAGTACCAGCACTACCAACATGTATACAGGTTGTACCAGCAGGCAGGAAGTGGCACTCATGAAAGTGAGGGACTTTAAGCAAAGGACCGTCTATCAAGTGTGAGCTGGGTTATGACAGAAGATGCAGTAAAGCACAAAGGTAGCAACACTGGAGAGAACTGCCGGGCAGGAACCAGAGGTGTGCCTGGACTCCAAGAAATGACGGCTGCAAGGGGCAGGCAGAGGGGCCCACTCTCAGAAATCTGGCACTCTGCAGAAAGCCAGGTGACCGATGTCAAGCCAGAGCCCAGAACTCGATCCTCTATGGACGACGGCTCTCACTGGCTGACCCAACTGGGAGAAGGCAACAGAATTCGTCTTCCACAAAGGTTAGCATGCTGTGAGAAAAAAGGAGGAGTGTATAGAGGAAGAAGAGAGAAAAGAGGGCATGTGGGGATGGGAGCCTTTCAAAGGAGGGGCTGTATCTCCATTAGAAACTCAGTTGAAGTTACTCTAAAGTTCTAGCCAAGAAAAAACTTAGGGACTGGAGAGATGGCTCAGTCAATTAAATGTTGAAAACCAGAGTTTGATTCCTAGAAATCATGGGAGAAGAAAAGCCATATCTAGCAGTACATGCTTGCAATATGCACCAAGGAGGCAGAAACAGACGATCTCAGGGGTTCTAATCAACCTGGTCAGTTCCCGGTCAGTGAGAGATCCTGCCTCGAAAAGCAATGTGGACAACACCTGAGGAATGAAGCCAAGGTTTCCCTCTGCTTTCCACAGAAGCATGTGTACACACACACACATGCACAAGCACATGCACACCTACATGCTTTCACACCTACACACACAGTAAATAATAACCATACTTATTTTGTGAATTACTGGACTACAATGGGGAAAAAAGGAATTTAAGCCTAGAAAACAACTGGCAACTGACCCTGAAACACTGTCATTTCTCCCTTAAAGTGAGTGAGAAAGCTGTGTGGAAAGCTGTCCAGGGCAGCCAGAACCAACTGCAGACATTAAGATTTGTAATCTAACAATTTCTAAACATGCATGCCCTGCGATTTCCAGTTGTAAGTGAAACACTTCTGGTTCTGAGGAAGGAATTGAGTTCAAACTGTAAAAGTTTTTCTTTTTAAAGAGAGAGAGAGAGAGAGAGAGAGAGAGAGAGAGAGAGAGACTTTCAATATCTATCTGTGTGGGTGGGGTGATTTTTCCTCCATTTCAATGAGCTTCGAATTTGCTTATGGAGTTAAAGCACTTGCTCCTTACAGGCCACTGTTTGCCCTGTGTCGTCATTCAGTTTTGAGAAATATCGGCTCATGGCATGTAAAATACTGTTAAGAGCCAACTTATACAATTAGAAGAAGACAAGCTTTGCATTTCAGGTTTTTCTCTTTTAAACTTTACAAGCAAGAGGAGAGAAACTCCCCAAATATTCTTGAAGCAAGCTGGAGTCCAGGTAAGAAAGGAAAGACAAACCTGTTTACCAGACAAACCGGCCAGCTTCGAATCCCTGGAAGGGGACCCAGAGCATGCTGCCTCAAGGTGTGGCTAACAGAAGCCACGTGGACAGCAGGTTCTGAAACGGGCCAATCCTCTGCCTTGGGTCAGGCAAGCAGGAGAGCTGTCTTGGGTGGGGCTGTTCTGAAGGAACCTCATCAGTACTAGGGTACTGATGAGAAGGGCCATTGGGTGCAGAGAAGCCAGTGGGTAGGTGTTGGGGGTCCCTGTGCTCCAGGCCAGCCCGAGGGGGTGAAGGGTCTCCACTGAAAGGGGGTGAATAGGCCCAGAATGAAAACACACAGACTCCGGGGGCTGAGAAGCAGGTGGTGGCAAGCCGCTGCAAGTGCTTTTATTCAAGGAAGTTCAAGGGGTCTTATAGGTCTGGTTAGCCAATGGCCTTATGGAGTAGGGTCCCGACTGCAGCCAATAGTAGGTTGATCATCTCAGTGCAGGTTCTTTCCAGATGCTGGGCAGAAGCCAGTCTCATGAATAGCCAGAGCAGAGTGCCATGGCCAAGGGAGCCATTCCTCTATTCCTCATAGCAGGTGACCTAGCTAAGGCCCACCTTGCATTATGCCCTACATATCCTACCTTTTGTTTTTAATGAGTGACCCTAGGAGGCATGATTCTTTGCCATGCCATTGTTGGCCCCAGGCCCTTAGGGATCACCTTAGGCGACGGTGCCTATCTTAGGTTGCCCTGGGCATCGGTGTTTTCCCTGTCATTGGCTACCCGCTATCCTGGTGAAATAACCTAAAGGGTGATGCTTGTTGCTCAGGAGGGTAATTACGATGGCATGGGAAGTTTGCCGGAAGGTTCCTGTGGCATGCCTTGTCGAAGAATGCTTTTGTTTGCTGTAGAAGACTCAGGAAGAAGCGAGAATAGTTAAGCATTGCGGAGAAGGTGGCGTTATTAAGTGGTCAGTTAAACAGATTTTGTAGTGTCAATGTCTGAGAAGTGTGCTCTGATGCAGAGCTTTACAAAGACAACAAAAAGTCTATCAAGTGCTATCAAGAAGGCCACAGCAAAAATTCCTCAAGTTACCAAATTGAGGAGTGGAAAAATGGTTGAGATCCTATTTCGTTTCGGCAGATGGAACTGAAATCCCTTGTGTTAAAAGGGTCAGCTGTGCCTTTTCAAAGCTATGCATGGCGGGGGAGGTCTGCCAAGGGAAAAACAGAGGGAACCATTAAGAAGCCATTCCCTTATTCCTCATGTCAGGGGCCTGGCTAAGGCCCAAGAGCCAGGTCCCAATAATTCCCTGTACCTGTGATTCTGTGGTGGTGGGGGCATCTGCTCTGCTGGCAGGCACATCCATGGCAGGCTTGACATTTTTTGCAGGTATCCAGATAGGGGAGGATGAGCTTTCTGGGAAGATACAAGTGTATCCTCTACCCTGTGTTAAGAGTGGGTGAGGACCCTTCCATTCATTTGTGAGAGGGTCTCTCCAGCAGACAAGGGGCAAGGGGGTAGTGGCTGGTTGAGATCTCCAGTGTTTATAGGCTGGAAAGAATCCTGCCTCATCAAAGGTAAGAATATTAAGGGTGAAAAGAACTTCCACCAAGGTCAAATGGGGATCCCTGGGTGTCATTGCAGTTTTCTGCCTCATAATGAGTTCCTCTCCACTATGGCTTGGCCCTGAGGGTTATAGGGGATGCCCATGGAGTGTTTAATCCCCCAGGACTCTATGAAAGACATGAATTGGGCAGATGTATATGCTGAGTCACTGTCTGTCTTAATCTCCCAGGGTACAACCATGAGCAAGACAGTGGTTTTTGTTGCCTTAATGGCATGGGATGTCTTCTTACCTGAAAGGACAATAGCAAAAACAAATTTGGAGTAAGTGTCCATGATGACATGGACATATTAAAGGTTGCCAAACGAGAGTATGTGGGTGGCATCCATTTGCCAGATGGCATTTGGCATAAGGCCTCTAGGGTTAACTCCCTGTGGCTGCCATGGGCCCAAGGAGGCCAAAGGAGCACAGGCTTTACATGTACGGATTAGGTGCTTACATTAGCTAAGAGAAAGCTTGGGGTAGAGGACCTGCAGGTTCGAGGGGGAGAGATGAAATCTTTGGTGTAAGCGTCGAGCTTGTTCTAGGAGTGGCAGGGAAGTGACAGCAATAAATTTATCTACCTGTGCATTCCCATCAGCAATGAAGCCAGGCAGACCAGTGTGTGAGCGTATGTGCTCAATGAACCAGGGATGCTGTCTATTTTCCATTAGCATTTTTAAGGCACTAATGGCAATATCTATTGGTTTATGAGAGGGCCTGGGGTTGGCTAAGGGAAGCATTCTTGACATTTGGACCGCGTAACTACTGTCAGAGAAAATATTGACAGGTTCTTGTTGAGGGTTCTTGTTGACAGGTTCTGAATGAGGGTTAGCAAACTTAAGAACCTTGTCTGGTTGGTTGGATTTCTTAATAATTAATCCATAGGTATGTTTATTGGCATCTGTAAAAGCCGAGGCTGCCAGGGGGATAGACTGACTGGAGGTTGTAGAATGGAGATTGGCCTTCAGGGGTAAGGCAGTGATTGATTGAAGTAATTTGTGAGCAGGGAAGTGGTTGTCTATATCATTAGGAAATCTTGCCACCAGGATATGAACGAGGTGGTCATCCCTGAAAAGGGACTGGAGTTCCGGCATTGATATGGGAAGAATTATTTTGGAGGGATATATGTTGTAAATTTTGTTTGTGTAATTATGTGTCTTGATAGCTAGGAGGAGCATCGCCTCCAGTTTGGTGGTGAATTTATGGGTCTATGATAAAGAAGGGTGGACCCAGTAGAGGGAGGGCTGGTTTTTGCCATATGACTCCTAGGGGAGACCTTTCTGTCCAGAGGATTAAATTCAGGACTGGGAGAGTCGGGTCATATCTTGCTAGGGTAATTGAAAAGAATGTGTGAGATATTGCCTGTAAAAGTTCTTTTGCTTGTTTGGTCAAAGAGATTTTCTGGGAAGGACTATCTTAGGTTTTAAGAAGGTCAACGAGAGGAAGGAATTTAGCTGGAGGAATGGGCAAAAGTAATTTGGCCACAGAGTTTTTGGAGGTCATTGAGAGAATACTTATCCTTTACTAGAAGGCTTGGAGTGAGGAGTTGAATAAGAGTGGAAATTTTGAACCCTAAAAACCAAAAACGGGGTACAGTTTGAATTTTTTCCGTGGCTATAGTTAAACCTAGTTTTTTTAAGTCCTCAAGAAGTATTCTGAGGAGATCCATGAGAACAACTTGTGAGGGGTGAGCGATTAAAAGGTCATCCATGTAATGTATTACAAAGCATTTTGATTTGATTCTCTCCATGGCGGTTGACACAAACAATTGACAGATGGATGGGCTATTTTTTCATGCCCTGAGGGAGGACCTTCCATTGGTATCTCTTAGCTGGAACATTATGATTAGGTTCCCAGATAGTTAAGGCAAAGAAGGGCCTGTCCTTGACCGCCAGGGGGATAGAAAAAAGCAGTCCTTAATGTCTAATATGACTATATGATATTTAATCAGAATGTCTCTGGGATGGGGGAGGCCAGTTTGAAAGGAACCCATCTTTATCATATGTTTGTTGACCTGGCAAAGGTCCTGAAGTAATCTGCATTAATTATTTTTCTTTGAGATGACAAAGATGGGGAAATTATGGGGGCTGATGGAGGGCTCAATATGGCCAAGGTCAAGGTGTTCTTACACAAGGGATTTGAGGATGGTCAGTTTAGGTTCTAAAATAGGCCACTGTTCGGCCCATGTGGGGTATGTGGATGAGAATCGAACTCAGAACTTTGCATATGCTAGACAAGCACTCTATCACTTAACTATACTCTCAGTCCAGCAAATTGCAGAGCGAAAAAACCCTGAAATCCTATCAAGTAATTGTTGCCCAAACCTAAAGAGAAGTTATTGGGTCAACTCAGGTGGACTTTATGTGATTAACCTGGTAATTAAGGGACAAGGAGTAATTAAGGAAAGCCTGTGACTGTAGGCCTTTGATGTTATAGGAGAGGTGTAATTGAGTTTCAGTGATGCTGGAGACTTCATGGCCTGAGGGCTGCAAGGCCCAGCTGTGGCCCTGGCTCTCCCTGTCACCCTTTGGCCCGGCTCGCACCCGACATACTGCTCCCGGGCTCCAAGGGGTGGCAGCAGTGTGTATCGGGCACCCGGAGGAGATCCGGGAGGTGGGTCGGGGCGTGCCCAGGCCCTAGAAGCACCAGCTGTTCCCTCTGAGCGAACTGGCAGAGGCCAAGTGCAGCATCTCCACCGGCGCCTCCAGCAGCTGCGCACTTGGCCACCACTGCCAAGATGCTGCCTGTGGGCACCGAGGTGAAGCCCCACCCGCTGCAGGATGCCAACCTCTGCTCGCACGTGTTCATTTGGTGGCAGAAGCAAACACTCAAACGCCATGTCCACAGAAATGCCCATGCTGGGATGGGAGGAATAGGTGGGACGGCGTGCCAGGGTGGGGCAGGTGAGGTGGGTGAAGCCCTGTCCAAGGGCTAAGAAAAGCCTGAGCCTGTAACAGCTGTGCTAGTTTTCCAGCCCGCACTGGGGGAGGGGCGGGGTGTTGTTTTACCCGTTTTCCCCTAGAGCCAAGCTACAGGGGAAAAGCCCCAAGGGCTTGCAGCTGTGTAGCTCCCTGGTGGGATGGGAGACTGGCCATCACCACACAAGCCAAAATGGCCAACACTGGGGCCCACTGAGACATGCAGCCAGAATGCTGGGGGCCCAACTGCGCCATGCCCCAGTGGGGGACCTCCACGAGTCTCCACCTCAGCCTCTGCGCAAGTCCTGCAGGCCATACCCAAGAAGCGCATCCAGGGTCTGGCCAGGCTGCAGTCCCTAAGGCACTCTGCAGGGTGCAGCCAGCTTTTAAAAGTCCCACAGTTGCACAGAACTTGGTTTGGCTCCAGAATGCTTGCTGAAACGTTAGCATAGCAGGGCAGGGCAATTAACACTTAAAAGAGGTCATTAAAAGTTCCATATGTTTGCTGAAGCCCCGCAAGGGCAATTAACACTTAAAAAGTCTGAGACTGCTTGCTGGCAGGAAGGAGGTTTGTAAATCAAAGATGGGAAAATCAGCCTTCTCCACGGCCTATTGCCCACACAGAGTCTCCAGAAAGGCTTGGCTATAGCCTGCCTTGGTTCTGAAATCAGGAGGGGGTCAGGCCCTCATATGATTTCGTCAGGATGAACCAAACAGAGAGGAGGCAGCATGGACCTCAGGGACCGTGTGATGACATGTACTTCCTTTGGGGTAGGGAGACAAACACAGGAAAAGGGGGGAAAAGGGAGGGGGGGGTCACTCGCTCCCTCTCGAGGACTGTCGGCACACAGAACAAAGAGCCTACTCACCAGTTACCAGGGGCGTCTTGCCAATGCGGGGGAGGGGGGGAAGTAGAGTCCCTATTCAGGCGCCAGATGCTGGGGATCCCTCTGCTCAGGGCCAGCCCGAGGGGACAAAGGGTCTCCACCAAAAGGGGGTGAGTAGGCAATGAATCAAAACACACAGACTCTGGGAGCTAAGAAGGCAGTGGCAATCTGCTGCAAGCTTGTTTATTCAAGAACATGCAAGGGGTCTTAATAGGTCTGGTTAGCCAATGGCCTTATGGAATGGGGTCCCAACTGTAGCCAATAGTAGTCTGTCCCCAGGTAGATCATCTCAGTGCAGGTTCTTTCCAGATGCTGTACTCACGACTAGCCAGGGCAGAGCACCACGCCCACGGGAGCCATTCCTCTATTCCTCAAAGCAGGTGACCTGGCTAAGGCCCATCCTACATTGTGCTCTACAGGTAAGGATGCTCACATTAACACTGGAAGGATAAAGAACTGAACTTTAATATTTCTACTCACAATGTTCAGAACTTGTATTCCTTAAAGGTAAGGAATGTGAAAGAAAATTCTAGAAGTGGGAAAAATCATGCTGTACAGTGGAGACTATAAATTAGGTTACATCAAATTCATTCCAATCATAATTCAAGGAATTTGGGATGATTACTTAACACTTAACATATTACACTCATTTTATAATTATTGTTATCAATCATTTAAAAAGTTACTTTCTTATGTATGAGTATTGTCTGCATGCATGTAAGTGCACCCATGTTGAACAGTGCATGGGGAGATCAAAGGAGGGTGTTGGATCCCCTGGAACTGGAGTTAGGGATGGTTGTTAACCACCATATGGGTGCTGTGAATTGAAGCTCGGTTCTCTGCATCAATGAGTCTTTACAAGTATTTCCCAGGCATTTAGCCAAGAGGTTAAATGGCTCACTCATGGCCATAGCAGATAATAGCAACGCCTATGTGAGCAAGTGAATGAACTCCACTGCAGTTTGGGTTCTCTGTCCTTATGCTACAGTTTTGCATTTTCAAAGTTCAGATGTGACTAGGTACTTCTGCTCTGCAGTCACCACATAAACACTAGATATGCACACACAGCTCGTCCATTTACAAACAATAGCATGTCTGTACTAAACTGGCAATAGAATTTGCTGAAAAATGCTAAAGAATTGCAATGCTGCACATTGCTGTGGTCTGCATTTAGAAAATAGATGAAAAATAAATTTTTTTCCTGTTGAGAGTGGCAAACAATTCTTTGAAGATTTGGGTGTTCCTCGGTCTCTCTGCACACAAGTCTGTTATAAATACAAATGCTTTATTTCTAAGACAAAAATTCCCTGCAGACACCTCTGTGCTGCAGATGACCCTGCTACTGGGTTAGGCAAGAGAAAGGTAAACCCACTCTTTAGGGAGGGGAAAGGCAAACTCTGCGGCTCATCATCAAACACTGGGAGAGAATTTTTAAAATTCAGATCACTGGGCTTCTACTTAGCACCAGCCAGAAACTCCAGGGTTTATCTGGAGAGCAGAAACCAGATTTCATGTTATCCTGGTCAGTCCTAGAACCTTGATTTAGGGGTTAGCAGGGATGAACAGCAAGGTTTGTACACTACTTCATTCAGGGTGGGATGGCATTTTAAGTTGGAGTTCATATGACACAATTGTTAAAGAACCCTAGCAAGATGGTGAAGACTTTATAAGCTCGAGAAACCAACTCACAAAGAATTAAATAAGCATATGTTTGACAAACGTTTTCTGAATACTTTTCCTCTGATAGTAACTCTTGTTTATGGAGTTTAATAAAAAGGAAAGATCTGGGGCTGAAGATAGCTCAGCAGTTAAGAGCACTGGCTGCTCTTCCAGAGGACCTGGATTCAATTTCACAGCAAACAGCTATCACCCACAACTCCAGTTCGAGGGGATCCGACACCCTTCTCTGGCCTCTGCAGGCTTGCATGCCAGGAGTGCAGTTGCATGCAAACAATACACTCATACATAAAAAACAAAATTAAAAAAAAAAATCTAAAAGGACCTTCAGATATACAAGTCATGGATTCAACTGGAACAGGTTACCAAGTCAGCAATTTACACCCTTTCAACCCCACTCTAACCACATGGTTGTTCCATAATAACCCTTGTCCTAGGGTACCTTTCCCAGGCTCCTGAAGGGGAGTGTGCTGGGAGATGGATGACGATGACGGATGCTCCTTGAAGGCTCAGTGCTGAGGGAGTTTTCAAATGAAAGATGGAAAACAAGAGCAGAGAGGATTCAACAGAGTATGTGGCAAGAGGCCAAGCAACAATGGTACCAGGGCTGGCAAGAAAGCAGGGCCTCTCAGAGCTACAGCTAGTGGCAGCCCCATGCCTGGGCTCTGAGAACCGTGAGTGGAGTTTTAGAAAAGCTCGACGCCCACATAGCCCTCTTGCACTGTTTTTACTGAGGGAAGAGTAGTTTTCTTTTCTGACAGAAGGAACCCTCTTACGTGGTAGTTTTGAGGATATCTTTTAAAGAGTGTGCTAACATGTCTTAGTGCCAAGCAGGATCTCTGAGTACCCCAGGAGCTAAATAGTGGTGTTTCTTCCAGAAACGATCTGCCTAAAAAAAGGGGGTGGGGCTTCCATCTATTTACATGGTGATACCTGGAATTTGATAGTCTGCTAAACTAACAAGAGTGTGGGTATAAACAATGTGTGTAGGTGAGGGGTCTTCGGATACCTTAGGGAGAAGGGGAACTCCTCATGTGTGTGAATCAGAACAATCCTGGAACTATATGATAAAGAAATTGTGAAATGTGTTGATGTTGAGCAGGTGACGGTGTTTTACAGTACATCTGCCCAGTAAGGAGCTTCACAAAGCTTTCCCATAACAGTTATATAAGCATATTTAATATTAAATAATCAAACTGCTCACTCTATGCCACTAGATTTTTTTCCCTCAATTCCACAAAAACCTAATTATTTTATGATCTGCTAAGAATTTAGAAAACAGCTTTTAAATTAATGGGTAACAGCCAACAAATGTTTGATAAAAATTTGTCAACTGTTGTCCTAGTTAGGCTATCTGTTAATTAGAATAATCCAAGAAGAAAGCCTGAATTAAGTAATTACCTAGATCAGGTTGGCCTGTTGAGGCTTATACTGCCAAGTGACACAGGCAGGCCTAGCCTATACCTGGGGCAGTACCATCTCTAGGCAGGTAGTCCTGAGCTGTAGAAGGAAGTCTGTGAGTCAGCCAGCATGCTTTCTCCATGATTTCTGCTTCAGGTTCCTGTCCTGACTTCCTCAGTGATGGACTGCAACCTGTACTGTAAGGCAAATACTTTCCTCCTCTGAATTGTGTTGGATCAGAGTTTTATCACCAGAGTAAAACTAGAACTGTGCAGTTTCTTGTGTGGGCCACCTTGCATCATGTTTTGTTAACATCTCTAGGTGAAAAACATAGTTTACTGGTGATCCGGAGACAACTAAAGGAACAAGCGTATTTAATCAGTTAGGTTGAAACAGGTACTGGATGGCGGCTGTGTGAGTTCTTAGAAAGGAGCCTGCCCCTGGTAAGAAGGACCAGATGAAACGTGACTAAGTCTCTTTATTGTGGTGGGACAGGAGAGAAAAAGTCCTGGTTTTCACAGAGAGCAAGACAAAAGAATTCTGACTATTTCAGATGTCCTCAAATAAATATGACTAACATGATCCAACACTTCACCTGGCTGTGCCACAGTATAGCAGTGGGAGGTTACCATGGTATGGGGCTCTAGAACTCAGCTTTCAGGACCCACACCCCCTTCTCAGCCCACACCACTAGAGGAGCAACTTTGGTGGCAGCCCAGTCTACAAACTCAAGGTTCAGTGGTTTACAAATGAGGGTGCTAGTGCAGCACTGGGACAGGAATACAGAGCTCTGAGGTCTGGCAGTGGCTGTACAGGCTACCAGACAGGCTAAGTCACAACCTGGCTAAGCATAGACAGAAAAAAACAGAGACACAGACAAGCTGCTCCTCCATGAGCTGGTTAACCCAGAATGGAGAGAGAAAGGCCACATTTGCACTTTTATTTTTTTCTCTTGATGCTATGCCCTCACCTGTAACTTAAACTTTGCTTTGGTTTAAAAACAACTTATACCCACAAGAGAAAGCAGAAACCACGAAAGGCGAGGACAAAAGGCTATCCTGCCCTTCCTCTTATCTATCCCCAGCAGTAACTTTGGTATTCTGACATGATCATTCTTTTCATTTCAGACATTTACGTATGCCAGGATGTTATATACCCTTTGCCAACCTCCTCCCCAAATTCCAGACAGGCATTACCCCAGGACACTGCACCTCACTAGACTGACTCTGGACTATTGATTCTCTAACTTTAACAAGCATCAGAATTAGATTGGGGACTTTCTCAGAAAGATTGTCAGGCCCCACCCCAGAGTTCCTGACTCAAATTCTGCATTTTTGAACACCTATGAGATGTTCATGCTGGTGTAGAGACTGCATGCTGAGAACTGGAGAAGGTGGAAAAGCAGGCTTCTTTCAACCATTACGGCTGTCTGTATTCTCATACGAGTGACATATAAGCACTTTTCTCTCATTCCATTTAAAAATGGTTAACAGATCAACTTATTTAAAGAACACAATCTATTCATACCCAGGTGTGTGCTTTGTCTAGGAGACTTTTTTGGTGTTTGAGCTCTGACAGGCATTTTGTAACAGGATCAGGCCCTACATCTTGCAGCTTCAACTTTCCCAGACCACCTTGTCTTTTAGCACCTAAAGAAAAACAAACCAAAGCAAACAAACAAACAAAAAAAAACCACAAAAGAATTCCTCACGGCTCACCACACTCTAATGTCCAGATGGCTCCCTCCTCTAGTCTTCGGCAATAACATGTCCTATATTTAGGTGTCGGAGTTCCTTGACGCAGTAAGTGGTCACTCCACTAGGCTGTATTTTGTCCTTATCTGTGCGGTTATTACCTGTTCTTAAAGGAAGATAGTGTGCCACAATCAGGATTGGTGCTTTGAAGCTTATCATTCAGTGATATAGATAATAAATAACACAGTGCCTAAGCCAGGACAGGCACTTAATGAACAAATGAAGGCTGGGTTTTAGGAATGAAAAATAAGCATTCAGAACAGCCTGTCAAAGAACAGTGACTTAGTTCCAGGATATCTCATGTGTACCAAACTCTTTGGGTGTTTGGGTCCTCTATGTACATGGTATATGCAATATCTGCACATTTAAAATTATTTCCAGATTACTTTTAATACCTAATGTGACATAAATGCTATGTAATAGTCACTCACCACCAAATATTTCAATCATAGCCCAGATATATGATTCTATATACCACATACCCTGAGTGTAACATGGATTAATCACCTGTTAGCGTAAGAACGCATCCCTGTAGTTAAGTGACACAAAATCAGTTATATCACACTGCTTAAACAACAATGAAAAAGTCTGTGTTTAATATGTAATCCAAAAAAAGTTTTGCTGGGCGTGGCAGCGCATGCCTTTAATCCCAGCACTCAGGAGGCAGAGGCAGGTGGATCTCTGTGAGTTCAAGGTCGGCCTGGTCTACATAGTGAATTCAAGACCAGCTGGAGCTACAGGGAGACCCTGTCTCAAAAAGATAGAAAGAAAAAAATTCAACTCACAGTTGGTTGAATCCAAAGATGCAGATATGGAGAGCCAGCCATATTTATATTAAATAAGACTGTGGACTCTGGAGGTAGACAGGGTTCAAATCTTGGCTTTGCAACTGACAGTATAATATGTGAGATTTATTAATATTATATACCTTAGTTACCACATTCCTAAAACAATGTAATAGAGGTGCCTTTAATAGAGGAGCCTTTAATAGAGGACTTGTGGTGAGGCATAAATGACAGTACACGGAAAATGCTTAGCATTCAACAAATATCAGCTAGTACCTTAAAATGTCCAAGGTACAAGGATGGAATGGCTCTCAAGAAACCAAGGACCAAGATGAGGGAGAAGATGTAATATAAAACTAGATATTAATTATCAAACAAAACACTAACAAGATAAAATATATAAATCTTCCTGGATGATCACTTTAAATAAAACTATCTTCATTTCTATGCTCAAATGTATCCACATATTTTTTTAATACAACTATAATAGTATGTTTATTCATATAAAATTGTTCCTGTTCTTTTTTGAGACAGGGGTCTCCCTGTAGCTCCAACTGTCCTGGAACTAGATATGTAGACCAGGCTGACCTTTAACTCAGAGATCCTCCTGCCTCTGCACCCAGGGTGCTAGGATTAAAGGCATGTGCCACCAGGCCCAGCAATAAAATTGTCTTAATTGATATTAGTTCCTGGTTGAACAGTAGAAAATATAGTAATCTTGCATTTCTGGAAGACACCTGAGCCAACTTCATGGAGTTCTAACATGAAAACTAAAGTTACATCTCTAGAAAGAAACCACATTTTCAAGATCTTTATGTATTACAATGAATTTGGAAAAAATCTTGACCCTCCTTTCACATAAAATTATAGGTTTTACAGTCCACGATCTATAGCCCAACACAAACACAAAGAGAAATTACAGCTCACAGCTTTCTTATTCAAGCCAACAATAAAGATATGAAACTCACATACCCCTTTGAGTTTTTCTGAGTAAATGCATTTTAGAGTCAACAACTTGCAAAGGAGCACATCAAACTTAATGTTGCTCAAAGTTTCTTTATTAAGAAAATATTTCATGTATTTCAACACAGAACGTTAGACTCATTTCTATGTTAAGTCATGTAGCATACACCCCTTTCTCTAATTTTCTCATGCAAAGTTAGAATGTTTTTCTCAAAGCAGAGCAAGCCAATGCAAATGGTTTCAAGTCAGGGCTGGCAGTCAGCCTAAAGGGCATGCTTAGAAGGCCACTTACACCTGCAAGCCCATTCTGATGCATTCTTAGCCTCCCCCTAACGTGGTTCATTCAATCTCCACTACAATGAATAATCTTTTAAATGCAGTCAGATCAATTACTGATAAGGAACCTGTAAACTAACAAAATAACATTCCCCCTAAGTCATTCTAATAACACCCCAAGGTTCTCCTGGTTTTATTTATATATATATTTAAAATTCCACCTCATTATTACTACTATATAAAAATATTCTTAACAAACGTTCATTCTGCCTGTATGTTTTCCCCAAAGTGCTGTGTGAGCAACTCAGACTTAAATAAAAAGTTGGCAAGAAGGAGTGAGGAGACCTAGAGAGACAAGAGGCACCAGCACTACTTCCTGTGGTCCTGGCTACAATAACTCACTACTTCCTGTGGTCCTGGCTACAATAACTCACGGGTAATTTTCAGAAGGTAAAAATACAATAAATACTATAATAGAAATATAGGGATTCATTTATTACTTTTTGGTTTACAAACAAAGGCACCCAATAATGCTTCTATTTACTCTTATAAAAAGATGATCAGTTTACATTTAAAGCAAAAAACACAAAAATTCCCAAATCAGCTCCTACAGATAACACAAAGGGTCAAGAGGTGAGATTTTCCCCTCCTTGCTCCCAAGCTTTATGACACAGATTGGAAAAATACTTATTCTACCTCATCCTTAAGTCAGAGATCATGTATGGTCATGCCTCTCTGCACTGAGTTTTAGGACACATTAGCATTGCCAAGTCAATTTAAATAGTTACAAAGACATCACAATTTACAAATATGTATGCCAGATTTCAGAGTGAATAGGAGGAAAAACCCAAATGCTCTGGAATACAGCTTTATCAAATAAGTTGAATGAAATAAATTTATTGTACAGGCTGTCCTGATGAATAATTTGGATGGAAAATACAATCAGAACTAAATACACTGTTGAGTACATAACAATAAGAATGGAGTTCCAAAGTATTTAAATATGACTTCTACCCAAAATCTAGTTTGTGGGGATTAACAACCTTATATATACTTCTAATTTTAGAACTGTAAATCCCAGGGTGAACATCATTTATCCATTACCTTTCTTTTAACAAAATAATTCTAAATAAACACACAAATTTATTAATTGCAGCCCCAGCACTCCCTCCCACCCCACATTTCCTTCCCATCACAGGCCTGCCCAGGTTGCACCTGATTCTTTTATGGGACACAGACAATTCACCAGATTCTAGATATACTTGGCAGACATAAAAGTCATACAAAGGTTAGTGTGTTTTCATTACATTGTGGAAATGTATCTGCAGATATGGAGTACTGAATGCTTGTTACATGGGCCACCTTAAATCAAAGGCATCATTTCTTCCACCTTCATACACTGTTAATGGTCTCTCACACCTTCCACAAGGCATGGTCCTAGACCAGACTTCAGTATCATTACAAAGAATATATAGGTATTTATATACATATTTCTTTTAAAATAACGTTTAAAAGTTTTACTACACAAAATCTAGCTTCAACATAGAAGCAATTTTTTCCTTTTCAAGATTATACACCTGCATGGGAGAAGGTGGTTTCTTTTATACTTTGTTTTTCCACAATAGCAAAATAAACTTCTTATACAGTGTGTTTAAATTGACAAGAAAAAAAAATTAAAATGTGAAGTTACATTTAACTTCTTGTACTGTGAAGTACTGAATTTAAATACTTTCAAGATACACTGATGATTTAAATGTAGTACTTTATCAACTTAAGTAGAACAGTGTTATGCTGAACAATTCATTAAAGCAAATGAGTGATAAAATAATACACCCCTTTAGTAAGATTTAAAGGGAATAATAATGTATCAATAAATATACACCAATTTTCTCGCTATTGTTTCTAGAATGCATTTCTTTCTAAAGCTAAAACTACATGCAAAAAATGGTAGCTTGAAACTCAGTCAACATTTGCTACTTTTATGTAGTAAAATCCTTTATTTTATACACATTATGTATGCATTACTTTTCTTGAAGAAATTCAGCGTTTAAGATCAAAATTAGTATGTGTGTACAAACGAAGGAGAAGGACATACATCTACCCTCTTCTATAGTAATGCACTTTCAGACAGTAGGAGTCCTGTGGAAAAAGTATAAAGGGACAAAAGAACAACGGTCTGGATCCATCCCCAATCCCACCTCCAACGGAGCCTCAAGAAATGCTCTTGCTTTAGTACATGAGCACATTTCCCAAGAGTTCTATCAGATCAAAATGTGAACAAGAAAAAATGGTTTTCTATTCTTTCTGATGCTAACAGTTTTCCAGGGTGTTTTTACTTTCCTTCAAATGCACAGAGCATACACATATTGATAGTTTCTCAAATCCATTAAGGTCTTTAGAATAATATATTGCCCTCTGATTATATAAACAACTGATTATATATGGGAAAAATGATATGCACCACACATTGAATCAGAAAAATAAATTTAAATGTCTTCACATTTGATGTCACTTACAGGACAAAGTAAAAATAATTTGGCTGTGGTTTTATAAAACTAAACCCACCTCATCTGATGGGGGGTGGAGTGGGAATCAAACACCAGAATCAAATACCCACTAATTTAGCCAATATTCTCATCCAAATACTTTCTGTTGCACTGAATATTAAAATTATATGTTAAGGCATGTTTAATTAATATGTTCCAGAACTGCACAGTTGTACTGGTCAGTATTCTGATATCCCAAACTTTTGCACTCACCCTGTCCCTTTCATTCCAAGGATCAAAATGTTAAGTCATGGTTTGGGTATGATTGTAGACATGAGCTGGCATACCACAGTGTGTTCACTAGGTTTTAGGAGCATAAACAAAATGTTACATAAAACGGACCATAATTTACTCCACACTCCAATTTAAGATGGTTTAATGTCTTGGCAAAAGGTGAGATGACTTAAGTACATTTTTTTGTGCATTTAGATCACCATATGCATAGATGTTCTAATGCTAAATTCTTGGTCTTCAGTATCTCATAGTGCTGGATGCTCGGAAATATGACAGAAATTTGTAACACAGACTAACCACAAAGTACCAGATGTTTCTTGCCATTTGTGATCTTGCAATAAAAATGCGCCAGATCAGAATCACAAGGACAGTATTGAAACCATAACGGATATTTCGCAACCTGTAAAGCAAATCAGAAGACAGGCTAAACCAAATTTTCTAGGACAAAATGTTTTTGGATAGCAAGTGTATTTTTAAGTTTAATCATAGCTGAAGTTCTCAATTTAATCACAGTTCAAAACTTTATTTCGTTTACAACATTTAAAAACTCAACTAAAACTCTTTTAAGTTAGAGTTAGCAAAATTCAAATAAACCTGACTGCATTATCTGGATAGTAGTAATCAATGTCTTAACTCTATCAATAGTGAGTATAACAAAGTCTTATCATAACAGTACACTCAGAATACAAACTTATCCATTCAACAAATATTACTGATAATCCCTGTGTGCCCACTACTATTGGAGGAATCAAGAACTTGTAGGGAAGCCAGACATGGTGCCTCACACCTGTAATCCTAGCACTTGGGAGGAGGAGGTAGTAGGGTCATGAGTTTGAGGCCAGCTTGGGCTACGGAGTGAGTCCTTGTTCCTTTCTGTTCTTGAAGATCAGTAAACATGCTACTTTGCTCATGTTTCTAGATATTGTTTGATAGCTTTTGATGGAGACTATGTAATAATGTTATATAAATTCTATTACTGTCCTCATACAATCCAAGAGAGAACTGAAATAAAGCAGCCATGGTACAGAAAATGTCTTTAAATGAGGAGTCAAATATCAACACTCTAATTTTCTTTCCAGTTAGTAAAACTATGATGTTGAAACCTTGCTTCTTCATCTACACAACTGGCCATTCAGCAAACCTATGAGCTGTGACACTGACAGGTAAACAGTGTGAAAGTCTTGGATATGGTATAGAGATCATAAAAATACTACAAAAAGATGACTACTGATAGTCCCCAACTCTCTGAATGATGGATTATTATAGTCATTTTGGCTCCAATTTCTAAGTTTATAATTCTTTAATTCAGCATGGACTATTTCTATTAAGAGAATAAGTACATCACTCTGTTTTACAAATATATAATTCTATGCTGAATCGATGTATTATTATGTTTCTTCTCTACTTCCGAAGATTATTTAAATAGGGCTAAAAAAAAAATTCTATGTAAGTAACTTCTAGTTTAAAAAGAAATTTTTTCCCTGCTAATATCTTAACTTTCTCAATAGAAATACAAAGAAAAATAACCGTGATTTTCAAAGCTAAATTCCATCTCAAGTTCATGTTTAGGATTGCCCATACACTGACAAAGACAAAAGTTTCAGTAAACTTGAGTTAAATTCATATTACACAGTTGCAAGCCAAAAGTAAATAAGCACTTTTCTTAAATATACTAGATTATCAACTTTTTGCTCAGTATATCAATTTACCAAAACAAACAGTCATAATTCATAAGGAAGACAAAATGTGCATCAAGCTCACGTAAAACTTACTTGTTCAAATGTTTTCTAGCTGCAGGGAGGCCAGACATTTCTTCATTCAATACATATTTTTTAGTTCCCATGCAGTAGTTCTCTATATATTCTGCCCAGTGTAATTGTCGTACATCAATATTAAAGGTCTATGTTAAAAAAAAAGTTATTATTTCCTGAATATCTTTTGTAACTTGTCAAAAGTTCATTTTCTGAAGAACAATCTCCAATGAAAAGATTATACAGGATGTTTATAGTATTGCCTTTTTGCTTTACAAAACTGATTAATTTTAAAAATATTTTATTTATCATCATTTTTTTTATGTGTATGAGTATATTGCCTGCGTGTATGTTAAGCCCACCCATGTCACACAATGCCCAGGAAGGTCAGAAGAGGGTATCAGATCTGGAACTGAAGGTACAAACAGTTGTTAGCCACTATGTGGGTACTGGGAACCAAACATGTGTCCTCTACAAGAGTAGCCAGTGCTCCTAACTGCTAGTCATCTGTCCGGCCCCTAGTATTACCTCTTTCTGTTCACATGTATCTATCTGTACTCCTTTCCTCTTTACGTACGAATTTCTAATTCCTTTCAATCTGTGACCTCCCCTCTCTCCCTATATATTTTATCATACAGACTAATTTTCCTAAAGAACCCTTTAAAACTGTATTTACGTTTATTGTGTACAAGTGTTTTGCCTGCATGTATATAATTGTACCACATGCATGCAGTGCCCACAGAGGCCAGAAGATGGAATTACAGCCAGAAGATGGAATTACAGACAGCTGTTAGCCATCCAGGAGGTTGATGGGAACAAAACCTGGGTCCTCTGTAGGAACAGCCGTAACACAGTGAAAAATAGAAGTTTCTGGGAAAAAAAAAAAAAAAAAAAAAAAAAACCAAGCTGGGTGTGATGGCACACAACTATTAAGCCAGCACTCAGGAGGCAGGAGGCAGGAGGCAGGACAATCACCAGCTTGAGGCCTGCCTATGCTACACAGGTAGACCCTGTCTCAAACAACAATACTCACCCCCAAAACAAACAAAACAAAACACCAGCCATATCATAAATGCTAGCTTAGGAGTTTAATGGCAACTACTATGTCATTTGATGAAGAGTAGATAAATTCAGAAAAGAAACCTTTAAAGAAATGTTCCTTCATGGCAAAATAAGAAGGCTCAGCACTCCTGACCAATCAGTCAAATATTTTTTGAAATGACAAGAATATTATTTACTACATATAGAAAAATAACAAGTGCTAGAGGGAAAAAAATGCTTCTACAAATACATCACTAAAATATGAAAATACAGTACCACTGAGAGAGATGAAGACTTGACCTAACACAGGAGCTGAAAGAAGGTTCATACACAATATGACTGAGAGTCCCACAGGAGAGATAAGAATAAAACAGAAGCAGTATCTAAGAACACAATACCTGGAAATTTTCCAAAAATGATGAAATATCAAACCACAGGTTTACAAAACACATCACCATATGTAGGCATCGAAGAGTTAGTCAGAAAGAAGCCCAGAGAGAACATTCGTAAAACAACTACACGACTGTTAGCTACTTCCAAAGGTGTAGAAGTTGAAAGACAATGTTTTCCAAGTGCTCAATGGAAATTACCATTAATGTAAGAGCCTACACTAGTATAAATATACTTGGAAAATAAAGCTAAAGGTATTTCCAGAAGAATAAAAACTGAAACAGTCTGATACCATCCACAATAGAAGAATTACACTAGCGACTATCCTTTAGGGCTGATGCACAATGATTCCAAATTCCAGACTAATTCTAGGATACCTGCAGAAGGGAGAAGGAAGAGCAAAAAAAAAGTGGTCATACTGAAAAATTATATGAATGTTTATTGCACTAGTATTCATGTCCCCTTCAAAGGAAGGTGTGGAAGCTTAACCCTCAATGCAAGTATTATGAGGTAGGAGCTAAGAGACAGTGATGGCAGATTAATGCTGTTCCCTTCCACTTCCACCAGGGGATGACAGGAGCCCTGTGTCAGGGCGACTAGCACTATGAACCACTTCAGTTCATTATAAATTAGTCCCCTCAATTATTCTGCTACAGCAGCACAAAGCAGACTAAGACACACTCTAATTACCCAAGGAGAAGTGTAAGTATCATTTATAGCAGGCTTTGCTAAATTAAAAAAAAAATCTGTCATCTTTAGAGTAAACTACTAAAAGAATTGCTTTTATTCTTCTTTTGGGTTTTGAGGTAGGGTCTGCCTCTGCCTCTGGAGTGCTGGGATTAAAGGTATACAGCACCATGTCCATCCCAAGAATGCATTTTTTAATGCAACTAAGGTAGATGGAGAAACATGAAATTCTGAAAAACAAAGGAATGCAAATAAACAAAGGGCATGCCTGTAATCCCAGCATTTGGGAAGGTGAGGCAGAAGAATACTGAGTTCAAGGTCAGCATTAAACTACAAAGTAAAACTGT
The DNA here is from genome assembly GCA_035773235.1 of Eospalax fontanierii. Taxonomy (NCBI): domain Eukaryota; kingdom Metazoa; phylum Chordata; class Mammalia; order Rodentia; family Spalacidae; genus Eospalax; species Eospalax fontanierii. The sequence goes on along the minus strand of CM069524.1, from coordinate 178,581,935 downwards.
ATCCAAGAGACATAAATAAAAACAGGCAAAAAGAGAATAGGAAAATAATCAGACAGGCAATAACAACCACAAAGCACTCAGAAATTTAAATCTAAAATTAAGACTGCGGATGTAGTTCAGTGGTAGAGCACTTGCCTAGTATGTGCAAGGACTTCTTCCCCTTCCATGGCAAATATAACTCAGAACAGATAAATAAATCCAAATTATCAGAGATTACATTATGGATTAAGACCTTCAAAAAAGGATCAGTAATAGACTGTAACAACAGTAACAACTTGTGTTACTTACAAGAGACATAGCTAAACAATAAGTAGACCAAGCACAGCCTATATCATGTAAGTTAAGAGTATTGTAAAATATTCCAGCAAAAGATAAAATCCTTAAAAATAAAAAATAAAGCAGTATCTTTGGTGCAAGGGTAAAAAGAAGTAAAATACTACCCAGACAGATCTCACAGCATATACAAACTAATAGAATGGGCTATTTCTCCACCGTCCATTATGAAATTTACATGCCACATGTACCAAATATGGTTGGTCCAAACTCAGATATACTGGAGTACAAAAAACACTGTGAGTTTCAAAGGCAAATATTAAAAACTTAAGTTAAAATGGTCTAAATGATTTGTAAGTTTTCATATGTTCAAGACATTTTTGATATATCAGATTAAATAACATACTAACTACATATAACACAAAGTCTTCTTTGGAAAGCTAACCCTGAACCAGTCCTCTAGTCTATATAAGGCTGCTTTCATCTGAGTTAGGCTGAAACCCTATGTAGATGTTTTACAGGGGCCCTGCTCATTAAGGCCACCTGGCTAGTTCCCACTAAGATACACAAGATTGCCTCCCCTGTCCTCCCAGAGGTAAAAGCTGTCTTAAAAATTAAATTAGGTTTTTGCCATTTGTGACTTTACATAAATAGCATTATACACTGTTTTTTTTTCATTCTTCTGCTGGTGGATACTTTTTACAGTTTGGAGTTAATAAGATTGTTTATGCCAAATGAATAGAAAAAACAAATGCATATTACAAAGTTTCAACTTCAGTATTTGTCCCCCAAATTCCAGTAGGATCCTCAACAGATATGAACTTACAGAAAAGGAAATAATGGTAAGCAACAAAGAAACAAAGGGCCAGGAGTTAGACCCAGCTCACACAGCAGCACCATCAGATGCTGTTAATCATTTAGGGTTGAATTACCACCAAGAAAATTTAGAGCAATTATGTTTAACGTGTTTAGGAGTACTCTAGGCAATTTGAGGAATGTCCAAGATCAAGCAAGTTGAGTTTTCTAAAAATAAAACTGAAATCCAAAAAACTCAATAGGATGACTTAAGACACAACTGACAGGCTGCTATACATCTGAAATGAATTATTTACATTTTAGCCCAGAAGCAAAATATGAAATTAGGATAGAGTGGTCTAACTAACATATATCAGAAAATCTGTAGGAAGTTAAGACAATAGTGAAGAAGCAATATTTGAAGGAACAATGGTTAAGAATTTTCCCAAACTGCTGAAAAGATATCCATCTCCAAGTACGGGAAGCCTAAACAAAGAAAAGGAAATTAAAAAGAAAATCACATCTATAGCAAAACTGCAGAACATCAAACACAGAGAAAATCTGAAATAGCCAGGAAACAGCAACAGCACAAGACAGGACAATCTCTAATGTGCTGAGGTAGTGTTCTGGAGTCCAGGTGGAACAAAACCTGCCAGGCAATCAAAAGCTTGAAAATTCACTATACTCTCCTAACTAATAAGAACTCTGGAATTCTAGATAGAGCAGATAGAAAAAAAAGACAATAAAGATTCAAGAGCAAAGGCATTGGTAAATACACAGTCAAATCTAAGTGAAAACTAAAAGGACAAACATTTTCTAATTATGAATTAAGGTTGGTTTTGTGTGTGTGTGTGTGTGTGTGGTTGGAGGTGCTAATCACAGCAAAAAATAGATTAAGGTTTTAAATACATTAAGATTCTAATTACTATTAAAGAGGAGGTTATTGAGAATAAGGTTCTAGGTTCAATTCCTAGAACCATTAGAACTGCTATACCCCCAAAAGGAGGTAATGAAATCATTTAAGACAGAGTTATATGTACATGTTAAAAGGAATAGAGTTTAACTTTCAAACAAGCAGACAGTGACGTGACAAGAGTATCCAATATAGAAAAGCAATTTTTGAACCTCTTTCCTAAAGAACTAGAGTAAATAAAGTACTTGGGGGGGGGGAGGCTTAAAAATGTTAAAGTTCTCTTTGAACTTACCTTTATCAGAAGAGAGGATTAACATCTCAAGCACACTTTGAAATGCTTTTGCTATTTCAAAGGTCTTTAACAACTCTAAGACAAAGTAATTTTGGTCTCTCTATAAAAAATTGTGCACTTACATACACGAAGACAATACACTCATACACATAAAATAAATTCTTAAAAAAAAAAAACTTGCCTTTTTATCTTCAGGGTTCAGCTGGTTCATTAACATATTGACATTATCAGTATTCCAATCCCAAGAATTACTTGTGAAATATTCAAGAAACACCATGGCTTTGTGAAGACGAGTTATTGTTTTCATCATCCTGTATTACAAGAATAGTTGACAGATTCATACAGTATATAGATTAGGAAGAAAAATCCCATCACCACCCAGGGGACCAATCTCCCAAGCCAATTACATGATTCAGTTAAGTGTACCAAATCAGCAGGGAATAAGAATATTTCTGCATCTTGAGAGAATACTTTAAATCCAAAATGAAAACAAAACACTGGAAGGAGCAGTAAAGGGAATTTAATACTGCCTACACAGAGTTCTGCGGACACACAAGTTTACATTCAAATTTTCTTTATATCTTACTAAGCAAAAGGATTCAGCAAGTTTTCACTCTGCTTTTTAGTTTGTCTACACTTCAAGTTTGTAACCATTATGTTATGTATAATCCCAACTCCAGCGTCACAAATATACAGAAATATTCCTCTGCTGTTTAGTCAACTCTAAAAACAGAAAAAATATATACAGAATTTTCTCTTTAACAGTGATTGGCATAACTCTCGACTGTCTGGATGTGCTGTGAAATCAATGACCAATCTGGGAACTGTCTGAAACACTCATTTCCCAGGTCTTATCAATGTTTCTTTAGGGGCACAAGACAGTAGAATACTTCTTGTTTTCTTTTCTAAGGGCAAGGAAAATTAATCTTTTATCTGCTATTTAATTCATCGCTGCTCGCCATAAGTCACTGATATTGTAACAGCAATCCAAGCAGTAACGTGTGTATAATAACAATCAGCTACAATAGTGGGGAGGAAAGAGCATTTTGACACCAAACACATACCAAAAAACCAGAACTTCTGAAAACAGAAAAATCATTTTTGGAGAAATACTTAAAGGAATTCCATTTATATTCCCACAGTAATGATTAGCGAAAATACATGAAATTTAGAAAGTCCTCAAATTAGGGGCTTCAGAAATGGGGGGGGCATAGGAGAAAATCAGATTAAGAAATGGTAAAGAAAACAAAGTAGCATTATTAGCCAAGAAACTCTGAAGACACATTCAATCCATTCAGAAAAAAAGCCCAACACTTGAGGAAAATGAGGCCATATGAACATCATAAAGAAAAGCAATTTCATTCAATAAAGTTGTTCCAAAATAAATTCTCCATCACACTTGAAAAGAATTATCAAACATCAAAAGCTGTATCTAGGAATAAATCATATAGATAAAACTCAAGAAGAGCTACTTTAACAAACAAGTTTTTTCCTAAACAAAATTTTTAAAGATTTAACAAACCTATAATAATCAATACAATACTGCAGCAGTATAGTTTAATTTCATCCCAAACACATACATATTTAACATGGTTTTCCAATATATAGTTTACTAAAATATTTTTCTTCCTGATTCCTTTTTAACTGAAAATTCTTACCTAATCTCACCTATAGATTCATTCAACTGATCAACCCTTGATAAAAAAAAATACAAGGAGCCAAGTGTGGTGGCTCCTTCCTGTAGTCTCACATTTGGGAGGTGAGGCAGGAGATCACTGCTATGAGTTTTAAGACAGCATGGGTTACAGAGAAAGACTCCCTGCTTTTAAAAAGAAAAAAAAAAAAAAAGAGGGGCGAAGAGAATTTGAAAATCCATATATACACCAGAAATTTCCAGAATACGTACCAGGCAGCAAAAGTACTAAACTGAATACTCTGGAAGCTAAACACACTTAAAACTGCACCATTAGTCTGGCTGAACCTCTGGAGTGAATGCCTGTTGATTAAACTGCCTACTAAGGATTCATTTATTCTTTACTATGGCAACTTCTAAAATATAATTAACCACAATTTACAGTAAGGCAAGATATTAGTGATGCTAATCTAGAGTTTCTCAACCTCAGTTATAAGACATATAAAAATATCTAAGCACTAAGACACTTAGCAGCATTCATGGCCTCAATGAACTTGGTAGGCAAGGGATAGGCCCCTCACTATTGTGATAACTAAGAATTAACTCCAAATACTGTGAAATGTCCCCAGGTGAGAGTCATAGAGATGAAAAATGGCAGGTTCAGAAATGTTAAACAACAACAACAACAACAACAAAGTAAGACCATGAAGCTACTTTTTATAAAAGATGCTGTTTTCAATAGTGATAAAATATTAAATATACTTCAAAAGTAATTTGTAATGCTTCTACATGCATCCTGGTCCCCACTATTAATCAAGAATCCAAGTAGTAAGTAATGAGCTTACAATTATGTCAAAATACATATAGCAAGTCAGATTTTTACCTAGCTGACACTCAAATCATGTAAATGAATAAACCGGATTCCATGAGTTTAATGTCAAATGAAACATTATATTAGGGTTCTAATATAAGGTGTTCAGTATCCTGAACTACAAGACTTTATTATTTATTTATGGCCTTTTTGAGACAGGGTCTCCCTGAAACCCCAGATGACCTGGAACTCACTATGTAGACCAGGCTGGTGACAGAGATCCACCTGCCTATGCCTTCCAAGTGCTAAGATTAAAGCCATGTGCCACCACACCCAGCTAAGACTTTATTCTTAAATCTGTAAAATTGCCTAAGTAAACTCTTATGTCCTGTGTTACTTTCATTTATTTACATTTTGGTTGAGACAAGGTTTCATCATTTTATGTTGGCCTAGAACTACTGTGGCCCAGGTTGGTTCTCAAACTAATGGGAATCCTCCTGCCTCAGCTTCCTGAGTGTTGGAATTACAGGTATGTGGCACCATACCCTACTCATTTTTGCTTTTACATTATACTCCTAGAGGTCTAGGATCGAGTCTGCTTTCATACAGAACAAATCTTAGTTAAGATTTTTTTTTTTTTCATGTATCTGGTTTGGGGAAATTTTTAATTTTCAAAGTTGACTATACATTATCTTCCATCCTACAAGTGAACTTATACTGTTACCTAGAATATCTTCCCATCAGAAGCAGAAGATATCTGTAACCATTAGAATGAGGTGAGGTGACTAGAAGCTAGGTCAGAAAAGTGATAAGCATTTTCTGCCTTGCTCTTTGTCATACTCACCCTTGAAGACTTCAGTCACCGTTTCTGCTGTCCAATGCCCCCTGAGGCTGCCATGCTGCAAGGAAGCTCAAACTAGGCCATGTGCAAGGACACTTGGTATAATTCTACATGAAAAAAGCTGTACCCTTCCTCCCCTTTATCACTCTCTCCACAGTGCATCTGCTCTGGTCTCTACCTGCCTACAACTCAAAAGACCTTGAGCCAAAACCATTCATCTAATTCTAGAATTTCTTAAGTGTAGAAATTGTGGCACAGAAATGAAATAATTTATTTTTAAGACACTATGGCTGTGGTGATTTGTTATGCAGCACTGGGAGAGATTGCCTATAATAAAAACCTAGAGTATGTGAGATTAGCTCTCTCATCAGGTGGTAGACTTTATAAAGACCCTTGAGATCATTACTAAAATATGAAAGGGTCATGAAAAGAAAGTTAGTGAAGCTTTACAAAGCTTTGAAGAAGTGGCTGATAAGGAAATGGAGCATGTGGTTTTGGCTCCATGGTACAAGCACTTGCCTAGCAAGCAGCAGGGCCTATATTTCATCAACAACACCACAAGAAGAAAAAAAAAAAAAAAAGGTGGCAGGAGAGGATAATGTTGAAGCTGGAAGAAAACCCTGTGGTAACATGGAGAATAACAAAAACTGAACCTGTGCTCCTAAAATGTAATCTAGCCAAGATTTCAGGAATGAGGATAAAGCTGATCATAGAAAATGAAGTGTCTGAACTAATGGAGAAAACATAAAAAGCTAGACAGGAATTACTTAAGAAATGGTTTCTAAAGGCAGTACTTGTCTGTCATGCATACACATGGTAGTTTGCAGGTCCTGAGCCTTCTGCTCAGAGTGGCAGAACTAGGTGAGGGAGAGGAAGCAGAGTTGCAGTGCCTGGTGGAGCCGAAACGCATTAGTGTAGCTCACTGCACAGGTGAATTGCTCCACAGTGTATGCTGGGACAAATGTACGGAAATGACAGGGGATTTCCTGGATTCTCACACTGAAAGCTCAGTGGACCTCCCCACTGACACTAGCCTTGCCATGGTCAGTAGTTGATTTGCCAAGCATGTATAAAAATGAAGACAGTAGGCTAGGCCATTCCTTTCGAGAACAGAAGCAGCAATACACTTGACAGGCTAGGAGGGGACAGATGCCAACTCACTGTCAGGCTATTTATTACCAAGTCTATGAATAGTAATAGATCAAAAGTTCAAAAAGTAAAACTTATTGATCAGGAATTCAAAAATTCCACATTATATCACAACAGTTATTTAATAAATATTCCACCTCCATCAAAAGAAAAAAAGATTGTTTCTGAGCATAAATCAAACCCAGAAGATATGTAAGATGCTTTTAAGGTTTAAGAATGACTTATATTTCATAGGGTCTTTTAGACAGACACAAACCCTCTCCAGTTCTTAAAAATGTATCATGGAATCTCTACTGTTTGAATGGCAAGATGTAAGATGCAAGGATTTAATATCAAATATTAAACATTAATATATTATATAACCAAACCATCCTACTACCTGTCTTTGTAAATAAAGTTTACTGAAACACAGTCCTGTTCATTATGTATCTATGACTGCTTTCCTTCTTTAACAGCAGAGGAGTTGCAACAGAAGCCATATGACCCTAAGGCCTAAAACATTTACTACATGTCCCTTTACAAGAAGGGGGCTTTATATGTTGGGGGCTGGAGAAATGGCTCAGCAGCTAAGAACTGGCTGCTCTTGCAGAGGACCCAGGTTTGATTCCCAGCACCCACATGGTGGTTAATAACTGTCCCATAACTCAAGTTTCAGGAAATCTGACATCTTCTTCTGACCTCCAATGGCACTGCACAACACTGGCGCACTTAACATAGATACAAAGAAAACATTCATATACACAAATAAATAAAATAAAGGAAAAGTTTGTTGATCCTTAACCTGGACTCCTAATTTTTATGGGCAGGAAGCAGGATAAATAGGCTGTTCAGTTTCATGCAGGCCATTTTTTTACTGGAAAAATGACAACTCAAGAAGGTAGAGTCAACAGCTTCTGGGAGTAGGAATGAGACCAACCTGGAAACCATCAACATATACCTGGACTGCAATTCAGAACTGTTATAGAGCACTATCTGCCGTGTGCCTCCCATTTTCTCTCTTCCTGAGCGACATTGTTTAGAGCTATAATCTTGCACTTCTCTCAAGTGCAGAGTGTGTGGGTAGGTTGTAACTTGTTTTAACTAAAAGGTTTTCATATTAATATTTGAGAAATATACTTGAGGAGTCATATCTGCAAGGTCATTCCTAAACAACCCTAAACATACCTGCAACAAGATCATGTTTAAATGGGAAACTCCTGACCCTCAATTGATACCACAGAGACTTGTAGAGGAAAGAAGCAACTGCATTGTTCAGGAATCAAGAATGAAAATTCTTAGGGCCAGAAGGTTAACTGTTACAGATTGTACTTTCCAAAACTGGATGAAATACCTTTTGTCTCACTTGCTCAGTCACAGGACTGACTGTTCTCTGACGCATTCCCTTTCCTTTTATCTAAGAGGATTTGCAACTTCCTTGTGACTAAAAGAAAGAGGCAAACCAGGCATGGTGGCACAGGCCTATAATCCCAGCAGTCAGAGTCTTGAGGCTGGAAAAATTCAATTTAGGCAAGCCTGGTGTTACAAGACCCTAACTCAAAGAACAAAACAAACAGAACACACAAGCCCAAAGTGATAATGCAAGATTTTCTTAAGCAGATCAAAAAAAGGCAAAGTAGCTTCCATTTGACATACTCTACTACTTCCTTCTCTTTGAGGCCTCGGCTGCATGTAAAACATTTAACTCCCTGACCAGTACCACCAGGCCTTGAAATCAAACTATTCTGAGCAGTCCTGAGGTGACATAGTACCTCCTGCCTCCCATCAGACTTCAGCTTTTCCAGCTCTATCTTATCTCATGAAATGTCCCCAACCAAACAAAACCACTCAAGCTGATTCCTTTGCAAATTCCTGGTCCTAGGAGAAATAAACAACAAAGATAATGAAATAACTATGCTTGTTTAAACCACAAAGTTTGAGATGGCTTGTTGTATAGCAGCATCTCCCCTAAAGCACTTAGTGGACTGATTACTCATATTTTTATTGATGTTTATTGAGTTCCAAGTCCTGCATAAGATAAAGCCAGTCAAATTTCCAAAAATGGAGGAATCAAGGCCTTATGTATCCCCACCCCTAGGTGGGGAACTACTTATAGCTGATGACTATCAGGGGAAGGAGAGGATTTTTAGGGGTGTGATCCTTGGCACTCTAGCCCATGGTTTACACCCATGTGTATATGGGCAAACAAACTGGATTCAGTGGGTTATTTTTAAAAAGTATATGAAGGTGGAAGTGGGGATACGTGGAGAATGATCTCGGAGAGTTACAAAGAGGAGTGGAGGGGAGGGTGGATATGATCAACATACATTGTATGCACTATGAAATTCTCTTCTCAAAGAATAAAAACTGCTTTTTTTTAAAGTACACTGAGTTCTTTTTCTCTTTGTATATAATCTGTTTAATCTATTTTACTTTTTGAAACCAATTTTGTCTTTTCTGCTCTAATCTGTAACAATTTTATTAATATAAAGAAAATATGCATTGCCCCTCATTGATTAATTTTTACCTGCTTTTTATCATGAAAGAATGCTGACAATGGGAAATACAGCTATTTGCAAATCATTCTAGAAAAATTAGAAATGTCTGTTTTGTGAAGACTTCTCATTATTTCAATAGTCAACACACAGAGTTAGAAACACCCTGAACAATCCAAGCCACCAAACCCTATGATCACTCAGATCATTACAGTTCCACTGTGACTGACAATACCTCACTATGACTTTTTTCAGCAGTTGACGGAGGTTCTGAAATCAGCATCTCCTCCATATATTAACACTCAAATCCTTGACTGGTCAGTCAAAGGCACCCATGGAGTTAAAAAGTAACTACTTTGGTAGTATATTTCACTAAGTATGTGGTAAAGACATAGAATTTTAACTTCTTGAGGTTTCAATTTAAGAAAAGAAAGAAATTACAAGAAAACAAGTTTTCTGTTTGTCAACTTTTTAAAACTAGAAAATTAGTCAAAAACTGTAATTATCATATTATAAGCTGAATAGGCAGCTAAGGTACTTAGAGCAATTTTCTAAGAAGCATCCTATATTTTTCATATGAAACTGCACCATCTACTTCAAAGCAAAATATTTTGCCCTTAATCCCCTGTAAGCATTCACCCTTTAGTTTTCAATGGATAGAATTCAATTTCAGCTTATAATAACAATGACAACCTTGATGTAAGACATTTCCCACTATTATGGGATTTGGGTATCAATGACCCCTTAAGAAGGGATCGATATTTAATCTCCCCAAATATCTCCAACTCTGAGGAAATGTCCTGGCATCGTGATTGTGATTGTGATTAATCTGGTTAGTAATTCTAAAGGTAAGCTCATGCTAGCGACATGTCGTCTCTGCAGCAAGCTTCCGCCACCTTACCAATACAGTGAATTTACTGCTATTCTTCTTACCACGGTTTCTGACCTGTCAACCTGAGTGCAAGATCGAGCAATAATGCAGGTACTATATGTTTGACACCCTTCCAATAATGAAGCATTAGGTTGTTGGAATAGAACTTAACATAGGGGTGCCTGTATACTTGGTTTAAAGGGTTCATCTTGAAGGAATGATTTAGATAATCTCCTGTAGGAAAAATAAGCGTTAAAGCATTTTGAATATTATTTGTTATTCAGACAAGCACCTAAAATTAGACATATGACAATGATTTATCACCCAAACCTTAGAACAAATAGAGTGACTTACAAAACACTACCTTTGTTTGTCTGACAATGTCTTACATTCAAGAGTCTTCTCATTCACAAAAGGCCATTAAGCCTTACCATAAGCATAAACAGATACAGAGTTAATATGCACTTTAGTGTTAAGCATGGGCTGTTTAACAGTCAGAGGAACAGATAAGACAGAGCTAGCCACCATTACCTTGGGTTTCTTCCAGTCATCCTGAGGTAGATATCATACAGGAATGCTGGGGCCTTATGGCTTACAGCAATCCAGTAATGATATAAAAGGTGATTGGAGGTTAGATTTACATTGGGCCGTCTGAAGGCCTGTTCGAGAGGATTCCTCTTGAAAGTGGAAATTACATGGTATTCTGAGGAAGAAAAGTTGTGTAACAGCTTTGATAATAACCATGTAATGAAGTTTTGAAAAAAAAATCATGTTTTTACAATGCAAAATATTTTACCAAAGATTCAGATGTCATTCATTTAAAAAACAAGCTTTTATACTCTCTACAGTAGCTAAGAGAATATGGGCATTAGACTGCTGATTATGTGGTTTTAAAACTGGCACTATTTTAATTAAATGAATGAATTTTTACTGAAATTCACTCTGAAGAATCTTTTTAATGTTTTACCTATGTCAGTTTATAATGTCACTTTCTATATTTCACCTCTCACGATAGCTTCTTTCTTTCTGTTCCTCTTTCCAGATCCTTATTACTGTACTTATTTAAAAAAGAAAAGGAAAATTATCATCCTTTACTTATGAATTATTACGTTTCTCAAATTAATATACATTATACAAGCTTAAAACAACCCCAAATGAATCTCTTCTGTAATTTATTTAGGTTATTCAATGTCAACACAATCAAACTTGGTATTTTCTATGTTAATACTTTAATGGAAATATATACTGAGATAGTTGCTAAAGAAAAATGTTGAATATGATTTTTCACAAACCTACAAAACACAACAAAAGACTATAAAAACCTCACTCATTTAAAGTGCTTCAATATTCCTGAAAAACTACTACTAAAAATATTGTAAAATCACCAAGGGTTTTTTTTCTTATTTACTCTAATAGTCAATCTTTAAATTTAAACAGAAATGCCACAGAAAAACCCTAGGACAAATGTCATGGAAGATTTGCTTTAAGGCTGCCAGGTGTGGTGGTTCATGCCTATAATCTCAGCACTTGAGAGGCTGAGGCAGGAGGATAGCAAGTTTGAGGCCAGCCTGGACTATACTGCAAATTCCAGGCCATTCTGAGCTACATAGTGAGACTTTATCTTAAAAACTAAAACAAAAACCTGGAGGTAGAGTGCTTGCCTAGCATGCACAAGACTTTGGAGATAGGATGAAGAAGGGAGGGCCTTTTCTACCCCCAGCACTGATTTACCTTAAAAACAAAATTGTTCTTCAAGGATAGCAAAAATCAATTAGGAATAAAATGACATCTACTTCAAAAATTAATGACATAAATAAATTTTACTTTCTATTTGAATCATACAGTAATGTTTCAATAGTCTTAAGTTATACTATTCCTATTCTCCAACTAGTAACACATATACTAACTGCTAAGGATTTGTGACTTTAAATAAATTAAACAGCGTAAGGAAGGTTAGCAGAATATATTCTAGCAATATGTATCCTGTTTCCTAACTCCTTCATTTATACCTCTCAGGACCACCTGATCTACTAACTCTTATGGGTGTTAGGTAATACTGCCTAAAGACTGGCAAAATCAGGCCTGAGGGCGTTCAGTAATTGAGAAGGAAATAAAGAACTGTTCCCATGCCACAGATAAGCTATGAGGGGCGCTGTACATGGCAACAGAACAGCAAGGTCAGACAAGGACGGATGGGAATATACATCAGGGTATTTTTATATTTTGAAACATTAGGGATCGACCACAAGGTGTTACTGGTAGCTATTCTCAAATGGCAATTAAATGAGAATAAGCTGTTGTTCTGTCTCATGGGTGTTCTAACATTGAAAACTCAGCGAACATTTTAAGTTCTTTAAGATACATTCTAACATTCAAAAACATAGATAAAATCATACCAACTTCCCCCCAGTGGAAAGGATTAGTGCTGCCTGTTGTACAATTATACACCATGATGTTTCTTGGTCTGCAAAGATAAAGAAGAAAGCAATGAAACACAAAAAGAGGTCAGATGTATCTAATCTAAACCTTACGTACTATTAAAGTAGGAAGATGTGTGATGATGGAGGCCTCTAGTATGTATAAAAATACCCTCAAAGAATTTCTCTAGTGTTTGATGGCTATCTACAACTTACTTTTCATCCCTCTCTTCCCCTAAATTATAAATACATGCAGATTTGTTTTTCTTTTACATGTATCTTCCTTGTATTATCAGGAGTCTTTAAAGTGAGGAAAATAATGGCAATTTCAGCTCTTCTGATCTCATCATTTTCAGAAACTCAGTATGGAAAAAAAAAAAAATTTAAAGGCTAAATTCCTTTTAGGAACAATGTATTCCTCAAAACATCACATCATCCTCTTCTTAGGACATGAAGTGATGACTTTAAAATAAGGTCAGTTTATTCAATTACATGAACTAAGTTAATGGAAAGTTTAAAGCTCAGGTGTTTGCTATACCATTTCCTTCTGAAAGGGTGCTTACTGGTTGATTAAGGTTGTTCTAGTATGCCACCAATGGCATACATAAAGCATTCCCTGTGAATTTCAACTCTTTAAAAATGTCAAGTTAATGCCAAGTTTTAATTTGGCTTAAAAAGTTATCTGTAGGTTCTTCCCCACCCCATTCCCATTTTTAATTCCCAATGAACTTGTGAATTCTATTAATATATGGGAAATGACCTTTATTACTACTGGTATATCTGTCTGTTACTGCATCTACTATATCAAATCCTGCTATGGGCAGTAGTTTTTTGTGTACACTGATAGGACATATCAACACTAAGAGATTAATATGAGTAGCTCCATTCCCCCTCTCAATTGCTATATATTTAATAAGAAACACTGTCACCTCATATACCTATTAACTCCGGAATACCAGGCAGCAGCAAGACTCATGTTGACAACCACATCTACAGGAACAAGGTCCGCAAGGGCATTGTTGGAGGCACGCATTGTTCGAAGAATTCCTTTCCCTGCCTTTGTTGAAATTAAAAACACCACCTTAAGATACATAAGCCCAAATGTGCATACATGTACATACATATACACACACGCACACAAACACAATTCTATAGAAAAGTAAATCAAATTTATTTACCGCAATGAAGAGACCACTTGGTCCATTAAAGTTATCAATCCATCCCTAATGCCAAAATTGGAAGGAAAAGGAGGAAAGAAAGTTAAAGTTATTATAGATCTACAGATTTATTATTTAAAATGCTAACTCTTATCAAATATAAATTTGTAGTGCTCTTTCAATGGCTAAGAAAAATCAACATTCCACTCAGAATACTGTCCTTAGTCCCAAACAGAAGCAGTCTTTCTGAGATCATATAAATGGAAATAATTTCAAAGGGTTATTTATGCTCTGCAAAAGGAATTTTACTTTTTTAAAAAAGGAGTAAGTATATGCTGTCAGTCACTTTTGCTAAATTAAGCCTGCTTGTGTTTGACTTTATAGTATTTGCTAATGCAGCAGCTTAATTAAGAGAAAATGGAAGTGCTCCTCAATTTTTTAAGTAAAACAGAAGAAAACAGAATTATCAAAGTAACAAGAGTTGCTATCACTTCCTACAAATACAGATCTAGGTTTTTTTCTAAATCATCTTACTTAATGGCTTAGGTTTTTGCCTTCTCATATTCCAGGGATTTAAGACTATCCTAACACCTCTATTCTTTTTGGTAATGCAAGTTACCAAAGAAGTATCTTACCGCTTTCTTAAGTAATCTATACAGGGAGAGATACACCTCTTGCCTTTTTGGTAATGAAAAACACACAAAATCATGGTCTCCTTTACTAAAGATAAGGTCAGAAGTTTTCATGTGACTTCAATTAGGATTTAAAATTATTGATCTACGTCTCCATAAACCCAGAAATACATCAGAAATGAAAGTATTAATAACATTCTCTCTTCCTATTAAGTTACTAGCTTTGCCATAGTAAACCATATTCAGCAAGTAATACCTGCTCTTAAATCACATCATCAGTTCTTTCTCTGTAGTTATAATTTAAAATTCTAAATCCCAATTATTTAAAGATTTTTTATTAAAGAACTTACTGGAAAAGGTTCTTTCCAACTGGCACCAACAATTGATGGCCTTACAATTGCCACATTTAGCTTTGCTCCTTCTTGTTGGACGACATACTCTGCCAATGCTTTTGTGTATATGTATGTATTAGGTCTGTCTCCTATCAATTTTGGTGTGATATCATTTACTAGGCCATCATCCATCCATCTGGCAAACAAAGGAATTATATGCAAAATTTTCCAGATATTTTATTACAGATGAAAAACTACTTAACTGAAATTTGCAAAAACCCATCAGTTGCCCTGAATCATGATTCCATAGTAACTTTCACTAGGGGGAGGGGAGATAGTTTCATTAAATATCAGCCACAGGCCCATAACTTGCAACTCCTATATCCAAAAAGATCTGAAAATAGTTCTTTTATAAGTCACAGATAGAAGCAGAATGAACTGACTTGAACCACAAAGCATCTTTAAGAAAACACCATTTAGTTTAAATGCACGCACTTCATGTGCATTTGAACAAGGATGCTACCTTAAACCAAAATGAATTTACTATCACACAGTATTTAAATTAGATTTCTTTTCCAAAGTCCAAATAAGTTTCAATCTGGTCTCAAATGTTTCATTAGAAATTACAAAGCTCTCTATTGTCACCTAACAGAGAAATATTTTAATTATATACACTTGCTCTTTACATGTATTTACAATTAATATAAAAGGTCTGATAATCTAAATAAGAGGAACCAAAGAAATTTTGTATTTTCACAAGTGAGATTAACAAATACTATGAATAGTAAAATACATATTGAAGCATGCTACAAGAATTCATCATTGTGACCTACAATGATGTCACAAAATTCCTAGGAATTTTAGGAGAAATCAAGGGATGGTAGGAGTTAAAAGTAAATGGATTATCTATGAACAAAGACAGTATAAAAAAAGAGTACACAGAGATAGTCTACGAAGATAAATAAATGTGAAGATGTAATGGATGCAGAAATGGTTATATGATCTTCTTAAAGGGAGGGACTCTAGATAGGCTGACTAGACCCCAGTGGATGAACTTGCACTGAGGGATGTCTGAGGACACTAACTTGACATGATAGGCCTTAGCACAAATAACAGAATGCATGAATTCCAGTGGGGGCAAGGGATGAGGAAGTTGATTAAGATTTTCTACATGAACTACACAAAAATTCAATAAAAAATTTACAACAAGAAAGTTATGTAATCATAGTCAAAAAGGAAAAAAAAAAATCTTGTGCTTCACGTAGTAAAAAAGCAAGCACAGACTTGGGGTAGAGGGATTGGTCAGTGAAGAGCAACAGCTGTTCTTGTAGAGAACCTGGGTTCAGTTCTTAGCACACATAAGGACGCTAACAACTCCCTCTAACTTCAGTTCCAGGAAATTTGATACGCTTTTCTGGTCTTCCTGGGCACTGATTGACACAGGTCCACTTACATATATGTAGGCAATACACTCATACACAGAAAATGGAAAAAACAAAAAAGCAGACTGACTGATGCAAAAGAAGATTAAGGTGTGGTATACACATTTTGCTTAATCTTTTATATCCATCAAATGCAAATATTACTCATGTAATAACTGCTGAGAGAATCTTGTCTTCAAAAAGATAGTAATGTTAGGAGTATGAATTAAAGGGCCATAAGCCCTCTGATTTCCTGGTAATTAAAGGCCTCTCAATAGGTATAGTCTATTGGGGTGTGGAGTGTGAAGGTCCTTTAGTAAACTAGAACCTTGCTACTAAGCAGTCATTGGTCTGCACAGGAGCTAGAATTGATTACCTAGAAAACAAAACTCCTAAAACATAGATGAACTGTACAGAGGTCCTCCTCCAATCATTACATCTGGCTAAAAGTGAATGCCCTTCACTGACTTCACTAAAAATCAGACATAAAACCTATACAGTAAGATGAAAGATATTCAACAGTCTTTTGAATAAAGGAAAAGATGTGTATGTGTGTGCATGTGTTGTGTGGGTAGCACATAGAAAAACATCAATTTAGATCCAAAGTCTTAGAATTAAAGCAATGTACATAAACCCAAACACACATACTCTAAAGAATCAATCAGCTTCTTGGGGTCTACAGGGGGTGGGTAAACTACTTCATCAATATGCTTTCGATTGCAGTAGGCATATGCTGTTGACACATGCATGAAAACTTCCAGATTCTTCATTTGTTGTGCAAGGAGAATAAGCTGTCGCGTAGCAATCACATTTAACTGAACAGCATCTCTGCAAAAGAGAGTAACAGTGAAAGTTTACCACCTGTGTTGATTTTTACCTGGTTTTAAAAACAATCTCATTTTTATTAGAGAGGTAGACAGAAACTTGCTTTTCAGTTATTTACAATTTCTTTTCACCTCTGAGTGTTTTATTTCAAAAAAAAAGTACATTTACCAACTATGTTTAAGCTTTCTGATAATAAAATAAACTTCACTGTAGGATTTGAAAAAGAAAAGTATAAAGCGGAAAAAAAATTATCCAGAAATAAACTCAGATGACTTCAGTCTTTAGCTTTTCATTGTACATTTTAAAGTTAGGCTGGATTTCTTTTGCATCTTGACTTTTCAAAGTGTAGTCTTTCATGATATGCATATATCAAAAGGAGAAAGGAATGAGAATGGGTAAGCAATCTAAAAATACTATGGTCAGCCAGGTGACCATATTCAGCTACACTCCTGTATTCCCAGCAATTAGGAGGCTGAGGTAGGGGGATCACTTCAAGTTTGAGGCCAGCCAGGGGTACATACTAATTTCAAGACCAATTTGGGCTCCATAGCAAGATGCTGTTCCAAAAAAATAAAAAACAAGAGCCAGTAGGAAGGCTCAGTGGGTAAAAGTGCCTGCCTGCTACACAGCCTGCCCACCTGGCACATTTCTGTAATTCTAGCACTCATACAGCAAAATGGGAGGTGGAGACAGAATACAGTGGAAGCTCCCGAGTCAGTTGGCCTAAAGTATCTAGCACAGTTGCAAACCATAAAAGAGACTTTGCCTCAAAAGGAACAAAGGCGGCAAGAATGGACACGGATGTTGTGGGCTCACTTCTGCATGATCATGGCCCATTTGCCTGTGCATGCCCAGGGATGTGAGGGATGCCTCACACAAGTATTAAACATCATATACGTAGACACAAAGTAATGAAACTTAAAAACAAGCTAACAAAAAGCTAAGTTATCAATAAGAGTAAAACAGGCAAAGAAAGTTCAGAAACATTTGATGAAACATATTCAAGAGTAAGTTTATTTTCCTTTCTACAGCAAATAACAATACAAACACTTTTAAAGACTCTTTTTCAAAGAAATATTAATAGACCTATTTGTTAAAACACACATATGTAAAGACCTCCAAATAATCTATAGAGTTTCTTCTTGGAATTTATGTGAGGTAAATTCCATAAAAGCAAAAGCATCTACGCAGAAAAGTAATCTACAATGAATTTTAGTCTAGAAAACAAATACTATGAATGGTTCAGTAAAGAAGATACTTTTATAGCAACAATTTTATGAAAACATGGAAAATCTGCATGAATAAGAAAAAAAGGATGCAATGTGATGTGAAACAGGATTATGAACAAAGCTCTGGAATTGGACTGGATTCAAATCCTTGTTCGCCTTTCTGTCAGCTAAAATGCTAAGTTGCACAAGCAGTCAGGTCTGTTTCTTCCTCACCTGTAAACGGGGGCAGTAATAGAATCTACAAACTAGGCTTATATAAAATTAAATGAACACAACCTACAAGCATTCAGTTTTTATTATTCTCAATACAGTCTCAAAACAGTCAATGAATATGAAGGTAAAGAGATGGTACATACTTTGTTTTCTACACAACTTCACTTACACCATTTTTTTAAATACTCTGTCAAGAGATCTACTGAACAACATGCTAATGATAGTTAATTACAATGTAAATACTATTGAAAAAAATCACTAACTTTTTGTTTGTTTAAGACAGCTTTTCTCTGTAGCCCCAATTGGACTGGAAGTCTCTATGTAATCTAGACTAGTCTTGATCTCACAGAGATCTACCAGCCTTTGCCACATGAATGTGGAATTAAAGGCACATGCCACTATACCCAGATTTCCCTAGATTTTTTTATGCCAAGGAAAAATTGCTATCAACACAACAGAATATTACGTAACCACTAAAATTACAACCATTAAAAAAACAGAAAAATGTGAATTACTTTTATATTAAAAAGTAAAATATTCATAATTATGTAAAATCAATGTATGTTCAAATACTGATCAAAAGTTTTCCGGGTTTTGTTTTATTTTTTGTCCTTTAAAGATAGTCATATGGCCCAGGATTGCCCTGGAACTCCCTAAAGAACCCAGTGACCTGCGTGCACATTCTGAGGGGTTATATGCATGTGTCACCACATTGACAGGATATTTCATATATAACAGCTTTGCACAATTTCCAAAGTGCTCAGATTCTTAGGGTTTAGGAAGAAAAAAAATCTAACTCTTCTTTTAAAAGACCAAGATAAGCCACAGACAGAATTTAGTCTATTTGACTATATAGCAGTACTCTGAGGTCTATCAAGTTTGAGAAACAATGAAGACAGGAAAGGTATTGTTGAGGAAGAGCTATACCAAGAATATTCTGTTACAAGTTCCTGAGAAAGGACAATCAGTTCTAGGTTACCAAAAACAAGGAGTAACTCATGAGAGGAAAAGGCAAACAAAACATCAAATAAATAAAAAGCTCTTGGACCTTTTCTTTATCCTTTTAATAGCATCTGAGGTCCCATAGAGAAATACTAGGAAGAAAAAGCATTTTTAATGAAACTGGGATGGGCTCTTATGAGTAATCGCCTCCTCCCCCCAACCACCTCAATTAAAGAGAGAAAAGGTCTGACCAAATGGAAATTCAGCAAAAGAAACAAAAAACATTTCACAAAGAGGCTAGATTCACTAAAGAACCTGCTATTTTCTTTCTCATTTGTAAAACAGGGCTAGGAAGGGAAATGCTTTGGAGAAAGTATTCTGTTACAAGTCCCCGAGGACAGTGACAGTTTCTGGGTCACTGAAAATAAGGAATAAACTGTCTTGGGCCTCTTCACTCTATTTGTACCTGAGAGCACAAACCTGAAGCCGTTTTGTACTTGGCCAGGCTAGCTGGCCTCATTGTACTTTACTTCAATCTCGTTCTATTTTACTGAACTTCAGGCTGAGCCCCTTAGGTAATAAACAGAAATAAAGTTCTCAAATTTTTGTCTATGAAATCATAAATACATCTTAAATTAAGATAGGCTTTTGGAGAGGGGTGGCAAATAAATAAATCTTTTACTGTGGTGTTTCACTAATGTAGTCACAGAAACCACTTCAGAAAGAAAAAAATATATACCAAAAAGAACAAAAAAGTTCATTTCAAACAGCCAATAAACTTTATTTACCCTGAGTTTTTCAAAATCTATTTGGTAATATTTTTGCAGACTTTATATCAGAGCTTATACTTAGCATAAGATACACCTGGGATTTCATTTAAAATGGAGGCCACGTAGGCCTCATCCTTAAACCTTTTTAATGTTTGAAATAAGGCTCAAGAAACTACATTTTAAGCAAATACCCAGGCCAATCTGATACAAATTTCTTTTCTACTCTTCTCCCAGCCCATAAACTACTGCTCAAACAACACCACTAATTAGAATGTCTTTAAAAAAATAAACTTTCCAGGACAGATGTTGAAGGGGTTGATGAAGTCAGTTATGAGGACACAGGTACCTGTAATTTTAAAGATGCCTCTAAAGCTGCCTCTGAGGGAAGAAGCTCTAAAAGTGTGGTGCAGATCCAGCAGCACCTACAGCATACCAAATGCTTCTGCCAAAAATGGGGATTGTGGAGTACTGCTCCATAAATATAGGGTCAAATACAGTCAAGAAACCCATTATCTGTTTTAGAACAGTAATTCTTAGTAATGTAGTAATCCATACTCTTTTTTTTTTTTTTTTTGAGGTGGAAAGGGGCAGATAATATTTTTATTAAAGGCAGCTTTTCCTACAGTAGCACTTAGGAAAAACACAAAGGGCAATACAGAGCCAGAGGCAGAGCAATCAGAAAAAAGTCATTACCACACAGTATTTACGTAAGGATAAGAATCCTATCCACAAAGGCCCTCCCCAGCATTATCTGGTAATTCTTAAGATTCGTATTATACTCTTAAAGTTTGACAATCAATTCCCTCAGACTCAGTTCCTGTACTTCCACCTTTTTTGGAAAACTGACTTCCATACTCATCTCTCCTGAGGTCTAATTGCCTAAAACTGCTCTATTTCAGAAACCTCATGCATTTCCCCAAATGACCTGTCTATCCTTTTCTCCTCTTTAACTTGTTTTTGGTCCCCGTCATGCCCTCTAGTTTCTACTCTGTTGGCCCTGTCCTATTAATGAACACCAGAACGTGTGACCAACTACTTAGGTAGCTCTACTTATGACTATGATAGCTCTTCTACTCTGTATTTTGCTATCAAGTTTTTTCTTTCTCCAGATTTGAGAATCATGTCTAAAAAGAAATGAGCTTTCCCTCCTCAACTCTCAACTTAATACAAGTTTGCTCATTTTGTCCTATATCAAGGATAGTTAGCTTATCCCAGGACTTTGTTTTAAAAAAAAGGTGGTGGTGGGGTACATATAGGTACTGGGAATCTAACTCAAGTCTAATGTTATGCTATCACTATATAGATGTCAGTATCCATTAAATTTGTCTCACAGAAATAATTCTGACATAACTGGAGCTAGCCAGTCAACATATATGCCTTGACAAAGAAACAGTATATTATCTTTGCCTTCAAATATGGTCTCTCTATTACAACAAAAACTAATAATGAAATGAAATGTTAGCCTTCTTAATCTAAGTAGAACTCAGTGACAAAGGGCTCCTTAAAAGTAATGTCTTCTGGTCTTTTGTATAAAGGCAGTTTTGATGTTTTCAATTAATTCTGTCTGTTAAAATTCTCCTTTGAAGGCATCTAATTTCCCACTTTAAGTCAATGAGGACTATTCCACAATTAGTATCAATTATTTTTTGAAGAAAATGCAGATAAACTAAAAATTATACAAAGACCATTAACATCAAATACAGAAAGACACATATGTATAAACACATGTTTAATGAAAATGACTTATACTAATTATGACATTCTTTTGCAACCTTTGAGTTATAAACATGTAACACTCACAGAGTGTTTCACTTGTTGACTCAAAGAACTAAAAGGGAATAAATAAGCGGTGGATAGGAAAACAACACACTTTAAACTCTGCAAAGAAAAAAATCTTATGTGAAATGTTATTTTATAGATAAGGAGACTTAGTTTCAAGAAGGCTAATGACTTGTCTAAACTACAGCTAAGGGAGCTAATTCCAAAGCTGCTTCTATTTCCATTACAGTGTTGCCTCAGCCTCAAGTATAAAATGGGTACCTATGCTATTATACTAGGTAAAGTGTACATACATATGTACACATACACACACACACATGCACCTGCACAAAGTGTACACACACACAAAAAAATCTTTATTAAGGTTTATACTCGTATATTCGATAAATATGGGAGAATAATGTCAAAGATCTTTGTAATCAGGGCTTACTTTTAAACCGTTTTAGAAGGGCTTCACAAATAATTCTGAAACCTAAAAAAGAACACTATATCATTTTAACCAGAGTAAGACTATAAAATCAGATTAACATCATAAAATCTTATTTTTGGTCAACAAAAGGAAGTACTATGAATTATTTGAAATGTATATCCATTAGATTTTTAAAATAGTAAACACAGAGAATGTTATTATTTTGGAGAAACGGGTATCCTGAAGTTCAAATTAGTTTTTAAATTAAGCTTTATTTTTGATGTTACCTTATCCCTCAATAAGGCTACCAAAGCACTGTTTTTAAACTATAAACATGCTGTGACTTTAATGTATAAGCCACTTTTACCCTGTAATGTAAAACACGAATCTCACTTCCATTTCCTCAAGTACATCATGCAGAGCAGAATACCACCTCTGCTGTTTTCTGAAGGACACTGAGGAAGGAGATGAGCACTGGAGCTGCTGCATGACAACTCTTTCTAAACTCTGCATTCTATTCCATTAGTTATTTCTTCCTTAATTTGTCATTAAAGTCCTGGCAAAGTTTTCTAATTAGCACATATCAGCTATCTTTTATTCTCAAAGGGATTATCAAGCAAAAGAGAAATCTTTTTAACTTCTATAAGACACTGAAAGTTGCCAGGAGTTGTGCATGCTTTAATCCAGCATTCAGGAGACAGAGGTAGGCGGATCTTTGTAAGATTAAGGCAGCCTGGTTTACCTAGCAAGTTCCAGGCCAGCTAGAGCTACAGGGTGACCCTATCTCAAAATACCAAAAACAACAACAAAAATTTAGTACTGAAAGCCACTGTTAACATAGGACAGTTTCAAATCATTTTCAAAACTTCACTAAAAATAATTAAAATTATACTTGTAAAGTGGGAAGTTAAAGTATTATATAAATATGTGTACTTACCTTAAATTTTCATTAAATCTTACTGTAGCTGCACAGTGGAATATAATATTGGTAGAATCTATGATGACCTCCTTATCTTCTTCACTGAGAGCAAGTTTAGGCTGGGTGAGTTCACTGTTGATTGCTATAATTTTCTCTCTAAAATCTGGACTTTCATCTCTCAACCTGTCAAAGAGCTATCAAAGAGGAAAAATACTTATTTTAGGGTACTATTTTTCTTTCTTTTTTTTTTTCTTTTTCTTTTTGAGACCTTAGACAAAAAATAGGAGTAATCAGAGCTGTATTTTGGGATAGCTGTATCCCCAACTGGCCTGGAACTCGCTATATAGACCAGGCTGGCCCTGATCTCACAAAGATCCTCCTGCCTCTGCCTCCTGAGCATTGGGATTTAAGGCGTGTGCCACTACACCCAGCTAGCATAGTATTTTCCACTGTCCAAAACCAATTATAAACTCTTTCCCCACCAAGGATGACTAAGAATTTTAATCTGTGCTATTTCTAATGCCATTCTTATAAAAACACTTTAATGGGGCCCAGACTTACTGTCCCCATTTTACAAAAATGGAATCTTGAAACAGAGGTAAAGCATGCTCTGAGAAAACAGAGACAGTAGTCTACAGCACTAAGTATTAACTGTCCATATTTTGGCTAATTAGACAGCATTACCTCTCAGAAGAGATTTAAGCAATACAGACATCTTAACATAATTTTTAAAATAATTATTCATGTTTCTAAAATTCAGAACTTAATTTATCTCTTTAGTTTTCATTTTATTCCTGAAGTGTGACATATGCCAATGCACAAATTTACCTTTTTAAGTAACTAGTACTTACTTATTTTTGTTTTCTGTTTTGTTTTGAGACAGGGTCTCCCTGTAGCCCCTGCTGGACTGAAACTTACTATGGAGACTAGACTGGCCTAAATCTCAGAGATCTGCCTGCCTGTCTCTTCAGTTTTGGATCAGATAACTAGCTACTGGTACTTATAATTCACACATAAGAACATGCTTTTCTCTCCCCTCCAAATGGTCATTCTCCACACTTACCTTGCCACTAAGGATTTCTTCCACTCGTTCTTGGGGTGTCTGTCCAGCTTTCTGCCTCACCAAAACATATACTGAATTCACCTTAGGACAAGATCTCAGCAACTTTTCCAGAAGCACCTTTCCTAGGAAACCAGTAGCTCCTGTGAGGAGGACATTCTTGCCTTCATAGTATTCTGGGATTGAAACCATTTTGACTCTAAGAAAAAGATGACAAATATGGGTTAGTTTACAGATTTCAGTTGGATCTTACTAAAAATAAAAAGCTCTTGGTGGTCAGTCATAGAAACATTTAAAAAGACCCCAAAAATAAAAGTTGAACATTGACAAAAGAGAACTCTAACCTTTGGTTCATGACTGTAAAATGAAAGCAGCTTACAAAAAACCCACTTTTCCCTCAGTCACTCAGACAAGTCACTCACTTTTGCTGGCCCTCAGTTTCTTTAGTACAGTTGTAGGAGCTGATCCTTTCAACAAGAACTCAAATTTTCATTCAACCTCTGTTAACCCTCAACACAACTGAATGGTGTTTCTCTGTTCCCAAAGGAATTTTTTAACAGTGAATAGAGGTCAGCAGACTCAGATGCTGAGCTTGAATAACACTGCTAGGTGTCACATTCACCACTCATCATCAGTTGAAACAAGAAGAGGTTCTTTCTTCTACACATTCGTGACAAGAAATCCAAAAACATATTGAAATTACCCTTTAAAAAAAATCTCATAGTAAAAATAACATACGCTCACTTACCATGCCTAGTCAAATTCCACTGAAAAAGTAGAAGATACATAAGAAAAAGATAAAAAGAGGGGGCCAAAAGTACAGAAAGGTCTGTGCAGTATGCTACTACATGAAGCTAAGTCTTATTGAATCAATGCTCTATGCTATTCAGAAATGCATACGCACAGACTATTAACACATGCCTCAAGGCATGCGATGCAATCACAGAGGAAAATAAACCTCAATCATCCTTAAGGACTTAAGTCTTTATTTAAGTTGGGGAGTAGATGCATGTGCTTATGTTCAAGATCTTCATAATTTACAAATAATCCATAAACAAGAAACTTCACTAATAATCAAAAAAGGCAGGAGAGAGATAAGGCAGAATTTCTAGAAGAAAAGAAAGGAGAATGAATCAATAGAGAGGCCATAGCAGAAGAAGGTACAGCACAAGCAAAGAGCTATAATGAGGGCAGAGCTGTCTTTATCAACCCCCAGTGAGACCTGGGAGAAAAAGCCAAACTTAGGATAAAGAAGCTGGATCAAAGCATAAGAAAATTCAAGTAATCAAGAAGCTTGCTCACAAAACAGCAGAATCACTCATGACAGCCTCACTTCCTGTATAAATACTGGCTCCAGCCTTAGACTTTATATGTGCTTGAGAAGGGGACCCAGATGAGTGCCAGGAACAAAAGAAACCAGGTTAAACCCGAGGTTGCTCTAAACATTCTGAAATGGAGGTGGGAAAGGCAGGGGATCTGTAGACAGGAGACAAAAACAACCAAAACAAAAAATGTCTACATAGCATTTGGCCTCCAGAGTACATTGAGTAGATTCCTCTCTGCTCCTGGCCTTTAAACCATACTCACACAAGGCACTCAATCAGCAATCCATCTCAGAAAACTCTTGAGAAAAGAGAACTCAAAAAACCAAAAGCAGTTACTCAAACCAACTATCCAAGTCCTTCATAAATATGCTTAGATAACCTAAGATCACTAGCTCCTAGACCAAAACTAACACCAACAGACTCAACTACAAGGGAAAGATAATGAAAACTTTAAAGAGAATTTAAATTCTTTTAAATATCCTCCAAACCATTTATAAGAATATTGCATCCACCATCCACATAATGCTGTTCCTATAGCCAACAATTAAACAAAATCTCCATAGTCAGATGTGTGTTACTTCCTTATGAATTGTTGATTGGGGGAGGCCCAGGTCTCCAAAACAACAGAGCCTCGGATCTCTTATTGATGGCCCATGAGAACCAGATGCTTTGCTAAGACCCTTTGCTGAAGTCACCACATACCTTAGTTGTAAGGTATAGAGAAATCAAACTAGAACCAAGGTGGAAGTTCCTTCTCCCGGGCCACTCCAACACATACAAGGAAAAAGGAGTACAGTTTGGTCTGTGTCTGAGTGCACCTTTACACTTCTGCCTGCCGTGACCTTGTAGCATGGATCACGCAATCAGAATATGTGTGTTACTATACATGGGAAGCACAGAAACTAAACTGTAAAAGGAACTAACAGAGGATGTAAAAGGCTGGGAGGCTGGGTCTTTCTTTGTTGGAGGTTCTGCTTTTCAGAGCTATCTCAAGAAGCCAGGAGCTACCACAATACACTGCTTCCAGAAAGAAAGAAATGCCTTGGTGTTTCTCTCTGCCCATAGCACCTGCAACACTGCCAGCAAGCTTTCATAGTGCCAGAAGATGCTATACAAGCTGCTCATGGAGTAAAGGCATCAACATTCTTACCCAGTAGGGGACTCTACAGTCTATACTAACAACCTGCCAGGCAAGATGTACGCATCTCTGCGATAGTGGCATGACAATTAAGGGGATAACTGACCATTTTCTAACTGGATTTGAGGCCTATTCCACAAGAGGGAATTCATGTCTGGTCAAAATCTCATTGACCGAGGAAGTCTTAAAGCCCTAGGGGGTAAGTTACTACTATTATTTAGGTAAACTATCGTGGTGTAGGGTGCTCTCTAAATATTTATATTTATACCCACAGATAATGCTACTTCCAGACTCAACTAAATGACATTTATACTATCCCTTCTAGGGCTCAGGAACTTTGAGGAAGAAAGCATGGAAAAATTATTAAGAGCTGAGTCAGGTGTGGTAACACATGCCTTTAATACCAGCATAGGCAGGTAGATCTCTTGTGAGCTGGAAACCAGACCAGTCTACAAAGCAAGTTCCAAGCCAGGTGGAGCTACAGGGATACCCTGTCCCAACAACAAACAAACAAACAACAAGCAAAAGTGTAAGAACTGGAAGATAGGGAGAGGGACTATGAAATATTGCCTGCTGGCATGGTATAGCAATGCTGTCACGACCTCATAGCAGCTGTGGGTACACTGCGAATAGGTCTACCCCAAGACTGGGCCTATTCACAATGGATCACAGACCAGGGAGGGCTGCACAGGGGCTCTACCCTTCCCTGAAGAACTCCTGGCTGCTGTTGGGTTCTGGAGGAGAGATAGTCATTATCATTGTATCCAGTTGGGGCCCACACAGTTCCAATGGATAGCTCCAAATCCATGGTCACACAGATAATCCCAGTTAAACTCAGGGAGTCTAAAACACAGTACAGGAAGTACTAAGAAAGGTAACAAAGAATATACTGGTGTTTGGAAACCAGTAATTCAAATACAGGCAGAAAGAGTCCTACATGGTTGTGCAGGCCTTTAATCCCATCACTCAGGAGGTAAAGGCAGGTGGAGCTCTGTAAGATCAGGGCCAGCCTGGTCTACATAGTGAGTTTCAGGCCAGCTGTAGCTGAAGGGGGAAAACACACACACACACACCCCAACACAGGCAGAAAATATAAAAAATAATAAATAAATTCTAAGAACTAGAAGTGAGTCTAACAAGCTCCTATTATTTGTGGACAAGCTGCAACATCACACTACTGAGAAGCACAGTTGTCATTCCCTCCTGGGAAGGGTACAGGCATCTTGTAGCTAGAAGTTTCTCCAATCACACTGTATTCTTTGGTTCTAAAGTTAGGTAAAAGGCCAGGTTTGGTGGCATAAGCCATTAAACCCTGAACTTGGCAGGCATAGGCAGGCAGATCTCTGTGAGTCTGAGGACAACCCTGTCTACAGAACAACACAGTAAGACCCTGTCTCAAATAAAATATAGGCAAAAATAGCTAAAAGTCTAATGAAACATCACCATTACTTTCAAGAAATTCACTCATGCTTACTTGCCAAAGTGTGTTTTGCCAATTATAAATGATCATTCATAACTGCATTAAAAGAAACACTACAAAGCCACTTACATTATCTGCTAAGGTAACTGTGTTGCTAGTTTTGGAAACTTGGTTAAGAGATTAAAATCAAGGTCCTATATCTCATTTTTAGCTTTTTAAAGGAGTTCCTTACATAGAAAACACAACCAGAGCTATAGGGTAGTGTTTTCCCAAAACCACAAAAGCACAAAAAATGTTATCCCCAAAATAGGCAGTTTTTAAAGTGCCAAGAAATAGAAACCCCCTTGCCTGTTAAAACTAAAAAAAAATAAAAAATTAAAAATAACAATCAACTTAAAACTTTCAATACAAAACTGTGATGCTTAATTTCAATTTCACCTTGATTAGATTAATAAAACAATGTCTGTAAGGATGTTTCTAGAGCTTTAACTAAGGAAAAAAGACCCACCCTGAACATAGGTGGTGCTATCCCATGGACTGGGATCCTAGACTGAATAATGCCCTCAGATACTATTTCCCATAAATTTCTAATCACTTTTCTTGTTAAGGTCACTCAGCATACCTGCAGCATGGGCAGAATCAAGTCTGAACCAGTATCTTTTAATTAAACTCCACAGTCACGGAAGACATAAAAAATTTCAGTGAGGCCAAGGCATCACCTCATAGAAAGAACTGAGCACATAGCACCAGAAGAGAGATAATAAAAACAAGAAAGCTGGCAAGCCAAAATGCAATGCAGTGTAAAAATCTGACTGTAACTACTTTCAGGCCATTTCACTTTACCAAGATCTCCCTAAGGACCATTTTCAAAAGCAAACAACCACAGGGAAAAAAAAGACAGGGATTTATTGTTGAACTTAGGGCTGGATACGGAAAATCACCATCTAGATTTAATTACTGTCACTATCAATTTGAATAAAAAGATATCATAGTTAGGTTAAGAAACAAGCATATACATCAGTGAATTTATTTTCAGTCCTACCAAACATGACCTACTGAAATACCTTACCTAGATAAAATTATTCACTGGAATACAATAACAAAACCTCCAGGACAGTGGTGGTAACAGATAAAAGTAGGAGACAAGAAGCTCTGGGGTGTTGCTTAAGAGTAATAAATTAAAATATATTTCTATAGATACCAAGGAAGGCCTATGGGGATTACTGAATCTTAAAAATGAATTGAACTTAACTGCTTTTGAAAAACAGTGAGCTGTAGTTATGAGGAAACTGTATAGAGCTACAGTTTTCTGGCTGTGCCTTGTCCTGAACGTCTCCATTTAGGTACCAATGTTAAAGTAGAAAAACTCAGTACCTGGTTTGTGTACAGAAACGACCACCATTACTTATCAGGATTAACTAGGCAAATTAAACTTATCCAAACACACACTAGGGCAAAATACAATGACCAATAACTTTTCTATGCAAGTAAACAACCAGCAGGTATTGCACACACCAAACTCAAAGTGAAAACAAACACAGAGACCAGAGACGAAAAAAGGGAGAGACACAGACTGCAGCACAGTCCACCAAACAATCACTTTCTGGAAGACCACTTTAATTTTTCTACAGCCTCTACCAAAACCACCTGGTGTCTCTTAACTGGTCTTGGACTCAGCTCAGTATGATCTTTACTAATGTTAATATTGTTTAGTTGGACACTGTTCAGACCCTCTTCCTTGTTATCAACTGGTTTATTAACCCAATGCCTGGCTACCTGTATTTACTCTTTACACTGACTGTGTAAGTTCTTATATACTTTTGTCTTTTACAACCTTCTACAGTCTAGACATTACTTAAATTATAACGTGCAATTTTAGTTTTGTTATCAGTCATTAAGATCATTATTACTGCAGTAGTCACAATTTCAAGTGAAACCAAGAATACTTGGGTGAAGTAAGCTGATTAAACTTCTATGGTCTGCAAACCTCACATTTAACAGATTTCTCACACTGTGGAAAAACACAAGCTTGTTGGTTTATATTAATGGCACAGTTCACTTATGGCAATTGGAATAGTCAGCAAGATTCTGTTCATCAGATGCAGTCAAATGAATAGAAACTACTGACAAAGTAACCAAAAATATATGAAAAAATTTCAAACAAATTAAGCAATTGGTGATATAGACAAAATTCAGCATTAATGCCAGATACTTAGGAACTAGTAAACAGATAAATGTTTTTTAAAAACCATTTATTTCTCAGTTTGTTAGTCTTTGGGGGAAAAAATTATTATGAAAGACCAAAGCTATGTTATTTTTTGGTTAAACAGTGCAATATATACATTTCATTTAAGAAATCAGTTTATACTCTCAGGAGCAGCTTTAGTAGCTACACAGACACATGTAACTCCTCTGTGCTGGCTCTATTTAAACTTTTAGGTAAGACAGAAATGGAGACCAACTATAGTGGTAGTAATGTGGTAAAAATGAGGCAAATCACTTTGGAAAACTACTTGGCTGAATTTAAGACCAAATACATACTCTGACCTGGCAATTTGAGACAGGGTCTCCCTGAAACCCCAACTGGCCTGGAACTCACTGTGTAGACCAGGATGGCCTCAATCTCACAGAGATCGTCCTGTCTCTGCCTCCTTAGTGCTTGGATTAAAGGTGTGTACCACATCTGGCTTTTTTCCACTTTCTTTTTCTGATTACTCACTCAAAAGGCGGTACTTGTAAACTTCTCTGATTAGACTTCAAAGTTTAGTTCTGAGTTACTCTTTCCTGTATCCAGGTTCAGTTTAATGCCCTTTCCTAGGCTTAGCCATCATTTCTGAGTAGTAGTCCCACAAGGCCTTCCAAACTTAAATTGATTCTAAGGCAAGCTATAGGAAAACCATGCATTGAGAAACACTGTCTTAGACCACTTTCACAGTAACATGATTTTAAACATGCTGGCTGCAAACCTAGTACCTAAGTCCAGCTCAGGAATTCAAGAATTTCAGTCTGAAGGCTGGGCCCATCTAGGCATTGTGTTAAGGAGAAAAGACAAGAATGGTTGGCTTTACAAGGCCTGACTTCATGAGCAATGTGGAACCTTATCATACAGTCTGAAGCCTTATATCGGAATCCAGTTATTCACTACATGAATTGTTGAGATGTCACCTAACCAAACAGCTATAGTTTATTTCCAATTCTCCTAAGATGAGACTAAATAAAACAACAAATCACCACCCTAAGGCCAAATTTTTCCTATTCCTTGCTTTTTATTTAAATTTTTATTGGAATAACCATAGCTAATCAGAATTACCCACCTACACATGAGTACAGTAGTAAGGCTAAGTGGTTAAAAAAGACTGTATAGGCCCCAAACCTAACATATTTCCCATCTAGCCTTTTAAAGGAAATGTTTAGGGACCTTCAGCCCAGACCAAGACACTAAGCTTGTGTCCTAGTTCTTAGAATACACTCTGGTTCCCCACTTCACCTTAAACTCTGAATTCTTAACTAGAATCCTACCTACACTCGCAGCTGACACCTTCATAAATCTGTCTAGCTCTTGCACTCTTCTCCCCTAAACCTAACCCTAAACTGACAGTCTCTATTGGAAATACTACTTAAACCCTGATAAACTTCAGACTCTCTCCTCTACTCCCAATCCCTCTAAAATGCACATTCTAGTGATACAGTCACATCACAAGACATCTGCTACACATACATTCTAACACCTCAAATATTTTTACCAATATAATTTAGAACCAAGTACATGAGACATACTTCCATGTCCACTCCTTCTTTGGAGACATAATTTCTTTGACCTCTTTGAGACGTGAGCCCTCTACTAATACTTCCCAAACACACAAGTCACCTGGAGACCCGTTAAAATGTTGATTTGAATTCAACTCACCTTTCCTTCTGAAAACTTTTATATGACCCTGGACTCTCTCTAAACAGACCTACACTCACTGCCAGTTTATAGAGGTCTGGTGCCTAGAATAGCAAGGCTATGTAACAGTCTGTAATGATCTGTTTTACTGAAAAGGAATGGAAGCAGAGTATTTCTTCTTTCTCCACAAGTATACACACTCATAGTGACACAAGACCTTCAAGATGCTGTAGTTGGTAGAACAAAGTACACGTTTCATTTATAAGATATGAAAAAAAATTATAAAAAGTGTACAAAGGAAATAATCTTAACAGGGGTATAATCTGTCAATATCTATAAAATTTAAATGCCCATTACCTTTGACCTTGAAATTCTATTTCTAAAAAATTATCCTGCAGCTATTCTTTGCACATGTGTGTAAAATGATGTTATTAACTGTAGTACTGAATGCAAAAGGCTAAAACCCTAAATGTTCACTTACACAGCAGGTTAAAAAAAAAAAACCAAACTTAGCATATTCCTATGATGATATACTCTGTTTAAAGAAATAATAAAGTGGTCCAGCATATATTGATACAAAGTAGCATTCATGATAAATTTTAAAACCCAAAATAACATCTATATCATACCCCTTCTCCCCAAGCCTCAGGGAACATGGTGGAAGGGAAAGCAGAAAGATGGTAGGAACTAGAGGATCAGGAGGACGGAACCAAAACATTGTCTTCTGGACATGACCCTACCCAACCGCTACACTCATCATCAACTCACAGCAGCTGTGGCTGCCTGCATAAGATCAAGCCAGTCGGCATTCTAGCATGAAGAGAGGAGCGGCTTATGAGTCCTCATCCCTAGCTGAGAAGCTATTGACAGCCTGTGACACCATGAATAGTGTGGCCCCATACCATGAGTACAGTGGCAGCATGAACTGCAATCTGTGGGAACATAAAAAAACAAAAAGGACATGAAGTTTGGGGCAGGGGTATATCTGAGAGAAGTTGGGGTGAATCTGATCAAAATAACACACAACTACATAAATGTATGAAATTCCCACAAAACTAGTAAGATATCTTATCGAAAAAAAGCCCAAGATGCAAAACATTGGACACCACTTTTTACTCTATGCCCTTTCATACAATTTTATGTGCATGTATTATACACTTGTAAAAATGTTGTAAAACATGAAGAGATATGAGAAAGTACTGAAAAAATTGGGAAATGTGACTTCCCCCTTCAACTAGCCACTTTATACTTGTTTTATAACAATTACAAATTCAGTTTTATTTGTATTTATAAAGATTTTGAAAAAACATTTTATGTAAGTATATCTAAGACTAGCATTGTGGTTAAAAAAGTATAATATTTCTTCTCATAATCCTTATTAATAAATTTGTTCCATTTTTGTATTAGATGGAAAACCTATTACATAGCTATTTATATAAGAAACTAGTGATAAACTGGTGAATGGAATGTGAGCCCCTCCCCCATCCTCCAGGTCAGGATAATGTTGACACTGGGATGGGCTACACTCTAGTTCCTGACTCACTTCCTTCACAATGTTTACCGTGTTCACAAGCACTACCTTGGACAGGCATACACTGACTCTATCTATATGTATCTGCATATGTAACTGACAAAGGATCTTTATAAGGACTCACTTCCATGATTTCACTTAAACAGATGTCTAACCATTTGATCAACCTTTCTATAAACTTGCACAACCTACAGCTACACCTCAAAATGGTTCTATTTAGTTTTCTTCTATTAAAACTTGCCTTGTGCATTTAACACACAAACACATTCAAAAGTCAAACCTCACTACTGGAGACAGTTGGGTGAGCAAATTGACAAAAAAATACAATACTCTTCAGTATCAAGGGGGGGGGGTCCTAGAAACTGAACCATGGGCCTTTCACATGTTAAGTAAGGATCTACAACCTTGACTTTCTTTTTTACTTTTTATTTTAAGAAAGGGTTCACTAAGTTGCCTAGACAATGCTTAAATTTGTAATTCTCATGCTTCAGCCTCCCAGGCAGCTGGGATTACAGGCCCGGGGTCACCAGGCATGGTTTTATCACTCTTAAAAAACTGCCAATGAGGTATAATTCCTGTGTTTAACAGCATATGCAACACTGATTTGTCATTATTTTCTATACCTCTTAGCTGGAAGATTACTTGTTAGGGCTACTGAAAAAAATTTAAGCAGCACACAAATAGTTAAGCTAAATGATCTTTTAATAAAGCTCCTTATATTGCATGATTGAAAAAGTAAAATGAAAAACAATTCCAAATATCCCTTAAGAGAAAGAATTCTAAAATATTCCTGGGTCAGGAAAGTTTCTATAAAGGACCCAAGAGCAAAAATTTTCAGTTTTATGGGCCACTGATCAGAAACAACTTCTTAAATGCTATTATAGCACAACAATGGCAGCTATGTTTGAAATGGCCACACTAAAACTCATGTTGCAGTTTAAACCCAGGTAGACATCTAATCCAACTATTATATTTAGAAGCAAAGCTTTTGAAAAGTGATTAGGAATAAAGTCATTAGGGTGGATCACCTTGATTGAATATTGATGACTCTGTGAGAGAAAGATCAGAGGATACTCAAAGATGATCATCTTTGAACTCTGCCAAGAAGGAAACTATCACCAGATGCAAACCATTGAATCTCCAACTGAGAGTTACATAAAGTTCTTTACTAAACTGTCCACTATAGTAGCTCAAAATGGACTAAGACACAGACAATGAGCAAACTGGCATGGCTCTATAGCAATAACTTAAAAAAAAAAACAGAAAGCCAGAGTTTGCAGGACATGGTTTGCCAAGCCTTGTTCTAAACAGTGATTTCCAACATTACACAAACATTCAAAAAAACGAAGCATAACAAGAAAAGCATCAATGGAAGTGCAGTTCAATCTGAAAATACTTAATATATGATTTCACTACCTGAGCCACCTGAAATCAGAGTCATAGGAAGAACACCATGTGACAAGAGCAATGTCGGGAGGTATGCAGCAACAAGGTAGGCATACTTCTGCTGACACCCTGATTTCATACTTCCAGCCTCCAAAGCCTTGAGACAGTAAATTTCCACTGATTAAAGGAGACAACTTCAGGTGCCATTCTCCTCCTTTTTTCAGACATGTCTCTCATTCACTCATGCTTCAAATTCACTAAGCTGGCTAGGCTGAAGAACCAGTAAGCCTCATGGGTAGGCTTGTCTCCACCTCCCACTGGGACTATACACAGGCCACTACATCATCTTGTTGTTTTTTTTTTTAATGTGTGTGCAGGGAATCAAATTTAAGTTCTCAGGCTTAAGTGGCAAGCACTTTACCTGCTGAGCTCTCTCCCTAGCCCATGTTACTACATATTTTTGGCCACCAAAATTTTGGAAAATGTCATCCCATGGACCTTATACTTCCAAACATTTTATCTACAAAATAACCTCATTTAATGAATAATGTCATTTTCCCAAGTTCAACTGACGGTAAAGGAGTTGATCTTTTAACCCAACTAGATCACTAATTTTAGTAAGTCTCCAAAGAAGTCTTCCATTAAGTACATAAGTCATCTGAAGACATACCGGGACACAAAGGTCCTAGTTAGTGTCTTCTGTGCTCTCTTTTGGTAACTACAAAATATTAATGACAAAATTGTATATATTTATTGTACACATTTATTGAAACACATGTACTTTGTAAATGTAATCTATATGCAGTCTTTTGATTGGAACAATTTTAAATTTCCTATAAAAGCTACAGACAACAAATAAAAAAATACAAATTCAAAATGTACGAAGTATTTACTGCAGTAACGTTGATAATAGTGAGTTCTTTTTCTTTTCTCAAAAATGAAGGCTTATCAAGCATTTTTCCATAGACAAAAGAATAGTTCTAGCATCTTGGATAACATTTCTTTTTTCAATAAAAGATGCTAGTGTCCAACTCTGTTCTAAGCATCCATTGAAGTGGGCATAATGGTCACTCTGTTTGCCTACACAGACATTGATGTGGTATTATCTGTGTTCTATGTTCCCCAATGTCTAAGGTACTTCCTGGCAGTGAGGAAACTCAATGGTTCATCAGATTAGCTCTCAGGCCACTATACAACTGTATGCTAATGCCATTCTATAAGCACAATACTATCACAAGAACTCAATGTTTCTAGGATTTTATTGTCTTGAAAATTTTTAGATGCTGAGACCCTGTCTTAAAAAATTGTAATTACAGAGTCAATTTCTACTGGATCAGAGAGGAAATGTCAATTCTACGGCATTAAAATTAAATGTTTACCAGAAATTTTAACTTCTCAGTACTATCCATTTTCCTTTGTTTCAAAAAGGACTGTGTTCCTATTTATATATACCATAGTAAAACAGTAATAAACAGAAAAAAATCCAAAATTTAAAAATGCAATTAGTTAAGTCAATGAGTTGGGTGGAAAGTGGGGATCATTCTACCACTTGAAAAACAGGGGGAAGAGAGCCTTTCAAAAACACTATTTCCCTCCAGGCTGGGCACACCTTTATCCTATCACCCAGGAGGTGGAAACAGGTAGATGTCTATGAGCTGGAAGTCACCCTGGTCTACAAAGTGAGAGTTCCAGGCCAGCTGGGGCTACCAGGAGACCCTGTCTCAAAAAAGAACACCCCACTCCCCAAAAAAACAATTTCCCATTAAGTCAGCCATACTTAATTCTTTTTTTAAGATAAATTACCTTGTAAACTACTTTGCTGTATCTCTTACATTAATAAAAATGTTTCCAAATTAAGACATTTTTATACTAGTATTTTTAGCCTCAGAGAAATAAAAGTGTTCAATACACAAAGGTATACTAATATGTCAAATGTTACCAAAGATGGAGTTTTTCAAGGCTTGCCAACACCAGAGGTAATATTCTCTCTTGCTTAAAAAGTCATGAAAGTTGAACAGTGTCCACAATGTACCCCCCAATTAATAAACTAATATTTTAAAAATCTCAAGTTACCATATTTAAAGTTATGTTAAAGAAACATCTAACTTTTACCTTCATCATTACATGTTGACTATGTGACCCAAAACTGACTCAGGCAAATTACCAATCAAGTACCTTGTGCAATTGAAAAGTTGACTGAATTTTATTCACAAAGTTAATATTTCAAAACAAGGTGAGAGAATTGGACATTTTGCTGTCTATAAATGCAGTTATGACTCACCTGATTATCTCACCAAATAACTTGTACAGCAGTTGTTAAATAACTTACACAGCAGAAAAGTCTCTATTTCTCCTGTACTACTTTCTTCAGATGCCTTCTGAATCTATTTTCAAGGCCTAACCTAAAAACAGGGAAGTTTTTTGGGTAAGCAGGCCTGGGAAACTATATACTTTATACCCAATCAGATTAGTGAAAGTACATTAACATATCAAAGACTTTAAAAGTCCTGAGGCAAAGAAACTCTATGAACTCAGTCAGGCCCTTCACAAATTTCCTAATGGGGCAGGGAACCAATGCTTCCCAAGAGCTCACCTTATCAGTTATCCAAGGTGATCATTTTCTTTAAAAATGGGCCAGATCTCTGGATAGATGAGAAGTGATGTAGAAAGCATGATCTTTGATCCATAAGGCTACTTATGAATAAAATGTTAAGCTAATCACCAAGAATTGCAAAAATGAACATTATTAGAATATATCAAGAACTTCTTTTTGTATTCAAGTACTAAGTCTTGCCAACTTCTACCCCTATGCAAGTACTAAGTCTGGGTACTGCAACCAGCAATGCAAACACATATGTATACTCCCAAGCTATAAGAAGTTTTTAGGAGCTACTCAGTGCTAGTTAACTTTGTGCTATCTTTTATTAGTCTTGCTTCTTAATTTAAAAACTATTATTAGCTTGGATTCATCTTTAGCAATTTAGAGTTATTAAGCTTTCAAAGAATGTACTGTACAACTGCATCACTGTTTTTCTAACTAGTCTAGATTTCAAACTTTTTGTGATTCAATTTGGACCATCCATATTCCCAATGAAAATCTCCCCCAAATATACTTGTACCTTGATAGTTGTTATCATTCTTCTAGAGAGTTTAAATCATTGAACTGCAGCATGGCCTAGCTAAATGGTCAGGACTTAAGCTTCAGAGGCACTGTCATGAGTCCTTTCTGGTTGAGGGCACTGATGTGGCCACATCAACCAAAAGCAATACAAAAACTAGACTCAGGGTTGGCTGTGTAGGTAGTTATAACTTCTTTGAACTTGGAAGCCAACAGTTCTTCTAGACTCTAGTTTTGAGTGACAAAGAATAGCTCTCTGGGATGTTTTTAAAAGACTAAATCCTGTAATAAATCCTCTTTTCAAAACTCTTTTTATCTTTGAAGACATTATAGCTGAATGCTATCAGACAGGGATCAGTTAAGAAAGGCCTAAAAATCACGAGGGTCCTGTCTAATGACTTTCTGGATTTCCAGATGTTTTCAGCCACAAAACTGAATTTAGATACTAAGAGGTCTATCCTCAATGAACCTTGTAACCATGGGTTACTATACTAAGAATGCAGCAAATGTATGAAAGAGTGAGAATTTTAGAGCACAAAAACTCAAGGAATTCTTAATTATTCAAATCACAGGGCTAAAAGCCCTAGTGCTAAGACACATTCTTCTCTGTATGGTGAGATCCAGAATGAAAAGACAGCCAAAAACTTGAATTCATGTGTGTGTGTGGGGGTAGATGGATGCCCTTAAGTCACACACACTGTGGAGATCAGAAGGCAGCTTTCAAGAGTTGGTTCTTGCTTTGTGAGACAGGTCTCACAAGCCTACTTAAAGATTCTCCTATCCCCACCTCCCAATCTTGCCTTAGAAGTGCTAATATTACAAATGTGCACTACCCCATCTGGCTTTTTATACCAGTTCCAGGGCTCAATCTCAGGTCATGCCTGGCTCAAGCTTTTACCTGCTGAGCTATCTTCAGGGATCTACCCAAAGTTTTAAAAAGCATAAAAAACTTAAGAATCAGAGTAATGAATTACCGCACTAGTAGAATTACCATAACTTTAGGCAAGTTAATTAACAACTCTGGTCCCCACTTAAATTCACTAAAGTGGCCAGACCCCTGATCACTAAGTCTTTTAGCTCTCAAAGTCTGTATTTCTACTACTATGCAAGGGAATAAACTGTTTCCTATCTCACAGTTGACACTTGGGGAATTATTAACTCCATCATGTCACAAAGGTTATCGCTTTAAAGCAATTCACCTACTATTTACCATCTTCAGTCGATGTAGTGCTCTCCAGTCAAATGTCCCACTATCAGCTAATTTACTTGTTTCCTATCCTGAGGATTCTATTTATGCTAACAACCATTACTGTGACCAACATTTTAAGTGGAATATGCAGGTTTTTAAAAAAAAAAAAAAATCACGTTTCTAAGAAACTTATTAAAAACTAAGTGGATGACTAATGCTTATGGTCTTCGAGTTTCATTAACAATCTTGTTGGCCACAAACTCTGCATTACCTGTAGGAGTTATTTCAACAAAGATGTTAGTCTCAACAAATAGATTCTTTCCTCCAAAGACCTTGCAATTTAAGGGCAAGGTAAGTTAAAGAACTTTCTTCCTTTACCTCTACAGGAAAAAAAAAAAAAAAAAGATATTTATGCATTCTTTACACAACAGCCCTGTGTCATGTATATAATGTAACATTCATTTATACTAAAATATTTTGTACTTGTTTCTGTATTTATTAAGCACAGACTATATAAGGAGACCAGATCTCTAAACAAATAAACAAACTAAGTAAATAAATCTAGATATGATTTATTTTTCCCCAAGAATCCAACTAAGAATTCATCTAAGAGGTTGGAAAGAGGCTCATTGGTTAAGAGCAGTGGCTGCTCTTGTAGAGGAGCTGAGTTCAGTTCCTAGCACCAACATGGCAGCTTACAACTGTCCATAACTCCAGTTTTTGGGGATACAATGCCCTCTTCTGGCCTCCACAGGCATGCAGTGCACTTACATACATGAAAACATAACACTTAAACACAAAATGTTTTATAATTTTTAAAAAATAGGTCTAATTTTTAACTAGGTCTCTGGATAATAAATGTAATTTTAGCGTTCCTATTAAAACACATTTGCTAAAGACGAGCATAACACAAAATATAACTGAGTTGAATTTTAGCACCAGGCTTTCTGCCTTTACATAAAAGATTGAACTATTAGCTGAGAGTGTAGTTCAGTGGTAGAACACTTGCCTAGCATGAGCAAAAGTCCTGGGTTAAATCTACAGTATTGCGCTGGGGCGGGGGGGGGGTATCTATTAACATGGGATCCACAGGCTACAAAGAATTTGTAGGCTCTGACAGTCATTGTCGAGGTTTTTCTGGGAGGCATAGGGGTAGGGCTAAGGGGTTTGAACCTAGGGCTTCATACATGCTAGGCAAGCTCTCTACCACTGAGCTACAGCCCTAGCCTAAGACCAGTTTTAAGAAGTCCCTAAAGTTGTATCAAAAGTGAAGTGTATAGATGTATTTTTCGAAGGAGATGGAACAAATCTTTGAGAATATGCTCAAAGAGATTGATAAACCTTAATAATTTCTGCATTATGGGGAATAAGATTTTATTTTTAAAATACCTCCTAAGATACTATGGAGCGCAGGTGCACTATACATGCCTTTAATCCCAGACCTCAGGAGGCAGAAGCAGGCAAATTTCTGTGAGTTCTAGACCAAAAAGGTCTACATATCAAGTTCCAGGCCAGCTAGGGTTACATAGTAAGACCCTGTCTCAAAATAAATAAATAAATTTACTATGATATAAATTCCCCAAAGCCAACAATTTCTTATGAACTTTTGTGCCCACATCTCTGAATACAATAAACTACGTTATTTCAAAATATTAAAAATTTCAAATTGTTAACACACACATTTGCTTGCACACAAAAGAGCCACAATTAAAAATCTCCAAGTGACCAGGCTGGCCTCGAACTCACAGAGATCTGTCTCTGCCTCCTGAGTACTGGGATTAAAGGCGTGCACCACACCCAGCTCCCAATGGTAAATATTAACTACTAAGTCAAAATCAGTTAAACAAAAATGCAGCACTTTATACTGTTTACTGAACTGAAACTCCATGTCCACAAACTCATCAGAGAGAGGAACTACAAAAATAATTGTGTGGGGAGAGGAAAGACACAAGGCCAAAAGAAAGTTAAAATGACTCCATTCTATGAGTACTTCGTTTTCTTTTAACCCTAAGCGAATTTATTAAACTCTAAGAAAACAGATGCTCAAGAGAGCCAAGACCCTATCTGTAAGATTCAAAGTGTTTTAATAACCTAATTTTTCACATTAAGCCAATGCTATCTTTCAGTAAATAAAGTTTTGATCTACACCAAAACCCTAGTCATTTTCAAGATGCAGTGGTCATATGGAGTAGGTATGGAAATAAGACCTTCTTTTCTCACCCCAAGCTCAGATCTACTACATATTCCCTATTACTTCATTTCTGTTGAGTGGGCTTTATCTCTTAATTATAAAAATAACAATGTTTACATTCTGTAAATGGAAAAACAAAAAAGTACAAGCATGGATGTGACAGTAACTGCGGTCACACCAAATACTTAAAATTCAGTACTTGACACTAAGCATGATTACCAGCCCATAAATTCATTTCAGCACTTTTGAGACTAAGTTCACATTTCTTTATTCCTTAACCCAGTGCTTTCTTTTTAATCACTGTTCTTCTGGGCCTCTAGGTTTAAAATGTTTAGGCAGTCTGGAGAGAGGGCTCAGTGGTTAAGAGCACTGGCTGCTTACTCCAGTAGAGAAGCTGGGTTTGGTTCCCAGCATTCAGCTAACAACTCTCTCCATTAACTTCAGTTCCAGGCGAATCCAACGCCCTCTTCTGACCTCTTCAGGCACTGAACCACACAGGTGCACTTACACTCATGCAGTCAATACAATCATATACATAAAATAAAAATAATAAACTATTTTAAAAATAATTATGCAACATGTTTGTTGTCAACCACTTATTTCTTTCTTAGACCTCAGTCCTAGGTTTGTCTAAACAGCATACACCGCAGTATCTACAAAAACCTTTCCGAGTTATCTTTTTCTTCTTTTACTAGCTTTTCTTAAAAGTCTCTTCTATAACAGGCTTAAGTCTAACCTGTGGATTTTCAACTATGAATCCCCAGTATTCATCAGTGCCTGGCATCAACCAAATGCTTAATTGGTGTATGGTGTCTGATTTTGCCAATCTTGACTTGTCACTTGATAGCTGGTGTAACCTCAGGCAAGCTAACCTGTATGAACCTCCAATCCCTCACCTATAAAATATAATCAAAGATCTTACTTGGAAAACTCAAAATAGTGCCTGGCACAAACTAACACACAATAAATTTTGCTATTTCCATCAATACAATCTAGTGAGGCTCAGAGTTGTTTCCCAATTATCAATTGTTGGTTAGTAAATCTACCTGTCAATGACTATTTTCACTAAATTCTCTAAAAACCATTTTTGTGGATTTTATGTCACTGCCTACGTTCAATCCATCAACTGCTTTCATTCTTACCTTGCCACCAGAGAACCATCATTTAGTAACTAAGCTGCAATAAGAGGCTTGAGTGCCACATCCCTAAATGTTCCTTCACGCAGAACTGTAATTCACCTTCGAAACTATTTTGAACTCGTGATTTTTTTGTCCACAGTTGCTTACTTTTCATCCAAACTACTTGATGTTACATAACCATTCATGTATCAACTAATGACCACATACAAACTGCATGTGCAAATGATGGCTCAACGCTCATCTTCCCCAAGAAACTACTTGATTAGCTCTATGTCCCTTGGATAACTTCTCTGCTCGAAGTGAACTCAGCACTTGGCTATCCTGTTATATTAACGGTAAAATATGATCACAGTGAATGTGTTACCATCCAATAACATCCACAAAATTGCTTCTCTAACCTAAAGAATAACCTGTTAGTTTCAATTCTATGCGAGCTGGTGAACAAGAAACATCTACACCATTGTTCTCTTGGTTTCTGTATTCTTAACACTATATCACTTCACAGTCCTGTCCTATCCTCAAGCAGAAATCATTTATTTTTTTAAGATTTATTTATTTTTTTAGGTATGCTTTGCCTGCATGAATGTATGTGCACTACTGATGTGCCTGGAGTTACAGGCAGTATGATCTGCCCGGTGGGTGTTGCAGACTGAACCCAGGTCCTCTGCAAGTACAGCAAGTGCTCCTAACCGCTGAGCCATCTCTCCAGTCCCATTTAAACCCACACTGGAAATGTGATCACCTCTTCTCTGCCCCCTACAAATAAACACCGTAAAAGCTTCAAAGAGAAAGGCCACAGCAGTCTGTAAGTGAAAAGAATTTTTAGTTTAACCACAAAACTCTTTTCAAAACTGAAAGCAACTGCCCCACAAACAATGCATAATCAAATTCCGCTGCATTAAAAAGATTACTCATCTAGGATAGCCCGACTGCACTCACACATTAATTCTTATTTTCGTTACTGTAAGGGACCTTGCGACATTTTTATGCTGTATTGCACACGCCCTACAAGATGATTTAGAAACTCCCCTGCAGGGCAGATTTTCCGAGTATCCTCAGATACTACCCTTAACGCTTTTTCAATGAAAAGAATTCAGCATTTCCTTACAGTCATCCCATCAAAAGTCAACAATATTCCTATACCCATTACTTCTGGGAAGGTAAATTTGCGTGACGGAGAGACAAAACAATCAGACCGATCGATCGACAGGGGATGGAGGCAGGTAATGGATCATCAGCCCGGTAGAGAGAAGTTACCAAGACTGAGAGGAGTGCGGGGACCAGCCAAACCTGAGGCTCCCGGCTCTTCCCACGTTCTGCTCGCTCCACTCTTCCTCCAGCAGCATCCGGAAATCCACCTGGATTCCCCCGTGTACTTTCCACCGGGATGAAGAGCGTGGTCCACTACCCACACCCGGCGAAGCCTCCCGGTCCGCTGCCACCTTCCGGTTCTGCCAGGTCCCCTCTCACAGGCGCCGTCCCCGCGGGTCCAGACACCTTCACCCGTGCACGCCCGCGGCTCCCGGCCCGGCCCGGCCCACCCCCAGCCCCGCCTTCTCTCTCCCCCGACACTCGCGCCCGAGCATCCTTCCTTCCCCATCGCTTTCTTCCTCCTCAGACCGGAATCTCTCCCGCGCAGGCCTGCTCCGGCCCCCTCCCTCCCGTTAACTCTCGGAGCGGCCTCTCTCCCGCCCCCAGCCAGGCCTCCCCGGGCGGCAGGCCCGCGCCCTCCGCGATGCCTCGCCGCGGGACCGGCCGTCCGGAGGCAGGCAGCCCGGGCCACGCCGCGCAGGCACCGTCCGG
This sequence comes from Eospalax fontanierii, assembly GCA_035773235.1. Taxonomy (NCBI): domain Eukaryota; kingdom Metazoa; phylum Chordata; class Mammalia; order Rodentia; family Spalacidae; genus Eospalax; species Eospalax fontanierii. The sequence goes on along the minus strand of CM069524.1, from coordinate 178,537,655 downwards.
GCTGAGGCGGCGCCCCCGCCTCCGGGCGGCCGCGGCTGAGCGGGGGCGGGGCGGCTCGGAGGCCCCACCTCGGGGCCCCGGGGCTCGGCAGCCGCGGCGGCCCGGCGAGGAGGGGCCCCGCGGCCGAGCCTGCGACGGCGTCCCCCGCCTCTCACCTCGACGCGGAAGCTCGGGCCTCGCTTTTCCCCTCAGCGATGGCTACGCCGCCGTCTCGCTCACCTCACTCGCTTTCCACCGCCCCCGACCGGCTGCTGAAGAGCGGACGAGCAGCGGCACGCCCATTGGCTGCGGCCCCGCTGACGTCATGGGCCCTCGAGACGGGACTGGCTGGCGAGGCGCCTCTTTTCCACGTCTGCTCCTGATTGGCTCTCGCGCACACCCTTCCCGGGAGGACCGCTCGCCCTGCGCTCCGCTCCAGCTTCCCACCCCCGACCAGGTTTCCATCGGGCGGCCGCGGGGCGGGAGCGCGGGGCGCGCGTGGCCAATGGGGGCGTAGAGAACGCTCGGGGAGGTGGGCGCCGCGGGCGTGGGGAGGGAGGGAGGCGCAACTCAGCCAATGGGCGCGCGCCGCACATCGCGGCTCCGTAGCGCCGCCCCCGGCCGCCCGGGTCCTGGCAGGTCGCGCCCCGGACCACGCCCGGCTGCCGGGTGCGGGAGGGAGCCCACGCGAAGGTGCGGAACCCGCGGCGCGCGCGGTAGCTGGCCTGGCCGCCATGGTGGCGCGCCCTGGGTGGGCGTGAGCGGCCCACGGGGAGGCCACCAGCCGGAGGCTCCTCCAAGCCACGCGACTGCCAGCCTGGCCCTTACACCCAGCCCTTCCTCCAGGGCCCTCTCGTGCACGCTGCAGGGACCGTGAGAGAAGTTGCAGGCTCACTGCTTGCGTGGCGGAGCAGGTTCCCAGGGCCAGGATGCCCGGCCCCCCATGGGAGCTGGTGGACGATAGGTGTGTGCATGTGTCAGTGGATGTGCAGTGCTGTGTGCACTGCACGGACAGTGCAAGTGAAATTTTGAAATAACAAGATCGTGGATTTAGCTGCCATTCATAAACTACAAACCTTTGGAGGAGAAAGGGGGATTTTTTTACCAAAATAATTTCTTATCATTTGACAATTTCATAGGTATGTACTAAGTTTTGAGTCCTGTCCCCCTGTCCTGCTGAAAACTCTTCTTCCCAACAAGCTTCCTCCTCTTTTGATGTCTTTTTTTTTCTTAATACACAGTTTAATTATGGTTGTTTGCGAGAGTGTGATCATGAATGAGTGTGATCATCAATGGGGGTTGAGGGGTGGGTTTTACCAGAACATGGGTTACTTATCAGTGACTACACCACTGAAGAAAATTACACCCGAGAAGAGGGATTTCAGAGAAGTGGAAATGATAAAACCCCGAAACACGGCAAATAGCACACACTGGTTAGCACTTTAAGGGTAGGGCTGGATGACTCCCGGTGAGGATTTTTTAGGGATTTGGAGTTTGTTTCAGTGCCTGTCCTACCACTTACACTGTGGCCCTGAGTCAGAAACTTCAGAAGCTTACCAAGTTGCCTTCCTTGTAGCAGATCCAAGTTCCTAGCCTAGGAGATAAACACGAACCCCATGGCTTCTGCCCTAAAAGAACTCACAGTCCAGCCCCCCAACCACAGACATTTCTGCAGGTCACAGATCTTGAAGCAAATAGGTGCTTTCCTTTGGAGTTCATGCATTCTAGTGTTAGTTGCAATGCTGGGGGTTGAGTCCCGGGCCTTGGACATGTTAGGCAAGTGCAGTGCTACTGAGCTACATCTCCAGCAGTCGCAGCTATTTGAGAGTCCAAGGGAAGGAGTACTGGCACTTAAAAACTTCATTTGGAGGGCAGTGGGAGCAAGAGCAAAGCTGTCTGCAAACAATCCTCTGAACCAAATGCTCAGCTCTGAAGAAACGGGTGTAGTATCCATGTTTATTCTTTTAGCAATGTATTTAGTCTAGATAAGTGCCTTTATTTAAGCTGCTTATCATTAAACTGGGCACATAGAGTTGAATATGACAGGCTTTCCCACAGAGCATACCATGTAATGAGACAATTTCAACATAGTGCAGACTGGAGGAATACATAGAGAATTTAACCGAGCATAGGGGGTTTAGGAGTATTTTCTTAGAAGGCAGGGAGCCAAGCTTATCACTGCTAAGATTTGGTGGTGTATTATATGTGTTCATCCAGGCACTACTTCCAGAAAATACTTTTCTTTGCAAAGTTTTTTAACACTTAGAAAAATATCCTTAAGGAATATCTGTATATAGTTACAAAAACTCATAGTTCTCTGGAGAACAGTGGAGTTATTTGAGTAATTGCTCAAAGAGTACATTATGATTTAACAATAACTTTAGAGTTCAGAATATAAAGGCATCCCATTTGATTCAAGTCAGCGTACATATAACATGTGCCTATAGGCCCCCACAGATAGGCAGAGTGAGTTTTCTGGAGTAAGACTTAAAATATTCACTGTCTAGGATGGTGCAATGCCAGTTAGGATGTGTTATAAGGCCAGAACCCCCTATAACATTAGCTTTCACAAAGGGGAATGGAGGATTTTGCCTCCAGAATTTTCCCCAGAAAAATGTAATAAAACTGCGATAGTTTGGATCTGGATTGTCCCTTAAAGGTTCATGTTTAAAGGGCTTGGCCCTCAGCTTGGGGTTGTTGGAAGGTACGACCACCTTTAAGAGGTAGAGGCTCATAGGAGGTCTTCGATCCCTGGGGCTGCCATCTTTACCTTTCTGCTTCCTACCCAGCAGGTCAGCAGCTTCTTTGACTACACTCTCCCTGCCAAGATATTGCCTTCCCACAGGCACAAGGAATATGTCCAGAAGAAATATGTCTGACTGACTAGGGCATAAAGCCTCCCAAACTTGGATACACCTTCTTTTTAGTCGATGATCTCAGGTGTTGGTTACTGTAATGAAAGCTTAACTGATGACAAACACTAAAAACTAAAATCAGGAGGCTGGGAGGTGGCTCAGTGGGTGAAGTGCCTCCTGCACAGTCCTGAGACCCTGAGCGCAAATCCCTAATACCCACATAAAGGCCAGGCAGAGCATCCAGCATCCATACCCCTGGTGTTGGCAGTATGTGGAAGCAAATAAATCCCTTGAGGTCACGGGCTAGCTAGCCTACCCTAATCAATAAGCTCCAGGCTTAGTGAGAGACCCTGCCTCAGAAAGTAAGTCACAGAAGCAACTGAAGACACCAGATACTGACTTCTGGCCTCCACGTCGTACATGCACATATGTTCATGTGCATCTTCACCCACACCCACACGAACACAAGCATACACCACACATATACAAAAACACATCATTCAGGGCTGGGGAGATGGCATAGCAGTTAAAGTTGGCAAACAAGAGGACTGGAGTTCAGATCCCCCGAACCATGTAAACGCATGTGTGTTTGGCAGCTGGTCTGTGTTTCTCATCTCTGATAGTGGAGATGGAGGAAATGCCCAGAGCAAGATGGCTAGCTAGACCAGCCCTCTCAGCAAGATGTGGATTTGATTAAAAGACCCCAACTCAAAGAAGAAGGTGGGAGATTCTTAGCATTCACCTTGTGCCTTCATGTACATGTGCACATGCATACATTCACACCTGCACATACAGAAATCATTCCGTTTCTTTGCTCATCCTCCTTTAACAAGATCCCTGAAAACTGGTTGCTGTTGCAAATACATCACAGTTTTATTCAAATACAAAACACCTGTACATGCTCTAGAACCAGTTGTAAATAAAGGTAAATTGCACTAGATGAAAAATGTGCTATTATGTTTTATAGCCTAAAAACAGATATGATATGTTTATTGAAAAAAAGTACACAGGAAAAAAATATGCCACACATAAATGTAGTTACTTCTACCTATGAATCCTTCAGAATTTCATAATTTCTTCATAAATAGAAAACAAGGGGTTGGGGGAATGGCTCAGGATAAAGTGATTGCCACAAAGTGTGAAAACTGGAGTTGAGTCCCCTGGAACCCATGTAAAAAAGCCAGGCAGTCGTGGCAGCCACCTGGTGTCCCAATACTCTGGAAGAAGGACAGCATCTCCAGGGCAAGCTCTAGCTGCACTAGCCAGAATCTACAAGCTCTGGATTCAGCAAGACTTCCTGCCTCAATAAATGAAAAGGAGAGTGACTGAGTGATTGAGACACCTAGTATCAACTTTGAGTCGCCACACTTGTGTGTGCACACACCCACACACAGATGTGCACATACAAGTGAGAGTGTGCACCACACATGCACAGAAATAGAAAAAACAAACAAACATTATCTGCTTCCACACCCAAGGAAACGGTTCTCTTACAGCATATATCATTTTTAACTTGTGATATATTTTCCTGTCTGTGTCTTATTATCAATACAGTTGTAACGAGGTCTTCAGTCCTATGAATTTTAAAAAATTATTTCTATTTTATGTGTATGAGTATATTGCCTGCATGTATGTAAGTGCATCCATGTCATGTAGTGCCCTCAGAGGTCAGAAGAAGGCATTGGAACCCCTGGAACTGGAGTCATGGATGTTTGTTAGCCCCCATGTGGTGCTGGGAACCAAACCTGGGACTTCTGCCAGAGGAGTCAGTTCTCTTAACCACTGAGCCATCTCTCTAGCCTCTCATCTGAATTTTTGTAAAGATTTATTCATTTATGTGTATGTGTGTGTGTATATATGTGGATGTATATCCCATGTGTGCAGTGCTCCCTGAGACTAGAAGAGGGCATCAGATCCCCTGGAACTGATATTTTCTTCTAACAGTTTCAGCATTCCAGGTTTTACATAGAGGTCTTTAATCCATTTGGAATTTATGTCTGTCCAAAGTGACCCGCATGAGTCTAACCTCATTCGTCTACAGGTTAAGATCAGTTTTTCTATCAAAATTTGTTAAAGATGGTGTCTTTCCTCCAATGTGTGTTCTTGGCATCTTTGTCAAATATCAGGTGGCTGAAACTTTGTGCACTCATATTTGGGTCTTCTATTTTTTTCCCATTGATCTAACATGTCTGTTATTGTGCCAATACCATGCTGGTTTTATTACTATAGCCCTGTAATATGGTTTGAGATCTGGCATGATAATCCCTCCAGCATTGCTCTTTGGGCTCAGGATTACCTTGACTATCCAGGTTCTTTTGTGCTTCCACATGAATTTTAGGATTTTCTTTTCTATTTATGTGAATAATGTTATGGGGATTTTTATTGGTATTGCATTGAATCTGTACATTTCTTTTGGTAGGAGGGTCATTAATTTAACCAATCTATTTGTACACAAAGTCTTTCCATCTTCTGCTGTCTTCCTCAATCTCTTTCCTCAGTGACTTAAAGTTTTCACTCTGCAGGCTATACATCCAGAATATGCAAGTAACTCAAAAAACAAAGAATCAAGTAAACAAATAACCCAATTAAAAAATGGGCTACAATTCTGAATGTGGTGGCACACACCTTTAATCCCAGCACTCAGAGACAGAGGCAGGTGGATCTCTGTGAGTTCAAGACCAGCCTGGACTACATAGTGAGTTCCAAGGCAGCTGGGGCTACAGGGAAACCCTGTCTTTAAAAAAAATGGGGCTACAGATCTGACAGAGAGTTCTCAAAACAAGAAATAGAAATGATTTTTAAAAATACCTTAAAAAGTGACCAACATTCTTAATAATTAAGGAAATGCAAATTAAAATCACTTAAGATTTCATCTTACCCTAGTCAGAAAGGCTAAGATCATAAAACCAAATCACAACAAGGCAAGGAAGTGGGGAGATGGGAATCCGCATTTACTGCTCGTGGGATTGCGAACTGGAGCAGCCGCTATGGAAGCCAGTGTGGAGAATTCGCAAAAGAGTAAAAAGAGATCTGTCATATGATTCAGCTCTACCACTTACTGGCATACACTCAAAGGATTCATATCCTACTACAGAGACGCTTGCTCAGCCAGGTTCACAATAGCTAGGCCATCAAAACAACGTAGGTGTTCCTAAACTGATGAATGGATAATGAAAACCTGGCACATTTACACAGTGGAGTTGTCTTCAGCCAGTGGTAAGGGAAAACAATATGAAATTTACAGGTTTTCATCTGTGTACTTGACTAGCATTTATTCCTTACTACTCATCTCCCAGGCACAGTCCCAGGTGCCAAAGATGAAAACATGCGAGATATAACTCCTGCCAACAAGAAGTTTACAAAGGAGTGGGATGACTCATTTCTGAATTTCAAAACTTGAAGAGTGTCATCATGAACATTGTGACCCAGGTGTATGACATCATAGGTCATTTGTATTTCAATAAATACAAATCTGTGCTTATCCTTTTTAACCTAGCCTTATCAGCTTAATGTTTGTGGGTAAGTTGTCTAGTGACCATGGTCTCTAATATTGATCTGCTTTGTAACTAGAATAACATCATAGTAATTTTTCTTTTTGAATTATGTATTTCATCATGGCCCAGATACTTAGCTGATTTTTTTCACCACGATTTATTGAGGTAGATTATATAAGTGGTCTCCCAATCTTTGCATAATAGCCAGGAGAAATAACCTATAAGGAGAATCACATGGGCATGTGAGGCAAAATATTCAGAGATTTTCTTGCACTTATGGGTGTCCAAGTAGCATATTTCTGGACAAAGAAACTTATATAAATATATAATTATCCTTTAAGAAGACTTGCTTTTTCCTAACAAAAGGTCACACAGCACTGCGGTTCTTCCCTGCCCTCACTTCCTCCTTGGGATGAGAGTAGACATGAATTCTAACTCCTGCTAACAGTCACTTATAAAGAGAGAAAGCTATAAAGTTTCTGACTTCCCAGTGGAATTATTGGTAACCAAAGTAAATGTCTACCAATAGCCACTTTCAACTTTTTGATTACAGGAAAAAGTTAATCCTCTATATATTGATTGAGTCTTTGATAATTTGGCTTTCCTGGGTTTCCAGATGAATATATCAGAATTCCTCTGGGTTTTAGAAGCAGAGGCCTCTTGCATTCATTGTGAGATGCTATTTTCTCAAATACAAAAAAAAAAGAGAGCAACAAAGTGTACTATTTTCTAATATTTCCACTGGCATAGCAGCTGCAAATTTGAGCAAATATACACAGGCCTCTGGGGCTTGGTTTCAATATATCTAAAAGGAGAGTGAATCACCATCTATTGCCAGAAGAAGATTCTCTAATGAGGGTTGAAAGAGGCACTAATCTGTGGGTTTATGTAATGATAAGTCATTAGAAGTCGGTTTTAATACTGTGTCCTTTTAGCATAATAGTAGTAGTAGGTTCTCCCATGGGGCCTGAGACCTGTCTAGTCACAGGTTCTTGACGTCAAAGATGGTGCCAGGTATGCGTTTAATCTTGTGGAGCGACCTAGAACTGGTCACGGTGCAGAGAATAGGAGACTGCATAATGCTCAGCCCTAAATGGGACACTCATGTCCTGCCCTCTCTTCCCAAGGCTCAGAGACCATTGCATAAGAGGAGGTGAAAGATGACTTCCAGGAAGTAGTGTTTTCCAAACACAACAGGGCAGGTGCACATGTGAACTCACAGTGGTTTAACAGCATACACAAGACTGTGCCTGCTCAAGCCAGACAAAATCCCAGTCTGGAAAGGGGAAGTGGACATGATGCTCTACCTGTAGGTGAGTTAATCCTCTATATATTGATTGAGTCTTTGATAGTTTGGCTTTCCTGGGTTTCCAGATGAATATATCAGAATTCCTCTGGATTTTAGCAGCTGAGGCCTCTTGCATTCATTGTGAGATGCTATTTTCTCAAATACAAAAAAAAAGACAGCAACAAAATGCCTTGTCTATTTTCTCATATTTCCACCGGCACAGCAATTTTATATGAGGAGCTGTTGGCAAATTATAGCTTCTGGGAGAGGGAGAGACAGTTTTCTTTAAGGGTATGGCCCCTGGTAGGTTGATCGTGCTCTGGGGGATAGCCACACATCTAGGAGTAAATGGGCAGCACAAATTGGACTTGATGGGTTAAAAAAAAAAGGACACAAAGGTGGCTAGGGAAGGGGTACACCTGGGAGGAGTTCGGGGTAGTGGAGATATCAAAATACTTCATATGAAGTTCTCAGCTAATTTTTAAAAGGAGAGTGAAACGTAGCATTTGTCTTGGGTATTTCTGAGACTTGTAAAAAAAAAAAAGTTAACCTAAGTTGAGTAAAATGGAGTTTCTAAGTTCCTGGCTCTTTTAAAGCACTCTTTATATTCTAGCTATTGAGTTTCTGGTTCTCAGCTATCTCCTCTAGCTCCCTGGGTTGTTTGTTTGTTTACTTTAAAAAGTTTTGTGTGTATGAGAGTTTACCTGCATGTATATATGTACCCCACATGCTTGCCTGGTGCCTGATTAGGCAAGCCATCAGATCAGAAGAGGGTATCAGATCCCCTCCTCTGGAACTGGAGTTACAGATAGTTAGGAGCTTCTGTGTGGAACCTAGCAAGGGTTCTTAACTGCTGAGCCATCCTTCTTGCCCTGTCTCCCAGGTTCTTAAACTGTGGCTCATAACAAACCCTCATATGAGATCTCATAGCTGATTGTGGAGTTCACAAAAAGTTTGGCAACAGTGCAAAGTTTCTGAACATGTAACAACCAAAAATTAATTCAAAATCATGCCACACAAGGCCAGGCAAACTGCCTGAAACACCTGAGCTAGGTGTATGTTATGGATGTTATGGACTGCAGTGTTTTTCCTGTGCACACAGCATTTTCTGCTCCTATAGTTTATGGAAAAAAGCATAGTTTATGGAAAACAAAGACTTTTAATACTTTTCTACCATGGTTCCTCACCATATATGAAATTAGTATATCTTTGTATTGTGTTGGAATGTTTGATTTTAAATTTTCTGGCTTGAATTTCATTTTTAAAAAAACATTAATTTTGGCTTGGGATTAGCACAGAATATTCAACAATTCCTAAAATGACCCTAAACATACACCTGCCCATATTTGTGTAAAGTGGTGTTCTCACCATTGACAGTTATATCAATCAACTCTGAATTGTTGGTGCAGTATTACATGTTTAGCCAAAATTTAACTCTTTGTGTTAAATAAACAAGTGTGTTTATCTCTGTTACTGGAGAGATGGCTCAGCAGTTAAGAGCACTGGCTACTCTTACAGAGGACATGGATTTGGTTCCCAACACCCACATGGCAGCTAACAACTGTTCTTAACTCTAGTTCCAAGGGATCAGACATCTCTTCTGGCTTCCACAGGCATTGCATGCATGGGTACACTTACACACATGTAGGTAAAAACTCATACACATAAAATAAAGGTAAAAATTATTTTAATGAAATAAGTGGATATCTCATTAGTGACACTAGAATGGAAATTTGGTTTTGTCTTTAATAAATGACATACTTATGTATAACTATATCAAGGAATTGTTTAAAATAAATTTATGTATGATTTATTACAAGTAAATGTTTGATTTATATACAAATTTATGTATTTATATTATCAGGGCTGCATAAAAGTTTTTCTTTTCAGGGAAGGGTAAGAGGTCACAAGTGGAAAAAATTTAAGAAGTTCTGTACTAAATCTCCCTTGTTCATAAAGGAATACTGGTGTTACCTAGCTCACAGGCCTTGAGGGAAAGTTATCATTGTTCTGTTTGTTTGTTTTATTTGTTTGCTTTTAATATAACATTTGACTGTGTGCCTTTTAAAAATAAACCATGTTCTTGTTCACGATCATGGCTGGTGCCTGTACTAGGAGAGAGTACCATGTGGTCTGGTCTCCATATCTTACCTGTGTAATTTCATCAATATGATGATAGTCACATGGCTTGACTGCCACCTTGGACAAAAATTTTCAAAATAGGGTTGACCTACTTGACCTTGCCACCATCTTACTCCAACGACATGGCATAATTCAAAGTGGCCACACCCAGGAATTTACTGGTTCTACAGAGCTCTAAGAGATCACAATAATCTAGGAATTCCCTGGACCACAAACATTTAATCATATGTCCTAATCCTTTTACAATTTATGTTTTTGCTTTGGTTTTCATTTTAGATTCTTGATGGAATCATAGAAAAGCAAGAGATTCTCACACGGTCTTTTGTCACAAGGTTAATACATTTCTATGTCAAATTTAAAAAAGACAGTATCAGCATTTTAATATCATTATGGTCTGTTTATAATGAAAATTATTTAAAATTTTAAGTTTTAGTATGGTATTTACTGATTTTTAAAATGAGTATTTTACATTGTCTTATACATTTACTGGTTTTTACAAGGAACTATTTTAAATTCTGATATTTGTTTATATAACATCTCATCTGTTTTTAAAGGAAATTATTTTGGATTTTAACATCTTTATATGGTATATTTGCTGATTTCTAAAAGTAATTATTTAAAATCTTACATTGTTTTACACAATGTATTTGTCAGTTTCTAAAGGGAACTTAAAATAGTTTTTCTAGCCATAGGCCTCCAAGACTAGCTAGGTACAAACTGAGCTAACATTTTGTAATGGCTAAACCTAGAAAGTTCATGTGAATTTGCAGTACTCCCAGTGCCAAACTTTACAAGAGAAAATCTTATACAAGGACATAGTTACAGCAATGGGAGGCAAAGAGGAATAAACTGCCTGGGTGGGAGAGTGTCCAGGCCTGCCAAACCTTACAAGAAACAGGCTACTACCAGGGTATAACTACAGCAATGGGAGATAAAGAGAAATAACCTGCTTGGGTGGGAGATGTGAGATTTGGCCTTCACTGTTTTTAATTCCTGCCATTTTGTATTGTGACCCAAAGCCTGTTTTTCTGAAATAGAGTATTTTCCTCTCTGATGCTTAGTTGCTCCAAGCTTGCCTTTGTTCCTGACCCTTCATGTTCTGAGCATCACTGCTTTTCACTTTCTAGTTACAATGTTCTGCACAGATAAAAGAGAAAAACATTTTTGTATCAACTCTTTACAGGTTCCTTTAGGTATCATTGTTTTCTATGTTCCTTATTATAGCTATTTAGTTCAAATTTTGTATGGTAAATTATAATATGATTTTTCTGATCCAGACAGACTAAAAGCTCTCCTTAAAAGAAACTACCCTATGAGCTAATAGTCTTGCCTCCTGTTTAGTTAAGAAAAAGTTTGTACAAATAAGTCATAACTTTAAAAAAAAAGGGTGTTAAAATATTTAAAGAGTACTTATTAAATCTTTCAGGTTGTGATTAACATGAATAGACAAACTAATTAATTATGGTATAAGTTTTCAAGCCTCCAGTCACATCAAGTATAGTCAGAGAGGATCTCAGGTCTGACAATGGTAAAGGCAAAAACTTCTGTCAGCCCAGTCATTCTTGATCTTGGGTGCTCACCAAACACCCATGACTTTATAAAGTTAAAAATATTTTGTAAAATAATCTCTTGAGAGTAAATATTCTGTTCTAATTAATTGAATCCTGTTCTAGATAAAGGACCCAGTAGATGAAAAGACTATCCTGGATAGATAAATGTATACAAGTTATAAGAAGGACAGGTGTTTTCATTTATGCTAGTAATGACTAAACTTAACAGCTCTCCTGTGCAATGACTCTTGTACAGATTCAGGCTGGCCACCCAACTCTGTGACAAGAAGAAAAGGAGAACAAACAGCCTCAGAGTAAAGCCACTGTGCTATTGAGATTAACTAAGGGATAAACTAATTTCAATAAAGGTTATTATTATTCATCTTATGATATAAAATGGCTATAATAAAAGTAACTCATGAAATTCTCTATTTCTCACAACAATAAAAAGGTCACTAACACAGACTAATGCAAATGTATAGTAAAGACAACAATTCACAGTCCTTGGAAAAGATTAGACAGCACCCTCTGTCTAAAATTCCTCAGTTAGTGATTATGCTGGAGATTCTAAACTTCAATTTGATAATGTATTACTATGTACCAGTTGTGTCTTTCTATCCAATATCTATACTCTCAAGACCTAAGCAAGATTTTAGTAGACCAACTCTCTAAATAGATAAGTAAAAAGATTTTAATGGTTTTTATATTTTCTATAAGGTTTTGCTAGGAACTTATAAAGTACAATGTACATTATCTTATGTGTGTAATTTACATTCCATGTTCTTTTTTTAAGATGATGCTGCACAGCACTCTTCTGAGTTGAGTAACTGCCATCCTTATAACTTCAGTTGTTCCTATTTACAGAAGTTCATCACAGTTGGGTTTGTTAAGGGTTGTATTCTTCCACTGAAGGAGGAGTAAGCAGGGTCATTGGACCCTCACCTGAGTCTCCAACTACTCTTCCCAGCCAACTATGTAATTTTGCCCTAATCACAAATGGTCTCCTGCATTTGGGGAGGAAATTTGGGGAAGGCTAAATGAAAGGACTTGATCCATGAGGTTATAAAAAAAGTCAACATCCATGCTAGATAAAGACTTTACAGTGCATCTACTCTCAGGTTACCTATATACCTCTTAACAATACCTCACCCATCGGTATGAGTAAAGTCATTCATTCCCCAGGATGAACCTCAATATGATCAAACAAAGGTTTGATACCAGAGAATTAGAAAGGGAATAAATATCACTTAGTACACCCAGGAAGAGAATTTTCTTAGTGTTATTATGTCTCATGAAAAAAAAATGAGAAGGTGAAGGGTTTATGTATAAGATCATAATGACTAAATATTTCCAAAATAAAAAAAAAAGAAACTACAAGGAATAATACTTCCCAGACATTAGGTTTCAATGAATATTAACATTAATAGTTTTGTTCTTAATAAAAAATGCCACTCAGATGTAAGACTTCAAATCTTGGCCTGCCTCAACACTGCAGTGCATACCTGTGGCCAAGAAAGGCAAACCCACCATTGTTCTAACCCAAAAATCAAATGGTTAATTTCTTTTCTCTCCCTGTGTAGAAGCCATCTGGGAGGGAATTCACCCTGATTCTAGCCACTCCAGGAAGCTATTCAAGACTCTCAAGTTCAGCTTTGGCAGTCAAAAAGTAAAACAAAAAAGAACTCAAAAGATGGATGCCTTTCAAAGTCCTTAAGGAAAAAATTGTAGTGGACTTTGAACTGGACATTTGAATTCTTCCCTGTTCTGACTATCTTGTTTCATCTTTCAAGCACCAGTCAAGGACTTTCTTTTCTCCCTACAACTAACAGTTATGCAATTCAGGGGTCTTTTAGATAAACTCACTGACTGGGTACCCCAATTGCCACAACCTACAACCCTGTTCAGCTTGAAGAAGCCAAGAGCGGTCAGCGCCCCAATTCCCTATTGGCAATTGGGGTGACCTCTTCAGAGGGTGGTGTGTTGAGAATAGGAGGTGGAATTTGGCTAGGCAGTTTAGGGTAAAAAGACCCCAAAGAAAAGTAGCCAGTTTCTTTTTTTTACTAAAACCCCAAAACTGTCCTTGTGCCCTTTAGCAGCCTACTCTATATCAAAGGTCAAACATGTCCAAAGTATTTAGGAGCTCTTATCTAATTCCTAAAAGATTTTAAGGTTACTTCTTTAAAGGGGAAACATTAGAAAACAAATAGCTAACTGAGAGACTACAAATTCTCTCATCTATTGAAAGACCTTTTATAAACTCAAGAATGAACTTAAAACCCAATATCCCCCCAGTTTGCCAATCCCCTCATGGCCTGGCTCCTCCCTTTACCTGGGGCCTTTATATCTCCCCATTATATAAAAAAACAAAGGGGGAAATGTGGGGTCTGGGTATACTGTAAAAGGTATTGAGCAAGCCAAGCAACCCCAGACACCCTGAGGGGATGGTAGAAGTCTGGCCTGCTCTGCCTGATGTGATAACCTAGGTCTCAGGAAGCCACTGCAGGCCTCAGCAGTTGCTTCATCTTTTCCCCCCACAAAGATCACCCCAGACCAGAGCCAGGTTTTTGGGTTTTGTTTCCTTGTTCCTAATTTTCATGTCAGCCTTAAAACCTTCCCACATTTACCTAAAGACCCCACCTTTAACTTTCCCACCTTCTGTAATGGCCAGAAAGGCCTCCCTATATAAACCCCTGCCTTGGTTTAAATAACTGAACTGCCCACCGATGCAGTATCCTGGGAACTCTTCTCGCCACACTCTGAGCCACCTGAGGCCCTGTTCGATCGTCCTCCATTCTCTGGAACAGCTGGAGCACAACAGCCGTGCTGGAGATGGAGACCCACCCACAGGTCTCTCAACGTTTCCCAGGACTGTCTACATAACCTGCCTTATAAGTGTAGTACTTACAATGTGTCTTTAGCTACTATCTGTTAGCAGTTTTCTTCATTACAAAATAAAAAGCCATCTTCTTGGCCACTTTCTTTCCACATTCAGTCATTGTTTTTTGTGTGTCATTGTCATAGTTTGGACCTTGTCTTGGCACAGTAGCAATTGAACCCTGAGACCTAGGAAACAGTCTTGTCTTTGTCCTGTCTTCCATTTCTTTCTTTAGGGACTTACTCTTTCTGTGTATGAATCAGAACAGAGCTGCCTCAAATCCCTCAAAATGAGAATTACTAATTTGTCATCTTTAGTCTAACATCAAAGCATGTCCAAGGGATAAGCCACAGGCTCTGACCTGCCTATTTCCTGTTCATTGGGAGTGGTGGCTTTTGAGAACAGTGCCCAAAGTCTCCTAAGGTTTCACCGGCACACCCTTGAGCTTCTCAGTAAGGCTTCCTTTCAGGCATATTTGCAAACAAAGGCCCCAAGCTGGAAAAACTCAAGCAGCCAGCCACACCTGTGTATAAAAAAATTGCTAATGTCTACAAAAGTATAGCTCTTTGAGAAAATGGATTTGACTCATTTGCCAATTTTTATTGTCCTGAGTACAGTGTGCAAATTAGTTTCTCTGTATCATCATTTAATCACTCTAATATGACATTTCTTACAGCACCCAGTTGAGGTGGTTTTTTTTTGGGTTTTTTTTTTTGATGAAACTGGCAGTGATTGGCTTGAGAAGAGTGGACTGTACTAAGTCCTGATTTTAAGAACTTAACTCCTGGGTACAGAATCACTGCCCTACCCCTTACTACGTAAGTGATCTTGAGCATGTTGTTTAATTATTCTGCCTCAGTTTCTTGAAGCTAAAATAGAAATGAGTATAAGAGTACCTCCTCATAGGTGCTTTGAAACTGAATATTTTAAAGCACTGAAGAGTTTCCTGGCACATGGCAAACCCTATCTAAAGAGTCTATGAAATAAAATGTGTCCCAGCACCAATAAAAATGTCTATCTTTTATTTTTTGTAATATGTCAGATACTAATAGAGAATATTTTTAAGCCTCGCTACAAGGTAGGTATTACTAACTCTGTCTTGCTGACAAGGACATGGAAAATGGGGGGATTTGATTGAACAATCCAAGGTCACACAACCAAGTAACAGAGCTGGAAATTCTAACCATTTGTTTCCTTCTAAGACATTTACCCCTCTGTTGCACACTGTCTCCTAAAACATCTCACTCATCCATTGTTCTCATGACTGCTCTGAATGCACTACATTTATTCACAGCCATAGTATTTTAGAACTAGTCTTAAGAGTTACTTTGTTTGTCCCCTACACCTTTTACAAATAAGCAAATTGACACTATAAGAATCTAAATGCCTCTGCTGAGAAGCTACCTAATTACTTAATAGCTATTTAGTAACCATTGAATACCAGTCAGCCATTTGCTGATAAAGGAAGGAATAAACATTTATATTGCTTATCATAGTGCCTTTCCCATAGTAATTGATTAGTAGTAGCTGTTTTATCTTTGTTCACATATTCATTTAACAAGTAGTAGGCATTTCTTAGAATTTGGGCACCTGGAAATATAATAGTGAAGAGGTTTGTTTCTTCTTGAAGCTCTCATTAGCTGTAGAATATAGCAGCACTAATTACCTGTGGCTACTAAGCACTTCTAGAGGCTGATCTAGATGAGTTGTGCTTTGAATATAGAAAAACAAGTCAGTCTTATAAAAAATTTAAGGTGAACTACCTCATTAGTAAGTGTTGTATTAATTTATTTTAAATTCATAATATTGGGTTAAGTAAAATATACCATTAAATTATTTCCACCTCTTTATGTGACTACTAGCAAAGGTAAAATGACCCATGGTCTGCATCACATTTCTATGGGACAGCTTGGTCAATGGCAAAAGGAGGTAAACACAATGTAAGAGCCATAGAAGAGTCATTCAAAACCCCTGTGGGAGCATGGTGGAGCACTGGTGTAGGGATTCGAGGCAGGAAGGTTTTACAGTGGGGAAAATGTTTGACTTGAATGCCAGAGAGTGAGTATGAGTATGTTAAGAGAATTTTCCAGGCAGAAGCTGAGCATGTAGAGTGCTTCATAAATCCAAGGGCGTTGCCAGGATGTCAAGAGATGATGGATCGCTCAGCTTTTCTTGAGTTTGAGACTGAAGACAGGAACACTTGCTCAGAAGTCTTAAGAGAGGAAGTTGGAAAGATCAATTGAAACAAGGTAATGAAAATTTGGTTAGAGCATATGCTCTTGATATCTTTTCCATTTAAAGGCTTAAGCTTTAGGAAGATAACATTGGTGGCCATTTGGAAGTTGGGCTGAAAGGAAAGGAAAAGACTGAGAATGTGAGATGAGAAACAAAGGGAAGCAACAGAATGAGGTGGAACTTGGAGGGACGTGAGCTGTATTTCTACTAGATCACGTGACTACATAGTGTCAGTTTCCTTCTGTTCAGTCAACAAATATTTACTGACAGTTTACTAATATGTCAGATATGGGGGCTCAGTGACAATGTCTGAACACTGTATGATTGAAACATCTAGAGTTCAGAAAAACAAATGATTAAATGCATATTTAATTTTTGGCCCATTTGTTAAAATTTTGTAACTTATTCTCAAGGACTGGAAAGGACCAAAACTTTATACTATGGTAAGAGCTGGGGTTTCTCATCTAATAGCCAATTACATTAAGAAAGGAGTTCCTGAGAGGGAGGAAACCCCCTCACAAACCGATAAGCACAGAGAGTATAAGGTTTTAGGAAGGATGTGAAGAAACAGGAACTCTTTCATAAACTGCTTGCAAAGTAGTAGATTGCACTTTGAAGAGCAATTTGGCATTTTAAAAGCAAAATTGAAAATGTATATTGCACAGAATTCAGCTATTAGACTTCTGTATCTCTAAAACCTATTAAGTAAGAATCTAGTATCCCAGATGGGAAAGAAAGAAGAAAGAAGGAAACTATGAGAGCTTCTAGTTACATGCATGTGTATACATATATTTATACTTAAGTGGAAAAGCAACTGAGCTTTGCTAAAATTTAGCATAAAGGGACTAGAGAGATTACTTAGCAGTTAAGACTGCTTACTGCTCTTCTAGAGGACCTGAGGTTGGTTAGCAGCACCCGCGTAGGGCAGCTCACAACCATGTCTATAACTCCAGCTCCAAGGTGTCCGAGGGCCTCTGGCGCCTGCAGGGATCCCCACCTGCACACACATGGACACACACACACACACACACACATTACACATACACATACACATACATGTACTTACAAAGAAAGAACTTTTAGTGTAAAGATTCATAATTTCTGTGCAAAATACCTGGAATAGTCAACTCCAGTGATACAGTACTTGCCTGGTGTGTATGAGACCCTGATCTCCCCCATATGATAAAAAATTTAAAACACAAAAGGTTTATTTTGGTTGATGTTTCTTCATGGTCTCTGGGGTCCATCACTTTTATGGTGAGGCAGTACATCATGGTGGGAGTACATATCAGGTATTACATACAACAAGATCAAGAGTTCAATCATCTTCAGTGACAGACTGAGCTGGAGGCCAGCCTCAGCTACATGAGACTGTCTTACTCCCTGATGATGGGGAAGCAAGAAGAGGAAGAAGGGGAAATGGAGGGTCCAAGATCCCGATATCCCCTTCAAGAGCATGCCCCGGGTGACCTTCCTTCTACTAAGTTCCGTCTCCTAAAAGTTCCATCTTCCAGTTGTTCCAAAAGCTGTACACCAAGCTTTTAAAAAAGAGTTTATGTGTGCATGTGTGTGTGTGTGTGTGTGTGTGTGTGTGTTTGTGCCTACATATGTGAAGATCAGAGGAAAACCTTTAGAGTTGATACTCTGCTTCTACTGTGGTTTCCAAGAATTAAACTCAGGTCCTCAGTCTTGCATGTCAAAAGGTTTTACCCGATGAGCCGTCTTGCTGGTCCTGGATCTAGCCTTTTAGAACATGGGCTTTTGAGGACCATTCTGCGACTTGACAGTGTACTTCTCCAGAGCCAAGTCCCTGGCATTAGTACAAAAGAAAACAGCATGGGAGCAGAGTAGGTGTGGGTAGTTGAATGAGACTAAGGACAACTGGCCAGAGGCTAAAGCAGGAGACCTGAAATGAGTAAAACAAAGAACCTAAAACATAATGACTCAGAAGATAGAAGGGCAGTGTGTCAGGAAACGGGAGTACTGGGGTCAGGGCCGTAGTGAAATGGAGTTTTCCTTCCTCCCCTTTCCTTACCTAGCATCTCAACTAAGGACATCTCTAGTCCAGACATCCTTTCTTTTATTCCTTTTGTTGTTGTTGTTGTTATGGTTGTTTGAGATAGTTTCAAATAGCCAACGTTGGCCTCAAGCTCAATCTGTCACTGAAGATGATTGAACTCTCGATCTTGTTGTAGTACCTCCCAGGTGCTGGGATTAGAGGCATGCACCACACCTGGTTTATGTGCTGATGGCGATCAAACTTAGGGACTTGTGCATAGCAGGCAAGCACTGTATCAACTGTGGTATATTCCCAGCCCCTCACCATCCTTTTAATACAGAATTTGGGAGAGCTTAACATGGGTGGTGATAAAGGACATGTTGTAGAATAAAAA
This sequence comes from Eospalax fontanierii, assembly GCA_035773235.1. Classification (NCBI taxonomy): domain Eukaryota; kingdom Metazoa; phylum Chordata; class Mammalia; order Rodentia; family Spalacidae; genus Eospalax; species Eospalax fontanierii. The sequence goes on along the minus strand of CM069524.1, from coordinate 178,518,844 downwards.
CTCAACATCAATATGGTTTTCTGCTTTCCGTTAAGGCTTTTAAAAGATTTTTTTGTGTACATGTGTATGCTTGTGTGTATGTGCACATGTGTGCCTGGTGTCCTTGGAGGCCAGAAATGGCCATTGGATTCCCTGGAACTTTAGGTACTGACAGTTGTGAGCCATCATATGGATGCTGGAAACTGAACTCAGCCCCTACAAGAGCAGCCAGTGTTCTTAATTACTCACCTCTCCTATCTTGAAGTAAAGCAAAACAAAACAAAACAGAAAAGGACCAAAATGGAGAAGAAAATTGAGTTGAGATCCTGGCAGAGGCTTCAAGAGAGGATAGCAAGGAAGGGTTAACTAGTCATGTACAATGAAAAATGGAAGGAAACGCCCTGTTCTAACCAATCCTGGAAGATGGGCGGGTTGGCATTTATAGTCTAGGCTTACCATGGCCAGTAAACATTTTGTCACTTTTCCATTTCTTTATCGTAAAAGTGTTTTCTCACTGTAGTAATCACCAAAAAGTTTTGTGTAATAAGGGTTGAAGAAGGAAGAGGAAATATTCATCAACCTTAGTTCTTATTCTGGCTTAACATAACAAGATGCTCTGCCTGCTTTAATCACTAACACTTCAGTTGTCAGTACAGGATTTGTACTTTGAGTGGTAAGGTTCCCACTAACAGTAGTTAGTTACTAAAAGTTAATTACAAATGTTAGAATCCTGTTGGTCAGAAGGACTTGAATTTCAAGAGAGTCTTAGAAACTGTAAAAATAAAGTGAGAAAGGGGAAGGAAGGATCTAATAGTTGAAATACAAATAAAATACATACTTCTCATTTCATATCTGAAAGGAAAAATAGCAATTCAGGTTTCATGGGCTTTAAACTACAGAATGATAAGGGAGAACCCACAGACACTGAACAGCAGTTATGCAGGGTGGAGACTTATTTTAACATGTTAAAGAACTGGTCAAGCCAAGATTCTAGGGTCAGTATTCTTTCTTTGTTTCTTTCTTTCTTATATATTCATTTTAGAATATGTCATAGCTTTTATTTAACAAAAACACCAAATGGAAAGGGAATGTCCTGTTTGAAAACTGCAGAAGCTGATAGTCATGTTGTTCAGGAACAGGAGTGACAGGAGTGCCAAGGTCTCAGAGGTAGGCTTCATTCTCTTTTGAAACTGTCGTGTTGCTGGGGATCTTTCTGGAAGAGCGGATTGCACAGAGGACCAATGGGGTAGACCAACAGTGGGGTGAGGGGGAATGTAGAGAGAAAAAAGGAATAGGGAGATGGAGAGCAGAAGATGGGGACCCCACCAGACTGCAGGGTCTCACTCTGAACCTTGGTCTAGAAGGTTGACTTTGAACTCTAGGAGTATAAGCTGATTCTCAATGAAAGATGAACTATGTCAAGTTTTTGAGATTGGGACAATGGACCTGAATGTTAGCTGATTGGATTTACAATTATGGAATGTCTTTTCCCAGGAAGAGAATATTCATGTGCCCTCCTCTTCCAGGGCCATACCCTTATAGGCTGAATTCTGAAGATTACTGGGTAAGTTGGAATTCCTGCCAAAGGAATATTCAGTAACAGCACTTCCAGTCTGGGGAATATCTCCAATACATAAAAGAATATTTTTCTTATATGATACTGCATCAAAATTTGCTTTTGAGCACGAACATGCTTCAGATTTTTATTACTTTCAGAAGAATGTTTGATTGATTGAAAAGCTGCAAAAGTAGACCAGTGAATTGCCATATGCCCTTTTCCAAGCCTCCTTATCTGTTTACACCCTACACAGTCACTGTTGTGACAATGAGTCAGTTGTCAAAACCAAGGGGAAGATAGCTTAGTTGAGGACTTGAGTCTGATCCCTAGAACCCATGAAAAAATGACCTGTATGGTGTCACAAGTGTGTAACCCAGAACTGAGGAGGTGGAGCCAGGCACATCTCTGGGGATCACTTGCTTGCCAACCTAACCTACTTCACCTCTCAAGAAGAGTGAGATACCCTGTCACAACAAACAAACAAAAAACCAAATTGTGTCCAGGGAACATCACCAAAGATTGTCCTCTGGCCTCCACATGTGCACACATGTACATTTGCACTCACACACGTGTGTAAACATATACAAAAACATAAATTAACTTTCAGGCTAGAGAGATGGCTCAGCGGTTAAAAGCACCGGCTGTTCTTGCAGAGGACTAGGTTTGGTTCCCAGCACCCACATGGTGGCTAACAACCATCCATAACTCCAGTTCCAGGGGATTCGACACCCTCTTCTGACCTCCAAGGTCATTACACAACATGGCTGCATTTAACATACATGCACGCAATACACACATACACATAAAATAAAAAAAATAAAATATATATTTTTTAAACTTAAGTTAGCATTAGTGTGATAGTTCATTGTGGAGTTTATTCAGCGTTCATCAGATTTTTCATTAATGTCCTTTTTCTAATCAGAGAGCCAGTCCAGACTCACACCAGTGTCGACTCATGTTTCTTTAATCCCTGTCAGTCTCTGACAGTTTCTTCATCTTGTTTTTGTGTCTTCAGTAGTTTGGGGCATGGCATATCAGGCACTTGTTTTATAAAACATCCAGTTTGTCTTTTTCTGATATTTTCTCATGTTTATACCGGAGCTACGTGAGTTTGAGGGAAAATTGCTAAGGCAGAGTGCCTTTGCCGTCCCTCTGGGAGAGGGGCACGCTGTTCCTGTGACTTGCCATTGATGGTGTCAGCTTTACTCACTTTATTAAGGTGGCAATAAGTTTTTCCACAATGATGTCATTTTTCTTTCCTATACTCTGTTCTTTGGAAGCAAGTCACTAAGTCCAGCCCAAGCCAAGGGGAAAGAAATGGAGCTGTACTTCCTGGAGTACACTTACAGTTTTAAATTTTTCTGCAAGGAATTTCTGGTCCTTTTCTCACACTTATGCATCTACATTTATTCATTTGCTCCTTTGTTTAATCAATATTAACTATATAATATGTATCTTATTATTTGATTTAAACCAATGTTACCCTTAAGTATTTTGTTTCTATGGCTTTTCACTACAGAAATGTATTTAGTAACTGAGACTTGAGTGCTGACTATGTGCCTATCTATGAAGGTAGGACTGCTTCGAGGCCTTCTAGGACACTTTGACATAAACTTGGCTCCAGTTTCAGATTTGCTACCCATCTGAGGTTCAGGGGCTGCTAACGCCTTTAACTTTGAAATGGTCAGTCAAATGGCTTTCCACAGTGGCTCAGATCATCTTCTTCCCCATTACCCCCTTTCTCCAATAAGAATCTGTCATAGATTTCTAATATAAAGAGGTTCATTTGTCACTCTGCAGCCCATCTGGGGATTCCTTGTGCATTCTAGCTGGTTTCTTTAAAAACTTGTAGAAAAAGTTAACTGTTTTTGATATGTACTTGTGATTTTGACCGATGTCTAGCCATGGGTCTTTAGCACAGTAGCATAATAGTTCCATTATCCTGGAAATCCCCTTGTGAAATCTCCTTGTAGTCTGAAGCTGTCTTTAAAATACTGATTTCCCCTTTTATTTAACTCATTCACCTAAACCACAAAGCTGTTGGGCCAGAGAGATGGCTCAGTGGGTAAAGAGGCTCTTGATACCCAGCTTGATGACCTGAGTTCAAGTCCTTGGTAGGAGGAGAGAACTTACTCCCTCAAGTTGTCCTCTCATTCATCTCTACATATATGCAATATCACACACACACACACACACACACACACACACACACAGACACACACACACACACACACACACACACACTATAAATTTTTAAAAACTAGCCAGGCATGGTGACACATGTCTTTAATCTCAGCACTCAGGAGACAGAGACAGGGAGATATCTTTGAGAAAAAGGCCAGCCTGATCTACATAGCGAGTTCCAGGCCATCCGAGGTTATAGAGAGACCCTGTCTCAACACACACACACACACACACACACACACGCACGCACATGCACACACACGTACATGCACACATACACACACAATGTTTTTTTAAGTGAGCAGCGGTTTCTAGAGCCTAAGAGATGCCTGCTGACTTCTCACACTCAGAATGTCTACTTCATTTTAATTTCTAAAATTGGAGAGGCTCTCACTGCCGGCCACTTCCCCACGTTAACTAAACAGCTCACACAGAACTACAGTGACCAAAAAGTTGCTTTTTTGAAAACAGAATTATTTTATTCTAGCTAACTCACAAATAAAAACATCGCACAGCTGGTTTAAGAGTGCCACTCAAGCGGGGCATGGTGGTACACACCTTTAGTCCTAGCACTCAGGGCACAGAGGCAGGCAGATCTCTGTGAGTTCAAGGCCAACCTGGTCTACATAAGGAGTTCCAGGCCTGCTGGGGTTACAGGGAGACACTGTCTCAAAAAGACAAAATAATAATAATAATAATAATAATAATATTTTTTAAAAAATGCCAATCAAGAACAGGCATGGTGGCACATGCCTTTAATCCAGCACTCAGGAAGCAGAAATAGGCGAATCTGTGAGTTCCAGGCCATCTGGGGGCTACAGGGAGACCCTTTCTCAAAAAAGACCAAAAAATAATGCCACTCAAACACTTGCCCAATCCCCAAAAGCTGCTTCTGATAAACTCATTTTAGAGTAAATTGTAGAGCAATTTCATTGACCAGTTTCCATTTGTTAATATCAGGATAAGGTGTAAAAACATCTGTTTAGACTCTATTATTTACAATGGTGGGAATTTTGTGCTTGTGTGATGTCTAACTCTCAGAGTAGTCAGGGCACTTCTGTAGAAGGACATGGCAACCTAACTGTCAAAGGTCAAGAATTATTCACTCACCAAGACCTCCATATACAGCATCCCCTTGACCTTTTCTGGCCTGTCTCCAACCCTTCTGAACTTTCTGAGAACCTAGTGAAAATAGGCTTCTCTTCAGGAAAATATATAAACATAACTTTCAACTAAATGTTGTTTATAATTGGAAGAAAATCTCATGAATCCTCTAAATTCATGAGAAGAGAGAAAAGCAATGTTGTTCCCTTCAAGAGTTCATGCAATCTGAGTTAAAAGGTAGGATCTAAACATTAGTCAGGCAGGTTGATGAACACAGTTGACAATTTGTTAATAATTAATTCAGGTATTGTGATGAGTTAAATATTCATAAATAGACTGAGCTAGTTAACTTTATGTGCCAACTGAAATGGACTCTTTTGCCCAGTTTCATTAGAACACCAGTTGCATAAAGATACTATTTAGGTGTGATTAATATTTAAATACTGTCTTTATGTTAACTGAGTTATCCTTCAGAGTATATGAGGACCTTATTTATTTGGCTGTAGATCTTAAGAGCAGATTAAAGATTCCCAAAGAAGTAATTTTCTTCAAGAATACAACATAGAAAGCTTACTTAAATTTCCAGTCTGCTACCCTGTAAAATTCAGGCTGAAGTTATAAGGAAAATATTATCTGAGGGTCCAGTAAGACATTGTAGACTGCAAATGTCAGGTCTGGCAGCTCCCACAATTATGTGATCCAATTCAATGAGACAAAAATGCTCAGACATACACACAAGCAATCTGTAATCTGTTAGTTCTGTTTCCCCAGTGAACCCTGACTAATGTGTACATCAAAATATAGCACACACATAGCAGATTCCCTTTAAAGAGTCTCATTTTGTCAATGAGACAAAAATGCTCAGACATACACACAAGCAATCTGTAATCTGTTAGTTCTGTTTCCCCAGTGAACCCTGACTAATGTGTACATCAAAATATAGCACACACATAGCAGATTCCCTTTAAAGAGTCTGGTTCCCATCTCACCATGAAAAATGGTAAGAATGCCTATGTATGGATAGAGTTTATCGTAGTCTATTCATACTTCTGTAACAAAGTACCTGAGGTCAGGTATTCTGTAAATAGAGATTTATTTTTCACTGGAAATCCAAGATCAAGATGGTGGTGTATTTGATTGACACATGTGGCAACTTGCTGCTGTGTCCTTATATGGTAGAAGTCAGAAGGGAGATAAAAAGGTCTTACCTAGTTCTCTCTTTGCCTTTTCTGAAGCACCAATTGATTCCCATCTCCACGTTGCTGTGGTGGACCTCATGGCCTCATCATTTCCTAAAGACCTCTTTTTTTAATTTAAGACTGTTGCATTGGGAGTATGTTTCAGCGTGAGTTTGGGAAGAGGAACAAACATTCAAAGCATAGTAATGTTTAGTAGGTGTTGCCTCTCTTTAGGCCTTGCCTTTGCCTAGTAAAGTGCTGTAGCTCCTCTGTGCCACATTCTGTTTTGATTCCATGGCACTTTACACTAGATGCTCTGTTTCTGCTGCCGCAAGTCAACACAGGTTTAGTGACCTAAACCAATACAAATTCATTATTTTGCAGTTCTAGAGGTCCAGTTTAAAAATGGGTATCATTAGAACTACATTCCTTCTGGAGGCTGTAAGGAATAATCCCATTAGATACCAGTACAGTCGTTAGATGCTGACAAGTTTAATGACCAAAAACATTGTCAGATACTGTGAAATACCTCTTGTGAGGCATAATTTCTCCGGGTTGAATTGCCATCGTGGACCAGTCATGCCAAGTCAGTTCTCCTTGGTCAGTGATTTGCAGTCCGGTTCCAGCAACATGCAAGGGGAGTCCTGGGCACTGAGCTGTAAAATTCTGAAGAGTTTCCCTTCTGAAAACAAAGTAACAAGGGTGAGGTCCTTCTGGTCTCCTTGCTGCCTGGGATGCTGGTGTGTGTGGGCTTGAATCTTCCTTTTTTAATGTCAAAGCCTACCTCACAGCAGTTAGAACGAGTCAATAATAGTGATCCCCAAGGAAGAGCTCAATTATTAACAGATGACTTGTACACAGAGGACTGAGGAAGACAGGAGCAAGGGATTACTGAGTTGACTGAAGACAGTGCTGCGTCTTGTTCTTGGGCCTCCCAGCTCATGGAACTGTGAGAGATGCGCTTAAACTCTTAATGACTGCCCATAATAAAGTCATAGCCAGCTGATACATGGGGTCTGCTGTGTCACCAACTGTAAGATCCACGGTGCCTGTGTACAGGAGGCCACCCTTTAGATGTGCCGGAATCCCACTACCCTCAAAATAGCTGTCGTTTCTCCAGAACTTTATTCCCAAAATGCCTGCGTGAAGCAGGCATGTGGTCCTCTGCTCAGTTTGGTGAAAGCCAGCAGATTTTGTAGCATCTGGGCTCCATTATTCTGCCCTGACTCTTCAGTCTGCAGCTGAGAGGGCAGAAAGAGGGCAGCCTAGGTCTCTGATGACATAGTAAACTGATCGGTTAGCTTTGGAACTCTGTAGACTCATTTTCTGAAAATGCTCTTTGTTTGTTTAAAAACAATTAGAGATTCTGTTGTTCGTAGCCCAAATTGTCTTGGGAGCACCAGACACAGGATAGGGATCCGCAGTAAATGCTTTCTCCCCAAGTGGTACAAGTGAAAGAAAATTTAAAGTCTTTAAAACACTATGCGTGATCAGTACTGAGGAACAAAAGAAGATGCACATGAATGCTTGTCCCAGAGGGAAAATTTGATAACAGTAATTTAACAGTGGAATATCTCAGATACCACACAAAACACCAGTAGATGTTAGGGCATGTAGAGTTAGGGAAACCATTTAAGGATCAAAATAATGCCAGCCGTCTTCTAGTGGATGAATGTGAAACAGGAAGAGACAGATGGGGCACAGCTGCAACGAGATACTTCTTTCTTTCTTTTTCTGTTTGCTGATTTGAGACAGTCCCCCTCTGTAGCCCAGGCTAGCCTGGAACTCCTTTTGTAGCCCAGGCTGGCTTCAAACTCCTGGCAGTCTTCCTGCCTCAGCCTTCTGAGTGCTGAAATTACACCTGGTTTATGTGGTGCTTGGGATGGAACCCAGGGCTTTGTGCATGCTAGGCAAGCATTACCAACTCAGCTGTAACCAGCTTTGCAACACAGAAAAGGCCTGGTTAACCATTATAGAGACCAGAAGAGAAGGCAAAAGTTAAAGCAATTAGAAGTTAGTCATTGTAGAAAACAAACATACAATAAAAGACTAATTACTGCCCTGAAAGAACAAAGCTGAAAAAAGAAAGCAGAAAAAATGTAGTAAAAGCAAGTAGATCTGAAAATGAAAGGGTAGGTCTTAGTCCATGAAGAGGTGAATTTTTAGGAACAAAAAATGTTCTTCAGACATCTGTGCAAAAGATCTTTAGGAAGAGCAGAAGCCAGGCATGGTGGAACATGCCTGTCATCTCAGAACTTGGGAGGTTGATGGAGGAGGATTGCTAAGAGTTCAAAGCCAGCCGGGCTACATAACAAGACTGCCGCCCCACCCCCCAACAAAAATAGGGGGAAACTGGATTATCCTCCAGTTTCTTTCCTCAGCAATATTTAATGCCAGAAGATGAAACAAAGAAACACCTAGGTTCAAAATGTGATGCACAGTCACTTCATCACCAAATTGTCCACATCCAAAGAAGCATATTTATGCTCTTAAGCATTCAAGAATTCAGGAATCACAGTAACTGGAAGTTTTAGAACAAAATTGCTTTAAATAATATCCTTGAGGTTTAGGTGAAGACAGAGTAAAGTTAGTGGTAAACAATAAATACACTTAAATACAGAGGTAAGGAGCTATTATAAGGAGATCTGAAGTAGTGTCTACCACATATTTTTATAATGCTGAATGGTAGGACTTTGACTATTTGCTTTCTTACTAGGATACTGCATGTCCTGAATGATTTCCTAAGAATATGCTATATTTCCATAGTTACAAACATAGTCATTGTTATAAGAATAAATTTGAGATACAGCTCAATAAATTATCACTGTGTGGTAAGTTTTATCTGGGACAGACCTTGGCTTGATGTTGTGTGTGGAGTGCATGTGGACCTGCACAGGTGTACGTACAGGTGCGCACACCCATGTACTGCATGTGAACCTGCACAGGTGTATGTACAGGTGTGCACACCCATGTACTGCATGTGGTACACAGAGGATATTGGGTATTCTCTTCCTCTGTTCTTCTCTGCCTTATTCCTTTGAGACAGGGTCTCTCGCTGAACATAGAGCTCACTGTTTTTCAGCTGGAGTACCAGGCCCAGAAGTCCTCTCATCTTTACCCCCACTTCCCCAGAGTTGGGGTTACAGAGCCCATAGCTACCCCTTCTTATGTGGATGCTGGGGATCTGAACTCAGGTCATCATGTTTGCATACCAAGGACTCTTAACCACAAAGCCATCTCCCCAGCCCCTTTTCTTCAGTTTTGTCTTTTAAATATTCATAAGAATTTATCTTTGTATATAACATTTTTTGTTTTTCAAAATATTTTATTATTTTTATTTTATGTTTGTGAGTGCTTTGCCTACATGTATGTAAGTGCACCATTTGTATGTAGTGCCTGCAGAGTCCAGAAGAGGGTGTTGGATCCTCTGGAACTGGAGTTATGTATGATTGTTAGGGGCCAGGTGGGTGCTGTGCTGGGAACTGAACCTGGGTCTCTGCAAGAGCAGGCAGTGCTCTTCACCACTGAGCCATCTCTCCGGCCCTTAATTCTCACTATATAGCCTAAGTGGCTCTGAACTCATAGTCTCCTGCTGGGATTATAGGAATGCCCAGCCATATCTAGTAATGCTTTTTATGTACTTACAGTAATTTCCAGAAGATTGGAATTACTCAGCAAAAAACAAAAAAATCTCATTTTCTTTGTTATAGTAATATTTCTAAAGGTCTTTCTAAACTCTTTGAAAAGAGTCAAGAACACTTACTAATTTATTTAGGAAGCAGTTTTTAATCTGAGGCCAAAATCAAAAAATGATATGACAAGTAAAAAGCAAAAATTATAGGCTAGTATTCCTCACAAATGTAGTCACAGAAATGCTTAACCAAATCTAAACTGCATGCTTTTGTACATTTAATACAAAACCCAGCAATTTATTATATTATTATATTATACTCCCATGACCAAGTAGGATTTAGTACAAGAATGCAAGATTGTTTAACTTACCAAAGTCAATCAGTGTAATAAATTGTATATTGATGTACATAAGCTAAAAAATTGGGATCATTTCAGTATTCCTGATAGAAACAGTCAACAAACTAGAAACTTAAGAAAATTACCATAAGCATCTCACTTAATGGTGAAAGACTTGAAGCTTTCCCCTTAAGTTCCAAAATAAGGATTCATTTCCCAGAGTTGCTAGACACTAGGTAAGAACACAAATATCAATTTTATTTCCTTATACCAATAATGAATGATGGGAAGATAAAATGATGGAAACAATTCTGTTTGCAATGACGCCAAAAGTAAAATACGTAGATACAATTCCAATAAAAACTTTGATGGAATTTGAAGGCCTAGCCAAATAAGATCTTGTTTTCATAGGCGGGGAGACTCAGCAGTACTAAGCTGGCACTGCTTCTCACTCTGTTCATTCAACACACTGACATCCAATTCCTGTCAGAACACCAGTTCCTTTTCTTTTATGGAAGCTGGCAAACTGACCCTAAAAGTCATGTGGAATGGCAAGGATCTAAGAATAACAAAAGCAATCTTGAAAAGATAAAATAAAATTTTGTCGGAGGAAATGCATTTCTTTTTCGTTCTTCCCTCTCTTTCATCCCATTACCTCTCAGCCCTTCTCTTTCTTCTTTTCTTGAGACGGGATCTTGCTGTAAGTGCCAGGATAGCCTTAACGGCTTCAAGCAGTCCCCCTGCTTTAATCTCAACTGGTGTGGGTAAAAACACAGACATACATCATTATGTCAGGTATCAACACATTTCTTGATTTCAAAGCTTTCTGCAAAACTCAGTGACCAGTCTAGTCTTGTTCTCATATACTAACAGAAATGTATCTTAATGGAGTTGAGTTGAGAATCGACAACAATCCTGTTATGGTTGGAATCCCAAATGTGCCCCACAAGTCCATGGTTTCACCACCTCATCAGTGCCAGCTGGTGTCACTAATGCGGGAAATCCTGGAAACTTTGGGAGATGGGCCCACCCTGGGGAAATCACAGCATTGGAGTGAGTCTTTGGAGGTTGTAATAGGTGCCTGCCTCCTGCCTTCCTGCGTCCTGGTCTGGTGTGATGTGAGCAGCTTCTATCACACACTTCACTGCCATGTCTTTCTACCAAGATGGTCTGAAATCCTCTGACACTGGGAGCTAAACAAATCTCTTCTCCCTTAAGCTGTTTCTGCCAGATGTTGTGGTCATTTTGGTTAAAAAACGACTAAAACAAAATCCTTATAGTCATTAGATTTTTGACAAGAGTGCCAAAACATTCAGTGGGAAGAAGAAGAATCTGTTCAGTGAATGATGGTGACATAACCTAACCGGGTGTCTAAAACACCAGCGTGAATGTGGACTCCTGAGGGTGGCACCTTCCTGCACTGGCCCAGACAAAGGAAGTGCAAGAGAAAAGCATTTGCTCCTGGCTCACTATCGCCTGTGCTGCTGCGCGCATTTGCCGCGTTGCTGCCTCCGCCATGGCTGCAGTCGCTGCTGTTGCCATCCTTTGCGGACATCAGCACGCGCTGCTCCCGCCCTCCGGTGTGAACTGAAGGCCAGTGGCTCTCAGAGTATTCTCCAAGCCAGAGTCAGACTGCTGAGGAGCCCTGGCAGGACTCACAGAGCAGCTGTTGGGGTCTCAGCCTCTCCGTACGAGAGCGTCATTGATGCACTCTCCAGCCCGTATCGTATAAGTCAATCTAATGGATTCCCTTTTAATATGCATTCATTCTGTCTGTTCTGTTCCTTAGAGACCCTGGCCGATACAACTCCCCACCAAACCACAAACAAGAAATGAACTCAAAATGGATCACAAGCCTAACACTAACTCAAGCTATAAAACTTTTTATCAGTCAGGTCTTTAAATTGTGATATGCATAATGACTCCCGTGAATAATAGAAATGAATAAAGCAAGTAACATTGCTATCTTACAGGGAAAATGGTTTTCACCTTACCTTGAAGGGGAGAACTGAGAACTGTAACAGTCTCATACCCACCAAAAGAGAATGACTGGGTTTCTTCCATTCCTGATTTAACTGCATCTTATAGTCTGCACACTTGCGCTGTCCAGTGCTGACAGATTTTATTGTTGTTGTTGTCTTTGTTTTCTTCTTTTTCTTTTCTGTTGTTTGGGGGGGGGCATTTAAAAATTTTTGATTGAATTTCCCCAAATTTCATACAATATATTTTGATCATGCTTAGACTCCCCCTCTTATCTGCGTCCCTCTGATAGCCTTCCCCTCACAGGATTTTATTTACTCTGTCCTATATGTTGAAACCCATCAAGTTAAATTTGCATCAAATGTCCTTTCCTGTGGGTCTATCCCCTGGAGCTTGGTTGGCCTATTTAGTGTCACACCCTTAAAGAAAATGGACTCCCCCTCCCCCTCCCCGAAGTTCCCAGTTGCCAATATTTCCTCAAGTAAGGTTGGAGCTGCAGCTGATGAATGGATAATGAACATCTGGTATCTCTACAGAATAGAGCTCTATTCAGTGGTAAAGACACGACATTTGCAGGTAAATGTTATATCAAGTGAAGTAACAGACTCAGAAAAGCAAACAATCTGTGTTCTCTTAATCCTTAGATGTGAGTATATAACCCAATATAACCCAAGAGCCAGAAAAATGGAAAGGACTCATGGGAGCAAAGAGGGAGAAGGAGCTCAAGAAATGGGGATAGGAGGAGACAAGTATTACCCAGGGGAAATGGGGGAAGAGGGGCATTTTAACTGAGTGGGGAGGGAGGTTATGCAGAGGGGAGAGAGCAAGGAGATAAATAACATTTAGGTAGTATGAGAAATTAGAGGGTTGTATTAGTTCAAAACCTACTGAAAGTACACATTATATGTGTGTGTGAATATATATATGTGTGTGTGTATATATATATATATATATATATATATATGTATGTATACATGTGTATAACTGAAGATTGTGTAATAAAAAACACAGTGCCAGGCAAACCTCTCTGCTATATTGATCATGGTGGTCCAAGAGACTCCCAAAATAACACAAGCTATTGCCACAGCCTCTGATTGCCTCCAAGAACTTGAAGGTAAGACCCTATTGCTAAAGACAGGACATACATCGGACACAGGACTTGGAGCAATCGAGCTAGAGCTGATCTGGAAGGCTCCTCCCTGAAGACTAGCTCTCATAAAGCTGGCTACAATATTGCAGCCAGTAAGCAGAATGAATAAAATAAAAGCAATGGACAAGTACTGTTGTCAAGAGAATGGAATGGCCACACACTATCCCTGGATCCCACTCTGGTAACCACCCTGGAAAACAGTTCAGCAGTCCCTCAAGATGTGAGGCGTGGGGTTCTCATGTGACTCAGTGATTCTACTCCAATACCTATGAATAATATAAATATAGTTTAGAGGTTGAATGTCAACCAAAGATCCAGGTGATCATTTCTTAAAGTACAATGGTCAGGGAACAACCCTCAGGTAGGTTTCTGAGATCTTTTCAGGAACTCTCCCAGATCTTCCTATTTATCTGGGTAAGACCAGGTTATTTTCACATGCTTTAAGCAAAAGACCAAATCACAACTGACTGCAGAAGCAGATGAGAGCCATCTGTTATGGGGCCAAATTATTAAATGAATTTGTAAAAAATTATACTCTTCTCAGTATTTTATATCAGAAATACAGATGTTTTTTCATATGAATATTTTTTCTGCCAACATGTAATATTATTAGTGTTAATATTAAGTAAATGAAAACCAAATATTCTTTATGTCTTAGTATTTCCTTTTAAAAAGATTTTTATGTGTGTACCCCCATGTATGTAAATGCGTCACATGTGCAATACAGTGCCTGCAGAGTCAGAAGAGGGTTTCAGATCCCCTAGAACTGGAGTTTCAGATAGTTGTAAGCTGCCATGTGGGTGTTGGGATCTGAACCTAGGTCCTCTGCAAGAACAGAAAGTGCTCTTAACTACTGAGCCATCTCTCCAACCTTTGCGTGCGTTTTTTGTTTTTTTGAGACTGGGTCTCCCTTTAGCTCCAACTGGTCTGGAACACACTCTGTAGACCAGGCTGGCCTTGATCTTACAGAAATCCATCTGCCTCTGCCTCCCTAGCTCTTGTTTGTCATTTTTAATACAGGAAATATAAATGCTGTCTTCAGAAATACTCTTTAGTATATTACTCTAGAGTCTCAAGACAAAAAGGTATTTCAGAAGTGCTTCTCTAAGGGTCATAGCTATGAATGGGACAGAATTGCTGGGTGCTATAGAACAGATGATGAATATCCCTAGAGGCCTGTGGAGCTACTGGGAGGTGACAGAGCCTTTAGGAGGTAGGACATCCTGGAAGGTCACGGGGGCATGGATTGTTGAACCATAGCCCCTTCCTCTTTCTCCTTTGCTTCCTGACATGAGATGAGCTGTTGCTCCACCATACAGTCCCTGTCTGGTGTCCTCTCAGAGACCTAAGAGCAAGGTTCTGCCTGACCATTAACTGGAACTGCTGAAACTCAAAGCAAAAGCAAACCCTTCCTCTTTATAAATCAAATACACTGCTACAGTGAAGAAAAGTGAACTAACACAATATCCCCCAAGATTTAAAGACTTGTCCAACAAGATGACGCAGTGGTAAAGGTGCCACCAGCCTCACAATCTGAGTTCAATCTTCAGAACCCACAGGATGACAGGAGAGAATCACAACTTGTCTTCTGACTGCCACACATGTGCTGTGGCACGCACCTCCTTCCACCAATAAAATAAGTGCCTAAAAAGGAATTGAAAATGTATGTCCCCACAAAAGCCTGTCTATGATAGTCATCGCAGCATCCTCAAAGTGGAAACAACTCAAATGTTGGTGAATGTGTCAACACATTATGGTATATTGATTCAACTGAGTATAATTTAGCTGGCAAAGAAATGCATGCTGTGGCACAGATGACACTCGGTGTCGCGGTAAGTAGAAGAAACCAGACCCCAAGCCCATATTACTGTGTGATTCCATTTGGATGAAATATTTGGAACAGGCAAATACATGAAGGCAGAAAGTATCACTAGATTCTGGGAGTTGGAATGATTGATAAAAATGTGCTGGAATTACAGAGCTGTGAGAATTGCTTCCTAGGGAGATGGAAATAAGCATCTACCTCTCCATATGAAGCCCTAGTGACAAACCAAAGTCCAGCTCCATCAAAGACCAGGTTGTGGAACCAATGAGTTTGTTGGGCTTATTCACAGAGCATGTGTGAGAGCTGACTTACGGGAGTGGGGATGAACCCAAAGCAGCTCACCCCAGCCTGGATGCCAACTTCCCCATCGCTACACAGGGGGAGTCTCACCCTCAGTTAACTTCCCACAGTCTGTTTTCTCTATCACTTTCAGAGACCATGAGGCCACACCATGAGGACACACGTGTGATTAAAGCAGAATTGCATACAAATAACTGAGATGTACAAGAAGGAGGGGCTAGAGTCTCAGGAGGGGGTCCAATGACCCCCCCATTATGAAGGAATGTCAACAGTCAACAAGCTTGATCTTGGGGGTCTCTTGCACATAATCATAGCGGCTCAGATGAAGAGGACAGCTGTTCTGCTCAGCGGACAGTGCTCTGCAATGATGGTGGAGGCGGATGCGCAAGTCCATGAATAAACTAACAGCCACCATGTTGCTTTCAGTTTTAAACAGTAAACTTTATAGTGTGAATTATATCTCAATAAAAAAAGGGATGTGGTAAAGTTTCCTGAATTATCCCCTGTTTGAGCTGCTCCTCTGAGCCACACCAGGCTAAATATTAACTTAGAGAGTAAATAGCTCTATTATGACTCTCTCCTTTCCTCAATGGAAAATGCCCAAGAGAAAGCTAACAGAAAAGAGTGTCTGCTAAAGCCAGCAGTGGTGGCACATGTCTGCAGTACCAGTACTTTGGAAATTGGGGATTGATTGGGAGTTCAAAGCCAGCCTGGGTTGCATAATGAGTTCAAGGCTAGACTGGATTATGTAGCAAAATCTCTGTCTTGATTTAAAAATAAAAGACTATCCAGTAAAGCCAAACATAGCTCAAAAGAACCCACTTGGGAGAGGGGGTGTTAACAGCTGTACAAACGAAAGCAACACCATGTTCCTTTCCTTGGTAGTCTTCATCAGCTTCTTTAGTTGTGGGAAGCAGAGGCATCCAGGCAGTAGTTAGGGAATAACTGAAGTGTGGCTACTCAGTGGAACCAAAAAGACGGGAATCTGGGCCTGGAGACATGGCTCAGTGGTTAAGAGTACTTACTGCTTTCCCAGAGGGTCTGAGTTTGGTTCCCAGCATCCATGCAGAGTGGCTCACAACCACCTACAGTGCAAACTCCTAGGGATATGACATCTTCTTCTGGCTTCTGAGGGCAATGAAGTCACATGTACCACCCTCCCCATCCACACACACACGTACACATAATCAAAAAAATCTTTAAAAAAAAGGAGTCGCATTCATGCAAGAATGCCTATGGGAACTCAAAAAGGGACAAAAAGTAATGCTGTTTGACTGTTTGGCCAGTTCTTTAGCTTCTAAGACTCAACTTTTCCCCCTTCTCAGCACCTGGTTCATGCAGAATCAAAAGCATCTCTATGGGGCTGGAGAGATGACTCAGGAATTAAGAGCCCATGCTGCTCTTAATTCAGTGCCCAGCATCGACATCATGCAGCTTACAACTGCCTGTAACTCCAGCTTAAGAAGATCTGATGTCTTCTTCTAGACTCTGTTAGCACTAGACTCACATGTGCACATACCTATGCAAGGCACACACATAGGCACATAATTTTTAAAAATAAAATAAATCTGGCCTGGAGAGGTGGCTCAGTGATAGTTCTCACAGGGGATCTGGGTTCAGTTCCCAAAATTCACATGGTGTGGGCACTGTCATAAAAAGGTATTGAGCAAAGCCAAGCAACCCCAGATACTCTGAAGGAATGGTAGGAGTCTGGCCTGCTCTGCCTAATGCAATAACCTGGCCCCAGGAAGCCACTGTAGCTTCCAGCTACTCTTCCCAGCCAGGTGTATGTAATTTTGCCCTAATCACAAATGGTCTCCTGCATTTGGGGAGGAAATTTGGGGAAGGCTAAAAGAAAAGATTTGACCCATAAGGTTACAAAAAAGTCAACATCCATGCTAAATAAAGACTTTACAGTGCATCTACTCTCAGGTCACCTATATACCTGTTAACAATACCTCACCCATCTGTATGAGAAAAGTCATTCATTCCCCAGGGTGAACTTTAATATGGTCAAACATTGATTTGATACTAGAGCCTTAGAAAGGGAATAAACATTGCCTAGTACACCCAGGAAGAGAATTTTCTTAATGTTATTATGTCTCATGATCTTAAGAAAATGAGGTGAAGGGTTTATGTATAAGATCATAATGACTAGATATTTCCAGAACAAAAAAGAAAAATAAGAAAGTCTATACAAGTAATTAAAGATCTGAGTTTATATGTTATAATATAGGAAACATTAGATAAATAATATCTAAATAGTCTTAAAATTTCTAAAGTAATAGTTCAAATACTTTAAGGAACAAAATGTATGTCTAGTCAAGTCTTATTAAAAATGTTTGCCTTTTGCAAAGCTTTAGCTACATAACATACAGTAATTAAAAGTACCAAATTGGTGCAACTAACTTTCTTGGGTGTTTAACAACCATATTTAAAGGCCTATAGTAATCTCATCAGAGGGACTTACAGGAACAATTTTTTGTCTCTTGCTCTCCAAGGTCAACTAAGTTCCAGGGGACTATGGGGCATCTCTTGAAATGTCCTGTAACTGTGATGTTTCACCTCTCCTCCTGTTCAGGGAGGTCATGGAGACCCTACTAGAAGGACTCAAGCTAGTGTCCAGTCTGCAAAGAAGAGGGTCAGCACAGGAAAATGTTTCCTTGATTTGTTTCCAAGTGAAGCCATGGTCTAGTAAGACTTTCTGACTTATCTTTACACAGGTGGAACTGATAAAACAAAGGCCTATGGAGCCAAGGGCTCCTCTCAAGCCCATGTGATCCTCCTGAGGAACAGATACTCAACTGACCTTAAGAGCAAAATTAAGTTGGTTTATTTGGGCCAAATTTTATGATCTTAAACACCCAAAAGGAAAGTATAACCAAAAAAATAAGTGATTAGTATGCTTCTTTAAGATTATAAGAAATTACACTTCCCAGACATTAGGTTTAAGTTTATATAAGATGTTATTTACACAATTTCTCACTAATAATTTTGTTCTTAATAAGAAAATGCCACTCAGATGTAAGACTTCAATTCTTGGCCGACCTCAACACAGTAGTGCATACCTGTGGCCAAGAAAGGCAAGTCCACCATTGTTATAACCCAAAAATTAAATGATTAATTTCTTTTCTTTCCCTGTCTAAAAGCCATTTGGGAGGGAACTTACCCTGACTCTAGCTACTCTAGGAAGCCTATCAAGGTGCCTGAAAACAAATCCTGACTTCAAGACTCTCAAGTTCAGCTTTGCAGTCAAAAAGAAAAACAAAAAAGAACTCAAAAGATGGATGCCTTTCAAAGTCCTTAAGGAAAAAAAATTGTAGTGGACTTTGAATTGGACATTTGAATTCTTCCCTGTTCTATCTTGTTTCATCTTCCAGGCACCAGTCAAGGACTTTCTTTTCTCCCTACAACTAACAGTTATGCAATTCAGGGGTCTTTTAGATAAACTCACTGACGGGGTACTCCAATTGCCAGAACCTACATCCCTGTTCAGCTTGAAGAAGCCAAGAGCGGTCAGCGCCCCAATTCCCTATTGGCAATTGGAGTGACCTCTTCAGAGGGTGGTGTGATGAGAATAGGAGGTAGAATTTGGCTAGGCAGTTTAGGGTAAAAAGACCCCAAAGAAAAGTAGCCAGTTTCTTTTTTTTGCTAAAACCCCCAAAACTGTCTTTGTGCCCTTTAGCAGCCTATTCTATATCAAAGGCCAAATATGTCCAAAGTATTTGGGAGCTTCTATCTAATTCCTAAAAGATTTTAGGGTTACCTCTTCAAAAGGAAAATGTTAGAGAACAAATAGGTAACTGAGAGACTATAAATTCTCTCACTTATCTGTTTTAAGACCTTTCATAAACTCAAGAATGAACTTAAAACCCATTATCCCCCCTGATTTGCCAATCCCCTCATGGCCTGGCTCCTCCCTTTACTGGGGCCCTTATATACCTCTCCATTATATTAAAAAAAAGGGGAGATGTGGGGACTGGGTCTATCATAAAAAGGTATTTAGCAAAGCCAAGCAACCCCGAATACCCTGAAGGGATGGTAGGAGTCTGGCCTTCTCTGCCTGATATGATAACCTGGCCCCAGGAAGCCACTGTAAATACAAATCTTCTTTTCCCCCACAAAGATCACCCAGACCAGAACCAGGTTTTTGGGTTTTGTTTCCTTGTTCCTAATTTTCATGTCAGCCCTACAACCTTCCTGCTTTTACCTAAAGACTCCACTTTTAATTTTCCCGCCTTCTGTAATGGTCAGAAAGGCCTCCCTATATAAACCTCTGCCTTGGTTTTAATAACTGAACTACCCACCGATGTAGTATCCTGGGAGCTCCTCCTGTCTCACTCTGAGCCACCTGAGGCCATGTTCGATTGTCCTCCATTCTCTGGCATGGCTGGAGTACAACAGCCGTGCTGAAGATGGAGACCCACATACAAGATGGTAGCTAACAAACCATCTGTAGCTCTAGTACCAGGGGATTTGATGTCCTCTTCTGGTCATGGGCATTGTATGGCATGGGTACCTTTACATACATGCAGGCAAAATACTCATACACATAAAATAAATCAAAATCATTTTTACAACAGAATCTTTTTAAAAAAGCTGGAGAGATGACTTCATGGTGAGGAGCACATACTACTCTTCCAGTAAACCTAAGTACCCGGCACCCCTGTCAACCACCTCTCAACCTCCAGATAACTTCAGACCAAGTGTGATCAGACACATCCTACCACCATGGGCTCCTGTTCTCGTGTATACATACCCACATGCAGACACACACATACAAATTTAAATGTTTTAAACTTTTTTGAGACAAGTTCTTACTACATAGCCTGCCTGGCACTCACTGTAGAGCAGGTTAGCCTCAAACTTGGAGATCCACCTACCTCTGCCTCCTGAGTGCTGGGAATAAAGGCACACACCATCAAGCTCCACTAAATTGTTTTCTAAAACAGCTCTATGGCCAGGTGTGCAAACTGTGCAGCCACTATGGAAATCAATGTGAAGGTTTCTCAAAAGCCAATAAATTGATCCACCAAGAGACCTAGCTATACCACTCTTGGGTGTATACCCAAGGGACTCTGAATCCTATTACAGAGATGCTTCCTCATCCGTGCTCATTGCTATTCTATCTACAATAGCCAGGAAAGGGAAACAGCCTAGATGTCCATCAACTGATACTAAACATGGGGAACATTTACATAATGGAATACTAACAACTGTTAAGAAAAACAAAATTATGACATCCTCAGGTAAATGGAAGGAGCTAGAAATAGTCATCCTAAGTGAAGTAACCCAGACCCAGAAAGACAAACGTCACATATTTTCTCATGCTAGCTTTCGGCACTTAGGTACCCGTATTTCATTTGGAAAACCCATAGAGGTCTGGAAACTAGTAATGGGTCATGTGGGGTTTTTTTCTGGAAAATGTGAATAAATTTAATTTCTGAAGAAGAAATGGAAAATTTAAATAGACATGATTAAATTAAAAGGCATTCCATTTAAGAACTGAAAGTTTTGTGTGTGGGAGGGTGGGTGGGTGGGTGGGTGCACATGTATGTGTAGGTGGGCTAAAAGTCAGAGGTCAGTCTCATGTCCTTCCTCAAGAACGGTCCACCTTGTGTTCTGAGAGTCTCTTCAGTGGGATCTAGGTCTTGTCAAGTAGGCTAGGCTGGCTAGCAGTGAGATTCAAGGATCCTCCTATTTCCCCACCCCAGGACTAGGATTACGAGTGTGTCCCACCATGCCTGGATTTTTATGTGGGTGCTCAGGGTAAACTGTAAATCCTCAGGCTTGCATGGCAAGCATTTTATATGCTGAGCTATCTTCCTAGCCCCGTGGGTTGGAAATCTCAATATTGTTTAGATGGCAATAGTCCCCACATTGATCTACACATTCAATATAATCTTTATCAAGATTCCAAATACTCATCTTGCAGAAATGGACAACCTGATTCTAAAATTCCTGTGAATGACACAGGAATAGTCAAAGTCATCTTGAAAAAAACAAAAGTTGGAAGACTCACAATTGCAAGCTCCAGAACTCAGCTACAAGTCCTAGCAATTCCACTTCTTCCATCTTCACATAAAATTAAAAATAAATCACTCGGGAAAAATACGTGTAGGAATGTTTATAGTACCATTGTTCTTAATCACAAGAAAGCAAGAAAAACTCAAATTCCTATGACTGATGAATGAATCAGCAAACTGTGGCATATTCATGTAATGAAATGTTATTCAGATGCAAAAAGAAATAAGGTACACATAGTATACATAACATGGATGATCCTTGAAAATACTATGTTAAGTGAAATAAGCCAGATACAGAAGATCAAAATTCATACAGATTCCATCTGTATGAAATGTCTAATGTAGGTAAATTCACAGGCACATAAGCAGGCTAGTGGTTGCCTGGACCTGGGATGGGAGCAGGGGTGGAATGTGGAGTGGATGCCTAATAGATACGGGGTTTCTTATCTGGATGATGGAAATATTCTGGAGCAAGATAATTATTGCATGGCACTGTGAATGTATTAAAATCCCTGAATTCTGTACTTTAAAATGGCTTAAGAGAGTAAATTTTCTACAATGTAAATTTTACCTCAATAAAAAGTCACAACTGGGCATCATGGTGATTGCCTGTAATCCCAGAACTCAGGAGGTCGAGGCAGGAAGATCTAGAGTTTGAGACCAGTGTTGTCTATATTTTAAGACTATTTTTTAATGTACCCAAACAAAAAAGTTAGAAATTATTTCATCAATATGCAAAACTCCTCTTCAGTAAAAGACAGTGATGAGAAAAAAGACCATTTGTCAATAAAAGCATAAATGATGTAAACAAATAATATAGAGAGGATATATGGTGGCAAGACCCTAGTACTGAAGATACTGCATATGTGAGTCATAGAACAAACATGGAGAACTCAAGTTAGTACTGACCGCAAAGCTTCATCTCTGCTGCCTAGTTTTCAATGTACTAGAAGGTTCTACGCTTGCTACTGGAAGAAAAAAATCAATCATCAATCTCATACAGCTGTGAACCCTGCAGCCACAAGGACAACAAGCCTGGCAAGAGATGCCCACTGGTGCAATATTGGCACAGATGCTGTGGGAGTAACCAAACACTTTCTGATTGGATTTAAGGCCCACTTCACATGATGGAGCCCATACCTGATACTCCTTTCAGGACCAAGAGCCTGTGGCCAGACAAGACCATAGGGAGAAACCACTACTATAATTCGGCTAAGCAGATCTGGTATTAAACTGACTGCTAATACTGCTAATAACTTATTGTTATACCCATAGATCAGTGCAGTTCTCAGCTCTCATCAGAGAAGCCTCTTTTTGCAGCAGATGGCAATTAATACAGAGAACCACAACTGGTCAACGTGAAGAGAATAAGAGACTCTGGAGTGTTCAGCCTTAAATGAGACACCTACATCTCACACACACAACACCACCACCATCACTCAAGGCCCAGGTTATCGCAGAAGAAGGGGTGGCAAGATTGTAAGAACCAGAGGTGGTAGGTGAATATAAAGAAACTTTGTTGTCTAGACACAACAGGGCAATTGCACATCTGAACCTACAGCACTTGTGACAGCCTGCATAAGACCTGTGTGAGCTCAAGCAAGACAAAAACCTAGCATGGATGGGGGAGCTTTGAAGGAAGTCCCAGTCCTAGCAGAAGGTATATTGGCAATGGATAGCTTCTGAGGGAGGAGAGTACATTTTCTTTAATGCTGTGTGTGATGTCTGGTAGGTTGACCGGACTCCAAGGGATGGACTCTGCACCCAAGACCATTTGCAGGACACAAATTAGGTTTGATAATCCTCCAAAAAGAAAATAGTAATAGAAGACATGAAATTGGGAGATAGGGTGGTAGGATGGGATGGAGATGAGGAAGGGGTCTGAATATGATCAAAATACATTGTATCAAATCCTCAATCAATAAAAATATGTTTTATATATATATATATATGTGTGTGTGTGTCTGTGTGTGTGTATAAATAGTCCATAAAGATGTGAAAAAAGACTGAGATTCACTACTAAGCAGAAAAAACTGCAAATTATTTAGCAATTTAACTCGGATCTGCAAAATTGAAAAAGCTTAAAAATACCTATCAAGAGTAGCTAAAGGTTGGAAAAAGAATCATTCCATACTCTCAAAACAGCGTAAATCGTGGTGCTTTGGGAGGGTGGTTTAGTAGTAAAGTGTTGGATGTTAAAGCACATGCACCCTGTGGCCCAGCAATTCCACTTCTTCACATTTATCAAAATGTACATGTACAGATGCACAAGGACACATTGTTCTTACATTGTAAATGCAAAAATGAGACTGGGGCTGGAGAGATGACTCAGCACTGAAGAGCATCGGCTGCTCTTCCAAAGGACACAGGTTTGACTCCCAGCACTCACATGATGGCTAACAACCATCTGTAACAACAGCTCCAAAGAATCCAACTCTCTCTTCTGGCCTTCAATGGGCATTGCGCACATATGGTACACTTACGTGCATTCAGGGAAAGCACACAAAATAAAAATAAATAAATCAAAAAAATCTAAATGGGGAGGCTAAGAGCTACTGGGAAATAAATTATGATAGAGCCATGCACAAAATTCTGTATAATCCACTAAAATGAATATTGTTAATATGAAAAGAAACTTGAACTTAAAAAATGAATTTCAGGACATTTTTCATTGGTGTGAAATCAAAACCAAGTTACAAAATCACTTTATTTTCCATGGGAATGTACACACACACACACATACACACACACACACATATATACATGAATACATACATAGATACACATATATATGAGCATGTATAAATGCAGAGAAAAAATGTGAAGGCGGAAAAGAACAAATGAGGTGCTGCTATCAAGAAGAAACAAAGACAACAGTTCTTGGATGAGATAGCCTTGGCTTAAGGTTAAGCTCCACACTACAACAGGTAAGTAACCTTGGAAAAATTACTCCTCTGTGTTTCATTAAAATGGAGTAAACCCCCTCATATGTATAATTGTTATGCAATGAAAAAAAGAAAACAAATGTAAGTTCTCAAATACTGTCTAGCATACACTAATTAATAAAAAGTATTAGCTCTTAATTAGTAAATTAGTCTGTCTTCTTGGTGGAAGCTGAATGGATATTAATTAATTAATATCTCATCTGCTATGGATGAGCACACCATCCAGACTTTTGTTCTATTTAAAGAGATGCTGGTAAGATGGACCAGTCAGTAAAGTACTTGCTGAACAGAATGAGGACCTGACTTCGATCCCCAGAACCTATGTAAGAAGGCTAGATATGGTGGCACATGCTTGTAATCCCAGCACCAGTGATGCTGAGAAAGGAAGATCTCTGAGCTTGATGGCAGCCAGCTTAGCCAAATCAGTGAGTTCCTGGCCACTGAGAAACCTTGTCTCCAAAAGCAAAGTGGATGGCTTCCTGAAGAATGACATCTGAGGCTGACCTCTGGCCTCTACACACATGTAAACACATACAAATGCACACACACACTAAAGAAAGGAGAGCACCCAGCTTCTCCTCCACCCAGAGGTCTGATTTTCGATTTCTGAAAGTTCTGGTACCCTTAGACCCTGTCCTCCAAGGAAAGTTGAAGCCTGAGTAGAATACCCATGTTAGAAACCATGAGTTAATCATAGCCTATTCCACCTTTAATTACATGTCCCATAAATGAAGATAATGACTATTGCTACAGCCATAACTTATTAGATATGATTAAGCAGAGTGCTTACCATATACTAGGTATAATTACAGTGGTTTTTATGTATGACTTCATATAATCATAAAAATAGTTCTGTAGGAAATCAGGTAAAGGGAAGTTAAATAATTTAGCCAAGACTGCTATTAAGTAATAGGGACTGCACTCTTACAACCTGCACTGTTCTCAAACAATCTGGGTATCTTTTGTGTTAGCATTAAGTCTTTTACAAACCAAATAATAAGCAGAGATCATAGAAAATGCCAAGTTAGCCAGGGATGGTGGCACACATCTTTAATTTCAGCACTCAGGAGACAGAGGCAGGTGGATCACTGTGAGTTCCAGGCCAGCCTGTTCTACACAGAGAATTCAGGGCCTGTCAGAGTGACATAGCAAGATTCTGTCTCAAGAAAAAGAAACTACCCAGTTAAAAGTCCTATTGATAGAGTACTCCATTGGTAGGTGGCAAGGTATACACTGAAATAAATATTTTGGAAAACAATCTGCTATTATCAAAGTTTAGTCTAATAATTGCCCTTTGACCTAGTATGTCTTTAAACTTTCCATCATCATAATGAAATATTAAAGATAATTAACTTCTAAAGAAAAAAACTTATTTTTATTCATGGACCAGGACCAGCAAAGCATGTATGTACTCAACTGTATGCTTGGAACTCAGGGATAGCCCAACCATTGGGCCATTGGAAGTATCTGCAGTACAGACAAGCTTCACAGGCACAGAAACTGGATCCAAGACGATCCTCCAGTTCTGAGAAGAGTCTGTTGATCCTCACTATCATACTGTCCCATTCATGGGAGTCAGCTATTCTACGAGTATGACCTTTTCTTTGTGGATGATTCCTTCTGCTTCCCCTCTGTGTCCTTTGTGTGCCTTCCAGCTTTGGCTCACTCATATTACTTTGTTTTTATTTTATATAAGACTTATCATGGCTTTGATAGCTTCTTTCTGTATCTTCTGTAGTTCCTATTGATAATATATGACTGTATCTTAGTAGTCTTTGGCTCAGATCTGAGAATGGAAATCTGATTATTGAAGCCTACTATTTTCAAGCAGATTGTATCATAGGTTATAGTCAGTCAGTGGATTATGAATTGCTCATGACAGTATTGTAGTGCTTTTTAAAAACAGCTTCAACTATCTGCTCTGTGTCTCTGTGTTGTGGTTTGGATTTTAAATGTCCCCCTGAAGCTCATGTGTTGGCAATGTTGTCCCCATTGCATTAGTATTCCAAGATGAGGCTCTTGCAAGATGGATATTGCGGATTAATCCACTTATTTATTCATAACTTAATGGGTTGTTTGGAGGTGGTGGAAACTTTAGGAAGTTGGATCTGAGTTGGAATGAGGTCTTTGGAGACGTGCCCTACAAGGGTATGTTTTTGTCCTTAGCTCTTTCTCCTCTCTGTTTCTTTGCTTCCTACCTTCTGTGAAGTGAGCAGCTTTCCTCCGCACACTTCTGTCAGGGCATACTGTCTCATCACAGGTGTAAAAGCTGCTGAGCTAAGTGATTATGAGTGTAAACTTCTGGAACCACAATCCAAAATAAACCTGTTCTCCTTTGTGACAATCTCCATTGTCACAGTGACAGAAAGCTAACACAACCACAGTGCAGATTCAGAGAAAGAGAGGGAGGGAGGGAAGAAGGAAGAGAGGGAGAACATTTTAATAGTTATGACTATGAACTCTGTGGAATCATTCTGCTTTAACTGAGGTCTGATCCTGAACTTAACACATGTCCATGCTCTTCTCCCAAGACTGTTGTTTGCCTGTCTGTGAAATGGAGACAGTAAATATATACCCGTTTCATAAGCTTGTTGTGAGGATCAGTTAACTGGTACATGTAAATGTTTACCCCAGTGCCTGCCTGTGGCATTTACTATGCAACGCCACATTATGGTGACACTTCAATAAAAAGTATGATTCTTGGTATTCATCTCAAGGCCAAGAGTGGGCCCAAAATTCCAAGAACCCGATCCTTCAGAATTCTCTTGGAACTGTGCTCTCAAACAAGGACTCAGACATTCTTTTATCAAAATGGTATACCCAGTATGAGGGGGAAATAAAGGTCCTGCTCTTACCAAAGAACTTTACCCTTTCTGATCTCTAGACCTAGACAAACACACACACACACACAATCAAAAACAGATGCTATCAACGTCTCTCATTTTCAATGAGAAAATGCTGTCTGCAGTGTTTTGGTATGAAGAACACACACACACTCAAGTATTGTTTGGGGTCAGGACAAGGAAGGGTCATGAGGGATTAGAGTCATATGTCCAGAACCTCATGACCCAGTGAGTTTGTCTGCATTAAAAACAGACTAAGATCAGGTTAAACTTTTGATTGCAAGGTTAAGTAAAAGTAATCTGTCTAGAGCATATCCATATTGTAAGAGTCATTCCCACAGCTGGCATGGAGAAAACCCTCAACAAAACCCTTATTATAACTCGTGCAACCAGTAGTCACATAGAACAACTTCACCCCAACTATTGATGGGGGAGTTTCTCCTAAAATGGGGGGAGGGAACATGTTCTGTAAATGATACTTCAATTATGTACATATTTGGAAGCTGTTTCAAATTGAGACTGTTTGGATAGTTCTGTTCCATTCTTTGTAAGTAATTTGCATTCATGCATCTATTTATTTTTAAATTTTTTATTGTTTGGCATTTTCATACATTTATATAACGAATGTGAGGACTTTTGGTGCCTTCTGCCCTCTTCCCCTCTCTCTCTCCTGCTGAAGTCCTTCCTCTGAACAAGTCTTCCTCCTACTCTCTTGTCTTTCTTTGGTGTGTGGCCCATTTAACTAGTGTTTCTTTGTGGAGCATGGGTGGGAGGTTGTTTACTGTAGCAAGGGGAACTTCTCAAGGGCTGCACCCTTGAGTTTCTGCTTTAATTGATCCTTGGTACAGTGAGGAGCTTCTGTCTCACATTCTTAACTGGTTTACCTGAATGGCCTGACAACTGGTTTGCTTCTGTTACAATTACTTTTGTCTTTATACTATAGCTATGGATATTTTTTTTAAGATTACAAATTTGATCAGGCTAGGAAAATGCTCTACCTTTGCTCTACATCTCCATTGCTAGTCTTTTTTCTTTGTGCATATTTGAATATTTTATAATAATGCCAATTAAAAAGTTATATTTACTTTAATGACAGTAAACATACTTTATGTCAAAACTGTGAGATATGCCCCAAGTTAGGGGGAGATGTGTGGACTTAAATGTATCTTTGAAGAGAGAAAGAAAAGCTGAACACACTTCAGTTAAGCAACCACAGAAAGTAAGTAAAATTCAGTAAGAAAGAAAATAAACTAATGAAACAAAAATAATAATAAATTTACAATGTAGAGAATCTACAAGGTAACAGTTGTTTCTTGAGGATGTTATAAAGTTTTCACATTTCTCATGATTGTGAACATTTTCTGAAAATGTGGGAAAAGCACAAAGTAACCATGTCAGCAGAGAAAATGCCTGACATTAAAACGATTTTGAGAAGATATTATGAATATCTCTATGCCAATTTTTGTTTGATGTGTGTGTATACAATGTTCTCACTCTGTAGATCCAGCAAGCTCCAAATTCAAGATCCTCCTGACTAAGCCTCCTAAGTGCTGGCATTATCAGGCATGTACCACCATGCCTGCCTGGCCAATATTTCTTAAATTTTAAGGAAGAATAGCATCATCATAGAAAAATATTTCACAGAATAGCTAGAAATCTAAAGAGTGTAATATCTATTAAAGAAACTGAATCCATAATTTAAAATTTTCATAAATGACTTTACTAGTGAATTTTTTCTAAATACTTAAAAAAGAAATTACACTGTTCCTACACAAATGTTTATAGAATACAGAAAAGGAGAATGTTCTAACATTGATATCAAAAGCAATAAAGGACCTTACAAGAAAGAAAATTATAGGCAGGTCGCTCTCACTAACATAGGGGAAAAACTTCTACACAAAATATTGGTATATCAAATCTACAGATATTTATGTAAATCAGTAAAAAATGTAAAATTATGCTACATATTAAAATTTCTTTGGAGAGAACTATGATATGCTAATGAATAAATTTAGCAAATGATATCTAACATTTTCTGTAAAAAGCCACAAAACATTGAGAAAAGTTAATAAAAACCCAATTATTGGGGATTGGGACTACAGCTCAGAGATGGAGCACCTACCTGTCATGTGCACAGCACTAGGTTTAATCCCCAGTGTCTCAAAACCAAATAAACAACCCTGTGATCAATATCAATACATCAATATATAACATATAGATGCATTCTGATCTCTACCTTACTGTGCATATAACAGAAATTCTAAGTGGATTAAATTCAGAACTAAGTGTAGCAAGGAACATTATAAAGTTTCTACAGTACAACAGCGGAACATGTTTTCATTATTTTAGAATATGCCAAAATGTTTAAATTGAATTAAAGTTAAGAAGTATAGGTCATGATAGGACACCATTAAGATAGAAGACCCAGAGAGGTATTCACAGGTTGTGAAACCCAGGACCAAGGAGGAGAATAGTCTAGGGCATACCCCAAGGGGTGGTGGAGAGAGGAGAGAACCAGACAAAACACAAGGAGATGGTCACGTGGGGGAAGACATGGGCAGTAGAATCCCAGAGAAGCTCTGTAGGATAGAGGTCACCATGTGAGCAGTGACCGTTGTGTCTAAGGAAGCATAGAGACAGGAAACGCTCTCTAGGAGCTCCTTGGCCAGCTAACCTGGATTATGCAGCAGCGAAAAGACCCAGTCTCAAACAAGGTGGAAAAGTTGTCACCTGACCTCCACATTCAATCTCTCTCTCTCTCCCTCTCTTTCTCTCTCCCTCCCTCCTCCCTTTCTCTCTCCCTCCCTCTCTCCCTCTAGCCCTCCCTCCCTCTCTCTCAAAGAGAGTGAGGAGAACTACATTATTTTAGAGGATATATCTTATTGAATATTATCATTTGAAACTTATGTTTCAAACATTAGAAATTGTTACGGCTTTTGGCCATCTCACACTGAACAGCAGTATCATAGAATGTCACTGCACAAATTAAGAGCAATTATAAACAAGTATATGGTTCCCAACATTCATGACCAGAGGTTTTATTTCATGTATTTGTTGAGTATGTTACAAGTAACTCATTATAAGAAAAGTTAAGCTTTTATGTGGAATTTATGTGGAATTAAGGGACCCAGAATCAAAAATAATTGCTAAAAGAAAAAATTTGAAGACCTCAGCTTTGTCCATTTTTTTCTGTCCTCAGGATTGAGAAGCAAGTGCTCTAAGCTATATCTGTCTTAGCCCAACCCCTGCCAATTTTAAAACTTATTACAAAACTATAGTAAATAAAGACATTGTGGTAGTGGCATACAGTTTGACATTGTTTGAAGATATGGGTCAATGGAGTGGAATCACGAGTCTGAATCTAAACTCTCATATTTTATGGTCAGTATATTTTCAATGAGAGCACCAAGATAATTTGCTTGGAAAAGGATAGTCTTTCCAATGAATGGAGCTGTGATAACCATATTAAAAAGAATGAATTTGGAACCCCACTTATCTCGGATAAGACTCTAGACTCTGCAGTACAGAAAGGACTCTCCATTCAGTCATAAAAGTACAAATAAGCAACTCGAGTTAAATATAAGCAAAGGTTCTAAATAGCCATTTCTCCTTCAGAACACGAGCGATTTCAACAAAACAATAGAAGACAAAGTGAACAGTAAAGGTGACTGGGTGAGATAAAGAATTCCACATCCTAGAATAAGATCCAGGGGGTTGTCCTGCATACCAGAGGGCTAGAGGGGAAGACCTTCCTGCCAAACCCAGAAAGGCTCTGGAGCTGGAGCTGATCAGTAGGGCTATGAGCAAGACTGAGAATTGCTGTGAAGAACAAGGAATTGATTTAATGTTTAAACTCGTGTGCAAAGATAGCAGGAAATATAATAACTGTACTAAATACTTAATTGTACTAGAACAGCCTGCATGTCCCCAGACATGAGGAGAAACAAGAATCTTGCCAGTGCCTCTCACTCGTGTACTATGTGCTTTATCCTTGTCTGGACACATCCTCTTAGCCCAGCTGGGGTGTGGCGGAGAGTTCCCAGGTACAAGTTGTCTGTGTTCTAACTTATCTTGTGATTTGGTGTTCCAGCTAACAGCCTACCCACAGGGTAAGCTGGGAACATTCCAGAAGCAAATCTCAGTCAAAGATGGGAATGCTGGAGAAAATGCTATAGTACCTTGCCTTCAGAGGAACAATTTTAAGGCCTACTTTCTACGGGTCTTTAGAGCATCTCAAGAGAGACTGAACGCCAATTGCCCATGAACTGCCTAACTTAACATCCTATTATCAGCACATTTCTCTCCGTTCCTCTACTCTTGCCTCCTAGGATTATCTCCTGCACCCCAGACCTTGTTTCAAACCTTGCTTTGTGGGAAACTCAAGGGAGAAAAGTCAACTTCAGATTCAGTGAACCAAATTAACTTTTACAACTTCTGTGAGGACCTCGTAATAGGATTTGGGTTCAAGATAACTGTCTTGAAGCACCAGAGAGGGTTCATCCAGGTGACTACAAATGAATAGACCCTTCAAGAGTTCCCGTTATCATAGGTACAATGAAGGCAACTTTATGCATGTGTTCCTGGGTCAAGCTAAATCTCGTGCTGACTGTTTTCAGTCATTCTTCCTTATCTTTCTTTGCAGTTTATTAGGATTTTGGAGGTTATTATTGGCCTCGATATGCAGAGAGCTTGTCTGTGTCCACCAGTCACAGCATCCTCTGCCTCAGATCCCCCAACCACAGCACTCAGGACTCTGCCCTGTGTTCACGTGGCTGCCTTGATCTCCCCTGGCTACTGCCCCTCTGTTTTTCACTTCTACAACTTAAACCTACCTTTTCCTGACTGAACTCACCAGTGGTCTGCGTGTTCACTCCGCCAACATTTCAACCGTGGTTTTCTTGTTTCTTTTCCTTTTAAAATTATTTCTATTTGTTGTTTAACGCTTTCATACACGTCTGTAATGTCTTTTTATGATATTTGCTTGCCATTGCCTTCTCTTAATCC
Source organism: Eospalax fontanierii (assembly GCA_035773235.1). Taxonomy (NCBI): domain Eukaryota; kingdom Metazoa; phylum Chordata; class Mammalia; order Rodentia; family Spalacidae; genus Eospalax; species Eospalax fontanierii. Next base: position 178,486,799 of record CM069524.1, on the reverse strand, counting down.
CTCCCACCTCCTCCGGAGCCCTTCCCTTCCTAGCGTTTCCCCCACCTACTTTCATGTCTTTTTAAAATAATGCCCACTGAGTTTAATTAGAGTGTCCTGCATGTGCATGGGCGGGGGAAATAATTACACCCTTAAAGAAAAACAGCTCTCCCTTTCCAAGCAGCCATTAACGGCCAAGAGCTTCGCAGCTGAGGCTGAGGCCTTGTCAGCTCCTCCTCCATCCATGCTGGAATGTTGATGGCTTGCTCTTGTGCAGATAACCAGAGCTGTTGTGAGTTCATGGGTAGAATAGCCATGTCATTTCAGAAGATAGTGTTCAGAGCTCTCCTCCCTGCCTTCCAGCTCTTACATTCTTTCCACCTCCTCTTCCATCATGTTCCATGAGCCTTTGCTAGGGATAAGATGCTCTTGGTCTTTAGAAAACTAATAAATCATCTCAAGGATAAGCCGTGCTGTGAAATATTTAATTTCATATCTTTCTCCATTTAATTCTCAATAACTCACTCTGTTTCACTTATTTCAGTTTGTGTGCATTGTTAGTGCTTTCCAGTTAATCTGTAATCCTATTAGTAGGAGAAAAATGAACTGGGACTGACCAAGTGACCTGAGCATATTTGCAAATGGCACCTAAAGAGGTTTAGGGATGAAAGCCCAGGGGAATATCCCACGAGGAATACTCTTGCCTGATAGATAACTGCCCTGTCAGGTTGGAATGGCTCATTTAGAATTCCTAAGGAAGATACCTTGAACCTGGCCCAGCCCCTCAGCTCATATAGAGAGCCAAGGACAAGAACAAGTTGAACTGGGCATACAGATGATGCTGGACTGGCGACTCCAGTGAAGTCCCAGCAGAGAAGATCAGGAAAAGAATGAGTTTTGCCACAAGACCATCCCTCATCACCCAGAGAGAAATGGGAGTTGCTGGAACTCTGTGAATGCCTTAGAAACTTCATTATTTAAAATTAAATATTCCTTGAAAATTTCATACAATGTGTTTTGATCCTGTTCACCCCAGTTCCTCCCCTGAACTCTTCCTGACCCTCCCCCACAAAGTTTCATTTCTGAGATGTGATAATGTCCTCTTTGCGGTCCTCTGCTGCCAGCAGGCAAGAAGAACGAGAGAATTTAAAAAGCAAATGGGGGCCAGGAGACGGCTCAGTGGGCAAAGCGCTTGCTGTGTATGCAAAGCAGGATGCAGCAGCGCTCCCATAATCCCAGCACTCCTGTGGACACGGGAAGCGGAAACGGGAATCCCTGAAGCTCAGGAACCATCTAGCCTGGTGTATGTAGACAAGAGATTGTCTCAAACAATGTGCAAGGTGGAGAACAGCACTCCAAATTGTCCTCATCGTCCTCTGACCTCCACATGCGTGTCATTGTACACGTGTGCCTGTACTCACAGGGCACACAAGCCCCCACACAGAGATTTTAATTTATTTTTATTTCGTGTGTATGAGTGCTTTGCCTGCATGTATGTAAGTGCACCCATGTAGTGCAATGCCCACAGAGGCCAGAAGAAGGCACCAGATTCTTTGGAACTAGATTTGCACAGTTGTTAGCTATCATGTGGGTGCTGGGAACCTAACCCAGGCCCTCTGCAAGAGAAGCCCTTGCTCTTCTCCAGCTCCACACAAAGATGTTTTTTTTAATATATAAATGGAATTTAGTTGAGTAGCAGAGGCCAGGAATGGCTGCAGAGAAGCGTTACAGAAACAGAGAATTTCGGTGTCGGGGACAGTGTTGTTGCCGCAGCTGCAATGGGACTGAGGGAGCCGTGCGTGCCATCACAGCACAGCCCGGAGGAGAGTGCGCGCTCTCTTGCTCAGTCTCAGGTGATGATGTGCTGGCTGTGGGCCCCACGCCTAGGCCTAGCTGCCGATGCAAAAGTGAAGACTCCAAGGTGAGCACGGACCAGACAGAATCGAGTGAGGGCAAATGGAAGGTGTTTCTCGTGGATATGCCCTGGCCGGACTGGTCACTGCAGGCAAAGCAGTGAGTGGAGAGGACCCCCTTGACTTCCTGTGCCCACACTAAGAGAAATCTGAGGACCGAAACATTCTCCAAGGCAGAACTTTCTGGAAGAACTGTTCCATTTCCTTCACCTTATCCTGCTGACTGCTTTTGCTGTCTACTTTTGATGTTATCATTAATTTTCTTACTTAAAAAATTTTGTTCTCATGCTTGAAAAGGCAAGAACACTATAGATGAGAAAAGCGAAGACAACATATGTAGAACAGCTGATCCGAGCTTCCCACCGTTTCTCGTACGTGCTGTCTAAAGGGTGTTCTTGGGCTGAAGACATGGCTCAGTGGTTAAGAGCACTGGCTGCCCTTACAGAGGTCTGTGATTTGATTCCCAGCACCCACGTCGTTGCTAACAACTGTCCGTAACTCCAGTTCCGGGGAAATTCAACGTCTTCTGCCTCTGCATGCTCTGCATGAAACAGGTGCACTTACACACATGCAGGCAATACACTCATATACAAAAAATAAAAATAATAAATAAAATACTTAAAAAATAATCATAAATAAAATATTTGAAAAATAAAGGGCATGCTCTTCATGCAGATAGAGACACTTAAATTTCTAAATGACACATAAGATTTGTACATATATGAAGTCCAGTACGGTAATTTGACACATGTATACAGTGTATGATGATCAGTTCAGGGTAACTAGCTTGTTCCTCAAACATTCCTCATTCATTTCTTTGTGCTAAGAACCTTTGAACTCCTACTTTGAAACATACCAGGAATTGCTGTACATTACAGCTTCTTTGCTGTGCTGTAGAGCAGGAGAGCTTATTCTTCCTTTGTAACTGGACTTTGGTATCTCTTACTCAGTCTCCTCATATCCCCTGCCCTGCCCTCTTCCTAGTCTCCCCATCACCAGGCTATTCTTGTCTTCTAGGAGATCAGTCTTTTTAGTCCCCACAAATGAGTAAGAGTCGCAATGGTTATATCCCAGTACCTGGCTTTTATCTCACTTAGCATGGTGTCCTTCAGGGAGCCATTTTTGATGAAAGGGATGGGGTTTCATTATTTTTGTGGCTGCATAATAATCCATTTTGTACACAAGCACACACACACACACACACATTGTATCATCTGTTCATCCTGCAGTGGACACCTTGATCAATTCCACATCTCCTTGGCTATTTTATTGTGGCTATTTTTCAAAAGAAGACACAAAAATAGTTAACGCTTAGGTGAAAAATGCTCTTTCTAATCATGAGAGAAATGCAATAAAAACCACAAGGAGAAGTCTCCTCAGCCTATTTGGAATGGTTCTTAACAAAATGACACATAAAAATGCTGGTGGGGCTGCAGAACTAGAGAGATTCAGACATACTTTTGTTGGGGAAAAAAAGAGTCAGGTTCAAACAGTGCATGCTTTTGTGGCTTGCATTCCTGAAGAACTGGTTTAAAACAAAACAAATTTTTAAAACAGGTTTATTATAATTACAGCAGTGACTCTGAAGTTTATTTGAAACAGCTCAGTGATCTGCCTGAACTGAGTTCTTTTAAAGGCCCCAAAGAACCTAGATGTTTGCAAATTCCATGCTGAGACTGAGAAAGGACAGTCCCCCTAACACCTTGAGTTTCAGGAGTGACATCACAAAACTCAGCTCAGAGCATTCTTCCAGAACAGCGCTCAGAATGTCAGAAGAACTAAGGGCAACTGAGTCACCAAAAAGCCGCTGCTCTGATTTCACCTGTAGACCTCTCCCCACGGTACTGAGCACTGCTTCCTCTCAGTCTATTTTTGATTTTGTTTCATGTGTGGCTGCTTCCTGCATATCATAAACAAGCAGGTTTTATTGCTCCCCACACTCAGTTTAATTCTTTGCCTAGTCCTGGAGGGATGTCTTTGAGATTCCTTTTGAAGTGTGCTAACAAGACTCTGAAACAGCCCTGGAAGCCCTGTGGCTTACTGAAGCAGTCCCTGGGTCAGATGGTATCAGATGCTGTTTGTCAGGAAGTGAGATGAAGGTGCTTGACAGCTGACTTCTTGGGTCAAGCTTTCCTGGGGCCTCCATTCTGGCTCTGTGGCTTACTAACCTACTAACCATGCTAACTAGCATGACCTGTCAGCTAAGCCATGTCACTTTACCTCTCTACCTTAGTTTTCTCATTTGATTAATAAGAGTGGTTTATTAGGTTATTCATGAGTTTAACTGAATTTTTACAAGTGCTGAGAATAGAGCCTGATACTTGGTGAACACTCAGTTTTAAGAGTTAGCTATTTATATTATATTAGTGCCCTTGATCTCTCATTCACCCTCACTGAGGGTTTCTCCCTCAAAAATCTAGTGTCCTCCCCAGTTCTTCCTTAGTCACATTTTGAACCGTGTGCATATTCGTGTATGAAAAAGCCAAAGGGCATTTGAGGTGTCACAGGCCTTAATATGAATGATGAAATTAGCGCTGTGGGTTGTGCGAACATTCAGAGCATGACTTCCACAGGAGCATTCTCACAGTCAGTGTTCTAGGACAGTAGAAAGAAGGGCCTTCATGTTAATAACTGCTGATGCGGTCTGATGAGGTTCTACCTTATTAAGATTCCTTAAGTGGGGCCATATGACTGGGGGTTAAGGTGCTTGCCACCAGAACTGAAGATTTGAGTTCAATTCCCAAGTCCCACATGGTGGAAGGAGAGAACTAACAGCCACACTGACCCTCACATGCGGCCATGGCATGCCACCCACTCCCAGAAAAAAGCTGTTTTACACATACCAGGAGAGCTAGAAAGATGGCCCAGCAGTTAAGAGCACCTGCTGCTCTTGCAGTAGATCAAAGCTCTGTTCCCACCACACAAGTCAGGCGACTTACAACTGCATGTAACACCAGCTCCAGGGACTCCCTCTTCTGGCCTCTGTGAGTATCTTCAAGCACTTACACACACACCAAATAAATAAATAAATTACATATGTAATTTATAGGATATGAGTGCTGTCAGAGAAGACAGCCTGATTAGGTTCCGGACAATGGCTAGCAATCATCATCATCCTGAAGCCACCTGTTCCTCCTGATAACTCTATCAGATCTGCTTTCTTGACTAAAAACAGGCTCTTTGCTAGGACATTGACCTATTCTGTTAAGAAGGCAAGGAATTCTGATTCATCTTTGATGATGTTAAGTTGCCTCTGGTCAGCAAAAGCACTTTAGAGTCATTATACAGCACACTGTGTTCTTGGTTCATCATGTTTAAAAGCTGTCCTTCAAACCAGCTGCTACAGCCCGAAACAAGTGATTCAGTTTATGTCGGAAAGCCACTGAGCTACACAATACCTGGCAAAAGAGTTCTGAGAGACACAGGAAAGTTGGCACCTCTTCAAGTCCACTGGGGAAGCATATGCCAAATTCAACAGGAGAGCAGAGAGTTTTTAAAGAAGAAAATGAGCAAGGAGATGAGAACAATAAAGGTGTATTCTCTGGTCTTGGGCTAGGTCACATGGACTGGCTAAACTCTCCAAGAATGCTGGGATCATTAGTATATATGGGATGGGAGCCTCTACACCCCATTCTAGAAGCAGTGAAGAAAGTTGAACTCAGCCAATACTTGGAGTACACCTGCTCCTTGAGGGCAGAACCCAGATGAAGAGACAGGTGATGGGGATCTGGTGGGGTGTGGACCTACAACACCACTTCTCCATCGGAAGACAGGAAGAATCGAAAGGCCAGTAGAAGCGTTGCCATTTGTAACATATCTAGTCTACAAAAGGGTTAATTTATATAACAAAAAAACTAAGATGTGGGTTAGGGAGATGGCTCAGTGAATAAAGTAAGGACCTGAGTTCGGATCCCCAGTGCCCATGTAAAAGTCCAGTAGAGTGCTGTACACCTATAATCCTAGCACTGGAGTAGGGGTAGGCAGATCCCTGGAGCTCACTGACCAGTCAGTCTAGCCAATCAGTGAGCTCTGGGTTCACTGAGAGACTTTGTTTCAGAAAATAAGGCAGAGAGCAATAGAGGAAGAGGAAGACTCCTGAAGTTGACTTGTGGCCTCCCAGTGCACACATGTACAACACACACACACACACAGGTGTGGATATACTGATCTTTGGCGTTGGTCACTGTACAAAAGAAAGAAGCAAGGGTAAGGTAGATGATTCGACGGACTCCAGAGACGCTCGCGGATCAAAGCTGGGAAACTCTGCGGAAGGTCATAAGGAAGACCAGGCTGACCAGGGTTCTAGTAAAAACAAAAGCAGAACCCAAGATGTTTTTCAGAATATTTCATGTTTTAGTGAATGCCCCGACTTCTGTCTATTTCACAGTCCCACAGAGTGTGACTCATGGGCTTACATCAGCACTGAGTCTTCTCCTACTGTCTCCTTTGTAAACTAAGAATTAGGTTTTCCATAACACAATACTTGATGCTTCACATGGACTAGAGAGCAAGTCTGTTCTCAGTCAGCACCCTCTCCTCTATCCCCTTTTCCTAGTTCTTGAGAAGAAAAGGACAGTAAGAAGGCAAGAGAAAAATTTAAAATTCATTGTGAGCTGAAAAAACACTCGGGGTTTTCAGAACATCAAAATACATAAGGAACATCCCGTGTGGCAGAGGTAGCACGTGTCTTTGGGCAGAAAGGGAATGGCACTGTAGAATTCTTCAGTGTGGCAGAGGGGGCTTTAATTTGCAAAAATATCAGGTAGCAGTTCTAAATGAATTCAGGATGAATGTTAAGGGTATGAGACTGCTGAAGATGAAAATGAGTCCATGAAAACTATTGAGGAAAAGGACAAAGGCGAAGAGAGAAAGGAACAGTAAGTGTAAAGACTGTAACCGGGAACAAAACTTCCACCTGCCAGTTTTTACTTGATTTTAATTTCAGAAAAGAAACAAGCACTGACTTTTGTGGGCCAGGGAGCATAGCACGACCAGGCCTCTAGCTCCAGCAGGTCCAGGCTGCACTGTGACTAGTCCTCTGGCTACGATAGGATGACACAGACGCTGTTCAGTAGGTCCAGAGAGCTCCTTGGGACTGGACCATCCCCCAGCCCTGGAGGGACCTGGAGGACTTTGGGACCAGACCTCCAGCTCTACTGGTCTCAAAGGTCAGTTCAGGGATCTGGGCTTTGCTTCCAATGTGTCTAGAGTCCCCTGAGAGACTACTGTTTGGCCCTGGTAGTCTCTAAAGGCAGCATGAGTATGGAGATTTGACTGCTGAGGTTCCAGTCGTCACTATAGGGCTGATAATCTATATTAGTGATCTCAGGGGTTACTCCCAGCCTGTGGCACTAAACACAGCTCCCAGATAGAGAGACTCACATAGACCTTAGTGCCTCTGACCTTTGGTGTCCTGCCCACCAAGTCCAAGGGGTGATTGGGTTCTGATCTCATGTGGCTGCCTTGGGGCTTGGTGTGAGGACCCAGCCTTGGACCTGTTGTCACATAGCCAAGATGAAGTCACCCTGTCAATTCCATTTAACATTCAACACTAAGTTTCACCAGTCCCTGTGGCTAAGCCTCATGTAAATATCCCTCTAGGAAGAACCATAGAAAACAGAACATCCAAATAATCTTGGAAGAAGGGAAAGTCAAAACTGAAAGACAAATTCACTCCAACAAATGAGCAAAACACAGAAAGAAACCCAAGGAATGTGATACAACCGTCATCTATGAGCCATCCCCTAGCAACTGACTTCACTATAAGAAAATCCAAAATGGCAGAGAAAGCCAAACTGTCCAAGGAAGAATTCAGAGTCTTACTTTTTAAAAGAATTAATGATAATTCATAAGAATCAAACAAAGAGAAGCACTGAGTAAGGAAATGTATCCAAGACCTTGAAATGACAGTCTCCCATGTGATGAAACAGTCAGTAAATTGGAAGCAGAAGTCCAAAATATGGAGGAAAAAATCATCAAAACTCTCCATAACACAGCTGGATCAGGATACCAAAACTACAGAGAAATATCTGGGTGTGGTGGCACATGCCCTTAATCTCAGCACTGGGGGTGGGTCTCTGTGAGATGGAGGCCACTCTGGTCTACATAGTAAGTTCCAGGCCAGTTGGGTCTACAGGGAGACCCTGTCTTAAAAAAGCATATACATATATATATATATATGTGTGTGTGTGTGTGCATGTGTGTGTGAATATGTATATATATATATATATATATATATATATATATATGAAGAAATAATCTCAAAAGCAGCACAAGAAAAAAATCAATTTACATGCAGAAATGTCAGACTTTTCACCAGTAACCATAAAAGCCAGAAGATCATGAAATAAAATAGTTCAAACTCTGAAAGTAAGCAAATATGAACCAAGAATGCTATACCCTCAAATATTATCCTTCAAAATTGATGGAGAAATATTTCAAGACAAACACAGTTTAAGGCAATTCATGACAATCAAGGCAGCACTACAGAGAATTCTTAATGGAATACGTTACAACGAGGAAGAAGAGAAATAGTCTCTTCCATGTGAATAAACAAAAGTGTGCGCTGTGCGAAAAGACCAGATAAACAAAGTAGACCTGAGAAAGAAAAAACCACCCAACACAGCAACCCGGCAGATCCCTGAATTCCCATTTAGCAGAATAATAGTAGCAGATTCTGCTCTGTGGTCTGTGACCTGGCTAGCCACAAGTCTCTAGCCCCAATATCAGGACCAGGTATGGGGTCCGTATCATGATGCAGACCTTAAATTCCATCCAAAAGGGGTTGGTTACTCACATAACATTTGTTCCAGCATTGCACCAGTGGGCACACCTTGTCGGGCCAGTTGTATGGTGGCTCACAGGGCTCACAGCTGGTCAAGGTTGACGATTACTTTTCTCTTCCAGTAGCATGCATAGCCCCTTCCATCACTATGAAATCTAGCCAGTAAAGACGAAGTTTTAAGGTCAGTACCAGCTTGATTTCTCCTAGTTTGTTATGACTCACATATATAATATATTCAGCAATAAGGAGTTACCATCAATGTCTAGTGAGTAATCAAGAGTAAGAACAACAGCCAGTATTTTTTGAGGGTCTAAAAGACCTCTTCAATAACTTCAAAAGAAGGAGATTCCTGGCACTGGGCTTTTTTATTTTCTAGCTTATGGTGTCTAATAGGGGCATTGTCCTCCCCTATTAGGGTAACTCCATCTAAACTTTAAGAAGTTTCTGTAGCAGTAGGTTACCATGTGACTTTCTGGAAAGGTTGTTAGTGTAAGTTACCCTTCCCTGTGCTCCCTCCTCCGGTTCCCATCCTGGCTAACCCTTCCTACTCCATTACTCCCCTAATGATTAACACAGAGACCCACAACTACTCAACATGCAGAGAATAAGAAACTGTGTAGAGAGCCGCGGATTGCTGTGTCTTAAAGATGGCGCCTGCTCCCGCCCCCCACCATCCCGAGGTGGGCGCTCTCTGGAGCAAACAGCTCCATAATTGGCTGTGGCTGAGGTCTGGCCCTGCTTCCGCCTGTGTGCGCCTATCTGCTTTCACCACGTGGTAGTTTGGGGTTGGCTGGCAGGAGGGAATTTAACTTTGTGGCGGGCTTTCCCCGGGAGGAGAAGAAGCAGCAGTAAGGAGGGGAAAGAAGAAGTTAGAAAATTAAAAAGCCAAAAGGTTGTTCAAGGTTCCTGAATAAACTGCTTTTGGAAGAGTCCGGGGTCGCGTCTTCCTTGCTGGACGAGGCGGGCGCGACAAGTGGTGCCGAAACCGGGGAAGAGAACTCATCGAGGGACTCAGAACCTTTTGCAGTCAGGGCAGTGCACTGGAAAAGTCCTCAGGTAAGAAAGATGAGGATCCACGACAAAAGTGGGAAAGTCCTCAATTAAATTTGGGGATCCGTTAAGAGCGGGTACTTAGCTAAGTCCTCAAGTAAATTGGGGGGGGCCGCAACATAGCGGGGTGCTTTGCTCCCTCTGTAGATGGAGCGGGGACAGCTGGGAGGTTATAGTGAACCGAAAGTAAAAATGGATTTTTATATGATTGTTGCTATAGGAATGGGCATTAGTTTTGTGTTCTGGTACCTTATTTTTGCCTATTTTTGTAGATGTACAAGAGGTACCCAGAAAAATGTTACGGGAAATACTAGTTCCCACCCAATTTTTTTGGCTCTAAATGAGCTACTTCGTTCTAAGAATTTGGAGCTTGGGAAAAGCACTCTGGAGAGATTCTTGGCAGACTGTGATACCATTGCACCTTGGTTTGCGGTATCCGGAAGGCTTACAATCCCTTCATGGGAAAAACTAGGGAGAGATCTGGACTTTGCTGCCGATCAGGGAACTCTGAGAGGAGGAGTGCGACCTATTTGGAAACTAGTGAAGGGCTGCCTTGAGGACCAAAAGTGTAGCGGAGTGGTAGAGAATGGGCAGGCAGCTTTGGGAATGTTACAAGAGGAAAAATCTGAGAGCACGAGCAGTGTTGGGGATTCGGAGGTTATAGACTCCGAAAATAAGTCGCAAGCGCTCATAAAACAAGTGGAAAAGGGAAAGATGGAAGGAGAGGGCGGGGGTGAAGCTGTACCCTACAGAACAATGCCTTCCGCTCCTCCGTATTACGAGGAGGGAGGAAGCGGTTGTTTGGGGCGGTCCTTCTGTCCCAAAGTGTGGAGAGAGGTGCGATCAGAATTACACCTAGCCTATCCTGTGTTCCAGGACCCTCAGGGAAATAGATATGAAGAGCCTTTGGACTTTAAAGTTATCAAGTCCCTGGCTGAATCTGTAAGAACATATGGAATTAATGCCTCTTTCACTGTGGCCCAGTTAGAAGCTTTACATAGACTGGGCGGGGTTGGCTCGCGCATGTCTGAGCCCGGGGCAGTACTTAGATTGGAAGTCATTCTTAATTGAGTATGCTAATGAACAGGCTGCCGCTAATCAAGCTGCAGGGCAGCCCGCTTGGGACAGAGATATGCTGTTAGGGCAGGGTCGTTTTGCCAATCAACAGACCGGCTATCCAGTTCAGGTGTTTGAGCAAATTAACCAAATTGCCATAAAAGCTTGGAAATCCTTGCCTAATAAAGGAGAAGTGAGTGGAAACCTTACAAAAATTTTACAGGGCCCGATGGAGCCTTTTTCGGATTTTGTTGCTCGTCTGGTGGAGGCTGCAGGAAGGGTATTTGGCGATCCAGACACTGCCATGCCCCTGATCAGACAATTAGTGTATGAACAATGCACCAAAGAGTGCAGAGCAGCCATTACTCCTTATAAAAATAAAGGATTGGAAGCCTGGATGAAAGTGTGTAGGGAGTTAGGGGGTCCCTTGACCAATGCAGGCTTAGCTGCAGCCGTAATCCAGTTGACTCAAAATAAAAGAGAAAGTTCTGGCGCTTGCTTTAGGTGTGGCAAAATGGGGCATTTAAAGCGACAATGCCCTGAAAGAGGAGGTATAACTGATCCTGGAGGAGGGCAGCGCCTCAAACAACCCGGATTATGTCCAAAATGTAAAAAAGGAAAACATTGGGTGAATGAATGTCGCTCTATAAAAGATATCAATGGGCAGCCATTGATTAAAGATCGCAGTGGCGCTCATCCAAAAAACGGCCAGCGGGGCCCCCGCCTTCAGGGCCCACAAATATATGAGGCAATAGAGAATCAGAAAGAGAAACAGCATCAGGAGAGATGGCCGACCCTCCGTCATCCCAAAGACCGAGGAGAGCCACTGCAGGTTCAGCAGGATTGGACGTGCGTTCCGCCGCCCGACTCATATTGACTCCCCAAATGGGGGTCCAGTTGTTAGAATCCGATTTTCAAGGACCCCTGGAGCCAGGTACAGTTGGACTTCTCATAGGAAGATCTTCAACAGCCTTAAGAGGCCTTAGAGTTCACCCAGGAGTGACTGACCCAGACTATACTGGAGTGGTAAAAATTATGGTTGAGTCACCTAAAGGCATTACAGCCATTTCTCCTGGAGACCGCATAGCTCAGCTGATACTCTTGCCTAGCCTACATGAAAAATTTGCTGCACAAGACAAAGAGAGAGGGAAAAGTGGTTTTGGATCTACTGGAACAGATTTAACCTTTTTATCCTTGGATTTGGATCAGAGGCCAGTTTTAGAGCTGATTGTAGATGGCAAAAGGATCCTAGGGTTGCTAGATACAGGGGCAGATAGAAGTATTATTGCAAAAAAGGACTGGCCTGCAGGCTGGCCGTTACAAGCCTCATCTCAAACTTTACAAGGTTTAGGTTATGCAAATGTTCCAGATATGAGTGCAAGACAGTTGAAGTGGAAGGATCAAGAAGGACACTGGGGTGTTACAACCCTATGTGTTAGAACTTCCTATTTCCTTGTGGGGAAGGGATCTCTTAAAAGATATGGGGTTTAAGTTAAGCAATGAGTACTCCCCCATTTCTCAAAAAATTATGAAAGACATGGGATTTCATCCCAGCTTTGGAATGGGACGACAACTACAAGGAAAAAAGAGTCCCATTCAAGTACAACAAAGAAACCCTCGACAAGGCCTGGGTTTTTCCTAGGGGCCGCTGAGGAGGGGATACCCATTACTTGGAAAACAGAGGAGCCAGTATGGATTCCTCAGTGGCCTCTATCCTCTGAAAAGCTAAGTGCCGCAAAAGAACTTGTGGCAGAACAACTGTCTTTAGGACACATTAAACCATCAGTATCACCTTGGAATACACCTATTTTCGTAATAAAGAAAAATTCTGGAAAGTGGCGACTATTGCATGATTTACGGGCCATTAACCAGCAGATGCAAATCATGGGCCCGGTACAAAGAGGTCTGCCTTTGCTTTCGTCCTTGCCTGAAAGTTGGCATGTTATTGTAATTGATATTAAGGATTGCTTTTTTTCAATTCCCCTGCATAATAATGATAGTGAAAGATTTGCCTTTACTGTTCCATCTTGTAATCATGAAGAGCCAGATCAGAGATTTGAGTGGGTAGTTTTGCCACAAGGCATGGCCAACAGCCCCACTATGTGCCAACTGTATATAGGGGAAACTATTGCTCCATTAAGGAGAGAGTTTCCTGATTTGAGATGCATTCATTATATGGATGATATTTTATTGGCTGCTAAGGGGGAACAAAGGTTGGAGCAGGCCTATGTAATGTTAGTTACGTTACTTGAAAAGAAAGGATTGTTTATTGCCCCCGAAAAGGTACAAAAGGAACAAATAGTCAATTATTTGGGCGCTAAGATTAAAGCCACACAAATTATCCCACAAAAATTGGAATTAAGAAAAGATAAATTTAAAACGTTAAATGATTTTCAGAAATTATTAGGGGATATAAATTGGATAAGAAGTTATTTAAAACTGCCAAATTATGAACTGAAACCTTTGTTTAGTATATTAAATGGTGATTCAGCCTTAGATTCCCCCAGGCTATTAACTGAGGAAGCAAGGAAAGCGTTGCGCAGAGTAGAAGATGGATTACAACATGCCTTTTTGCAACGGGTTAAGGCAGATCAAGCTATAGCCTTATGTATTCTTCCTACTTATCCTCAGCCCACAGGATTGTTGTGGCAGGAGGGGCCATTATTGTGGGTTCATCCTAAGCTATCTCCTGCAAAATCGATTGAATATTACCCCACTACAGTGGCTAGGATAGCTTTGAATGGCCTCCAACAGTGCCTACAATATTTTGGGATCGCTCCCACTACAATTATAGTGCCTTATTCAAGCCATCAAATAAAGATTCTTTGTGCTACAGTTGATGATTGGGCCATATTAAGATGTGGGTATGGTGGAGAGCTGGATAATCATTACCCAAAACATCCATTGATGGGTTTTTTTAAGGAACACCCTGTTATTTTTCCCAGGATAACGTTGTCTCAACCCATTATGGGGGCTCCAAATATCTTTACAGATGGATCCAAAACAAGGTGTGGAGCCTACATGATTGAGAAACAAAAGCCTGTGATGCGACAGTTTCAGCCTGGCTCCCCACAGATAATTGAGTTAAGCATAATTATAGAAGTATTTAAAGATTGTACCTTTCCCTTTCATTTAATATCTGATTCAGCTTATGCCGTTAATGCAGTAAGAGTTTTGGAAGTGGCCGGACCAATTAAAAACTCTAGTCCGGTCTGTCAACTTTTTCAACAATTACAGACTTTAATTTGGCAAAGACAGGCTTGCTTTTTTATCCAACATATTAGGGCTCATACAGGCCTGCCAGGACCTTTGAGTACAGGGAATGATAAAGTAGATTTATGGACCAGAATGGAATGTATATTTTTAAGCTCCACTATAGAAAGGGCAAAATGTTTTCATAACAGGTTTCATGTGAATGCCCGAGCCTTACAACAAAAATTTCACCTGTCTCGAGCAGATGCTCGACAGGTGGTGCTAAATTGTTCTCAATGTGTAACTTTTCACCATCCACCTAGGATTGGAGTTAACCCAGGCAGTTTGCTCCCTTTAAAGGTTTGGCAGATGGATGTGACACATATTTCGGAGTTTGGAAACCAAAAATATGTTCATGTGTCTGTGGATACCTGTTCAGGTATTCTACACGCTACACCTTTGACAGGAAAAAAGGCACGCAATGTTATAACTCATTGCTTAGAGGCCTGGGCTGCATGGGGCAAGCCCCAACAGCTAAAAACTGACAATGGACCAGCCTATACGGCTTGCAGTTTTACCTCCTTTTGCCAGAAAATGGAGGTACAGCTTGTTCATGGGCTACCATACAATCCTCAGGGACAGGGCATTATTGAACGTGCCCATCGCACATTAAAAGAATGTCTTCAAAAACAAAAAGGGGGAGTAGGCCACGGCCGCACCCCAAGGGAAAGACTTTCCCTAGCCTTGTTTACTATAAATTTTTTGAATTTGGATGCTCAAGGCCGCTCAGCAGCGGATAGACATCAGGACCATCATGGCCCTACAAAAGGGATGGCTAAGTGGAAAGACGTATTAACGGGCCTCTGGCGTGGGCCTGACCCCGTGCTGACATGGGCACGAGGATCTGTTTGTATTTTTCCACAGGACCAACAAGATCTAGTATGGGTACCTGAACGCCTGGTTAGAAGAATCCAGCTCAAAAGTCAGCATGACGATACCCCTGCTTCCAGCCCTGATGAGCCAACTAGGGAAAATGAAGCCGAGATGGGGAATCCTGTCGGTGTTTCCAAAGCCAATGCTGAACTGGACATTTAATTTTAAAGACACCCTAAAAGAATTGCTATGAACCATCTGAAAGAGTGGGCGGGAATGGGAGTGTTAGCAGGTCTCCTGATTATAGCCTCCCTGGTCTGCCTGTGGTGTATATGTAAGATTAGAGCACACAAAAGCAGAATGCAGCTATGATCATTCAAGCCTTTACAGCCATTAAAACTGGACAGTCCCCCCAAGCATGGCTAATTGCCATGAAGGAGTTATGAGGACGGGATGCAAGGCTAAGCACTGCACAAGGTTTCGCCTGCTGGTGTTTAAGCATTTCCTTGGAAGACATGTCTGGTTGCATGAAGGTGGTACCCTTAGCTCCTTCCCCTGGGAAAATTGGTACGGGATGGGTCTGGGTCACCGCAGGTGATGAATCTGTGGGTGTCTCCAGGACATAATCCCAATTGTGCACACCAGGGATCAGACCTCTATCTTCGCCCGTTTCTGCTATGTTATATAAAATAAAAGGGGGAGATGTAGAGAGCCGCGGATTGCTGCGTCTTAAAGATGGCGCCTGCTCCCGCCCCCCACCATCCCGAGGTGGGCGCTCTCTGGAGCAAACAGCTCCATAATTGGCTGTGGCTGAGGTCTGGCCCTGCTTCCGCCTGTGTGCGCCTATCTGCTTTCACCACGTGGTAGTTTGGGGTTGGCTGGCAGGAGGGAATTTAACTTTGTGGCGGGCTTTCCCCGGGAGGAGAAGAAGCAGCAGTAAGGAGGGGAAAGAAGAAGTTAGAAAATTAAAAAGCCAAAAGGTTGTTCAAGGTGCCTGAATAAACTGCTTTTGGAAGAGTCCGGGGTCGCGTCTTCCTTGCTGGACGAGGCAGGCGCGACAAAACTGCAAAGTGCTTTGCTCGGTATGGAACATCTATCTCAAACCCTTGCATAACAAGGCTCGGGGATCATTGCAGAAGGGGCAGAAAGCGTGAAGAGCCAGAGGTGGTGGATGACCACAAGGGAGCAGTGTGTTGCAGACAGCAGGACAGTTACTCATATGAATGCACAGCAATTACGACAGCATGCACAAGACCAGGTAAACTCAAGCCAGACAAATTCCCAGCATAGGGTGGAGAGGTGGGTAAGAAGCGCCAGCCCTGACTGGAGAACTGTTGGCAACTGACAGCAGCTGGAAGAAGGAGAGCCAGTTTTCTTTAAGGGTGTGACGCTGAGGAAGTTGACCAGATGTCAGGGAAGGCATCCATACCAAAGGGCATACGGGGACACAAATTACACTTGATAGTCCTAAAATATAATAACAATAATAATAGAGAACATGAAACTGGATGAGGAGGGTGGTAGAGGGGTGCAGATGTGGGCGGGGGTCTGACTATGATCAAAATATATTGGATGAAGTTCTAAAAAAAAAAAAATTTTTAAAATCTGAGAGATTATCAAATAAGCAACTTGATGCACCTTAAGGCTCTTGAAAAACAAGCAGCCAGTTCCAATCCTGATAGACAACTAGAAATAATAAAGGGTAGGAAAGAAATTAATGAACTAGAGACTCAAAAAACAATATACAAAATGAACCAAGCAGAGTGACTCTGAAAAAGTTAGTAGGATCAGCAACCCTTAGCCAATCTGATAAAAAGAGAGAGACTACACAAATCAACAAATTAGGGATCAAAATGGTGTCACTAAAATAGACTCCAACAAAATATAGAACATTATTAGAAATTACTTTGTTAAACTTACATTATGAAAACTTGGAAAATCTAGAAGAAATTGAAGAATTACTAGACATATCATCTACTAAAATTAAAACCATGAGCTGGAGAAATGACCCAGTGGTTAAGAGCACTGGCTGTTCTGCTGTTCTTTCAGAGGACCCAGGTTTGATTTCCAGTACCCATATGTTGGCTAACAACCATCAGTAACTCCAGTTCCAGGGGATCTATCTTTTTTTTTTTTTTGCCTCTGTGGGCATTGCACTCACATGGTGCACTTACATACATGTAGGCAAAACACTCATACAAATAAAACAATAATTAATTAAAATTAAAACCAGAAGATATAAATAGTTTAAATAGACCTATGATAAACAATGAGATAGGAGTTGCAATTGAAAGTGTCCCGTCAAAGAAAAAGAAAAACCCAGGATTGAATGGATTCATGGCTGAATTTTATCAGACTTTCAAGGAAGATCTCATACTTACTCTTCTTAACTTGTTCCTCAAAATAGGAAGTGAAGGGACATCACCAAATTTATGCTAAAAGCTGGTGTCATTCTGATACCAAAACCAAACACAACAAAAGAGTAACCACTGACTGCTTCCTTTGATGAACACAGACACAAAACTTCTCAACAGAATATTTGCAAACCAAATCCAGAAATATATTAAGACAATATCTTATGACCAAATGGGATCATCTCAGAAAGACAAGTTTGTTACATAAAATCAAAGTACATAAATAAATATAATATACCATATAAATGAACTTAAAGATAGAAATCACATAATCATCTCAATTGATTCCAAAAAGGCATTTGACAAGTTCAACATGCCTTCATGATAGAAATCTTGGGGACGTTAGGAATAGATGGAGCATATCTCAAAATAATAGAGGCTGCATACAATAAATCTATATCTAACTGGATAGAGGGGAGACAGAAAGGAGATGAGAGTGCCCGCTCTCCCCTCCCTTACTTAATACAGTGCTTAAAGTCTTAGCTATAGCAAGTAGACAAGAGAATGGCATAAAAGGAATTAAAAATAGGAAAGGAAGAAATCATACTATCTCTATTTGCAGATGACATGATGCTATACATAAAAGACTATAGAATCTACTAGGAAACTTCTAGTTCTAATAAACACAATAAATTTGTGGGATACGAAATCAATATAAAAATATCCCTCATTTACACTAACAATATACTCTCAGAGAAAGAAATTAGGAAGAATATCCCATTCAAGATAGACAGAAAAAATTAAGTACCTAGGAATACACCTCACCCAAGAAGCACAATGAAAACTTCAAGACACTGAAAGAGGAACTCAAAGAAGATACTAGATGATGGAAAGACCTATGCTCCTGGATTGACAGAATTAATATTGTAAAAATGTTATACTGTCGAAATTAATCCCTAGATTTAGTGTAATAACCAGCAAATCTAGATTTCACAAATCTAGAAAAAATAGTTCAGGAATTTACACGGAACCACAAAGACCATAAATAGGCAAGGAATCCTAAAGGGGAAAAACAGAGCTGGCGATACCACAACCTCAAATCACACCACAGAGCTATAGTGATAAAGACAGCCTGGTACCAACTGAAATTAGATGTGTACAGCAATGGAACAGAATAGAGGACCCAGAAATAAACTGACAAAGATATGCCCACATAATTCTTAACCAACAAGGCACAAACATATATTGGAAAAAAAGAACCTATTCAGCAAATGGTGCTGGTGAAACTCAGAATGGATCAAAGACTTTAATTCAAAAATGAAATGCTAAAACTTCTAGACAAAAGCATAAAGAATACTCTTCAGGATACTGGAGTAAACAAGAACTTTCTGGACTGAATATCAGTAGCACAGGAACAAGCCCCAAGTACCAAGAGATGGGACAGCATGAAATTCAAGTTTCTGCAGAGCAAATGAAACTCTCAGCAGAGTGCACAAATATCTCACAGAATAGAAGAAAATCCATACCCGTTATGCCTCAGATAGGGGCTAATATCTAGAATTTACCAAGAACTCCAGAAATTAAATACCCAGGAAATAAAACTACCAGTCAACAAATGGGTTAATGAATTGAATATCCAATGGCCAATAACTATTTTTAAAGGTGTCAACATCCCTCATCAACAGGGAAATGCAAATTAAAACTACTTTGGGATACCACCTCACCCCAGTCAAAATGGCTAACATCAAGAAATCTGACAAGGACTGGAGAAATGGTTCTGTGATTAAGAACACTGATTGCTCTTGCAGAGGACCCAGGTTTGATTCCCAGCACCCATATGGTGGCCAACAACCATTGGCATCTCCAGTTTCAGGGGATCCAATGCCTTTTTCTGATCTCCAGGGCATTGCACAACACAGGTGCACTTACACACATAGAATTTGCACACACACATCTGGACAACAGCTGTTTGAGAGGATGTGAGGAAAGAGGAACCTTTACTCACTGCTTGTGGGAGTGTAAATTGGTACAGTCATTCTGGGAATCAGTGGAGTGCAAATTAGTACAGTCATTCTGGGAATCAGTGTGGAGACTCCTCAAAAACTTAAAAACAGAATTACCATATGTCAGCTAATCACTTCTGGGCACATGCACAGAGAACTCGTACCTTACCGTAGAGACGTTTCTACCCCACCATGTTCATTGCTGCCCTACTCACTACATCAAGGAACTGGAATGGATTATCACGCATCAACAGATGAATGCATAGTTAAAGTCTGGTACATATATAAAGTGAAGTATTATTCGGCTCTAAAGATAAATGAAATCTCAATGTTTGCAGGAAACAGGATGGACCTAGACTATGTAATTTTAAGCTAGGTCACTCAAGCTCAGAAAATTAAAACAGCACATCTCCCTTATATGCGGGGACCTAGCTTATAATATGTACAGGTGTATATGTAAACAAATGCACATGTGGGTCTACTACAACATTTAGAAAGGAGAACAAGAAAAAATAATTTCAAAGGAAAAGTGATGAGTTCACACATATAGTATGCTTCATGTGAGTTCTTTGAATACTCCCTCAGGATAGATAGAATACATTTGCAATGCAAAATAAGTCCTTACACAGGCAGTGTCCACATGTGACTCCATGGGGAGCTGTTACCTTACTGTGAATATGAATTTTATGTTGTGTTTTTCATTGTTTGAATATTTCTGTATGGTATAGGTTTTTTGTAAGTACTAATAAACTGAAGTGTATTTTTGTTCTTTTAAAAGATAAAAATAGGGGCTGGAGACATGGCTCAGCGTTTACGAGCACTGGCCACTCTTGCAGAGGACCAGGTTCAGTTCCCAGCACCCACATGGCAGCTACCAACTTTAAGAACTCCAATTCCAGGGAATATGATGCCCTCTGCGGACCTCCATGGGCACTGCACAATATGGATGCACTTACATACATGCAAGAAATGCACTCATACACATAAAATGAAGAAAATAAAAGAAGTATTTTACTTAAAATTTACTGCTTGAAAAGAATCTGCAGACGTTTTGTTTTATTTTATTTTATGTTATATATCCCCGGGAATTGGTATTACAGATGGTTGTTGGCTGCCATGTTGGTGCTGAGAACAAAGCCTGTGTCCTCTAGAAGAACAGTCAGTGAGTGCTGTTAACTACTGAGCAAACTCTCCAGTCCCCTTAGAAATTTTATTTTAGATAATCAAATATCTGGAAAAAAACAATTCAGTATATATTGCAAATTATACTAAAATAATCAAGCAAAACACAAGCATAAAATAAAAAGAAATGTCTTTAAGAAAGTCATAATAGAATACACTAGAAAATGGTGACATTCCATATCTGTGACCATGAGCTTAAAAACTTATTCTACTGTGCATTTCAGTTTTACTTTGTCTATAAGATGGTCCAGTGTAGCTCTGTGATGCTTATAATTCTCTTTTCTCCGTCTTTTGTTGATGTTTTATTAAGAGTAAACATTAGCTCTACACATGTAAATACACAAGAATAAAAAATTAATAAGTACCTGGGAAAAGATTTACAATTTGTATCATAAGCACAGAATCAATATTCCTAGTATGCAGAGGGTTTCCAAGAAACCGAGGAAGGCCAGCAACCCAAAGCAAAGACTGGGCAGACATAAATGGTAAAACTCTAGGAAAAGAGCTCACCATGAAATAAATATTACCTATCTTTAACCCTTTGAAAATGTGTTCCAGCCTCTTTTACAATAGGTGCAAAATAAAATTATGCTAAGATACTAACTTGCTCATTAGACTCCCAAAATTCCAAGGTGTGATGACAGTGCTTTCTGTTGTGGAGCGGTAAATAAGCACACACTCCCTTGAGAGTTAAGTGGACCACAGCCTGAGGAAGGCTGTTTGTCGATGTCTGTCAAAATCAAAATGCATTATCTTTTGATACAGAGATCCCATGCCACCAGGAAACAGGGAGGATTGTTCCGTGACAGAGTGCTTGTTCAGGATGCACAAAGCCCTGGGTTCGATCACCAGGACCACATGTACAAACAAGGGAAGATGCAGATAAATGCTGCATCAATTAAAATTCACACAAAGGTTCTTTGTAAAGTACAGAAATGAAACTGAAAAATGGAGTGGCGGATTGCAGCAACACTGTGCCTGACATTTGGGGTGTCGGTGCAACAACCATTATTGATGAGATAAAGTATTTCTTGATATTATTCAAGAGAGTATCCTAAGGCCCTCTCCTTCTTCTGGGGGTCTGGCATGTAAACTGTGAAGGGAGATACTCAGTGTGCTGGGGGACTGGGGTAGGGAGCCCTGGCGTTGGTGCTGAGTGTGTTGGTGGAGTCTGCTGATGTCTCCGCTACCATGGAGAAGGCCAGGGCCCACTTGAAGGGTGGACCCAGAAGGGTCATGACCGCTGCTCCTTCTACAGATGGGTGTGAACCATGAGAAATATGACAACTTCCTCAAGATTGTATGCTCATGGCATTTTAGCCTAAAAACACACCTCTGCATAGACAAATTCTCATCTGTACAAGATGCTTCAATGCTGCATTGTGTATTGTAACAAAGGTTGGAAACAGCTTGAGCATTTCCCTGAGGGTCTGAAGTGGAGAGACATGGGGTCTGCAGGTCAGGGGAAAATGTAAAGCCAGTACGCCGCTTTTGTGAAAGAGAGAGAGACTATGAATTTGTATTAATATTTCATCATACTTGCTAAAAGAGCTGAAAGCCAATTAACAGTGGTCGTTTGGGGCCGGATGAGGGCTGTGGAGTAAGGCTCACCCGTATATATAGTTCTTTAGATCTTTGAGCATAGTAAGCTCTTTGAATGTATTATTTAACCAAAACTCACTAAATTGGGCTCAGGATGTATCTCAGTGGGCAGAGTGCTGACCTAGCAGGCATGAAGCTCTGGGTTCAAGCCCCAGCATAAAACAAGTGTAATCTAACTACTCAGGTCGTAGAGGCAGGAGGACCAGAGGTTCAAGATCATCCTCAGCTATATAGCCAGTTCTAGGTCAGTCTGGGAAACATGAGATCCTATCTCAAAAATTAAGAAACCATTCAACTGAATTTGTCAAATGGTGTCGGCCATTCCAAGTGTCCGTTCCAGACACTGAGCTAATTCTGTTTCACGTCTAAAGCTTTTCAGGTGTGTCACTTACTGCGCTTATTTCTGTAACTCTTCCTTGGCAAGTTAGGACATGGTTTCTGCCCCCATTATGTAACCAAATAGTTCTTACCTTATGTCCCAGTGATCTCAATATTGCTAGATCTGATAATGTTCTTATGTCATATCTCAGCAACACTTGACATGCTGCATCCTTTAAGAGGCATCATCCTCTGACTTCCACGCAACCTCAGTTGCCCTTCCGTCCTTCCAGGCTCCCATATCCTTTCCCTGCCTCCCGGCCCCTCTTCTTCCCACTCTACCCAAACATTAAATAGCAGATTTCTTCAAAACTGTGTTAAGCTTCTTGTTTTTCAACACCTTGTCCCCAAGACATCTAAATAGAACAACCAGTTCCGTTGGTAACAGTGACCCTCACATTTAGGTTTTCCTAAAGCCCTTCACTACAGAGGCATTTGTTGGCTGCTCCCCCTGCCAAACACAGTGTGTAGACACAAATTCAAGAGTTTAGTTTTTAGCAGGCAACATATCTTGGATTGTGGGATGGAAATCTGGAGGAGGCACCCTACAAATAAAAGCGTTAGGAATGTTTTCCCTCAGTGTGATATTTTATTTGCCTGTTCATTTTCTTTTGGTGTCTTGAGGAATATATAACTTTTATGATGCTAATGTTTTTCTCTTTTGTGTTTAGTGTTCTAACTAACATTATGCCAAGGACACATAAATTCCATCTGGGATGCTTAATTCCCATTGTTTACTGTTGATGGCACTGTTCAGGGAAATCATGAAACTTTGAGGAGGTGCAGCCTTGCTAGAGGAAGTATGTCACTGGGGCCTGCTTCCACTTTGTTTTCCTGCATGTGGGTGGAAATGTAATCAGCCAGCTACCTGGTCCAGCCTGCGCCCCTGCTGTTATGGATTCTGCTTCAGGAACCATACACTGGAATAAACACTTTCATCCATCAGTCTCCCTTGATTATGGTATTTGGTCACAACAACAAAAAAGTAACTCATACAGGGTGTGTCTGTGAGAGTGTTTCCAGAGGTTTAACTGAGGCAGGAAGCCCCACTCTAAGGGTGGGGAACACCATCTATGGCCTGGTGGCCTAGAATGAATAAAAAGAAGAAAGTAAAGAGTGCCAACGTTCATCCCTCTCTGCCCCTTGTGGACAGTGTGATGAGCTGCGCTGCCCAGCCACCACCGCTAGAAACAGCCACTCTCACCACCATGCCTTTCCTGCCGCAATGGACCGCACCTTCAAACGGTGAGCACGAACAAACCCCTCTTCTCCTAAGTTATTTTTGTCACAGCAGCAACAACAACAAAAAAGAGTAACTGATACACCACCAAACACAGATCATAAATGGCCAATTACTACCAACTTCTTTTTGGCAAAGGAGCAGGAACTCAGAGTCATTTGCATGCAAAGTATGTGTTCTCTCTGGGGCTGTTTACATGCAATCTGTAACCATTTGTAAGTGGGTGCTTCAGGAACATTAATTATAGTCATCCTGTTGTGAATCACGTCTCTAGACCCACGACAATGAACTCCCTCTTCACCTTCTATTTTCCATCTTTCTAAATACTTCTTGTAAGTAGACTCATACAGGGTGTGTCTTTTGCTTGTCTCATTGAACATATCTCTAGATTTGGCTGTGTTCTCACACACAGCAGAGTTTACTTCCTTTTTAAGGCTGCGTGTATACCACATTTTATTTATCTAGCCACATTCTATTTAGGCAACTTCAGTTTCTCGTCTACTGGAATGGTGGCCCTGTGAACATGAGTGTGCAAACACTCTCCTTGAGACTCTGCTTTCAGTTCTTAGGCTACATACCCATGACTGACCTGGCTGCTTCATATGGTAGTTCTGTTTCTTTGCTTGCTTCCTTGTCTGCTTTAGGAACTGTCACACAGCTCTCCATCATTCTATAATCTTACCAACGAGGTCCAGAGCTGCCGAATACTTGTCAGTTTCCAGCTTTTCCCCACATGGTAATAGGCATCCTAATGGATTTGATATTTTTTAAGCATTTTTACCTTTAAGAAATTTTAACTACCATAAAGACTCAAATGTGTTTTATAAAGTCTTGAATGTGTATGTGTGTGTGCATGTGTGTATGTGTGTGTGCAGGTGCATGTGCAGGTGCGTGTGCAGGTGTGTGTGCATGTGTCCATGGAGTCCAGAAAAAGGTGTGGAGTCCCCTGGAACTGTAATTATAAGTGTCCAAGCCATAGTGAAGGTTCATCTTTTAACTGAATGTCCAATTGTTCAGTCTCTATTAGGTGGAAGAACTTCCTTCCAAATTGCACTTTTATGGTATCTGGGTATATTTCTTTTGACATTGCTTTTAGGGAACACCCCAAATTTAGAAATATTAAGCTGTGGGAAAGAACATGCATCTTAGCATTGAGCATCTTAGGTAGTTCTTTTGGTTTCTTATAGCCTCTAGCACAATATACATGTGTCACACAGATGGAGTCACACATCGAGTGCTGGAGGGTTGGAGAAGTTAAGAAACTTAACCAAGATTACAGTTGCTAAACATCTGTTTATTTGAATAGAAGCAGTGGGATTCCTTAGCTCACTTTCCTAAGCAAATATTACAGTGCTAAGCAACCTACAAAGCTAAGACTTACTCAATTTCAAGGTTTTCAGTTCAACTGGTATGGAGCTAAATTCATCAGACTATGAGAGTCCACACAAGCTGAGACTCTCATTTTGAGGCCAGATTATAAAGTAGGCAAAAAGGATCTGGAGAGAGGGTTCAGTGGATAAAGGTGTCTGCCACCAAGCCCGATGACCTAAGTTCAGTCCCCAGAACTCACATGATGAAAGTAGAGAACTGACTCCTGAAAATTCTCCTCTGACTTTACCATGGTGGTCTTGACACAGAGAGGATAAACATTTTATCCAAATCAAGATTCAAAATGTCCTGGGCTTCAAGGAACAGGACACTTCACTCAGATGGTACACAACAGTGAGAAATTCATTCTACCACATATAAAACCTACAGAGCAAGTACATGAGTGGCTTTCATGTGCTCTAGACAGGCGAAGAATCTGAGGCTTACAGAAGATAACCAACTTATCCAAATTAGGTCATAAGGTTTTTGGCTCCAAGTGTCAGGAAATGACAAACAAAGTGCATTAAATGATAAGGAGACACGTTTTGCCTTTGTGGGCAGCACCTGGGCTTTGGGTTTCTTCATCTGCAATTCTCTTGCTTCTTTACTCAACAATGGATTGCCTTAAATCTCATGAGAGGTTGACTTGGTTCCAGGTCCCCATGTAAGAAGGACAAAGTACAAAGAAAAAAAAAAACCGTTCTGCTTATCTACCTACTTTAACAATGAAAAGTGTTTTAGGTGCTCCCTAGCAGATGTCCTCTCCTGTCTTAGCAGGGCTGGCCCAATTACATCCTGATTACCAGTGAAGGGAGAGGGACTCAGTGCATTTGGGCTTGAGATGGATGGGCACTACACCAATACATTGTGCTGGAGCCTCAAACATGGTCTATGAATTGTGGCTCATTCCTGATTAGTTATCGCCCAGAAGATCTGCTCTGTTCCTCACCCCAGATCCTCTCATTTAGTACTTTCTGCCAAGGACACCTCTCAGAACCCCCTTGATTAGAGAGATGGAAGTACTGGTCCACAAGACATTATTTCTAAAGGATAAGCACAGTCATAATCAGGGTTTAGCTTATGATTCTATACTTTTATTCTGTGTGTGTGCAAGTACACACATGCCATGAAGTATGTGAAGGTTAGATGATAACTTTCAGGAGTCAGTTCTTACTTTCCACATTTTGTATTTGTTTCTTTTAAAAAATATATTTTACTTATTATCATCACATGTATGTGTGATCATGTGTACGTGGGTACCCATATGCCATGGCACATGTGTGGAGGTCAGAGGACAACTTAGCGCAATCAGTTCTTTAATATACACCTTATGTAGATCCTGGGAATTGAACTCAGGTCATCAGACTTGTCGAGCAAGTGCTTTTACCCACAGAGCTATCCTGCCCACTGTCCTAGTTTAATTCCAGTTGCTGTGATAACATACACTGACATAAAACAACCTAAGAGACATGGTTTATTTTAGTTCACAGGTCCAGGGTGCATTTCATTATTGCAAGGAAGTCGCAGCTGGAACTTGAAGGAGCTGGTCACGTCAGTCAAGCAGAGAGAAAGGCAAGCACGCATGCCTAGTGCTCAGCTACCTTATCTGCTTTTAGACGGTCCAGTACCTGAACCAGGGAGTGATGACAGTTGATGAACTTAGGGGAAGTCGCTGGACATGAGGGCTCTGACCTAATCAGTGACTGATCCATGGATGGACGAATGGCATCATGGGTGGGCCTGTGTGCTAGCTGGATTCCTGTTGCTCTGATAAAATTCCCAGACAAAAAGTCATTTAGGGGAGAGGGGCTTGTAGTTATTGTTGGGAAGTCAAGGCACTAACCTGTAACTAATCCTATAGCATCTCAGAGGGGAGAGAGAATAAAGGGACATATGCCTGGTGTTCAGTGGGCATTCTCCAGATTATTCTAGAGGGTTTAGACTGGGAAAATAAATGCTAATGATCACCATAAGATGATAAAAGTTGAGATTAATTTTATGAAGTTTGAGAACTAGGGGTTGGAGAGGTGGCTCATCAGTTCAGAGCAGTGACTGTTCTCACAGAGGACCCAAGTTCAATTACCAGCACTGACATGATGGCTAACAACCTTCTGTAACTCCAGTCTAGGGGAATCTGACACCCTCTCCTGACCTCCTCCCGTCCTCATGTATAATTATGCAACAAGCCCTTTATCAAGTGATCCTTCTCCCTAGTCCCTTAATTCAATTAAATTTCATTTTTTACTTTTATATGTTAATTTTTAGAATGATAAGCATACACAATCAATGTTTTCATTTATCTATCTGTCTATCTATCTATCTATCTATCTGAGTGTCTTTCTGTCATGCGTGTAAGTGCACCTATATCATGTGATGTCCACAGAGGCCAGGAGAGGGTGTTGTATGCCCTGGAATTAGAGTTACAGATAATCATTAGCCACCATGTGGGTGCTGGGTCCTATACAGGAGCATCTAGTGATGTAACTGACAGCTGTCTCTCCAGCCAACATACACAATTTTTATAATCAGAAGAATTATAGCTACCTAACACTTATTAATCACTTACTGTATGCAAAGATGTTATATTTAATCATTAACAGAATCCTATTAAGTACGTGCGATTACTGTCTTCCTATTACTATGGAGCAGCTGGGGAAGAAAGGGGTCAAGTAATTTGGCAGAGCTACACAGCTGGGAAGCACAGAGCTGCAGTCTAATCAAGGCAGTCTCATTTTAGCTACTATATGATCACATAAAGCATATTTGTTTAAAGTAAATGGGAGCAAATGAGCAAGAAACTCAAAAGTGAATATTAACTATATGTCCAGGACAGTCATGTGAGATTTAGAAATTGTTATAAGAATATCATTCAGTATGGGCCATGGGGTACATTTCATAATCTTGTCATGTTACTACTGATGAAAAAAAGCCTAGAGAGTCTTCAGACAGTCCCATGGTATATTCTCTGGCATGACCAGATAGTCTTTGCTTTTCAAATTTGCCCAGCATTATTTAGCGTTTATAGAAATTATGCTTCTATAAAAGAGGGAGCAGGGAAAATGACTGACAACTAGGCACTACTAAAAAGTAGATTTACAAACAGTATTATGTACCTTAAAGTAAGCTGTAATTTTGAGAAGCTGCGTCAACCAACCAGGTAAGGATATTTTTAGGTAGTAAAACAGTACAATTATGTAATCAATCACATTGTAAAGCAAACTTATATGAGCAGAAAGGTGATGAAAACACGATTTTTAGAAGGGCAGGGGACTGAGGCGACAGCCAGATTTTTAAAATGATTCATTCATTCATGTATTTCTTTTTATGGCTCTGGGAATTGAACTTAGGACCTCACACAAGCTAGGCAATTGTTCTATCACTGAGCTATATCCCCAGCACTTTGATCATTATACAATTTGAGACAGGATTCATTAAGTTGACCAGGCAGGCCTTGACCTTGCAATCCCCCTGCCTTTGTCTCCTGAGTAGTGGGGATCACAAGCCCAGAGACTTTGATTCTTGACCTCAGTGTTCAAGTAAGTATATAATGATACCATCAACTTAGCACAGAAAACAGGAGTGAAAGACGAGGAGCAAAAACTAAATTTGATTTAAGTTACTGAGCTATAAGGCCTGTGAGGGATGTCCAAAGGGGACAGTTTACTATCCACTAAAGTGGATGAATATCAGAGACACAGATCTGGGATTCTCCATAACTGGGCTGGAATTGTGGATATAAACATAGTTAGCATATATACTTCAACTTGTCAGATTCTGGAGAAGTTGCTCACCCTGTTTGAGAATCTTAGAATTCTCAGAAATAATTTTGTGATAAATGTTTCCTCACAGAACGACAAGGATTGAATCAGCTACTGTACACAGTATGCCCGGTACGGGGACTTGGAGGATAGTGTCCAGTGAGCAGATGGATGAATAACACTGAAAGGTGGATCTCTGACAAGTGGCGATAGGTGTCAGCAGGGTTTTAAAGGAATATCTTCTTGGGAAATTATTATACCACTGAAGAGGCTAGGCTAGTTTCATAATTTAGCTATATTATAGAATTTGCTCTTGTAGGAACTTTAAGTTACTTTCATCCATGATTTTGTATCAGAATTTGGCATCCCTAACGTATAGAACATAGTGTGCTACAGTACAACATTGAACAGGTTTGGAGTTAGAAGGCTGAGCGTTGAATTTTGGAGCCCTTGTTTACTGGCTCCAAGTTCTGTGTTCTGTGTGTAGATAATGTCAACATTACCTAGCTGGTAGTTTAGGTTTGGAGACATCTTTTACACCTCTCTTTCCCCGAACTACCTAAATCCAGTGGGCCATCCAGTTCGGACAAGGTCAACTTCTGCTATCTTTTCTGTCCTGTTTTAGGCTTTTAAAATTAAATTACTTAATTTTCTAAATTTTATTGTATATGGTACTGTGCTGCCTAAGGAGATTTCCACATAAGCATGAACTGTACATTGAATATATTCCCTCAGTACTCCCTCCCTGTCTCTTGGTCCCTCTTCCCCCTCTTTTGGCCCCTCTGTTCTTTTCCATATTTTTCCTTCTGCTTTCATGTCACACATACAGGCATGACTTTTCTGTGTAATATGTAGGAACCACAAATGACAGAAAACATGTGCCATTTGTCTTCCAAGACTGGCTTACTTGCTTAATATGGTTATCTCCAGTTGTATCCATTTTCCTGAAAATGATACGGCTCCTTATTCTTTAGAGCTAAATATATAATGAATATGTTTTTCATTATATATATTGATCTATATCTAGTTCTTGTTGCTATCACACATTCATTTATGTTGAGCCATCCTTGTGTTTTGGGAATGAAGCCAACTTGATCATGTTAAATGACCATTTGGATGTGTTCTTGAGTTCAGTTTGCAAGCATTTTATTGAGAAGTTTTGTGTCTATGTTCATCAGGGAGATTGATCTAAAACTGCCCTTTTTCTGAGGCTGGAGAGGTGGCTTGGGGGTTAAGAGAAGACTCAGGTTCACTTCTCAGCCCCTACATGGTATAGCACTGTCACCCTCTTTTGGCCATTGCAGGTACTCACACATACCAGAAAACAAACTGGTGATCAAAGCACTTATACAAATAATAATAAATAAATCATTTAAAATTGCCTTTGGAGCTGTTTTTTGCCTAGTTTTGTTATCAGGATAATACTGGCTTCATAGAACGAGTCTGGTATGTTCCTTTTCTATGTTATGGAATAGTTTCAGAAATATGAGTGTTAGTTCCTTAAAGGTCTGGTAGAATCAACAATGAATTAATCTGGGCTTGGACTGTTTCCAGTTGGAAAATTTTTTTAGTACTGCTTCAATCTCATTACTTGTTAGAGATTCATTTATTTATTTTGTGTATACATTAATTAGTTTATTTCTCTTAGATTTTCTTTTTCAAAAAATATTTTATTATTTTTATTTTCTGTGTATGATTATATTGCCTGAATGTATATAAATATACCCATGTTGTGTGCCCATGGAGGTCAGAACAGGGTGTCAGATTCCCTGGAGCTGGAGTTATAGACAGTTATTAGCCACCACCTGGGTGGTGAGAACCGAATCCAGATCCTCTGCAAAGGCAGCCTGTGCTGTTAACCGCTGAACCATCTCTCTATCCCCTTCTTCTTAGTGGAATAGAATCTTTGTGTTATATCCTAATGATACTTTGAATTCTCTTATGTCTGCTGTAGCGTCTCCCTTTTCATCACTCTTTTACTACTGTGGGTCTTCTCACTCTTTTTCTGGGGTTAGTTTGGCTAGAGCTTTAACAATCTTATTTATCTCTTCAAGGGACCAACTTTGCTTCTTTGATTCTTTGAATTGTTTTGGCTTTTGGTTTGTTCCCACTTCATTAATTTTGGCTTTGACATTCATTATTCCTTTGCATCAGCTAGTTGGGGTTTGGCTTGGCTTGCTCCTTTTTTTCCTAAGGTACAGCATTAAGTTACATATCTGAGATCTCCTGATTCTTTTTTTCCTTTTTAATTTCTGAGAATTTCATACATCAGTACCGTAGTCACATAATTTTCACCACTCTCTCTTCCCCATTCCAACTCTTCTCATGTCTCCCGCACTGTCTTTCAATGTTCTGACCTCTAATTATTATGGTTGCATATATACATATGTATATATGCACACACACAACTTACTGAGTCCCTTTAGTGGTACTTGTATGAACATGTTTTTAGGGCTGACCAATTGGATTGGATAGCCTATTAGAGAGCTCATCCCTGGATAAAACTGATTCTTCCCCCTAAGCAACAACTGATGGTCTGTAGCTCTTCATTTAGTGGTGGGACTTTGTGAAGCAGTCCCCATCTATGTTGGCATGTCAACTGGTTTTGACATTATGCAGATCTTGTTTAGGAAACCATGCTGTTGAGGTTTCATGAGTGCAGGCTACTTATCATGTCTAGAAGATGGTATCTAGAAGCAGGCGACCTGGTCCTCTGTCTCTTACAAACTTTCTGCCCCTTCTTCCATGGTATTCTCTAAGCCATAGCCATAGGGATTACATCATAGATTTATCAGTTGGGGCTGGACATCCCACTGCATTTTGACCAGTTGTGGGTTTCTGTAATAGTCTCCATCTGTTGCAAAAAGAAGATTCTCTGATGAGTGGTGAGAGTTCCACTTCTCTGTGGCTATAAGGGTAAGTATTTAAACTGTAGTTAGAAATTCCATTGCTTTAGGAAAGTGGCAGTGGTAGGCTATCCTCCAGGGCCTGCGACCTCTCCAGCCACTGGTAGTTAGGTTTATAGTATCCAGCATGAATTATCTCCTATTTAACGGGCCTTAAGTCCAATTGGACAACTGTGATCTACCCCCAAGTGTCCCCATTGCACAACTGGGGCTGTCTTGTCAGTGTGATTCACAGGTTCTACAGCTGGGTACAACTGATGGTTGCTTTTCTCCCTTAGCATAGCACCTCCCAGTATTATGAAAGCTAGTCCACAAAGAGGAGGCTTTCAGTCAGTTCCAACTTCATTCCTCCAAGTGCTGTGCCCAAAGTGTGTGACAACTTCAGTAAAGAGGTCTTACCTTCAAGTTCTGGAAGGCCATGAAGGCCAATAGCAGTAGCCTACACTGTTTTGGGAGTCTCTTAGGCTACCTTGGGCAACAACAGCTTGAAGGGAGGTTTCCTACACCTGGCACTGGAGTTTTTGTTAGATAGCTTAAAGCCACACACACACACACACACACACACACACACACACACACTCCATATGCATTTTAAGTAAGGTTATACAATTATCTGCTTCACTGTGGCCTCTTCAGATATCTTTACTGATATTGTGTCTCTTCCCTCTCTTCCCTCCGTGCCTCACTTAAAGCCCCCACGGGCTTTTCTAGCTCCACTTGTAGCACCTGTATCCTACCGGCCTCCTCTCTGAAGCTCCTTCTGCCCTTCCCCATCATCCCTGTACCTTCCCAGTTTCCATTACCTCATGTTGTATACTCACATCTAAAGGTTTAGAGCTAGGATTCTCAAACAGAAGAGAACAAGCAGTGTTTGTCTTTCCGGTCTACGTTACCTCATGCTGTATGTTTTCCAGTTACTCCCATTTACTTGCACACTTCACGATCTCTTTCACAGCTGAATACGATTCCATTGTGTATATGTGCCACATTTTCACTATCTGTCCATCAGTGACAGACATTCAGGTTACTTTCTCTTCCTAACTACTGTAAAGAGTAGCAATAAACATGGCTGAGTGAATATCTCTGTAGTAGGTTATTGAGTCCTTTGGATATATGCCAAAGAGTATATAGCTGGTCATATGATAGATCTACTTTGAGCTTTCTGAGAATTCTCTACATTGACAAAAAACAGTAGCCTTTCTATATGCCACTAACAAGTAGGTTGAGAAAGAGTTAATGGAAACTCTCCCACCCACAATAGCCTAAAAAGTATCTAGGAATAACCCTAACCAAAGAGGTAAAAGAGGAATGGAGATAAGGAATACCTTAAAGACTGAGGAAGACACTAGAAGATGGAAAACCTCCCAGACCCTCAGATTGGTAGACTTAATATTATGAAAATGACCATTTTGACAAAAGTAATTTACAGATCCAGTGCAATCTCAATCAAAATCCCCATGACATTCTTCACAGAAATAGACCAAAAAAAAAAAATCTAAAGCTCATATGGAAGCACACAAGAGACAAGATAACCAATGCATCAAAAACAACAATGCTGGAGGGGTTACCATACCAGATTTAAGATGTATTCTAGAGCTATTGTAGTAAAAACAGCTTGGTACCCAAACAAAAACAGGCCTGCAGATCAGACACCTGACAAGGGTGCCAGAAATACACACTGGAATACAGATCGCATCTTCAACAATGGTGCTAGGAAAACTAAATGTCCTCATGTCAAAGAATGAAATTAGACCCACATCTATCATCCTGCACAAAATCAGCTCCAAGGAGCTGGGAAGATGGCTCTGCAGTTAAGAGCACTGGCTGCTATTCCAGAGGACCCAGGTTCAATTCCGAGCACCCACATGGCAGCTAAGAACCATCTATAACTCCAGTTCCAGGAGATCCAACTCCCTCTTCTGGCCTCCACAAGCTTTGCAACAACATGAGTACAAACATACATGCAGGCATACATGCAGGCAATGCACTCATATGCCTAAAATAAACATAAACAAACAAACAAACTCCAAACGGATCAAAAACCATCCATGCAAACCATGCAATTCTGACACTGTTGGAAGAAAGCACAGGCCTACAAGAGAGCGACTTCATTCACTCAGAATTAAGGCTAGCAATTGATAAATGGGGCCTCATTAAGCTAAAAGGCTTCAGCACAGCAAAGGAAATAATCCATCCAGTGAAAAGTAAGCCTACAGAATGGGAAGGAATCTTTGCCAGGTACAGATCTGATAGAAGATTAATATCCCGAATATGCAAAGAACTCAGGAAAACAAAAAGCTGAGGACTGGAGAGCAGGCTCAGCAGTTAGGAGCACTGGCTGCTCTTGCAGAGGACCTGGGTTCAGTTCCCAGAACCCACATGGTGGATAACAACAGTCCTTAACTCTAGTTACAGGGGATCTGACGCTTTTCTGACCTCCACGGGCGTTGCACACACATGGTACACTTACATAGATACAGGCAAGGCACTCAAACACATAAAAATAAATAAAACTTTAAAATATTTAAAAACAAAAATAATAAAGAAAACAAATGACTCCCCCTGCCAAAAGGGATTACCACAGAAGAGGGGGCAGAAAGATTTAAGAGCCAGAGGTAGCAGAGGAATACAAGAAAAACGCGCTGTCTAGAGACCACAGGGCAGTTGCACACATGAAACTACAATGCTTATGACAGCATGCACAAGATGTGTGCAAGCCCAAGCCAGACAAAACCCAGCACAGAGAGGGGAGATGGGCGAGAAGCCACAGCCCTCGCTGAGGATCTGCGGGCAACTGGTAGCTGTTGGGAGAGGGAGAGCCAGTTTTCTTTACTCGTACGATATCTGGTAGGTTGACCAGACTCCAAGGTAGGTTGATGTGCCTCCAGAGCATTTGGGGAGCACAGATTAGACTTGTTAGCCATTAAAAAAAAAAAGAAAAATAATCATGGAGAATATGAAGCGGGGTGGGGGGAGTTAGTAAAGTGGGGGGGGGGGCAGGAGAAGGGTCTGAATGTGATCAAAATACACTGCATGAAATCCTCGAGGAGTCCATAAAAATGCTTTTTAAATGGGCTGTGGATCCGAAGAGAGAGAGTGCTAAAAGAAGAAATAAAATAACTAAGAAGTGTCTTTTTTAAATGTTCAGCATCCTTAGCAATTAGGAAGTGTAAATTCTGGGCAGTCTCACAGGATTCTGGCCATGGAGGTTGGGTCATAGATGATGGTCCTCTTTTCAGGAGTCTGGTTGTGAAAGTGGGTCCTTCCTAACACCCTGTGCACCACTTAGAGTTCAGTCTGCTTTCCCCACAGGCTCTGGCTCTGACCAGGTTTCCACCTTACTGAA
Organism: Eospalax fontanierii; assembly: GCA_035773235.1. NCBI lineage: Eukaryota > Metazoa > Chordata > Mammalia > Rodentia > Spalacidae > Eospalax > Eospalax fontanierii. The sequence continues at coordinate 178,451,815 of CM069524.1, read as the reverse complement.
TTCTGTGCAGTCCCGATTCAAAGTCTCTTCCCTGCGGTCTAGAGGATATCCACTTGGATGGGCAGTCCTGTGACACTTGCTCCCCTTTTCCAGGAGTGTGGTTCATGGAGAGAGTGTGGTTCATGGAGAGTTTGGGCCACCATGCTGCTGACTCAGCAGGAGTCTTTTAAAATGGCATCTTGCTGCTGCTCCAGTCCCATGCTGACTAGTGTGACTTCTTGAACCAGTTCCTCATCAGTGGTGTGCTAGAATCGGTTCACAGGCTCTTCAGAGGGTTTGAGAAGGCGCAATCAAATCATCATGGCAGAGAAAGTATGTTAGAGTTCATGGAGGAGGGAACACACGGCCGGGACTCTTCACAACTCCATGGACAGAAATAAAATAAATAAAATAAATAAAATAAATAAGCAGTCTTGCCTCTTTGTCCCCGTTCTCACTGTGTCTAGTCCAACAGTCTCACAAGTGACCCATCTAGTCCACTGTGTCTTCCTCCCTGGCTCTAGAGTTATCCACTTAGAAACATTGCTCTGGGGGCTGGAGAGATGGCTCAGCAGTTCAGAGCACTCACCATTCTGCCAGAATCTGCATCTAGGTTCGGTTTCCAGCATCCACAAGGCAGTTCGCAACCATCTGTAACTCCACTTCCAGGGGATCCAAAGCCCTCTTCTGGCCTCTGCAGACACCAGGCACACGTGTGGTTCACATGCACCCATGCAGGCAGAACACTCAAACATAAAATAAAAATTAAGAAATCTTAAAATAAAACAAAAATATCGCTATGCTTCTTTGTAGGCAGTGGAAACAGTGATGCGACAGTCAAGCCTTCGGCACGGCACAGGGGCCCTTTGCGGCCGGTTCTACCTTCGTTTCCCAGGTTCACCTCCTCTGACGTGCCGTACCTGAAGCCTCGGCAATGCAGTGTCACTTGTCTTTTTCCACCTGGATCTTCTGTAATCCACATCTTTGCATCAGGGCTTTCTAGAACTGCTCAGAAATCCTTTTTCCCTCCATGCTAAGCAGCACTGATTTCTTGTTTAATGGTTGTTTTGTTTTGTTTAAACAGATGAATTTATACAAATATATAGATGAACATCTTTTCAGCTACCACTCCAATAGACATTTAATCAAACAAATGAAAACATCTTTAAATATATTTAGCAGGAACTCACAAGATGGTTCAGCGGATCAAAGTGCTTGCTGTGCAAGCCTGCTGACCTAAATTTGATTCTTGGAACCCAAAATGGAAGGAGAGAACCGACTCCCAAAAGTTGTTCTGTGACCTCCACATGAACACCACTGTATGCACACTCACATATATCATACACATGCTCAATAAAAAAACTTTAACAGGCCTGATGGTGCACGCCTATAACCCTAGCACCTGAGAGGTGGATGCAAGAGCAGGAGCTCAAAGTCATCCTTGGCTATGTAGTTGAATTTGAGGCCAGCCTGGGCTACTGAGACCTTGCCCCCATGTATATATTCAACAGACTGTAGATGTAGTTTCAGAGTACAGTGCTTGCCTAGTATACATAAAGCCCTGGATTCCATCTCTAGCAACACACACACACACACACACACACACACACACACACGCACACACACACACACACACACACACATTTTAACAGTAAAAAATACATTTACAGTGCAATCCACTGATTTAAAGATTTCTGCAAAAGTCATAGCATCTACAATAGAATTTACAGATGCCAATAAACAGTGAAGATGGGCTTCATTTATAGTTACACATAAAATAAACACTGTTAATACAAATTTGTTATTTACAATATTCTTGTTAAAGCAAGAAAATTAGCTTCACAAAATACGAAATCTTTTAGACATTTATTATGCCAAGTACTTGGGTTATTACTCTCATTAGCATGTAAGAATTACACTCCTTTAGTGGTGAAAGACAAAATTCTGTTAATCCAGGGACCACTGAAGAACTTCAGAAAAACTTTGTTATCCTTTTCACAGAATAAACAGCACAGCAGCCATATCTGTCTGCCTTCTTAAAATAACCATGAAGATCTCATCTTTATTACCTGGACCTTGAGTAAATTAATTGCTCCAAGAGAAAAACAAAATTTTAGGGGCTGGAGAGGGAGCTCAGTGGTTAGGAGTTCTGGCTGCCCTTCCAGAGGTTCTGGTCTACTAGCCATCTCCTCTTGTGCATCAAACAAGGAGACATTGGTTGGTGTCATAATTACTGTCCTGCAGCAATGTAACCTGGTCCCTCTGAGAGTCGATGCATTACTCCTAGGAAACATTTCCTGTTTTTATTTCCTGTACTCCTATTAGGGTTCAGGGTGCTTCCTCACTCTAGGAAACATTTCCTGTTTTTATTTCCTGTACTCCTATTAGAGTTCAGGGTGCTTCCTCACTCTCTGGCCTTCCTTTTCTGTTATAATTAGTTTACACATTCACAGTAAGAAGTATGATTCTCCACCTCATTTCTGCTTTTTTAGTTTGACCAAGGACATGGTAAACAATAGAAGATATTAAATATTAAAGTGTTTTCCTAAAAATCTTACTTTGGGCAAATCTTTGCATTTCTGAGTCTGTGTTTCCTTATCTTTAAGATTAGAGCAATAATACACACTCATAAATCTACTTATAATCAAACTGAATAATTTGTGTAAGTCACTTTGCAAGTCTCAAATCTATGTCATATTTACCTTTTATTCTAAAAAACTGTTTCCAACTACTGTCCATAATGTTCTTTGTGTGTCATTCCAATGCCAGAAAGCAATGGGTTCGAGAAGTCTTGTCGAACTAAGTCTAATATGAACATATTCTTTATCACTTAAGCCACTCACTGAACTGAACGCAAAGATCAGGAGTATTTGAATGGACAAAGCATCAAAATGGCCCTTTTGTCACCTTTTCCAGAAGGTTCTCTTCTGTCCACTTGATGGCAGCCTTGCCTGAGTCAGTAAGAAAAAGTAACACTAGGGGGCTCCCTTGTATTTTCCAAAGGACATCTACAAGATGCTCTTTACCAATCAGAATGCTTCCTAATTCAAGAATCCACTGTTAGGGAAGAAAGCTAAAAAAGATAACACGAGTCATGGGCCTGGAAACATCATTTATTTCTATCAAATCAGTGAAACTAAGTTTTTTGGTCTGCTCAAAAAAAAAAAAAGCTAAAAGGGAAATTATTAATTCTCTTGTACTAAAGAGATTTAGAAACTAAAAGACAAACTGTCAGTCAGTCACCTGAGGACTCACAATCTATGAGTTTATAAAGAGCTTTGATCCGAGGTTGAGCTAAGAAGAGGACAAGCTTGAGAAGGCAAAAGCGTAATCATCATCGTATTCCTAAGAGGATCCTAAAAAATAGAGAGAAAAACACAACTAAATGAAGGTGCTTTTGATGCTTTTGTGTTTGAGATAATCGGTGGTTCAATCTAACGCAGAGGACTTAGGGTGAGAGTCAAGAACTGATCCCAGGGCTGAGGGACCTCGAAATCCTGCTGTTTGTGGGAGCACTCACCTGTAGACCTCAGCTTCTTCACCCTAAATGAAGGTTGGGGGGTGATGTTCATAAAAAACAGTTTTAATGAGATATTGCTTGCATATATCAATTGTAATTTGATGGGTTCTGAAAATGTGCAGTCCTATAATACTAACATTGTTACATTACAGAATACTCCATCAACCTTTTCTTCTGAGAACTTTCTACAGTGTATTTAGATTTTTTTTATCCCCTTTGAGTTATTTTTTGCAGTGCTGGGGGTTAGCACACAGGGCTTTGAGTGTGCTAGACCAACACTCTACCATTACCTAAATCCCAAATCCCTTTAGTTAACTTTTGTATGTGGTTTCAAGCAGGACTTCAGCTGTTTTGTCTGTTTCCTGGTAACATGCCTTTATTTATTTACTTATTTACTTATTGAAAAATATTTCAGCACCTATTTCAAGCTGACCTTGCCCTCAGACTCCTCTATCTCAGAACTCCAGGTGTGCACCACCATATCTATTGTACTTATTGTGCGCTAAGCACAGTTCTGATGACATTTAATCTATTCTTTTGATCTAATTCTAACTTACTACATTAGATCTATGCTTATGGTTTATTTTCTTCAAGAATAACCATAAAAGTGGCATGAAACATCCACTTGCACAGTTTGATGAAGAACTACATAATAAATTCCCAAGCCAAGATATAAAACGGGGATGGAGCTTGGAGAGATGGCTCAGTGGTTAAGAGCACTTGCTCTTCTTCCAGAGGACATAAGTTCTGTTCCCAGCACTCACATGGGTCAACTCACAACCACCTGTAACTTCAGATCCAGAGACTCTACTGCCCTATTCTGGCCTCCACGAGTACCTGCACACAAGTGCCACACACTCACATAGACACATACAAATTTTTAAGTAAATCAAAGAAAAAAGAGATCGAACTGGGGGCTGGCAAAGTGGCTCGGAGGGTACAGGCACTCGCAACCAGGCTGGTGACCTGAATTCAGTTCCTAGAATCCACATGGTGGGAGGAGAGAACCAATTCATACAAGTTGTCATTTGACCTCCACACGTGACCATGGAATGCACCCCGAGCCCCAGCAAATAAACAAATGAAATAAAAGATATTTTTAATAGAATAGGGCTAGTGGGATGACACCATAGGTAAAAGGCTTGCCCTGTAAGTCTGATAACCTGTGTCCAACCCCAGAACCCAAGCACAGGTGGAAGGAGAGAACCCGTGACCTTCACATATCTACCCTGACATGGGTATGTCCCCTCCACTCACATTGCACACACACATACACACAGAATAATAATTTTTAAAAGGAAAGTAAATAGAATAGTTTTCACTGGTGAATCTGTTGTGTGCCCATCCATAATCACACACAATGCTGTCACCCTCTGGTGATAGACAGTGATAATTCTTCACTGTTCACTATAGCCTTGGCATCTATATAATATAGCTCCAAACTATTTAGATTTAGTTTTTTTGTCTGTTTTCTAGTTCTGTACGTCTGGTCGCTAATCTTGAAGAGGGAACCTTAATTGAGGGATTGCTTCTCTCAGATCAGCCTGTGAACATATCTGTGGGATGTTCTCTCCATTGCTGATTGATGTAGGGCCCAGCCTTCTGTGGGTGGTCCCACCCTGGGCAGATGGACCTGGACTCTACAAGAAAAGTAGGTGAATGTGAGCTTGGAAGCAAGCCAGTAAGCGGTGTTCCTCCATGTGTCTTCATTTCCTGAGTCCAAGTTCTGGCTTGAGTTCTGCCTTGACTTTCTTCAATGGACCATAAACCCTAAAATAAAAGAAATCCTTTCTTCCTCAAGCTGCTTGAGGTCATGGTGCTTATCACAACAACAAACCAAACCGGAACAATATGAAAAGAAATTCTTTGGCGTCATTTCCCATTAAAATGCTGCAGTTCATTTCCCCTCGGTTGGGTATGCTGTTCCATTTATAAACATATTAATTTGTCTACTCTTCTCTGTGAAATATGACTTGGAATTTCATCTGTTACAAATGATGTGACCAGGAGACTTTTGTGCCCACATTTTAGTGTGCATTTGCTATGCTTCCTCCGTGTATACACCCAGAGGCTAAATTCCTGGTGGGCATCTTCAATTTTCTAAGCAGCGTCAACCTGTTCTCCACTATTACTGTGCAGGGTTGTGCCCGTCCCAGAAGTTGAAAGGGTTCCTTCTCCACATCTGTATCTCTACCTCGTAGTACATTTTATTTTTCAACAATTTTATGTTTATTACTAATGTACGGAGTTTGGGGTAGTACAGAGGTTGGTTACCACTCCTTGAGCATCTTAGTTGCTGTTGTTCGTAGTGCTGGGGCTTTGTGCATGCAAGGCAAGCCCTCCATAACCAAACTGTATCTCTCAGCCCTATGCCTTCCCCCTCTAAAATACTTCATTATTTTCCAGTTTTTCAATTTTATTTTTATTTAATGACATGAGTGTTTTGTCTATATGTGAATGCACCCGTGTCATGCAGTGACCAAGGAGGTCAGAAGAGGGCATTGGATCCTCTGGAACTGGAATTATAGACGGTTGTTAACCACCATCATGTCAATGCTGGGAACTGAACCTCGGTCCTCTACAAGAGCAGCCAGTGCTCATAATGACTGAGCCATCTCTCCAGACCCAGCTTTGCCAGTGTCTCAGTGTGTTGTTTTTCTCTGCTGTACAGCAGTTGGTATATACCTTCTGGGTACAGGACTTCTGTTGTTTATGAGAGACATTCTTTGCTCTGCCTCAGCTTTTCAGTCATGTTGTCTTCTGTTGGAGTTCTGTATTGCAATAAGGTCTGTAATAAGGTCTCCTTTATGTGCTCAGTGCTTGTTTTAAGAAATTTTCTTCTGCTTTGAAATAATGAAGGTTTTTCCTGTGTTCTAGTCTAAAACTCTTCTCTTTTCACCTTTGCCATTTGGATCTTTAAACTATTGTGGTGGCAACAGAAATATCCTGGGCAATGAAATGGTTATAAAGAACTTTGGACCATGAAAAGCCCCCAATATAAGATAGAAAAAAATAAGAAAAGAGTGAGGAAGGTAAACAGGAATCTGCCCTTGTCAGCTGCAGATTAGTACCAGTCTACCCACCACTGAAATCTTTGCCAAACTACTGCATTCCTGTGGCCACCTGCTTATGTGGAACCCCTCACTTGTATGTGAATTGACCATAAATTTCCTTACAGACTGAACTGGGCGCTGGTGCTATTGCAGAGTGATCCTAGTGTCAGCCCACCAGAGTGCACACACTCTCCTCTTCACCTGAACTGGCTGTGGTGTTCTGATTTCCAGAAGTTACTGCAACATTTCTGGAGGCCCCAGAGAGATCAGGCCATCATACCCCATTGGTCATAGGACATGCAGCCCACCTGTAGCCCTTGAAACAGAGAAGTGCGCACCCCCAAACACTCTGGAAGGATTTCCAGGGCTTCCTTTCAGGAGGTCAAAGAGGATTGCGAGGCCCCAGACCAAAGCTCTCACGAGGTGAAGTAAAAACCAGGGTAGACCTCCAGACCAGGTAAGGGCCCCTGGGATAGACAGGCTGTGGCAAGGGCAGGAGGTTACATCCAAAGCCTCAATAGGATGCCAAGGTAGCACTGACCTCCAGGTAAGGGAACCATAATTAAACCTCAAAGGGATTCTAAGGTGATACTGGCCCCATTTAGGTAAAATAGGAATTTAATGGGAATAACTAGGGAACAACTGTCTTAAACTCTGAATGATTATGCATGAATGTGAGCATGAAGTCATTGTTCCACAGCCATGTGGCTACGGAATCTGAGAGCCACCTGAGGTTGTTTCCCCTAAATGAGCACTCCCTCCCATGATAAGAGGTGACCAAGCAAAAGGTGACCCTAAGGTAAGACCTTCAAGTCACGCGAGATGACTGGCCAGGTAGGCATCAGAGTAAGGGAGAGACTAGTGCTCTCCACTCCCTCCCGTGCACATACTACATACATCCTAGACACATGAAATTTCAAAATATGTTCCTCCCAGTCAAGTGTCAGACCCAGACTGTCCTCCAGATGATGCCAGAAAACTTTAAACTAGGCTATGCAGGAGATTATGGTACTGAGATGAAACCCTCCAAATTAGAACTTTCTGCAAAGTTGAGTGGCCTTCTTTTAATGTTGACTAGCCACCAGGAGGCACACTAGACCTGCCTACCATTAGTAGTGAGAAAAGTCTGCATCAACAGTCCAGAGCATCCTGATCAGTTCCCTTGTGTAGACTCCTGGTACAGGCTAACCCTCCACTGCCCCTGACACTGACTCAGATACTATGTCCTCCAGAGGCCCCCAGTGCCCACTATATGGATCACTACAAATCCACATTAACTGAGAGGACCCTGGGTCCTCCCATCCATCAGGTACATGAATGGGACTCTGAACTACCCCCTCCGTTCCCCACATTTGCCAACTGTGAACTCATCAGCCAGGTCAGAAAGGCCTTGCTCCGGCTACCAACCTCATATAGTCCAAAATGCCTGGAGCAGAGGTGGTTGGGTACTCCAAAATCTACCAGCCCTTACCTGAGACATCAACATGTCCTGATGAACAATACCACCATTGTGCAAACTGCTCCGCTGCCTGAAAAATGGGAGCGTTCTCCTAATTCAGGCCATCTGGTACCTCTCGGGAATAACCTGGTACCTCTTTGTTGGGTTTGTCAGGCTCCAGGGCTTTCCATCCTTTGAGAAGATGGGACTGTTCTCGCCGGCCCAGTTTGATATACCATCCTTTCACTACAACCCCCTTCTTCAGTTGGCGCTAACATTTCCCACTTTACTCAGAAAAGGCCCAAGCCATGATAGAGCTGCTGAATTCCATCATGCAAACTCATCAGTTTACCTGGGATGATTGTGGCCCACTCCCCAGCACTCTGTTCAACTCTAACTAGGGGCAGCACATTCTCTAGGCAGCTAAGGCACGCCTCGTTATTCAGGCCCCGAAGGCTCGCTACATCCAGAATGTTGTGATGACACTGCTTTCCCAGGTGAACAACCTAATTGGAATCCCAGTACGCAAGAGGGAGCTCGGGTCTGAATGGCATGCGGCATGCCATCCTCCAAGGGGCCCGCCAGGAGCCCATGGCGGGTACCAACTTAACTCAGCAAGTGAGGTTATCCAAGGGGAAAAGGAAACTTCCAGTTGGTTTTACAACAGACTGTGATGCCTATCGTTGCTTCACGCCCTTCAACCCTGAGGCACCAGAGAACCGATCAATGGTCAACACAGCGTACGCCCAGCAGTCAGCTTATGATGTGCACTGGAAGCTTCAGCAACTGGAAGGGTTTGCAGGGATGAACATAAGTCAGTTTCTTGACATTGCCTCTAGGGTGGTAGCCAACCTCGAATTCGGGGGGCGAGAAATACCCAGAACCCATAGAAAAAGATCAATGTGCAAACTGCAAGAAGAAAGGACACTGGAAACACGAATGCCCTGAGCAGGAAGAAGGAACAAAGAAGCCTGAAAGAGGACACCAAAGGCAAAGGGCTTGTGTTCAGGTCTGTGGTAGTCACTGTTTCCACACAAATGCAGCAGACCTTTGACACTGAGAACCCCACCTGGGCTTCTGAACTGAAGATGACTTGGCTTAATTAAAACCAGTCCCCAGGAGCTTTCAGGGTTGCTCTAGGGGGCCAAACCATAGACTTTATACTGGATACTGGAATGGCCATTTCTACAGTGATCCCCCCAATGGAAAGCTCAATCAAGACTCTGTCAACATCATAGGAGCAACAGGAGTCACTAAGAAATACTGTTGTCTTCTTCTCTTCTTCTCCTTCTCCTCCTCCTCCTCCTCCTCCTCCTCCTCCTCCTCCTCCTCCTCCTCCTCCTCCTCCTCCTCCTCCTCTGCCTCCTCCTCCTCCTCCTCCTCCTCCTGCTCCTCCTTCTTCTTCTTGCCACAGAACTTTTCATTGGGAAGCCATCTGGTCTGTCATCAATTCCTATATGTACCTGAGGCCCCAGGACCACTGCTAGGAAGAGACTTGCTATCCAAGCTCAGTACCATGGTGACCATGGTCCTACTCCAGCCCCTTGCCTTTGTTAACTCTGGAAGTCTGCCCAGAAGAGGAGTGGAGGCTCCACCAAGAGGCACCAGGGGAAAGGGGACAAAGTTCCTCAAACATTGACCGGGATGATTTTTCCCAAGTCTAGGATGTTCGAGGAGAAATTGACCTTGCAAAAGGCCACCCTGCAGAGATAGTGGGCTAAAACCAGCCACCATTCCAGTGAGGCAGAGACAATACCCAAGTCCCTTGGGAGCCTGACTTGGGATAGTCCCCCATATCAAAAGCCTCAAGGATGGTCTTATGAGAAATCCAGCCTCCATGGAATAGCCCCTTGCTCCTGCTAAAGAAGCCAGGAACCAGTTATTATTGGCCAATCCAAGACCTCTGCAGAGTCAACAGTGCCACTGAAACTGCACACCCTGTGGCCCCTGATGTGTACACCTTGCTGAGTCCGATACCCCGAATGGCAGCTGTCTTAACATGTCTAGACCTAAAGAATGCCTTCTTCTGTTGAAGGTTGTTAGAAGCAAGCCAGCCTCTGTTCGCTTTTGAATGGGACGACCAGAGACTTGTTCAAAGGGGAAATTGACATGGGTTCTCTTGCCCCAAGGATTCAAAAACTCCCCTATCATTTTTGGGGGGCACACTAGCAAAGGACTTAGGAAGCTGCTAACCTTCTGGGTGCACCATTCCACAGTATGCTGACGATCTGCTGCTGGCAGCACCCATGAGAGAGATCTGTGAGAAGGGGACTGAAGCTTCCTACAAGAGGCAGGATACAAAGTCTCACTGAAAAGGCCCAGATCTGCCAAGAGGAAGTCATTTACTTGGGGTTTCACCTCAGCTGGGGACAGAGGAAACCAGGGGAAGGACAAAAGCGAGTGATCTCCACCACCCTGACCCAAAACCAAGAAACAGCTTTGAGAGTTCCTGGGGGCAGCTGGGTTCTGCCGGCTCTGGATCCCAGGGTTCTCTGGATCACCAGACCCCTCCACAACGCCCTCAGAGGAGCCGCTAGTGTCACTAAAATAGACGCTTTTAACCGGCTCAAGGAAAGGCAGAGCCTCTCCCCTGGCACCTCCAGACATCACCCGACAGGAAAGCGGGAGCTGGGCTAGGAGCTGACCCAACAGTTAGGACTGTGGAATAGGCTGGTGGCATACCTGACCAAAAGACTGGACCCCATGACCCCGGGTTGGCCCCCTTGCTTTAAGGCGCTGACAGCCATGGTACAAGAGGCAGACAGACAAGTAGACTTTGGGACAAAACATCACAGTCAGAGTACTTACTACATCAAGTCACCTCCTTGTTAAGTGGAGCAGTCAACTGCTGGATGACCAGGAAGCAAGTGGCTGATATCAGGCCACAGTGGGGGAGAATCCCTGAGTCCGGATGGAGGCTCCTTGAACCCCAAACCCAACCACGTACTTACCAGAAGAGGAGAACTGCTCCATAGCTGCAGTTCTCATCCCATACGGATTTAAAAAATGAGCCACTTCCTAACTCAGGATTGGAACTCTCTACTGATAGAAGTCAGTCTACAACAGCGGAAGCAGAGGAGGCCCACTCCCCTATCACTGGCCTGCCTAGAAAGCTGAGTTACATGCACTCATGAGAGCTCTCCTCTCTGTCTTTGAGGGAAAATGAGCCACTGTCTACACTGACTCTCAGCCACCCTGCACATTCACAGAGAGCAGGGACTGCTCACTAGGGAGCGGGGCAAAAAACAGTGACCAAACCCTTCAACTCCTAAAAGCAGTCTGGGCACCCACCCACCCACACGGGCCACAGCCATAGTGCAATGCCAGGCTTACACAAGGAACAAGGACCAAGTAAGCCGAGGACATCAGCTAGCATGCCAAGCAGTGAACTGATTAGCCCTCCGTGAAAGCGTAGACATGAAGCCTCCCAACCCCCACAAACTCCTGGAAGATGTGCTTTGCACTCCCAAGTGGCCTAGCTACCATCCAGAGGAGAGAAGGGCAATAGACCAAGGGGTAACCCAAGGACCCGAGAGGCTGGTTGATCACCTTGGATGGTAAAGTCATAGTCCCAGAGGGAGCAGAACCCGGTCTGATCCAGCAAACCCATGGGATGACTCCCCTTGGAAAAACAGCCTTAAAAGATTTGTTATAGGGATATCTCGTGGATATCCCTATGGGATGGCAACACTGGCCCAACAAGCTAGCAACACATGCCTGGGATGTGCACGGAATAACCCCAAACAGGACCCAGAGCCACATTATTACCACAGAAACAAAGACCCTACTGGTTTGAACATTTGGAAGTAGATTTCACCAACATCCAGACCAGTAAAGGGTATCAGTACCAGGCATGTACCTTCTCAGGCTATGTGGAAGCCTTCCCCACCTGCACTGAAAGGGCCCAGAAAGTGTCTCAAGCCTTGGTCAGAGAGATCATCCCACATTTTGGGGTCCTGACAAACGTCGGGTCAGACAACAGCCTGGTCTTTGCTGGGAAAATTATTCAGCAAGTGTCTAAAGCTCGGGGATGACTTGGACCCTTCACATGAGGTATCACCTAGAGTCTTCAGGCCGGGTTGAGAGGGTAAACAGAACCCTAAGAACTGCAGTAGCCAAGCACTGTCAGGAAACAGGTCTCTACTGGCCAGAGATCTCACCATTTGTGCTGTTCAGAGTGCAGTATTTGCCACACAAGTACAGATTTTCTCCTTTTGAAGAACCCTGTTCTGGCACCATCCCCGACTCCTCCCGAGAGACTCTGGAGACCTCCAGGACTGTGGGAAAATGCATGCAGCAGCTTTTGAAAGACTCAGTTACCACCATCAAGGAGATTGCTGGGCACCCGAACCAGCCTCCTCAGCTTGCAGTACAGGGCTCCTTATACTCCTGGAGCCCAGGAGACTGGGTTTGGATCAAGGTCCTGGTACAGGGAAACTTAGACCCAAGATGAGAAAGGCCATCAGATCATACTGACCACTCCTTCAGCTCTCAAAGTTGCAGGCATCAAGCCTTGGGTACATCATACCCACGTCAAGGCTGCTATGGACCCAAGATGGGAGTGGACTGCGAGAGCCACCCCAGACAAGCCTCTGAAGTTGATGATATCAAAGTGACCTCAGGATAGAAACAATGACCTGGTTCCCACTGTACTTTCTGATCCAGGGAATGCCCAGTCTGCCCAGCTCCCACGCAGCTTCCATGACCCTGACCCTGACAACTAAGCTGATCTGGAAGAGGACTCAGTCCCAAAGTGGCCCCAAGTCCTGAGTACCTGTTAATATAACTAATTGCCTTATCTCCTTTAGGTGGTTTTGCACCCTGAATGGGTCTCCAGATCATCCTGCAGGCTTTACCATGCTGCCCTAGGACCGTTCTGCCCATGAGATTGCTGCATGTGGACAGATCCCCAGAAGACTGGATGACGAGTGTGGAGGCCTCTATTGGTTTTTCCCAAGACACTGGTCATGCATGGACCTTGCCACCAAGGGGGTGGGGGTGGGAGGGAGCCCCTATTTTGAGGCAGGGGATTACAGCTGTGACAGGTTGTTTGGGAGGAAACCAATGGGGTATTATATGGGAATTAACTATATAGAAAAGCCCCCACTATGGGGAAGCCAAAACTTTGGGATGGTCTGTTATTAGCACGGGAATAAGAGACCCCCGCCTATGAATTTTATGACTTGTAGTTACAGCAGCCAATGTGACTATGCCAGTCATCAGGGTTAATACTTTAAACCCTTGGGTCCTGAGACTGAAAGACCTTCCCCTAAGTAACAGTCCATTTTAGTTTGACCCCCATGACTTTTTAATAAATATACTCAACCTCATAAACACCAGGTACAAGCTGCTGATTCAAGTCAACCCTGACTTGGGAAATGATTGCTTTATACATTCAAGTGCAGTCAAATGACCTAGACCAGGCAGAAGTCACAAATTTAATCATATTCAATGGTACAATAAAAGGCCCCTGCCTAGCCAGACCCTCAGTTCAGTTCCTAGGAGAAGCCTTGTGTGCTGGGAAACAGGAGAATTGTATCTATCTCTGTCAGGAGTCCCCAGCCCCTGGGGAAACTTATTTCACTTGTCCAAGTGGCACACATGCTTGCTACCCTGGACGAGGCTGCCTTCTGGTCTTCCTTGCTTTGTCCCTGACTTGGATATTCTCCCAGGTGAGGAAGTGCAGACCTAGTGTCATAGACAAAAGAAACTTTGCTCTACTTCTTACTCTCATGGGGACATCCCTGGCAGGCACAGTGACCGTGGGAGCCATGGCAATTGGACTCCAACAGGTTCAGCAAGGTATTGCTGTCTTACAAAACTCAGATAGACCGCCCCCTATTTTTGTGGTTTGGTACCACAAAACCGCAGAGGCTCACATCTGATTACAGCTGTGTCTATCTGGCAGAAGAACACTGTGTCTACCCAAATCAATCCCGTGTCTTTCTCTAACAAGGCAATTGTTAGAGAGAATAAAGGCCAGGGGAAAAGAAAATGAATCTTATTGGAAAAGTACCTAGAACACCTGGGGTCGGTGCTGTCCCCTCTAGCAGGACCAGTAGTTATGGTCCTACTAGCCCTTCTGTTCGGACCTTGTCTGATAACTCTGCTTACCAGGTTTATCCAAAACCAAGTAAAGGCCGTAACTCTCCAGGCATTTTGCCAGAACTATCAAAGAATTCCTCTAGAATAAAACATAAGGGATTATGTTGATGAAGACAAGGGCAAGTGGTAGGAGTGGAAGTTACCTGGGCAATGAAATAGTTACAAAGAACTCTGAGCCATGAAAAGCCCCCAAGAGAAGATAGAGAACTTAGAAAAGAGTGAGGAAGGTAGACAGGAATCCGCCCTCACCCTGCAGTTTAGTGCCATTCTACCCATTGAAATCTTTGCCAAACTACTGCATTCTGTGACCCCCTGTTTATGTGTAACCCCTACTTGCATATGAATCGACTATAAATTTCCCTACAAACTAGAACTGGGGTGTCGGGAGTGTCAACCCACAGCGTGAACAAACTCTCTCTCCTTCACCTGGACCAGCTACGGTTTCCTGATGTCCACAAGTTTCTGCAACAGTACCTTGTCTGGTTTCCACAGGGAAGGATTCAGTTTCAGTTTTTTCTGCTATAGGGATATCTAGTTGTCCCAGGCGCCAGGCGTATTCTTTAATTTGTTTGATCCTCATATCATGTATTACTGTTTGTACACACCTTGGTCCTGGATCCCTTTCCTTGGTTCAACTAACCAGGAGTCATTTCTTTCTGAATCCTCATCAGTGAACTTAAGACAGTGTGCTTTACCACGACCATCTCCTTTCTGCACTCTTTTTGATGGAGGAACATTGTGACTAGCCATCTCCAAGGCATTTATAAGGCATTTTGTTTTTGAGAGATGCTGCATTTTCATGAACCTTCAATGCTAACCAGAATGACATTATTCCTGACTATGGAGAAGACTCCTGCTCCAGTGCCCTCAGCCAGTGCCAGGCAAGACACACCACATGGATGGGCACAGTGACGGAAAGCATGCCCTGAACATGGAGTGCCTCCTGGACTGCAGCCACCGTGGCAGTCACAGGTCGAGGAGTGACACTTCTGCCTCTCCACCTTGGGGCCAGTGGGCCTCACCTTTCCAGCACCGGTATGTCCCACTCCACGGAGGTATAAAAGAAGGTGCATCAATTGCTTCCTTGGCAAGATCACAAAAATCACCCCAGGGCAGTTTTGCATTACAAGAGAGATGGAACTGGGAGTGGACCGTCATCATTCTGCAGCCAGCATTTCTGTTCCAAAACTTCTTTTCAGGTTTTTGTTGTTGTTTTGTTTTGTTTGTAGTCCTGGCTGGCCTGGAACTTGCTCACTATGTAGGCCAGAGTGGCCCCAAACTCACAGGAATCTGTGAGTCTCTGTGAGTGTGTTTCTGCCACCCGAGAGTTGGCAATAAAAGCACATACTACCATGTATAACTCCCACTTGAGTATCATACCCAGTCATTCCTGCGCCATCTACTGGAAGTACCATCCATTAGCCGTTGAACTTTCTTAGTATCCTTGTAAAAAATTAAAAGACCATAAATGTGCTTTCAGTTGAGTCCTGTTGCCCTGCATAACTACTTTATGTCAGCACCACAGCCTTGATTCCTGTAGCTCTGGAGCAAGGTTTGAAATCAGTAGATGGGAGTCCCCCAACTTTGTTCTTTGGAATTGCTTTGAATAGATACTCCAAATTCTTCTAACTTGGGGTTAGAGAGATGGCTCAGCAGCTAAGAGCACTGACTGCTCTTGTAGAGGACAGGGATTTGATTCCCAGATTCACCTGGTAACTACAACCATCCATAACTCTAGTTCCATGGGAGTCTATACCTTGCTCTGACCTCTGAGGACACTGCATGACATGGGTGTGCTACATACAAGTAAGCAATATGCTCGAGCTCAAAAACTAAAAATAATAAAATACTTAAAATTCTTCCAACTCCAAGTTTTACCAGGTAAGCACCATGGAACATATGATGCACCTAAAATGCACATACATGTATGTCATTTTGTCATCTCAAGAAGCCTAAGGCAGAGGAACAGTTTTATTACCCAAATAATCACACTTTCTAGCATCTATACATTCCAGGCATCACGAACACAAAATACCAGGAATGCCAGATGTAACGGTCGCTCCTGTTTTCACGCATGTGGGAAATCAGGCTCAGAAAGTAACTCTCCTTGATCAAGTAAATCTCCTTGGATTCAGAGGACAAGAATAAACACTGGATTTCACAGCTTTCTTGGTTACACAGTAAATTAGTCAATCGCTTATTTTTCTGAAAACTATTTATAAGGGGTGTATTGTGCACCAGGAGTTATGACACAATCAAGAATAAATAATGTTATTGCTTGGTGAAGTTCACTTCCGTATATAACAGCCATAAAATCATAAAATAAGGAATTTCACACAAAACTTACAAGCACATATGTCCAATCTGCAACCCTTGGACCACATGCATCCCAAAATAGCTGTGAATGCAGCCCAGCACATTTGCAGATGACAATGTTAAACTGCCATATCAAGAGGTTGGATACCCTGACAGCAAATAATTGCTATAAAGAGAAAGAGAAGGAAAAATATCAATAATTGAGATATCAGCAATAACTCTTTTAGATAGGAGTCTCACAGAAGCTTCTTGAGAAAAGTGAAATGTACTCAAGCCACAGAGAAGAAAAAACTAATCCTCATCCTGAATATTGACGGCAGGAGGTCTCCAAGGCAGGAAAGGACTACACATATCTATCTCAAGAAGTCACAGAAAGCCAGTGTGACTGAGTGCCCTGAGCAGGGGACAGATAAGCAGGTTAGAAAACTCTGGAACTTGAGGAGATATGAAGAGATATGACACACAGAGCACAATGCAAGGAACTGAATCAAGGAAAATTGTGATCTGATTTATACTTTATAGACTTCACTCTGACTGATGTGCACAGAATAGATTGGGTAGAAGCAGAAAGTCCAGTTAGGAGCTAACCATGCTCAGAATGAAAAGAAGTCTATCTTGGGCAGGGCACTGGCAGAATAAACAGAAAAGTAAACAAAGGCTGTAATTTTGGAAAGTGAAGTTTACAGGATGACATTCAGGTTTCAGGCTTCCATGACTCACTTGTTGGCACCATCTGTTGAAATGAGGAAGGCTGGGAGAGGGCTCGAGCACACACAGGTTCAAGAAATCATGGCGAATACTACGTAGACATGTTAAGTTTGAAATGCCTGTGGGACATCTAAATGGCAGTATCACTAGGCATTTAGGGGAGAAGGCAGGCTCTTCAGCAAGAGGCGCAACTGGAGAAGAGGGCTTACTGTCATGGAAGCCTGGCTTCTTGAGTAGTCAGCAAGTAAGCACAGGTGAAGGCTGTTATTCTGAGAGGCAAGAACAGAGAGGAAATGGCGCCATTCCAGCTCTTCCCAGCAGATATTTATCAAGTAGCTCAAGGGACAGGTATAAGGCTATTCTCAAACACGGACAAAGACATGAACTTGAAGAAAGCAGGCTAAAGTCTAGTGACTTTCACCAGGTTTAAACTTCTTGTTAGAAAGTCGGGAAGACAAACAGGAAGAATTCACGTAAAAGTGTCTGGTTATACAAATGTAGGTTTCTATTACATATTTTCAGAATAAGCTTTATTATGAGTCATCAATCATTGATAACAGGTACCTAATTGATAATACTGCTCTGGTGATGATTTTGAATAAACTTAGTCTATCCCTCACAGGACAGCTCTTGAATCATGCAGGTGAAACAGATCGAGACAAAACAATACCAAGAGTGCCGACATGTGTACACTGAGCTGCCACATGGCATCCGCTGAGTCTCAGCAGATCTTTGTCCTGATTGTGTATGACCATGCCAAATAGCCACAGTTTGATTACATGTGCTGCAGTCTCTCTGCCACTGTATCCCAAACACGTTCATGCTATCTGTATATCTTGTACCTTCTGTCAACATTAACCCACGGTCTCAGCAATACACACTAATCACATAGACTTGCTGCTTCAACACTTTTTAAAATTCTTTCACCGCCCAGAGTTTTTGCATTGTCAAACTTTTATTCCTACAAAGTTTTCTTTGGCCTGGAATGCCCTTCTACTTACGTTCCTGCTTATCTATTATTCATAATATAGAGTCAAATAAATAGAAATGCCCATCTCTCCTCAACACAGTAGCTAGAATTCATTACATCTTCACCTATATTTCCATTTGACTGTACGTACAAATCAATATACTTAATCACAGACATTTGTAGAGAAGCGCTGAATGTCTAGACTCTAAGATGCAGGAGACAGAAGCTCAAATCCAAGTCGCTTAAACAAGCTAACTCGCCTAAGAAGTTCAAGGGGAACCATGATAAAATCTGGCACATAAAAGATACTATTAGCATTGACTTCTGGTACAGCCTAATTAGGTTAGATTTGCCAGAAATAGAGCCAGGGACAGGGATTCTAATGACAGTGATTTATGGAAGGAAGTCTTTTTAGAAAAAGGCAGAAGACTGAGACAGGACAGGACATGGAAAGAAAGCTAGACAGAGACGATGAAAACTTTAGAGTGGCCTGTTAGGCCCCAGAATGAGCTAGTCCAACGTTTCTGCTCATTAAACCTCATCCACACTGGCCTTCCTTCTGCTTTGCACACACTGGAGAGGGAGGGCCTTCAGGCTTGACACTGCCTGTGTTCTTGTCCAATTCCATTACAGTGTAAATGACGTGGCTTTGGGAGACCCCTTATATAAAGAAAATATTATCCTCTCCTCATAACCTCATTTCCATCATAACACCAAATCCAATCACTTCATGGTACATATCATAATCTGTACCGAAGTTTATTTGTTTATTTATTTTTATTTATGAGACATAGTCTCATGCAGTTCAGACTAGCTTCAAACTCACTACGTAACCCAGAATGACCCTGGACTTCTGATCCTCCTGACTCCACCTCTCAAGCGCTGTGATTACAGGTATGTGCCACCACATCTGTTCCATGTGGGGCTGGAGATCAAACCCAGGGCCTCATGCACGCTAGGCAGGCACTCTGTTAATTGAGCTGCACCCCAGCTCTCCGGTACTCATTTACTGATTGCCTATCGCTGGGCTCCTGTTCCGAGAAGGCAAGGAGCATGTCTGTCTTATTGACACTCATTACTTGGTTCAGTACTTTGCATACAATAAATGCTCAGTAAGCACTGAGTTAGTTTGATTTATTTACATATTCATCATTTACTCAAGAATGTTTTAAGTCACAAGATTTTTTAAAACGTTCATAGGTAGGAGTAGAATGTGTGTAATTTTTCCATTGTTAAGCAGCTCTTTGAATCGGGGCTGTAGTTCAGTGGCAGAGTCCTTGTCTAGCATACATAAGACCCTGGTTTTGACCCCTAGCACTGAAAAAGAGAACCACCTGACTGATGGGGGAAAGAAGTATCCCGTGCATTTAATGCTGCTTTTGTGTCTCTGCAGTCATTTCTTATGGCTGATTCCTATATGTTACTATAATTCAGGACAACTAGTCATCACTCTGTAATAGCTTCTTAGTAATTCCAAACTACACTGCTGAAGAAGGTAAAAGTAAAATGGAGAGTACAAAAGGATGCCAAGAAAATGCTGCAGCTGTCTGGTGAAACATCGCATAACCACCGTATTGGTGCAAGCCGTAAATTACACAGCTGAGGATGTCTTACCCTGGCCACAGTTTTCTGTAATGGCTTACATACACCTAGACATTCTGTTGAAAGTCACATGGGCCATAGTCTAAACCCACCAGTGCTGTGCCCACCAAAGAAGAGACATACAAATCCCATATAAAGGCCTATGAATTTCTACAATGGAGCCCAGAACCTCAGCATAATAAAAGAGTGAGTTCTCTAACTTTTTGGGAAAGCACTTGATCTCTAGGCTGACTGAACTTTTCCATAACACGTTTCCTTATCTAGGATAAAAGAAATAAAAGCATTTTTTTTGCGAAACAACTTATTGTGTTGTGTCTGATTTTATACACTCAGTATCCGCTTTGATAGTGCACCTTTGTAGAATATATGTACATGAAGGGAGAAATGTACTGATTGAATTTTTTATTTTAAAAATATTTTCTATATGTCAGTGTGGTAGCACATGCGTTTAATCCCAGCACTCAGGAGGCAGAGGCAGGTGGATCTCTGTGAGTTCAAGGCCAGCCTGGTCTACGTAGCCAGTTCCATGACAGCAGGGGCTACAGGGAGACCCTGTCTCAAAAAGACCCCAAATTTTTTCTTTATTATATATGTATTTCATGTGTATCAGTGTATGGCCTGCATGTAAGCGCGCCCATGTCATGAAATGCCCTTGGAGGTCAGAAGAGGGTATCGAATCCCCTGGAACTGGAGTTATGGATGGTTGCTAGCCACCATGTGGGTGCTGGGAATGGAACCCAGGTCCTCTGCAAGAGCAGCCAGTGCTCTGAACCGCTGAGCCATCTTGCCAGTCCCACTTTGAATTTAAACAGCTTTATGGCTTGTTCTTGTAGAAACATGAGTGTCCTTTACTCCATGGACCTGGGAATTTGAAAATATGAAGCCATAAGCTTTATCTGGAGCTGCAGGGAAGAAGAGAAAAAAGGAAAAAACTAGACTGAACTGAACTGTCCATGTCTGCAGAGAATTTGAATAACTCAATCATGCTGACATTGAAATTGCAGCCCTTGTGTGTTTTTATGCCCTTGAGATTGGGAGGAAGGTTTCTCCTGAATAACAAAGATATTTCTACTCTTGCTTGTTCTGTGAACCTAGGAAGATGTTGCTCCTGGAACAGAAACCTAGAGCAGTAGCCTGGCCTCCTGCAGTCCAGTTTCATAGCAAATTCTCTCATGCCTGGTAAGTCTGCTCCTGTCATACTGTGCTGGACCAGTAGTGACACAGACTTCCAAAGTCTCTGAGGGTATGGGCCCAAGGCTTGATCTGAAGATGATGACTGTGACTTTGACCCAGAACCTGTGGAAACTCAAGAAACCCTTTAGCTTCATGAGTAAGCCACCAATAAACATTTATTGAAGACTTACTGTAGAGGTTTGGATGAAAAATGTCCCCCATGGATTCATGCATTTGAACACTTGCTGTGCACTTCCTCGTGCAGGGCTCCACCTCCTAAAGGCTCCGTAACCTTCCCAAACACTGACACCAACTGGAGACCCTGTCTCTAAAAGTCTAAAAAAAGATAGAATTTCAAGATTAGAGTTTGAGAGAAGGGTTTTGATAGAAAACAAGTGAGAAAGGGAATTTTTATAGGGTGGGTAAATTTTAAATCCAGGTAAATGCATGGTGTCTTATACCTATAACCCAGAACTTGGGAGGCAGAGGCAGGGGGATGGCTAGCCTGAGGGTAGTCTGGGTTATGTAGCAAGACTCTATCTAAAAAGGATGAATCCAAATCAACAGAAGACTAGAATAGCCAAAGAAACAGACTTAGAGCTGAGGCTGGAGGGGAGAAGGGAAGTCCCATCAGAAGTGTGAGTCGGACACTTCTCCAAAAGACATGCCCAATTCCTAATCTCAGACACTGTGAATGTGATCTTACTGGAAATGAAAAAGATCCACGAAGATGAAGTCAACTTAGAATGAGGTGATATGGGTGTAGGATGGGCCCCAAATCCAAAGACGGATGCATGTGATGCTGAAGGCAGAGAGGGGTGTGATATCAACCTCCCAAGGAACATTAGGATCACTTCCAATCATTGAAAGCTAGTGTGTGGCAAGGATGCATCTTCCCTGGTGGCTTGCTGGAGGCCTGTGGCCCTTCAGACACCTTCATGCCAGGCTTCCAGCCTCCAGGCCTGTGATAGGATAAAAAAACCAAGTCTGTGGCACTTCATTATGAACATTGATATACATGACATACTTAAGAAGCTGAGAGCTGAAAGAGGATTTAGAAGAGAGGGCTTGGGTGAATTAAGTCACTTGAGGTTTGCTAGTTTGTTTTAGACAGGGTTTCACTATGTAGTTCAGGCTGGCCTCTAACTCACAAGCACCCCAGCCTCCCAAGTGTTGGATCACAAATGTGTATCCCTACACCTAGCTTTCTTCTGAATTAAAGAGGTTAAAACCAAAAACTTATGTACACATAGCACATTTATCACCTTGTAGCTTGCTTGACTTCTGAATGGCTGCCTGTCTTCACTCCATCACCAGCTGGGCTAGGTGGTCTCCGGCATTTCTATAAATTTTGTAGGATTTTCTTTTCTTAATATTTTATTTAATTTTGAAACTTTTAGGTGTGTGAGCATATTACTTGCATGGACGTAAGTGCACCAATGTCGTACGATGCCCACAGAAGTCAGAAAAGGGCTTCAGATTCCTTGGAACCGGAGTTAGGATGGTTGTTGGCTACCATATGGGTGCTGGGAATCAAACCCAGGTCCTCTGCAAGAGTAGACAGTGCTCTTACCCACGGAGCCATCTCTCTAGTCCCACATTTTGTAGGATTTGCTATCTCTGAAGCTTGTTTTCTGTTTCCAGACATTGGCCCTTACATGCTGTTCCTTGCTCTGATTGCACACGCCCTTTCCTTCCTTCATGTCTCCTGCCCGAGCAGCCTTCTTTTCCAGATTTATCACTTCCTGGTACTTACTAACCATCTTGACTTTTTACTAAAGTGTTTTTCATTCAGTTTGATTCAGAGCTTGGACTTCATGAGGATAAAACTTGTCAAAAGATTTTAAATCAGCATTTAAGCATCTTAAAAGTCATCTCACAGATGGTTTATTTTTAAGGTAGTATCAAACATTTTCAACATATGTAAAAAACAGAGTAGTATACTAAATGCATATAAATATCACACATACGATAATTATCAAGATTCTGTCACACTTGCATCAACCTATCTTGCACCCCCGAGGATATTTTTGAATAGTTAAAAATAAATCTAGACCTTTTGTTGATTTAGCCTTGTATAGTTGACTGTGCATTTCTGAAAAATGCAGGCATTGTCTTACATAACCAGATGCCATCGTAACAAAATATATTCAGAGGACTTTAGCTTCTGTCCTTATCCCGTCCACCCTCTTCCCTATACTTAGTAACTAACCTTTAGTTTTTTGGAAAGCCTGATTTATCCTCATGTCTTAGAGAATATAACTAAATATGCCTGTACATTCTTCTTTCTGTGGATTTCACACACAAAAGTTAGATTATAATGTTCTGTGCCTTTTTGTACACTTAGCAATGTATTGCAGATCTCCCTTAATTTCAATATGTAGAGAATCTTTGTTTCCTTATAATGTCACCTATTATTTTATGATTTAATCAGTCAGTCTCTTATCCATAGACATTTTGGTGTGTTACAAATAATATTGGATAGTAATCATATCCAATATTAATAATTGATAAAGGCACTTGCCTCCAAGCCTCATGATCTGAGCTCAAATCCCCAGGACCTACACGGTTGAAGGAGAGACCCAATTCGCATAAGTTGTCCTTTTATCTCCACATATGCACCATAGTGCAAGCAACAGCCCACTCACATTTGCTTGGGCACATATGCACACCTACACACACACACACACACAATGATAAGTGATGTGATTACAAAAGTTCTTAGAAGTGAGATTTATGGCTCAAAATGTAACCAGACTCCTTCTTCTTCACAATCAGCTTTGGTTTCCCCAGTAACACCAGAGCGAGAAGCATCCGCTCTGTCTCTTCTTAAGATTTAGAACACCGTATGAAAAGATAGACGTTTCAGGGCTTTGTTGAGGCCCAATAAGAGAAAAAATAATTCTTCCTGAATGTCGTTTTTCCTTCTTTCCTTTTTCTGTCTTAGGGAGGGATTGAAATGTTCTAGAATTAGATTGTGATGATGTTTGTACATCACGAACACACCAAAAACATCTCATTGAGTATTTTAAATAGACGAATAATGAATTCCATCTGTGAGAAATCTTTTCTTCAGAATGTCAAAAACATTCTGAAACTACACGCTTGTCTTTCTCTCCAATACACTTGCTGTAGGACTAATATTACTTTGATGTTATTTCTACCTTAGCTCGGCGACTGTGACTTCCAACATTCACTCATTTCCCCTCTCCCTTCTGCAAGTCTCCTAGTTACATTGTGAGAGAGCTTGTGTTCCCTTAACCAAGCAGGTCTTGGTTAAGCACCCACTCCCACCCTTGTTCTTTTATGACTTTTAGGCTCCAGCTCTGTGCCTGTCAGGGATGAGTTTGGGAGCTAGGAACACAGGATCGAGAGGAGGCAGAAGATTAAAGAAGATTCATGGAGTCACTGGTGAATAAAACGTCACCTTTTCTTCATCTAGTCATCTGTTGTTGGGCATTTTAGATTGGTTCTATAGTTATCACGATTAGTGCTACAATAAACATCAATGTGCAAATATCTCTGTGTCATGATCACTTGGATTCCTCCAGAAGTCCGCTCGGGAGCGGTAGGGCAGTAGCACGTGAGAGCCGTAGTTTTCGTTCTGTTGAGTAACTGAACTACTTTAACCCCCACCCGTTGTGTCTCGGGTTCTTTTTCCCGGCACCCTGACAAGTGTTTGTTATCGTTCATTGTGTGGGTGCCACTCCTTCCGCCGGGATGAGATGGAGGCCCAATGTATTTTCAATTTGTGTTTTCTTGAAGGCCAAAGATTTCAAACATTTTTCATATATGTGTATTTCTGCTTTTGAGAACTCTCTGCTTAGTTCATCTGTCCATTTATTAACTGGATGATTTGGGCTTGGAGGCATGCTTAATTTTTACGTTCCTTTTCAAATATAGGTATCGGTCCCCTGTTAGACTCACAGCTGGCAAAGATCACCCATTCTATCATTTCCACTTTACTTTGCAATTCCTTCTTTTGCTGCACTAAATCTTTTTAATTTCACGCAGTCCCCTTGTCAGTTCTTGTTATTATTTCCTATACTATTGGAGTTCTTTTCAGAAAGTTCTAGCCTAAGCCTGTGTCTTAAAGTGCTTTCCCAATGATTTGCTCTAGCAGTTTCAAACGCGAGGCCTCACCTCAAGGGCACTTACTAACACTGGGTTGATGGGAGCAGAGTTTAATTCTGCAGCCTGTGGATATCCAGTTTGCCCAGTAGCACTTCATGAAGAAACTGTCATTTCTCTGATATATATTTTTGGCTATAGCTGCATGGGTTTGTTTCTGGGTTCTCTATTCTAATTCCATTGGTCTACACATCTGTTTTGCACCAGTCTTATGCAGGTTTTTGTATGGTTTTGTAGTATAATTTAAAATCAATTATGGTATCTCCAGCATTGCTCTTTCTGCTTAGGATTACTTTGGGTATTTGGGGTAATTTTTCTTTCCATATGAATTCTAAGCTTGTTTTTCCTATTTATATGAAGAATGGCATTGGGAAATTGATAGGGATTGCAATGGCTTTCTATGGGCTTTTAGTAATATGAGCATTTTTGCAATGTTAATTTTGCCAATCCATGAGCATGGGGGATCTTTTCATCTGTTAATATCTTCTTCGATGTCTTATCTTTTTATGTGAGAGACCATTCTTTCATTTCCTTGGTTAATTTCTAGGCATTTTAAAAGACATTGTAAATAGGATTCTTTTCCCCATTTCTTTTTCAGCAAGCTTATTATTTGTATATGGATAAGCTACTGATTTTTCAATGTTGCCTTTTTCCAAATATTTTTAATGTTATTTAAAAGATATTTTTATTGATTTGAAAATTTCATATGATATATTTTGGTCATACTCAGGCTCCTCTCCACTTACCTTACTACTGTGTTGTTGCGCACGGTTTTCAGATATTCCACTGAGAACTTTTATGCTGATGTTCATTGGGATAGTTGTCTATAGTTTTCTCCTTGGGTTGCATCTTATCTGTTTTCTGTGTCGGTCTAAATCTTGCTTCACAGATGAGCTTAGTGGTGCCCCTTTGCTTTCTATTTTAGGGATGATTTGAGGAGCACTGACTTTAGTTCTTCTTTAAGGATTTGGTCGAATGAGTCAGTGATTCTGTCTACCCCTGGGTTTTTCTTTGTTGAGAGATTATTCCTACTTCAATCTCATTGCTCATTATAGATCAGTTTATTTACATCATCTTTATTTAACTTTGGAATGTCATATGTGTCTAGAAATTTATCTATTTATTTCTAAATTTTCCAGATTCTCAGGAGGTAGGTTTTCAAAATATTCCCTAATGATCCTCTGGATTTATTGGTATCTAACACAATCTCCCAACCTTCAGCTCTAATTGTATCGGTTTATGTTTTCTTTCTTTCGGTCTTTTTTAAAGAACAAGCTCTTTATTCCTTTATTTCTACATAGTAGTAGTCTTTTGTCTCCACCTTACTTATTTCTGCTATGATAATTATTTTTCTGTCTACTGCTTTTGAATTTGAATTGCAAAACTGACCACATAACTTTGTATAATGAGAAGGTTAAAGCAGAAGAGAATGTTTTTCATGGTCCAAGAAACTGGTATCTTGGAGAAGACATCAGGGGAAACTGAAGACATTTGGAAATAGGCATGAAGAGGCAAAAGAAATTTACGCAGTGCCTGGCTCAGAGAAACAGTATATCGCTTGTTGCTCTTTATGCCCACAGCTCCTAATCACTTGTGTGTCTGATCACTCTTGAGTCTCAGATAATTTAAGGATTATAAGAGCTCAGGGCAAATAAAAGATTTCAGATGTGAATACCCATGGCCACAGCACTCAAAGCCATTACTCACAACCCTATGCCTTTCTACAAATAATCTCTAAGCTTCCACCAGCTCCCTGTTTCAAGTTTCACTGGTGAATTACCTTGTAAGTGCTGTGCTTAGAAGTTAATGCCAGAGCCAGGCATGGTGGTGTGCGCCTTCAATCCCAGCACTCCGGAGCGGAGGCAGGTGGATCTCTGTGAGTTCAAGGTCAGCCTGGTCTATATAGTGAGTTCCAGACCAGCTAGGGTTACCGGGAGACCCTGTCTGAAAAGGACCAAAAAGAAAAATAAGTTAATGTGTGAGGCATTTGTGGGATGATAGAAAGAGCCTTGGACCAGCTTTCTACTCCTTCCTTGGCTATCACTTTCAGGGCTTTGATAGAAAAGAGTACAAAACACCTTCAGAACATCCTAGTGGCTAGTCACCAGGAATCACACAGAGGTTAGGGATGGACTGGTTGGTAGGAGTGATCAGGTATTTGCCAAGAGACCAAGGGAAAAATCTGACTCTTAGAGACTTGGCTTATACAAAATTACATGTTAGTAGAAGCAGGCTCCTCTTTAAATGATGTGAAAAGTTTTCATTATCTGTTGAGTAATGGCAGTCTAAGGAAATTATGCTATAGTATATTTCCTGAGTAGAAACAATAGTCTCAGAAATCAACCTTGAAAGTGCTTCTAAATCTGAAAATCCATAGGTGCCCTGATGGTACATAGAATTTTCTGTATAGGTTATTATTAAAATAAAAATTTATAAAAGTAACTTTGGTTCTTCCAGATAGTTACTAAGTAATTTTTTGTGAATAATTCTAACAAAATAAATGACCTTTGAGGAAATTAACGCCGACTAGAGTCAGCCTGGTCAGAACAGAGCAGTACATAGGTGTTGTCTTGGGTATTCCCTGCTCCTTCTCCCAGCCAGCCCCATGGATAGTTGCCTGGTCTTTCCCGTCCCTTTTTAAGCACAGAGTACTTCTTTCCTATGGAAAGAAACATTTGTATAAAAATGGTGCTATTTGTCTGTTTAGAAATAGCAACATCTAATCTGTTAGTAGAGACAGATAACTAAAATTTCAGTTTTCCCATTACTGTCTATCTTATGTGAGCATCTCAGAGGCAGTGTTACCTCCTAAAAACCAACTTGGGAAGGAAAGGGTTTCTGGAGGCAGGAGATGAAGCAGAGACCACTGAGGAAGGTTGCTTACTGCGTTGCTCCTCTTGGCTGGCTCAGCTACCTTTCTTTGATCACCTTGGCCCACCTGCCTAGGGATAGCACTGCCATAGTCGGCTAAGACCCTCCCACCTCAACTAGCGACTAAGAAAATGCCTCAGACGTGGTCACAGCAAATCTGCTCTGGGAAATTCTTAGTTGAGGCTCCCTCTTCCTAGGTGTCTCTAGTTTCTGCCAGGTTGGCAGAAACTAACCAGCACATGCTCTTTATTGATCACTCAAATGAGGTGCCTATCAGACATCTTCGGACATTTTCAAGAGTTTATATTTTATTCTAAAAATGCATTAAGAAAACATGGTGGGAGTTTAAATAGATGCATGGCATTTTCTGCTTCTATTTCTAAGCAACCACTCTAGCTGCTATGTGGAGAATAGATTGTCTGGAGGTTTGTTCCTGTCAGTGCCAAGATGTAGGGTATTCTAGTGAGCTGGGTGATAGAATTGTTTTACAGACATTTTGAATCAATGATACAAATGTATGAGGGATAAAACTTTTGTAATAATATCAATATGCATTTGTGCTTTGCATTTCTGAAAGTATAGCATTCTCTCCAGTTGTCCCAGAGCATCATGTCCTTGGGAGAGGGAGAGGTCAAGAAAAAAGAAGTAACCCCAGAAATGTTTGTCACTGAATATGAACCTAGTGATAGTTTTTCAAATATGGCCTTTACTGTATTGAAGTAGTTAGTTTCCATCTAATCCTAGTTTATGGAATGTTTTTAACATGAAAAGGTGATATATTTTGTCAAATGGTTTCTCTATCAATTGAGATGATCATGCAATTTCTCTTATTTGGCTAATGTTGGATGTTACATTAGTTACTTTCTATATGTTGAGCCATCCATGCATTCCAACAAAAACTTCTTTCTGAACTCACTTCAAAACAAAATCAAATAGAGAATTTCTTAGGCTCCTGCTAACTAGCACTTGGGGAACTCAAGGCGAAAATAACTTTGGAGAGTAGATAAGCTATATGTGTTAGTAATAATGGTTTCAGCAAATACTCTACTGTACTGTGTCTGTAGTGGGAGGCAGGCAGGTAGCGTGCTGCATCAGAAGTGTGCCTTACAGAATCACGCTGCCTCTGCTCAAATTATGCTTCTGCAACCTCAATTTGAGTAGCCCTGGGTAAGCTTTAAATTTATTTATGCCCAGTTTCCATAGTTGTAAAATAGAAGCTAAAAAAGATTTATTTTAGGGTTGTTACATAAAGTGGAAATATTTGATAAACACTCAGAATAGAACCTGGCATATGTGAATGTGCTGTGAGTGTAATTAGCGTTATTTAATTATACTTTGATTAATAAAAAATGCTGTCCCTGAATTCAAGTTAAACTACTTAGTGATAAGGAATATATTTACAGTTGAAAAACAATGGACAAAGGGGTGTTTTTACCAGGTAAAAGACTGTCATTGATAGCATTTCTTAATGTCATCTTATTTACATCTGGAAAGAAACCAAGATCCCTATCCTTGAATGTTCCCTCAGGTAAAGTGAAATAATCTTCTAATCTGCAGAGACTGCACATAAATGTAGGGGTCTGACCTTGAAACTTCTTACCATCGACAGTAAATACAGAAAATTGCCACGTCCATGCCTCCCCTCGTTCCAGTGAGCCTAACAATACTGTAAGTAGCAGTGGTTTGACCCCCCCCCAACTAAATTACTGAGGACTAGGGCCAATACCTATCTTTTTCCATAACCATAAAACTACTAAATCCGGGCTTCAACCTCAGAAAGTATACCCCAGATTAAATCTTGGCTTCTATTCCATTCACCTTTATTCTCTGTAGGATAACATTAGGATGGAGCTGTGGCTCTAAGTCCAAAGTCATGGATTTAAATTCTGCCTTGTGTCTTAGTAATAGAGTGAACTTGATCCAGTGATATCCTAAGTCCAAGTTTAAGCATTCCTCTTCTAACAAAAGAATAATATTTACCTCAAAGATACTGCAGGGACCACATAACACACTGCATACTATAAAGTGCGGTGAAAAGCTGATAATTTTTTTAAAAATTAACTCTCTATTTCTCAGTTCCTAAGCCTTTTTCCATGCTGAGAGTTTGTTTCTTTATCATTTCTTATCTGCCACATCTTGATGAATTTTAAAGAGTAGGCTTTGTAGCTGGGTGTGCATGCTTGCATTCCCCACACACAGCAGGCAGAGGCGGTAGCTCACCTCGGATCTACACAGCGAGTGCCAGGCCAGCTGGGTTACATAGTAAGACTGTCTCCAAACAACAAGCAAAAAGAAGGAAAAGCAAAAACTCAAAATACTTCTCACTCTTTAGAAGAGTTTTAGATGTACAGAGTATTGGAGTAGACAGTACAGAAAGTTCCCATGTACCTACCTCATCCCATGTTACCCAAGGACCCATATTGACATGTTTTGCTTTTAGCTGAAGACTGTGGTATGCTCAGATCTTCCTGTTTACAGTGTTCTGTCTACACAAGAGGCTCTTGTCTACGGTGGTACGCTACTTTTAGTTGTCATGGACGCTCAGGCTGTTCTCAGTTGTGACAGTTGCTCAGACTTTACTTGACAGACGATGCTGATGAGGAGTGGTGTCCTGGTTTGCTTTAACTGTCACCTTGACATAACCTAGAGTTACCTGAGAAGGCAGTTGCTGTTGAAGAAGGTCTGGGATCAGACTGGCCCGTGGGCCTGTTTGTGGGAGGTTGCCTTGACTGTTAACTGATACAAGGTGGCCCAGCCCACTGGGTGTGACACAGTTCTCTGAGAAGGTTTTGGGCTGTTTAAGACAGCTAGCTAGGGGTGGGAGAGATGGCTCAGCAGTTAAGAACACTGGCTGTTCTTCCAGAGGACCCAGGTTCGCTTCCCAGCACCCACATGGCAGGTAGAAACTGTCTGTAACTCCAGTTCCAGGGGATCCAAAGCCCTCTTTTGGCCTCTTCGAAAGGTTTTGCATGACATAGGCTTACATACATGCAGGCAATATACTCATACACATAAAATAAAAATAATTTTCAAAAAGCTAGTTAACCTTTGTTTCACTGTGTTCCATGAGCCTTAGGTATAGAGATTCCGTTGCAGATATGTCACTTAGGATTGGACATCTCACAGACACTTTTTGTGTGTGACTACTTGTCGGAACTCTGTAATAGTCTCCATCTATTGCAATAGAAGCTTCTTTGATGAATGGTGATTGGGAGATAACACTTATCTGTAAGATTGGTGACTGGTATACTTGTCTGTAAATATAAGGATCCATGTTTAGCATACAGTAAGAAATTATGTTTGTCTAGGGTTTTCTCTAAGATCTATGACCTTTCCACTTATGTGTATTTGGCTACACATGTGCCACACATGAGTTCCCTCCCAATGAGCAGGCTTTAAGTCCCATTAGCTGCTGAATACCTCCAAGATAAAAGTGCCTCTATTGTTAAGAGCCAGGAGTGGTACATGACCATAAGAAAAGAGTCTTACAGGCTCATGGGAACTTGCTCGTGTGAACTTACGACAATGGTGACAGCATGCACAAGACCCATGTAACCTCAATCAGACAAAAGCCAGCATAGAATTGGGGAAATGGGCAGGTCAACCTCAGCTGATCACTGCTGGGTGAGGGAAAATTGATCTTTAAGGGGGTGACACTAGATAGTCTGAACAGGCTCCACCAGATGTGTTGCTCACCCTGAGTGACATCTGAGTACAGAAACTTGACTGGATAGGCCTTAACATATATGACAGAGTGCATGAAATCCTGTGCGCAGTCTCTGGGACAGGTGCAGATAGGGGAGGTTGTCTAAATATGATTAAAATGTATTTAATGAAATCCACAAAAGAATACACTGAGAAAAGAAGAAAGCCAACTAAGCACGAGCCCGTGCGCAAGCGGCGTTCTCCGCCATCCCTGTTCCGTCCTGCTTAGGCTTCTCTCCTGACCTCCCTCAATGATGGACTGTGACTTGAAAGTGTAAGTCAAATAAGTCTTTATGCCCCTTAAGCTGCTTTTGGTCAAAGTGTGTTATCTCAGAAATCAAACCGGAACACATGGTTAGGTATACTGCAGAATGACCCTCAAATGGAATTTGCTTCATGCTCTTCTGGTGATGAAACCAGGTATAGAAGTTTTGGTGAGGAACGCTGTGAGAGTTAACCGCCATCGCTGTTATGTAACATCAAGGACACAGTTTGGTCCTTGGCATTTAGCATTCAATTTTCTTACCTTCAAAACCTAGTGGCAATTCTTCCCCAATGTAGTCAGAGAATCCTGTTTGATGCATTGACATCATACTTTCTAAAGAAATGTTCTCTCTCTCTCTCTCTTTCTCTCTCTCACACACATACATACACACACACACTGAGGGCCTTGTGCTTGACAGGCAAGTGACCTGCTTTCTCTTTAAAAACCTTTCTAGAGACAGGGTTTACTAAACTTCCCAGCCTGGCCTTGTACTTCTGATATGCCTGATGTGCCTCCTGAGGAGCTGGACTGTGCAACCACCCCTGGCTTTTCATGATTGTCAGTACCAATTGAGGCACACTGAAAGAGGCCTAACAATGTCAGTCTCCACTGCTTAAAGGAAATTGTTGAGACTATCAAAGAATTAATGCAAATGTATCCCTTAAGTATCAGGCGGTTCTTTCCTCGTTTATTTCTTTGCCTTTTTGTTTTCATTTTAAATTTTTGATAGTTTCTTATTTGTATACAATGTATCATCATCACATCCCCTCCCGTACTGCCATCTCTTCCCTCTGCTGTGCCTGTCCAGCCTCTTCTTCTCAACTGTCTTCCTCCTACTCCCAAGTCTCTCTTTTTTTGTGTGTATAGGTAATCACAGCTGCTGTATGTTCATGGTCACAATGTGGGCATTGTACAACACCGCTTCACTTACATGCAAGCAGGCAATATGCTCACACACATTTAACATGGTCCTACGTGCTTCATTAAGCCACCGTCAAGGCTCAGTTCTCAGGGTTGTTCGTTTTCTGCTGGTTCTCATTCAGGCCTCGGCTCACAGTGGTCTTGTTGGTCCTGTTTTCTCCGTAGTGATTGTTCCATGCACCAGGGAGGAGTGAGTTGGACGTGGCCACTATGGAAGTCACGTTATAGCACAGTTGTAAAACGGGTATAATCACAAGAACTCGGGTAAGCAACTTATACAAAATTAGTGCTGTTAAGAAAAGCAACGTCACCGAGAAAACCCAGAAGCATATCATTTAAACATTTATAATTTGTTTCAGATGAACAGAGATATTTTCATAGGAATATAGCCCATCCATAGTTTCTTTTATCTCGATATACATCTTCATAAATTAAAAGTAATTTCAGCTTAGTTGGGTGCTCTGTGCTTTTATTTGCTAACTCTGTAAATCCATTGATTTCAGTACCTGAGCTAAGACCTTCTGATTCCAGGTGGTATTAGTTACTTGCATGTCACCATGGCAAAATACCAGCGGATACAGCAAAGCAGAGGAAAGGTACACTGTGGCTTCCTACTTTCAGAGGGTTTCAGTAGTAGGGACAGTGTGGCAAAATGTGGAGACTGTTGACTCGGAATGGAATAGAAAGCAGACGGTGAGGCTGGGACCAAGGGCTGGGCTAGGGCCTCTGAAGGCTAGCCCCTCATGACCCCTATCTGCCATCTTTATCCTACTTGCTGAAAGCTCCTTAGCCTGTATTCAAAATATGAGTCTAGACACACAAGAAGCCCAGGATAGCCAAAATAATACTGAATAACAAAGGAACTGCCAGAGGCATTACCATCCCTGATCTCAAATTATACTACAGAGCTATAGTACTAAAACCAGAACAGCACTGGTATTAAACTAGACATATTGATCACTAGAAAGAATTGAGGAAACAGATTTAATCCATAAACCTACGGACACCTGGGTTTTGACAGAAGAGTAAACACGGGAGAAATGCACACGGGAGAAAAGACAGAACATGCAACAAATGGTGCTGGTCAAACAAGAATGCAACTAGATTCCTGTCTCTCACCGTGAGCGAAACTCAACTCCACATGGATCAAAGACCTCAACATAAGACCCAATACCCTGAATCAGACAGAGGAGAAAGTAGAGAACACACTGGAACTTATAGACACAGAAAACGACTCTCAACTGCTGAATGGATAATGAAAGTGTGGTACATACACATGGTGGAATATTATTCAGCTCTTAAAAAAACAAAATTATGAAATTCACAGGTAAATGGATAGCACTGGAAGCAATCATCCTGTGTGAGGAAACCCAGACCCAAAAAGACAAAAGGCATATTCTTTCTCATAACTGGATACTAACTTTGAAATCTTAGCTATACATGTTTTTAGATGTTCAGTTTTTAGGTATTCAGTTTGAAAATGCTGAGAGGTCAAGAAATTAGTAACCCCTGGGAGGGGTGGTAGAATGCAGTGATATGAAGTGGGGCGGGGGCAGGGGGGGGATAAGTAGCACGTAAAGGCCTTTAGAAAAAGCCATGGGACTCTACCATTGTAGAGGCTCCTTAAAGTATATAGATACATTATAAAAAGATATTAAAGGAGTTAGCCTATAACAGGGGACACTGCCCACCTCAATGACAGGAATGGGCCCCTCTCTAGAAGCTGCTGACCAGGAGCCCCACACACCCTCAAACGATACTGGCCATCGCCCCTGCACTTTGTTACCCACCAGTACTTGATGGTAAGCCCCTACTGCTTAAGATACTATGTACATAAGCTTTAGAACAACAGGGAGAAATCGAGGTGATGCTGACATCAGAGCCTCATTTCCACTGGTGCCAGAAGGAAAACATTATCATCATTACCCAGCTTTGACTCCTCTGAACTTCAACAACTGGCACTGCAAGATGTGCCTCTGGTGCATATTGTGGCAGTAACCAACCCCTCTCTAATTGGATCTAAGATCTGCTTCTCAGGATAGAGCCCATATTTGACATTGGTAGCAGGCTTATGAACCTGAGCCTAGACAGGTCACAGGATGTAGGAGACAGCCTAAAACTAGTTTTCTAGTAAGTAGTTATCTATCGTATTAAACTGGCTCCTAATGTCGTGCTGTTATACCCATAGATTAATGCATCTCCCAGCAGAGATGCACCCATATACAGCAGACGATGTTAACACAGAGAACCACACTTGGCCAATGTGCAGAGACTAAGAGGCTGCAGACTGCTTACCTCCGAAGAGCACACCTATATCAAACTTCTGCCTCCCAAGGCTCGGGGATCATTACAGAAGAGGAGGTAGAAAGATCTTTAAGAACCAGAGATAGTTCATGACCACAAGGAAAACGGAGTTTTCTAGACATATGAACTCATTTGCCACAGCATTGGTGACCGCATGCACAAGTCCTAGGCAAACTTAAACCAGACAAAATCCTAGCACAGGCATAGGAAAAATGGGTAGAAACCCCAACCCAACCTAAGACTGGTGCATATGTGCGACTGTATGTACACACATGTGTCCATGAACCAGAGGCCTATGGTCAGCCTCAGGTGTCGGTCTTCAGGAATCATCCACATTGGTTATTTTGATTTGTGTTTGAGACAGGGTCTCTCACTGACCTGGGCCTTGGTGATTAGGCTGGCCAGTGAGCCTCAGGGACATTAGGACCCTGTGCAAGAGTCCTAAGACAGGCCTGGCCTTTTCTTTCTTTTCACAGGGTTCTGAGGATTGACCTCAGGTCCTCAAGTTTGTATTGTAAGAACTTTACTGATTAAGCTATCTCTCTATCTAGATTCAATATTCTTTCAAAAAACTTTATTTGTATGAGTGTTTTGCCTGTTTTCATGTAAGTGCACCCATGTTGTGCATTGCCCAGAAGCCAGAAGAGGACAACAGATCTCCTGGAACTGGAGTTACAGATGACTGTTAGCCACCATGTGAGTGCCAGGAACCAAACCTGGGTCCTCTGAAACAGCAGCCAGTGCTCCTAACTGTTAAGCCATCTCTTCAGCTCCTCAACATTAATTTTTGAGTGCCAACTATACACAAAGTACCTATACATGTAATAGCTGATATTTGAAAGCTCATAACTCAAGGAAGGGAAGGGGATTATCTACTTGGAGATGTAGAATTTAGGAAAAATAAAAAGTTACCATGGTATATTTTAATTTTTAAAATTTTTGTTTATATTTAATTTAT
Source organism: Eospalax fontanierii (assembly GCA_035773235.1). NCBI lineage: Eukaryota > Metazoa > Chordata > Mammalia > Rodentia > Spalacidae > Eospalax > Eospalax fontanierii. The sequence continues at coordinate 178,415,796 of CM069524.1, read as the reverse complement.
GTGTATGAGTGTTTTGCCAGAATGTATGTTAAGTGTACCCATGTATACAATTCCTGTGGAGGCCAGAAGAGGGCATCAAATCCCCTAGAATGGGGGCTATGTGGGTACTGGGAATCAAACCTGGGTCCTCTGCAAAACCAGGCAGTGCTCTTAACCACTGAGCCATCTCGCTAGCCCCATGGCATACTTTTAAAAACATATCATGAATCTGGCACAGTGGTGCATGCCTCTAATCCCAGCACTTTGGAGGCATAGGCAGGTGGATCTCTGTGAGATTGAGGCTAGCCTGGTCTATGTTGTAAATCCCAGACCAGCGGGGGCTACAGGGAGACCCTGTCTCAACCCCCACTCCCCAAAAACAATCATAAAAACAAATTCAAGGAGCAGGTAAATTGCCATTATATGTTGCCTGGCTGAGTATAAGTGCTCAACAGACCATTCCCCAAATTAACACCACAGTTTAGATTTAATTGCTAGTATTCCCGAGCTAGGGGTCTGAGGAGCCAAACCATTCGTCTGGGAATCAAATATGTTCACCTCACTGGTTTCCTGCAGTGTTTCAGATATATAAAGGAAGTCGGGTCCACAGCCCATTGACTCCAGCTGACGCCTAGAAAGGGATATGAAAGATGCTTTGAAATAATTATACTATTATTGAGCTACATTGTGGCTTTCTATCAAAGGTAAAGACTGCAACACAAAGCTTGAGTGGTGACCCAGAGGAAGGTCCACATTAACTGAGAAGACCACAGCATCTCAAGTCCAAATTAGAACTCAGAATGTAACCACCTTTGAGGACAGCTAGTTAGCGTACTGGGAACCTAAAGTGCTGACCTCAGTGGTCTGGCTGGCTTATTAGAAAAGGGCTCTGAAAATCTTGAGGCTTTACTTCTCAATAAAGTTGCTTTTGCTGTCCAGCCTCCTCTGGTTACCAAACAAGTAAACACCAGTGACTTCTGAACTGAGCCTACGTCTTTCCTTGCATTTTCTTAAGAAACAGTGGAGCAGATGAAATCTTAAGGGAATTTTAAATAAGGAAACTTTGAAGACATGTTCCATTCATTCACTGGGTCACAGAGAACTTTGTAGAAGCATTTGTACAACTAAGTCTTTTTCATTCAATAAAGACTTTCCCCAGTGACACCCAGTTTATAATGTCACAAGACAGACAGAGACATTCCTTGAATGAACGTCTTGTCCCAGGTATCCGGTTCCTCACCATTTCCCTCAGTCCTTCCTGCTCGAAAGGCCTCCCTGTGATTGTGCAGAGTGGGTCATCTTACCGTTCTTCCAGTCCACACAGTCCAGTAGAAGACTGAAGATATGGCAGAAGTGGATGTTCACTGACACACCCGATGAAAGCCACAAGTGTTACTGTATTCACAAGGGTGGTTGTATACTTGATTTGGAAGGGCTACTCAGGTGTCGTGGAAACTGAGCTTTATGGCAGCTCATGAATGCAAAAAGATCTGTGGTTTACAAAATGCTCCTGGAGAGAGTCACAAACACAGTAACAATCAGCAAGTTATAGAGCTGGTGTGCTGCTGCCTGTCTGTGATCCAAGCATTTGGGAGTCTGAAGAAAGAGGTTTTCAAGTTTAAGGCCAGCTTGGGCTACATTCTGAGTTCAAGATCAGTCTGGGTTACATATCAAGAACTTATCAAGAGGGGCTGGAGATATGGCTCAGTAGTTAAGAGCACTACTGCTCTTCCAAAGGACTTGGGTTTGGCTCCCAACACCCACACGTTGGCTGACAATCATCCTTAACTCCAGGTCCTGGGGATCTGATGTCCTCTTCTGGTCTCCACAGATATTATATGCATGGGGTATATTTATATACATCCAGGCAAAACACTCATATACATACATTTAAAACAAATGAAATCTTGTTTTAAAAGAACCTATCAAGAAAAAGAAAAATAGGTTAGTTATCTAGAGAAAGAAAAATAGAGATTAGATGGTTCAGTTGGTGATGAGCCTGCCCCTGCCCCGCACTCATGTAAAAGCTGGGTATGACGGCACACCTGTGATCCCAGAGCTAGGGAAGCAGGGACAGAAGAATCCTTGGCCCTTGCTCCTAGCCAGTCAAGCATAATCAGTGAGCTCCAGGGTCAGCGAGAGACCCCGTCTCAAAAGAAATAGGGTAGACAGGGATTAAAGAGGATACCCATTGTTAACTTCTGGCCTCTGTATGCGCACACGTGCGTGCACACACACACACAGGAAAAGAACAGAAGACTACAAAAATACTTTCAAATTCATCCGTTCATTGTTCTGAGTCATCCTAGGCATTTTGTTCATTGTCTCTAGCTGCAAATAATTCTCTTCAGAGCCTATACATCTGCGGCCTTTACAAATAAGTTTGAAGAAACAGGACATTTTTCCTCAGTAATTCAACAGCCCACAGAAGGGCTCAAGGCAAGCCAGCGAGTCAGCTTGAAGACAGTCATTGTCCAGAAGAAGGTATACAAGGCGGGCCTTCTGGATAACAATCTTAAATTGCGCAATTTAAACTCTGTTAAAATGGTAGGTCTCGTGGTTGGCGGAGCATACCTGTAATCCCAGCACTGGGAAGGGCCTGAGATGGGAAGATTTCTGGGAGTTCAAGGACAGCCTGGACTATAAAAAGGGCACAGGGAACCTTTGGGTTGTATTGGACATGTCCATTATCCTGCCTTCGGGGTTATATATCCAAACTCAACAAATTATACATGTTTATACAGGAAGCCGTTTGCATGCAATTTTACCGCAACAAATCATTTCTTTGAAAAATTAGATAACATCCAGTCTGTATCCAAAACACAGGATTAGGAGAACTATAGCCAGATTTTTTTCAGTCCTAGAAGCGACTGCTTAGTAGTAAGTCCCACAATTACAGTATTTCCTATTGAGTAAACCAAAGGAAATGCTACCAGTCTCAAAGTGGACATCTCTTGAAAGCAACAGGACACAACACACGGTTACTTATCTTTCCGAATGCTGAGCCTGACTAGGAGAATTTTAGAATAGAATTTTTTCAAGCTGAGGTTCTCAAAGCAGAGTTGTGCTCAGCTCTTCTCTGTTGTCATGTCGTCAGCATCTTGCACCCGCAAAGCCCTTAACCTTCTCATTCCTAAATGATGTCCTCTTATCTAATGCCTGCAGTCCCACAGCCTGATGATGCAGACAGATTGTGTTTAATCTTCACAGCGATCTCTCTCCTTTGTACTACCGAGTAGTCCCTTGAAAAAGCTGAAGGACATGAGAATTTACCAGAACAGAAATTTAGAGCTTACAGAGGACTACAAGACACAATTCCCAGTACACTCCTCTCCTCCACAGCGACACCCAGACTCCATTTCTTTTCCTCCTCCCACTACCACATGCTCACTGTGAAGCACTTGCGGCCCCCATGCCTTTGCACATGCTGTTCCCGCTATCCTCTCTCATTTCCTTTGATGGAAGAATTCATAATCACTGTTGAGGACCCTGCTGTGTAAAACGGCCCCCAGGAGTTAGACACTCCTTTCTCTGAGCTTTCATAGGCCTGTGGTCAAATCTCTAGGGGAGCATCTGTCACAATTATACAGTGAATTTAAGGTGAGGGCTACTGCCTTCATCATCCAGTGATCAACATAACCCCTGGCAGACAGTATATGTCCAACACATCTTCAAATTGACGAATGACTAACCCTTGTCTATATCACCTTATATCTCTGTAAAATTAGCTTAATAATGCTGTTGCTTTCAGTGTGATGTTTTGTTCTATAACTAAGGGTAACAGGAGAAAGAAAAAGAAAGCATGATTACAACTGCAAACTTACCCAAGTGGGGGAAATACTTTACAATCAGAACATTAAGCATGATTTTACAGAAACAACGAAAAATGTGTTTCCCAAACCATTTGCATATCTGGTTCTCCCTTCTGTCTGCAGAGTATAACAGAAAATGGCGCACAAACATGTATACTTTGCATTGAAAGAGGTTGTTTGTTTGTCTGCAGTACTGGAGATTAAATGAAGGAGCCTCACGCACACTAGGCAAGCATTCTAGCACTGAACTATATCCCCAAGCACCCAAAGAGGCATTTTAAAAGAATCAGAACAAAGCTGGCAGGTCAAACGGTAGAGTGCTTGCCGGCCATGCAGAGTGACCTGGGTTTGCTCTCGAGCTCAGCCCTCTTATCGAGGACGAGTCTCTGTAAGATCCCCGGTAAATAAATGCTCTTCTAGCTCTCACTGGCAACTCCACTGCTGGGGAACACAATATCTAAGAAAGCGGAGCTGGAGAGGTGGCTCAGCAGTTAAGAACACTGGCTGCTTTTACAGAGGACCTGGGTTTGGTTCCCAGAATTCACATGGCAGCTAACAACAGTTCTTAAGTCCAGTTTCAGGAGATCCCACACCCTCTTCTGACCTCCAAGGGTACTGTGTGGCATGGGTGAACTTACATACATGCAGGCAATACATGCACACACAGAACAATAATAAATAAAAAGGAAGTATTTTATTCTGTATTCTGAAAATTATGTCTGAATTGATCCCAATTCGGCTATCAACTCAGTCTTCCTTCCTCCTTCTCTCCCTCCCTCCCTTCCTTCCTGTTGAGGGTCCCTGTGCTCAGTGCCAGCCCGAGCTGGACCGAGGGTTTCCACCGTAAGGGGGTGAGTAGGTGCAGAATCAAAACACACAGACTCCAGGGGCTGAGTGAGAAACAAGCGTGGCAATCGCTGCAAGCTCCTTTATTCAAAGAAGTGCAAGGGGTCTTATAGGTCTGATTAGCCAATTGCCTTATGGGGTGGGGTCAACTGCAGCCAATAGTAGGCTGTCCCCAGGTAGGCAGGTTCTTTCCGGATGCTGGGCAGAAGCTGGCCTCAGGACTAGCCAGAGCAGAGCGCCACACCCAGGGGGGCCATTCCTCTGCTCCTCACAGCAGGCGACCTGGCTAAGTCCCGTTGAGCTCTCATCTTCCTCCCTTCTTTCCTATTTTAAAATCTGTCTTTCCCTCGTAGACCCCAGATCGTCATCCCTCTTCCTTGCATAGCTCCGTGAAGAACATTAGACAGCCCTATAGGCACCCTCGTCATTCAGCCACTTTTCATTGGTCATGTTTTCCAACCTCTCCACCAAACTAATTTACACCCTCAGAATATAATCCAGTTTATCTCTAATACTTCCAAAGTGGAGCCTGGCGCATACTCCAGGTAAGACTTGCCCAGTGCAGACAGTTTTGAACAGCACTAACACATCTAGCAAAGTCTTCACTCCGTACTCACGGCGATCCTCACCTGCATGCAGTCCTTCTTGGCAATGCTGAGGAACAGGAACATGGAAGAAGCCTGGTGGGGCCAGAACTAAGAGAACAGACCTAATTCTGAAAGAGGCTCTTTACTGGGGGTCAAGTTGCCTGAGTGAACCCTTGCTATCATCAGAGACTTTGAAGGGTCTAAACAGGTGATAAGCAGTTCCAGGAAGTCTTGGAACCAGACAGGTAGTAACATCATGTACCCATTGGGTTTTGGTGTAGGACTTCAACCACCAGTTCCAAAAAGACGAGAATTGGGGCTGAATCCCCAGGAAGGAGATTACAAAGTGTGAGGCAAATTAAAGTCAGGAAAACCAAGGCTCAAAGGACTAAATTTTAAGCGAAAACAGGTAAGAAGAATCAAAGGTTCTGTGGATTCATGAAGACCTCTGATGAATTCTGCCATTTCCACTCTTTTAAGCATAAGCTTACTCATGAAAAACGAGGATAAAAGCACATCTTTAAAGAACTGCTGCAAGGCTAGCAAGATAATGTATGTAAAGTAGAAAATGTGGTTAGTGCGCTTTGAATGCGATCATCGCACATTAAAAGGTATAAATAAGCCACAAGGTTCAATGAATTCAAAAGGAATTTCCTCCTGGAAGCTTTCAAAACTATGTATTAAAAATTTTTTCCAAATCTGTTTAGCACTATTTTTTTCCCTTTGTGGGTGTATGTGGTATATGTGTGTATACACACACAAGTGCTCATCCGTGTGTAGGCCAGAGGTTGGCCTTGGATGTCTTTGTTTATTGTTCTCTGCCCTGTTTTTTGAGTCTCTCACTGAACCTGATTGTCATTTTGGCTAGACTGATTAGCCAGCAAGCCCCAAGGACCTGCCTTTCTCTACCGCCAAGCACTGCGGATACAAGCACACACCAGCCTGGATTTTATGTGGGTTCTGGGGCTCTAAACTTGGGTCCTCTTGCTTGGGCTCTTTACTCACTAAGCCATGTCCCCAGCCCTCTATCTGTTGTTTTAAAACAACCTGATCAAAGGTGATAGGAATTGGTTAAAAATGGCTTGTAAAAGAGCATAAGCGTTACAATTCCTTGAGAAGACAACTGTATTGATAATGCAGTTATTGGAAATGTACTTCAGGTTTTATTTTAAATACCCTAATAATTTATCACAAATATTTGGAATCAAAAACTTTGAAGTATAAACTCAGTGCCACGGATTATGTAAGACTTTTTCTAAACAGTGCAATTCAGTATTTGCTGCGGGTCTTCTCACAGATCCATTAGTCAACACCAAGTCATTTCTCTTATCTAATCATCTGAAACTTAAGAGGAGTGGGCACTGCCCAGTTGGGGTGTGTGGTTGCTCTGGTCCTATGGGTGAATTCTAGAGAATTGGGAGTGACATCATCTTTAACAATAAAATGCTCCTTTGGAGACCATAGGATGCATATATGACCCTTGTTTCAGTGACTGCAGTTCCTCAACTGTCTCAAGTTCATTCATCCTGAATACGGGATCAGCATACCTGAAGGATCTCTGCTTAAGTCATTGTGTGGTAAGGCATCTCTCAATTTCTCTTTTAAATTTCATGAGTTTTTTTATATATATAATTGAGCAAGTTTTATATATATATACATTTTATACCAATATTATGTTATCTTTTCATGGTGAAATGTTAGGGAAAGTGAATTCTGTTAAACATAGCAATAACATTCATTTGTGGCAAGAAAAATCTCACAAATCTTCTATTTGGGGAATTAAAGCATCCTGCAATACTTTCTTTTTAAAAATACTGGAAAGTCCAGACAAATAATGAGCATTTGACATTATATGTTTTAGTGATCTCCTCATCAAAATTTTGGAATAAAACCCAATGGAGGTAAGAGAATAATCCTATATATAAAACAAAAATTTATTAAGTGGAGTGTATGTCCATTTCCTGCTGAATTTCCCACCTAGATTGTTGATTTCATGATTCCTAAAGTGCTCAGCCTGCACACTGAGTTGGACATTTTTCCTGTACCAAAGCTTTATTATTTTTACATAAAGAATAACATTTTCTAATCTTTAAAACTGTGCATTGTTTTAAGGGTGCTTCACAGTCATTTCCTGCTCTTTCCTTCATTCCTATAAGATATCATATCTCTCTTAAGAGCAAGAGAAATAAAGCGGAGATGTTTGCGGTCACTAAGTAAATGGGACAGAGTTAGGATTCAGACACCAGTGCTCCTGTCCTCCAGCTACAATGCTTGTCACTTTCCTTTGTTTCTCTACCCACAGCTTTGTATCTTTCTACTGCACAGTGAATAAACATGCTGCAGGCTACAAGGTGTTTACATGCTACTTTTAAGGATGCAGTTTCCTTTTCAAATAGGAGCACATTCCTACAGCAAACATCATTTAAAAGGTGGCACAGTGAGAATTTATAAAAGATGTTTCTATAATAATTATCTCTGCAACTATGGAAGTACAGTTAAAGGGAAAATATGCACATTGATCTGAAAAGTTCTATAAGCTAGAGGAAAAACATAAAAGTTATACTAAAACATATTGTTAATAAGTTGAAGATGTAAGATACAGATAAATACTCTTCTAAGAGCCAAAGCTCAAAATATATACTATAAGAAATTAAATAAGTGATTTAGTGGGGGGAGGGGCTGGAAATTAAGTCATTAAGAGCACTGGCTGCTCTTGCAGAAGATTTGGGTTCAAATCCAAGCGCCCACATGACGGCTAACAACTGTTTGTAACTCCAGTTCCAGGGTTTCTGATACCTTCTTCTATCCTCTGCGGGCACTGCATGACACAGGTGCACTTACACACATGCAGGTATCACATTCACACGTAAAAAATTAAAATAAATAAAAATTAATGAAATTAAGTGACTTTTAAATGCTCTAACACACACAGGCAGCACATGCACACATGCGTGCGCATGGAGGCCAGAGATCAATGTTGGGTGTCTTCCTCTATCACTTCCTAACATGTTTTGAACAGAGTCTCTCACTGAATCTGGAGTTCACCAGTTCAGGTAGATTCCATAGCCATTGAATCCAGGGATCCTCCCATCGATGCCTCCCCAGTGCTAGGATAATAGGTGTGCTGCTCCCGAGTCTAACTCCTTACGTGGGTGCTGGGGATCTGAACCCAGGTCTCGTGCTCATTCCTCATGAGCCATCAGCCCAGTCATAGCACATACTTTTTAATTGTAACAATCAGTAAGAATATAAAAATTAAATCTTATAGTTTGGCATGTGGTGCATGCCTGTAATCCCAACACTCCAGAGGCCACAGCAGGAGGACCACGACCTCAAGGCCAGCCTGGGCTACACAGCAAGAGCTTATCTCAAAACTAACTAAATAAACTCCTACAAATTTGATCTTTATGGTTATTAGGGTGTCACCTGAAAATAAGCTTAACCATGAAAGCTGTGTTTGCTTACTAAGTAAACAATGATAATTAACTTAATTAAGAGATTAATCCATTTCAAGCCTATTGTAAGGTTTTAGGGTATAACCAACAAAAATCACAAGAGGAAATCCTCAAAAGAAGGCTTTTAATTCATCATGTTTTAAATTTCATATTTTAAAATGGGCACAAGAAATCTCAGTAAGTTTCCTAAGGAAGTCGTATACCCAGTTTCTCTAAAAATATATGTATAGCGATATATATATCTGCATATTACTAATATATCCATTAAACAGACTGATTCCTGAAGCCTCATGAAAAGCAACCCAATCAACTACTGCCACCTCAGTTAACTACTGATGACTGATATGGTGATAAACAGAAACTACTAGGACTTTACTTATGTATGTGGGAACACTGACAGTATTTCTAAGTACCTCAATGTTGCTGTTTTGTCTCCTTTCAGTGAAGATGATGTCTGCAAAAGCCATGGTCAATGTAATGATCGTCATGCTGGCTGTTTGCCTTCTTACAAAAACGGATGGGAAACCTGTTAAGTAAGTACTGCAGCTCATTCTGCACAGGGAAGATGGGCTTGAGGTTTTGTGGTTGGCTTTATAACAGTCCTCTCTGCTTCTGTTCTTCCTAGGAAGAGAGCTGTCAGTGAAATACAGCTTATGCACAACCTGGGCAAACACCTGGCCTCTGTAGAGAGGATGCAATGGCTGAGAAAGAAGCTGCAAGATGTGCATAGTTTTGTTAGCCTTGGAGCCCAGCTGGCTACCAGAGAAAGTGGCCACCAGAGGCTCCCCAAGAAGGAAGAGAATGTTCCCAATGATAGCAATCCAAAAAGTCTTGGGGAGAGAGACAAAGCTGATGTGGATGTGTTAGTGAAGGCTAAATCTCAGTGAGTACTGATTTACTCTAGACATCACAGGGCAGGGATAACATGTGCTGCTAACTTTTCCAAACTCTGTGAAGACCCCCTAGTGCCAACACTTTGATGAAGACCTATATGTAACCTCTTTCCAGCTCTGATAGCTACAACTTGGAAATTACTTTGATTTCACTTTTACTGATTTAAGAACTCTTTCAACTACTGCATTTCAATGTTTTATTCTTTTTAAAGTATGTTATTACATAACTTATAAGAGAATAAACTGCACATTTCTACTGTCATTTTAATGCAAAATAAAACTTTAATTATCATGAACCAAAATAATAGTTTTCTACTTGTTAAGACTGTCTCTTCCATTGTGATAGACATTCAAATAGTTATTGTCAATATGAGTTTGTTATAAACACAATATTATTTTTCTAAATTCATATATGTCACAGTTTTATTTTGAATACAGTCTGTTTTAAGTACCATGGGGGCTGGAGAGATGACTCAGTCGTGAAGAGCACTGGCTGCTCTTGTAGAGGACCCAAGTTTTGTTCCCAGCCACTCAGATGGTGGCTAACAACCATCTATAACTCTAGTTCCAGGGGATCTAATGCCCTTTTCTGACCTCCATGCTCATTGCATGCAAGTGGTACACTTACATACATGTAAGCAAAACACTTGTACATATAAAATAAAAATAAATAAATTTCAATACCTGAGTATCAGACATCCAGTTCCTTACTGATTGGGTATTGCTGTCCTATCTTTTCAGGAAACACAATGAAATTCTTGGGAAAGGGGAAGGAATTAGCCTGGGAATTATCTGCAAAGCATTTGCCACTACATAAACTCACAAATTATATTTATACTCTGAACTTCATACTTCAAGGAAGATAAATGTAGCATTTATCCATTATTTACACATCTTACTGAGTGTCCATTACAGGTGATGTGTTCATTTGTCTGGTAATGCACACACAATAATCGACAAAACAAAATATGCATGGCTCTTGTCTTCATGGAGTCCCAATTTAGGCATTACATCATAATAACTTTGAGTAGTGCTACGTATGGCAAACACTGTACCACAGGGATGTAAAATACAGAGCCACAGATATTTATATCAGTGACATTCAACAGAAATTTTTCACTTGTGGAAATTTTCCACACTGAGCTGTCTGTAACCATGGCCACATTTTTGTCTATCTTTTTATTTAACGTGTATGAGTGTCAGGCCTGAGTGTGTGTAAGTGCGCCCACATCGTGCAGAGTCCTCAGAAGTTGGAAGTGGGTGTCAGAGCCACTGGAACTGGAGTTATAGACAGTTACTAGCTGCCACGTGGGTACTGAGATTTGAACCTGGATCTTTTGCAAGAGCAGCCGGTGCTCTTAACTGCTGGCTATCATCTCTCTAACCCCCAGTCAATTTCTATTTACATAGTAGCCTCTATACTGAACTGTCCAGATCAAAACTGTCCGAGCACCCGCAGCTCTCCCTTTCGGTTACCTAGTGCTCTGAGTCAGACAGTTTGTATGCCCGTGATAAAATCTACTAACAGCAAGGTTTATTATGTATTCATGAGTTTATATAAGGCATGTATGTGCTTTCTCTGAGAAACATAAAATGAACATCCAGTACTCACTGTTGACGGTATATAACAGAGCTGTCTTGTGACTTCTTTGATCATATAGCCTCTTTTTGCCCATATTCTTTTTTAAAGTTCATTCTTCCTCTCTCATATTTAATGTCTTTAGACTGGATAGTTGGAATTATTTTTTCAAATACCTTCTTTTGCAAGACAAGGACTCTGTCTTTCCCAACCATGGTATCATTTTTTCCCACTATCCAATATAGCTAGACTCTAATTTCCCAAGTTTTTGCTAGTCAGCATCCAAATAAAGAGCACTCATTTCTAAATTAGTTTAATATCAGAATTCATGCAGACCGATCCAAACTTATTTTCACCTAAATAAACTAAAACTTCTTTATTTACATGATGTCATTGAGTATTAAGTTACTGGACACGTGAGCAGCTTCCTAGGGCAGAGTGATTTACCACACCATCCTAGATTTGTCTTCATTCCAGGTAGCTGGAAGTATTGAAATTGTTATGGGACAGGCCTGGAAATGTTGGTATGTGTTTATATCCAATCACATGAGCATACTTAACAGTACAAAGGAGAGCTGCGGGCAGATTGGAGCCAAAGGCGTAAATACTTCCTCCATGGTAAGTCATACTAGGAAATTTGGAAAAGTTAGTGGCAGCCAGACAACATTTACACAGCTCCCAAGGGCCACAATAACTTATATTTATATCTGAAACTAAAAAGGAATAGATGTCAGGGCTGGGGAGATGGCTCAGTGGTTGGGAGCACTGGCTGCTCTTTCAGAGGACCTGGGTTCAATTCCCAGCACCCTCATGATGGCTACCAACCAACCACAACTCCAGTTCCAAGGGATCCAACGCCCTCTTCTGACCTCTGCAGGCATTGCATAACACAGGTAGGTACACTTACATATATGCAGACAATGCTATTCTCTGCAATTATGGGAATAGAGAGCAATAAAAACAAATATGCATATTGATCTGAAAAAAACTTTATGAGGAAAAGAAGAGCAGAAAGTCATATTAGAATATATTTGTTAGTATATTACTTGAAGACATAAATTGTAGTCAAATGTCTGATTAAGAACATTATATCAACCGGAATATAGCTCAGTGGCAGAGTGATTGCCAAGAGTACTTGAATCCCTGGGTCAATCCCTACTATGGCAAAAAGGAGAAAACCAAATGCAAATTGCAAGTAATTAGTTACACAGATGATGTTTAAATGCTAGGACATATTATTTTTAACACAGGAGAGAATATGCATTAATTCAGTCAATATCTCAAAATTAGACTCTATAAATTTAGTGTTGTGGCTATTATGGAAGTGCCTAAAATGAAGCTTAATCATGAAAACATTTCTTAAGCAAATTAACAGTAAAAGCAATTTACTGAATTAAGAGACTAAACCTGTTCAAGCCTAATATAAGCTTTTAAGCATGACCAAAATATTTCCTAGGAAGAAATCCTCAGAAGAAACTGTTTATTGATCTTGTGAATTAAAATTCAACTATTAGGGGTCAGCAGAAGGCTCAGTGGTTAAGAGCATTCCCTGCTTTTGCAGGAGACCCAGGTTCAGTTCCCAGCACTCACATAATTACAACCAGTTCCAGGGTATCTGGTGCCCTCTTCTGATCACTGCAGGCATTGCATGCACATAGTGCACTTACATGCAGCCAAAATACTCGTACAAGAAGCAATTTTTTAAATTCACATATTAAAATTTATACAAGAAATCTCAAAAATTATCTAAGAAAGAAAACTCATGTATCTAATTTTTCAAAAATGTGTATGTTTTATTAACATATACTTTATATAAAGAAACTGCAAAAGTCTCTCATGAACAAGCAACCCAATTAATTACTACCATATTGATTAACTTCTGATTGGTTATAAAAAATAACTACTATTAGTATATTTATATACTTCAAAACACTGACAGTATTTTCATTTTTTAAAGACTTATTTATATTGTATGCATATATTTGTTTTGCTTGCCTGTATGCAAGTGTACCAGATGCATGCAATGCCTACAGAGGTCAGAAGAGGGTGTTGAATCCCTGGAATTGGAATTATGAACAGTTGTTAGCCACCATGTAGGTGCTGAGAACCAAATCCCAGTCCTCTAGAAGGACAGCTAGTGCTCTTAACCACTGAGCCATCTCTAGCTCCAACAGTATTTTTAAATACTTCAATGTTGCATCTCTTCTTAGTGAAGTTGATGTCTTCAAAAGCCATGATTAATGTAATGACCATCACACTCATAGTTTGTCTTCTTACTGAAGCAGAGGCAAACCTACTAAATAAGTACTGCAGTCCATTCTGCACTGGGAAGATGTGGACCTGAGGGACTGTATGATCTGCACATTGGGCAGCTAATAGGTGGCAATCTCTGCTTTGGTTCTTCCAGAGTATCCACAGCCAAAATAGGCGTGCTGAACGGTTGAATGAGCTTATGATCTATCTACCGAGATAAGCTTGATGATTTCAAGAAATAAATGGAGGACTTGGGGCTTTCCACTCTAACTTAAACTCACACAGATTCTCAACTCCAGACACTCCATGAGATCAGTGTCCCCGCTGACAGTGATCAAGGAAGTTTGGGGAAAGATAAAGCCAATGTCAATGTACTAATTGAATCCCAGTGACTACAGACTTGTGAAGGGCACTGTTCTAGCTAACATAGGACAACTTTCCCCCTTTCCAACTTCTACAAAGATAATTAAGTGCAATGTTCTTAATACTTGAACCTTTGCATGTAATCCATTGCACGACACCAGGGCTACAAATTTTAATGGGTTATTCTGACTTTAATTTCATTAAGAGCTCTTTTAATTACTCCATTTCTATCCTTTATCTTTTATTCTTTTTAAACTATGCTATTGAAGTACTTATAAGAGAATACTTGCACTTTTTAACATCTCCTTTCTTATGCAAAATGAAACTTTAACAATCATGATTCTGAAAAGTGAAGTTAGATGTTTCTTATTATCTTTAAAGTATGTTTCGTTGGTTAGTACAGACTCAAATATTTATATTAACCATGATTACATAAAGCCACACATTTTTTCAATATTATATTTCACAATGTGACATTTTGAATGCAATCCTTCCACCGTTTAAAGTACCACATTACCCAGATCTTCACTAGCTAGCTAATGTTTTCTTGTTCATGCTAAAAAAAGAGAATGAAAGGCATACGGTAAAGATGGAGAAAACAGCCTGAAATTTGACTGCAAAAACCTTTCCTCCTCCATAAATCCACTGATCATGATCTTCAGGTTTCAAGAAATAAAGTTTTGGCATTTATTGGAAGATAACTTCATTCTTTCATTTATCACTACTGAAACATCCATTTAATGCTCACTCTCTCTCACAAACTGTATTAGGCAGAGTATATAAATGGTAGACAAAACACAGATGGTTCTTGGCTTTAAGTAGACTGAACTTCACAAAGGAAATATACACAATGTATTCGTTATTAACTTTGATGAATGCTATGTAGGAAAGACACAGTGCATTTCAAGAATGCAAAATATAGAGCTCTACCTTACTAGAATAGCACACTGCGACAGAACTTTCTGCAATGATGAGCTACATTCTGTGTTATTGTGGTCATGACCCCATGTACATGTATGGTTAGTATGATAACAGATATTATTTTTTGTTTAATTAATTTCAATTTAAATAGTCACATGGCTAATGGCAACTATACTGGACAGTGTAAGTCAATGTCAAGATACTCCTTTTGAATCAGAGAGATGAGCAAGGATAATCAGGTGAAATGAAGCAAGTCACCTTGCAGGCAGGTGGTATGCTGTATTCTACAAAGGCCCTGAGCTGAGAGGGAGCATGACTAGAATAATGCAAGTTGGGTCACACAACAGTCCTGACTGCAGAGAAGACAGAAAAAAGCAGAGGACTCCACCGCTAATACCAAGTCCTGTGAGACAGACAGAAGAGGCTGAATCTGCATGTTGGAAAGGCAGTTGTAATAGGGCCTCAAGAGCAAGAGCATGTCACACAGTGTAGAAGGGATGGTTACGAACAAAGATCTGGCTTCCTGGTCAGATCTGTCAGGCTCTAGTGCTGATGCATTGAAGAGAATCTCGTCTAAATAGGAAGGATGTGTGGTGTCATTGCCAAGGAAAACTGAAGGAAACAGACCCCAGGTGGTACCTTTCATCAGAGTGACACCACATTACTGCAGGGCCTGAACAAAGACTGTCTGACTCTTAGCATCCATTGAAACCAAGAGTGGGCCCAATCTGTCCTGAGAACTTGTTCCTTCAGATTTCTCTTGGAACTGTGCTCCCGAATGAAGGACTTGCTCAGTACTTGTTGAAACACTACATGCAGCATGATGTGGGAAAGGAATGAGGAACCTTAGTAGAAGATCTCCCCCTCCACTGACCCAGAACAGCAGTCACAACCACACACAGATGCCATCACTCTAATCCCACCTATTACTTGCAGTACAATTTGTTGCTTTTGACAGTATTCTCTGCCTTCAGTGCTTGGTGTTTTCACATATATACATTATTCTGGGTTGGGGCAAGGAAGGGTCAAAGCTATTTTTCCACAGGGGAAACCATTCTCTCTACTTCTATCAGTTACTGCCTGACATTATCCTGAGATTGCCCTGAACAGGAGGAGGCAGAAACATGGTGGCTACCAATTTCAGCACAAAAACCTCCTGACACTCTTGCACTCAAGTCAGTGCCTTGTCACTGGAAACTCAGCTAACACCAGCAGGGTGACACCCAACCTCTGAATATCTGTACTGTCAATGGGAAGGGCTCTGAGGCAGAAGGCCTTCCTTCTGCTTTCCCAGCCTCTCAGGAGTGCATAACTGGCTGAACACAACCTCTTTTGGTTCTGAGGTCTACAGAGGGGCCTAGGAAATATTCTTTTAAGGGTTCCAGATTCTGTAAGAAAGGAGTACTCCTGGAGGATAGTACAGTGTGTCTCCTAACTCCCGGTATCACAAATGCCAGCAAGTGTTCTGTATGATGGGAACATTTCTCTGGGAGATGTGCCCATGTGTGGAATATTCACATGAGCCGATTTTACAGAATCACGCATGGAACAAAAGGTACAGTTTTCCCTAACAGTGGAGCCATGTATTCCTGTCTCCCTGGTTCATCTGGCAGTTTGAAATAGTATCTTTTTTTAAAAGTTATACCACACCGATGTCAAGTGGTCACTCCTTTCAATTTATATAAGTCAGATGACAAGTAGATAGTAGACTGAATTTCGCTCTACATGTTGACCATTTGCTAGTCTTCATTTTGTGGGTTGTTTTTTTTTCTGTCAGTTTTTGTTTTTGTTTCTTGGGCCTGTAGTTTCGACTCTTTGTGTATTCCAATACAATTGTTGGTTTTATTACATTTATTTCCTGTGCCATGGTGTCAGTGTGAAGGTCAGAGGACAATTTGCAGGAGTCAGTTAGGTTCATTCCTTCCATTATGTGGGTCCCAGGGATGGAACTTGAGTTGTCAAACTAAACCATCTTATGAGCTCTGTCGGTTTTATATGTCAGCATCTCCCCCTAGCATTTCAGAAAGTTTTAGGTCTTTCTTTGCTTGGCACTGGGGGATCACAGAACATTTCCTTTTCATCTTGTTTGTTCTAGTGAGCTCTTTTTGAGGAAGCCTTTCCCAGTCCTGGGTCACAGTGGTGCCTCGTACCCCATGTTGTATTTATTTTCAGATACCACTTCCCAAGTATACTTTGTAGCTGACAAAATATTATGGTCTGGTTGTACTTAGTTCTTTTGTGGGAACAGCCAGTGTTCCAAATACTACCTATCAAATAATCTATTATCTTTATATACTTTGTAGAGTTATTTTTTAAAACTTGTATTCCCCAGCTGACATAGGTTTATTTTTATTTTATTTAGGGGATTGTTGAAAAATTGCTTCCTTGTGCCCCTTGAATTGGTTTTCAGTCCATGCAAGGTGGGTCTTGGCCTGGGACCCACTTGTCTCCTCACTGACTCCTTCCATCTCTGGTGGACGCTGTAATCCTCCAGCTCCAGCTCTGGGATTCCCTTCTTCATGTGGTGCATACAGAGAGAAACTTCTACTATAGTCCTCAAGGCTTGAGCTCATGAATACACTGCCTAGATGCTTTTTAGAGACATGTTCCAGGATACATCCCGAGACAGCAATTCATGGAGGTGGCCACTGGGAGACAGTTAAGAGATAGAAAGAAAACACACCTTAAACTGTGGGCATCTTGTGAGTGGTTCAACTTCATCTTTCACAAAGATCCTGTTTAGAGTTACGTTTAACTTGTGAGTATTTGCATGAAGGATTCTAAGTCAGCATACCACCCAGATATTCATATATTCTTGTTTCTTTCCACACTATTCACAATAGCCATCATCTGGACTCAGCCTAGGTGTATATCCATGGGTGAATGGGTACAGAAAGTGTGGTACATATACACAATGTAATTTTAATCAGCTGTACAGAAGAATGAAATTATGACACCTGCTGGAAAATGGATGGAACTGACGATGATTACGTTTAAAAAAAGATAAATAACATCCATGTTCTTTCATATGCAGAATCTATATTTATAGTATGTGAGAGAGAGAGAGAGAGAGGGAAAGAGAGAGAGAGAGAAAGAGAGAGAGAGAAGAACATGCAAGTAGAAAGGGCACTATGAAAGGTGGAGAAAAGACCTAAACAGGGAGGAGTGTGGGGGCCAGACAGGGTGATGGAATATATATGATATGAAAGCAAAAGGTGGGACTATTTGGGGAGGAAGGCATCCAGAAAGTAGGTCAGGAGGTGAGCAAGAAAATTTTAAAAAATCATTAGGTCTGCAAGATGGCTTAATGGGTAAGGGAACTTGCCACCAAGCCTGATGACCTGAGTTCAATCCCTGGGACCCACATGGTGGAAGGAGACAACTGGCTCCTGCACGTGTCTGTCTTCCGACTTCCCCTCACATACACACACAAATAAATTTAACACATTTTTTAAAGAATTAACTCACATTTTTTAAAGTATTTTTATAATTTTAATCTTTAAACTTTTATTAAACCAAACAGCTTTTTAACTCTCTAAGCTCCTTGTGATACCGGAGCACCTTAGTGCATTTCTTCCTCTGCGCTTTTCCTCTTGGATAAAAATGATAAGGTCCCTTGAGAATACTGTGGCCACGTTCTACTACTTGTTGCTTCTGTGGCATAGGACTTAGTGGTTACAGGTTGTTCCCTCTGCTGAGATCTGGGGACAAATGAGTGGACAACAGAGTCTGGGAGGTTGACATGTCCTGAATGTGTGTATATAATACCATAGAACTGTTAGAAAAATGAACACATTCTCAAGTCATAGTCTGGAAAAATTCTGATCCTGTGCAAGTTATGATTCACAGGCAGGACAGTCAGGTTTCTGAGACTCAGGAGCTAAAGACACCAAGAAAAGCCCTACCCTACATGATCATGCCTTACAAATATGTAGACCATCTGCTGTTCCTTCCTCTCCCACCTTTCAGGTGTGTCAGCCTGAGCTGAAGCAGAATGATACCAGGACCTGACAAACAGAGATGAACGTGTCAGCATTCCCTGGCTCTCTTGACTGGGCAAAGCCACGTCTCACATTCCATAGGCCATTAGAGAATCTGAGGGAATCGTGACTGTGGCTATACCCAAATGGACTGGTGAAGACGCTCAGTGCCCAGCTGCACATGCTCAGCACAGATGTCACCACTCTGATCTCAGCCATTAGCTCCCACAGGGCATGTTGATATGAGTCCTGTGTATACAAGACATTTCCAGACACTGGGAAAAAGTGAAAAGACCATCCTGGTTCTTCCTAAATGACCTGTGGCAGGTGGAGCAGAATGATAAATAGGAATCTCTGAATAGGGTCATTACTGCAAAAGGGTGTTCTGATAAGTGATAAAGGTATCCAGGACTGTGATTTTTCCATAAGAGTATAAGAACTGAATAATCCTGATCACCTAGTATCGCCTAACACTTCATTTTCCCTATGTTTAGTATGCACTCAACACCCATGGCACTCACTGCAGTAATATGGTACAGGTTTGCAGTCTAGGAAACAGCCTATTTCATACAACCTAGGTATGGAGACTGTATGACCTAGGTTTGTGTAAGTGTACTTTGTAGTGTTTGTAGGATGAGAATTTCATCTAACGGCACTATTTAAAATTGTGTTTAAATAACGCATGACTGAAGTTTAGACAGATGCAACATATTCTTTTCTGAACATTTCTGCTATGGCCACCATTTCAATGTGGCTATTCTCAATTTCCCATGCCTCTGGGCCACTGCTGCTTCTTATCTTGACTCTGAACTCCCCCTGAAGATATTTTGTTACCCATGTTATAGTTAATCCATGTTTCTTTAAGCCATGGTGCCTAGAATTTCCTGTTCTGTTATCTTGCTGATCTCAATAACACAGGTTTGTTCTGAGTTCTGTTTGTGAATTCTGTTCTGCAGCAGAGATTAAGTGGATGATGTGCACAAATTCTTTTCTACATTCATTTCTTCATTCATTAATTCATTTATTTACTTGGGGAGGTGTGTGTATGCCATGGTGCATGTGTGTGGATCAGAGGGCAACTCAACAGAACTGGTCTCTCCATCCACCACGTGCGCCCTCGGGATTACATTCAGGTTGTCAGGCTCGGTTGGCAGCAAGCTCCCTAACCTGCTGTTATCTTGCTAGTTCCGCAAATCCTTATAGACCTTTCCAGTGTCATAAGAATTTGACGAGTCTGTCCAGTTCTCTTCTTAAAATACACATTGCATTTTTACTGGGAGTCGAATAAAATGACATACAGATTTCAGACCATCTGCACTACTCCTCTGGTACATCGGCACTGTAAGGGTCCTAACTCATTCTCTTTTCATGCTTTTAAAAATAGGCAGCCAGGCATGGTGGCACATGCCTTTAATCCCAGCACTTGGGAAACAGAGGCAGGTGAATCTCTGCCAGTTCAAGGCCTGCCTGGTTTATGTAGCAAGTTCCAGGTCAGCTGGGGCTACAGGGAGACCCCGTCTCAAAAAGGCCAAAAAAAAAAAAAGAGTAAAGAGCACAAATAGGCTTTCTCTGGAAAGATTTTATGCAGGCCATGTTAACTGCTAACTGTTATACAGCCTGCTCCTGCCACAGGGTGTTTCACAGCTGGGCAGGACCTGAAAACGCTGAGACAGGAGTGCAGGCTGCTTGATCTCATCCAGCGTGGGGGGGGGGGGATGGGATGGGAGTCTCCTTCCATAGCCTCCTACGCTCAGTGTGGTCAGCGTTGGCTGCTGGGACACTCAAGAAGGGGAGTTTCTACAGTGAAAGCAGCTCTGAAGCCGAATTCAGGCCTTGACCAGGTCAGCCCTCAGCAGGCACCCAGCACCAGGCAGAATGGTGGGAGGCACGGGGGACTGGCTACTGTACCCACACCTTCAGCTGGCAGGCTCCAGCTGACCACCCTGAAGCCACTGCTGTTTATTTTTGCTGTCTCCCTGTAGCCCCGGCTGGAATGGAACTACGTAGATCAGGCCGCTCTGTACATCTGCCTGCCTTTGTCTCCCACGTGCGGGAATGAAAGGTGTGTGTCGTATTGCTTTTCTAAGTTATTTCTTTTTCCTATATTTTATACTGCTTTTATTTAAGTTTTATTTCACTCTTTGTTAATTTCATATATGAATTCAATGTACTTAGATCATACTCATGCCCCACTGAGTCTAATTACTGTGCTGGGGTGGGTGTAGGGTGCCATCTACTGGGCCACACCACTACAAAAAAACTGACTTTCCCTCCCACAGCGGCCATCGACTACCCAAAGCTTCTCAGCTACGGTTCGGGGTCTCATAAACCCTTTCCTTCTCCATGCTGGAGTGTTGACTGGCTTGATCTTGTACAGTTTTTGTGCCGGCAACCACGAGTGCGTTAAGTTCATGAGTGCAGTGGCCTTGTCATGTCCAGAAGACCTTATTTCACAGCAATTTTCCCTGGCTTCTGACTCTTACAATCTGTCTTCCTCTTCCACAGTATTCCCTGGGCCTTGGGAGTGGTGACATAGATGTGTGATTCAGAGCTGTGCACTCAGCAGTCCCTTAGTCTCTAATACTTTGACCAGAGTCTCTGTATTAACTGCCATTCACTTATTTAAAAAAAAAAATCTATCTATCTATCTATCTTCCATTTATTTAGTGTATGAGTGCATTGCCTGCAAGTGCATCCATGTCATGTCATGCAATGCTCATAGGTGAGAGAAGATGGTGTTGAATCCCCTGGAACTGGAGTTACCAATTGCTGTTAGTCATCATGTGGGTGCTGGGAATTGAACCCAGGTTTTCTGCAAGAGCAGTCCGGGCTCTTAATTGCTGAGCTATCTCTCTAGCTCCTGACATCCGCCCTTCTCTGACGAAGGGTGAGAGCTATGCTAACAGGTATAAGGATAAGTATTTACATGGCAATTTGATACTGTTCCCTTTAGCAAAATAATGGTAACTGGGCTTATGATCTCACTCATGGATTCTTAGCAAGATTTCTAGTACCAGGCATGAGTCTCCCCTGTGGAGTGGGCCTTCAAGCCGTTAGAATGTTGTTGGTTGCCCCTATAATATTCATGCCTCTATTGCACCAATGGGCATTTCTTGCCGGGTTAGTCATCACTGTAGCTTGCAGGGTCTACAGATGGTAAAACTGTTCATGGCTTTTCTTCTCCCAGTTCCCCACAAAGCACTTTCTGGCACTACAAAACCACCCACAGACTTAAACTTCCTGGTTGGAATCAGCTTGATTTCTCCATGTTCTATCATCAAAGTGTGTGGTGTCCTGAGCAAATGAGTCTTACCTTCTAGTGAGTAACCAAAAGTGACTGTGGTAAGCCTGTACTATTATTTTTAAAGAGCTGTTTTGTTTTTTTAATTCATCCTCTTACCTTTAGTTAACTATGTTTATTATAGAATAAAACTTGTTCTTTTCTCTCCTTCCTCACATTTGTTTAAAAAAAAACAAACATTTTCTCTGAATAAAAATACACCTAACAAGATTCTCCAGAAAGAATAGCAGTCAAGGATCACTCTCTGAACTGCTAGGATGAATATATATTCTGAAAATGGATTCATTAGATTGGCTTCCATGATGGGGGCCGTCTTCTAGTTAGCTTTCTCTTGCTGTGATTAGAACACTGACCAAAACCAACTTGGGGAGGGGAAGGGTGCATTCTATCTCACCTCTCCCAGGTCACACAGTTCACCCCTGAGGGAAGTCAGGAGAGAAACTTGGGACTGGAACCTGGAGGCAGGAACTGGAGCACAGACCACAGAGGAGCGCTGCTTACTGGCTCGCTCCCCAACCTGTGCTCAGCCTGCCTGCTTTTTTAAAAAATATTTTATTTTTATTTTATGTGTATGAGTGTATTGCTCGCATGTATATAAGTGCATCCATGCTATTCATTGCCTGCAGAGGTCAGAAGAGGGTGTCAGATCCCCTGAAACTGGACTTAGGGACAGCTGTTAGCTACCATGTGGATGCTGGGACTTGAACCCAGGTTCTCTGCAAGAGCAGTCAGTGCTCTTAACTGCTGAGTCATCACTCCAGCCCCACCAGCCTGCTGTCCTGTACAATACAGGGCAACCTGCCCAGGCCTGGCACCACCCACAGTGGGATGGGCCTTCCCATATCACTCAACAATCAAGAAAACATCCCATAGACATGGCCGCAGGCCAGTCCAATGGAAGCAATTCCCTAACTGACGTTCCCTTTGCCCAGGTGTGTCAAGTTGACAACTAAAGCTACCCAGCTCAACTGACCCCTTGTCAACTTGACATACAGCCATGTTGCTATTAAACCACAACCTTTCCATTTCTTATCCCCAAGACATGATGCTAATATCACATCAGACAGAACAACTGTTCTTAAAAAAAAAAAAAAAAAAAAATCAAGCACTTTAAGAGTTAAAAGTCTCTTAACTGGCCCTCCTGTAAAATCCAAAACAAATTAAGTTCTGTCTTGTTTCAAAGGGAAGTCTGAGCACACTGCAGCAAACCCAAAGTCCAGCAAAGTAGTTCAAAGCTGGACATCTGGGATCCACCCACAATCTCCTAGCCTCGTGGCACGCCCTGGCTGGCTCTACTCCACACTTGCTGCTGCCCTTAGTAGTTATCCCATAGTCCTGGCATCTCCAAAAAACTGGCTTCTTCACTGTAACTGAGGCTGCACCTTCACCGATGGCCTCTCCTGGCCTCTCAGGGTGCCAAGCCTCAGCTGCTCTCTGTGATCCCTTCATACTTTTGACACCAGAACCATGCAGGAGACTTTTACACATTACCAAGTCCTGCTTCCAGCTTGAGATGGAGGGTCAGGCCCCTCTGGCCCCTTCTGTGTGCTGACCTGAGGAAATGCTTCCCAGAAGATTTTACCGCAGTGATGCTGGTCTCTTGTTACTCACAGCTGATTTTTTTTCAGCCCCAGCTAAGCAGTATCTATTGTCACAATAAAGCAAAGGTTTCACTTTAGGTTCTGGTCTCTTCTTAATCACAGCTGATTCTTCAGACCCAGCTGACCAGAACCCCCAGATTCTCAAATCAAAATATCAAACAGCCCTGATAGTCCCTGCTTCCCTTTGAAGCTTCACAAGCCACGCCTCCATTGTCTACAACTCTTTTAGAATAGCCCTTCCAAACTCAACAACAAACTCTTAAGAACTCAATGGCTTTTCTAGCCCAAAGTTTCAAACGCTTCCACAATCCTCCCCAAAACACCAAGGTCAGGTCTGTCACAGCAATACGCCACCATCCTGGTACCAAGTTTGTCCTAGTTTGCTTCTCCATCGATGTGACAAAACACTCTGACCAATACAACTTGTAGTTTATTTCACTACATCTTCCGGGTCACACAGTTCATCAGGGAGCCCAAGGTAGGAACTCAGGGCAGGAACTTGGAGGCAGGAGCTGGAGCAGAAGCCAGGAAGGAACGCTAGTTACTGGCTTGCTTCCCTGGCCCATGCTCAGCCTGCTTTCTTATGTAACAGACAACAGCCTGCCCACAGTGGGCTGGGTCCTCCCTGCAGCACGCAATGATTACGAAAATACCCCACAGACATGGTCATAGGCCAGTCCAATGGAGGAAATTCCCCAATTGAGGCTCCCTCAACCCAGGTGTGTCAAGTTGACACTAAACGATCCTACACAGGCAGTAAGAACAAGGTCGGTACACTTACCAGCCCAAAGCAAAGGCAGGCAAAGTAAGCAGAACTGCTTTTCCTCTAGACCTATCTGTGCTGCTGCTGGAAGCTACTGCTCACTCTGGTTGCTGAGCTTCTGCCTTCAGTTAATCCTTCTGGAAGTGTCCTTAGAGACCCACCTAGAGAAATGTCTTTCAGCCAATTTCAGATCCAGTCAGGTTGATAATCAAGATTCATGAACATATCTCCTTCCCTTTGTCCCTGAAAACAAGCCATTGTTCCAAGCCCATTTTGTCTCACCCTGTCCTGGGCAGAGGCTCATATCCCTAGGGCAAGTAATAAGATCAGACCTTTGGAACTGGGGAGAGAAGAGAGTGGCCTTTCAGCAGGGAGATCTTTGAACAATGAATGAGGCAGCCACACAATGTCAAGGGTAGCCATGGCAGGGGCAGGTTCAAAGGACTGTCACAGGAGAGTCCACCTCCTCACAGTTTCAAACACTCTTCTTAGCCTTAATTAGGAAGGCATTGATTTCTAGTGATCCATGGTCTGACCCAGCCACTCTGAGATCTCAAACTTCCAAAGAGAAGGTTTTGAAGTCCAGGACACCCGCAGATACTTCCAGTAGATCATAGCTCCACAGAAGGGAGGCTGTCCCGTTTCTCCTTCTTTCCCAGAAGAAAGGGAGATGGCCCACATTCTTGAAGTCATCTGACTGCTGACTGGACTCAGGTGGCTGATAGAGGTCAGCACAGGTGTCCACAATCTTCTGTAGAGTGAAACTGTGCTCCTCCAGCTCAGGCTCCTCAGTTTGCTTTAACAGGTTTGCTAGTTTCCTGTTTAGGTCCTGAATTAGGTTTTTCTGAACCTGCTTTATAGAATGTTCCGTGCTAGGGATCACACCACCATCCTCAAGCTCTCTATTGGACCCAAGGAGATATCAGTACTTTTTTGACCAATGATAGCACATATAACTTTGCCTACCAGTTGCTGTGTACAATGAGGCCAAAATATACCATTATTGCATATTGGAAGGAACAAACACAGTTTCAGCTGCCTTTGGTCACCTGGTTATAGTCTTCTATCACCTGAGCAGCAGCTGAGGAGCTAGCTATGTCCATCAGGTGGGTAGAAGTCTTTTCTACCTCCCACTCATTATCATACAGTTTGTAGACTGGTTCAGATCCACTTTGGTACAAAGTGTCTAGCATGCTAGCCTGGGAAGACTGTATCTGGGGCTCCTACTGCAACGAAACTTGTGAGTCTGGCTTTGTTTTTTCCACACGGACAAAAATCCCTCCACAGATTTCAAAAGCTTTTGGGCTTACGGAGCTGGAGAGATGACCAGTGGTTAAGAGCACTGGCTGCTCTTGCAGAGGACCTGGGTTTGATTCCCAGCACCCACATGGCAGCTGACAGGTGTCGTAACTCCAGGGGATCCAGTGCCCTCTTCTGACTTTTGTAGACATTGCACGTCAAAGGTACACTTACATACATGAAGGCAATATACTCATATACATAAAATTTTTAAAAATTTAAGAAAAAAGATTTCTGAGCTTAGTAACATGGTTGGAGGCTCAGTTCTCTTTAACTTGGGAGGAGCCTGTGGGAAAGTTCTTCACGAGTTTGGCATTAAAGAAGTCCAGAAACCCACCAAATAAGAGATGCAGTCCCAGGAAGTTGCTGTCCCTGAAATGTGCTTGATACATTGTTGTTGACAATGTCCAGACTGTCCATGTAGGTATTACATGCCATACCATAGCATTCACAGGAAAGTCAGTTGGTCTGCAGAAACCTAAAGAGATCTTTATCCAGTAGGGCTTAGGACAATCTGCCAGATACTTATTAACATCAGAAGAAATAAACAGCATCCTGTAGGGCTTCCTTCATGACCCTTTTAAATAATGCATTTTTGAACTCTGAAGTAATCTCTCCAAGAGCCGAGTTGTGTGGTTGAAGGAAAGGACGACATGGGGCAGCAGAGATCTCCTAGAGATTGTAATGAAGGGTCCAGAAATGCCACTTTACCTTAGGGCCAATCAGAAATGAACTCTATGTAGGTGCTCAGCACCACAAAGGGGACTGTTGTGGCATTGAACACAGTGAGGTGTACCATTCAACCGTCATGTTCCTTGTTTTCCACCATGCTCTTGACTTGTGGCAGCACAGGATTCTTTGAGGAGATAAGACGATTCATCTTGCTGCTCTAGAAACAGAGCTAGTCTAGGTCTTGGGTAGTACCCATGCTGACGGAAGACATGGAGCCTTCATCGACCATAAGAATGTTCTTCACAAGACACCAAGTCAGAAGAAGTGAGTGCCTCCTACTCTGTGAGGGTACTTGCACTTACACAAAATTATAATTCCACTAGGAATTTCTAAGTTGTGTTTCAAGCTCTTTTTGGATTGTAGACTGCACCAACTATATTTTGGCAGATATATTCTCTTCTTTTTAATATTTTATCATTTTAATTTTATTTGTATAAATATATTGCCTACATGTAAGTGTACCCATGTCATGCAATGCCTGAGGAGGTCAGAAAAGGGTGTCTGATCTCCTGAAACTGGAGTTACAGATGGTATGAGTGCTGGGAATCAAACTCAGGTCCTCTGCAAGAGCAGCCAGTGCTCTTAACTGCTGAGCCATCTCTCCAGCCCCAGACAGATTCTCTTTTGAGATTTGCTAAGGGCCCAGAAATTCTGAAATGAAAACTGTTTAGTTCTATCCAGTCCTTCATTACTCCATAGGATCAAATATGCTGGGTACCTGTCCACCTCCTATGTACTCTTCTGGGTAACTGGCTCCACATACAAATTTGACCCGTACATATAGATAGGCTTTTCTCATGGATGGGGGTGCAGTGTTTGCAGCTGTGGAAGATGAGAGAACATCGGTTCTTCTTATAGGCACTAAATGACTCCTTGAAGTCCTTGCAGGTCTTGATGTTCTGCCCTGCTCTGTGGCCTCTCCCATAGTTCACACCAGGGGTTGGCCCCAGTCAGGACTCCAGATAACAGGGGATAGAGGTCATAATAAGCATTTCGAGGATGGGCTCAGAAGGCCTTAAGAGGCAGATCCATTTGGGTGTCACTCTGGGACTCAAGAGGAGCTCTAGGCCTGACAGGATTACAAGAGACTGAGCGAGTCTTTGCCATCTGATCTCTCACATCCTTTTCCTTCTCTTGTTTCTTTCTTGTTTGCTTGATCTCTTTTTGTGGTTTTCATAATGATTCCTGTTATAGATCTTGGGCTGCTCTGGAACTCACTAGGTAGCTGTGCGCTGGACAGCTTTAGTTGTCAACTTGACACAACTGGGTTGAGGGAGCCTCAGCTAGGGAACTGTCTCCATTGGACTGGCCTGTGATCGTGTCTGTGGAGCATTTTCTTGATTGTTGAGTGATGTGGGCGGGTCCAGCCCACTGTGGGTGGTGCCACTCCTGGGCAGGTGGTCATGTATAAGAAAGTAGGTCAGAAAGCAGCGTGTCTCCATGGTCTGTGCTCCAGCTCCTGCCTCCAGGTTCCTGCCCTGAGTTCTTACCTTGGGCTTCCTCATTGATGAACTGTGACCTGGGAGATGGAAGCCAAATAAACCCTTTCCTCCCCGAATTGTTTCAGTCAGAGTGTTTTGTCACAGCAAATGAAAGCAAACTAGAACTGTAGCGCAGGCTTGACTCTAAGTCATATACCCCCTGCCTTAGCCTTGCAGTGACTGGGATTACAGGCGTGAGCCACCATGCCCAGCTTCCCTTTTTTTCCCTTAACTTTGCTGCCCTCCGCACACCCCTGACCATGTCCTTTTATTTCATTCATTTGCTATTATTCCTTTTTTACTCTATAGCTAATTCTATATTATTTTGCCATTTTCTTTTATATGGTGGGTTAGTCGTTGGCTTTAGAAGATTTTAAATGAATCTGTATATTTGCGGTTTGGTCGGGGGGAGTGCCATTACCGTTATGGTTGTTTCCTCCTCTCTAAATGGTACTGGAGATTGAGCCTTCAAAAAGAGAATAGCGGACTGCTTATTAAGAAGATTCCCATCCCTGAATAAAATTGGAAGACATATCCATCCCCAAATACATACAAACCTACAAACCACAACTTAGAAATAAACAAAAAAGCAAGAAAACATGACTCTTCCAAAGGATCACAACTCTGGGACTGGAGAGAGGGCTCAGTAGTTAAGAACACTGGCTGCTCTTGCAGAGGACCAGGTTTCAGTGTCCAGCACCCACATGGCAACTAACAACTGTCCATAACTCCAGTTCCGGGGAATCTGACATCCTTTTCTGATCTCTGTGAGTGTTGCATGACACAGATGCACTTACATAAATGCAGGCAATACATTCATACACATAAAATAAAAATAATACATAAATACTTTTTGACAGGATCAGAACTCCGTGGTTTGGGAGATGGCTCAGTGGTTAAGCGCATTTGCTACTTTACAGAGGACTCATGTTCAGTTCCCAACATCCACATGGCAGTTCACAACTGTCTGTAAGTCCAGTTTCAGGGATCCAACACCTTCTTCTGGTCCCTGTGGCACCAGGCATGCATGTGGTGCACATACATACATGCAGGCAAACATTTATGCAAAGAAAAAGAAAAATAAATAAATCTTCAAAATATCACAGCTCCTTAGTAACTGAACCCAATGGTACTGAAATGATTGAAATGTCAGGCAAAGAATTCAAAGGTACTGTTTTTGAAATGATTTTTCAAAGAGAATTTAAACAAGCAGATGAATGAAGTTAACCCATGACCTGAACAAGAAAATTGGGCAATATGAATGTTAAATTCAGCAAGAAAATTGAGACTGGCAAAAAAAAAAGATTTAGAGAAAAATGTTGGAAATGAAAAAATAAGTAACAATTTAAAATATAGAGGAAAGACTAGTATGATTCCCTGTGGTGTTTTACTCTAGCTAGGCGTTCTCTATCTCCCTCCTCGCTCCATGTCCAGCTCTCCCTCCACGCCCTCCCCATTTACAGTGTCCCCATTTTCTCATTTCTCCCTTGATAATCCCAGTCTCCTATGGTCCCACCTCTCTTGGGCCCCTTTTTCCCTTTGTCCTCAAAGTTCCTGGTACAGCCCCCTCCCCCTCCCACTTAAATACTCTCACTTTACCCTTTTAACACCTGTCTCCTACTGTTGTTCTCACTCAGGTTCCTTCTTTCCCTTTATCTCACTGGTTCCTTTCCATTATCCTGGTTCCTGCAGTTACATCAAGGTACACACTCACATATAAGGGTTTGGTGCTAGGATCCACATATGAGAGAGAACATACGTATTTGTTTTTCTGAGTCTGTGTTACTTTACTTAGCATAACAGTTTCTAGTTCCATCCATTTACCTGCAGATTTCATGATTTTGTCTTTCTTTACCTCTGAGTAGAACTCCATTGTGTAATGTACCACATTTTATTATCTACTCAGCAGTTGAGGGACACTTAGGTTGCTTCCATTTCTTAGCTACTGTGAAAAGAGCAGCAACAAACATAGATGTACAAGTATCTCTGCAATAGTTTTATAACTGGGTGAAATGGTAGTTCATTTTCAGTTAAGAGTTCTCAACACCACTTTCCATAGGGGTTGTACAAATTTGCACAACCTAATAACAAATCACACATACAATATCTCTACACGAGCCCATGTATGTAGCTGAAGGCTACATAACAAGAAACAGGAAAAACCTGCCTTTGAGTTGTTGGCCAGGGTCATCGAACAGACTCCCAAAATTACACAGGCTATTGTCACAGCCCTTGATTGCCTCCCAGAACTTGAGGGCAAGACCCTATTGCTGAAGATAGAACATACTTCTTAAGACACAGGATTTGGAGCAATGGAACTGGAACTGACCTGGAAGCCACTTCCCCTGAAGGTTAACTCTCACAGTCCTGGAGAACACACACAGACACTAAGGGAGAACACCAATCGATGGTCCAACACCAGCTTCAAGACCAAATGACCATGTCAATGACTGGCACAGCACACGACATTGGTGCAGTAGTGGCACTTTTATCTTGAGTGTAATCAACAGCTACCTAATTGGACTAAAAGCCCACTCAATGGAAGGAAACTCACATGTGGTACTGTAAACATAGCCACATACACATGGCTGGAGAGGTAATAGATCTTAGAGAAATCCCCAAGGCTGTTACATCCCTAGACAAATGTAATATCTATATGAAAAATATGGTTCCTTGTATTTATAGACAAATATCCCAGTCACCACTTGTTGAAGAAGCTTCTTTTCCACTAGACTGAGAGTATTTCAGGGTGCCACAACTGATCGTACACAGAGATTGTCTGTGAATTGCCCAAGCCCGAGTGGCACATCTATGATGCAACCTCGATACCTAAGGCTCACAGAACATAGAACAAGAGGTAGAGAAGACATTAATGAATCTCTCAGGACTCATTAATGAAGCTCTTTCATGCAAAATAGGGCCAGGAACACAAAGGGTCACAGATGGTCAATGCACAGAAACTAAGAGTCCTCAGAATGCTGGTTCTTGGACAGGACTCCTATATTAAGTTTCACATTGCCAGTGCTCAGGGACTATTTCGGAAAAGGGGGTGGAAAGACTGTAAGAGCCAGGGAGGAGGTGCATGACCATACGGAAACAGAGTCCTACAAGCTCCTGGGACTCTGCTTACATGAACCTACAGAAAGAACCCATGCAAACTCAAGCAGACAAAACACAGTGTAGAACTGGAGAAATGGGCAGCAGACCCCAATCTTAGATGAAGAAATACTGGCAGCTGATTACTGCTGGGTGGGGAACAGCTGATCTTCCTAAAGTGAGGGACTCCTGTTAGGCTGACTAGACCTCAGTGGATGGACTTGCACTGAGGAACGTCTGGGAACAGTAACTTGACACAATAGGCCTCAACACAAATGACAGACTGTATGAATCCCAGTGTGTGCATGTGGGGCTAGGGTAGGTGCCGGTGGGGAAGGGAGCATAGAGATGATTAAGATTGATTGAGATGTTCTGTAATGAAATACATACAATTAAAAAAATTTTAAAAACATAGTGTAGTGGAAAGAATCACCATCACACGAGATCACGCAGAAGCAAGACTATCAGGGATTAAAGACAAAGTCGAGGAATCCCTAGGAACGTGGTGTTCAGCTACTCAGCTCACCATCCCCGGGCTGTCCTCGGGCTACTATTCCATTATATGAAATCTGGTTTTGTTTTAGCTCTCGGGATCGAGTAGAACACTTCACGCGTGTTGTTTTCCCTTTTACAAAATAAGTCCTTTCCTCCTCCTATTTTCATTTAGACACAGCTACTAAATTCCTGCCCTGCTTCACATGTCCAGGCAGAACCCTGCATACATGTAAAACCTGTCAGACTGGTGAGAAGGCTCAGAGAGAAAAGGAGCTTGCAACCAAGTTTGACAATCAGAGTTCAGTTCCTGGGACCCACGTGGTGGGAAGAGGGAACCAGTTCCCACAGGTTGAACCCTGACACAAATGCAGGCACACACATAAACACATGTAGTCAAAAATTCTAACCCTAACAATGTTGTATTGCCTTAGGCATGTATTTTTAAATAGGACACCTATATCAAACCTCTGCCACAAGGCTCAGAGACCATTCACTGCAGGAGACGGGGTGGGGGAGTCTAAGAACTAGAGGTGGTGGATGATCACAAGGAAACAGATTTTCCAAACAGCCGGGAAGTTACTCATATGAACTCCGAGCAATGGTGACAGTGTGTTCAAGACCCTCACAAGCTCAAACCAGAGGGAATTCCAGCACAGAAATGGGAAGAAGCCCCAGTCTTGGCTGAGGAACTATTGGCAACTGATCACTGCTGGGAGAGGGAGAGTTGGTTTCTTTAAGGGTGTGATGCTAGATAGGTGAGCCAGGTACCAGCAGATGGCTGTACACTGGACAGTTGGGGACACAAACTTGACTTGATAGGCCTTAATAGATATGAGAGAGTACATGAAATGAGACAGGGGAGGGGAAGGAGGCAAAAAGAGGGGTGCAGATAGGTGAGGGAGTCTAAATATGGTCAAAATATATTAATTTCACAAAATTCAATTTAAACGTGGATTAAAATAGCTCAATACTTTTTTGCACATATGCTTATGAAACATTTATGTTCCATATCATTTTTTGACACTGACAGGCTTTTGACACTGATGTTGACCACTAGAACAAGATGGTAAGAGCCCATTACTGAGACACCATATGCTTTGAGGTTGCATGCATACAGAAATCAAGCTGGAACTGAGCCGGAAGCATCCTCCCTGCTAGTTCGCTTTCATAGTACCAGAAGGTGCTACACAGGCAGACGAGGGAGAGAGAAGCCATAAGTGATCTTACCCAGCTGTGAACCCTGTGAGCTACCTCACCAACCTGCCAGGCATGATGTGCCCACTGGTGCAATGGTATGATTATGAAGGTAATCAACCACTTTCTGATTGGGTTTGAGGCCAGCTCCACAGGAGGAAATTCATACCTGGTATTGCAAACCTGGTCAAAATCTGTGGCTGGGGATGTTCTAGGTCCCAGGAGGTAATGGACTACTGTTGCTTTGCTTATTGGCTGTGGTGTCAAATTGCCTTCTAAATATTGATGTTTATTCCCCTAGATTAGCGCTGTCCTCCACCCGGGTCAGAGGAGCTTCTGTTTGCAGTGAGCCACAGTTCATGCAGAGACTCATAACTGGCCAAGGAGCTGAGAGTGAGTAGCTACCGACTGCTCACCCATACAGCCTATCTATGCCACCCGTTCCAAGGCGAAGGGAACGTTAGGGAAGGGTGGGGGCAGAAAGAATGAAATCAGAGGAAGGGGAGGAGGAAGGGTGCCGTGAAACGGACGTGGCCCCTGCACTCAGTAACTCACAGCTGCCAGGGTCACCTGCACGGGGGAACCTGCCAATAAGGCCTCATGAACTGGGGAGGGGTCCATGAGGCTCGACTCCTCCCAGGGAGTTATGGGCAGTTAATGGTTGCTGGGGGGGAAGGAATCACTGTCTTCAGTGGTAAGTTGTCCTGTTTTTTTTTTTCCCATCCCTCATCTATCTTGAGATGTGTATACTGTGCAAACTCTCTACCATGGCGATAATCTCCAGCCCTAGGAGTCATTGTTCATCTCTCTCACCTCTCCACAGCCAGCCATTACTTCTTTATATAACCTAATTTATTTACCTTTGGCCGTTTATGCCTGTCATTTTTATCATCACAGTTTTTTATAATAGGAATGTTTGTATCACTCAGTATTCTTACAGAGGGGCAGTGTGAAGAAGTCTCAGGTTTTATCTTTTTGTTGTTGTTTTATGGTGCTAAGGATTGAATACAAGGCAACTGAGCCCCCAAATCCCAGGTTTTAAAATTTAAATGGTGGTGGGCGGTGGGGGTTTGCCGGAGAGATGGCTCAGCGGTTAAGACCACTGGTTGTTCTTGCAGAGGACTTGGGTTCAGTTTCCAGCACCCACATGACAGCTAACAGCCATCCTTAAATCCAGTTCCAGGGGACTCTGATGCCCTCTTCTGACCTCCCCGGGCACTGCACAACACGGGTGCATTTACACACATGCAGGCAATACACTCATACACATAAAAATAAAATATTAAAAAAAAATTAAATAGGAGGCTGAGGATGTACCTTTGTTGTCAAGAGTGCTTGCCTAGCATGCATGAAGGCCTGAGTTCGATCCTCATTACTGTATAAAGCTGAATGTGTTGGCTCGGTCTATGATCTCGGCAATGGGAGTGGAGTCAGGGTGGGATGGAGGCAGGCCTATCAGAAGTTAAGGTCATTCTTGGTTACAGAGAGTTGACAGCCAGCCTGGCATATGTTAAACCCTGTCTCAAAATGAACAAACAAGCAAACAATCCCCCCAAAGCAAGCAACCAACCAACAACAAAAACCCCCAAAATAAATAAAAACTAGATTCTAAATCTGTGGTTTATCATTCTTTCATTAAGCTGCCTTGAAACAGTCTTGACTTAGCATGCTATTATACAGGCAACAGTGGAGAACTGGGTGTGCCCTAAATTAGTTACTCCATATTGTACAGGACTCAGGTTTCAGGCTGTGCCTTGACCTACATTTCATAAAGCAGCAGTTTGCTCAATTTTGAGTCAGAATGACTCTGAGTCTTTTTGTGCACGTAAACAGTCACTGTCTGTTCAGCACAAATCATAAGGCACACTGATAATTTCATGCAAAGAAAGAGTATCAGCTATGAACTTATCAAATGAAATCAGAAACCTATAGACACATGGGTATATAAAAACCGTAGCAAAGAAACCTGGTTTTGTAAATTAAATCACACTAAGGAATTTGCAACACCCCCCGACTTGGATTATATAAAGGACTAAAGTAGCACCCACCAACTCAGCAAGTCATGGGGTATGAATGAGTCAGAAAATCAACAGGAACCAACAAAATGGAGACTATCTTCAGGGCCTAGAGCAAGCTCTCTTTTGGACTGAGTTCACTTGAATTTCCATTCATCTGGACCCCATTGTGCATTGAGCCAGCCCTGAGCCTAGAACCAACTGTGCTTTGGAAGCCCAGCCCTGAGTAGCTCTGTGACTGGGTTCCCTCTTTTCTATTCACCCAGGATTCTTTTTACATTTGAATCACTGAATCAGCCTCCCGCCTCCAGCTTAGCTCCATTGCTACTTTAATCTCCTATTCCTCTCCCCCAACCAGCTTTTTTCTATTGTGTGACATGTAATGTACAACCCGAGATTTAATATTACTAATTAAACTGGAATGGAGTAAAAGAACCTGTGATCCTAGCACTCAGGAGGCTGTGGCAGGTTTGAGGCCAGCCTGAGCTACACTGTGAGTTCTAGGTTAGCCTGTGCTAGAAGTTTGTGAGGCTGTCTCAAAAAAAGAAAAGAACCCTTCCCTCAGCCCCACACCACCGATCCTGTGTTAATGGCCTTGAGTACTAAGTGAAATTAGCGACTTGGGGCAAGGCAGACTGCTCATTTGCTAAAGTGCTTCCCACACAGGCAGGAGAAACTGAGTTCGGATCCCCAGCACTCAGTTAAAAGCTGGACATGGTGGCACATGTCTGCAATCCCAGAGACGGCAAAGCAGAGAGAGGACACCTGGAGCTTGCTAGATAGCCAGCCTAGTGTAAGGTCTGGGTTCCAGAGACGCAGCAGACAAAGGGACCAGAGACGCCGCTGGGAGCTAATAAGAGGGGTTTATTAAAAAGACCAGCTGGGACTAGCTTCTTGGCACTTGGGAGTGGAGAAATGCTAGCCCCCCCTGGGGAGCTAGCCTCCCCAAAGAGATGGGGAGACTAGCTCCCTCATCTTGGGGCTTCCGGCTCCAGATCAGGATGCAGAAGCTCCCTCAGGGAGAGTATGAGAGGCTAACTCCCAGGAGAGCAAGATCAGTCAAAAGCCTCTAGCCCTCAGCCCCCTAGTTGATTTGGTGAGCTTCAAGTGCAGTGAAGGTATGCTGTCTCAACAAATAAGGCAGAGAATGAGAAAGACAACAAATATCAATTTCCAGCATTTATAGCATGTACACATCGGCACATGCACCTGGAAACATACTGCCCCTTTCCAATTCTAGGTGACTTAAAGACAAAACTTGGATAGTATATCAAGATTGTTGAGGATTTTTAGTTCCGTGGACTTTATTCGTACCACAAGTCCCATCAGATTGCCCTACTTAAGGCCTTTTCAAAGATTATTGACAATTTCCAACACAGTAAAATGTTGGTTACAAAAACCTAGTATGCTATGACAATACACTTTGTTTTCTTTGGTCTGACATTTAAATCCTTTTGGGAGGAAAGTATACTCACTATCCTGTAATTGTCCATCTCAACTGTTAATTTCCTTGGCATAAACATCGGTTTGGAAAACACTTGACACATGAGACCCAAGGCATTTTCTCTTCTGAACTAAAGTACTTAGGTTTCCAACAAAGTTCTTTTTACAAATCTGTTTTCATACCAAATTACTTAAACCAGGTCCTTTGCCTTTCCCGCCCTCCTCAAAACTGGGGAACTTGTTGAGGAACTTTAGATGGAGCCCAAAAGGTAATCCCTAGCGGAGGGAGGTCCTGTTGTTCTTTTTTTGAGACAAGATCTCACTACATAGGTCTGGCTGGCCTGAAGTCACAGACATCCACCTGCCTCGTCCTTCAGAGTGCTGGGACTCAAGGCGTGTTCCCACCACGGCCGGCTTTTGTTTTTCCACACCAGCCCTCAGGCTCGCCCAGGCATGCCTGGACCGTTCGCCAATCCTGCCTCGGCCTCGCAGATGCAGATGCTGAGGTCAGCCGTGTGCACCGCGAGCCTGGAGATTTCCTAACAAGGCAGGGGTCCCATGCCCGTCTACTCCCCCGGGCGTATGCGTGCCCTAGCGCGAGGGTCTTTTTCTCCTTTTCATCTTTTGCACGTGGCACGCTAGGTGCAGGTGCCGAACGAACCCCCGAGCGGCTCATCCCACTCCAACGACGCTGCTCCCCGAACGCCGGAGTCTCCCCAGGGAGTTCAAGGGTTCCGGGCAAAGCTGGGACTCCAGGATGGTCCCACTGAAGTCGGCAGGACCTCCAGCCACTCGGCCCGGGGCCCCGCCCACTGTGGGCGGAGCGTCGTTATTCTCGCGAGAACACGCCAGCCTCTTTCCTGCCTACCGCGAAGCCTCGCGAGAAGACGCTGAGCCGCCGGCCCTGCAACCTGCCGGGGCGGTTGTGCTCGGCGCTGCGGGCGGAGCGGGAGCCTCCGCACCCGCGCCAGGGGGATCCGGTCGAGGAATCCCGCTCCTCACTGGACGGCCACGGGGACCGCAGGTTGGACGGGGCTGGGCCGCTCCGAGGGGCCGGCTGGGCTGGCGGGGAAGCCGAGGCGGAGGGCGAGGCTGGCGGCGGGGCCGGGGCCGGGCGGCCGAGGCGACTCGGGCGGCGTGGGTGGCGCTCGCGCTCGGGCACCGGCTCCCAGGGTGCCGGGCGGGGGCTACCTCCCGGGCCTGGGATCCCCAGGCCTCTCGCGGGATGGAGAGCTCGGCGGTCCTCCCCGGCCACCTCCTTCCCAGGGCAGGGGAGCCCTGTGCCCCGCCCCTTTCCTGTCATCCCGGGGCCACCGCTGCCGCGACCTCCCGGGGCGGGCGCATCACAATAGGGCGGTAGTGAGGCAGGGTCCGGGGGAGCCGGTGCTGGGTGTCTCCCTGGGGTGGAGGGAGCGACCCCTTGCCGCCTGCGACGTGGCTTTATCCCGTCTCCGTGTCACCAATGGTAAAGCTTTGTTTCCCCAAAACTTGGCCGGAAGAGGTTCAGATTTATTTCGCCATAAGAAACAAGTCCGCCAACACTCCCTTATCTTTGGGGTTGGGATTTGAGGGATGGGGCTGAGGTTTCCGGTCACTGTGACCATCCTTGCCCCTAACGGGATCCCCAATTTGTCTTTTCTCCTTCCCTTTTGCTTCCTGGTCCTAGTAGAACTATTTCTTTTCTCTCATTGGTGTTTTGAGTCCATGATGGAAAGTCACCAAGCAGTCTAGATGTAGTAAAAAGTTTGCCATTTTGGACAGTTAGTATAGGACATTATTTTATAGCTTTGGACTGTCTTTAAGAAAATTCATGCTTTTAATTTAAATTAATCTGGATGAAGCAGTAGCGTGTATTGATCTTACTGGACAATTAGGTTTCTTTCCATTCTTCCCTGGGTCCCCCTCTCCTACCTCCACTAGCCAAATTGGATCAAAACTTTAAAAATATTTCATTATTATTTTTATTTTATGTATATATGTTTTGCCTGCGTGCATGTAAATCAACCACTGCATGCAATGTTCATGGAGGCCAGAAGAGGGCATCAGATCCCCTGGAGCTGGAGTTAAACAGGTGATTAACCACTTGTGTGGGTGTTGGGAACTGAATCCCGGTCTTCTGCAAGAACAGCCAGTGCTCTTTAACTACTGAGCCATCTCCCAAACCACCATCAAAACTTTTAGAGAGGGATTTAATTATAAATTTTGAATGAAAGAGACTATATAAATTCGAATAAAAGATAAAACATTTGAAAATAGGTTAGAAGAGTTTCTGTACTGGAGGTCCGGGCTAGAACTGAACAACTGGGCCCTGATACTTGAGTGGGATTGATACTTGAGCATTGGTAGCAAAACATGGGAAATAATTTAATAGCAAGTATAGACTAGGTTTTTTAAAAAAGATTTTGAGAAGTGTTATTTTTGAAATAATACGTTTCATAATTTCTTTGGCATTTCTCAGAATTTATTATCTAACTTTTATCCTTATGCATTGAGAGAAAGTAAGAGGGAGGCTCCCACATGGAGTGTGGTAAGGGCCTGAATAGCAATGCGAAGGAAGGTGTTATTGTCTGAGCAATGTTTTTGAATTGTTAAACCTTTGTTCACACTCTCCAAACTTTGAGGTGGGCATTTTGCTTTCTCTGTTACCTTCCTTCTAGTCTGAATTTTGTTCTGTTTCATTCTTTCTTCAAAGACTTGTGCATTTTTTTTTATTATTAACCTCAATTTGCAAATAATTGTGGTTTGCTTTGTGGCCTTTTGCATTTAAATGGGTGATCTGGAAAATATTCCTCTTTCAAAGAAGGCTTAACATTCACGTGACACTGGACTGATAAAGAACAGGTGACGTGTACTCGCCTCAGTATTCAAGTCTAGCTGATGACTTTTATGTGAATGTGGGATCAGTTTTCAGTCTTCTTAAGAGAATACAGGAAATCTGTATTTTTTTATGTGCACCCTCTTGATTTTTGGAAATATTGACAGGTAAAGCAAAAATAGCTTCATGTTTCCCACCCAGACCATACCTGTTTATAGTTTTTTGGTCTCTGATACAAAATTATTTTAGAGCTATATTTTATATCCTAGTTTAAGAGTTGTGTTGTAGGTCAGAATTTGTTTTATAGCTAAAAACAAAGAGATTTCAAGCAACTATGCCAGTTAATTTGGAAATTCAATTGTAAGATCTAATTGAAACCAGTAGATATGTTTAGTATTATTTAAATACAGTGCTACAAATTATATTGATATTTCTAAAGTGGTCTCTCCTTGTCCATGCTTTTGTTTTCTGTAGTTTCTTACCTGTACTCAACTGCTAATTTGAAACTATTAAATAGAAAATTCTAGAAATAAAATGTTTTTAAGTTCTAAGTTGCATGCAGTTCTGAGTGCCATGATGACTTCTGCTTCCCACCATCCTTCCTGGAACATAAATCATCCCTTTGTCCACTGTAGCCACACTGTGTGTGCTGCCCATCATTTGCCATCTTTACTATCAGATTGACGGTTGTGGAATCCCAGTGTGTTTGAGAATCTTCATTTTGCTTAATGATGGCACACAGTCCAAAAGTAGTGATGTTACTATTTTGGATGTATCAACAAGAAGCCATGGAGGGTTCTTCCTCCACGTTAAAAAGGGAAGGTTCTGAACTTCGTAAGGAAGGAAAAGTTATATGACAAGGTTGCTAGATGTATATTTTAAGACTGTATTCACATCACTTATACTACAGCATATTGTTATAATTATTTTATTATTGTTAATTGTTGTTACTGTAGCTAACTATTAAATTAAACTTTATCATAGATCTGTATGTCTAGGGAAGAATACAGAATACCTGGGATTCATTTGCTTCCAGTCACAGTTTCAGGTATCCTCTGGTGAACTTAGAATACATACCCAAGTATAAGGGGATCACTATAGTACCATTTTCGCTGTGGGAATAATGAATAAAAAACTTCTGTTTATAGCTTTATGACTCAGAGTTTTGATCAAAGTTGATTTATAAGTATCTTAAGAGCACATTGGTTTATTTAGAAGGTTTTTATAAAGTTAAATCCAGGAGACCCTCTGCTGTCTATTTCAGAATTGGAATGCCTGTTATGTGCTGTACCATACCACTTTGTCCCTTGGCATTGACCTTTACTGAAGGAAATCCTGGCTGTCTGGCTCGGGGGGAGAGGGAGAAGCTTGGCGATGGGAAAAGGAAAGGGCGATGTGAAGCACGCAGTCTTGTGCCTCTTTACATAGACCACTGATTTAGGGTATTTTTTTCTTGCAAGAAGAACCTGTGCTTTGATTACACTGTTTCTTATATGAAGTATGGTGTTAATGACATTTGTGGAATTGAACTTTGTGGATTAAAATTGGTTTACCCACTAGTGGGAAGTATTTTAATCACTAATCTGATTGTGCTTTGTTAGGCTGTGAGGAATGGGAGTTTTATAGGTCAAACCTAAGTCCAAGAGGTGGACCTTAGGCTTGCATATAGAGGGTCTTCACCCAGAGATAAGGGTGAGAGAAAAAGCCAAGTGAGGGACAGTTCTGAAAAAGGAAGGAGGAGTGGTTCCACTCTTCGCTTTGTCCTATGTGCAAAGCGAAGAGTGGAACCACTCCTCCTTCGTTGCACAGACAGGACTGACTTTCACACCCAAAGTTATCATAACAAGATAATTGCCTTTTAATCAGGACTGCTTTGGGGTTTACAGAGTTGATTTTCTTCTCTTTAGTCGAGTCTTCTCTGGTTCAGCTAGGCTAATATCTCTTCATCCAGTCTCTGCTTTCTCTGAAGCAAGAGATGAAAGGGGGGTTATGTATTATATTTGTAAA
Organism: Eospalax fontanierii; assembly: GCA_035773235.1. Classification (NCBI taxonomy): domain Eukaryota; kingdom Metazoa; phylum Chordata; class Mammalia; order Rodentia; family Spalacidae; genus Eospalax; species Eospalax fontanierii. The sequence continues at coordinate 178,374,886 of CM069524.1, read as the reverse complement.
GTGTTCTGTATGAGAGTTTTAAAAACAGTTTTTGAGAGGTTTGTCTTACGTTTGTGTAGATTGTGTTTGTTGGTAGGGGACAGACCATCATTTTTCTCCCATGTTTCTGTGCTGACTTGTAATGTAGGAAGTGCTCTCTTGCAAATAGCTATCCACTCCCCTCTTTCCCTCTGAGGGATTGTTCTAACTGGTTTACATCTTTTATCTTTTTCTGACTCCTTTATTTCCTTTCTTTGTTGGTTCTGAAGTAAAATTATGGCAGAGATAGGTATGTTCGGGGAGAAAGTTACAGATGTTTGTTTAGGAAGGAAGAATTACAGGTTAAGCCCAAAATCTGATCTCTGAAATGCTCCAAAATCTAAATGTTTTTGAGAACCCACTTGATACTGCAAATTTTATGGTTTATTTCATGTGTAAAATAATTTAAATATTTTATAATATATTGTGCAAAATAACCTTCAGATTATATGTATAGGTTGTTGATGAATATTGTGTTTAGTTTTGGGTCCCATTTCATAATAGCTCACTGTTTATAAGCAAATATTCCAGAGGTTGTTTTTTTTTTTTTAACCCACAATTTGGAACACTTTGTCTTAAGCATTTCAAATAAGGGATATTCAACATGTATTAGAATAACAGACTGTTTATCAATGTTCAAAGTAACATTGAATTTTCCCTAATAAAGCCTGCTCTAGTTTACTTTGGAGCGGGGTGGGGGGACGAGGGGGTCTTAGAAACTGACTTTGAAACTATCTTTTGAAGGTAGCAATCCAGAGCTTAGAGGTAAAAGGTGAACAATTAGAATTCAGAGAGATGCTGTCTAAGGTTAATAAAGTACAGTGGGAATGCAGTGAGCCCAGTACAGCTTTAGGGTATTTTAAATTTTAGGTTTTTGGACTAGAACAGGTAGAGAGTCTAATTGTGTTCTAAAGTCTGAAAGACATTTCTAGTCCTAAACATTTTGGATAACAGATGCTTAACCTGTATTCAAAGTAGAACATAAGGAAGAAAGAGTTTGTTTTAAATATGCCATCTTGTGCCACAGATTTCTGAAGACTATAAGGTGTCTTTGCCAATAAAAAGCATTTTTTTACCCTATTAATAATTAAATTGTATTCTGTTTGAAAATGTAATTATCCAATATATGATAGCATCATCCCTTAGTATCCAAGGAGGATTAGTGCTTACCTCCCCATGAATACAAAATCATTAGATGCTCAAGTTCTTCACAAAATAGAATAATACTTGTATGTAACCTACACATAGTGAATCCTTCACATGCTTTACATCATCTTGAGATAATTTTATACTTAATATAGTGGAAACACTATACAAATAGTTGTTCTACTGTATTGTTTCTGGAATCGTGAAAGAAGGTCTACAGGATCCTCTGTTGACCATATTATGTATGTTGAAAGTGAGACTAGAGAGAATCAACTGCTAATTTTTACCTTTGTAGTTGAAAGAAATGATCCTGGTATTTTGATCATAAACTGAAAATAGCATTTTAGTATTTGGCTGGGAATAAGATGAAAGTTTGTCATAGTAAATCGTTGATTAAAGTACTACTTTATTAGAAACTGAATAGTACTTTTCTAAGGCTGTTTAAAATTGGAATCATATTTTTCTTTTTGAAATGAGGTACTTGGGTCGTTTAGATTTGAGTTTAAAGCCCATCATTAGCTCTTTGACATTAAAGTTACTTACTCTCTGATTATTTCCTTACAGGAAAAAAGTGTATAGAATATAATTGTTATATATAAATAGTAAATGATGTACTTATAAACACTGGGGTCTCCGCTCCTACTCCCCTGCCTGTTGACCCCTCTGCTGCTGAGACACATGCCTTGCTTAATTTATATAGGTTCCTATTTCTTTTCTCTAGCAAGCACTGAAGCACTTTTTCTTGTTTTTCATGTTGGTGTCCATTGTCTGGTATTTGGTAGTCTCTGTAATTTGAATGCTAGATTCAAAAGGGGCGAAAGGAGCAGACAGGGAGAAGAAGCAGGAAGAGAGGAGGGATGGATGTGGATGACGTGAGCTTTTTAAAAATCTTCCATTGACTACTGTTGTCTACATCTGCTGCTAGAAAGCATTCATTCTTATTACTTACAATGAGTAGAACATGATCTTGGGTTTCCTGTTTGAACACTATATTAAATGGTAACTTAAAAGTGATTTTTAAAAAATGTATTATTGTGTGGAGAGGTGTGTGTGAGTTTTGTGTACATGTGGACATCGGAGGACAACTTTGTGGTGTCAGTCCTCTTCTTCCACCTTTATGTGGGCTCTGGGGATGCAACTCAGGTTTCTAAGCTTTCACTATAAGCACCTTTACCCAGCTCAGCCATTTTGCTGGGCCTAAAAGTAAATTTTAAAGCTCATTTACCTGAGAAAGAATTACAGGTACAGATTTTACAACAGATAATTTTATGATGTTCTCATTTTTGGGTGGGTATACAAAGTGCTAACTCATTTTAAAGGTAATTGTTTCAGAGCAGTTTGTTTTATAGAGTTTGGGTTTGAATTTTTTTTTTTTAATATCTAGAATTCAAGTGATGCCATCTACTCCTTTTAGCTCTTCATTTGTTCTTTTAGAGGGTGTGTGTGTGTGTGTGTGTGTGTGTGTGTGTGTGTGTTTCCTCAGTACTGGGGGTCAAACCCAGAGTCTTTCACTTCGGCATGCTAGGGAAGTGCTCTACACGCAGCTACATCCCTAATCCCATTTAAGGCTTCTTGCAGAAGTCTGTAACTTCCAAAGGATAGTTAACTTTGTTTAAATGTTTGTGATTTAATCTGATGCTTTAAGAAACATATTTTATTTGTTATTTCATTTTCTGTGTATGAATGTAATGCTTGTACGTAGGTAGGTGCACCTTGTTGTGCAGTGCCCACAGAGGTCAGAAGAGGGTTTTAGAGCCCCTGGAATTGGAGTTAGAGATAGTTGTTAGCCAACAGTTAGGTTCTTGGTCCTCTGCAAGAGCAGCGTGTGCTCTTAACCTCTGAGCCATCTCTTCAGCCCTTAATCTGATGCTTTTTGAAAGCTAGTCTGTCATCTTCATTCCGATTCTTGAAGTCTTCAAGAAGTCTTGAAGTTTGCAGTTGAAGTAGTCACATTTCTTTTGTTTTCCTAGTCTATTATTTCTTATTTTTAGTGGTTTTGATAAGAGTATATATTGTACATTGAGCAAACTCTCTGTACTCTGCTGTCCTCCCTTTTCTTCCCTTTACACAGTTTCATTGTTCTCTCTACTTTTGGACATGTGGGTCGTTCTGTACCTTCACTATTGTGTATAGGTACCTCTGGGTAAATATTCAGTAATAATGTAGCTGGGTCATCAGGTAAGTCTAATTTTAGCTTTTTGAGAAACCTTCATACTGAATCCTTTATATTATCAATGTCATTGTCTTAAGAATTCCTTTCTGTCAACATCCTGGGAGCAGTTGTTGTGTTCTTAATGACACTAATTCTGGCTGGGGTAGGGCAGAATCTCCATGTCCTTTGGATTTGCATTCCTGAGATGGCTGGTGAATTTGAACTGTTTTTCACCTTTATTGACTATTTGTACTTCATTTGACACCTGCGGGTTCATGTTCATTTCATCAGCCCACCTGTTGATTTGGTTGTCAGATTTCCTACTTAGTTTTTTGAGTTCTTTGTATATTCTGCCAGATGTTTAACTTGCAGGTATCTTCCTCCATTCTGAGGCTGTTTTCCTTCCTGAGCAGAAGATTTTTAATTTCATGGAGTCCCATTTGTCTGTGGTTGGCATTGCTTCCTGAGTAACTGGAGTCCTAGTCACAGAGTCCTTGTTCATGCTTTTGTGGTGAAGTGTTTCCCTGCTTTTAGTTCTCTAATAGTTGCATAATTCCAGGTCTTGATTGATTTACTTGAAGCTGACTTTTGTGCAGAGTGAAAGAGAGGGATCTAGTTTTTTTTTTTTTCTTCTACATGTGGATATCCAGATTTCCCAGCACCATTTGTTGGAGGCTATTTTTTTTCATCAATGTATGCTTTTGTCATCCTTGTCAAAAATGAGGTGGCTGTAGCTGTGTGGATTTGTGTCTGGATCTTCCTTCTGTTCGATTATCTACTGTTCATTTTTGTGCCAGTCCCACATTCCACTTGTTCTGTTACTGTGGCTCAGGAGTATGACTTGAGATTAGGTGTAAAGATGCTTCTGGCATTATTCTTTTCTCTCAGTATTGTTTTAGCTATCTGGGGTCTTTCATACTTCCATGTGATTTTTAAGATTTTTTTTTCTGTTTCTACAAGAAATAGCATTGGAATGCTATGGGGATTGTATTGAATCTGTAGATTGCTTTTGATGGTATAGCCTTTTATCCAGTATTCTTCTAGTCTGTGATTATGGGAGAACACTCCATCTTCTAGTGTGTTCTAAAGTTTCTTGAGTACTTTGAAGTTTTCATTGTAAAAAATGTTTTTCATTTCCTTCGTTAGGTTTAGTTCAAAGTATTATATATGTATTTTGGAGGAATTGTGAATGGGATTGCTTTTCTGATTTTGTTCTCAATTTGTGACTAGTATTTAGGAAAGTTATGATAACTCCATTTCATGTGTTTAATAGCTGTATGTGCTTTGTGGCTACTTTTTGGACAGCATAGATTCTGAACATTTTCATTATCACACAGTTCTTTCTAGTGTAGAATGCTGTAGTCACAGAGCACTTTCTAGCCCAGTGAATTGATGTAAAAATTTTTAAAAGGAGGAGCTAGAGAAATGGCCCAGTCATTATAAGCACTTGTTGCTCTTGTAGAGGACCCAGATTTGGTTCTCAGCACCCATTTGGCAACTCACAGCCATTCCAGGGAATCTCATATCCTCTCTGGCCTCTGAGGGCATTAGGCATGCACATGGTGTACATACATCCAGGCAAATACTCATACACATAAAAATAACATAAATCTTTTAAAAATATGAAAGGAATGAAAAATAAAGGGAATAATGAATTGGTCAAAATAAAGCAGCATAGTCTTGATTGTATGCAAAAATACAGAACATTAGAAAAGCATCATGGAAGTAAAAATACTAGGGTATTACTTCTTTGGGTTGAATGTAATTTCCTTTAATTTAGACATTTCTGTAGCCTGTAAGTGTTTTGCCTGTGTTAAATAGCATGCCAAGATGATGTTCCTTGAGTAAGATATTTCTGGTTTTTGAAGGCAAAACTATTATTTGGTCATAGTAAAAGGGAAAAATAGAATCAAAGCTTAGAAGACAAAGCAATATTTTAACTTAAAGTCATGTATCTTTTAAGAATTTAGAACTAGGGTCTGGAGAGATGGCTCAGTGCTCAAGCACTGACTGCTCTTATAGAGGACCCAGGTTCCCAGCACCCACATGGTGGCTAACAACCAACTATAACTCCACTTTCAGGGACTCTGACACCCTCTTCTAAATTTCGTGGGCATTGCATGCATGTGGTGAACTTGCATATATGCAGGCAAAATATTCATAAATATAAAATAAGTTTTAAAATCCCAATTTTATTTTTGGAACAGCAACAGACAGAAAAGGAATGTAGAAATAGAGCTGGGAGTGCAGCTCGTACTTGGCTGGGCTCTATCCCAGGAAGGGATGGAAGGAAGAAGAGATGGAGAGTAAGCATAAATTCCCTGGAAATACTTATATTATTATTATTATTATTGTTACTGTATTTTTGAGACAGGGTCTCACTATACAGCCCTAGCTGGTCTAGAACTTGCTAGGTAGACCAGACTGACCTCATTTCACAGAGAGATCCATTTGCTTCTCCAGGTGCTGGGATTAAAGGTGTACACTGCGACTCCTGGCTTATTCCTCCTTTTTTTCTTGATCTGTGTCTCCTAAGAGCATGTATTGTTTCTAGAAATTGGATCATTGTAATTTTTGCTCATTAGTACTCTTTGCCATGACTGAAATGTGGGTGTAGTTAGTTATATGATAATTCTCTTTTAAGACAAGCCACTGGTAACTAAAGACTGCTTATATTTATACTTTGTGTTTACTGTGCATTAGTGGATTATATTAAATGTCCTTTGCTTTCTTTCATTTTAATTAGGTAATTACAACATTTTGTAAAAGCTTATTACAAGTTATATCAAACGATACCAAGCTGTGGGGACACAAACATGAGTTAGACTTCGTGCTTGTCTTCAAGGATCTTACAGTATATTGGATATATCGCAGAGACATTTTACTAGTTTATAGGTATTGGTCATATGTACATAAACAAAACCATAGCAGTTACTAAGAAGAAAATTTCTGTAACAAAACCACTTCTAAATACTTTGTTATTGTACTTGGTATTTTAAAAATGTATTATTAGAAAATTCAAATAGTGTAAGTGGGGATATAATACAAAGTTGTGTGTCAGTCTCCAAATGCTTAGCATGTGTTGTCATTAGATGGTGTCCCACCCCGTGCGGCTCTGTTTGTTCTTCTCCATCTGCTGGTGTGCCCGTCTCATTTCTCATTTCAGTGATATTTTCAGCTGTAAGATGAACTTCTACTTTGATGGTTGTTATTTCATACTGAGACTCCGTTCTAGTTCTCATCAAGATTGTTTCTGCTTTTAGTTCTTTGAGTCTACTGGTCACTGAATCTATTTACAGAATGCTTTGAGGTTTGCTAAACCAACATCTGGGCTTATTGGAGTCAGTTTTTACTGTTTTATGTCTTGGCATGCTTCATATTTTTAGTCAAAATTTGAATATTATAGTGTCTTATGAAGATTGTTCTCTGTTGTTTTAGACTTCTAATTTGCCTAGACTTAGACTGCAGCTCTCTGCTCAGTTCTTCCTTCATCGTACTTGTTTATTAGCTTCATGTCCTGGGGGCCCAAATCTGCCGAAGGAATTCTTTCCTACTGTTATAATTTGGTATTCAACCAAGAATTTGAGCAGAAATTATAGTCATCTTTTGGAAGTCACCCTTTCTATGTGTCTGTTTCTCTGGATATTCCCTTAGCATTTCTAGCTCATTTGCTAGTGGTCTCTGTTTCCTAATGTCCCAGCAACATTGGCTTCAGTTTTCTGCTCCTTGACTTATGTATGGTTAGGGAATGCACTTAGTTAAAGAAAGCATCAAACTCATAGATCTTGGGCTATGCAATGATTGAGGGTAGATTCTTCCCTAGGGAAGACTGTTCTGTGGCATCTGCTTTTTGTGTCAGGTTATCTGGACTTCCTCTTACCTGCTTGTGTAACTCGGTGTCAGACAGGGATTTGAGGAGAGTTCTGCACAGTTTTGGGGTCTTTATCTCTCCAGGTGTTTTTGTTTTTGTTTTCCACTTTTGGTATGTCTGCTTTTAAAGTTCCATTTGTACTTTTGAGTGCTGAGATATTCTTGATCATTTTGTGGCTTCCTGGTTCCTACATGATATTTGTGAGAGAGAACGATGACATGGAGTAAAAAAAACCCTTGGAATTGAACTTGAGATTCTGTCCCTTAATGGAGTTCTAAGAGTAAACTCTTCACTATTATTTACTTTTAAGATTTTCTAGTGTTTAAATAGGCTTTTAAAAATAGCTTGTCCAGATTTAAATAGTTTTCTGTAGGGTGTTTACATGATGGCTTCACCTGGCTGCATTTATAGAAGATTACTTTTCATTTCTTGGGTTTCCGTTTTATTTAAAAAATTGTGTAAGTGGGGATAAAAATGTGTGTGTGTGTGTGTGCACACACACGTGTGCACGCAGTGATTATCTGTGTGGTATTTAGTCCCTCAAAGACTTAGTTTTTTTTAATCTTCCTATAAATGAGTCTTTAGTTCCTTGTCAGTTTCTGGATTTACATTACACTACTTGGGAAATATTTAAAGTGTGTTAATCTAAAGGAAGTTATAAACATTTTCTAGACCATTTTCACGACTTTATGATTGTTATGTATTTTTCTGCTTTTTGGGGTGGCACACTTTCTTTAATTCCTAAGGTTGGAGGTTTAACAAATGATCCTCAAATCTCCATCTAGGCATCTATAAAGATTTCCGGTATAGTTAGTACAGAATTAACTGTGAACATTCAAGTGTCTTTTTGGTGCCAATCCCAAGCTATTCGTTTACTCTAGGGGACTTTTTCTGTTCCTTTCCATACAGAGGTTACTTTAGGATACTTGGCTCATGCAGGTATTTCTTCACTGCTCTTGGCCACTCTTGACTACCCAACACACCTCTAGATATTTGGCTTCATCTTTAACTGAAGATACCATGCCCTCTGCCTTTTCATTGTTCTCTCTTTTAAAAAAAATTGCATTTATTTATTATTTATGTGTGTGAATGTATGCCTGCCATGGTGTGTATGGAAGTCAGAAGATAATTTGCAGGAGTCAGCTCTCTCCTTCCATTTTGTGTGTCCCAGGAGCTTAGCACCTGGTGAGCCATCTCTCCAGTTCTCATTGTTCTCTCTTTCTTTTTTTTTTGAGGGGGGTCTTTTTGAGACAGGGTCTTCTTGTAGCCCCAACTGGCTTGAAACTCACTATGTAGACTAGGCTGGCTGGTCTTGAACTCATAGAGATCCACCTGCCTCTGCCTCCTCTGAGTGCTGAGCTTAAAGGCATGCACCATCATGCCTGTCAGTTTTCTTTCTTACCTAACAAGTCTTCTCCAGTAAGTACTGCAATTGAATTACTTTCTAGTTGGAAAGATCAAAATAGGGACTGGGGAGATGTCTAGTTGGTAAATTGCCTGCATGAGTACTTCAGTTCAGACCCCTGGCACACAAGTACAATAGCCAGGTTTGGTGACGTTAGACTCTAACCCTAGTGTAAGAGGCAGTGGAGATAGGTGGGTTCCTGGAGTTGGCTGTCTGGCCAGTCTAGGCTGTCAGTGAGTACTGAGTATGATGAGAGACCATCTCAGGAGATAAGATGGAAAGCAGTTGAGGAAGACAGCCCAGCGCTGACTTCTGACCTCCGTGTGCATACATGTGCATGTACACACAGACACACACAGAGAGAGAAAAAGAATTTCACATTAACAGAAAAGCTTGTGTGATATTCTTTATTTAGATTGAGGTCATAGTAGAATAGACAAAAACACAAGAAGGCTGAGAAGGGCTATCTATTGCCAATAAGGAGAAGACATATCAGTTCCTGTATCTACTGATAATAGAGAGGAGACGTCTGTTCCTGTGTGCTTCACCTGGTAATTTTGAAAGACTGGTGAATTTTGGTTAAACTAGGTTTTAATCTTAGCTCTAAAATTTCCTCAGTATGAACAGGATAATGGAGTTGTTCAAAGCAATTTTAAATAGAAGGAAATATATAAATGTGCTAGCTCATTGACACCTAGTGATAATAATTGTCTCCTTATAGATCTATTGCTTTTTAAAAATGACCTTATGTGGATCACTGTCATTAATTCATATTATCTGGAAATAGTGTCCCAGGGAGCACATATGTACTATGTTAATATTGTTCTGAACTTTCTATCATAGCTCTTTCTTCCCACTTTTGAGAAAGTATTATCCAAGAGAAGTGGAAGTAATTGAATCCACCTTTCTCTCAGTTGTCTTTTGGCAGTCTCCTAAAAAAGCACATAGACCTAATCAGTAGGCCTAACCTCTGTATAGATCATTTCTAAATTATTTGAAATTTAGATGATTTCTGTTGTGTCTAAAACAAAAATGTATTTTCTAGAAACTTCCTCTTCAGTAATCCAGCATTTTCTTTTTGGACAGTTGTAACAAGATCCAACAGCAGTATATTTTAGTTTGCCTAATGTGACATAGATATTTGGGAGTCAAGTGCCAAATTTTGAAGGGATGTTTTATGATAAGGAGTTATTGGATATAGGAAATGGAGAGCCACTTAAAGGCTTTAGAATGATTTTTAAAAAAAAATTCATGAAGAAAATGTGCCATTAAATGGCAGTAAGGAGCCAAGAGGCTCATCAATAGATGACAGTGCTGTAAAATGAAGGTAGCAGTGTTATGCATGAAAAGGGAGAGAAGGAATCAGAAGAAACTTTTGAAGTAGACTTGATATGGGGAAATGAGAAGTCAGGGATGACTTCAGATCTTTTAACTTGGTGAACAGAGATGACTCTGAGACTGAGGCCAAGAGGACTAGACCATATAAAACTTGGAAAATAGAGTTCCTAACTTTATACTTGTCTTTGAAATTTTAGTGTTGTGTGAGGATGTGCACATGCACTCCACAACATGTAACATGTAGAGGCCAGAGAATAAGTCTGAGGAGTAGGTTCCATCCTTTCATCCATCTTGGGTTCTGAGGATGATCGAGGATCAAACTCAGGTCTTCAGGAAGTACTTTTACCCAAGGAGTCATCTCGCTGGCCCTGATTTGGTGTTTTCAAACAAATCCCCTTTGTTTTAGTCCATCTAATTTTGCTTGGAACTATAAAAGAACACCCAAGTCAGTGTCAGGAAATCTCAGTCCTAGTCAAATCACATCATTTTGCTAAATGATTTGAAGAATGTTATATACATTGGTTTATCGTTTACTTTCATTTTTGGTGTTTACAATCTCTACAAGTAAAATCTGATATTTTCAGATGAATACTTTGGTCTGTATAATTTTCAAGATTATGACTATTTTGTATATTAAATTCTTACTACTTTTTGTAATCCTGCTATTGACTAACTGTGTGAACTTCAGCAAACTTGCCAAAATTCTGAAATTATTTTCTGTTCTATTTATGGAGGTTATAAAGCCAACCTTGCAAGGTGACTGGGATGATTAGATAGTGACTGTACTTCAAAAATAATTTGGATATTGTGTAAAGGTGTATGTAAGCTTTTGGTAATTTTTTAGGACTGTGGTAGATTTAGTAGTCATAGACCTCATACATAACAAAGTTGTGATTCCTTGATGAGGCATGTCTGTGGTAATTGCACTGTAAAGAACATTACCAATAAGCATTCATTTTGCAGCAAAATTAAATTTCTATCCAGCTTCAACTTGGTTAAGGAAATAATAACATTGTTATTTAGTCTTAAATGTTTTGTATCACTGGGGTGTGTAGCTCCGTGGTAGAGCACTTGACCAGCATGCATGAAGTCCTGGGTTCAGTTCTGGGGGTGGGGGGCAAAAAAAAGCTTTACTAAGCATTTTAACATTGGGTAATTAAATATTCCAAATGAAACTTGACCTAAAATAATCATTCTGTGGGATTGTTTTTGCCTTTTGAGTGCTGAATTAATGTTTAGAAACATGAGGTACTTGAATAATCATTCCTTAAGTATACTTAATAAGTATAGAAGTAATACATTACTAAATTTCTACACAGGGATTGCAAATTTAGAAGCTGCATCAAGTGAAATATACTTTAAAAAGATTTCTGACATTTGCTTCTATTTAATTTGTGACATTTTTGTATGTTTAATATTTTGTGATCTATTTATCACTTTAAAAATATGTCACAATACTATCAAGTATATAAAATTCTATGACTATTTTATTCTGCATGGAATAGATTTAAAGGTGAACACTGCTCTTTTATGTAGGTTATGGGTCCTACATGTGTGCTTTCAGAGCAGTAGTGTGAGGAAACTTGAAGTGGGATGGCAGGACGGCCTCATCCCTATGACAGTAACTCCAGCGACCCAGAGAATTGGGATCGGAAATTGCATAGTAGACCTCGTAAACTTTATAAACATTCAAGGTAGGTAGAAAATGCATATTTCACATATCAAAGCTCTGTTGATCCTGATTTAACAGCCACTACTTTATTTGATTGTGGCAAGTCCTGTCAGAGGATGCAGCCAGTTCACAAAATACTGTGCATATTCCTGTTTCTCTTGAAACAGCTTTCAGAGAAAGCTTTTCCTGTTATTCTTTGAATGATTCTGTCTCTAAATTTCATTAAAATCTTAATGCCATAATTGTTAAAATTGGATCAGGTTGGAATCCTAGCAGGATAGGTTAGTTATCATATATTTGAAACTCTAATAGAAATTTATACTTTAAATGCATTATGTGTGCAGATTTCACTTGAAAATTTGTCAGTGCTTGCCTCAATATACCTTCAACTATGTAAAATCCATTGTGTGGGCACACTGATCCCAATGGGAAAATTAATCTTTCTAGATGGACTCCTCCTCCTGGTTCATTTCAAATCTGATGCATGAAATGAAGTTGATCTAAAAAGTTTGTGCTTCTATGTCTGTTGTTTCTTTAAAACTTTGATTTTGTGCTGTGTGACCTAATGAAGATTACTCATTTAGAACATTCTGTAATCTGATATTTTAAGGTATTAATTGACAGCTCATAAACTCCACTTATTACAGGTACGTAAGCATGTTTTCATAGAGGATTTTCTTTTATGAATATTACTTAGAAGATATTATTGAAAGTTTAACTTACTTGAACATAAAATTCTCTGATCATTGATAACCACTACCGGTTTTCTTGAAAAACAGTACCATGATTTTGAAATCCTTTTTGTAAAAAAAAGTTTAGATTTTATTTTTTTATTTGAGAAAAGCAGGGAAACTGGAGAGGTGGCTCAGCAGTTAAGAACACTGACTGCTCTTACGGAGGACCTGGGTTCAGGCCCACTGCCTACATGGCAGCTAATAAGTATCCATAATTTTAGTTACAGAGGATCCAACAGCTTCTGGTGTCTCTAGGTAATGCACTTAGTTGTTCAGGCAAAACACAAATACATGTAAAATAAAAGTAAATATTTTTTAAAGTGCTTTTTTTCTGAGGTAGTCTCACTCTGTAGTCCTGGCTGGCCTGGAACTTGCTGTGTAGACCAGGCTGGTCTCAAATTTGGAGAGATCCACCTGCCTCTGCCTCTAGAGTGCTGGGATTAAAGGTGTGTGCCACCGTGTCTGCCTTAGTCCAGATACTTTTAAAATGTGAATGATTTGTGAGTCTCCTGATAAGATACTTATTTATATTGTAGGATTTTAAGTAGTATCTTAAAATGACAAGTTGACTTTATTAATTTTTCATTGCTCAGGCTTCGTTTCTACAGCCAGCAGTTCTTAATTTCTGTGCCTTCAGTACCCGTGTGCTTTTCTTTCTTTACTCTTGTGGGACTGGAGACTGAGTGTGGGGCTCTGTGCTTGGCAAGGATTCTCTCCTATTCAGTCTTTCATTAGCAACGTTTTTCTTTTGGTCTTTTTGAGACAGAGTCTCCCTGTAGCTCCAGCTGTCCTGGAATTCACTATGTAGACCAGGCTGGCCTCAAACTCAAGGAGATCCGCCTTGCCCTGCCTCCCGAGTGCTGCGATTAAAGGTGTGTGCCTTCATACCTGACCATTCATTAGCAAATTTTTGATAATGTTTTTAGGTAAATTGTAACAGTATTTTTGATTGAAAGACATTAAAGTGAAATAAAAATGTTAATAAATTGATTTAAAACTTTTATAAAAGCTGGGTGTGGTAGTTTATGCCTAATAAGTCCTAGCATCTAGGAGCTAGAGACTGAAGTTCAAGATCATCCTCAGCTAGCTATCTAGTTCATGACCAGTCTGGACTACATGAGACCCTGTCTCAAAAAAACTAGAAAAAAGATTATTAATGCAAAGACTACAAAGCCCTTTGAATGAATTCTTATGTGGAAGATCTGCCTGAGCAAGAATAGCTTACTTTTATAGAGACTTCTTGTCTCCCTGTCTTTAGGAATATTTCACTTTCGACAGTTAAAAAAAATGGTAGTTTGAGTTTGTTTTAAGTATTAGGGAATTAATAGTAAAGTACTTGAGTGGGAGGTTTTAGAACAGTCTGCTAGTCATGGTGGCCCATGCCTTCAATCCCAGCACTTGGGAGGCAGACGCAGGTGGATCTCTGTGAGATCCAGGCCAGGTGGGGCTACAGGGCAACCCTGTGTCAATAGCAACAACAACAAAACCTAGTAATCAGGAAGTTTTATTGAGAACCTCAGTTCAGGAGTGTGTCCAAAAATTTAAAGAGTACTTGAGGGTACTGTTACGGAGCACTTTCTTTATATTCATATATGAAATAATTAGATTACAGGATGCCTAAATCATAGGACTGACTTGTAAAATGAAGGTCAGAGGACGAGTTATTGTCAGCTTGAGCTAAATGAAAATAGCATATGTTGATCCTTAGGCCATTAGAGTATTAAGAGTGAATGAAGGACGGATCTGTGAGGCATCTTCAGAAGATTACCTTGACTGGATCTGAAGGTGGAGCTTTGGCAGAAGGAAAAAAAAGTTAATTACCTTGCCTAAGGCTATCCAACTTGTAATTAACAAAGCTGGAATTTATAAACAAGATTCTTTTCTTTTTCAAGTTTTAAATAATTTGTCATAGAGAGACCAAGTGTAATGAACTCCTCCCCAATCCCCCAGCTTGGCCGGAAGTTCCTACCTCACGGCTGATTTCTTTCCGTCGTTGTCTCTACCTGTTCACCCCCAACCTTTTTTTAAATCTTAGATATTTAGGGATATTTGAATAAAATCCACTGACTTAAGTCAGTGTGTGTGTGTGTGTGTGTGTGTGTGTGTGTGCGCGCGCTTAAGTTCAGAGGCAAGAGGTACTTGAATGTATACTTAATTGCTTAAGAATAATACCATACTCAAAAACCTCTAAATTGCTTGGATTTTCCCACACCAGTACGAGGCAGTTGTGTAGCTCCAGCCATTCTGTCCACCTTCTAGATGAGAAGAAAGGAGAAAGCAGGACAGTGCAAAATGACTTCATTACCATTATGTCAAAACATTGGTTTTCTTAGAAATTTTCAGCAGATACCTGCTTATAAGTCATACAGCCATGTCTCTAAGCCAAGGAGACTGAGTAATAAAGGAAGACAGTTTTAAATTAGGGATACTCTTGCTGCAAACAAGATTGGTGATTCAGACTTACAGAGCAGATAGGTAACGGAAAAGTTGTCTTGTTAAGTGTGCATTGCTTTATGTGTATTTTCAAGTAGCCTTATATTTTCCTTTTTGAAACTTTTGACACCTTCCCCCCTACTTCCTTACTGGCTGTGGTAAAAATAAGCTTGGATTATAACAAAATAATAATAGCCATTCTCTTTCATGTACTGAACTTACTGTTGTTGATAGTTGAAGGCTAAATGTAGATATCATCTTAGGATTGCTAGCGAACATAGTTTTAAAGCACTTTTTCCATAAAGTTCTTTAAAAAAAAAATTTGCTATGTATCACTGTGGCATAAAAAGCAAAACTGAGAGGCCGTCTGGACATAGATGACCCTACAGTTTGTATATGACTATATTAGGTTAAAAACTAGTGGACTGTATTTCCATGTGAGTAGTATAGCAGTATGTATATAATGGAATTTCTTAGCTTGTTGGAGTTGTTAAAGGTTATTTCAGTTGCGGTATACTTGCCCTGAAATGTGGCAACTTTTATTAAGTTATGAATTAGACATTTTTGCTTTATGAAAAGAAAATGAGCACCTCTTCTGTATAATGTTAAAATGTCTGAAGAGCAAATGTGCTAAAAGCTCTTAAGTTTGACTTTGGTAGAAGGTAACTATATAAAACTATCTGCAGTCTGCTCTGGTTTCTAAAGATAAATGCATCATACATTCAATATCAGACTTTGCCGCAGGGTTCCATTTCCACACAGAAGTACGCATGCTCATTTCTTCTGAGACTGCATGAAGAGCAGCCTTTCCAGTTTCCCTTTTAAGTCACTCCACAGTCCCAGCAGCAGTTTAGAATGGAAAAGTTTGGTTACTTAAGAGTTCTTGGGTACATTCTTAGGTTGCAGATATTTTCCTTGTGATTTTAAACAGAAGCTTTGCTGTGTACAGCAGATACATTAATACTGAAAGGGAAAAGTTATCTGCATCCTAGTTCCTAAAACCTGGCAAGCTGTCAGGTCTAGAATTAGCTTTACAGATGGCATTTGGCAACATATCTACATATCTCTAAGCCCTTGTCTCCTGCGTTTTCCTCCACCTGTCTATCAGTTACAATATCCAATCACTGCTCAGAGATGGAGAAATGGGATGATCACAGCTCACACGATGCTGTTTGGTGAGAAACGTCAGTGCTGCACAACCCACGGCTGAGTCAGTGTCTGTGAGAAAATGAACTGAATTAATATATAGAGGGGGTTTGAATCCCTGAACATTTAAAGCCTAAATACCTGCAGCAGCGTTATTACACAGTAGAGGGAGGAAGGCTAAAGGAAATCTGTGGACAGGTGAGGTAGGAGGAGACTGGGAAATTTTCTGATTATTCAGAAGAATCTTGAAGATGATGGAAATATCAGATGTACTAAAGTTTCCTAGTAATGCCCAGGGATGCTGACCTGGCTCTCAGTGCTGCATTGTTTGAGAAAGCAGAGTCCCTTTACACTCTGATTTCTAATTTTTTTTCTTGTTTTTGTGTGTCTACCCTGGCATGTACTAAAAGAAGGTGTGTATTCATTTATTCATGTCGTCTCTGGGTTATGATTATATACATGAATGAATATGAGCAAGGTAGAGAGAAATGTTGGCCTTTGTTTCATTATGATCATTTGCATTTCTACACCTAAGATCATACATCTTGATTGTCAGTTTAATGGAACCTTATTTAAAATAAGTAAAGTATGTTTTTTTTTTCCCTTGGGTTTGATGCTTTGTTAGTTCAAGAATGTATTATGTTTAGTATTTTATTTTAATGAATGCAAAACTTAACTAAGGAAAGACTAATTTTGAAGCAGTTATTTATATAATGAAAATAAAATTCAAAATAAATGATTGAAGTTTCCTAAGGATGGCATTAAAATATTTTTATATTGGAATGAATGAAAGATTAGTTGAACTGCTTATATATGGTAGTATTGTACCAGGCTAAGTGTATTTGAATTAAAACTCTAACTGGGTAAAGTGACTTTCTAGTTTTACAGATTGTTACTAGATGATGTGAATGCTGCCACTGAAAGAGAGTGAACCAGATAAGTTTTGGGGTTAGTGTGAATGAATTGTTAACCAGATGAAAAATTTTTAAATAAAGCCAGTTGCTCTTGTGAAATTTTAAATCTTAATAGGTGACATTGCTTGCCTGATTAGGAAATTTTAGCACAATTTAAAACAATAGTTTTTTTTTTAACTTTTTGTCTTCACTATCAGTTATTATAGGAATGTTGGGATATTCAATACATTAAAATTACTTAATTTATATAAGTAGTTATAATATTCTTTCCTCATTCCAGCATTCTTCCTTATTCTCTTGCCTAATTCCTAAAAGTATGAATAGATGATCATTTCAATACTTACCTTGAGTTATATACCTCATGGAAATTATATACATATATATGTGTGTGTATAATATATACATAATATAATATATATAATATACACACACACATATATATATATACACACACCATGAGGTTTATATATATGGAAATTATATATAAAACTCATGATAACCATTGAAATGATCATATGTTTATATAGTTAGATTGGTGGTATTGTGTGTGTGTGTGTGTGTGTCGGGAAGGGGGTCTAGAAATGGTTTACTAGTTATTTTAATAAACTTATGAAGAATTTTAAGCTAGACATTTTAATTTTACACTTTGGGGTGCTTTACTCTGATTCTGCTGACGCGTTTCAGTTAATAATGCTTGTCTTGTGAAAGCGCTACATATTTATTACATATATGTAGTAAGCACAGAAAAGCATGTAGAAGAAAGTCAAGATGTTCTATTAAAAGAGAAATACTTAAGGCATTTGGTACATAACCAAGCACATACTGCATGTATGAAAATCATGCATGTACCCTTAAGAATGACTTCCAGATATTGCTGCATATTCTGTTATATAAGATGCCCTCTACAAATTAGGAGCACTCTGTTTCATGAAATCACCTATAGCATTATTGGTTTTACACAATATTTCAGATATACTTTGTAATTTAATGTATTGTAGTTCTTCCAAAACTTGATCAGAGAAATGATCAACATGATTCCACAGCACAGATTTCTTTAAAAAGGAGGACTGGCTTAAGGAGTTAAGTAAAAATGTAATTTTGAATTTTTTCTGTCTTAATCTGAGTTCACATTGAGCTCTTTAAATAAATGACTTTTAAATGAAGCAAATAGCCATAAAGTATTTTTAAGATTCTTTTTAAAACTCAGGGAAACTGGGTCCAAATGAATCAAGACATTAAAAAACATGAAAAAAAATCCCCAAAGGATTTCTTGTGTTATGTTTAATGAAAGAAGGTAATCAAGGAAAGTGTGACAGTAATGTACAACAATGAAGGGGGCCTCAGTTGACTGGGAATATTCTTTGTCTGAGAGGAAGAGCAGACCATCACCAACATCAGAAATAAAATAGCAAAGCAGCCAGGCACCAGCACTCAGGAGGCTGAGGCAGAGACAGGCGGATCTCTGTGAGTTCAAGGCCAACTGGAGCTACAGGGAGACCCTGTCTAAGAAAGACTAACAAACAAACAACCAAAGTAGACATGACTAAGAAGGACATAGAAACCAATAAATACAGGAAGCCCTAAGGTAAATGTGCAAGCTGTTCAAGGAACTGCATTCACCACTTAAAAAGTGGTAGCTCATGCCTTTAATCCCAATACTCAGGAGACAGAAACAGGCAAAGCTCTGTGAGTTTAAGAAACCAGCCTGGTCTGCAAAGCAAGTTCCAGCCCAGCCAGGGCTATGTAGTGAGACCTTGTCCCAAAAAACCAAAAAAGTATTTTTAAAAAATTGGTATTTCTTGTGCTTTTTGAATGTTTTATAAGAACACTGGAACTGCCAAAAGATGGGATATTCTGGGCCTGATTGTGAAGCAGGCATAACATTTTGGAACAGAATTGAATAGGATAGTATATGACTTACTTAAAGAAGACTAGATGAAAAATGTTGTAAAGTAAGTTGTTAAAAAGTCAGACCAGCTTTAAATTTTCTCTTATGCAGCTAGTATAATTAGTGCAAATATAATGTTTGAATGTAAATTAAACTTTCAGTGAAGTGTGTGTGTGTGTGTCTGTGTGTTTTGATGTCCTTGTATGTAAGGGTAAGTGAGGAAACCACTCTTACTCACTGATTGTGCTAACTAATAAACCAAATTTTGGTTTTGAATGCCATATTCAAAGGTTGATTAATTAGAAGGTTAATGATGTACTTTGTTTTATTGCTTATCTAAAAGAAGCAAACGATCAAGTTTACAGAAAGAATAGTAAATAACATTCTGAGTGATCTAGTAAGATCCCTGAGATTGGATTATTGAACTAAATGTAAATGAAGTTTGAGGGTGCACGTGAGGCTTATAAAACATCAGTAGCATTACTTTAATAATGCCTATAGAAAAGACCTGAGGGTGCTAGTCAGTGAGCTTGATGCAAAACAGCAGTCATCTCCTCTAGCCCCAAATAAAAACCAGTCTCAGTCAGTGGAAGAATAGCCGTGCTGCAGCACACACCAGAATTAACCGAATTAAAGCTGAAGAAGGTCGATGCCTTGTAAGCTCAAAGATCTAAGAATCTGAGACCTCTTGGATCAACTCTGGATAAATGTTAAGGAAACTTGTAGGAGGAAGTATGCCACAGGAGGTGGGCTTTTGAGAGTTCATAACCTTGCTCCACTTTCGGTTTGTCCTGTGTGTCTTAAGATATAAACTCCCAGCTTTCTGCTCGGCCTGCTTCCTGCTGTTCCTCTCTTGGTGTGGTGAATTCTTGCCCCTCTGGAACCATAAGCCAAATAAACTCTTCCTTCTGTCAGTTTCCCTGATTGTGACATTTTATCGCAGCAGCAGAAAAGTGAGTAATGCAGGTCAGACCTGCTTGAGACTAGTGATAGGAACTCTGAATTAAGCTCCTCAGATCACATCACAGACCTATGACTTCACTTATGTTTTCAGGTAAATAGCGGGTGAAGTGCTTAGATTAGTAGATATACCCTGAAAATTTCAGCTGTTCTCTACAGACATTAATAAGATATACTGGGTTATGGTACTGATTGGTGGAAGTATTTAAAATTAAAGAAAATAACTCCTCAAACCCAGGGTTACTGCTACCATTTTTGTTGTGCCAGGTCTCTCCTGCATAAGGACATCATTTGTGAATGAGCACCAGCCACACTGTAGATTCTGGAGTTTTGTGTGTCATCAATAATTTTCTGAACAAATGCTCTATGTGAGCTACCTCTGAGGACTTTTCTCCTACTAGTTCTTCGCTTACTCTCATGTTTTCTTAAGAGCTTGTATATTAGTTGAACATTGGCTTCTTTAATTGGTTGTCTGATTTCTTCTCACTTACCCTTTTTTTTCCCTCTCTTTTGAGGCAATTCCAGTTACTTTCTTTGAGTTCTTCCACTTACCTTTTAAAATTATCCTATGTTTTGACTAGGTAAGAGAGTTCCGTATTAGTCTCTAATGTGCAAACCCCATCAATGTCAGAACATAGAACTAACATTGCCACAAAAGAACTTGCTATGTCCCTTTTGTAGTTACATCTTCTATCATTGTCAACACCTGGGTTGTTTTTCCATCATTATAATCTTGCCATTTGAGAGCATTACCTGATAGAATTTTATAGAATATAAGCTTCTGGGGTTTTATTCAGCATATTACTCTTGGGATCTGTTTACATAGTTGCACTTATCAATAGTTTATATACGTTTACATTTCTGGGTAGTTTAACCCTGGCATATTATCCTTTCAGAAAGTGGCATGGTTTGGGTTTAAAACTAGTGTTTAGAGCTGGATTTTTAAAACTTTATACCTAGTACTTTTGTTTTATAATTATGTTGTAGGAGTCTGTAGTTTTACTGAACAAAATTAGTCACTTAAATTTCTCCTCACACATTCTGGGCAAGCAGTCTACCTCTGGGCTACAGCCCCAATCCTAGGTTTATAGATGTTATCCCATGACTTTGAAATTAAGTGTTAAGTTAGTATTAAGTTAATATTAAATAAAGAAATGAAAAAGCATTATTAGTTCATTAAATTTTAAATTAAAATAATTTTTATTATGTGTTTGAGTGTTTTGCCTACATGTATTTAAGTGCACCATATACACACAATACTCACAGAGGCCAGAAGAGAGTGAGGGATCCCCTGGAACAGGACAGTTCGCCACCATGTGGGTGCTGGGAACCTAACCCAAGTCCACTGCAGGAACAGCCAGTGCTCTTAATTGTTGAGCCATTTTTGTAGTCGTAGTTCATTAAATTTAAATGCAAGTATTTTGACCAGGTTTTTGCTTATGGTGGGTTTATTCGCATAACTAGAGATGGTAAAAGTAATGTTTTCTAATTGATGAAAATTGTGATCTGGACTCATGATCAAGGGATCTGATCTGGATTTTTCTTGTAACTTTGGTGGGTAATCAATGTTGGTCTGTGAGCTTTTCAAGTGGTGATCAGTTGGTAATCTGATTTTGAATCTGATTGTTGAAATAAATGTTTTTGGTGACTTGAGACCTTGAATCATAAAACAGCATGAATATGTAGGTTGATGAGAAAGACTTCAGTGACCTCAGAAAAGCATGGGATGAAAAGACAGGAGAAGAAAGACTTGATTTTGATTACCTAAGTAGAAGTAAGATGACCCAGTAGCTTCCTTGTAGGGCTCTGTTTTGATATACAGTTTGATAATTATGAATATTTTGTGTCCCATAGAACCTGACCATTTTGAGTATGATGAACATGTACATCATGTGCAAAAGTTTACTTACATGCCCCGTTCGATTATTGTCCCATCCCCCCGTGTGTCCGTGCAGCACCTATCTGTTTTATCCTGTGTGTTAGTTACTTTTCTGTTGCTGTGATAAACACCAGGACCCAAGGCCACTTCGTTATTTTATTTGGGTTTATGGTTGCAGAGGAATAAGAGTCCATCATGGTGGGGAGGCATGGCAGGAGGAAGCCAGAGAGAGACAGATTGGAAATGGGATATGGCTGACTACTCTCAAAGCCTGTCCACAGTGATGTGCTTCCTCCAGCATGGCCATACCTCCTAAAGGTTCAGTAACTCTCCCCAAACAGCACCACCAAATAGAGGCCAAGTATCTCTACATTTGGAGCCTGCTGGGGACATTCTCATTCGAACCACAACATTGTACTGCCCATTTGTCTCTATTTCCCAGGATTTTATGCAGTTTTTCTTATGTCTGCCTTCTTTCACTGAGCAGTTATCTTGAGACAACCCTTGTTGTAACTTGAAGAATAGTGAATTCTTCTTGAATCTTATTTAGTTGAAACGATATACCACAAATAGTTCGTCTACTTGTTCATAGACATTTAGGCAATTTCCAGTTTTAAGTTGTTACAAGTAAAACTTGTAAGATTAGGGACTGAGAGTTGACTCAGTGGTTAAGAGCACTGGCTGCTCTTGAAGAGGGCCCATGTTTGATTCCCAGCACTTACATGGCAGCTAACAACCGTCTGTAACTCTAGTCCCAGCGTATCCAACGCCCTCTTCTGATCTCTGTGGGCATTGCATGACATGGGTGTACGTACCTACATGCCCGCAATATACTCATATACATTAAATAAAAATAAATAAAATTTAAAATCCTTCTAAGAATATTTGTGTATAGAAGTAATTTTTATGAACACGTTTTTCATTTCTTCTTGATTTTGGCTAAATCAGTGGAGATTAGGAATCTGCAGAGTGTAGGTCCTTGGACAGGACTCTTCAAGTTTCACTCTCCCAGAGCTCAGGGACTATTACGGAAGAGGGGATAGAAAGATTGTAAGAGCCGGTGAGGAGGGGTGTGACAATATGGACACAGAATCCAACAAACTCCTGGGACCCTGCTCATAGGAACATCATGGTTTTGGCATGCTCAAGATCCATGCAAACTAAGGCAAACAAAAACTCAGCATGGCACCTGGGAAATGGGTAGCAGACAGACCCCAACCTTTGCTTAAGAAATATTAGCAACTGATTACTATTGGATGAGGATGGGCTAGTCTTCCTAAAGCGAGAGACTCTGGGTAGATTGACTAGACCTCAGTATATGAACCTGCACTGAGGTCATCTGGAGACACTAACTTGACATAGTAGACCTTAATACAGATGAAAGAATATACAGTTTCCAGTTAGAGGATTTGGGGAGGGGAGTTTCGGTGGGGAAAGGGATATAAAGATGATTAAGATTGATTGAGATATTCAATAAAAACACATATTTGACCAAAAAACTTAATTTTATTGTGCATGTATGTGTGCGCATGTGCAGGCAGGCATGCGATGACACTGCGTGCATATAACGGTCTGAGGACAATTCATGAGTTGTGAACTGCTGTGTGGGTGCTGGGAACCAAATTCCAGTCCTCAGTAAGAACACTATGTTCTCTTAACTCCTGAGCCGTCTCTCCGGCTGCCAGGTACTTCTCCCTGAAGTATTCAGTTTATCAAGAGAAAATAAGTTTTCTAGCTCACAGTTTCAGAGGGTTTATTCAGTCCATTATCGTCTGACCCTAAGGATTGGGTCTATGGCAGTGTAGGTCAGTTCTAAGAACACACAGCAGAGGCTGCTTACCTACTTCATGGTGCCAGAAAGCCGAAGAGAGAGGGAGGAACCAGGGTTCCAAAATGCCTTTCAAGGGCACACCCCAATATGCCCTTAATATTTCCTTACACTAGGCCCCGTCTCCTAAAGGTTCACCAGCCCCCAGTATACAGGCTAAGACCAGGGCTATAGGGATGCTTGGAGACCTTGGAGATCCAAGCTCTAGTACTTTGCCATCCTCAGAACACTGTCAGATAAAGAGGTGGGAATGGAGACCCTGGCTTGCCCCCGCCCCCCCGGCAGAGAGCATTTTGAATATGATCATAGATATTCTTTATCTGATTGAAGTTCTGAGGTTTGGTTTTGGGATCGGTTCTGGCTCTCAGATGTATTTCTTGTATATATTGAGATACCTGTTCTTTTCTTCATTAACTTAAAGTGAAATATTCACCCAGTCTTGCATTTTTAACTAATCTTTTTTAGGTTATGCAGTCTTTTCACATATTGTTGGAATTCTAAAAATGCTTTTAGAATACTTAGCTCTGCTGTAAGGTTTGTCGTTTTCTTGATGTTTTTATTGTCTGGATAATACTGACCTCAGAATGAGGTAAGAATTGCCTTTAAAGTTTTATGTGAGAGTTGAATAGGTTGCATGTTTTAAGTCTGAAGTATTCACCAATGAATCTATCTGGAACTAGAGTATTTTGAAGGAATATTTTAAATTCCAGATTCAGTTTCTCTGATACGTATGGAACTGTTAGCTTATCTGTGGCTTCTTGAGTGAGCTTCAGTAGGTTGAATTTGTAGTTTTCCTAAGTTATTGACTTTTTTTGGCCTAAAGATTTTTGCTGTATGATTTGATTCTTTCAGTATCTGTAGACTCTGTGAGTTATTATTTCTGATCATGGGCATTTGTACCTTCTCAGTGTTTTTCCTGGTGATCTGGATAGAGGCTTGCTAGTCTTCCTTTGCTTTCTCTGTTGTTTTTCTGTTTTCTAATAGAATTGATTTGCACTTTGATCTTTATAGTTTTTCCTAAAACCATAAAGGATTCGATTTTTTTCTTTGTTTTCTTAGCCACTGAGGTCATTTTCTTAGACCTTTTTTTCTTGCTATTGGAAGTTAGTGCTGTAAGTTGCCTTCTGAATACCGCTGTAATGTCATGTCATTTTCTCTTTTCTTTTTTTTTTTTTAGATAAAGATGTCATTTAATTTCCAAACGTTTATGTATTTTCCAGGTATTTTTTCAGTTTTAATTTTGTTGTAATCAAAGAGGTCAGAAAAGGGCATCACATCCCCTGGAACTGGAGTTATAGACTGTTGTTAACCTCCATGTGGGTACTGAAAACTGAACCCGGGTCCCTTTGTTTTCTTCCTCCTTTTTGTTTTGTCCTCTTTTGAATTTACTGAATTGTGTGTGTATGTGTGTACATGTTTGTGTGTATGTACATTGTGTTCACATGAATGTAGAGGTTAGAGGTTGATTTTGAGGATCTTCCTCTGTTACTCTCCACCTTATCTTTTTGAGACAGGACCTCCTCACTGAACCCAGAGCTTATCGACTAGGCTAAACTGGTTAGCCAGCAAGTTCTAGGGATCCACCTGGACCCCTACGTCCTGCTTTCTGTCCCCAGCACTGGGGTTCCAGGTACCCTGCTGCACTTGGCTTTTACATGTGCTGGGGATCCAAACTCAGGTCCATATGCTTGCACAGTAAGTACTACCCACTGAGCCGTCTCCAGCCCCAGCTGAAGTTTCTGTGTGTAGTTTCATTCCATTTCAGTTGTTACGTGTTAACTAAAATTCTTGGCTCTGTCATTAGCAGTGGTGTCAGTGTTTACAGCACACTACCTTCCATTGCTGTGGAAAAGCCTCACACTGTACCTTGATTTCTTCCATGCCAAGTTTTGTTCTGTTGTACACATATATGTATGTGTATATGTATATGTACATGTATATACATCGTATACATATATCTGTTATAAGCCCATGTCATGTTGTAATATTGTATAAAGCAAGGAGAGCAGGACAGTAAGAAATGTGTTTCCTCCTGCAGTTTCTATTCCCAGTGTTTCTTGCTCCTTGTATGGATTCCATTCTCACTCTATGGTGTCTTTTCTTCTATCAGAAGGACTTCCTTTTAACTTTTCTTCACAGGGTTGCTCATGGTGGATTTGCTTTTTGTCTGACGATTTCTGTATTTGTCTTTTGTTTTTGGAAGATTCTTTTGCCCTGGATCAACGGAATTTTTTTTGTTTTCTCTTTAAGTGTATGGAGAATTTGCTGTACATGTTATGTCTATGACTTTGTAATTTTCACCAAATTTGGAAGAAGTCTAGACCTAGTTTCTTCTCTTTCTCTTCTCACATTTCTTCCCGTGTGGATTCTAATAGCTCACTTTTGAACTTGGCCCACTTACATTTTATATTGTGTAATTTCTCATTCATCTCAAATACTGTCACGTTTATTTCATACAGTTTTATTTGTATCTTTTTCATCATCTATTTTTCTGTATAACTTCCTGGGGGAATGTCATTGCACTGAATCATTTAATAAAATGTCTTTATTGTAATTCTAGTATCTGCTCCAGTTATAACTGGGTTGCCCTTCAACCTTCCCTTACCCCACTGTAGTATGTGTTCCGGCTTACTTGGATGCGTGGTATATTTCACTGGATGCTATACATTTTGAAATTTACCTTGTTTATTTACTCTTCTTAGTATAACTTTTCTTGGGTCTTACCCTAGGATTCAGTTATTTAGAAGAGTTTGGGCCTTTGTAGTCTTGCTTTTAAAACTTGAATGGTGTGACTAGAGTAGCACTGAGTCTAGAACTCATTATTTTCTGTCTCAAAGGTAAGGCTTTTATTCTTCAGTCAGTGCCCTGTGAATTAGGAGGTTTTTTAGTCTGATCTCCTGTCTGTGTGATCGCTGGGAATTGTAGCCTGTAATCTTTTAGGTTCTTTTTTCCACTTGACTTCTGATCATTCTCTTACATGTGTGCTCATTCTCATCAGCTTGGCGCTCAAGGAGGACTGGAAGCCTCTGAAGTGTTTTCTCACCTGTTTCTCTTTTTCAGTACTCTGGATAGCAGTAGCTATCTGATTATCCTAACATTTCAACTCTAGTATCTCACTTGAGGGTTCTCTGTCTTTATTTCCTCCCTATGTGCTGGCAACTCTCAAAATAAAAGTTGGAACTATTGTTGGTCTCGCTTCATTTACTCTGAAACTTTAGGTATATTGTGTTTTGGATTTTTTTTTTTTAAGCTGATGTATTGTGTATAACAAGTAGGTGTTCTTTATATTCTGTCTTTTGTGGAGGTATTTTAGGCAAGAGAATAAATGTAGTCCTTGTGACTCTTTCTTGGCTAGAAGCAGACCTGGGCAGTGAACTGTTTCCCTTCCTCCTCGTCCTCAGTTCATGCCCTGCAAAGTCCTTTAAATGCAACCTGAAGCACAGCTGTCCCTTTGAACTTGTTTGTTCTCATTTTTCCCCCTTTGCACATAGTTTTGTCTTTAGAGCGCTTTCCTGATTCACAGTTATTTAATTAAATAGACGAGAACACAGTTGGTCATCGATAATGCCTGTTTTTTAAAGGCTGATGTAGGGTCCATTCTGTTTGGTTTGAAAAAAAAAAAAAGATGAACATGTATGATGACACCTTTGCATTTATTTAAAATCTAAAATAGTTCAGAAAAGGCAATATTTCAATACAGTGCTTGGCAATATCTAATCTTTTAGCTGCAAAGATGTCTGGTGGGAACACTTACTCAGTTAATAAGTCTGTTTGACCCTTATTTAAACTGAACATTTAGCCTGTGTTTGCCTTAGCCATAGTTGTGAGTGGACTGACTGTCTATTAAATTATTAGACTTACTTACATTTAGGAAATTTTCTTATGGTTCAAAATGATTAAAACTTAACAGAATAACTTGGAAAGTTATTTTTTTCATAAGTGATTCTTCTAATAGTAGAGATTTTCCCCCTTCTTTTTCCCCTTCTAGAAAATCAGCCAAAGATTCCAGTATTCATATTCCGGTTGTTAAACATAAGTGTGGAGTCTTTGGTTTATTCTACTTGAAGAGAAAGGTTATATATTCTAAGGTCATATCCTAAGAATATAATTACCTTTTTGTTTTCCTAGAAGGAAAGCCTTCTTAAGGCTTATGAGAAACGAATGACTGATAAGGACTAACAGACAGCCTTTCTCTCCCTGGCAGTAACTTTCTGCTTTTAGTATTACCAAAAATCATCCTATCTTCTGCCCTTGTAATCTGTGTTACAACAGGGTAAGGACTGACTTTCAAAATGAAACAAACCACACACACATAACATTATAGATAATAAACCAAGAAAAGAGATGACTCTTGAGTCGCTGGAGAATTTAGATCAGCCTTTAAAACCACTAAAGATTGCATTTTAAGCAGTGTGGTTTGGGGAAGAGAAAGTACTGTAATTAGAGAGGAGACATTGTAATGAGTCAAGGCTCAGCCTACAGTGTCAGGACCATCTTGTATGACAGGTAAACTTAGAATTTTGAACTTTAATAGTCTCACCTGTCATAACTATAAACCACTAACATTTAAGAGGTGATTGTATTGTGCCAGGTACATTGCTAACCTTTCTATTTACTGTGCTTTATTTAACCCTAACATTGGCCTTACAAAGTAAATAGAGTCTAAGGAGAATCTACATCGTACAGACAGGGAACATGTTCCCATAATACCAAGTAACTCAGAATAGCACGTAACTTTACTATTAAAAGTCAGTTTGGTTCTTAAGTTTTTGTTACTCTGAAACCATGAGGTTCCTTCTATTTCTAACGTGCATTATTATATTTTAAAACTATAAACTTTCATGTATACTGACAGGGTAAATTTCTAAATTGCCTTAGGTCTGGCTCTAATTATTATGACCATCAGTTTTTCTTACCTATTAATTTTTCTATACCATTATTAATTTTTATTATATGTTTCCATTTTTGTCATTAAAAGTTGGTGCATTTTTTCACAGACCAGTGCACTAGAGACTAATTCTGGTCTAAAATTTTAAAATTACATTTATTTATTCAGTCATTCATTTGTCTGTGTGCGTGGTTACATGTGTACACGTGTGCCCACCTGTGGAGGTCAGGGACAGCTTTCGGGACTTGGTTTTCCCTTTCTACTGTGTAGGTCCCAGTGATCAAACTTACGTCACCAGACTTAGCAGCGGGGCCTTTAACCACTGAGCCATCTTGTCAGACCCTAATCTATAGCGTTGTCTTCTTTCTTTGAGATCCTAAAGCATTTATTATCTATCACTCATTTTGTAGTTACTTATTTAAGGTATATAAAGGTATATAAAGTTGGAAGACTTTAATTGCTTAAATTTCTAAATATTTATATATTATTAATAAATTATTTCTACACTAATAAGCTTTAGAGAGAGCTTTTGTTTCTATTGGAATTTAAACTGGTAGGAACAGATACTAATTCTATGCTAGATCTTAGCCAAATAGCAGAAGAGCACTTCTGTTGGCATTTAATATACCATTGTGTCTGTAGCATGCATAACTTAAGAAGCTGTCACCTGAGTGAATTCTGTTATGAGACTATCTTAGCTAAATGATGTTCTGTTAGTCATTTCTCAGAAATGATTTTAGCCTATGTAAGATGTTCTTAAATTTTTTAAATTTTCTGCTTTTCTATAGCCAGAAATTAATAGTTGAGTGTTTAAGAGAAATGCTTTTCAAAAATTCAAAGAAATAATAATAATAATAATAGGACTTGAAAAGAGTTCTTAAAGTAAGTCAACTGAAGTTGTCTTGGAAGCGTATTAGATAGGGAGTTCATTCACCTTGTCTGTACCTCAGTTTTAAAAAAGTTTTAGAATTTTATGTTCCTTGTACCTATTCTTCCTTTACAAAGAAATTAAAAACCCATGGAGTATCTCTTATTACTAAGCTGCTCCTGTAATACCAACACTGAATGCTAGAGGCTGATTGGGGGGTATAAATTCAAGGCTATTCTAGGCTATATAGTCAGACTCCATCTCTATAAAACAAAAAAGTTAATCTTTGGGGGTTTTCTTACCATCTGTAAAACACTACATTTAATGATTTGGTCTTTACAAACACAGTACTCTCAAGTTTATAAAACCTAAAGGTTAAGGTCTATCACATTTCAGGACTGAAAGTAACATTCGATTTTTTTGTATTTAAAATACCATTAGTATGTTATTCATGTTTTTCTTTAAAGTGCTTTGTAGTCTTCTTTTTCTGCTTTTATGGTGAATTTTCTTTTCTAACTTATCAGTACTGCCTCACGTGTTGCTAAAGGAGGAGTGGACCACAACAAAATGAGTCTGCATGGTGCTAGTGGGGGGCACGAGAGATCAAGAGACAGACGAAGGTCAAGTGACAGATCACGAGATTCATCTCACGAAAGAACAGAGTCTCAGCTTACTCCTTGCATTAGAAATGTTACTTCACCAACACGACAGCACCATGTTGGTATGTAAAATCAGCTAGTTCACCGCTTCTCATAAGCATGCCTTCTTAAAGTTGCCATGATATTACATTGTGCCTAATATTTCAGAATAAAATTAGCTTCTTTATTGTAATTCAGTTGTTTGAGTTTTAGCTGAACTTGGTTCTTACTGTGAGAAAATAGCTTACTGAATACAACTTAAAGGTGTATTGAGGCAGTCGTATAAAAGAAGTAACAAAAAAGGCCTTCGAAAGTTTGATATGTAGGTTTTAAAATAAATTTTCAGGTAATTTTTATCTTAGTAGACATACAGTACTATCTTATTATAAAATAGTAGTAAGGTAAATTAATTGCTAGGAGTCTGGTTAATTATGCTAACAAAAGTGAAAGGATAACCCTCATGGAGTTATTTTTTCTGATTTTTGTGACAGTGTCCACATTTAATAATAAAAATTGAAGAGAGAGAAGTGTGCAGTGTTTTACTTTCTTAGCAACTCAGGTATTCTCCCCCCTTCTTCCTGTCAGTCAGCATTCTCACCTCAGGAGAGCACGGTGGGTGAGCACAGAGCAACAGTCTGAAGCAGGTGTGTTGATTTCGTTTCCTCCTAGGGAAGGTATGGAAATGCTTTGACTCAGGACGGGGGCATAGCTTCTGTAATTGTCAGTTCTTAGCATGCACCGGTCCCTGGGTTCCCTCTCCAACACTGATGGAGGAAAGGCATATTTAGAATGGGGGTATACTTGCTGGTAGAGTACTAGCTTAATGTGTGCAAGGCCCTTTCTGTCTCTAGCAAGCAAATACTTTGACTTAACTCTCTTGGGGTAGTTTCTAATAATCTGTTGTAAATACAAATCATTTAAGTTAGGTCTTATTAGGTAAAGAAGTTGACAATATGTAAGTAGGATCTTAAAAGTAGGTTACTATTTGCAAGCCGGAAATGAACAGAAGTAACAGTAGAGTCAGTGATTTGTCCCATGTAGAGTTCAGTCTCTGAGAGCAGGATAGCAGAATAGGATTATTTTGTTACTTCGGTAAATTTTGCTTTGGGGTTGCATTGTGGAAACAGGAAACAAAGGGGGTATCAGAATAGCTCTGAAGATACAGCAAACCTAATTATATAATCAGGAATGCTGTACAGAGTGTTCTAAGTCGCCTGAGTCATGAAGGGATTTGGCAGAAACTGATGAGGCAGAGGTACATTTTTAGGTCACCTTAAGTTTTAGTGATCTAGCCTTTAAATGAAATGACAAAATCTTGTTTTTTATTTCCTTTTTATAGGATATTGGAACATGTGAAGAAAATTTAACAGTATTTTCTACCTATGGAAATTATAGATATATATATATATAAATTATAGATATATATAAAATAAATATTTTATTTTTTATTCTTATTATGTGTGTGACTGTCATGCCTGAGTGTATGTAAGTACACACCTGTGTTGTACAGTGCCTGTGGAGGTCAGAATTATAGATACAAATAAAATTTGTATCACTGTTTTATCCTACAAAAGAAAGAATAGAACGAAAGCATATCAGCTGAGCATGGTGGGACTTGTCTGTGGTCCCAGCACC
Organism: Eospalax fontanierii; assembly: GCA_035773235.1. Taxonomy (NCBI): domain Eukaryota; kingdom Metazoa; phylum Chordata; class Mammalia; order Rodentia; family Spalacidae; genus Eospalax; species Eospalax fontanierii. The sequence continues at coordinate 178,343,473 of CM069524.1, read as the reverse complement.
AGGGTGGTAGAAGCAGGAGGCTCGGGGGTCATCCTTAGCTATACAGTGAGTTTGAGGTCCACCTGCACTGCAGGAGACCCTGTCTCAAACAGATGAACAAATTAAAAACAGAAAGCAGGCAAGCCGTATACCGGTAGTAGTTGAAGCACTGTGTGTGGTAGTCATTAAAGTCATTGCAGCGGATGCTTCCGTTATTAATATGTGTTTCCAAAGTTTGTACTTTATGTTCTTAGCTTAATATTATGCTTTTTTTTAGTAATTAGGACAGTTTAAATTGGTTTCTCAGGCTGTATGTGGTGGCACATGCCTGTAATCTTAGTACTTTGAAGGCTGAGACTGGAGGATTGTCAGTTTGGGGACCACCAACCCATGAATTTGGGCTTCGTAGCAGTGCCCTGTCTCAACGCTGAAACAAAAGTCCCTCTCAAAATTGATGTTCTTCTTTTACTCACTTTCAGTGAGTATTTATTTGAGTTGTGAGAATATTTGGCTTTCTGTATCTCTTTGCAGTGGAATAATTTACCTTAACTTTAATACTTGGCTGGGTCACCATTTATCCACCAAGTGTACAGATAAAAATTTTAGAAACATTTTGACATTGCAGGTTTTATTCCTGGAAAGTAAATTGTTTCTTGGGTTCTTTGAAAATGTTATTTGAAGTAGAAAAACAGAAATACTACAACTTAAAAGAACTTTTCTTTTTTAAAAATATTTTATTTTTTATCCTTATTATGTGTGTGACTGTCATGCCTGAGTGTATGTAAGTACACCTGTGTTGTGCAGTGCCTGTGGAGGTCAGAAAAGGGTGTCAGATCCCCTGGAACTGGAGTTATGAGTGGCTGTTAGCTGCTTTGTGGGTGCTGGAATTTGAACCTGGGTCCTCTGCAAGAGCAGTCAGTGCTCTTAACTGTTTAGCCATCTCTCCAGTCCTTAAAATAATTTTTTTGTTGTTTTATTTCTGGTCTTTTTTGAGACTGGGTCTCCCTGTAGCCCCAGCTGGCCTGGAACTCACTATGTAGACAAGGCTGGCCTGGAAATCACAGAGATCTACCTGCCTTTGCCTCCCAAATGCTGGGATTAAAGATGTGCACCACTATACCCAGATAAATCGAGCATTTTAAAAGATGCAGTTCTTGAATTTTTTGAGGAAAAACTATATGACTTTAACATTTTTATTTCAGAACGAGAAAAAGATCATAGTTCCTCTCGGCCAAGCAGTCCTCGTCCTCAAAAGGCCTCCCCAAATGGTTCCATGAACAGTGCTGGGAACAGCAGCAGAAACAGTAGTCAGTCGAGTTCTGATGGGAGCTGTAAGACGTCTGGCGAAATGGTGTTTGTATATGAAAATGCAAAAGAAGGGGCTCGGAATATAAGAGCATCAGAACGGGTGACACTAATTGTGGACAACACTAGATTTGTTGTGGACCCATCCATTTTTACTGCACAGCCAAATACGATGTTGGGCAGGTTTGTATTGCTGCTCTTCACCATATTACTAATCCTAATCACTTTCCTAGTTGCTGTTTTATGGTTATTTAAGTTACCTTCTCTGCTCCAATGGAATACAGCATTCCCATATGAAAGAACTGAAGTTAAATCGTTTGTCTAAGTTAATACAAATAGAATGTGGAATCTTGAACTTGGTTTTATTTCTAATGATCTTCACAGTACCAGAAGCAATAACAAATATGTTTGTCATTAAAGTCAGAATACTGAGGACCTCTACAGATAGATACAATAGATTGGATCTGACCAGATAAATCTTAGCTTTATGTTTCCCAGACATAAGTCCCTAATTTAATCACCAGACAGAGAGACATACTAGATACTATCAGTATTGTTTTGGGTTTTTTTAAAGTAATTAGCTGTGAAGTCAACGTGAATTGTCAGTTTGATGTAGGTACTTAGAACAGAATGGAGGCGGAGACTGTCCTAGACTGCATTCTGAATAGAATGGAGTTTAGTCATCTTTTGAGTAGTGGACTGAGATTTGTAATCATTGGAAGCACAGTCTAAGAAGGATATTAGATAGTATGGGTTTGATTTTTCAACATTCCTGAGATGAGAACCAGGTACAAAAGATTTTTCTAGTTGCTTCTGTGGTGACTATTGCAAAGAAAGAGACTCAGAATACAGAAGAGAGGCTGACATTGTGAAATGGATACATTTCGAGTGGCTTAGTAATTTCTCTCAACACCAAATGAGACTGGTGTCCTTGAATATGTATGTTTAGTATCAGGAGAGCAGCCATTAGAAGGATGACTTGACATTATTAATTCTACTTTATTTTCACGTAAAAGTTGAAACAAAAAAAGTAGATATTTGAAGTTTTGCTTCAGCTATTTTTAGGGTATTTTTTGGTGTTTATACTAATGTGAAAGGAATAGCATTCCTTTCTTTGTAAAAAGTGCAAGCATTTGAGAAAATTGCACGACATTTGATTCTTGAGAGGCTGTTTTAATCAGTGAAAGCTTCTGTGTGTGGCAGTTGAGGAAAGCATATCTTTGGAGATAAAAATTAATATTCATGGGAACTGGAAAGCAGTAGGCATTCTTTTGGAAACTTTGAAATAAAAAAAAGCTTTGTTTTTCATAGATTTTTGTGTTATAACAAAAGAGCAAACCATTTAAATTAGGAGACTTTTAAATAAAATGCATGGAATAACCATGTTTCCTTTGGTGATAGTGGTGTCATTGAATTCAGAGTCCAGCCTTTTATGATTTAAAATTTTTTTCTGAGTACTGTTCGAAACTTTTCATTGCAATGGGTATTTTGTAAATTGTCACTTTTCTCAGTGATTACTACTAGAGGGCCACAATGTATATCTTGTAAAAACATAAACTTCCTTTTTTTTCCATATATAATAAATATCAAGAATTTTTTACTCAATTTAACTTTTCATTCTCTTTTCTTACCTGTCTTGGTACTTAATTACTTATTTTTCAATTCCAGGATGCCAGTCTAAGAATTTTGAGTAGGATTTCTTACATTTAGAGTTAGTGAATGTAACATAGCCTAGCTTACCTGTATCGTCATACTTTTTATCCAGTTTAATTTGCATTAACTTTTATGATTTAAAACAACAGTTTCATGGAAAAGGCACAGATAATGCCTCCTAATCCTCATCCCTTCTGGAATAGAAATCACCCTTTCCTCTAGAACAAACAATTGTTTCTAAAATCTTTTACCCTGCAGAAGAAATTTCTATTTCTTAATCTTTTAAAATTTTCATTTAATATTATTATTAATTATTATTTGGGGGCAGTAGGTTGAGACAGGCTTTTGTGATGAGGTCACAGATTTGAGCCTCGGTACCCAGCTCAGAGAGGGTGTGTATGCCGGGGTAGAACCCAGGCCTTTGTGCGTGTAAGCCAAGTGCCCTACCCACCACTGGCTACATCTCTAGCTACTAATTTTATACTTTTTATAGGTAATCCATACTACTACTATTGAACCTTTTGATGTTATTTTTATTTATAACATTGGCCAAAACAAATATCTGATAATTATTCTTAAAATAGCTGGGTATGGAGGCACATACTTTTAATCCCAGCACTTGGGAAGCAGAGACCAGTAGAACACTATGAGACTGAGGCCAGTCTGCTCTACATAGTAAATTCTAGGCCACCTGCGGCTATGGGAAAACCCTGTCTCCAAAACAAACAAATAATGATGCATTTTTATTTTTGTACAGGAAACTGATTTTCTCTTTTGAAGTATCTTACTGATGTGCTTCTTAATTACTTCCTATCATAGGATGTTTGGATCTGGCCGAGAACATAATTTCACACGTCCCAATGAGAAGGGAGAATACGAGGTGGCAGAGGGAATTGGTTCTACTGTGTTTCGAGCTATTTTGGTGAGTATATATTTCTTATATGTCCTAATTCATTTATAAGACCCATCTTCAGTCGGTATTTACAAAAATCTGTTTGGAGATCCACGTGTATTTGCTTTAAATGCTATTTAGTTCATGTTCATGTTAGTATATAAAGTTAATATAATACTAGTTTTGCAAATGCTGCCAGCCTAGCCTTGACAGTTAGTTTGGACTGACTCACTGTAGGTATTTAATTCATTTTTCTTAATTTTGTTCCCAGGATTACTATAAGACAGGGATAATCCGCTGTCCTGATGGCATATCTATTCCTGAGTTGAGAGAAGCGTGTGATTATCTCTGTATCTCTTTTGAATATAGCACAATTAAATGTAGAGATCTCAGTAAGTATGATGTTTTGTGTGTAAGTAATCTGGAAAGTTGTAGTTGTACCCGTGACTACATACAATCTCACTCTGGGTCCTTCCTCCCCGAGTCTCCTTGTTCATTGCTCTCTGCCACTAGCTACTGTGTCTCTGACCTTGTATAAGAACTTTTATCTAAAGTTTTAATGACTAACTAATAACATTTAAGGAAGTTAGTTGAATTCATACATTTGTATTTAGCTACCTCAGAGAATCATGTTTGTCATAGTCTTTCAGTTGATGACCATATGTATTTTTAGTGAACAGCTCTTTTTCTCTTGTCCTGTCGTGTTGGCTAGATGTTGAACAATGTTAATTTATTGCTCATTCTGGCATAGATTTCACTGCTAAGTCCCCCATTTCTTTTAACTCTTCCTGTAGTAGCTGTTAAAACAGCCTTCCTTTTAGTTTTCTGCCTATCAGTCTCTGACTTGCTCCCTGTTCCTTCATCCATTGAATGTGGGAGCTCTGCTATTAACTATTTTCTCTCTGACTTTGTATCAGAATCCTTTTTAGGTAAACTTTAATGACTGAAGAATTACCAGCGTTTCATTGGTAGGACCCTCAAGTACATGCTGACTGGATCTGATGTTTATTTATTATTTGTTTCTGCTTTTACTTATCAAGCCCAAAACATCAAGATAGTTTTGTGGGTTTCATTTCAGGTGCCCTAATGCATGAGTTATCAAATGATGGTGCCCGTAGACAATTTGAATTTTATCTGGAGGAAATGATTCTCCCTCTCATGGTAGCCAGTGCTCAGAGTGGGGAACGAGAATGCCATATAGTGGTCCTTACAGATGATGATGTGGTTGATTGGGATGAAGAGTATCCACCACAGATGGGAGAAGAATATTCACAGAGTAAGTATTTTAGCATGCTTTTCTCTTCTGAATCAGTATAGATTATCTCTGTCTTATAATCAAAGGACAGGTAAAGGGTAGATTAGACTCATACAGCAGGGATCAGATGCAAACTTGCCCACTGCCTGTTTTTATGGCTAGAGTGTTTGTAGTGCCTGTGGCTGCTTTTGTGCTGTCATGGCAGAGCTGAGTAATTGCAGCAGAGACTGCATGGCTCGCAGAGCCCCAGGTCTTTACTGCGTGGGCCTGTGCAGAACTAGTGCCCCCCCCCCCCCCCCCGTCCTGCACAGAAAGTGGTTAACTTTTGTTGACTGGGGGTAATTTTAAGTTCCAGGATGTGTTCCTGGAGGACACAGCAGCACCTCTGAAAAGATGGTTGAGCAAATTCTAGTTCTTTGGGTGTTTCTGACCAAGCTAGTGTGTCTTGAGCAGCATTGATGTTTTAATTTTTACTCCCAAACTTTTGTGGTTCGACTTTCTTTTCTTGTTGTTAGGAAAAAAATCTGTCTCATGTTGTCATTCATGATGAACCCAGTTTGAGCATTTTAGAGCAGTGCAGTGAGTGAGATGGGTAGGAAGAACAGCCCAGGAGGCTTAGTGAAGAGCTAGCTTCTTGTTCTGTAGTCAAGTTGTTAGCCCTGTAAGGATTCATCTTCATTGGAGTCAGAGCTATAGGAATATAGAAAGTGCACAAGCTCTTTAACACTGATGTTTCTGTGTTATGTACCTTTCCCAAAAACTGAACAAAGAAACTGACTCTGAATGGTAATTTTGTTGACTTCTTAGCTTTTCAAAGAGTGTTTTCATACATATTATGATTAGCACTTTTCAGACTGGACATGAGATTTTCTTTTCCATGATGGGCTTATGTGTCTTATGATTATTTTTAAAATATTTTTATTCTTTGAGAATTTCATGTGATGTTTTCACTCCTGATCATGTGATTCAACAACAGGTGTTGTCGCTGCTGTTTACTTGGCTCTTTTCTGACAGTGATTTTTCTCTAATATGTGAATAAAAAGTTGAACAAAACAAAACATAGACAAAACAAAGGTACCAAAGCTAGTCAGGTGTGGTGACATGCCCCTTTAATCCCAGCACATAGGGAGCCAGAGGCAGACAGATGTCTGAGATCAGGGCCAGCCAGGGCCGCATGGTGAGACCTTGTCTCAGAAAATAAAACAAACAAACAAAAAAGGTGCCAAAACTCAAAATAAAAATACTAAAGTATTTTAGGTTAAGAAAGAGAAATAGCAAGCTTATTTATCTCTTAGCTTTGAGAGGGTTTGACTCCTCAGAGAGCGGAGGCAGCCCCAGAGCAGAGGGGACACTGCAGTGACAGCAGTTACAGTCAGCCTGACTTCTGCTTTGTTATTGACGTTTCCTTTCATTTTTGTTATGTTTTGTTCTGTTTTCTTGATTATCTCAAGCTTTATAGCTTAAAGGGGGAAAAATTTACTTAATTTGTCTAAATAGGTTTCATTTTGTGCCAAACTGTTTCAGTCTAAAGATGCATGTAAGAAGATATAGTCTTTTCAGCCTGATTGATTTCCTAGGTATGATTTTTAATCCCTTCTGAATTGTCAAAAACAAAAAACAACTTTATCTTAAAATACCAGTAGTCTCAAAGATTTAGTAATAATCACAGATTGATCCCATGAGTAAAAAAATTTGTGTACATATTTTCCTTTACTGACTCTTAAACCAGCATGTTTGGTTTGTGAGTATTTTTTTTCTTGTTTTGAAAAAACCTTTGCAGTTCACCTTTTAAGGGAGATAACTCCACCTGAAAGAGAGAAGGCGAGGCGGGGCCATCAGTCTAACTCCTTGAAGTTTCCAGCACATTTCGAAGACTCGACATGTTGTCAGTGGAATGTCTGCCCTTTGCAAAGCCAGTTTGCTCTAAACAGACTAACCTAGGCAGAACATGCTCGAATCTGCCATTTTAACATCAGTGTTAAGTGGAGCTCTTTGCCTGGATGGAAAACAGTTTGTGGGGAGGGGCTTTGCCTTTGGGGGCATTATTAATAGTTGCTCAATCCATTAAATGTAAAAGCGTATCTTTAGTGCTCTTTGAGAAAGCAGTTTCCCCATCTTCAGACTGGGCCTTGTAGGCATCTTAGCAAAGTTCTTCACTTTGCCTGCTTGTAATGTTATACTACCAGTATCTTCTTTTGGTTGTCTTATTTGAAGTATGGGGCAGATCCCATTCCAGTAGGTGTGGATATGTATCTTCAAGAAGGAGGTTTTTTTTTCCTGTGGATTGGGTTACCTGACTGGTTGTCAAGGCTTTTCTTGTGTCCACTTAAGTAGGCATTTGCTTCTACATTAACTATACTGAATATTGTTCTGTCGTGTCGGCCTAGTCTTCCTTTGCCTTTAGTGCATCCATTGTTCGGGCTGTTAGGGATGGCAGGCCCCTTGAAGATCAAGGTGAATTTAAGTTACTCTTAACTGCTTTGATTTTTAATGTGAATTTTTTGTCTTTTTGTTTCCAGTTATTTATAGCACAAAATTATATAGATTTTTCAAGTACATTGAAAACAGAGATGTGGCCAAATCAGTTTTAAAGGAGAGAGGTCTTAAGAAGATTAGATTGGGAATAGAAGGTAAGACATTTTCAATTCATTTTCCTCTGGAAAAAAAAAAAAAGAGCAGAATAAAAAAAAAATGAATCTATTTATGTGGTTCGACTACTTTAAAAAAAGAACTCCGGCCAGTGATTACTGAATGCTTATGGAGAAAATGTATAAATAACAGAAACAAGCTTTCTTTTGAGAACACAGAAGAAAGCCATTAGAAATTATTGTAAGATGCACTAGCAATAACAGAAATGCGATTTTTTTTCTGCCGTGGTGTGCTCTGATTCACTGTTTCAGCAGGGCCCTTGTGGTGCTTGTTGGCCTGTATGTGTGCACATTCCCCGTTGGCAGGGCTGTTTCCTTGGTGATATTTGAGGCCTAATAGATTTAAGAGGAGGTGCCTTATGTAGAAACAGTATTGGTAACTTACTGGTGTGATAGTTTACGGCATGATGACAGTGTTTTACAGGTTAAATACAGGTTGCCAAATATTTCGTCTCAGCTGCATTTATTTTTAGATAGCCTTTTACTTTACGATTTAAATGATTTTTTTCCCTGTATACACCTTGTCAGATGTGTCTTTAATTTTAAAATATCCGTTTTAAGACCAAACATCCTTCTTGGCATAGCAAGGCATTGTGTAGGCTGTGAAGCCACATTACTTATAGATTAATTGCTGTATGCACTGGCCACAGCACTTAAAACCCAGTTCTTTCATCCAAAATGGGAGCATGCCAGGTGTGGTAATTCATGCCTTTAATCCCAGCCCTAAGTAGGCAGAGGCAAGTGGCTCTCTCCAAGTTCAAGGCGAGTTTGGTCTACATATAACAAGTTCTAGGCCAGCCAGGACTATATATATATATATATATATATATATATATATATATATATATATATATATATATATATATATATAGCGAGACTTTCTTTCAAAAAAATAAAATAAGCTGGGCATGGTGGCACCTGCCTCTAACCTCAGTATCCAGTAGGAGAGGCAGGTGGCTCTCTGGACTATCAGCCTGGTCTACATAGTGAGTTCCAGGCCAGTTGCGGCTACAAGGGTACCCTTCTCAGAAAACCAAAAACGGAGCGCATTAATTACTGCTTTATAAGGCTCTTGTAAGAATAGGCTGAGGCGACAGTTAACGCAGTACCCAGTGCATTAAGTTCTCATTTTGTGATGATGCGGTGAAGGTAACGGTGTTGGTCAAGGGTGTGGTTGAGATGCTGGAGGATCAGAGAAACAGACTGCTGCAGCGTATGGCACGAATAACTGGGACAGGATTTCTGTGTGAAGCAGAGGAGTCTTTAGGTTTAAAAAGTGGTGGAATTGATGATTTGAATTCACTGGTGCTTGCCTTCAGCTGTCATTTTGTACACTACGCACTAACCGTTACATAGTTTAAAGACTGATGGATAATTCTTGCCTTAATAAGTCATTTCATTAAGTATTGAAAAGAAATCATTTTGCAGTTCTTTGATTTTTATTTTTATTAGCTAATACTCTTATGAAGTAGAGCTTTTCCCTGTCAAATCTATTTGATTACTCAACATAATCTCTACTTTATGAAGAAACTGAAGCTTAAGAGGTTAAAAAAGTTGTAAAGTTTCATTGGGAATATTTGTCAGAGCAGGGACCTGAATCTAGGTCTTTGTGATTTCAGAATTTAAGTGCTTTTGAAATGCTATATGAAGTGAATTTTTTTTCTTAAAGAGACAGTATTTAACATTCTTTATCCATATACTGCAGACTTAAATTGGTCTTGATTTGGCTGCACAGAAATTAACTAGGCTTGTCTGTATTTCTTTGAGTAACTGCTTCTAGATCCAAAGAACCTTTTTCTTATCACAACTAACTTGTAAATGCTTGTTTCCAATCAAGTCTCTTCTCTCTCTCTCTCTCTCTCTCTCTTTTTTTTTTTTCCTTCTGGGAAAAGGTAAGGAAAAAGCTGGGCATGGTGGAACAGGCCTGCAATCGCAGCACTTAGGAAGTAGGGGAAAGAGAAAGAGAAAGATCAGGAGTTCAAGGCCATCCTTGTCTACATTGCAAGATTGAGGCCAGCCTAGGTCACATGAGATTCTTCTCAACTTCCCCTTAGCCTCTTCCCCAAATAAATAAAAAGTAAACAAAATAGCTTCAATCTTAGAAGTGTTGAGATATTTGGGGGACCAAAGAAAAAAGCATTTCACATTTCCAAGATGACCGTTTTGGCGCTCCCTCCGGCCTTTGCAATTCTAAGTCTCTCAAAAGGAATCTGATTTTAAATTGCTAAATGTGTTGATTTCCATGGGAGCTAAATTGAGTTGGTATATATGGGGAGACACAGAGAGAATCAGAGAGAATTTGGATCTCTGAGAAGGGCTGGTGGGATAGAAAGCTATAAGGATAATTTTTAAGTGCTCGTAGTTCTGAGTGCCATATTCATGGTCATGTGTAGATATTACTACAGTCAGTCCTCTCTAAGGCTATTCTGTTTAATTATAAGTAGAATTTGAGAATTGGTGGATAATGTTGTTTAAAAAAAAATCTGGGCTGAATGTGATGGTGCATGTCTGTAATCCCATCACTTGGGAGGCTGAAGGCAGGAAGGAGTATCATTTCAGGCCAGTCCAAAAATGACCCAATAGAACAAACCTCAAAAAGTGCCTCTAGTAAAGATGAAAAAATACAAATAACTCCTGTCTAAATTAGTCTCTGCACAATTCTGTGAAATGTGCATCTTTTGGGTTTTGTTTCATCTCTTCCTTAATGGAGCATCCTAGGGTTGAGTTCTATAGCCAGTGGAGGGCACGTCGGGCTTCTTATTCCGGTTAGGAGACATGCTGGATAAGGCCTTCCTTCCTTCATCATTAGGCACTTGGCCTGAACTGGTTGAAAGCTCCTTTTTCTCATAGTACTTAACTAAGACTTTGACAGAGCCTGAAGTTTAAAGAAAACAAAACAAAACCAAAAAACCCTGAAGCACTATTATTGAAGTAATTCCCCCGGAATTCAGGAAGTTATTCTGCCCTCTGTATTCAGAGCAGAAATGGCAAGACAATGATAGGATTGGCACCTATCACTCAGAACCCATGTATGTGCAGAAGCTTTTGATTTCCCAGTTTGGACCTGCATGCAAGGTTTTGTTTTCTGTAAGATTTTGCATACAAAACTTGAAAAAAAAATTGAGCTTTTTTGTTGTAAAGAATGTAATTTTGGGTTGCAAGTATAGCCTAGCACTTGCTGACATGTGCGCAGGGCCCTGTGTTGATCCTTGGTGCTGAAAGATAATGATAACAACTGTGCTTAGGTTTTTCCCCACATGATAAGTCTTGTGCTGTCTACTGCAGGGTCCTGGTGCACACCCGGGCTCTGGTCTCTCACATCAAGGGCTCTGCTGAGCACATCTTGTGTGTTCTCCTTCTGTAGCTCACCTTTGCCGTTCTCACTCTCTCCATTGCCCTCCTCCCTTTTTGTTCATCCATGAAGGTCAAAAAACTGGCATGTCCTTGTGTGCATATGCATAATGCTATTTGGGATTTTTTTAACTTTATGAACAAATGTCATTATCTCCAATAGACCATAGGCACATTTATTAGGGCAGTTAGTACACACAGTTCTTTGATGCAGTGGCTGCACATTTCTTGTTGAGCAAAGAGGCCAGAGACAGACTTTAAAGGGAAGACTATTCTTAGTCAGACAGTTCCTCAGTTAGGAGTGCTTGCTACTCTCTTACAGAGGACTAGAGTTTGGTTCCCAGACCATGGTACTCCATTCTCAAGGAATCTGATGCTTCTATCATCCAAGGACACCTGCACGTATGTGGCATACATGAACACAGACAAACAGACACACACACACACACACACACACACACACACACACACAAATAAGGTGGGTAAAGATAGCTGTTGGGAA